>OY725353.1:10161067-12561067 GCA_963243735.1 Neocrepidodera transversa | reverse complement strand
TCTTTCGACCGCAAATCCCACTGTTTTCAGCTTTTACCGCATCTCCCACAGCTTCATTTCAGATACTGTTTTATAATTTGTATAGAGAGGGAACTTTTAGATTCCGATAAATTTAAAAAAAAAACATTCAAATTTTAATGCTTTATTCGAATACTAAACAATAATATATATTTTAAGCAAAAAACTAAATAATTTAAATATTTATAGTCAATTTTTTTATAAATCACCCTGTATATCCTTTTGAAATAGAGTAAAATGAAAATGTAGTTAAATACTTTACTAACTAGCGTCATTAATTTCATTCAATGAATGTATCCCCATGCATAACTTTCCGCAACGACCTTTATTGAATTTCTAAAGTACATCGTACACACTGACAGACATTAAATTTCTCTCTTAACAAGAAACAATCTTGCGGGCCACAAAATGGATATCACAAACTTTCACATTACTAACGGCCATGTCAGACATTGTCGTAATTAAATTTATCGAAGTTAGATATGACGTTCCGTACTAAGAATCTTCAATATTCGGATTTGTGATTTAATTGCTTTGGGTAATGGTTAGTTGGTTTAATTGGGAATATTGACAGGGAGAAATATTGTTGATTCCTTATATTTTTATTACAAGCTATATTGCAATTATTTTCACGGCCGGCGTCAATGAAATTGTTTATTTCCGGGCTTGGTCTTTGTTTATTACTTCCAAAACTTTCTCGGCAGCCATCTTTATTAGTCTACGTGGAGGAAACTTATCAGTCAGTCAGGAGATTAAAAACTTCACGCAAAAAGAAAACCAAAATTTTAACTTCTCTAACATTTTTACTACGTTGCCGAGACGCAAAAACCACACTAAAATTTCTACATTCAAAAATGATCATCAAGACAATACAGGACCAAAAAAATTTCGACAGGTTGGAAAAAGCTTTAGTAAGGAAGAGGAACCACCAATCATGAAACGATTATTCAAGAAACTCCAAATAAAACAACTCAAGCTTATTAGACTTAGGAAAAAACTTCAGCATAACTCCATGAATCTACTGCTAGAATTATAAGAAAAACCAAACCAGCAAAAAGTAATATTTCAAGAGTCTCAATGAGCGACAAATTAAGATAAATGAACAATTTGTAGTTAAAAAATGATTAAAATTCACTTTGTGCAAATGTTATAGCAATATATTTAATAATTGGGGGCGAAAAATGATGGTTGTTAGTTAGGTTTTTTGTTTAAAAAATTCTTAAAAATTATTTTTAAACAGTTAAAGCGGCAAATTATGAAAATTGAACAATTTTTAGTTAAAAAAAAAACATTAAAATTCACTTTGTCCAATTTTTATAGCAATAAAAATAATTGCAGGAAAAATTGTGGGTATTGTACAATTTCAAGTTTAAAAAACTCTTAAAAATTATTTTTGAACAGCTGAATCGGCAAATTTAGAAAATTAAACAATTTTTAGTTAAAAGAATGATTAAAATTCACTTTGTCCATTTTTTATAGCAATAAAAATAATTGCAGGAAAAATTGTGGGTATTGTACAATTTCAAGTTTAAAAAACTCTTAAAAATTATTTTTGAACAGCTGAATCGGCAAATTTAGAAAATTAAACAATTTTTAGTTAAAAGAATGATTAAAATTCACTTTGTCCATTTTTTATAGCAATAAAAATAATTGCAGGAAAAATTGTGGGTATTGTACAATTTCAAGTTTAAAAAACTCTTAAAAATTATTTTTGAACAGCTGAATCGGCAAATTTAGAAAATTAAACAATTTTTAGTTAAAAGAATGATTAAAATTCACTTTGTCCATTTTTTATAGCAATAAAAATAATTGCAGGAAAAATTGTGGGTATTGTACAATTTCAAGTTTAAAAAACTCTTAAAAATTATTTTTGAACAGTTGAAGCGGCAAATTTAGAAAATTAAACAATTTTTAGTTGAAAGAATGATTAAAATTCACTTTGTATAGCAATAAAAATAATTACACGAAAAAATGTGGTTATTGGACAATTTAAAGTTTAAAAAACATGTAAAAATAATTTTTAGACAATTGATGCGGCAAATTTAGAAATTTGAACAATTTAGAGTTAAAAAAAATGATTAAAATTCACTTTGTCCAATTTGTATATCAATAAAAATAATTGCTCGAAAAATTGTGGTTATTGGACAATTTCAAGTTTAAAAAACTCATAAAAATTATTTTTGAACAGTTGAAACGGCAAATTTAGAAAATTGGTTAACTTTTAGTAAAAAAAATGATTAAAATTCACTTTGTCCAATTTTTATAGCAATAAAATAATTGCAGGAAAAATTGTAGTTATTATACAATTTCAAGTTTAAAAAACTCTTAAAAATTATTTTTGAACAGTTGAAAATCGCAAATTTAGAAAATTGGTTAATTTTTAGTAAAAAAAAATGATTAAAATTCACTTTGTCCAATTTTTATAGCAATAAAATAACCTTCAGTTACTTCTTCGTAATAAAATAATTGCAGGAAAAATTGTAGTTATTATACAATTTCAAGTTTAAAAAACTCTTAAAAATTATTTTTGAACAGTTGAAGCGGCAAATTTAGAAAATTAAACAATTTTTAGTTGAAAGAATGATTAAAATTCACTTTGTATAGCAATAAAAATAATTGCACGAAAAAATGTGGTTATTGGACAATTTAAAGTTTAAAAAACATGTAAAAATAATTTTTAGACAATTGATGCGGCAAATTTAGAAATTTGAACAATTTAGAGTTAAAAAAAATGATTAAAATTCACTTTGTCCAATTTGTATATCAATAAAAATAATTGCTCGAAAAATTGTGGTTATTGGACAATTTCAAGTTTAAAAAACTCTTAAAAATTATTTTTGAACAGTTGAAAATCGCAAATTTAGAAAATTGGTTAATTTTTAGTAAAAAAAAATGATTAAAATTCACTTTGTCCAATTTTTATAGCAATAAAATAATTGCAGGAAAAATTGTGGGTATTGTACAATTTCAAGTTTAAAAAACTCTTAAAAATTATTTTTGAACAGTTGAAGCGGCAAATTTAGAAAATTAAACAATTTTTAGTTAAAAGAAAGATTAAAATTCACTTTTTGTAGCAATAAAAATAATTGCAGGAAAAATTGTAGTTATTATACAATTTCAAGTTTAAAAAACTCTTAAAAATTATTTTTGAACAGTTGAAAATCGCAAATTTAGAAAATTGGTTAATTTTTAGTAAAAAAAATGATTAAAATTCACTTTGTCCAATTTTTATAGCAATAAAATAATTACACGAAAAATTATGGTTATTGTACAATTTCAAGTTAACTGTATAAGCGGCAAATTAAGATAATTGGACGGTTTTTAGTAAAAAAATGATTAAATTTCGCTTTGTCCAATTTTTATTGTAATACATTTAAAAATTACTGGAAAGTTTGCGGTTATTAGACAATTTCAAGTCTTAAAATTTTTTTTTGAACAGCTGAAGCATCAAATTAAGATAATTGGACACTTTTTACTAAAAAATGATTAAATTTCGCTTTATCCAATTTTTCTGTAATAAATTTAATAGTTGCACGAAAAATTGCGGTTATTGGAAAATTTCAAGTTAAAAAAATTCTTAAATTTTTGTTTTTGGAACAGCTGAAGCATCAACTTAAGACAATTGGTTAATTTTTAGTAAAAGATTGATTAAATTTCGCTTTGTCCAATTTTTATTGTAATAAACTTAATAGTTGCACGAAAAATTGCGGTTATTGGACAATTTCAAGTTAAAAAAAAATTCTTAAAAATTTTTTTTAACGGTTGAAGCATAAAATTAAGATAATTGGATAATTTTTAGTAAATAAGTAATTAAATTTCTTTTGTCCAATTTTTTATTGCAATAAATTTAATAATTGCACGAAAAATTGCGGTTATTGGACAATTTCAAGTTAAAAAAAATTCTTCAAATTAAGATAATTGGAGAATTTTTATTTAAGAAAATGAATAATTTTCACTTTGCCCCAATTTTACAGTAATTAATTTAAAAAGGTTAAAAAAATTTTGGTTTTAAAAATACTTAAAATTTTTTTTGAACATTTAAAGCTCCAAAATAAGATAATTGGATAATTTTTAGGTAAAATAATTATTGTAATTCACTTTGTCCAAATTTTTGGGCAATAAAGTGTGAAAAATTGTACAATTTTCAGTTAAAAAAAAATTTGAAAAACTATTCTTGAACTGTTGAAGTGCCAAATTAACTTTTTAGTTAGCAAAATGAGTAAAATTCACTTTGTCCAAATTGTAAAATAATAAATTCAGAAATTGGGCAAAAAATTGAACAATTTCTAATTTAAATAGCATCAAATTAAAATAATTTTTAACACCTAATTGAGTTTATTTTGATACAGAAATAAATATATTATTTTAAAAATATAATTCCTACATTTTTCTTTAATCAATTGTGTTATATTGCATATATAAACATATACATTTATTTTGCTTAATAAAATTAATTTCTAGCATTATCCTAGTCGACCTGTGTTCTAAAAAGACAAATTAACTTTCATTAAGTAACCGACCACATGTTGTAGAGGAAGTTCGTCCTTAAATTCCAATCCGAGGTGATAAATGTCCGGGGTCGTGCATCGACTCACAACCGGAACTTCGACTTTGGCTTTGACTAATTAGATAAAACCGAGACGCTTCCTATCTATTCGCGGTTTCGTCCTTTAAGTCCTTAGTGCATGATGGAGTGCACCGAAATTATCCTGACTACGATATTTCATGGAATAATTAAAATTGATATTAGATGTTTGAAAATTTTATTTAAAAAATGACACTCTGTATATAATCACGTCCTTGTAGCCTAGCCACAGCATACGCTGCAACATCATTACGTATTCCGTAATGGGTTTCCAGTGGGTTGGATCGAAGGACCTGCGGCCAGAACGACCAAAACCACGTGTACCCGCCTTTGCTTCCTCCTTCGTGACTTGCTGCTCTAAGTTTCGCTTTTTCCACTAACTTTTAGCCAACCTAAAATTCGACTTCGATTTTACTTTAATCGTTCAAGTTTGGAAAGTTGGAAGTTCGGTCGCCAGAGGTTTAAAAAAATTTGTGACTCGTACATGTAAAAAATCTTTAAGAAAAATTTTTATAAATATAAATAAGTATTTATTCTCTGTCAGTGATTCTTTAACTTAAAATCTTATTATCCCTCTATCCAATTTGCCGCCGGAAGAGTTTTAATAAATGATCAAGCAGAGCAAGAATGCTTAGAAACAAACAAATGAACAACGAACAGGAAGTGGATTTATTCTCCCAAGTAAATTTGTTCTTATAACGAGGAACGGAGGCAATTTGTCAAAATCAATTTTGACGATAATAGACTGTAACTAGTAGTTAGCTTTCAGCCAGAATAAATGAATTTTAAGATTATGTTTTAAAAAAGAAAACATGGTTATATTTTAAAAATATAAATAAGGTAAAATAGAGTTTTGAAAGTTTCCATTAGGAAAAATTGGAAAACGTTCTCTATCCCGTTAGACAAGAAAGTTTTCTCTCGGCAAGAAAAAAAGAATAATCCGTGAAAAACAGTCTCTTTCCATTTACCGACAACGATTTTCTCTACAGGACTTGTATAACTTTGTTTGGTCTTCCATCGTCACTATATTGCAATCTGCGTCTCTTTCGAAACAAGTTTTCTCCTTCCGCATCACTACATGGAAAGTTTCAGAACAAAAACGAACTTTCAGGAATACAGAACGTTACAAAATTCTTTATATGCTGAAAATTTATTAATAAATATTTTTTTAAATGCATGTTAAGTAATAGAAAATGTGTAATAAAGTTTCTGTGAATCTCCAAGTTCCTCAAGGGTATGTATTGAGACCGTTAATATTTTTACTCTTCGTTAATGATAAGTACAAAATACGCAATAATATTTTTTTGTCCTTCTTTATTTGTAGCGAGAAAGTAAAAAGAACGGTACACAGCTGTATAATAAACTTATCCTCCAATAATTACCCAATGATGTATAAAAATACCCAAAAATGGAAAATTCCCCACAAATCGGCATCACTGTTGATTACAAAATACCCAAAAAATGGGAAATTCCCCACAACTCGATATCACTGTTGATTAATGACTGACTGAGCTACTAGCTTTTTTTCTTCTTTATATGTAGCGAGAAAGTAAAAGGAATGGTACATAGTTAAATATTATACATATCCTTCAATAATTACCCAATGATGTGAAATTGGAAATTCCCCACAAATCGGCATTACTGTTAATTACAAAATACCCAAAAAATGGGAAATTCCCTACAACTCGATATCACTGTTGATTAATCACTAACTGAGCTACTATTTTTTTTTTCTTTTTTATATGTAGCGAGAAAGTAAAAGGAATAGTACATGGTTGAATAATATACATATCCTACAATAATTACCCAATGATGTGAAGTGGAAAATTCCCCACGAATTGGCATCACTGTTGATTACAAAATATCCAAAAATGGAAAATTCTCCACAAATCGTCATCGCTGTTGATTACAAAATACCCCAAAAAAAGGGAAATTCCCCACAACTCGATATCACTGTTGTTTAATGACTGACTGAGCTACTAGCTTTTTTTCTTCTTTATATGTAGCGAGAAAGTAAAAGGAATGGTACATAGTTAAATAATATATATATCCTTCAATAATTACCCAATGATGTGAAATTGGAAATTCCCCACAAATCGGCATTACTGTTAATTACAAAATACCCAAAAAATGGGAAATTCCCTACAACTCGATATCACTGTTGATTAATCACAAACTGAGCTACTATTTTTTTTTTCTTTTTTATATGTAGCGAGAAAGTAAAAGGAATAGTACATGGTTGAATAATATACATATCCTACAATAATTACCCAATGATGTGAAGTGGAAAATTCCCCACGAATTGGCATCACTGTTGATTACAAAATATCCAAAAATGGAAAATTCTCCACAAATCGTCATCGCTGTTGATTACAGAATACCCCAAAAAAAGGGAAATTCCCCACAACTCGATATCACTGTTGTTTAATGACTGACTGAGCTACTATCTTTTTTTCTTTTTTATATGTAGCGAGAAAGTAAAAGGAATGGTACATAGTTAAATAATATATATATCCTACAATAATTACCCAATGATGTGAAATTGGAAATTCCCCACAAATCGGCATTACTGTTAATTACAAAATACCCAAAAAATAGGAAATTCCCCACAACTCGATATCACTGTTGATTAATGACTAACTCAGTTACTATTTTTTTTTCTTTTTTATATGTAGCGAGAAAGTAAAAGAAATGGTACATAGTTGAATAATATACATATCCTACAATAATTACCCAATGATGTGAAATTGGAAATTCCCCACAAATTGGCATCACTGTTGATTACAAAATATCCAAAAATGGAACATTCTCCACAAATCGGCATCACTGTTAATTACAAAATACCCAAAAAATGGGAAATTCCCTACAACTCGATATCACTGTTGATTAATGACTAACTGAGCTACTATTTTTTTTCTTTTTAATATGTAGCGAGAAAGTAAAAGGAATGGTACATGGTTGAATAATGTACATATCCTACAATAATTACCCAATGATGTGAAGTGGGAAATTCCCCACAAATTGGCATCACTGTTGATTACAAAATATCCAAAAATGGAAAATTCTCCACAAATCGGCATCACTGTTGATTACAAAATACCCCAAAAATGGGAAATTTCCCACAACTCGATATCACTGTTGATTAATGACCGACTGAGTTCCTATTTTTTTTCTTTTTTATATGTAGCGAGAAAGTAAAAGGAATGGTACATAGTTAAATAATATATATATCCTACAATAATTACCACATGATGTGAAATTGGAAATTCCCCACAAATCGGCATCACTGTTGATTACAAAATAAATATATAAAAGATAGATCAAATAGGAAAATTAGAGATAAATATAGTAAAATAGGGAAATATACGGGAAAATAGTGAAAAATAGGGGATAATAATTAAAAATAGCAAAAATAGGAAAAAACAGTTAATAATGGGGACAAACAAGGAAAAACAGAAAAAAATAATGAAAAAACAGAAAAAAATGGAATAAACAGTAAAAATGGAGAAATTAGAGAAAAAACAGGAAAAATATAAATAATTAGAAAAATTAGGGAAAATTGGGAAGAAAATAGGGAATAATCAGTATAAATAGGAACAACTAGATAATATAAAGGAAATTGGATAAAATAATGGAAAACAGGAAAAAATAGAAAAAATCGGTAAAAATTGCGAAAAATAGAGAAAAATCGGGAAAAATCGGAAACAAATAGGGCAGAATAAGAATATTTGCAGTATTTCTCATTTTTTGATTTTCAAAAATAATTTTTATTTTAAATTTTGATGAAAAAAATTTGAAAAAAAATTCAGATTTTACAACTTATATAACGCATTTTTGTGATTTTCCCGTTTTTACCTCTCGCCCTTCAGATAAGAGAGGTATAGGAATCATGCTAAAAATTGGGTAGTGAGTTTTCAATGGATAAACACGTTTTAGGGTCCCTAGAATACGATTTTAATATTTTCGCGATGATGTCTGTGTGTGTGTGTGTGTGTGTGTGTGTGTGTGTGTGTGTGTGTGTGTGTGTGTGTGTGTGTGTGTGTGTGTGTGTTAGTGTGTGTGTGTGTTAGTGTGTGTGTGTGTGTTAGTGTGTGTGTGTGTATTAGTGTGTGTGTTTGGATGGATGTTGTAGTAACGATAACTCAAAAACTACTGAATGAAAAAAATTGAAATTTTGCATACACGATTCTTAGACCCTAGATTAGATCTGATTAGATTTTGGTGTCAATCAGACAACCGGAAGAGGCACTTGCTATGGGTGATGACGCCATTATTATACAAAACGGCAATAAAGTTTTACACATATATTTTGTATACCCTATAGTTTATTTTCATCCCATTAAAATTTTAGAAACTTTTGCCATTGTTGCCAGATTTACAAAAAAGTAAATTTTTTTCATACTTTTTTGTGCCACCGTGTAAATTTTTGATTCAAACATGGCGAGAGGTCATGTGGTGGCCACATCAGATTTTTTATTTTGCAAATATAATTTTTATCATAAATTTTTATAAAAATTTTTTTAAAAAAATTCACATTTTTACAACTTTTTATCATTTTCTAAATGGCATAAGTCTAATTTTAATATTTTCAGTACTGTAACGCAATTTTGTGATTTTCCCCATTTTTGATTTTGCAAATATAATTTTCTATGACAAATTTTGATGAAAAAAATTTTAAAAAAAATTCAGATTTTACAACTTTTTATCACCTTCAAAATGACATAAGTCTCATTTTAATATTTGCAGTACTTTACGGCATTTTTGTGATTCTCCCTTTTACTACGGCCCGCCCATACTTCACGTTTGGTGAAGTAGGGCAAACCGTAGAATTGAAATCGTGCAAAAATCTCAAAAAATTTTTTTGCTCCAAATGACTTAAAATGTCATGAAAATTGAAAAAAATTCACATTTTTACAACTTTTTGTCATCTTCTAAATGGCATTAGTCTAATTTTAATATTTGCGTTTTCGTCATTTTCCTCCCATACAAAATAATGAGATATTTGCGTTCCCACCGTTTAAAAAAAAATCAAAAATTCGTTCTTTTCATTAAGAATTAAACAAAAATTCACCCAAATAAATTTATTTAAACGTTTCAATTACTACAAATAATGAAACTTTTACTATACTTTTTCCTAATTTTCCATCTACATTGGATGTTTGCACTTTCCATTACTAACCATTTTTTCTCCAGGATAACATTTACCTTTTCTATCTTCTGCTGGTGCTCCAAATGATATTTCGGATTCATTTATGGGTTACATGTTTATGTTCGTCACGTTTACCAAAACGAACAATACAACAAGACACAAAATTACGTTTAGTTTCATTATTGATTGAGAATTGACACATTTTCATAGTTTGACTTGTGTATTTATAGAAAAATATCTAATTAATATTATTTTTTTTTCATAACTTAAATTATAATTATAGTAATTATTTTTATAAAAATTAGACCTTGAAATTCTTTTTTACGTTAATAAAACAAAAAAAGAAGAAAGCTCAATAAGATAAGCATACAAATTATTTTTGAAAAGTTAAGGCAGCAAATTAATATAATTGGACAATTTCGACATATTTTTGTTATTTTTAAATAACATTTTTTTAACTTTTAAATAATTTTTAATATATTTTCGAAATTTTTTCAATCTTAGAAAATTTCTAATAATTTTTTAATGTTGAAAATTTTAATATATTCTTGAAATTTTCGACATATTTTTGTTATTTTTAAATAACATTCTCTTTTTATTTAATAAAATAATTTTTGAAATATTTTCGACATTTTTGCAATTTTAGAAAATTTTTAATAATAATTTTTAATGTTGAAAATTTTAATATACTGTTGACATTTTCGACATATTTTTGTTAGTTTTAAATAACATTTTTTTTTAATTTTTAAAATAATTTTTGACATATTTTCGAAATTTTTGCAATTTTAGAAAATTTTTAATAATAATTTTTAATGTTAAAAATTTTAATATAGTTTTGAAATTTTCGACATATTTTTGTTATTCTTAAATAAGTTTTTTTTATGATTAAAATAATTTTTGACAAATTTTCGAAATTTTTGCAATTTTAGAAAATTTCTAATAATTTTGTAATTTTGAAAATTCTACTCTTGAAATTTTCGACATATTTTTGGTAGTTTTAAATAACATTTTTTTTTAATTTTTAAAATAATTTTTGACATATTTTCGAAATTTTTGCAATTTTGGAAAATTTTTAATAATAATTTTTAATGTTGAAAATTTTAATATACTTTTGAAATTTTCGACATATTTTTGTTATTCCTAAATAAGTTTTTTTTTATTTTTAAAATAATTTTTGACATATTTTCGAAATTTTTGCAATTTTAGAAAATTTTTAATAATAATTTTTAATGTTGAAAATTTTAATATACTGTTGAAATTTTCGACATATTTTTGTTATTTTTAAATAACATTTGTTTTTTAATTAATGAAATATTTTTTGATATATTTTCGAAATTTTTGCAATTTTACAAAATTTATAATAATCATTTTTTAATGTTTTTTAATAATTTTAATATATTTAAATTTTCGAAATGTTTGTGATATATATTTAACTTTTTTTACATTTTTTTCATTTTTAAAATATCTCTTGAAATTTTTACAAATTTCTATATATTTTTACATATTTTACAAATTTTTAAATATTTTACATATTTTATTTTCCAAATTTTCGGATTTTTTGCAATTTTAGAAAGTTTTTAATAATCATTTTTTAATGTTTTTTGAAAATTTTAATATATTTTCTAAATTTTCGATATATTTTTTATACTTTTATATTTTTTTACATTTTTTTTTCATTTTTAAAATATTTTTTGAAATTTTTGACATATTTTGGAAATTTTTGAATTTCTTACATTTCATTTTTTTTAAATTTTTTGATTTTTTTTAATGTTTGATAAATATAAGTTCTTAACATTTTTAAATTTTTTAAAACCTTTTTAATTTTTACAAATTTCTATATATTTTTACATATTTTACAAATTTGTAAATATTCTACATATTTTATTTTCCAAATTTTCGGATTTTTTGCATTTTTAGAAGGTTTTTAATAATCATTTTTTAATGTTTTTTGAAAATTTTAATATATTTTCTAAATTCGCGATATATTTTTTACACTTTTAAATTTTTTTTACATTTTTTTTTCATTTTTAAAATATTTTTTTTACATTTTTGACATATTTTGGAAATTTTTGAATTTCTTACATTTCATTTTTTTTTAATATTTTGATTTTTTTTTAAATGTGATAAATATAAGTTCTTAACATTTTTAAAACCTTTATAATTTTTACACATTTCTACATATTTTACAAATTTTTAAATATTTTACACATTTAATTTTATTTATGGATTTGTTGAAATTTTTGCAATTTTAAAAAATTTCTAGTAAACATTTTTTAATGTTTTTTGAAAATTTTAATATATTTTTTAAATTTTTGATAATTTTAATTTTTTTTTAATTTTTAAAATATTTTTTGAAATTTTTGACATATTTTGGAAATTTTTGAATTTCTTACATTTCATTTTTTTTTTGATTTTTTGATTTTTTTTTAAATGTTTGATAAATATAAGTTCTTAACATTTTTAAAACCTTTATAATTTTTACAAATTTCTACATATTTTACAAATTTTTAAATATTTTACACATTTAATTTTATTTATGGATTTGTTGAAATTTTTGCAATTTTAGAAAATTTTTAGTAATCATTTTTTAATGTTTTCTGAAAATTTTAATAAGTTTTTTAAATTTTTGATATATTCTTGATAATTTTATTTTTTTTTCATTTTTAAAATATTTTTTGAAATTTTTGACATATTCTCGAATTTTTGAATTTTTTACATTTTCTTTTTTTAATTTTTTAAATTTTTTTTAAATGTTTGATAAATACGTTAACATTTTTAAAATTTTTAAAACCTTTATAATTTTTATAGATTTCTATATACTTTTAATTATTTAACAAATTTTTACAAATTATTTCAAATTTTCGGATTTTTTGAAATTTTCGCAAATTTAGAAAATTTGTAATAATAATGTTTTAATGTTTTTTGAAAAATTTTATGTCTTTGAAATTTTCTATAAATTTTTGACAATATAATTGGGTAATTTTTAGTTAAAAACATAATTAAAATTTACTTTGTCCAAATTAACGCATTTTTATCGTTTTCCCGTTTTTTGACATTGATATAACTAGTTTTAATTGATTTCTCTAAAAGAATTTATAAAAATATTAACCTTTTTGATGATGTATTTTTATTACTTCTTTAAGTATATAAACTTCCATTATATACTTCATAAGAACGCGATTATAGAGACACCGAAGCACCCGATATTTCTCCCTTGACTTTATCCATAAAAATTGACGAGCTTCTCCTCAAAAACTTCTACTACCCCAATTTGCCACAACATTTACGATATTACCTACTTTTCCATAAAATACAATCTAATAACGGCAGGCAAACCGCGATCCACCCACAAGGTTCACAGAGGGTAACAATAAAGGAGATACGATGTCGTTAATATGATTAAAAATATCGAAAATAGAATTTTAAAGGCCTATAAATGATTTATCAGAAAAATAAAAAATAAAAAGTAGAAGTTTTAAATTTGATACATTTTTTATATTGAAAATAAAAGTTTAGAACAAAACATGAACATAAATCAACTTTCCCCAAGCACTAAGAGTTATAAAATTAGCATTAGTCTTTTGTCTTCTCATGGCTCATTTCTTCTTTTTCCCCGAAAACTACGAGTGACAAACTTTCAGCGATCGCATAAATCGAGAATTGCGAAGACGTTTCGACTTTATAGTCAGTTCCGCTTCTACAGAAAATGGAAACCGTTTCGAATTTATGTCGCACAATTGGCAGATTTTGAGAGAGAACCCAACCATCTTGTCTGATTTACGAAACTTTTACGATCCAATTAACTCAGTTAAATCACATTTAATTCCTTATTCAATTTCGAATACAGGAACATATAACTCATTATTAATTATACACTGCCGGGTAAAAAATTTGGGTTATTTTACATAACTTGCAAACAATTTTAAGGAAAGATAAACACTAGATACTTTCAACAACGAATTTATTTACTGGTATCTGTTTACTACAATATAATAAATCGATAATTAATCAATAATGAATAACGAATCAAGAATCAAAAATGACTAAACTCTCTCAAAGAGATAACAGACTATATATGCAAACTCAACAATAAACAGTTCCTGACCTACGGGCAACGACCGGAGTTCAACCTGTCGGTGTTACAAATTATTACTAGTTTAATGAACTACGATATATTATTATTTAAGGTATTCTGTGTGGCCCAAAAGGCATCACACATCTATTACTTCCTATTAGAAACGTAAATACAGGTACCATGAAAATATCACCCAGTTTACTCTTGACTCACCCTGTAGTTTCTTGGAATTTTGGTAATCGTGGTTCATTGCATAACTGAAGTATTATGTGGTGACAAAGAAATAACGAAAATAACGAAAGATTAGGAATAGGTTAACAATGCCGTAGTAAAAATATTTAATTTTAAAATTCAACACTTTGTAGAAAAAACCTGTCCATCATTGAAGCTTTTGCCAATGGACACTTTTAATCAGCATGGTCAAAAGTACAATGTAACGAAGTTACGAATTTACCGATGTTCTTAATTGCCTAATTTCCATTCTTATTATTTTTACTTATTAATAATAATTCTAATTCCGTCGTTACATCTAAAAATAATTATTATTATTAATTTCTTCCTAATACTTGTCATAGTTAGTGCGACCGGCAATAGACCGTAAGAGTGAACAGTCACAGGCAGATTTCGCCTCGCGACACGTACCAGACCAATCTCATGATATAGCACGGCTTGCAATTCATTTAAGGAGTTCGATTAGAGATTTGAACAAGAATAACCGTCCTGGATATCAAATTAGAAGAAATCAGAGCCGTAGCCAAGTCGTTCCAGTGACAAGCCGTTTCAGTGCCGTACTGAGACAGAATTACCGCAGCGAATACTCCGGAACGCAATCCAGGAGGGCAAGTAAAGTCGGCCCTACCGGCCGACACGGGATTGGTCAAGACCATAACGACCCCTGGAGTATTTCCTTAGTCACTGAAGCTGTCCGAACAAGTGGCCTTCACACTCTAAACGGAAGGAGGCGCCCGAGGCAATCCAAAACCTGAACTGAGGCGCCCGAGGCAATCCAAAACCTGAACTAAGGCGCCAAAGTGACACGTAACAGCGTAACAAAAATTTAGCGAATTTCACCCAAAGTCACTTTGCATAATAAAAGTGCGGGGTCCTTTATCTACTGCAAGATTTTTACAAAGGTTGCGAGAGGCTGGATTAACGCTTAAGCCCAGCAAATGTACCTACATGGAAACGAATGTGAAAAAACTAGGACAAAGTGGATCAGGAATGCATTTTGCCCGATGAGGATTTGTTGAAAGCAATATGGAATTTCCCTACCTTTACGAAAACTAACCAACGTCAGAGCTTCCTTGGACTATGTAATTTCTACTGAAACTTCATGCAAAGCTTTTCAAAGGTAGCACATCTTCTACTTGCAGCCACCAAGAAGGATGGGTTGGTGTGGGAAGACGCCTAAAACCCAAACTAAAAAATTTACCTCAGCTCCATTAGTAGATAGTATCCCCCTTCGGAACAATCTCCCTAGAAAAGTTACTAGATTTTCCCCCAGATTGACCTTAAGACCCATCCAAGCGAACCCACCCAACATGACGCATCCACTTGTGACGTCTACAGAAGACGTACTTTAGACGTACTTCAGACGTCTGTGGTGATCTGTATACCTCTGTAGACGCCTAAAGTACGTCTGAAGTACGTCTTCTGTATACGTTTGTGTTGATCTGTAGACCTCTGTAGGCATCTGAAGTACATCTTCTGTAGACGTCACAAGTGGATGCGTCATGTTGGGTGGGTTCGCTTGGATGGGTCTCAAGGTCAATCGGGGGGAAAATCTAGTAACTTTTCTAGGGAGATTATTTTGAACGGGAATACTATCTACTTCCATTCCTACAACACATTAATCCAAACTTAGGATATGAACTAAGGGTTGATGCATCTAAAATAATCGATCTTGGAGGAATCTTACTTCAAGAAGGAAAAAAATTGCAACAGTATCCAGTAGTTTTTATAAGACGAGGACCATCTAAGAGCGAAAAGAACTCTACCATTACAGAACTGGAGGAATTCGCTGCTATTTGGTCGCTCTCGTATCTGATACATGGAAAACCAGACAAGATCGTGGGGGAAGTTATTATTAATAGCCAATTGTTTAATAATATTAAGCTCTGAAACGAAAGCAATTTGAGAAAGAGGAATAGAAAATAATCTGAATAAAATACTATTGAAGGAAGCCAATTTATGTGACATAGGGTGATTAGAGTGGAAATTTATAAGATTATCTGTAGTTTAACCATTTGGTTTACCTTCCCTTATTTGTTTGTTCGTTTAGATTAACATAACCATAGTTTATTGGTTTTTGACTTATGTCATTTGTCCTTATCTCAATTGTCATCCTCTTCTTCTTTTTGACAACTACATGGGTCTGTACCCAATCTCATCTAATCACTTTGTCAATTGTTTTTAAATTAGTCAACTAAAAATTTTTTTAAACGTTCGCTTTTAGGTTTTATGTTTATTTAAAAAAATTATAAAAAATTTTGTTACTATACCATATACTTCTTTAACATGTATTTTTTAACCTTCGGTAATTCTTCCAATTTTAATTTCCTTTCACCTCTGTTTGACATGTCGTTTCTCGTGTCTCTTAACTTTTTAATGCTTCTCCTGCTGACTTAAGCAGAGAACTCGTCTACTTTTGGACTTTACTTAAGTTGTCTTATTCTTAAGAAGGGCGGAAGAACCCTTCCAAGTTTGTTGGTACGTCGTTATCGACCTTTATTAGAACATTTTCGACGAATTTTGAAGAACCCATGTGTAATCTACAGTTTGCGTTAATATGATTTCCTAGTAAACTCACCTCAGTTTACTTACTGAAGCATCCATTTTCTCCTGTATTCAATATGCTCCAACCACTATTTGTTTAATTTTAATATTCCACTGCGTTTCCTTTCATGTATCCTTCCTATCCCCTATATGTATTTTTCCAGTTTTTGAACTATAGTGTTCCATTGTAATTTTATTTTAATTTAACAATTGTTAACATGTTAGTTTATGGTAAGTTGTCAGCTTAAAATTCTCTAGTATTTCTATATTATTAGATTGTAATTATTTGTAGACCTGAAGATGGCTACTAGCCGAAACTAGTTGCCACCCTCCTATTAATTCTAATTTAATATATAATTGTGGTACATGATTTATTTGCTATTAAAGCCTTGACCACATTTGAGTTATGGATAACCTATTGGTTTTAGAATATTAAACAATATATTACATAACGCCAACAGCAACCTCTTACGAATCGATATCTTTGGTAGTAATTCTTAAACACTCAGTTGCCGAGATTTTATTTGCTCATCACAATAAACCTTTGGCTGAGCATCTCGCAATAACCAAAACCCTGCACTAGATACACAGTAGGTACTACTGGAAGAACATGCAAAAAGATGTTGGGCGATATATAAAGGGCTGCGAATACTGTCAAGCACGAAAAGGACACGAGACCAGAATACCCGAAATAGTTTCAAGAGAAGAAGCAGCAGTTCCTCTGCCTCATTTTGCAATAAGTAAGGAAAAATACCATCGCCTCCTGGTGATTTGTATGGAGAGAAAAATTTCCACGCCCATAAGATTGAGGGTAGAGTAACCACCTGAAATCTTTCTTAACTGGTCGTATACACGAGCCATGTGGAAGTGAAAAGGGTTGCGGGTGATCCTCCAGAAGCAGGCTGCTCGGGAAGTGGATCTCTAATATCTGCCTACCTATAGTGACCTAAATTTTTTGGTCGGTAATGTATAATTAGGCTAAAAAATTTGTTAGTTACATATTCATTGATTTGAAGAGTGCACTCGTAAAAATCCTACTTTTCGTTCACTTTAAACCAATAAAAAGCATTTAAGTGTACAAAATAGCTGTAAAAGGGGAACGTATCCAACCAGAAATAGAGTTATTAGAAGTCGGCGTTCGATTACTGCATTTTACGATAGCAATATTGGAAAAATGCTGGCGTACTTCGATTTCCTCTAACATTTTATCACATAAAAATGTGCCAAGATTATTACCTATTTTCTACATTATTGCTATATTCTAATTTGAAACCGACATCGAGGTTATATCAGATAAGCAAACGTAGAAAAATAAACCAAAGTTTAATCTGCTAAAACGGAAAATAATAATAATAATAACCATCCCTTCCCCGCACAAGTCTTGTGTATAAGAATTCTTATTCACTATAAAATCAATGTTTATTTAATTCATTATACAGAGTGTTCCAAAATAATGTGACATGTTAAAAAAAACTTATAAACAAACAAGTGTAAAACGATAATATTTTTGCCTTAATTTCGAGTTTTCGAAAATTTAAATTTACGAAAATAAATTTCTATATAGGAATATACCTTATAAACTACAGTATATATGGTATAAGTAGCGGGAAAGTAAAAATAGGTCAAAGATTAGTACAATTTTAGTTGTTCTTAACGATGCTAAATCGATTGCCGTTGTCCGTTTGTCTCTATCTGTCACCGTTCTCGAGTTGAATCAGGCTAACAGACGGACGGACATACGGACAAAACCATCTTATAAGAGTTTTTTTTTCGAAAACTCTAAAAGAGATAGAAACAAGCAAGTAGAATGCTTCTACACTATAAAATTAAAGTTTATTTCATTCATTATATTCATTTACTCATATATAGGGTGCTACTTTTTCTATGAATTATACAGGGTGTCTCAAAATGTATTTAAAAAAAAACTTATTTACAAAAAGAGATCAAAACAAGCAAGTGGAATTTTTCTACATTATATAATCAAAGTTTATTAATTCATTATATTTATTTATTCATATATAGAATGCTTTTTTTTATATGGTTTATACAAGGTGTCCCAAAATAATGTGACTTATTAAAAAAAACTTATATACAAAAAAAAATAGAAACAAGAAAGTGGAATTTTTTTACACTATAAAATCAAAGTATATTTCATTCATTATATTTATTTACTCATATATAGAGTGCTGTTTCTTCTATGGATTATACAGGGTGTCCCTAAATAATGTGACCTATTTAAAAAAAACTTATAAACAAAAACACAGAATCAAGCAAGTAGAATTTTTCTACACCATAAAATCAAAGTTTCTTTCATTCATTATATTTATTTACTCATATATAAAGTACGGTTTTTTTCTATCGATTATACAGAGTATTCCAAAATAACGTAACATATTAAAAAAAAAACTTATAAACAAAAAGACATAGAATCAATCAAGTAGAATTTTTCTACACTATAAAATCAAAGTATATTTCATTCATTATATTTATTTACTCATATATAGAGTGCTTTTTTTCTATGGATTATACAGAATGGCCAAAAATAACGTGACATATTAAAAAATACTTATAAACAAATAATGGAAGTGGAATTTTTCTACACTATAAAATCAAATTTATTTCATTCATTATATTTATTTATCTACTCTTATTAAGTTATATATTAATTATTCAACTGCTTTTGAGCAATTAATGGTATCCATAAACAAATAGCGTGATTTATGACTTTTCATAACTCACTATAGTGAGTTATGGATAGGAATGTATATTTAGGATACAGAGGTATCCAGTCTTCTGTTTTTAATTTTTTTCTTATTCCTCTGGTTTTTTTTTCGATTTTTGTGATTTTTTGCGCCTTTTTTTCATTTTTTTTTCGTTTTTTTTCGATTTTTTCATTTTTTTCGTAATTTACAATTTGATTTTTCATTTTTTCCAATATTCTGATTTTTCTTTCAATTTTTTATTTTCTTTTCCGATTTTTTCTATTTTTCTGATTTTTTCCAGATTTTTTTTAAATTGTCTCTAATTTTTTCTCGTTTATTCCCATTTTTCTGTTTTTTTTGTTTTTTTCCAATTTTGCTCATTGTTCTGTTTTTTTTCTATTTCTTTCTTTTGTTTTCAAATTTTTTTCTTATTCCTCTGATTTTTTTTTTCAATTTTGCGGTTTTTCGATTTTTTTGCTCTTTTCGAATTCTTTCACTTTTCCCCCATTTTCCTTGTTTTTAGCAATTTTGCTCCACGTTTCACTATTTTTTCCTCTTTTCTCCATTTTTTCGATATTTCCTATTTATCCCTATTTACCCCTATTTTTTCTTGATTTCCCTACTTTTTCGCGTTGAAACCTATTTTTCCAATTTTACATATTTTCCCCATTTCTCCCTATTTTTTCTGTTTTTCCCGGTTTTTCCTGTTTTTCTTATTTTTCCCATTTCTCCCTATTTTTTCATATTTTTCCCCATTTTTCACTATTTCTCTTGTTTATTTCTTTTTTTTTCTATTTTTCCCCATTTCTCCCTATTTTACCTATTTTCTCAATGTTTCACTATTTTTTTCTTTTTTTTCTCATTTTTCTGATTTTTTTTGTTGTTTTTTCATATTATCTGTAACCAGAAAAAACCAAATAGATGCTACAATACAGAATTTTTTACCCGAAAAATCTCAAAAGAAATATAAAGGTGTATACAAAAATTTTTAAGAAGTGTAGAAGTAAGAATTTTAACTCGTTATATAAAGCATCGTCTCTGTAAACTTTCTACTCCATCCTAAATAACACACTCAACATAAATTGTGAATAAAGTTCTTTCTCTATACTTGTTATAGTCGTAGATAAAGTATAGTATTCAACTTGCGGTAATGGTCATTACTCACTTGATGAATTACAGCACTCGCCTGCGGCTCGTGCGGCAAACTTCATCTGCGTGAGTTATCACCTACATTACCGCTCGTTGAATAATACACTATTACTCATATATTAGACCGTTGTTTTTTTATGGATTATACAGGGTGTCCCAAAATAGTTTTTTAAGCTTTCTAAACAAAAAGAGATAGAAACAAGCGGTTTTCATAACTTTTTATTGTTTTTTTTCATTCCATTTTTTTTCTGTTACAGGATCTTGCTGTCGTCAGTGATAAAGGTAAGAATTTTTGATATTTGTTCCTTATTGTGTTATTATTAAAATAATTAACGAAAAAATATTATAATTCAAAATCAAACGAAAAAAATAACTTTTCGATTTTACCCTCATCGCTCCAAGGATTGATGTATAATAATAATATTCAATTGGTGTTCAAAAATAATAATAGATGAATATATAGGACAAAAATTTTTTATTTATGCGCATATGGAACATAATTTAAATATTTAATCAAACCCTAGAAAGCCCCGGTTAAAGGTACGAAACCTTCTAAAATGACAACTAATAAGTTGGAGGACGGTGTCCGATATCTAGTTGGCACCCGTCCATTTTCCATGCTCGTCTCTTGTTTGCAAGATCCTCACATACATAAAACATCACCAATCAAGTTGGCGTCGCTTTTCGTATGTTACCTGAACAAACATGCAGATGAACTTTAGTTGAAGGACTATTGCGCCATTCGAAAATTTAGTTTCTAGAGATTTTATTTTCAGTGAAATAATAAAATTATGAGATTTATTTTTTACAAAATGATATGTTAGAACTGAAGTTAAAAAATAATAGATTAATAGAAGAAATTGAAATATGTACAGGGTGACGCACGTTTTATTGGTTTTTTCAAAATTAATATAACAGAACCGGTTGACGAGATATTTGGGAAAACTCGAAATTGATGATTTTTGTTTTTAAAGATACCTTCGATTATTTTTTTTTAATACTGACTTTGAAATTTCCATTTTTTAATTAAGTTTCGACAATGAACTGTACCTTTTTTCTAAGTACGGTCCCGTTCACAAATATCGCTTAATATTTCTTCTGTAAAGGGCCACCCTCTACTATTTTTTTTAAGACTGACCTGCATCTTTGCAATCCCAATTTTTCTCGATCCAATAATGTAGAACAATAATTTTTTTATTAAGTTTCGATAATGAACTGTACTTTAGGAATTTTTCCAAGTACAGTCCTGTTCACAAATTAGTCTTAATATTTCGTTTTTTAAGGGCCACACTTAACTATTTTTTTTAAATACTGACCTTCATGTTTGAAATTCCTCATTTGTTTTATCCAACAAAGAGAACCCTTAATTTTTTTATTAAGTTTCGATAATGAACGGTACTTTAGGAATTTTTCTAAGTATGGTCCCGTTCACAAATATCGCTTAATATTTCGTCGGTAAAGGGCCACCCTCTACTATTTTTTTAAGACTGACCTGCATCTTTGCAATCCCAATTTTTCTCGATCCAATAATGTAGAACAATAATTTTTTTATTAAGTTTCGATAATGAACTGTACTTTAGGAATTTTTCCAAGTATAGTCCTGTTCACAAATTAGTCTTAATATTTCGTTTTTTAAGGGCCACACTTAACTATTTTTTTTAAATACTGACCTTCATGTTTGAAATTCCTCATTTGTTTTATCCAACAAAGAGAACCCTTAATTTTTTTATTAAGTTTCGATAATGAACGGTACTTTAGGAATTTTTCTAAGTATGGTCCCGTTCACAAATATCGCTTAATATTTCGTCGGTAAAGGGCCACCCTCTACTATTTTTTTAAGACTGACCTGCATCTTTGCAATCCCAATTTTTCTCGATCCAATAATGTAGAACAATAATTTTTTTATTAAGTTTCGATAATGAACTGTACTTTAGGAATTTTTCCAAGTACAGTCCTGTTCACAAATTAGGCTTAATATTTCGTTTTTTAAGGGCTACACTTAACTATTTTTTTTAAATACTGACCTTCAGTTTGAAATCCCTCATTTTTTTTATCCAATAAAGAGAACCCTTAATTTTTTTATTAAGTTTCGATAATGAACGGTACTTTAGGAATTTTTCTAATTACAGTCCTGTTCACAAATATCGTTTAATATTTTGTTTTTAACTATTTTTTTTAAATACTGACCTTCATGTTTGAAATTCCTCATTTATTTTTATCCAACAAAGAGAACCCTTAATTTTTTTATTAAGTTTCGATAATGAACGGTACTTTAGGAATTTTTCTAAGTACAGTCCTGTTCACAAATTAGGCTTAATATTTCGTTTTTAAGGGCCACACTTGACTATTATTTTTTTTAAAAACTGACCTTCATGTTTGAAATCCCACATTGTTTTATCCAATAAAGAGAACCCTTAATTTTTTTTTATTAACTTTCGATAACAAACTGTACTTTAGGAATTTTTCTAAGTACAGTCCTGTTCACAAATATCGATTAATATTGCGTTTTTTAAGGGCCACACTTAACTATTTTTTTTTAAATACTGACCTTGATGTTTGAAATCCCTCATTTTTTTATCCAATAAAGAGAACCCTTAATTTTTTTTATTAGCTTTCGATAACGAACTGTACTTTAGGAATTTTTCTAAGTACAGTCCTGTTCACAAATATCGCTTAATATTTCGTTTTTAAGGGCCATACTTAACTATTTTTTTTAATTACTTACCTTGATGTTTGAAATCCTTCATTTTTTTTTAATTCAATAAAGAGAACCCTTAATTTTTTTTATTAACTTTTGATAACGAACTGTACTTTAGGAATTTTTCTAAGTACAGTCGTGTTCACAAATATCGCTTAATATTTCGTTTTTTATGGGCCACACTTAACTATTTTTTTTTAAATACTGACCTTGATGTTTGAAATCCCTCATTTTTTTTAATCCAATAAAGAGAACCCTTAATTGTTTTTATTAACTTTCGATAACGAACTGTACTTTAGGAATTTTTCTAAGTACAGTCCTGTTCACAAATATCGCTTAATAATTTATTTTTTAAGGGCCACACTTAACTATTTTTTTTTAAATACTGACCTTGATGTTAGAAATCCCTCATTTTTTTTAATCCGATAAAGAGAACCCTTAATTGTTTTTATTAACTTTCGATAACGAACTGTACTTTAGGAATTTTTGTAAGTACAGTCCTGTTCACAAATATCGCTTAATAATTTATTTTTTAAGGGCCACACTTAACTATTTTTTTAAATACTGGCAGACATCTTTGAAATCCCCATTTTTTCTCTTCTATTAGTATGGAACACTTAATTTTTTTATTAAATTTGGACAATGAACTGTATTTTAGGAATTTTTCTAAGTACAGCACTGTTTATTATTACCCTAAAAATATAAGTACAAGAATTAAAATAATTCACAATGACATTATAATTTCTAGTTATCTGTTATATATCAATAATTGAAATTTGCGCTACCCTGTATATCCAAGATTCATAATTAATCTAGATTAATGATTAATTAATTTATGGTGAATTTAATTAGCATGATGGAATGATGATAGTAAACTGATACATCTAGAAAATTAATTGATATTTATAATAAATATAAAACTAATTGAATATACAGAGTGATAAATAATTTATTCCAATAGGTTATCCATTATCTCAAATGTGGTTGAATGATGAGGTAATAAAATTCTAAATCAAATACCACAATTTAATAAAACAAGCAGTTATGCGAACATAGAGGGGGAAACGGCAACTAGTTTCGGCAGACCTGCCATTATCAGGCCAAAATTAAAATATTTTAAGAACCAGTGCTTAACGATTGGTCGGCGGCAGCAAAATAAAATAAAACTAATTAAATGCTTAGGAAGCGTATAAGCGCATGTGTATGAGGGATGTAATTAAAAGGGGGGGGGGTAATTACCACCATGAAATTTTCCTTACCCATCCTAAGCAGTTAATTAATTTTATTTTATTTTGCTGCCGCTGACCAATCTTTAAGCACTGGTTCTTAATTTTTTTTAATTTTGGCCTGATGGTGGCAGTTCTGCCGAAACTAGTTACCGTTTTCCCCTCTATGTTCGCTTAACAGATTGTTTTATTAAGTTGTGGTATTTGCTTTTGAATTTTATTACCTTAAATAATTTATACTATTCATATTTTATATTTCTTAGTATAAATAAATTTTCAACAACCAAAACTATTTAAATTCAAATTCCATGGTTTTCGTGTTACTAAAAAGTTTTTTGCGTAGCCACAACTAAAGCTAACTTTTAACTTTTATGAAGCAACAGTAACAACTTCACTTTATATCTGACCAAAGCGGTCGGAAGTTTGCCTAAAACTAATAAATCATAGAATATCTAAACTAACTGAATTCGGTTCGGTAAATATGTTTCAGATGAAGGAAGGCTTTAATTAAAATTTATTACATCACTATTAATCAATAATCTAATTTACAGGTGAGGAAAAATTTTAATTCTTTAATAATCTAAATTCACTTTTCCATGTAAATTTTGGAATTTTCCCGTTTCACAGATATACTGAAACATAATCCCCGACCGTTCTGGCTATTTGTGAAATTTGAATAAAAAACCGTACAAGCAAAGAGAAAAAAAAATGTTTTGTTTAACCGTAATACAAGAGCTTCGCTTTTATTTTAAATTAAAAAAAAATATGGAATTTAATATGAGACTTTAATATTGAATATTTTTAAATTACAGAATTTTTGTCATTGTGCTAAATTTATCTGATTTACGAGGTATTTTTTTTCATAATGAATTTTTTACAATTTTAAAAAAAATAAGAATCTCATAAATAAATTAAAATAATAATAAGAATAATAATAATACATACAGCGTGTTTCAAAAGTCTGGAAAAAGTCCTAGAGTTTAAAAACTTTTCAACTTTAAAATATTCTACAGCAAAAAAAAATTATTGTTTTTGAAATTTAAGTACAAAAATCTGATGTGGCCAGCACATGACCTCTCGCCATTTTTAAATCAAAAATTTACAGGTTGACACAAAAAAGTATGAAAAAAAATTATATTTTTGTAAATCTGGCAACAATGGCAAAAGTTTCGAAAATTTTAATTAGATGAAAATAAACTGTAGGGTATACAAAATATGTGTTTAAAATTTTATTGCCGTTTTGTATAATAATGGCGTCATCACCCATAGCAACTGCCACTTCCGGTTGTGCGATTGGCACCAAAATCTAATCAGATCTAATCTAGGGTATCAGAATTCTTTATGCAAAATTTCAAATTTTTTTATTCAGTAGTTTTTGAGTTATCGTTACTACAACATCCATCCAAACACACACACACACACACTAACACACACACACACACACTAACACACACACACACACACTAACACACACACACACACTAACACACACACACACAGACATCATCGCGAAAATATTAAAATCGTATTCTAGGGACCCTAAAACGTGTTTATCCATTGAAAACTCACTACCCAATTTTTAGCATGATTCCTATACCTCTCTTATCTGAAGGGCGAGAGGTAAAAAGTGAAAAAAGACTAAATACCGAATTTGGACAATTTATCTTTAGTAGTGTTTGAATTCCAGGACCATTTTCAGACTTTTGAAACATGCATTACTGTTTCCATACTTTTTGAAACACGCTGTATACTTTAATATTGGATATTTTTACTTCTGATATCCATTTTTAATTTTTAGTTTTTTTTTCTTAAACAGATATTTTTTTAATTTAATTTCTCTGTGTCAAATTTGTAATTTTATAGCCCCCACGTTGGCAACAATATGGTATATTTCATTTTTCACATAGACGTGTTAAAATTTTTATTAAGGTCAGGACTATTGCATTTTATTAATTTAATTCATTAAATAATAAAACATAAAACAATAATTAAGTTTGTAGACCACTAGTTTCGGTTAAAAAATCATCATCAGGTTATTATTTAACTGCAAAGGGAGAGAGAAACAATCAGCAAAATCGGAATGAGTAATTAATTTACGATACGCCTTTGCCTCTTCAAAGGGCGTTTCCTTTCCTTCCCTTATTTTTGTCATTGTGTTAAAATTTATCTGATTTACGGCGTATTTTAATAATTATGAATTTTTAACATTTTTATATAGTAGAATAAACACGAAAAGACAATTTAAAGAAAAAGTAAATAATAATAATAATATTAGTATATACAGCGTGTTTCAAAAGTATGAAAACGGTCCTGGAGTTGATAAATTGCCCAAATTCAAAAAAATCAAGATGGCCGACGTAGCAAATTCAAATAAATGTTTTTGAATTTTAAGCGCATGAAAATGTGAAAAAAACGTGATTATTAAATTACAATTTTGGAAATTTATCTTTAGTAGTTTTAGGACTTTTGAAACACCCTGTATACTTTAATATTGGATATTCTTAAATCCGGCTTCCATTTTCTATTTTTAATTTTCCTTTTTTTAAAAGATATTTTTTTATTTAATTTTTCTGTGTTAAATTTGTAATTTTATAGCCCCACGTTGGCAACTTTATTATGGTGAGAATTGATTAATTTAATTTATCGAAAAATAAAGCATAAAGTCGAGTACTATAATTAATCCTAGTTTCGGTTAAAAAAGCATCATCAGGTTATTATTTTAGTACAAAGGGAGAAAATTATCTCCATAGAGCTTGAATAATTTCCGAAAATTTTTTCGAGGTGCGAATCTTATTAAAAAAATTCGTAACCGAGAGAAAATTTATGGTAAATAATTCAAGTTCTCGCGAGATTCGATACGAAAATTTTATACCAAATATATACCTAAATTTATTTTAAAAAGAAAATACAATTTTCACTAAAATGTGACTGAGTAATTAATTTACGATAATTTTCAGATTTTCCCATTTTTTATAACTCGATTTTTCTAATTTTCCTGATTATTTCCTCTGATTTTCTAATATTTCTTTTATTCGTTTTTATGATTTTTTCAAATTGTAATTTTTTCACATTTTTCCTGTTTTTTCTGATTTAATTTTTTTAATTTTTTTTTATTTTCTAGCTGATGTTTTTTTCATTTTTCATATTTCTCCTGTTTTTTAATTTTCCTGATTTTTGTTTTATTTCCTTTGATTTTCTAATTTTTCTAACTTTTTTGGTTTTTCTGATTTCTTTCAAATTGTATCGGATTACATTTTTTTTCTGATTTAATTTTTTTGAATTACCTGATTTTTTTTTTATTTTCTTGATGTTTCTTTCATTTTTCTTATTTTTCCTGTTTTTTATTTTTCCTGATTTTTGTTTTATTTCCTCTGATTTTCTAATTTTTCTAACTTTTTTGGGTTTTCTGATTTTTTTTCAAGTTGTATCGGATTATAATTTTTTCAGACTTTTCCTGTTTTTTCTGACTTATTTTTTTTGAATTACCCGATTTTTTTTTATTTTCTTGATGTTTCTTTCATTTTTCTAACTTTTTTGGTTTTTCTGAATTCTTTAAAATTGTATCGGATTATAATTTTTCCAGATTTTTCCTGCTTTTTCCGACTTAATTTTTTTGAATTACCTGATTTTTTTTATTTTATAGAAAATGTTGATTTTTCATTTTTTTATTTTTCCTGTTTTTTGTTTTTTCTGGTTTTTGTTTTGTTTCTTCTGATTTTCTAATTTTTTGGTTTTTCTGATGTTTTTAAAATTGTATCTGATTATAATTTTTTTGTTTTTCCTGTTTTTTCTGACTTAATGTTTTTGAATTACCTGATTTTTTTATTTTGTAGCTAATGTTGTTTTTTTCATTTTTCTTATTTTTTACTTTTTCTGATTTTTATTTTATTTCCCTTGATTTTATAATTTTTCTAACTTTTTTGGTTTTTCTGATTTTTTTCAAATTGTATCGGATTATAATTTTTTCAGATTTTTCCTATTTTTTCCGACTGAATTTTTTTGAATTACCTGATTCTTTTTATTTTATAATGTTTTTTCATTTTTTTATTTTTCCTGTTTTTTATATTTTCTGGTTTTTGTTTTCTTTTTTGTGATTTTCTAATTTTTTGATTTTTCTGATGTTCTTAAAATTGTATCTGATTATATTTTTTTCAGATTTTTCCAGTTTTTTCTGACTTAATTTTTTTGAATTACTTAATTTTTTTTTTATTTTATAGCTGATGTTTCTTTCCTTTTCTTATTTTTCCAATTTTTTATTTTTGATGATTTTTGTTTTGTTTCTCCTGATTTTCCAATTTTTCTGACTTTTTTGGTTTTTCTGATTTCTTTCAAATTGTATCGGATTATAATTTTTCCAGATTTTTCTTGTTTTTTTTTACTTAATTTTTGAATTACCTGTTTTTTTTTATTTGCTAGCTGATGTTGTTTTTTTCATTTTTCTTATTTTTCCTGTTTTTTGCTTTTCCTGATTTTTATTTTATTTCCTCTGATTTTCCAAGTTTTTTGGTTTTTCTGATTTTTTTTCAAATTGTATTGGATTAAAATTTTTTCAGACTGTTCCTATCTTTTCCGACTAAATTTTTTTGAATTACCTGATTTTTTTATTTTCTTGATGTTGTTTTTTTTCATTTTTCTCTTTTTATTTTTCTTAATTTTCTTGTTTTTTATTTTCCCTGATTTTTGTTTTATTTCTCCTGATTTTCTAATTTTTCTAATTTTTTTTCAAATTCTATCGAATTATAATTTTTTCCGATTTTTAATGTTTTTTATGACTTGATTTTTCTAATTTTCCTGATTTTTTCTGATTTTTTTAAATGTTATAGCTGATGCTGTTTTTTGTTCTTCTTATTTTTCTTGTTTTGTCATTTTTGTTCTAATTTTAATTTCTTAAACAGATATTTTTTTAATTTAATTTTCTGTGTCAAATTTGTAATTTTATAGCCCCACGTTGGTAACGATTTATTATATTTAAATTTTCACATAGACAACATGTTAAAAATTTTAATATGGTGAGGATTATTGCATTTGTTTAATTCAAGAAATAATACATAAAGTCGAGTACCATAATTAAGCTAGTACGCGACTAGTTTCGGTTAAAAAAAAACATCATCAGGTTATTATTTAAGTACAAAGAGAGAAAAAAATTATGACCAAAATGTGAATAAGTAATTAATTTATGATACGCCTTCATGTGTGTAGTTATAGCCCCCATTTTTAGAATTTTGATATTTTGAAAGTTAAACAAAAAAAAATAAAGGGGGCTAGCTATAAAATGGTTTTAATTGATTTTGAGCTTGAAATAATTTTTTTAAGACATGAAAATTGGAAAAATGCCAAGAATAACTAAAACAATTTAGTACAACAAATAAAATTTCGGAAAAAAATAATGGGGGCTTGATATAAATGGTGTTAGATAACTTCGAAAATAAAATAATGGGGGCTGGACCCAAATGATTTTTATTCATTTTTTTACTTAATTTTTTTAAAATACCTTTTTTTTATAGATGATGTTGGTTTTTTCATTTTTCTTATTTTTCCTTTTTTTATTTTTCTGAATTTTGTTTTATTTATTATTGATTTTTGGTTTGAAATATTTTTTTTTAGACAAGAGCATTTGGAATAATATTCAGAACAACTAGAACAATCTGGTACAAAAAAAAATAATGGGGGCAACTTTCAAAATATCAAAATTCGAAAAATGGACGTTTTCTTTCTTTCCATTATTTTTTATCAACCAATTTTTTAATTCACAGTTTAAGTTTTTTAATGATTTTTCTAATTTAAATATTTTTTGTAAATTTTTCAAATTACCTGCTCATTCCATAATGACATTTATATTTTTTTCATAATTTTGTTTTTGAAAATTCTGACCACATATATTTTCCTAACAGACAAAATGATACTAAAACTAATCATTGTTTTTAACTTACGCAAATTTGTTAAATTTAAATAACAAAAATTTACGTACGACTCTGATTCTTTAAAAATCACCATCTAATAAAATTTAAACCCTAAATTTTATTTTTTATTAATTTTTCTATTTTAATATCTCCTGTTTGATATTAAATTAATGTTCGCAAACTCTGAGTTCCATCATAAATTATTCGGAAAGAACAATTTCCTTAAAATAATGAGTTTGAATTCTACTTCAAAAGAATAAAAAATGTAAAACTCGCGGATCGCCACATTTTTTTTTAAAACGTTCCCTTCTTTTATGTGGTTTCTTATTTTTATTTTTTCTACTGGTAAAAAGTGCAAGGAACAAAAAAGGAAAACAATAACACCGCTGGCTGTATTTATATTATTTCAAAGGAGGATTTTTTTCCCATTAAAAATAATTAGGATACATTTTTTTGGTAGACACCTTGTATGTATGTATACATACTCAACACAAGGGCTAAAATTTCCAAGTGAAGTTTTGAACTAATATTGTTTTAATTGACTCGAAACATTGTAAACAATTCAGATTATTTTGAGCTTTGAAACTGCTACTTCAATAGTTAAATTTCGAATATAATATTAATTAACAAATTACCCACGAAAGTGAAAAAAATTAATTAATATAATATTTTAATTAAATATAATTATTCAAATTCTGTATTTATTTTATACTGAATAAATGAACTGTTATTTGATATCAGCTTTTTTATATTAATTTGTCAATAAAGCATTGTATTTTATTAAATTAATTAAATTAAACTTTATTTGAACACGTGTATTTATTGGCACTAATTAAAACCATATAATTTTTGTCTCAAAATTTCACCCTCAGATACTTTAAACTATATACACCATTATTATTTACGAGTTTAAGTGATCTCTGGCCCGCCCACAACTGCGCTCATGTCTCGTTATCAAAATTTCCTATTAGATTTAATTTACATATAAACAAATAAAATAGTATTTTTGCACATTTTTTTAATGATTATTATAAATATGTTTCGTCGCTTAAACAATTTCGTAGATCTATATTAAACCAATCCGGAGCTTAAATAGTTTCCTAGAACTATATTAAACAAAATTAAAAAAGTGATAAAATTTAAAAATTAAATTTTTACTGCTTTATTTTTTAGATTTTTTTATTTTTGCTTTTGTTTATTTTTTTTTAAATTTTGTTGCTAATGCTGTTTTTTGTTTTTCTTATTTTTTTCTATTTTTCTTTTATTTTTCATAATTTTTTCAGATTTTTCCTGTTTTTGTGACTTGATTTTCCTGATATTTTCTGATTTTTTTTGTAGCTGAAGCTGTTTTTTCTGTTTTTTTATTTTTCCCATTTTTTTATTTTTCCTGATTTTTTTTATATTTTTCGGATTCAAATTTTCTCAGATTTTTCCTATTTTATCTGACTTGATTTTTCTGAATATCCTGATATTTTTGATTGGTTTTTTGATTTTCTAGCTGATGCTGTTTTTTTTTGTATTTATTGTTTTTCCCATCTTTTATTTTTCCTGATTTTTTTTCATATTTTTCGCATTAAAATTTTTTCAGATTTTTCCTATTTTATCTAACTTGTTTTTTCTGTATTTCCTGATATTTTTGATTTGATTTTCTAGCTGATGGTGTTTTTTTTTTGTTTTTCTTATTTTCCCTGTTTTGTAATTTTTTTACTTTCTTTTGATTTACTAATTTTTCTAATTTTGTTTGTTTTCCTGATTTTTCGGATTATTATAATGTTTCAGACTTTTCCTGTATTTTTCGGAATCGATTTTCCTGATTTTTCCTGTTTTTTTTCTGATTTTTTTTCAATTTCTAGCTGAAGCTGTTTTTTTGTTTTTCTATTTTTTTTTATTTTTCATGATTTTTTTTTTTATATATTTCGGATCAAAATTTTTTTAGATTTTTCCTATTTTATCGGATTTGATTTTTTTGAATTTCCTGATATTTTTAATTTGTTTTATTTTGTTTTTCTTATTTTTCATGTTTTGTAATTATTTTATTTTTCCTAACTTTTTCTGATTTACTGATTTTTCTAATTTTGTTTGTTTTTCTGTTTTTTTCGGATTATCATAATTTTTCAGATTTTTCCTGTTTTTTTCCGACTCGATTTTCCTGATTTTTCCTGTTTTTTTTTTCTGATTTTTTTTCAATTTCTAGCTGAAGCCGTTTATTTGTTTTTCTTATTTTTCCTATTTTTTTTATTTTACCAGTTTTTTTATATATTTCGGATTAAAATTTTCCCATATTTTTCCCATTTTATCTGACTTGATTTTTCTGAATTTCCTTTTATTTTTCTGATTTTGTTTGTTTTCCTGATTTTTCGGATTATTATGTTTCAGACTTTTCCTGTATTTTTCGGAATCGATTTTCCTGATTTTTCCTGTTTTTTTTTCTGATTTTTTTTCAATTTCTAGCTGAAGCTGTTTTTTTGTTTTTCTTATTTTTTTTATTTTTCATGATTTTTTTTTTATATATTTCGGATCAAAATTTTTTCAGATTTTTCCTATTTTATCGGATTTGATTTTTTTGAATTTCCTGATATTTTTAATTTGTTTTATTTTGTTTTTCTAATTTTTCATGTTTTGTAATTATTTTATTTTTCCTAACTTTTTCTGATTTACTGATTTTTCTAATTTTGTTTGTTTTTCTGTTTTTTTCGGATTATCATAATTTTTCAGATTTTTCCTGTTTTTTTCCGACTCGATTTTCCTGATTTTTCCTGTTTTTTTTCCTGATTTTTTTTCAATTTCTAGCTGAAGCCGTTTATTTGTTTTTCTTATTTTTCCAATTTTTTTTATTTTACCAGTTTTTTTATATATTTCGGATTAAAATTTTCCCATATTTTTCCCATTTTATCTGACTTGATTTTTCTGAATTTCCTTTTATTTTTCTGATTTTTTTGATTTTTCAGCATATGCTATTTTTTTTGTTTTTCTAATTTTTCATGTTTGGTTATCTTTTTATTTTTCATTTTTTTTCTCATTTTCTGATTTTTCTAATTTTTTCCGATTTGTTTCTCATTTTTTCGGATTATTATAGTTTTTCAGACTCTTCCTGATTTTTTCTGATTGTTTTTTGATTTTATAAACTGAAGCTGTTTTATTTTGTTTTTCATATTTTTCCAATTTTTTTTATTTGTCCTGATTTTTTTTTATATTTTTCGGATTAAAACTTTTTTTTCTGAATTTCCTGATATTTTTCTGATTTTTTTTTGATTTTCCAGGTGGTGCTATTTTCTTTTTCTTTTTCTAATTTTTTCCTGTTTTGTTATTTTTTTATTTTTCTTAAAGTCTTTTCTGACTTTCTAATTTGTTCTGATGTGTTTCTGATTTTTTCTGATTTTTTTTAATTTTCTAGCTGAAGCTATTTTTTTGTTTTCTATTTTTTTATTTTTAATCATTTTTTTATATTATTAGTATTTAAATTTTTTCAGATTTTCGAATTTTATGTGCCTTGATTTTTCTGAATTTCTTCATAATTTTCTGATTTTTTTTTTGAATTTCTAGGTATGCTGTTTTGTTTTTCTTATTGTTTCTGTTTTCTAATTTTTTTATTTTTTCTAATGTTTTTTCTGATTTTCTATTTTTCTAATTTCTTTTTTATGTTTTCTGATTTTTTCGGATTATTATAATTTTTCACATTTTTCCTGCTTTTTCTAATTTGATTTTCCTGATATTTTCTGATTTTTTTTTGATTTTATAGGTTTTGATTTTTCTGAATTTCCTGATATTTTTCTGATTTTTATTTTATTTTCCAGCTGATGCTGTTTTGTTGTTTGTTTTTCTTATTTTTTCTGTTTTGTTATTTTTTATTTTTCCTAATTTGTTTCTGATTTCCTAATGTTTCTAATTTTTTCGAATTATTATATTTTTTTTAGATATTTCCTGCTTTTTTCAGACTCGATTTTCTCAAATTTTTTTTTTGATTTTCTAGCTGAGGCTGTTTTTTTTTGTTTTATTATTTTTCTATTTTTTTTTATTTTTCCTGATTTTTTTTAAATTTTTCCGATTAGAATTTTTTCAGACTTTTTATCTGACTTGATTTTTCTAAATTTCGTGATATTTGTCTGATTTTCTAGCTAATGCTTTTTTTTTAATTTTCATATTTTTCTTATTTTATTTTTCATATTTTTTCCGATTTCCTAATTTTTCTAATTGTTTTCTGACGTTTTTCTGATATTTTCATATTTATTCTAATTATTATATTTTTTTCAGATTTTGTAAAAAAAAAACGATAAAATTTAACAATTAAATTTTTTTGTCGTCGACGCCTATTTTTTTAATTTTACTGGTTTATTTTTCAGATTTTTCAATTTTTTCCTTTTTTTTGGAATATTCCGATTTTTTTTTATTTCTAGCTGTTGTTTTTCTATTTTTTTTTTATTTTTCATGATGTTTTCGGATTTATCTTCTTTTTCTGACTTGATTTTTCTGAAATTCCTGATACGATTTTTTTTTTGTTTATCAAAGTGATGCTGGTTTTGTTTGTTTTTCCTTATTTTCTGATTTTTCTATTTTTTTTTTATTTTTTTTACATTTTTTCGGATTATTATAATTGGTATTTTTTCTGATTTTACTGTTTTTTTTTTTGATTTTCTAGCTGATGCTGTTTTTTGTTTTTTTTGTATTTTTTTTATTTTTACGAAGTTTTTTAATATCTTCCTGCTATTTTTTTATTATTCTTATTTTTCCTGTATTTTTATTTTTCCTGATTTTTATTTCTTATTTTCTGTTTTTTGTTTTACTTATTTTTTCCGTTTTTTATTTTTCCTGGTTTTCTAAATTTTATAATTTTTCCCTCGAAGTTGATTTTTCTGATTTTGATTTTTTTTAAAAAGACAAAATAATTATCTGCATTATTGCCAGTTTTCAGAATTTGTCTAAAATTTTCGTACATACATAATACAGATTAAAATTAAATAACTTTTTAATAACAATCATTTTTTTACAAAATTCTAGTTCTTTTGCATGCTTACAAATCCAGTGGCGTACTTAATAAAAAAATCACTAATACGATTTTGCCACTTTAAGGGTTGAAAAAAATTTGTTGTTTAGTAGAACTATATATTGTTGAAATCGATGTATAAATAGAGAATTTACAATGGGTCACACTATATAAAACTTTTTTATCCTATTCTTAAAAAAAAAACTTTTTACCAAGTTTAAAATTGAATTGAAACTCAGCACTCGACATCAATTTGAATTATGTATAGAGGGCGTGACGACAGCAAAATTTTAAATTACATTTGGCTGTACATGAATAACAACGATTCGAGGTGTCACACATTTAAAATGAGAGACTTGCCGAGTGGTATTTTAAATTCAAAAGCACGATGCAAAACGTCTTAAAAGCCAGCGACAAGAAATATGATTTAATTTAGGCGGTAAGACGAGTTTTAATCTAATTAAATCGAAAACGGTTATACGGAATTAAACATTTTCAAGGTATATTTTTATTTTTATTATTTGCTAATAATATAAAAAATCAGTATTAGATTATAATAATAAAATAAGAAATAGGACAAATATGATTAAGAATCGATAAAAATTATTATGACAGTCGACGTGTTAAGATCGACTAATCATCGAAGGACCAAACAACTTTAGTTTTCAGCTGTTAAATTAATATAAAAACTTATATTAAAGTGAAGTAAGGGCTATTTGTACACCCATTTATTAATATTTAAAAGTTATATTACAGAAGGTATATTATTTTTTAAAACACTTTAACAATGATTAAATTAACTGTTATAATTCACTGTATAGCTATTAAAAATACTTTTTGAAATCTCAGAAAATGTTTGCTGAATGATTTGATAAAAAAGGCGCGGTATTAAACAGCATTTGAACGAATAACTTTTACATGTTGTTATCTACGAGATCTGAATGAACAAATTTTAGCGCGAAAAGGGATTTTATATTTTTCCAAAATTCTCTTCAATTATCCTAAAACTTCCACTTAGTAAAATACTTACTCTAATTCTTTTTAATAATGGCGCTCCTCGTAATTTCTATTCTTGCCCGCAGAAAACGGACTTAAACAAGGATTTCTGACGACACTTTGAAAGCTATTAAGAAAGAGACTCAGAGCTAGAAAATACCAGGACACAGACAGATAATCTATTCTCATTAAATGTCAATAGGATTTTATTGGATTCGGTGAAACAGAAAGAATGGAAACTTTGAAAGTATAAAAATAAAAACCATTTTGTTTGTGACAGTTGAGTATCGGGAAAAATAAACAATTCGTGTTGGAAAATATAATAATTTTTAATCCATATCTATATATTTATAAAATAAATATAAGACCTTCTTTTGGGATATATTTCCATCAAGAATTCAATTTAAGCAGCACTTCTGTCAATATTGCTACAGAATAATAACAACTTGAGACAAAAGCGAAAATAAAACGAAACATTCAAACATCCAAGAGCTCAAGTACAAACAACGTCGCACCCTTTTAGTAGAGATGATACACAAAAAAATTAAACTTTATCTATAAAATATAAAAAATGCATATTGTTTAAACGTGCCTTTTTATTGATGATCAACAAAGTCGGACGAAGAAAACAGAAAATAAGAGAGAAAGATGTCTTTGACAGTGACGTAGTTAAGACGGGATGAAATAATTTCGGCACTTAAAGTTACACAACAAAAAAATGTGTTATTTGTTTTGTTCGTCTGAGAGCAATATTGAAGTGTACGCCTATGTTTCGGTCAAATATTGGTACGTGGTATTTGGTCAACAAAATAATAAATATATTTCTGTTGCTATGACAGCAACAATAGAATGGTCGACCTGAAGTAATATCAGTCATTTTCAAGGATGTATAAGAGGATCTGTTATATTATTTTTAAAACAGGATTTACTGTAGACAAAACTGATGCTCCTCGTATATCATAAATATCACTCAAGGTCAATTAGGTGAAGGATGTTTTTACAAAGGTTAATGTGAATGTCTGGTCTTATTAAATTATTAGTCTTTGGTAGTACCTTCTCTTCCTTGAATTTAATCTCGACCAACAAATCAGTTATATCTAAGGTACCTGAAGTGCCTTTAGGTACATCTACCAGATACATGCACTTAATTAGCTATTTCCATAGTACATATAAATGCCGCTTATAAATAGAATGAATATTCTTTAATTAATACCACACACTTACCGATAGGTGCAAGAAATTTAACGTAGTTTTTATGATATTAGTAAACATAAAAATATTGGTAAGTGCGCCACTGGAAAAGAGAAAAATTAGTTTTGTCCATTTTTCCACAGCTCGCCAAAAAAATTATAAACAAGAGAAAAAATTACTATAACGTAATATAAGACTTCTGAACATCTAAACTTTTAAATAATTAAAAATTTTTTTACGTGTAAATTTATGACTAATTGGACCCCACGCCAAGTCGATTGCCGTTATCAGTTTGTCTCTATCTCATACCGTTCTTGAGATATCAGTGTTATGTCACTGGTCACGTGACCCTAGGGTCTAAGGTCAAATTTTATTTTGACTATGGCCTATTTAGACCACGTTGAGTCGATTGTCATTGTCCGTTGGTCTCTCACCGTTCTCGAGTTGAATCAGGCTAACAGACAGACGGACGGACCTACAAAATTATTTTATAAGACTTCTTTTTTTTGTTGAGACCTAAAATTACAAAAATGCTAGACTCGCGCTACTCAAAATACTTATAAAATAAAAAACATTCCAAAAAAAATTGCGCCACTCGGAAAAGTAAGAAATGAGACAAATCCGCCATGTGATATGTGCACTACTTAGAAAAATAAACAAATTGGAAAAATCTGCTATATAACATGTTCGCCACCAGGAATAATAGAGAAGTTTGGAAAAATAGACCATGTGAAATATGCGCCACTGGAAATAATTGGAAAATAGAAAACATAACCTGACATGTGAGCCACTGGAAAAAATTAAAGAATTGGATAAATCTCCTGCGACATGGAAAAATAGAGAAATTGGAAAATACGTCATGTGACATGTGCACCATTAGGAAACATTGTAAAATAAAAAAAAGACCTTGTGACACGTGCGCCATTGAAAAAAATAATGAAATGCTACACACGTGAGGAATGCGCCACTGAAAATAATTGGAAAATAAAAAACATCTACTAGATAACATGGAAGCCACTTGGAAAAACAGATAATTAAACAAATTCACTACGTGACATGTGCGCCATTAGGAAAAATAAAAAAATTGGAAAAACAGAAATAACAGTTCATGTGACATGTGTGCCATTGGAAAAATAAAAAATTGAAGAATTAGAAAAATCTGCTAGGATATGGACGCTACTTGGAAAAATAGTGAAATTTGAAAAATACGTCATGTGACATATGCGCCACTGAGAAAAATAAAGAAATTAAAAAAATGATATACAGGGAATGAATGAGCCACTGGAAATGATTGGAAACATCCCTAGATGACATAAAACAGAAAATGAAAGAATTGAAAAAATTTACTACGTGATATGTGCGCCACTAGGAACAATAGGAAAAACAGAAAAATTGGAAAACAGTTCATGTGACATGTGTGCCACTGGAAATATTGAAAAATTAGGAAAATCTGCTGCGATATGGATGCCACTTGGAAAAATAGAGAAATTGGAAAAATACGTCATGTGACATGTGTGCCACTGGGAAAAATAGAAAAAATAGGCCTTGTGACATATGCGCCATTGAAAAAATAAAGAAATTAAAAAAATGATCTACATGGGATGAATGCGCCACTCGGAATGATTATAAACATTCCCTAGATGACATAAAACAGAAAAAATTGAAAAAATTTACTACGTGACATGTGCGCCACTTGGAAAAATAAAAAAATAGGAAAAATAGAAAATTGGAAAAAAGTTCATGTGACTTGTGTGTCACTGGAAATATTGAAAAATTAGGATAAGTTTCTGCGATATGTTCGCCACTTGGAAAAATAGAGAAATTGGAAAATACGTCATGTGACATGTGTGCCACTAGGAAAAATAAAAAAATAGGAAAAACAGAAAATTGGAAAACAGTTCATGTGACATATATGCCACTGGAAATATTGAAGAATTAGGAAAATTTGCTGCAATATGGACGCCACTTGGAAAAATATAGAAATTGGAAAAATACGTCAATATGACATGTGAGCCACTGGGAAGAATTGAAATAAATAGGGCCATGTGACATATACACCACTGAAAACATAAAAAAAATAGAAAAATGCTATACGGGGGATGAATGCGCTACTGGAAATGACTGGAAGCATCCCTAAATGGCATAAAATAGAAAAATTAAAAAATTTACTACGTGACATCTGTGCCACTAGGAAAAATAGGAAAAACAGAAAAATTGGAAAACAGTTCATGTGACATGTGTGCCACTAGGAAAAATAAAAAAATTGAAAAGAATAGGCCGTGTGACATGTGCACAACTGTAAAAAATAAAGAAAATAGAAAATTTCAGTATATAGGATGAATATACCACTGGAAATGATTGGAAAATAGAAAACATATCCTAGGTGACATCTAAGCCATTTTTAATAATGGAAAAATAAAGTATGTGACATGTGCACCACTAGGAAAAATAGGAAAATAGATAATATAGCCTAGATGATATTTGAGTCATTGGAAAAAATTGAAGAATTTGAAAAATCTTCGATATATACGCTACTTGGAAATATATAGAAATTGGAAAAATACGTTAAGTGACATATGTGCGCCATTAGGAATAATAGAAAAATTGGAAAAATCTACAAATGCGCCACTGAAAATAATTGAAAAATAGAAATTATCCTATAGGTTACACGAAAAAAATAGACCATGTGACATGTGCGCCACTGAACAAAAATAAAGAAATTAGAAAAATGATCTACATGGGATGAATGCACCACTGGAAATGATTGGAAAATCGAAAACATCCCCTAGGTGACATGTGAGCCACTTGGAAAAATGAAAAAATTGAAAAAAGTTACTATGTGACATGTGCGCCATTAGGAAAAAAAAAAAAAAATTGGAAAATAGTTCATGTGACATATAGGTAAAAACAAATAGAAACAAGAATGGTGGAATAATAAATAATAGTTGTAGAACAAAAAAGCCAAAAACCCCGAACAAATATTGAAAAAATGCAATAAAAGGCAAAAAATAATCCAAGGAAATTATTAAAAAAACGTCAAAAAAGTCATGCGCCACTGGAAAAAATTGCTGCGATATGGAGGCCACTTGGAAAAATACGTCTTGTGACATGTGCGGCACTTAGAAAGATAATTGAAAAAATACAGTGGATGAATGCGCCACTGTAAATGAATGGAAAATAGACAACTTCCTCTATGTGACATGTGACCCACTTGTAAAAATGTAAAAATGAAAAAATTGAAAAAATTTAATATGTGGCATGTGTGCCACTAGGAAAAATAGAAAAAATGGAAAAAATCTGCTTTGAAATATGTGTGCTACTGGAAAAAATAAACAAATTAGACAAATCCGCCATGTGATAAGTGCACTACTTAGAAAAATAGAGAAATTAGAAACTATGTAACATGTGCGCCACTGGAAAAAATAAACAAATTAGAAAAATCCGCCTAGTTATATGTGCACCACTTATAAAAATAGAGCGCCACTAGGAAAAATAGAAAAATTGGAAAAACAGAAAACATACATAAGATGATATGTGAGCCACTGGAAAAAAATGAAGAATTGGACAAGCGTCCATAATAGACAAATTGGAAAAATCTGCTATTTGACATAGGCGAAACTGGGAAAAATGAAAAAATGGAAAAATTTTTATTATAAATTATTCTATTTTGTTCATTTTTTTAAATTGATTAAAAAAATGTCTTTTAATTTCAATATCGGATTATTTCACACATAATTTTTATGACTGAGATATTTAAAAAAAAATCTAATTTTTATTTTTAATAATTAGCATTATTTAGGATGGATCTGCATAAAAAATCTAAAATATTATTAAACACTATTAATTTCGATGTTTCTAAACTTCCAATATTAAGAAAATCATGTCCGGACATCTGTAAATCTGTCTCTGAATGTAAATACTATAACTGTCAAACGAAAGCTCCGATCGAGTTCCGGTTTTCCCTTTACTAGTCAGTTTTCTTCAGGGAATAATCCTATTGAATTTGAGCAGAATAGGACCTGCCCTTCAGGTACCCGCCATACAAATTAGGTATTTTTTCATTAGAAAACCTTTTTCCAGTTCAAATTTATCTAGCTACTATTTTTTATGACCTGCAACCGTCTGACTGTCCGTTTGTTTTTTTTTTAAATCTTCTAATTTTTTTCGAACATCCTTTCGGCATTCGTGACACATTTTTGGAACTTTTTAACAATTTTTTTAACTCCTGCCATTTTTTTAATTTTACTGTCCGTTTTTTTCGAACTTTCTTAATTTTTTTGAACTTCTTGACTTTTGTTCGATAGTTGTGACACATTTTTCGAACTTTTTAACAAATTTTTTAACTCCTGCTATTTTTTTATTTTTATGTCGATTTTTTTTAACTTCCTGAATTTTTTTTCGAACTTCCTGACTTTTGTTTCGATATTCTTGACACATTTTTAAAACTTCTCAACGAATTTTCTAATTCCTCCAATTTTTTTTAACTTCCTGATTTTTTTTCGAAATTTCTGAATTTTTTTTCGAACTTCCTGACTTTTGTTCGACATTCGTCACATATTTTTTTAACTTGTCAACAAATTTTTGAACTCCTGCCATTTTTTTAATTTTTCTGTCGATTTTTTTTAACTTCCTGAATTTTTTTTCGAACTTCCTGACATTTGTTCGATATTCGTCACATATTTTTTTAACTTTTTAACAAATTTTTTAACTCCTGCCATTTTTTTTATTTTATGTCGATTGTTTTTAACTTCCTGAATTTTTTTTCGAACTTTCTGACATTTGTTCGATATTCGTGACACATTTTTCGAACTATTTAACAAGTTTTCTAACTCCTACCATTTTTTTAAAATTTTCCTGCCGCTTTTTTTAAACTTCCTGAATTTTTTTTTGAACTTTCTAACTTTTGTTCGATATTCTTGACACATTTTTAAAACTTCTCAACGAATTTTATAATTCCTCCCATTTTTTAACTTCCTTATTTATTTTCGAAATTTCTGATTTTATTATTCTGTCGATTTTTTTTAACTTCCTAAATTTTTTTTCGAACTTCCTGACATTTGTTCGATATTTGTGATACATTTTCCAAACCCATCAACAAATTTTGTAACTCCAGCCATTTCTTTATTTTACTGTCGCTTATTTTAACTTCCTGAATTTTTTTCGAACTTTCTGTATTTTGTTCGATATTCGAGACACATTTTTCAAACTATTTTCAATGACCTGCAATCATCTGTCTGTCCGTTTGTGCGTCTTTCCGTCTGTCTCAGCAGTAAATCAAAGAACGGTTTCGAATTTTAGATTTCTGTTTTAACCGATAGAACGGTTTTGAGGTTTATAATTATCAGTAGCTTAAATCAACTAAAACCGTCTGTCTGTCCGTCCGTACCTGAGGTACTTGTATACTGTTATCTTTCTGGGTTTATTTATTTTTTTTTAACCTCTAGTACTAAAACAGTAGAAATAATACTGAGAATTCTAAGATGTAAGAAAGCGTCCATCCGCATGAAGCTAATGTCGGAATACAAGTTCCATTTAACGCGCTTACAACGAATCGAATATTTCAACCAAAGCTGGTTATTACCATTTACTTCCTTCTAGCAAAATAAAACTCTAATTTTAAAACTTTCCATCTTATTAAAAACGACACGCCACTATTTAATATCTACGTGATAATAAAAAGTTTCCTAGATCGTAGCACGTTTTGCTTGGGTAAATAATTGCAGATTTATTATTTCTTTCAAAAGCGAAATAAAAATCGTTTTCTATTTTTTTGTTTCCAGACGAAAACTGCTATTATTCAAGTTTTCTTGCTAACAAAAGATATTCATAACTTTAAGTTTTCTAAGTGAGAGATAAAAAGGATTTTTGCAGTCAAAGTTGAAAGTTTCTATTTAAAGACCTTGAGGATTATCCTTGGGTAGGAATATCTTTGTTATAAGAGAAATGAATCTCTCTTATTAGATCATAGAATGAATGCAATTGAACAAACTTTTAACTCTGGAAAAATAGATGCCAGCATTTCATATATATGCTGATTGAATCAATACAAAATTTTAAAAAACTAAATATATTAGAGAATTTTTCGATTTGTGTTGTACTTTATTAAATACAAATTTTGGAAGCGCAAAAAATATACTATCTTTGTGAAATTTTTGTGTATTTTTTTATCGTTTTCTCAAACTATTAGATATTGAGCACGATTTTATTTAATATTTTCAAAACTCATTAGAGTCTTTTTAATAATGATACAATTATTTATTTATATTTTTTTAAGCTTCCTTAAATATTTTTGTCCGTACTGAAATTTCCATTATTCTTCCTAGCTTTTTTTGTATTTCCCCACTTGTTTTTTACTTTCTTTGTATTTTTTAACTTATCAACAAATTTTCTTACTTCTGCCATTTTTTTAATATTCCTGTCGCTTTTTATAAACTTCCAGAACTTTTTCGAACTTCCTGACTTTTGTTCGATATTCGTGACACATTTTTCAATCTTCTCAACGAATTTTCTAATTCCTGTCATTTTTTTAACTTCCTGATTTTTTTTTTCGAAATTTGTCTACAAATTTTATAACTCCTGCCATTTTTTTATTTTACTGTCTATTTTTTTATATTACTGTTGATTTTTTTTAACTTCCTGAATTTTTTTTCGAACTTCCTGACTTTTGTTCGATATTCATGACACATTTTTTGTACTTTCAAATAATTTTTTTAACTCCAGCCATTTTTGTTATTTTTCTGTCGCTTTTTCTGAACTTCCTGAATTTTGTTCGAACTTCCTAATTTTTTTCAAACTTAATGAATTCTGACTTCTTGACTTTTAGTTGATATTCGTGACATATTTTTCGAATTTTCAAACAAATTTTAAACTCCAACTATTTTTGTTATTTTTCTGTCGCTAACTTGAACTTTCTAATTTTTTTTCGAACTTCATGAATTTTTTTCGAACTTCCTGACATTTGTTCAATATTCGTGACACATTTATTCGAACTTTTCAACTACTTTTTTGATTCCAGCTATTTTTCATTTTTCTATCATTTTTTTTCGTAGTTCCTGAATTTTTTCCGTAGTTCCTGATTTTTTTTCGTAGCTCCTAAATTTTTTTCGAGCTTCCTGAATTTTTTTCGAACTTCCTGACTTTTGTTCCCTATTCGTGACACATTTTTCCAACTTTTCAACAAATTATCTAACTCCAGTTATTTTCTAATTTTTCTGTCAGTTTTTTTTAACTTCCTGAATGTTTTTCGAAGTTCCTGAATTTTTTTCGAACTTATCGACTCTAGTTCAATATTTGTGACGTATTATTTGAACTTTTCAAAAAATTTTTCATTTACAGCCATTTTTTTATCTTCCTGTCAGTTTTTTTAACTTCCTGAATTTTTTTCGAACTTCCTGAATTATTTTTAAATTTTATGACTTTAGTTCGATATTCGTCACACATTTTTCTAATTTTTCAACAAATTTTTTAACTCCAGCCATTTTTGTTATTTTTCTGTGGCTTTTTTTGAACTTCGAGAGTTTTTTCGAACTTTCTAAATTGTTTTTGAATTTCCTGAATTTTTTTCGAACTTTCTGACTGTTGTTCGATATTCGTGACACGTTATTCGAAGTTTTCAATAAATTTTCTAAATCCAGTCATTTTTTTATTTTCCTGTCAGTTTTTTCACTTCCTGAAGTTTTTTCGAACTTTCTAACTTTTGTTCGATATTCGTGACGCATTTTTCGAAGTTTTCAATAAATTTTCCAACTCCAGCCATTTTATTATTTTCCTGTCAGTTTTTTTTAACTTCCTCAGTTTTTTTCAAAGTTAGTGAATTTTTTTTAACTTCCTGAATTTTTTTCGAACTTCCTGAATTTTTTTCGAATTTTCTGACTATTGTTCCTTAAATATTTTGTCCGTACTGAAATTTCCATTATTCTTCCTGGCTTTTTTTGTATTTCCCCACTTGTTTTTTACTTTCTTTGTATTTCTTTAACTTATCAACAAATTTTCTACCTCCTGGCATTTTTTTTTAATATTCCTGTCGCTTTTTTTTAACTTCCAGAATTTGTTCGATCTTCCTGACTTTTGTTCGAAATTCGTGACACATTTTTCGAACTTCCTGACTTTTTTTCGATATTCGTGACACATTTTTCAAATTTTCAAATAATTTTTTTGATTCCAGCCATTTTCGTTATTTTTTAATTTTCAACTTTTTAATAAATTTTTCATTTCCAGCCATTTTTTATCTTCCTGTCAGTTTTTTTAACTTCCTGAATTTTTTTCGAACTTGCTGAATTTTTTTCGAACTTCCTGAATGTTTTTCGAACTTCCTGAATTATTTTCGAATTTTTATGACTTTAATTTGATACTCGTGGCACATTTTTCGAACTTTTCAACAAATTTTTTATTTTTCTGTGGCTTTTTTTGAACTTCGAGAGTTTTTTCGAACTTCCTGAATTGTTTTTGAATTTCCTGAATTTTCTCGAACTTCCTACTTTTGTTCCCTATTCGTCACACATTATTCGAAGTTTTCAACAAATTGTCTATCTTCAGCCAATTTTTTATTTTCCTATCAGTTTTTTTTAACTTCCTGAATTTTTTTACAACTTCCTGAATTTTTATCTAACTTTCTGAATTTTTTTCGATTTTTATGACTTTGTTCAATTTTCGTCACATTTTTCGAACTTTCAAACAATTTTTCTAACTCCAGACATGTTTGTTATTTTTCTGTCGCTTTTTTTGAATTTCCTGAATTTTTTTCAAAGTTCCTGAATTTTTTTGGAACTTCCTAACTTTTGTTCGATATTCGTGACACATTTTTCGAATTTTTAAATAATTTTTTTAACTCCAGTCATTTTTTTATTTTTCTGTCGCTTTTTTTGAACTTCCTGATTTTTTTTCGAACTTCCTGACTTTTATTCGATATTCGTGACACATTTTTCGAACTTCCAAACAAAATTTTTTAACTCCAGCCATTTTTGTTATTTTTATATCGTTTTCTTTGAACTTCCTAAGTTTTTTTAGAACTTCCTGAATTTTTTTCGAACTGCCTGAATTTTTTCCGATCTTCCTGACATTTGTTCAATATTCGTGATACATTTATTCAAACTTTTTAACTGATTTTCTGATTCCAGCCATTTTTTCATTTTCCTGTCATTTTTTTTAACTTCCTGAATTTTTTTTGAACTTCCTGACTTTTGTTCCTTATTCGTGACATATTTTTCCAACTTTTCAACAATTTTTTTTAACACCAGTCATTTTTTCATTATCCTGACAGTTTTTTTTACTTCCTGATTTTTTTTGAAGTTCCTGAATTTGTTTCGAATTTCCTGATTTTTTTCGAACTTCCTGAATTTTGTTCCCTATTTGTGACACATTTTTCCAACTCTTCAACAAATTTTCTAACTTCAGCCATATTTTTATTTTCCTGTCGGTTTTTTTTCATTTTCTGAATTTTTTTCAAAGCTCCTGAATTTTTTTCGAACTTCCTGACATTTGTTCAATATTTGTGACACATTTATTCGAACTTTTCAACTAATTTTCTGATTCCAGCCATTTTTTTATTTTCCTGTCAGTTTTTTTAACTTCCTGAATTTTTTTCGTAGTTCCTGATTTTTTTTCGTAGTTCCTGAATTTTTTCCGAACTTTCTGACTGTTGTTCGATATTCGTGACGCATTTTTCGAACTTTTCAACAAATTTTCAAACTCCAGCCATTTTATTATTTTCCTGTCAGTTTTTTTTAACTTCTTCAGTTTTTTTCAAAGTTAGTGAATTTTTTTTAACTTCCTGAATGTTTTTCGAACTTCCTGAATTTTTTTCGAACTTTCTGACTATTGTTCCTTAAATATTTTGTCCGTACTGAAATTTCCATTATTCTTCCTGGCTTTTTTTGTATTTCCCCACTTGTTTTTTACTTTCTTTGTATTTCTTTAACTTATCAACAAATTTTCTACCTCCTGCCATTTTTTTTAAATATTCCTGTTGCTTTTTTTTTAACTTCCAGAATTTTTTCGATCTTCCTGACTTTTGTTCGAAATTCGTGACACATTTTTTGAACTTCTTGACTTTTGTTCGATATTCGTGACACATTTTTCAAATTTTCAAATAATTTTTTTAACTCCAGCTATTTTCGTTATTTTTTGAACCTCCTGAATTTTTTTCGAACTTCATGAATTTTTTTCGAACTTCATGAATTTTTTTCGAACTTCCTGACATTTGTTCAATATTCGTGACACATTTATTCGAACTTTTCAACTATTTTTTTGATTCCAGCTATTTTTCATTTTTCTATTATTTTTTTTTAACTTCCTGATTTTTTTTCGTAGTTCCTAAATTTTTTTCGAGCTTCCCGATTTTTTTTCGAACTTCCTGACTTTTGTTCCCTATTCGTGACACGTTTTTCCAACTTTTCAACAAATTATCTAACTCCAGTTATTTTTTAATTTTTCTGTCAGTTTTTTTTAACTTCCTGAATTTTTTTCGAAGTTCCTGAATTTTCTTGAACTTATCGACTTTAGTTCGATATTTGTGACGTATTATTTGAAGTTTTCAAAAAATTTTTCATTTCCAGCCATTTTTTTATCTTCCCGTCAGTTTTTTTAATTTCCTGAATTTTTTTCGGACTTCCTGAATTTTTTTCGAACTTCCTGAATTTTTTTCGAACTTCCTGAATTATTTTTGAATTTTATGACTAGTTCGATATTCGTGACACATTTTTCGAATTTTTCAACAAATTTTTTAACTCCAGCCATTTTTGTTATTTTCTGTGGCTTTTTTTGAACTTTGAGAGTTTTTTTCGAACTTTCTAATTTTTTTTTGAATTTCCTGAATTTTTTTCGAACTTCCTGACTTTTGTTCCCTATTCGTCCGTCACACATTATTCGAAGTTTTCAACAAATTTTCTATCTTCAGCCATTTTTTTATTTTCCAATCAGTTTTTTTTAACTTCCTGAATTTTTTTACAACTTCCTGGATTTTTATCCAACTTCCTGAATTTTTTTCGATTTTTATGACTTTGTTCAATATTCGTCACATTTTTCGAACTTTCAAACAATTTTTTTAACTCCAGCCATTTTTGTTATTTTTCTGTCGCTTTTTTTGAATTTCCTGAATTTTTTTCAAAGTTCCTGAATTTTTTTGGAACTTCCTAACTTTTGTTTGATATTCGTGACACATTTTTCGAATTTTTAAATAATTTTTTTAACTTCAGCCATTTTTTTATTTTTCTGTCGCTTTTTTTGAACTTCCTGAATTTTTTTCGAATTTTTTTTTTCTAACTCCTGCCATCCTATCGCTTTTTTTAACTTCCCCAATTTTTTTTCGAACTTTCTGACTTTTGTTCCCTATTCGTGACACATTTTTGGGACTTTTAAATACATTTTCTAATTCCTGCCATTTTTTTTTTACTTTACTGTCGCTTTTTTTACTTTCTGAATTTTTTTCGAACTTCCTGAATTTTTTTGGATATTCGTGACACATTTTTCGAACGTTTAAACAAATCTTCTAACTCTTACCATTTTCTTTACTTTCCTGCCGCTTTTTTTAAATTTCCTGAATTTTTTTCGAACTTCATAACTTGTGTTCGATATTCGTGACACGTTTTTCGATCTTATTGATCTGTATCTCGATTTTTCGATGTTTTCTTAAACTTCCTGTCGTTTAATATAAATTTATTTATCATTGACGTTTTCCACATTGTTTGTTTCGTTTTTTATACTCATTTTTGAGTTTTTTTGAATTTCCTGATAATTTTTTCAATTCTAAGAATTTTTTTCAACTTCCTCTTAACTCTTACACTTAATAATTTTAATATTTTGATTTAAGTACGTACCTGACAACAATGAAACATTTATATACGAAAAAAAAAAACATACTGAGTAGTTCAAAAGTTATGGCACAGTAAAAAATTAATATAATCATTAAAATAAATATTTCCTAATAATAATAATAATGGAATTTTTCTCCATATTCTGGATTTTATTTTGTTGATATTTCAATATACTCGTATTCTCTTTAGTTATCAAACATCCTGTATATTTTTGTATCTATAAAAAAACCTTTCAAAGTCATTAGATAGCTAATTCGCTATTACTTAAAATAAAAGACTTTTAATTATCAGTGATATTTGCCTTTTTTTTAATTTAGTAAAAGACATTTCAGAGAGCCGAGAAAGTCGATTTATCTGAAATGATTTATTAGAGTGAATTTTATAATGAATTTTTCTTTATGCCATTCAAAGCGTAATTACTCGAAGTCAAATAATGAAAAAATCGATTAAATTTAATTAAGCGAACGAAAAATGCGGAAATTTTTATTTGGTTGATTCTATTTTTTATTTTAAAATATATTTGTGAGTTGCTTAAACCGTCTCTGTAGGTATTAAATCTAACCACGCGAGATTTTCCGCAAATTCGGATCCAATATCATGCTTGTACCTTCTCAATTTATATAATAATCAGTGCCGACGCCGACGCCGATGCCGACGCTTCTTCATTCACAATGTAAATTCCATGCTTTCGGATTATTATACACGATGACATTTTCAATTACAAACACAAATAATCGATCTCTAATATTATTTCATCAGTGTTAAATAATATTTAGTTATAAAAATATATTGTGGAGCTTCATTTTAATCATTTTGAAATCCTTCTGGAGCAGATGCCGTACGATTCTTGTTATAGGGATTCAGCGTTTGGATTTTTTTCTACGCCTCTCGTCTGCCCGTACTGACTGCAATCTTTCTATTCAGATAAATTAATCTCACAGACGCTACCTATCTTCCACAATCACGCGCTAAATCGACCTTCTTTCACCAGATTTCACCTAAAGTCGACGGTGTTAGAGTTCCACGTTCTTTCCTTTCGCTCTGCAGAACCGTCTTTGCTAAATTAAAAATATTTTCCTTATACGAGAAAGTCTTGAGAGATATTAAAAAAATTATAAAATACTTCAATAACTTCAATAAAGTATATTATTATTAAAAAAAAAATTAATTTATATTGACAAATTATGCATGGTTAGATTATAAAAATGATTTGATTGATAGCTAAAAATTTTTCTAGTATAAATCAGATTTTTAAATTTTACACAAATAAGTAAAGTTTGATCAAATTTTAAAACTAAAAAAAGAATAAAATTAATAATGATAGGAAAATAGTTATTTTCCTAACAAGTGCGGAAAGTTATACTTTTCCGCACGCAATTGCAGTTACCCGAACGACGCGAAGCGGAGTTCGGGCATGCAATTAAGTGGGGAAAAGATACTTTACGCAAGTGTTAGGAACAATATTTTTTCTACAAGCGCCTAGAATTAAAAAAAAAATTAGCAAAAATATTTTTTTGTCATTAAACAAAAATTTTCTTAGTGCTTCTTAATAAATAAAACATTAGGCTGAAAGTAATCATAGTAACCAAGCAAGAATTAATTTTTAATCATTTTAGCATTTATAAAATCAGTGCGGAAAAAAGTACATTTCAATAATTTTTATATTTCTCGAATTATTCAATACATTTTTAATATTATTTTTTTTTAATTTTTAAAGCTTAATAGATTTATAAACTTTTGCCAAGAATAAAATTTTCTGATAATATATCAAAAATACAGGGTGACAATATCAAAAAGTATTTGTTTATTGACTTTTCAATAATAAATTCGATTATTTTTTGAATCATCCTATATATTTTTGATATTTTTTTCCAAATTCCTAAATTATATTAAATTTAGAAACTTTTATTAACAATTAAATTTTTTAGCATCACAAATACAGAGTCTGCAAATTAAAAAATACTTATTTCGCGACTTTTTTTAATGAATATTTGCGTATTTTTTTGAATCACGCTATATATATATATTTGTCAAAATTTTTAATATTTATAAGATTTGGAAATTTTTAATAAGAATACAATTTTTTGAGAAATTAATAATGCCATGAAAAAAATACTTTTACAATAATTTACATATTTCTTGAACCACTCTATATATTTTTAATATAGTTTTCCAGATTTATGATGTTTATTGAATTTAGAAACTTTTATCGGGAATCAAATTTTATGAAATATCAAAAATGCAGGGTGAGCATATCAAAAAGTATTTGTTTATTGATTTTGCAATAATAAATTTATGTATTTTTTGAATCACAATGTATAGTTGTAATAAAAATTTTTAAATTCATTAAGCCTATTGAATTTAGAAACTTTTATCAAGAATAAAATTTTCTGACATATCAAAAATACAGGGTGAGCATATCAAAAAGTATTTGTTTATTGATTTTTCAATAATAAATTTATGTATTTTTTCAATCACTCTATATATTTATAATATTATTTTTTTAAATTTGTCAAGCAAATTTTCTGACATATCAAAAATACAGGGTGAGCATATCAAAAAGTATTTGTTTATTGATTTTTCAATAATAAATTTATGTATTTTTTGAATCACCCTATATATTTTTGATATTTTTTTCGAAATTCATAAATTTCATTAAATTTAGAAACTTTTATTAACAAGTAAATTTTTTTAACATATAAGAAATAAAGAGTGTGCAAATCAGAAAACACTTATTTAAGAAATTTTTTAATGATAATTTAGGTATTTTCTAAATCATCCTATATATTTGTTTTTTTTTGTCAAAATTTTTAAAACTTATACGATTTGGAAACTTAATACGAATATAATTTTCTGAGAAATTAATAGTGCCAAGAAAAAAGTACTTTTACAATAATTTATACATATTTCTTAAACCACCCTATATATTATTAATATATTTTTCCAAATTTATAAAGTTTATTGAATTTAGAAATTTTTACCAAGAATAAAATTTTCTGACATATCAAAAATACAGGATGAGCATATTAATAAGTATTTGTTTATTTATTTTTCAATAATTTTATGTATTTTTTAAATCACCCCATATATTTTTGATACTGTTTTCCAAATTCATAAATTTTATTAAATTTAGAAACTTTTATTAACAAGTAAATTACATCTTAAAAATACAGAGTGTGCAAATCAAAAAATACTTATTTAACGAATTTTCTTAATGATAATTTACGAATTTTTTGAATCATCCTATATATGCTTTCGTCAAAATTCTTAAAATTTATTAGATTTGGAAACTTTTAATAAGAATATAATTTTCTGAAAAATTAATAATACTATGAAAAAAATACTTTTACAATAATTTACATATTTCTTGATCCACCCTATATATTTTTAATATAATTTTCCAAATTTATGGAGCTTATTGAATTTAGAAACTTTTACCACGAATAAAATTTTCTGACATATCAAAAATACAGGGTGAGTATATCAGAAAGTATTTGTTAATTAATTTTCCAATAATAAATTTATGTATTTTTTGAACCACCCCATACTTTTTTTTTATTTTTTTCCAAATTCATGAATTTTATTAAATTTAGAAACTTTAATCATCAAGTAAATATTTTAATATATCAAAACTGCAGAGTGAGCAAATCAAAAAATACTTATTTAACGACTTTTTCTAATGGCAATTTACGTAATTTTTGAATCACCCTATATATATTTATAGCAAAATTCTTAAAATTTATAAGATTTGGAAATTATTAATAAGAATACAATTTTCTGAGAAATTAATAATGTCATGAAAAGAAATACTTTTACAATAATTTACATATTTCTTGGACCACCCTATATATTTTTAAAATAATTTTATAAATTTTTGAAGCCTATTGAATTTAGAAACTTTTATCAGGAATAAATTTTTATGACATATCAAAATACAGGGTGAGCATATCAAAAAGTATTGGTTTATTGATTTTTCAAAAATACATTTATGTATATTTTGAATCACTCTATATATTTTTGTTATTTTTTTAAAATTCATAAATTTTGTTAAATTGAAAAACTTTTATTAACAAGTAAATTTTTTAACATTTCAAAAATACAGAGTGTGCAAATCAAAAAATATTTAATTAACGACTTTCTTTAATGATAATTTGCGTATTTTTTGAATCACTCTATATATATTTTTTTTTGTCAAAATTCTTAAAATTTATAAGATTTGGAAACTTCAAATAAGAATATAATTTTCTGAGAAATTAATAATGCCAACAAAAAGGTACTTTTACAATAATTTACATATTTCTTGAACCACTCTATATATTTTTACCTCTCGCCCTTCAGATAAGAGAGGTATAGGAATCATGCTAAAAATTGGGTAGTGAGTTTTCAATGGATAAACACGTTTTGGGGTCCCTAGAATACGTTTTTAATATTTTCGCGATGATGTCTGTGTGTGTGTGTTAGTGTGTGTGTGTGTGTGTGTTAGTGTGTTAGTGTGTGTGTGTGTTTGGATGGATGTTGTAGTAACGATAACTCAAAAACTACTGAATAAAAAAATTTGAAATTTTGCATACAGGATTCTGATACCCTAGATTAGATCTGATTAGATTTTGGTGCCAATCGCACAACCGGAAGTGGCAGTTGCTATGGGTGATGACGCCATTATTATACAAAACGGCAATAAAGTTTTACACGTATATTTTGTATACCCTATAGTTTATTTTCATCTCATTAAAATTTTCGAAACTTTTGCCATTGTTGCCAGATTTACAAAAATATAATTTTTTTTCATACTTTTTTGTGTCAACCTGTAAATTTTTGATTCAAAAATGGCGAGAGGTCATGTGCTGGCCACATCAGATTTTTTATATATTTTTTTAAATTTTTGATGTTTATAGAATTTAAAAACTTTTATCAAGAATAAATTTTTCTGACATATCAAAATACAGGGTGAGCATATCAAAAAGTATTGGTTTATTGATTTTTCAAAAATAAATTTATGTATATTTTGAATCACCCTATATATTTTTGATATTTTTTTAAAATTCATAAATTTCATTAAATTTAAAAACTTTTATTAACAAGTACATTTTTTAACATTTCAAAAATACAGAGTGTGCAAATCAAAAAATATTTAATTAACGACTTTCTTTAATGATAATTTACGTATGTTTTGAATCACCCCATATATATTTTTTCTTAAATTTCTTAAAATTTATAATATTTGGAAACTTTTTATAAGAATATGATTTTCTGAGAAATTAATAATGCCAAGAAAAAAGTACTTTTACAATAATTTACATATTTCTTGAACCGCCCTATATATTTTTAATATAATTTTCCAAAATGATGAAGTTTATTGAATTTATAAACTTTTATCAATAATAAAATTTTCTGATATTTTAAAAATACAGCGTGAGCATAGCAAAAAGCCCTAAAATATTCCACAGATGGTTACAAGATTTTAGATTTCGTAAATGTATCGTAACCTATGCAGACCTTTTTGTTTATTATAAAAAAAAATTAAATGTTTATACTGATTGCTAGTTTATTTTTCTCGGAAATTCAGAAAAAAAATCTGAAGAAATATGAACAAGACCAGAAAAGAGACTCTGTGGTCTCGCTATCGCCTAAATAATTTTCAAAATGGTCTCGTCTCGATTTTAAAAAATTAAACAAAAATTCATCCTAAAAAATTTATTTAAACGTTTGAATTACTGCAAATAATGAAACTTTTACTATACTTTTTTCTGATTTTCCATCTACAATACATCTCTGCATTTTCCACGACTATCCTTTCTTTGGCCACTAGGACATCCACCATTTCTATCAGGAACAGTTATTATGTTTCTATCTTCTGCAAATGCTATTTCGTATTCGTTTATGGGTTGCATGTTTATGTTCGCCACGTTAACCAAAACGAACAATACAACAAGACACAAAGTTACGTTTAGTTTCATTATTAATTATTGAGAATTGACATATTTTCTTAGTTTAACTTGGGTATTTATAGAAAAATATCTAATTATTTCTACTAATTAAATTTTCTGTTTTGTTCCAATTTTATGAGGATTTTTTTTATATTCTTATCATCAAGGATATTGTATGACAATTATTTGTTAATAATTTTTTCTTCATTTAGTTATCACTTAACTATGAAAAAACATGAAACTTATTATTTTTAATTTTAAGTATAGTTATAGTAATTATTTTGATAAAAATTAGACCATGAAATACTTTTTTACGTTTTTACCTTTCGACCTTCACAGAAGAGAGCTATAGTAATCATGCTAAAAATTGGATAATGAATTTTCAATAGATAAACACATTTTAAGGTCGTTACAATACGATTTTTTTACTTTCCGAACTCAACAAAGTTGTATAGAAGGAAAGTATTGCAATCATAATTTTTTGGCCATACCCAGATTTTAACGGATCTTTACATTTTGAGATCACCTGAATCCATTTTTTAGCATGATGTCTGTCTGTGTGTGTGAGAGAGTGTGTGTTAAATTGCCAAATTTATGCATTTTTAGGATATCAAAGTTGTAGACATCTTGCCATTACTGTTTTTTTCGAATTCTGCATAGTTTTGCTGCTAGAGGGCGTAAAAAAAATATATATTGTAATAAAATGTATTATATGTATATATATTGTTATAAAAATTTAAAATATGTCACCCTGTATATGGGAATGTTATAAAATAAAAAAATTTTTTTCTGTTCAAATAGTTAGAGATGTTTATAATTGAGTTAATATACAAGTTAGCAATTAATTTGATATATGATAGTGTTTGAAATGAGTTAAATAGCATAAAATTATATTAATATTGATAAAGTTATGTTTAAAAGTTAATTTATTAAAAGATTATTCAAAGTTAATTGTTAGGTTTATTAAATAAGATAGGAGAGTGTGATATGCAGAAGAAGAATAGGAAACGAAAAGTATTATAGATAAATTGGCAATAAATTGAAGAAAAGTGAAAGAATCTTAAAAATTTTGAAAATAATGAATGTTGTTATAATAAAATTGAAATTTTGGAACTGTCATATATGAAATTTAAGTCAGATAGTAAACAGGGAATAGAGGGTTAATAATCTAAACTAAGGCTGAGGTATTAAAAAAAAATCTAGTGATAAAAAAAAATTAATAAGAAAAAAAGATAATAAACAGAGGGGGTTGTCAAACAATTTTTAGAGCATTGTCATTAATTGAAAAATTTGTTAAAAATAATATTTAGAAAGGTGTTAATATAAAAATAAGGTTGTTAAAGTAGAGAAATTATAAGAAATAGGACAATTGTTAAAATAAAATATTTTCAAAAATATAAAAAAAAATCCAAAAGAACGATTTTTTTTGAAAAGCAAGCAATTTGGGATACATTTTGAAGAAGTAAGATAGGATAAGGGTTGAGGAAGTAAATGAGCGAAGCTGGTCAGAGGAAGTATTTGAAGATGAATGTGTCGGAGGAGTATTAAGAAGAAAAAGGAGATAGGATACAGAATCGTAGAAAAGAAGAACCGAAGAAAGAATTGTTAAGAGGCCAAAATTATAATTTTTTTTAATATTTGTTTTGTAATGTTTATTATTTTTTTGACTAGGACCCAGCCAAAATTCTGAGAGAAATTGTAAATATCATTACAATATATATTAAAGGTAGTTACATCCGGTATAATAAAAAAACAATCACTAGACAGTAAAAAAGATATTGATTGTCAATTTAATTAAGTAAATGGACAAATTTAAGTTAAAAAAATGATTTTCGATAACACGAAATTACAAAAAAATTAAAAAAATTATTTTAGTTATAACAATTACCATTTTGAATTCGATGAAATTAGAATACATTGTAAATTTTGAGTTTTATATTACCTTTCGAATGGTACAAATCCCATTTTAATATCTTTAAAATTTTTAAAGTTATTCAAAAATGGACGAAAATGGTGGTTATTGGGCAATTTTTGGTTTAAAAAATTTAAAAAAATTATTTTTAAACAGTTGAAGCGTCAAATTCACTTTGTCTAAATTTTGTAGCAATTCATTTAATATTTGGCGAAAAATGGTGGTTATTGGACAATTTTTGGTTTAAAAAAATTCTTCAAAATTATTTTTGAACAGTTAATGCAACAAATTAAGATAATTCTACAAATTATAGTTAAAAAAAATGATTAAAATTCACTTTACCCAAATGTTATAGCAATTCATTTAATATTTGGCGAAAAATAGTGGTTATTGGACAATTTTTATTCTAAAAAAATCTTAAAAATTGTTTTTGATCATTTAAAGCGTCATATTAAGATAATTTGACATATTTTAGGTAAAAAAAATAATTAAAACTCACTTTGTCCAAATTTTATAGCAAACAATTTAATAATCGGGCGAAAAATGGTGGTTATTGGACGACAATTTTGGGTTAAAAAAATTCTTAAAAATTATTTTTAAATAGTTAAAGCGGCTTATTAAGATATTTGGACAAAATTTAGTTAGAAAATTGATTCAAATTCACTTTGTCCAAATTTTACAGCAATGAATTTAATAATCGGGCAAAAAATGGTGGTTATTGGACAATCTGTGATTAAAAAAATTCTTAAAAATTATTTTTGAACAGTTAACTCGGCAAATTAAGATAATTGGACAAATTATAGTTAAAAAAATGATTTAAATTTACTTTGTCCAAATTTTATAATAATTCATTTAATAATTGGTCAAAAATGGTGGTTATTGGACAATTTTTATTCTAAAAAAATCTTAAAAATTATTTTTGATCATTTAAAGCGTCACATTAAGATAATTGGAGAAATTTTAGGTGAAAAAAATGATTAAAATTCACTTTATTTAAATTTTATATCAATTAATTTAATAATTGGGCGAAAAATGGTGGTTATTGGACAATTTTTGGTTTAAAAAATTCTAAAAAATTATTTTTGAACAGTTGAAGCGTTAAAGTAAAATAATTGAACAAATTTAAGTTACAAAATAAATAAAACTCACTTTGTCGAAATTTTATAGCAACTAATTTAATAATTAGGTGAAAAATGGTGATTATTAGACAATTTTTGGTTTAAAAAATTCTTAAAATTTGTTTTTGAACATTTAAAATGGTAAATTGAGATAATTGGACAAATTTTAGTTAAAAAAATGATTAAAGTTCACTTTGTTCAAATTCTATAGTTGAAGGGGCAAATTAAGATAATTGGACAAATTTTAGTTAAAAAAATGTTTAAAATTCACATTGTCCAAATTTTACAGCAATATATTTAATAACTGACATATCAAAAATACAGGGTGAACATAGCAAAAAGTAATTTTTTATTGATTTTGCAATGACTAATTTATGTGCATTTTTTGAATCACCCTATACATTTTAGTTTTTTACCAAATTAAAAATTTTTGTTAAATTTAAAAACATTTATTAATACGTCAATTTTGTGGACATTTCAAAAATACAGGGTGAGCATAGCAAAAAGTGCTTGTTTATTAATTTTTTAATGATGGATTTATTTAGTTTTAAATCAGCCTATACATTTTTAATATTTTTTCCAAATTCGTACATGTTATTACATTTAGCAACTTTTATTTACATTTCGTGATATATAAAAAATACAGGGAGAGAATAATAAAAAGTACTTTTTTATTAATTATGTATTTATGTATTTTTTGAATCACCCTATACATATTTGATATTTTCTTCTCAGATTCATAAATATTATTAGATTAGGAACTTTTATTACCATGTAAATTTTGTGAGATATTAGAAATACAGGGTGAACAAAGCAAAGAGTACATATTTATAGTTTTTCAATAACAAATTGATATATTTTGTATATAAATTTTTGATATATTTTTAAAACTTAATAATAATTATTAAATCATAAAACTTTTATGAACAATAAATTTTTTTGGGAACTGAATAATACAGGGTGCGCCAAGAAAATGGTACTTTTTCAAGGATATATCAAGCAAAAAAAGCACTTTTAAAACTTATTTTTTTTTATTATTGTCAATTTTTTTCTGATATACTTTATTCGAATATTTTCTTTTGTCATCTATATAGAATACCCCCCCTAACCTATATAGAAGACCTAATAACCTTAAAAGACGTCGTTAATTCTCAGAGACGTCTCGGCTACTTCGTTTTCTACTTCGTAAATGAGGGTTTATAGTCCACAAACGGCCATAATTTCAGCTCGTTACTTTATAATTAGACAATGGAATGGTGAATACTCGCTTACCTCATTTACCTTAACGTTATAATGAAACATTATCAATTATCAAAGATGTTTATTTATTATTTCTCACTATTTTTTTTTATTATTAATACAAAGTACACGAAAAGTCATAATAATTATTTTATATACTTACACTAAATAAAATCCAGTTCGATGTCTGTGATACGCTAAATCAACTCCAACTCCAGCCAAAACTGCAATAAAAATAATATAATTAAATGTAGTGAAAATTAGAGATTTATTATTTCGAGTGTTTGCGAATTTGTAAAAAAAGATCATTTCTTTAAAGGTATATCACTCGTTTGAAAATAAATCTTTTTTGCATGTTACAGTCGGCGACAAAGCTCTTACAAAAAGCTTTTTCGCGAATATATCTTTTTTCTGATGTCGCGTTTCTTTGTAGAATTGAAGGGGAAAGTATAAAAAATACATTAGGAAATTTGATGGATCCTACCTGAAATATATTTACTTTTCTTTTTCATTCTGATGACTAAACAATATAAAGATATTTTTATATTTTTAAGGAAAAAAACTTTTAATATTAAAAATGTATGCTTTAATAATTAACAAACAGTGTTTTTTAATATTAATCATATTTCGTTTTTTTTATTACTTTTTTCGATGTTTTCGAGCTTCCAGAGTTTGTAAATAAAAAAATAACATGCCGGGACGTCTGGATGTAAACCCCATAACTGTCGAACGAATGCTCCGAAATTTTAATTTACGAAATATGATAAAACTTGCAATCCGATCATTTTTTTTTATTATAAAATCTACTCCCTTTAGACTATTTTTTTAGCAAATTTATTTAAAATTTGAGTAATAGGACATTTTTTTTTTATTTTTCATTTGCGCTCTCACGATTTTTTAAAATTTTAAATTGTGTTTCTCTGGAACAAATAGAGCTAGAAAAAACCAAAAATCAGATTTAGTTTTTGCAATATTATTCCCCTTACACTGTTTCCCTACCAAATTTTGTTAAAATTTGAGTAATGACACATTTTTTAATAAATTTTTTCATTTATGCTTTCATCATTAAAAAAAAATCAAAAATTTGTTTTGTTCTGAAATTAATAGAGCTAAAAAGATCCGATTTATTTTTTGCAATTTACTCCCATTAGACTGTTTTTCTACCAAATGTTGTTAAAATCTGAATAATGGCACATTTTTTTATTAATTTTTTTATTGACGCTCTCATCATTTTTTTATTTAAAAAAATAGTTTTCTAATAAAACTAGAAAAAATCTGTTAAAATCTGAATAATGACACATTTTTTATAAAATTTTTCAATTTGCGCTTTCACAATTTTTTTATACTTCAAACATTTGTTTTTCTCTAAAACTAATAGAGCTAGAAAAAACCTGATTTATTAGTAGTAATCTGCTGCCCTTAAACCAGTTTTCTGGCAATTTTTTTTTAAATTTGTATAATGACACATTTTTTATTAATTTTTTCATTCGCGCTCTCGCCATTTTTTTTTATTTACCAGAACCAGAAAAATTATGATTTTATTTTTGCAATCTATTCTCTTTGGACTATATTTTAACGAAATTTTGTTTAAATCTGAATAATGACACATTTTTTATAAAATTATTCATTTGGCGCTTTCACCATTTTTTTATACTTAAAACATTTGTTTTTTCTAAAACTAATAGAGCTAGAAAAAACCTGATTTATTAGTAGTAATCTGCTACCCTTATACTAGTTTTCTAATATATTTTATTAAAATCTAAATGACACATTTTTTATAAATTTTTTCATTGGCGCTGTCACCGTTTTTTGAATGAAACTGAAACTAATCGAACTGGAAAAAATCTGATTAGACTATTTTGCTACCAAATGTTATAATCTGAATGATGGCACATTTTGTATTGATTTTTTTTCCTTTGCGCTCTACCATTTTTTAATTAAAAAAATGTTTTCTCTGAAACAAATAAAGCTAGAAAAAATATGATTTATTTTTTGCAATCTTATTCCATTTAGACTATTTTTGTACCAAATTTTATTACAATCCGAATGAGGGCACTATTTTTATTAATTAAAAAAAATGATTTTCTTCGAACTTAATAGAGCTATAAATAAAAGATCTGATTTATTTTTTGCAATCTACTCCCCTTGGACTATTTGTTTACCAAATATTGATAAAATCCAAATGATGGCACATTTTTTATTGATTTTTTTATTTACGCTCTCACCATTTTTTTTTTATTTAAAATGTTGTTTCTCTGAAGCAAATAGATCTATAAAAAATCTGATTTATTTTTGGAATCTTATTTAATTTAGACTATTTTTGTACCAAATTTTGTTAAAATCTGAATGACGGCACATTTTTTATTATTTTTTTTTGCTTTCTCACCATATTTTTTATTAAAAAAATGTTTTTCTCTGAACTTAATAGAGCTAGAAAAGATTTTATTTATTTTTTTAAATCTACTCGCCTTAGACCATTTTGTCATTGGCGCTTTCACCATTTTTTCAAAAAAAAAAATTAAAATTGTTGTCTGAAACAATAAGGCTAGAAAAAATCTGACAATCTTTCCTCCTGATACTATTTTCTTACCAAATTTTGTTTAAACCCGTGTAAATGACACATTTTTTTTGAAATTTTTCAATAAGCGCTTTCACCATTTTTTAAAAAAAATTCAAACCGTTATTTTTTTCTAAAACTAATAGTGCTAGAAAAAACCTGATTTATTTATAGGAATCTACTTCCCTTTTAGACTTTTAAGACTAATTTTTTTTTCAAAATGGTATAATATATACCAAGGGACTAAAGTGCATCTTTTAATCCCGAGGGTGAAGATTGTTTCCTAAGCGTAGCGAGGGAAACAATCACCTAAGGGATTAAAAGACACTTTTATCCTGTGGTATATACGCTATTTTTTACACCGTGGTGCACATGCCCTCTTAAGATTCAAATAATTATTTACCTGTTGATTTTGTAAAAATTTAAACGTAACAATCAATTCTATTAATTGTAAGTTTCCTACATCTGATTAAGCAATCATGTTTGATATTAAATTATGTATTTTTTACAAAATACCGGCTCTTAAAAAAATTAAAAAAAAAAACAAGGTTCCTAGATGGGGGGGGGAGGGGGGGGCTCGAACCCTGACCAATTTCGATGATCCGCATTCAAATTACCTTTGGGCGAACCAACTGAGCTAATTCTGACAATAAAAAAATATTTGTAAAACCTTGCAAATGCGGGACTAAAGTACTAGTTTCACTCCCCGCGGTGAAAAATGTATTCTTTTCTAAAATTAATAGAGCTAGAAAAAACCTGATTTATCATAGGAATCTAACTCCCCCCATTAGACTAGTTTTCTAAGACATTTTATTAAAATCCGACTAATGACACATTTTGTATTAAATTTTTTAATTTGCGCTTTCACCATTTTTTTTACAAATTTCAAACATTTATTTTTTTTATACAAATAGAGCTAGAAAAACCTGATTTATTTATACAGGGTGTTTCATAGGTAAACCGACATACCTTAACTGCAAATAGAGGGCACTGAGGTGATTCCAAAAAAGTAATATTTGATGGGTCTAACCCGCCTCATAAGTGAGTTACAGGGTGTTTTGTCAAAATTGCTTATTTCTTCTAACCCGTTTCTTCGGCACCAGCCTGTATATTTATTTTATATTTAGCAAGATTGTTTGAGTCTATTAGTATATTAAACTGACATAGTAAGCAAAATAAAAATCCAGGTCCGGCTTCAAAAAAAATACCAAAATTATTTTCACGATGAACAACACTCTGTATATCAGAATTTTAAAAATTGGATAGTATATTGGAAAATAGCGGAAAAAGTTAAGTGGGAATTCATATTTTTTGAGACTGCACCTCTCATTTTGCTACTAAAACTTTTTAACACAAACTAAAAAATTGTTCATTTTCTTCGAATTCGTGCGATTTTGCTTAACATGGGAAATTTTTTTTAGTAATGGTGCTCCTAGTTTTGAAGAGAAATAAATAATATTTTTGGATGTAACATTTATGGTTTTACTTAAAAAAAGAACAGATTGTTTCAATAATAGTAATATTTTAAACTTATTGGTATTTTTCGAAGGCAAATACATACAGTAAATAAAGTCCGCACCATATGGAAAAAAATATTTATTTATTTTTTTTTATTAAATTATTATTATGGCTTAATACTACGTAATGACTACATACTAATTAATATTTACGACTAAACCAATTTTTTTAAATTTTTAAAATTTTCCCCTTTTTTAGACGTAAATAGTAATAAGTATGTAGCTATTAAGTAGTGTTAAGCCATAATAATAATTTAATGAAAAAAAAAAATAAATATTTTTACTTACTGTATGTATTTGCCTTTGCCTATTTGCCTGATTTATTTATAGGAATCTACTCCCCCCTCTTTGACTGGTTTTCTACAATTTTTTTTTTAAATCCGACGAATGACGCATTTTTTATTAAATCTTTCAATTTGCGCTTTCACCATTTTTTAAAAAATTCAAACATTTATTTTTTTCTAAAATTAATAGAGCTAGAAAGAATCTTGATTTATTGTTAAGAATCCACTCCCCACCTTGCACCAGTTTTTTACCAAATTTTGTTAAAATCCGAGTAATGACACATTTTTTATAAAATTTTTCATGTCTAGCTTTCACCATTTTTTTAAAAAAAATCAAACAATTATTTTTTTCTAAAATTAATAGAGCTAAAAAAAACCTGATTTATTTATAGGAATCTACTCCTTCCATTAGACTAGTTTTCTACCAAATGTTGTGAAAATTCGACTAATGACACATTTTTTATTAAATTTTTCAAGTTGCGCTTACACCATTTGTTTTAAAAAGTTACAAACATTTATTTTTTTCTTAAACTAATAGAGCTAGAAAAAACCTGATTGATTTATAGAAATATACTCCCCCCTTTGACTGGTTTTCTAAAAAATTTTGTTAAAATTCGAGTAATGACACATTTTTTATTAATTTTTTCAAGGTGCGCTTACACCATTTATTAAAAAAATTTCAAACATTTATTTTTTTCTAAAACTATAAAAGCTAGAAAAAACCTGATTTATTCATAGATATGTACTCCCTCCCTTTATTTGACCACTTTTGTATCAAGTTTTGTTAAAATCCGAGTAATGACACATTTTGTATTAAATTTTTCAAGTAGCGCTTTCACCATTTTTAGAAAAAAAAATCAAATAATCAAAAAAAAACTGGATTAATTTATACGAATCTACTCCTGCCATTAGACTAGTTTTCTACCGAATTTTGTTAAAATCCCAGTAATGACACATTTGTCATTAAATTTTAAAATTTGCGCTTTCACCATTTTTTTAAAAAAAAATTCAAACAATTATTTTTTTCTAAACTAATAAAGCTAGAAAAAACCTAATTTATTTATAGGAATCTGCTCTCCTTACACTAGTTTTCTATCAAATTTTGTTAAAATCTGAATAATGTCACATTTTTGATTAAATTTTTCAATTTGCTCCTTTTTTTTATTATTTAAAAATTCATTTTTGCAACTTACTCTCCTCCTATTTCAAATTAAAAATGTATTGTTCTAAATGAAGTTAAGAATTAAATAGGAACTATCCGGCTATGGTTAAAACCACGAAATCCTTTAATCATCAATAGTTGATCACAAAACGATGAGACACCAATCATCGAATCCGAATGTCCTTTTGCACTGCGATGACCCGAAGGGATAAAACCATTGTCCTGTTTGGGTATCTTTGTGTATCTGTGGAAGGACGTAATTTAGATTAGTTGGGTAGAAGGTTATTGACGAACTTACTAATAGAGATATCTAATTAATTTCATAACTTTAGGAGTTATGAAAGTTACGTGATATGAATAATAATAATAATAAAGAAATTAGAATTTAGATTATATTTTTTGTTTCTTAATAATAAAATTTAATCTAAGTACGCCTCTGTTACTCTATTTCCGCCTACTACAACTCCCTTAAACTCCTCCCAATTCCCTGATCGCTTCTAGAATTAATCAATCAACATGCATCTTCTTTCTTGTTGGATTTTTTTCCGTCATTAATCGATGATTCGAACGCTGCGAGGTACCGAGCTGAAAAAAAATGAAAGAAAACGTGAAGTTCTGAAAGAGTTCGACTTGATAGGATCAGCATCCGAGGAGATGAAATTTTGGTCCAATTAAAAGTTTTCTATAATAAACTAAAAATATTAAAGATGGGTAAAGAGTCGAAAGTTAAGGAAATTATGTTACTTTGTCGATCGTATATTTAAATAAATCGGAAGTTTAAACTTTGAAGTTATTTAATTCGATAAATATAACAAATATATATTCGAAAGAATGTAAAAACTTTCAAGTGAATAAATTTTTCCGTAGTAAATCCGAAACCGCTCTAGTGGCTGCTCTACGAACTCGTGGAGTTCACTTGAGCGATTTTCAGAACTCCCAAGTGAAGAGGCACGGAAAAAAGGAAAACATAACAGTATAAAAATTCAAGTGCCATTTTATTTTTCTCACATGATAGGCAATTAAAAAAATATCAAAAATCCCTTTAACGTTTAAATAATAATAAAAAAGAAAATTTCGAAAGATGAAAGTTCCTAAATATGTCTAGAACGTGACATTAAGTTTTAATGGATTATGCAGAAACTATTTCGTTTGAGTAAAGTTGCTTTTAACTTAAGAAGTTCGTGGAGAAACTTACGTCTGAAAATAATACAACTTACAACGGGATTTACCAAACAACAAATGGGATGTACTATTAAATACCACTTGGCGGTAATTTAAGTTTTAACTCGGAGAAATGTGTTCAGTTCGGTTTTAGAGGATTTAGTTCCCAGTATACGAAATAGTTAAATTAGGAATGCGTAGTTTTGTACTTATATGCACCTAGTTGGTTTTACCTAATTATAAATCTCTTGTAGAAGATAAATAAGGAATGAAGTCAAAATAATAAATCTTTATTAATAATAAGTAAAATTTTAGTTAAATAGGCAAAAAATATATTTTCTTGACATTAAACATGTTAAAAATTTACTTATGAATATTTAAATTAAAAACTTGATAAATGATAAAAAACGTTTTTATTGGTCAAATATATTTGTGCCATTGTTTTGGCATTCAACGTGTTAAAAATAAAATCTTTATGTGTTTAAGTAAACTCTTGGTAAAGAGAAAAAATGTTTTTATTATATTTTTTACTCAATTTAACACGTCCAGTGCTTTATTTTTCATTTGGAAATTTTGTTTCCTTAAATATATTTGTGCCATTTTTTTGGCATTCAACGTGTTAAAAATAAAATCTTTTTGTATTTAAGTAAACTCTTGGTAAAAAGAAAAAAAAAAATTTATTGTATTTTTTACTCAATTTAACACGTCCAGTGCTTTATTTTTCATTTGGAAATTTATTTCTTTAAATATATTTGTGCCATTTTTTTAGCATTCAACGTGTTAAAAATAAAATCTTCATGTGTTTAAGTAAACTCTTGGTAAAGAGAAAAAAAACGTTTTTATTAGATTTTTTATTTAATTTAACACGCCCAGTGCTACATTTTTCATTTGAAAATTTTGTTTTTAAATATATTTGTACAATTTTTTTGGTATTCAACGTGTTAAAAATAAAATCATTATGTGTCTGAGTAAAAACTTAGCAAAGAGAAAAAACCGTTTTTATTGTATTTTTTAGTTAATTTAACACGTCCAGTGCTACATTTTTGATTTGAAAATTTTGTTTTTAAAAAATTTGTACAATTTTTTTGGCATTCAACGTGTTAAAAATAAAATCATTATGTGCCTGAGTAAAAACTTAGTAAAGAGAAAAAAACGGTTTAATTGGATTTTTTAGTTAATTTAACACGTCCAGTGCTACATTTTTGATTTGAAAATTTTGTTTTTAAATATATTTTTAAATATTTTTTGGCATTCAACGTGTTAAAAATAAAATCATTATGTGTCTGAGTAAAAACTTAGTAAAGAGAAAAAACCGTTTTTATTGTATTTTTTAGTTAATTCAACACGTCGGGTGCTACATTTTTCATTTGAAAATTTTGTTTTTAAATATATTTGTACCAATTTTTAGGCGTTCAACGTGTTAAAAATCAAATTTTTATATGTTTGAGTAAAAACTTAGTAAGGAAAAAAAACGTTTTCATTAAGTTTTTTTACGTAATTTAACACGTCCAGTTCTACATTTTTTGTTGTTGAATAAAAACTTTGTAAAGAAAAAAAAACGTTTTCATTAGATTTTTTTATTTAATTTAACACGTCCAGTGCTATATTTTTCATTTGAAAATATAGTTTTTAAATATATTTTTGCAATTTTTTTGGCATTCAACGTGTTAAAAACAAATATTTTATGTATTTGAATAAAAATTTTCTAAAGAGAGAAAAATGTTTTTGTTAAATTTTTTTGGTTAATTTTACACGTCCAGTTCTACATTTTTCATTTGTAAATTTTCTTTTTAAATATATTTGTGTCATTTTTTTGGCATTCAACGTGTTAAAAATCAAATTTTTATAGAAAAAGAGAAAAAAATATTTTTGTACATGAAAATATTTGGTCGTTTTACCACCTACGCTATCCAATTTACAAATATTTTGTCGATTTTCCTGTTTTGTTTTTTTATTTTTTTTTCGTTTTTCCGTTTATTTTCAATTTTTCCGGTTTTTCAGTTTTATCAGATTTTCTCCGATTTTTCTTATTTAGTTCATTTCTTCCTTTTAATTTTGTTTTCGTTTTTTCAGATTATTTTTATTTTTGTTCCAATTCTTTGATTTTTCTGTTTTTCCATTTTTTTCTTTGTTTTTATCAGATTTTGTCCGATTTTTCATATTGTGTCCGTTTTTCCGTTTTATTTTTCGATATTTTTTTTATTTTTGTCATTTTTTTCTGTTTTTTTCCGTTTTTTTCTGATTTTGTCAACATGTGTCGGATATTTTCTTATTTTGTAAATTTTTTCTGTTTTATTTTTCGATTCTTTTCGTGTTTTCAAATTTTTTCCAATTCTTTTCAATGATTTGAATTTTTTCCGTTTTTTTTTTAGTTTTTCTGATTTTATTATATTTTGCCCCATTTTTTTTTCTATTTTCCTTTGTTTTCGTTTTCTCCGTTTTTTTACGATTCTTTTCAATGTTTTCTGTTTTTTGAGTTTTTTTTCGGTTTTTTCTGATTTTATCATATTTTATCCCCTTTTTTTTCTTTTTTCGTTTCTTCCTTTTTTTACGATTCTTTTCAATGTTTTCTGTTTTTTCCGTTTTTTTTTTAGTTTTTTCTGATTCTATCAAATTTAGTCCAATTTTTTCTTATTTTGTCCATTTTTTCGTTTTAAATTCCAATTTTTTTCCTTTTTTTCCGATTCTTTTCAAATTTCTATATTTTTTTTCAGTTTTTTCTGTCTTAATTAGATATTGTCCCGATTTTTTTGCTATTTTGTTAAATTTTTTTCGTTTGATTTCTCTTATTTTTCCTGATTTTTTCTGATTCTTTTCAATTTTTTTCGGGTTTTGCTATTTTTAATTTTTTACGCATAGAATTTTTATGTAAAAAAATATGAAAATTGGAAAAGAAAAATTTTTAATTTTTTTTAATAAATCTTCAATACGTTTCGTTATTTTCTTAAATACGGACCTGTTTTTTCTATTACAAAAATTGATAAACTCAAATTCACAATTATTAATTTTAACGACGTTTTATCTGAAATAACTAACATCATCAGTGACAATAATTTTTAACTACTCTCCTGTCGTAGTGATTTTGTAAATTCGTTTTGATTTCATGATCAAAAGTACAAATTAAATTAATCGTTTTTTGTAATAAACTGATTTTCTTTACTTAAAGTTATAAATTGATTCAGGGGAAATTAGATTTGAAATCTTCGTTTTTTTTTTCTTTATTTCTTATTTTAATTTAAAAAAGTCATGTGCGCCTTAAATTGTATAACAATACGTTTTGTCAAAATAAAAGAAAACCTTAACCATCATCAGGTAATAACTTTAATTAAAATATAATTTGTTAATTCTTTTTTGTGTGTGTGTGTCCCATTTTTTTTCTTAATCACCCTGTTATTTACCATTTAATATTAAGTTAATGTTTTTCACTATTAACAAAATAATTTTTGTTTTAATCTAATCCCTACAGCTAAGTAAATTTATTTATTTTTTATCGTGCAGCTACAACTACAACAATGTTAACTTTCGTTTAAAATTCCATTAGAAGCAAATTGCATATTTAAATGTTAATTTTGGTATACACATTTCCCTCGGGTCATTTATTGAATATGCAATACTCAATTTTCCATCTAAACAACGTGTACTAAAATTGTTATTAGAAGAATACATGGAATGTTTCGTTCGATATATAAATGTTCACTTTTATATTTTACGATGTTTATATATTCCTATAAAAGCTAATAAGACAAATATAAAACGTGTTAATTGGAAAATTATCCAGGCTATATATCCATTTAATGAGTGAATGTTATCTGCGAGTGACGTTAATTGGACTATTTACCTAATTCGAGATCGTCTGGTAGTGTTTTTAGGTCAACAGGATTTTTTTATATGTAATTAATTTTTCAAATAGAAAAAACTACCATTGATTTATATTTTGAGAAGAAATATTTATTACATACTGTATTGTTTGTAACCACATAGCAAATGCTTGTAAATTTATATTAAATGTACGTTTTTATTAAAGGAATCAAATAAATAATATTTTTTATTGCTTTTAAAACTTTGTTTACAGTAATAACATGCGAATAACAAAAATAAATGTGAATGGTACATAACATAAAAAAGAAAGGAAGCAAAATAAAAAATTATCAAATCTTATCAAATTATATTAATCCAAATTCAGAGCATTACACACTTGATTCATCAACAGGGAACCTATAATAATGAAAATATATTTTAAATTCTTCAAAAACTACTTTCCTAATATTAACATCATTGGATACGGCACTGGCGAGGGGCCAGTCATATCGATGTCTCATCGATGAATGTTACTTACGTACTGTGATTTCATTCGATAAATACCTGTGTTTATAAGTGTTTAAATTAATTATATTTTGTTAAATTTCGGGAAGTTGTGTTTTATTAACTTCACACAAACTTACTCGTGAAGTGTAAGATTGATTATCAAGTACCACATTTTTCACATTTCTTTCTCATGGTTAACAACCTCTCAAGAAAATCACTTAAAATAGTTCAAAATGTTTACAAAAATATTTAGTACGATCCATAACACTACAAAAATAACACAAATCAAATCACAAACTGTAAACTATTTAATGTATGATTTTAAATCATCCTACTAGAAAGTACGCTAATGGAATTTCTAGAGGACGATGTCAACAAAAGTAAACTAGATGTTTGCTTAAAAAAAAAAGGATAGAATGCCCTCTATATATATTGAAATGTAAATTCCACGGGATACAGGGTGGATCACATTTCTCACCTGTGAACTCTTTCTCACTGGACTGGGTTCAACAGTGCCTAAATAAACGAAAATAAAAATATACAAAATAATAATAAATTTAATAATGTTCTTTTCTTCTCATTCTTTGGTCTACCTCTTCAAATCTTGATAACTATTTTCTGTCTTACTTATTTTCTGTATCTGCCTTTCGACTGCTACTCTCCCTTCACTTTTGCTTCCATTTGTCGTTCTGCCTCCTTCTTTGTTTCTTTGTATTTTTTTTTAATAAATAATATTGCTGACTTTTAACAAAACTTTTGTATTTCTTCCTTTCAATAACCAATACATCTCTTATAAATTCCATTGCTTTTCCCAAAATTTGCTATTTACAGTTTTTTTTAAATACCTTTCTTTTTAAAAAATTTCAATCAATAATAATCAGTCATCAACCATTTTCAATTTTCTTTTTAACCAAAATGTTTACCCACTATTTTTTTTAAATAAAGTATCTTGTATTAAATTTTTCTACCCAATTTTATAGAGTTATTGCAGTGACTTTCTTAGTTTAATACTTTATATTGACAATTTCTAAACCTCTAGGAGAAGAATAACACCTTCCTCATATTTAAGACAAAGACTTCTTTAATCTTTTTCGATCATCATTAAGTAATTTACCAGAAAGTATCAGGCAGGAATAGGACAAATAAAAAGGTTATTGGTTATGATTATTAATTAACAAAACATAACATATAGATTCATGACCTATAATATTAATTGTCTTCAGTTATAATAATATCAAAATTTTTATTAAAAAACAGCTGTAGATTTTCCGCCTAGTGAGAATCCGTTTTTAGAAAAGAATATCAACGAAAAAATCCTATGCACCTATTCTTGAAAATCAGGGAGTAGAAATTAAAATAGAAATAGGCGTGGCTCCCTGAAATATATAATAACCCTATTCTTGAAATATTTCGATGGAAATATGTGGGACTTTTATTCTCCCAGGGAGTATAAAATTTCTATTGGTCATTAGCGAGTGAAATTTGTAGGGAGTAGAAATCTATTTGAAACATTAACCTAACTATTTGATCTGTCGGTCCGATTTATTTTGTTTGTATTTCGTGTCATTATTTTTACGATTTTTGCTGGGAAGTTTACTAATATAAAGGATAATATTAACGAATTATTGATATGAAATAATCTCATGAATGACGATGTGGAGGAAGCTCTGTGCACCTATTCTTGAAAATCAGGGAGTAGAAATTAAAATAGAATTAGGCGTGGCTTCCCTGAAATGTATCATAACCTTATTCTTGAAATATTTTGATTGAAATATGTGGGACTTTTATTCTCCCAGGGAGTATAAAATTTCTATTGGTCATTAGCGAGTGAAATTTGTAGGGAGTAGAAATTTATTTGAAACATTAACCTAACTATTAAATCTGTCTGTCCGATTTATTTTGTTTGTATTTCGTGTCTTTATTTTTACGAGTTTTGCTGCGAAGTTTACTAATATAAAGGACAATATTAATGAATTATTGTTATGAAATAATCTCATGAATGACGATGTGGAGGAAGCTCTGGAGGAGGTTGAAATAGGAAGAGTTCATAATACTTTCCTCCAAGCTTCCCAGGTTTTATTGGCTCCCTCAAGCATACAATTTAAAATTGTGGCCAGCTCAGACCAAAGGGCTTGGCACTGAGCCCGGTGAATGTGGGGATAAATGTGTCCGAATACATCTGTGGTCGCTGCGAAATGTAATCGACCAGCATTTCTTTTTGTGTTTTGTTAATATTTTTTTTAATACGACACCGGTCCATATCTAATACATTACAGTTATGTCAAAGAATACGATAGGTATTCTTTGGTTATGTCTTATGTCACATGGCTGTCAGACATTGCTGCGATTGGATAAAATTGAATTTCAACACTTGGCAACTATGTGTGTATTTTCACTCACTCCTTTTTTTCAAGAATAAGGTATTTTTGTACCGAGAGAAAAAGCTGGGAGTAGAAAAAGTAGGGAGATACTTTGGGAGTAACTTTTCTCTTGATTTCAAGAATAGGTACACTGAAGAAGTTTGAAATACTACTGACTTTCCTCCAATCTTCACAGGTTTTATTGGCTCCCTCAGGCATACAATTTAAAATTGTGGCCAGCTCAGACCAGAGAGAGGGCTCGGCACTGAGCCCGGTGAATGTGGGGTAAATTTGCCCGAATACATCTATAGTCATTGCGAAATGTAATCGACCAGCATTTCTTTTTGTGTTTTGTTAATGGTTTTTTTTAATACGACACCGGTCCATATCTAATACATTACAGTTATGTCAAAGAATACGATAGGTATTCTTTGGTTATGTTTTATGTCACATGGCTGTCAAAAATTTAACTGCTTCGATTGGATAAAATTGAATTTCACCACTTGGCAACTATGTGTGTATTTTCACTCACTCCTTTTTTTCAAGAATAAGGTATTTTTGTACCGAGAGAAAAAGCTGGGAGTAGAAAAAGTAGGGAGCTACTTTGGGAGTAACTTTTCTCTTGATTTCAAGAATAGGTACACTGGATACAAAATCATCACACGGTTTATTTGACGTTAGTTGTTTTTGACGATTGCTATTTGAAATGGCGCGTAGATAACAAACTGAAGTTAGTTCGGAAACCGACCAATCAAAACGACGTATCTTTCCCTATGCGTTCACTGAGTGAAGAAATACTTAAGTGTTGTTTATGAAACGTGCTTATGGATATCTCCGACACTGTGAGAAATCAGACACTTTGCAGTGAGAACGATTCTACTTACCTAAGTGTGGTTCTTGAATACGGGTGTAAATATTCGATTATTCCAAATGACATATAATGCCAGATGGCCTTAATATTTTACTATTAACAAAGAATACCTATCGATAAAGAAGCGAAGGCTACGGTATTTGCATGGACCGAAATTTGTACGCGCATGTGCGAGTTGTATTAGTTATACGTCAATGTCAATTCTGACTAAAGGTGCTATATTTTTAAATAAAGTGCGCATTGTTTCTTCATTTGCTTTATTTTATATTATTTTATTGTAAATATTACTTTGTTTTCTAAACATATACATAAAATGAATTTAAATGAATTTTTGTCAGTACCAGAACGGATAGATCAAGAGCTGGTAAAACGAGTAACGAAGCCGAACGCAGTTGTTGTATTAGTTATCCGTCACCTGTCACAAAAATGTTTGCCCTTCCAACATCAAAGAAATTTCGCCGGCCTTCGCTTTTTGGTATATGTGTATTCTTTGCTATTAAACTTACAAATCTGTCATTTTGAATGAAACACTAATGCGCGCAGTTGCCAAATGGCAAATTAAATTATATATGAATTGAGAAACGAAACTATATATAGTAATGTATTACTGTTATGGATTATTAAATTTGTCACTGTTAGCATATATTTAAAAATTAAACTTTCTTTCTGATCCTTTATTGAAATACACTTTAGTAAATACTCAAATTTAAAAATAAGTTTGGCAATAATGAACTACCATTGTGACTTTATGCCTCTCGGTGGTTTAGACTGTGAGGTGTTGTTGGCGTCCAGAATTTTGTAAACAATGATATCTCTATTTTTATTTATCTATGTTTGTAACTAATTTATTTCTGATTTATATCAAACACTTCTTACAAAATTCAACTAACTTTTGCCGGCTCTGTCCATCCCCTTCTGGAATACGCACGTCGTTTCTCGAAGATTCAAGAGATCTTTCGCCTATAATCGATGGACTTCTCGTGCGCTATTCGTGACTCGCTAAGATTCGGTGTATATAGGGCCGGCCTCGTTACTTGTTGCAATAGGACTACACGGATTATAATGCTTCAAAACTATATAAGGGAACTTACCTTGCATAAGGTAGGGTAGAAGTGGTTTTGGAATATGAGGAAGGCCCTAAGGAAAAATCCAAGTTTTTGAATTTGAGGAAGGTAGGCTCGAGCTGTTATCTTGGATTTAAGGGATAAAAATGAGTTTTTTTGATATAATTCGCTAACAGTTGGTCCTACTGAAAAATATAATCTAGGCAAACTTTAAAGAAGACTAAATTTTGAAGTTTTATTGTCAACACACTTTTTATAATATTTACAAAATTACAGCAGTTCAAACTTGATACTTTCATGAAAATCGTGTAAATCGCCATGAATGTAAAGGAGCAGTACCGGTTCTAGCCCATTATCAACAAAATATACATGTAAATCTACATAAGAAAATTTAAGATTTATTCTGGAAAAATTTGCCTATATCAAGGTCATTCGTTATCGCTTAGAGATAACGCCGGATCGCCGTTTAGAAAAAGTAACAATTATAAAAATTAGTATGAAAATGACACTGAATTTTTTCAAATCAAATAATGATTATTCACTCGTGAATAATGGATATCTAGAAATAAATAAAACAAATGAATAATGAAAACATTATTCACTAAGTGAATAATGGATCTTATTATTTTTTACTAAACTCATGTATAATGAACAACTAACAGGTTTTTTGTGGGTAATAGTTTTTTTATTGCATCAAATAACAAAATGAAATACGAAGAATTTTTTATAGTCTTTGAAAAAGTTTTTTTTTATATTTTACACATTTTAATTAACTAAGTTGAACCTGAAGCTGACCGAGGCGTCAGGACTGTATTGGCTTAATGTGCACTCAGTATTAATTAAATAAAAATAAGAATCAATATATATATATTAAAGGTAATAGTATATTACATAACGAGTGAGGAAAGTGGCATATTGCGCACGAGTGGTAGTTCAGCACGAGCCGCGTAGCGGCGAGTGCGGAACGTAACGAGTGCATGAAATCCACTTTCCAACGAGTTTTGTACACTATTTTTCCTACGACCAACAATATTTTAAGAATAGTCTATTTGGTTTTCTCATATGACACGATTATTTCTGGTGATGTACATTCACATTCGCTATCACTATCAGCTTCCATTTTTTATGTAAGAAATCGAAATTAAAATTTTTTGTTTATTTGCTATAAAGTAGAATAATTTAAACTTTAAAAATATCTTTTATAAAAGTACCTAATTATTCTGTTCAGAATTCACAAAACATAGAAACAGTAATTTCTTTAAAATTTTGACATAAGCCTACTTTATTATATTTCACCTTTATAAAAAAATAACCTTAGCATCAAGCCAATTAAAAAAAATATTTTAAATAATTTTTATACATTTTTTACTTTAGTAACTTGAAAAATTTGCAATTTTAAACCTAAAATTAATTTTGAATTACAAATTTAAGAATCGGGTTAGAAGATGTATGCAACACACAATACAAAAACGTCTTATGTGTTGCATACATTCGTTTACATTGAAGTTGTTTCATAATTCATATGGACACTTACATAACCTTAAAATAATATTTCAAAACATTTTAGTTATTAGGTGGTCGTAGGAAAATAACATTAACTATTAGATCAGTTTTAAAATGGTAAGTAAAATTTATTATGTATGTACATAAGTAGCATATTTCGTCCTGTTTTTAATAATTCATTCAAGTGTGCGTTATAATAACACGCAGCGCGCTATTATAACACACGGCTGGTATGCGTCTATGTTGATATGAGACACTTTCCAAATATCAAAACAGTTGTGCTATTTGTAGTTTTTATAGGTGGTCGTAGGAAAAATAATATTAACAATTTTAATATATTTAAAATCTCAGAAAATCTACTTTTATAATTTCAGGGTGCGGGTACCAGTTTTTTATAATGCCGAGACATTTTATTACTGAGGCCCAAGCCTCAGTATTAGTTTCATGATGCTGAAAAAAATTTCTTTCCCCCACTTTTTATCACTTTTCTCGACGTTTCCGAGTTCCCAGAGTCCGAAAATGCAAAAAAATCCTGTCCTGGGTGTCTGTCTGTCTATTTGTCTGTTTGTCTGGAAGTAAACACTAACTTTTGAACGAATCCTATTGAATTTGAGCAGGATTGGACCAGCCCTTCCGGTAAACATCATACACATTAAAGTGGTTTGCATATGGGAATACTTTTTTGGAACTCGAGGGGGTTGAAATTTCAAAAAAATTATATCTCCGCCATTGTCGAAAATATTGAAACAGATCATAAGAGTTTTTTATGTTCTAATTACTATAAAACTTATTTGTCTAAAATTTTTTTTCATCCGACCCACGGGGGTGGAACTGGAGGTGGTTGAAATTTCAAAAAATTTATATCTCCGCTATTTTCAAAAATATTGAAACAGATCATAGGATTTTTTTATGTTCTAATAATTATAAAACTAATTTGTCTGAAAATTTTTTTCATTCGACCCATGGAGGTGGAACTGGAGGGGGTTGAACTTTCAAACAATATATATCTCCGCCATTTTCAAAAATATTAAAACAGGCCATAAGAATTTTTAGTATCTAATAATTATAAAATTAATGAAACTTTTTTAATCGGCTGTAAGGGGATGGAACTGGAGGGGGTTTAAATTTCAAAAAAATTCATAGCTGCACTGTTTTTGAAAATATTGAAAGAGGTCATGAGACTTTTTTCATGCCCTAATTATTATAAAATTTATTCTTTTGAAACTTTTTTCGATCTGACCATATTGTGGGGTGGGGAAGGATGAACCTTAAATTTAAACAGAAATCTACCTCCCTTGTCGACCCTACCAACAGGGAATTTTTTATTTCTTTCTCTCGTTTTCTAATTTTTTATAATTTTATAATTATTTTACAGAAAGAGACTTTTACTGATTTTTTCTCATTTTTGTGATTTTTTGCTTTTTTTCTGATTTTTTCGACGTTTTCTATTTTTTCCTCTTTTTTGTCATTGTTTCGTTTTTTTTTCTATTTATTTTTTTTCAATTACTTTTTTTTCTATTTCTCTTTTGTTTTCTAAGTTTTTCTCATTCCTTTGATTTTTTCGATTTTTTAACAATTTTTTTGCCATTTTTGGGATTTTGTAGCGATTTATTTCAATTCTTTCGATTTTTTTGTCGAAAAATCCTTAATAAATAAATTTAATAACTTTGGGGACGATACTCTATATCGGATGTTTCAGATTTTTTCATATATCTTCGTTATATGTCTTTGAAGGTGTTCTGTAAAATTTAACTTCTGTCAAACTACCCCTGGGAAACCACCCCAAAATTCAATTATTCAAATGGCACAAAATACATTTTTCTTTCGACTTGTGAAGGGTGATCAATTCTAACTTCAATAATTGATATTTGACAGACGTCAAACTGACAGAATAAGTTTCAACAATTTACAAAAATCCTCGCAAAAATCCATAATAAAGAATTTAATGAAAACAAAAACTATAAAAGCTGCTCAAAATGTCTACCATTATTATTGGTACATGTTTCAAAGCGACTTATCAGTTCCCTCGTATAAGATTTCCTAATCATGTTCTCCGGTAATGTGTTGTCTTCTCTCGTAAGTCGTTCAAGCGGATTGGTCTACTTTTTTCAAATAACCCTACAAGAAAAAATCTAATGGTGTCAGATCTGGCAAACGTGCAGGCCACCGAATAGGACCTCCGTTTCCTATCCACCGATCTGGAAAATTTGAATCCAGGTATTCTGTTACATCATCTTGTTGCTACCACATGAGTTGTCTTTCTTGAAGTACATTTTGCATAAATTGTAAATTTCTTTGCCCAGTTAGTGTGTTTTGATGAAATATGGACCCACCGAATGTCCATTGAACAACGCACACCAAACATTGACACCCCCCCCATATTGAAAATTTGGTTTCTCTAACCCAATGCGGATTCTCACGTTACCAATAATGCATGTTGTGCCGATTCACTGTCCCATTATTGTGAAATCTTTATGAAATTATTCATCACCAAATGTTATTTACTTCGAAGTTTTTAATTTTGTGAGTTTGACATCTGCCAAAATATCAAGTGTAGTACATCGTTGAAGTTAGAATTAATCGCACTTTACAAAAGAAAAATGTATTGTATGCCATTTGAATAATTGAAGTTGAGGGTGGTTTCTCAGGGGTAGTTTGACAGAAGTTAAATTTGATAAAACACCTTCAAAGGCATAATTTTAAAATAAGTACAATTTTTTTTAAACAGCATAACCAAGATATTGCCTGTATAAAAAATTCTGGGACACCCGGTATAATATAATAATATAAATATTTCTTAGAAGTAAGGTTTATTTTGTATTTTTTTATATAATACTTAATATTAAATATCGCAGAAAGTATTGGGATAATATTGTTTTAAAATTATTTTTTTGTTTTATAAAAACTTTTTACAGGCCAGTCCAGTACTGCGCGGCCGATAACTTCATGTTCATTTAACTAAGTATATTTGGTTCTTGATGACTAACATAAGCACTATTAATATTATTAAAATCTAAATTTAATACTCGCATCATTTCCTTACATTGAATTAATTTAGTTTTATATTCTTCTAATTCTTCTTTTAGAACTTGATTTTGCGATTTAAGCTTCCTTATCTCACTCTTTAACGTTTTTATTAATTTATCTAAATTACCGAAAATATCTTTGGTTTCGGTTAAAAGTTTCTTATTTAATTTATCCTTTGATTCAATTCTCTTACTATATTCCCTTAGTTGTTTTTCAAATTTATTAATTACATCTTCTTGTTTATTATTTTCGTAAGTTAAAGTTTTTATATTTAAATCTTTTTCTTTGATAAATGCTTGTAATTTATTGATTGAATTTTGTAAACTTAATTTTTCTACATCTTTAGATTTTAACATTCTTTCGTAGTACGTTCCCATTTGATCCATATCGTTTTTCAATGCTTCATAGTCAGATTTGATTTGGATATTTTGTTTTTCAGAAACTAAAAGTTTTTGGAACGTACTTTCTAAATTTTTTTCTAAAACAAGCAACTTTGAAGTTTGACTATCATCAATATTTAAACCACCAGAAAGTAGCTTATCAAGTTCGTTTTGTAATATTATTGATTTTGTTTGGAATTTTTCTAATTCTAAAGATTCAAATTTTAATTTATTAAGCAGTAAATCATACTTTTTATTAGCTTCTTCTTTAATTTTACTAACATCGTTGGTGTATTTTTCTTTAATTTCTTGTGCGATATTATCTAATTCAATATTTATTTTTTCAATTGTTGCTTCTCGTAATAAAGCCGCATCTTTTTCATTTAACGCAGCTTGTACAACTTGCAAAGCTTCAGTTACTTTATCTCTGTATTCATAATTTTGTCTTGTAGTTATTTGTAGTAATTTTTCTTTCTCGTAATAATTATTTCGTAATTCTTCATTTGAATCTTCAAGTTCTCTTATTTTAATTTTTAAATTATCTAATTTTTCTAATTCCGATTGTTTATCTTCTGTTAATTTAATAAGTTTTTTTATTTTTTCTTCATAGGAATGTTTCATATCAAAGTAATATTGTTTTGGACATAATTCTAAATTTTCAGATTTATAAAGTTTTAGTTCATTTTCAAGTAATTCTACACTTTTAACTGCTTTCTGCCATAATTGTTTGATGTCATCTTTTTCTTGTAAAACTAAATTAATTTGTTCTCTTAGATTCTCTACTAAATCGTAATCCGTTAAAGATTCTCTGGATTTCTTGGAAGTAACGTAGTCTTTTAGCTGTTCGACTAATTGTTTATTTTCATTAACTACTGAGGGTATTTTAGTTTTTAAATCTTCGTGTTCGGATTTAACGGTATTTAATCCACTAGTTAAATCTTTAACTAAATGTTCGTATTCGTTTAATAAATCTTGTAATTGGGATATATCCATTTGATTTATTTTATTCACTACGCACTTTAACGTTTAACTGACAGTGTCACAATACAAACATTTTGATTATTCGTATCGATTAAACGGTCTAATGTAAGACAGGTGGTGCTGGTAGAATGTTTGTATTGTTTTTATTGATTATTTTAGATCTGTTTTATTTCATATTGGTACGTTCGTAAACAAATCGGTTGTGTCACTCCAGGACATTCCAGGCTCGGTTGTGGAGAGGATTATTTTAATTACAAAATACAATATTCCTGATAAAATGCTGTAAAAATTTAAAAAAAGGGTAAACATTGCAAATATACGTCTAAATTAATTAAAATGAAAAATTTACTAAAAATGGCAACCATTTATTATAAATAGCAACAAAGTAACGAATTATTTCACAAAAAAATGTTAAAAATAATAAAAAAATTGCTAAAATAATATAATAAAAAACAAAAATAGGACAGGCATCTTAATACAATTTGTACAAATTGGCAAAAAAAAGCAAAAAAGTAACAAAAGGATAAAGGGTAAAATAGAGCAGAAAAGGGGAAAAGGGCTTTATAAAGGCAAAATAAATGTGCAAAAATAAAGTAAAAAAGCATAAAAAAAATCAGCATGACGTAACAAAATATCAAATAAGACAAAGTAAAAAGAAGCAAAATAAAGGCCAAATAAAGGCATAATAAAGGCAAAATAAAGGCAAAATAAAGGCAAAATAAAGGCAAAATAAAGGCAAAATAAAGGCAAAATAAAAGCATAATAAAGGCAAACTAAAGGCAAAATGAAGGCGAAATAAAGCCGAACTTAAGGCGAATTAAAAGCAAAATAAAGGCAAAGTAAAGGCAAAATAAAGGCAAAATAAAGGCAAAATAAAGGGAAAATAAAGGCAAAATAAGGGCAAAATAAAGGAGAGCTAAAGGCAAAATAACGGCAAAATAAACGCAAAATAAAGGCAAAATAAAGACAAAATAAGGGCAAAATAAACGCAAAAAAGTCAAAAAACGGTCAAAAAAGCAACATGTTATTATAAATAGCAACAAGGTAACGAATTATTCCAAAAAACAAGCAAAAAAATTGTTAAAAATGATAAAGATTTGCCAATCTTCGGCAAAAATTAAAACTATAATAAAAATCAAAAATAGGACAAGAATTTGTAAAAATTGGTAAAAAAGAAAAAAAACTTAAATAAGGTAACAAAAGGAAAAAAGTAAAAGGTAAAATAAAGCAGAAAAAGGCAAAAAATGGACAAAAAAAAGAAAAAACGAGTTAAAAAAATCAGCAAAAAGTCAATAAAATGCTAAATAAGACCAAGGGAAACAAATCAAAAAAGGTCAAAAAATGCAAAGAAAAAGTCAAAAAGGCAAAGAAAAAGGTAAAAATCGCAAAAAGTTAACAAAAATAAAAAAGACCAAAAAAAAGGAAAAAGGTAAAAAAAGTAAAAAAAAGCCAAAAATGGCAAAATAAAAACAACAAAAACGCAAAACATGGTAAAAAAGCAAAAAAAAAATATGGGTTTAAAAAACGGAAAAAATGATTAAAAAAAACACAAAAGCCCAAAAAAGAAACAATTAACTGAAATGAAGCAAAAAATGTTTAAAAAGAAAAGCAAAAAATAGGCAAAATATAGGTAAATTAAAAGGCAAAAAAGACAAAAAGCATATTTTTTTCATTTATCAAGTTTTTTACGCTAATATTAATAAAAAATTTTTTTTAACACGTTTAATGCCAAGAAAATGCTACAAATATATTTAAAAACAGAATTCCCAAATTTTACCCTAAACGTGTTATAAAAATTGATAGAAAAATCTGAATAATAATTAAATATCTCGAAAATCGCTACTAATAATTTCTAAAAAATTAAATGACTTAAAAATCGCTGTAAAAAACAAAATATATAAAAATATTAAAAATCGTTACCAAAAATTTGTAGAAAAAAAATAAGTTAAAAACCGATAGGAAAAATCTCAAAAATAATTAAATATCTTGAAAATCGCTACTAATAATTTCTAAAACATTAAATGACTTAAAAATCGCTATAAAAAACAAAATAAATAAAAGTATTGAAAATCATTACTGAAAATTTGTAAAAAAAATAAATTAAAAACCGACAGGAAAAATCTAAAAATAATTAAATATCTCGAAAATCGCTACTAATAATTTCTAAAAAATTAAATGACTTAAAAATCGCTATAAAAAACCACAATAAATAAAAATATTCAAAAATCGTTACCAAAAATTTGTAGAAAAAAAATAAGTTAAAAACCGATAGGAAAAATCTCAAAAATAATTAAATATCTGGAAAATCGCTACTAATAATTTCTAAAAAATTAAATGACTTAAAAATCGCTGTAAAAAAACAAAATATATAAAAATATTAAAAATAGTTACCAAAAATTTGTAGAAAAAAAATAAGTTAAAAACCGATAGGAAAAATCTCAAAAATAATTAAATATCTCGAAAATCGCTACTAATAATTTCTAAAATATTAAATGACTTAAAAATCGCTGTAAAAAAAACAAAATATATAAAAATATTAAAAATGGTTACCAAAAATTTGTAGAAAAAAAATAAGTTAAAAATTGATAGGAAAAATCTCAAAAATAATTAAATATCCCGAAAATCGCTACTAATAATTTCTAAAAAATTAAATGACTTGAAAATCTCGCTATAAAAAAACAAAATAAATAAAAATATTAAAAATCGTTACTGAAAATTTGTAAAAAAAAATAAGTTAAAAATCAACAGGAAAAATCTCAAAAATAATTAAATATCTCGAAAATCGCTACTAATAATTTCTAAAACATTAAATGACTTAAAAATCGCTATAAAAAAAAACAAAATAAATAAAAATATTAAAAATCGTTACTGACAATTTGTAAAAAAAAATAAGTTAAAAACCGACAGGAAAAATCTAAAAATAATTTAATATCTCGAAAATCGCTACTAATAATTTCTAAAAAATTAAATGACTTAAAAATCGCTGTAAAAAAAACAAAATATATAAAAATATTAAAAATCGTTACCAAAAATTTGTAGAAAAAAAATAAGTTAAAAATTGATAGGAAAAATCTCAAAAATAATTAAATATCCCGAAAATCGCTACTAATAATTTCTAAAAAATTAAATGACTTAAAAATCGCTGTAAAAAAAACAAAATAAATAAAAATATTAAAAATCGTTACTGAAAATTTGTAAAAAAAAATAAGTTAAAAATCAACAGGAAAAATCTCAAAAATAATTAAAAATCTCGAAAATCGCTACTAATAATTTCTAAAACATTAAATGACTTAAAAATCGCTATAAAAAAACAAAATAAATAAAAATATTGAAAATCGTTACTGACAATTTGTAAAAAAAAAATAAGTTAAAAACCGACAGGAAAAATCTAAAAATAATTTAATATCTCGAAAATCGCTACTAATAATTTCTAAAAAATTAAATGACTTAAAAATCGCTGTAAAAAAAACAAAATATATAAAAATATTAAAAATCGTTACCAAAAATTTGTAGAAAAAAAATAAGTTAAAAATTGATAGGAAAAATCTCAAAAATAATTAAATATCCCGAAAATCGCTACTAATAATTTCTAAAAAATTAAATGACTTAAAAATCGCTGTAAAAAAAACAAAATAAATAAAAATATTAAAAATCGTTACTGAAAATTTGTAAAAAAAAATAAGTTAAAAATCAACAGGAAAAATCTCAAAAATAATTAAAAATCTCGAAAATCGCTACTAATAATTTCTAAAACATTAAATGACTTAAAAATCGCTATAAAAAAACAAAATAAATAAAAATATTGAAAATCGTTACTGACAATTTGTAAAAAAAAAATAAGTTAAAAACCGACAGGAAAAATCTAAAAATAATTTAATATCTCGAAAATCGCTACTAATAATTTCTAAAAAATTAAATGACTTAAAAATCGCTGTAAAAAAAACAAAATAAATAAAAATATTAAAAATCGTTACTGAAATTTGTAAAAAAAAATAAGTTCAAAATCGACAGGAAAAATCTAAAAATAATTAAATATCTCGAAAATCGCTTCTAATTATTTCTAAAAAAATAAATGACTTAAACATCGTTATAAAAGAAATAAAGTAAATAAAAATATTAAAAATCGATACTAATAAATTAAAAAAAATAAAATAAGTTAAAAATTGATAAGAAAAATTTCAACAATAATTTAAAAAAAATGGAAAACAAATTGAAAAATTGGAAAAAATTGTCAAAATTTAAAAAAATTGTAAAAAATTGAAAACAAATGGAAAAATTTAAAAAAAATGGAAAAAATTAAAAAAACAAAAAGATTATTTGATAATACTTTCCATTTTTGATAAGAAAAATTTCATCAATAATTTAAAAAAATGGAAAACAAATAGAAAAATTGAAAAAATTGGAAGAAATTGGATAAAATTGGAAAAAATTGTAAAAAATTGTAAAAAATTGTAAAAAACTGGAAAATATTGGAAAAAATTGAAAAAAAATTGAAACAAATTGAAAACAAATTAAAAAATTAAAAAAAAAGGATAAAATTAAAAAAATAACAGAATAATTGATAATACTTTCCATTTTTTTATAGCTTTACAGATAACTTAAAATTAAACTAAAAATAATTTTTAAAAAATAAGAAAATTTCCAATACACTTAAAATCTAAAATAATTACGTTACACTCTTAAAACATTATTTAAGTAATAGCTCGATCAATTATCAAACAGTGATGCCGATTTGTGGGAAATTAACTATTTTTGGGTATTTTATAATCAACAGTGATGCTGATTTGTGAAGAATTTTCCATTTTTGGGTATTTTTGCACATCATTGGGTAATTATTGTATGCAGGTTAAATTTATAATACAGCTGTGTACCGTACTTTTTACTTTCGCGCTACATATAAAGAAGAACAAAAAAAATCATTATTTATTGAACCAAAACAAAAGTGTTAATGTATTTTTATTTTATTTCTAACTTCATTGGTTTGTAGAGAATTTTTCGATTATAAATCACCGTAGAAGCACGTTATTTAGATTTGTTTTACCAAAGTCAATTATTTCACAAAAACCCAATTTCCCACTATCTCTCTAACGAACATTCTTTGTGCATACACGTCCTCTATCTTCATTATTATTCGCCTTTCTGAGGGCCCGGTTCAGCTCGGCATTTTAATTGTAATTTTAGTTCATATAATGAGAAAAAAAAACTTGAATGAAATATGATAAAGTCTACTTGGATTTGTACAAAAATGTAAAAGCTACTAAAAAAATATTAATTTTGTCTTGTGGATTTCTCAATGGCATATGATACGGTTAGTCTAAAATTGATCAAACATTTTTGCGACGACTGGCGTTGTAATTTTTATAATTTGTTGTAAGTCACGTTTCGAAATAATTAATTTATTTTCCACTTAAACGTAATGAATGTAGCGCAAAGTTGGTGGAGTTGTTAGTTGCATAATTCTGGTATAATAGTGCTAAAATTAGATTTTCACATTTTAATTCGTACATTTCATATGCAGTTTTGGCACTCATTTTCATGCATTTTGAACTCTAGATTTCATTACAAGTTTTAATCACTTTTCTGTTGACTCTTTGCATATCCCATTAAAACTAGATCCGCGAGGTTAATACAATAAAATAAAAGAACAAATTATATCTAAGCAGCGCAACTTCAATAGCCACTTGTTTTTTTTTTACTTTCTCGCTATTATTTATTTTTTTACAATAGAATGAAAAATGCATTTTTGGTTTGTTTTTTTTTCAAATTCGAATGTGGAAATAAGGAATTGTGCTTCTTTTTTTTGTCAAACCCGAATAAAAAATAATGCATTTTTGATGTTTTTACTTTCCGAACAACAGAGTTGTATAGAATTAAAGTATTGCGATCATGATATTTTGACCATAACCAGATTTTAACGGATCTTTACGTTTTGAGGTCACCTGAATCCATTTATACCATTTTTAGCATGGTGTCTGTCTGTGTGTGTGTCTGTATGTGGGTGTGTGAACACGATAGCGTCTAAACGGCTGAACCGATTTAGATGAAATTTTATATACATATTTAGGGTAGCAAGGAGACGACCTGTATAGATTTTGGAGTTAATCGGACAACCGAAAGTGACAGTTGCTATAAGTGATGACGTCATTACTAAACAAGATGACAATAAAGTTTTACACATATATTTTTTATACGTTATAGTTTAATTTCGAATGATTAAAATTTTCAAAAACTTTTGACATTGTTGCCAGATTTATCAAAAAGTAATTTTTTTTCATATTTTTCTTAAATAACCAAAATAATGCATTTTTATGAAAAATTACAAGATATGAAAGATGTAGAACATAAAATTTTCTACACATTTTGTCATTACCGTTTATTTTTCAGTTAAATCTTAATATCAAAAATTAAAAAAAAAATATCTTTAAATTTGTAATAATTAATTTTATTATAATAATTTTTTTCAAAATTTTATTACAAAAATTGTGATTTTTTTTAAAAATTAGCTAAGAAACATTTAAAATTATATTATGATTTTAAACTAAATTAAAAAACTTCTACAATATTAAAGTTATTGAACTGGGATTTGCGCCATTCTAAGGATAAAATAAAACTCTAAATTTAAAATGAATTTTAGTTTCTTAGAATTTAGAATTGTAATTTTTATAACCAAAATAAAGAATTTTTTATAATTTTTTTGTAATTTCGTTTTATCAATAAGTATAAAATAAATGAAAAAATTAAATAGCATTAAATTGATAGTAAAAAACTCTATAGTTGTGATTTTTTTCAAAATTTTATTCAAAAAATTGTAGAATTCATAATTTTTTTTGAAATTTAATATAAGTTAAAAAAAATTGAATAACTTTAAAAATATTAAAGATATTAAAATGGGGTTTATACCAAAAATTAAATTTTTTTGTCCTTTTGTTTTATCGAAAATGGTAAAACAAATGAAAAAATTAAATAGTAAATCTGGAAGGGATCAAAAAGTACATTATGTGTGAAATATTTCCTAATTTTAAAATAATACTTGTAGAAATTATACAAAATTATAAAAAGTAAAAAAAGAATTTTTACAAAAAATTAATTTTTTATTTTTATTTTTGTAAACTTATTTTATTAATGAATTTTGATGCAGAAAAACTAAAATAATCGATTAAACAATTACTTTACTAGGAGTGTTCGGAAAGTTGGGTGGGATTACCCCCTCATTTTTTTTTAATTCGACTGTAAATGTGAATTTTTACTTCTTTTTGTCAAATTCAAGTTTAATAAAATGCATTCTTGCTATTTTAACAATTTTTTGAAATTTTTCTTCATTTTGGAAGTTTCTAACAATTAGCAATTTTCAAAATTTTCGTTTTTGGAAATTTTGACATTTTCAAACAATTTTTTAACAGTTTTGAAGGTTTTTCATTTTTTTTTAGTAAATTTTTACTTAACAATTTTAGCTTTTTTTCAAATTTGAGCGTGGAAAATGCATTTTTGCTCATTTTTTAGTAAAAATCGAGTACGGAAAAATGCATTTTGCTCGTTTCTTCCAAATTCTTGCATTTTTTTTTAATTCTTTTAATGAACAATTGATTCTTGCTTCTGTTTTTTCAAATTTGAATGCGAAAATAGTTATTTATGCAACAAGTGTGTAAAGTGATACTTTTTTCACGAATGTGATTGTCACATGAGTGAAAAAGGGCACTTTACACACTAGTTGCATGCAATATTTTTTCTAATACCATAATTTTTATGTACAAAAATAGATTTCGCATGCAAGAGGTTAACAATCTATTTTACAAAATCTTGAAGTTAACCTGTTGATTTTTGGCACATAGAACCTTGGCAATATAAGAAACATAAGGATATTGCAAAAAATATGTTGCACATGTAAAAAAGTTATTTTGAAAATTTTATTTTACTTTACGCACTAGTGAAAAAAAGTTAAACTTTACGCACGGTAGTAGAAAAAATGATTTGTTGCTCCTTTTTTCAAAATCTAATGAAAAATGCATGAGGTTTCTTTTTTTTAATTCGAGTTTGAAAAAAATGCAATATTGCTATTTTAACAATTTTTTTAATTTTTCTTAATTTGGGGAGTTTCTAACAATTGGCAATTTTCAAGATTTTCGTTTTTGGAAATTTTGACATTTTCAAATAATTTTTTAACAATTTTGAAGGTTTTTTTAGTAATTTTTGACATTTAACAATTTTAGCTTTTTTCCAAATTTGAGTGTGGAAAAATGAATTTTTGCTCATGTTTTAGTAAAAATCGAGTACGTAAAAATGCATTTTTTCTACAAGCGTGCGAAAAGTTGTACTTTTCCGCACTAGTTACTTTTCGCACTGATTTTATAAATGCTAAAATGAATAAAAAAATATTTGGTAACTAAATAAAAATATTGTTCATGAAATATTTAATTTATTGTAAAAATTATGAAACAATTTACAAAAAAACAAAAAGTTAACTAATAATATTTAAGAAATAAGGGCCTCCAACATTAACGATTATTTTTGCTAAAATTTTTTCGGGCAACTGCAATTGCGTGCGGAACTTTCCGCACTTGTTAGGAAAATAACTATTTTTCATTTTTTAGTAAATATCGAGTACGGAAAAATTGATTCTTGCTTCTGTTTTTTTAAAGTCGAGTGCGGAAAAATGAATTATTGCTTTTTTTTTTTAAATCGAATACAAAATGCATGAGGTATCTTTTTTTTATAAATTTGAGTTCGAAAAATACAATTTTGCTTTTTTAACAATTTTATAAAATTTCTCTTAAATTTAAAAAAAAAAATGAGTTTCTATTAGCAATTTTTGAGATTCTCGTTCATTAGCAATTTATAATCGTTAAATTTTAAATGTGTTCTTTGTTAAATTTTGACAGTTTCAAGCCATTTTTTAACAATTGGGAAGGTTTTTTTATTTTTTTTTAGTAATTTTTACATTTAACAATTTTAGTTTTCTTTTCAAATTCGAAAGTTTTTTATATTTTTTAGTAAAATTTGACATTTAATGATATTACTTTTTTTTTCAAATTCGAATGTGGAAAAATGCTTTTTTTCTTACTTAAAATCGGGTATGAAAATTGCAATTCTCGTAGTTTTCTCCAAATTTGTGTGTGGAAAAATGCGCTTCTGCTTCTTTCCTTTTAATTCAGGAGTGAAAAAGCATTCTTTCTTTTCGTTTAAAATTGATTCTTGCTTCTGTTTGTTTAAATTCATGTGTGGAAAAATTAATTCTTGCTTCCTTTTTAAACATCAAATAAAAATTCATTAGTTTTCTATTTTTAAATAAGAGTGTAAAAAAATGCATTTTTCTACAACCACTATGTCAAAATCGAGTGAAAAAAATGCATTTTGCTCGTTTTTTTCAAATTTTGGTGTCAAAAAATGCACTCTTGCTTCTTTTATTTTAATTTTAGTGTAAAAAAAATGCATTTTTGCTCGATTTTTGTCAAAATAGATTATTGAAAAATGTATTTTTGCTCGTAATTTCCAAATTTGGTCGTGAAAAAATGCAATCTTGCTTTTTCCCATTTAAATTAGGAGTGAATAAATACAGTCTTGCTTTTTTTTTATTTCTGTCTGGAAAAAAACGATTCTTGCTGTGTTTTTTAAAAATCAAGTGTGCACAAATTAATTCTTGCTTCTTTTTTAAAATTCGAATGTAAAATACATTCGTTTTTTTTTTCAAATTCGACTGTGAAAAAATGCATTTTTGTTCCTTTGTTTTGTCAAAATCGATTATGGAAATATGCATTTTTACTGTTTTTTTTTTTAAATTTGGATGTGAAAAAATGCGCTCTTGCTTCTTTTCTTTTAATTCTATTGTGAAAAAAATGCATTTTTTTCTTTTTTGTCACAATCGATTATGGAAAAATGTATGTTTGCTGATTTTTTCCAAATTTGGGTGTGAAAAAAATGCAATCTTGCTTTTTTCCTTTTAAATTATGAGTGAAAAAATACATTTTTGCTTTTTTTTAAATTCCTGTCTGGAAAAAATAATTCTTCCTTTTGTTTTTTTATACATCAAGTGTGCAAAAATTAATTCTTGCTTCTTTTTTAAAAATCGAATGAAAAATACATTCTGTTTCTTTTTTTTTAGTTCAAGTGTAAAAAATGCATTTTTGTTCCGTTTTTGTCAAAATCGATTATGGAAATATGCATTTTTGCTGGTTTTTTTTTAATTTGCAAAAAAATGCATTTTTTTTTCTTTTTTGTCAAAATCGATTATGGAAAAATGTATGTTTGCTGATTTTTTCCAAACTTGGGTGTAAAAAAATGCAATCTTGCTTTTTTCCTTTTAAATTATGATTTGAGTGAAAAAATACGTTTTTGCTTTTTCCAAAATTCCTGCCTGGAAAAAATTATTCTTTCTTTTGTTTTTAAAATATCAAGTGTGAAAAAATTAATTCTTGCTTCTTTTTTAAAAATCGAATAAAAAAACATCTGGTTTTTATTTTTCAAAATCGAGTGTGAAAAAATGCAATTTTGTTCCTTTTTTCGTCAAAATCGGTTATGGAAATATGCATTTTTACTGTTTTTATGCGTTATAGTTTAATTTTAAATGACTAAAATTTTCAAAAACTTTTGCCATTGTTGCCAGATTTATCAAAAAATATTTTTTTTTCATATATTTTTTTTAAATTACCAAAATAATGCATTTTTATGAAAAATTACAGGATATAAAAGTTGTAGTACATAACATTTTCTACATATTTTGTCATTACCGTTTTTTTGAATTCCTCATAGTTTCGCCGCTAGAGGGCGTGAAAAAAATATATATAGACTTCTGCGACTTTTTTTTTGATTTTGAGCCAAAATTATGGATTTTTATGAAAAATTACAGGAAATCAAATTTGTATAACATAAAATTTTCTACAAATTTTGTCTCTACTTTTTTTTCGAATTCAGCATAATTTTGTCGCTAGTGGGCGTGAAAAAAATATATATAGACATTTGCACCTTATTTTTAGATGTGTCAAAATTATGAATTTTTTTGAAAAATTGCGTGATATATAAATTAAAGAACATAAAATTTCCTACAAATTGGTCTTAACTTTTTTCGAATTTCGCATAATTTTAGAAATATATATATATGATTAAACAATTATTTTACTAGGAGTGTTTGGAAAGTTGGGTGGGAGTAGCCCCTCTTTATTTTAATTTGGGTGTGAAGAAATGCACTCGCTTATTTTCTTTTAATTTGAGTGTGAAATAATGCATTTTTGCTTGTTTTTGTCAAAATCGAGTATGGAAAAATGTATTTTTGTTCGTTTTTTCCAAATTTGAGTGTGAAAAATACACATCAAAGTTCGTCTTGGCAATACTAGTATTCTTAATAGGTTTTTATTGTTTTAGTTTTACTTTCCCTTTTTGTCTATGACTTTTATAAAAGTGAAGTTAGATTTTCCTCTTTTTCGTATCTAAAATTCTAATCTGTTTTTTCCAATCTTTATATCCATAATTTTAGTCATTTTTAATTTTTTTTAAATAAATCTTTAAACTTTTTCCAATTCGTAAATCTCATCGCTATATTTAATTGAAAATAAAAAAAAACTAATACGCTTTTTAATAAATCATTTTCGATGTAACGCTTTGAAAGAAGGAAAATTGTGTAGCTCTGGATTGTTTTATTCACTCTCCTTGAAAATGTTATGGTTCGTTTTATGAACTTTCCAGAGATTACATTTCGTTTGATACTTAGTTTGGAGATGATCCCAGCAAGCCGAGGCTTTAGTTAGTTGGATATTTCGCTGAGAATGAAATTATCTTATGCTCAAAGTTTACTCTAACTACGTTTCCAGATTGTTAGTTAGATTTAAATTGGCGCGGTACTTCTAAATTTTATTTATTAATGTTGTATATAACATTGAAAAGATTTAACTGATTGTTTGTGTTACTTAAAATTAATGACTAACAAGTTGTCGCCCAGTGGTCGAAATTCGATCGTAAATTAATTTTTTAAGTTTATGTATGTATTTTTTCATATTTTTCTATATTTTTTTTATTCTTTACAATTTTTTATTGTTTTTTTTTTAAATAATTTTTCTATTTTTGAGCATATTTCCCTACTTTCCTATTTTTCTCTACTTTCCTCGTTTTCTTATATTTTTACTATTTCTTCATGTTTTTTTAATTTTTTCCCATTTTCCAATTTTTGCCTATATTTTCCTATTTCCCTATTTTAACTACTATTTTACTACTTTTTCTGTTTTTTAATATTTTCCATATTTTACCTCTTTTTTTTATTTATTCATGTTTTTTTTCTATTTTTCCCTATTTTTTGTAGTTTTGTCTAAATTTCCCTATTTCCCTGTTTTTATTACTATTTTTTGTGTTTTTTAATATTTTACCGGTTTTTTTTCCCATTTTTTCACGTTTTTTTTCTAATTTTCACAATTTTACCTGTTTTTTTCTATTATTTCATGTTTTTTTTTCTATTTTTTCCCAATTTTTTCTATTTTTATCTATATTTCCCTATTTTTATTACTATTATTTCTGTTTTTTCCTATTGTTCCCTATTTTAACTGGATTTTTCCTATCTTTTTCATGTTTTGTTTTCTATTTTTTCCCCATTTTTTTCATTTTTGTATATATTTACCTATTTCAGTATTTTTTGTTACTATTTTTTCTGTTTCTTCCTAATTTTCCCAATTTTACCTGTTTTTTCTATTATTTCATGTTTTTTTTTTCTATTTTTTCCCAATTTTTTTCCAATTTTTTCTATTTTTATCTATATTTCCCTATTTTTATTACTATTATTTCTGTTTTTTCCTATTGTTCCCTATTTTACCTGTTTTTTTCCTATCTTTTTCATGTTTTTTTTTCTATTTTTTCCCCATTTTTTTCATTTTTGTATATATTTACCTATTTCAGTATTTTTTTTACAATTTTTTCTGTTTTTTCCTAATTTTCCCTATTGTTCCTGTTTTTTTCCTATTTTTCCATGTTTTTTTTTCTATTTTTATCTATATTTCCCATTTCCCCATTTGGATTATTATTTTTTCTGTTTTTTTATTTTTTCCCTATTTTACCTGTTGTTTTCCTACTTTTTCATGTTTTTTTTTCTGTTTTTTTCCCATTTTTTCTGGTTTTGTCTATATTTTCCTATTTACCTATTTTTATTAGTATTTTTTCTGTTTTTTCCTATTGTTTCCTATTTTACCTGTTTTTTTCCTACCTCTTTCATGATTTTTTCTTCTATGTTTTTCCCATTTTTCTATTTTTGTCTATATTTCCCTATTTTATTTACAATTTTTTTTTCCTAATTTTCCCTATTTTACCTGTTTTTTTCGTATTTTTCATGTTTTCTTTCTATTTTTTCCTCATTTTTTCTATTTTTGTCTATATTTCCCATTTTCCCTATTTTTATTAATATTTTTTCATGTTTTTTTTTTCTATTTGTTTCCCTTTTTTTCTTATTTTTCCTATTTCCTATTTTTTGTTCTTTTTGTCTAATTCTTTCGATTGTTACTAATCTTTCCTCATTTTTCTCATTCTGTTTTGTATTTCTATTTCTTTTTATTTTTCTGTGATTTTTTTCGGTTTATTTCAATTCGTTCGAATTTTTTAATTTTTTGGTTGTTTTTGCGATTTTTTACCATTTTTTTTCGTTTATTTTTGTCGGATTTTTTTGGTATTTGCATTTGCAATTTTTTTCTGATTTTTAGAACATTTTTGATTTTTTTTTTGAGATTTTGTTTCAATTGTTTTTACCGTTTCGTTTGAGATTTTTTTGTAATTATTTGCTATTTATATCAAAACTTTTTCCATTTTTTTTTCGTTTATTTTTTAATTTTTTCCGGTTTTTAGCATTTTTTGCCTGTTTTTTAATTTTTTTCTCGTGATTCATTTTTATTTTCAATATTTTTAACTCTTTCCAATAGTTTCTTTTCCGATTTTTTTTTTTTGATATTTTTCAATTTTTTTTTTGTTTTGTTCGGATTTTCTTTATTTTTTTTTCAGTTTTTCTCGCTGTTCTGTTTTTTTCTATTTCTTCTGTTTTCTTGTTTTTTTCTCATTTTTTCTTATTTCGATTTATTTCAATTTGTACGATTTTTTTTTCATTATTTACATGGTTACAATTGTTTTCCGGTTTTTTGTATTTTTTCTGATTTTTTAAAAATTTTTGTGTATATTCGTCGGTTTTTTTTTGCGATTTATTTTAAGATTTTTTTGATTTTCTCGTATTTTACAATTTTGTTTTTTATATTTCTTCCAATATTTTTAATTTTTTCGGGTGTTGTCTCTTTTTTTCGATTTTTTCTTGTTTTTTTTTCACATATTTCAATTTTTTTTTTCTATTTTGTTTTGATTTTTTATGTTTCTTTCTATTTTTTCCTAATTTTTTCTCATTCTGTTTGTTTTCTGATTTTTTTTCTCATTTTTTTCTTATTCCTTTGAAATTTTCGATTAATTTCAATTCGTTTATTATTTAGATGGTTTTCTGTTTTTTTTTTTTACAATTTTGTTTTTAATTTTTTTCCAATATTTTCTCTTTTTTCGATTTATTCTTCTTTTTTTCACATTTTTCAAATTTTTTTTCTGCTTTGTTCTGATTTTTTGTTTTTCTTTCTGATGTTTCTTATTTTTTTTCTAATTTTTCCTCTTTTTCTCTGATTGTTCTGGTTTTTTTTCAATTGCTTCTGTTTTCTTATTTTTTTATCTCATTTTTTTTATTCCTTTGATTTTTTCGATTTATTTCAACTCGTTCGAAATTTTAATTTTTTTATTATTTAGATGGTTTTCTTTTTTTTTGCGATTTTTTGTAATTTTTTTCCGGTTATTTTGCATTTACCATTTTTCGTGATTTTTCCCCATTTTTTTGAAATTTTGTTATTTTCTTCAATTTCTTGCGTTTTTTTTTTGAATTTTTGTTCGATTTTCTTGTTAATTTATGCTTTTTTTACGATTTTTTACATTTATTGCGTTTTTAGCGATTTCTTTTTTGTTTTTTTTTTACACTTTTTTTCACATTTTTATATGTTTTCCTATTTTTTCTATATTTTTCATATTTTCTTTTCGGTTTTTGCGATTTTTAGCGTTTTTTTATTATTTTCTTCTCAATTTTTTCCTGTTTTTTTCCAATTTGTTTTATTTTTCTCTTTATTTTTCCAGTTTTTCCTATTTTTGCCTATATATCCCTATTTTTGCCAATTTTGGTTCGATTTTATTGCGATTTTTTGCGTTTTTTACGATTTTTTTCGATTAGTTGCGTTTTTTAGTGACTTGTTTTTCGTTTTTTGCATTTTTTTTTGTCTTTTTTCTCAATTTTTTTCTATTTGTCTCCTGTTTTTTTCCTATTTTCTTCTCTTTTTTTGCGATTTTTATCGTTTTTTAATATATTCTCTATTGTTATTATATTCTTCTTGTTTTTCCTATTTGGTTTGGTTTTCTCTAGTTTTTCTGTTTTATTATTTTTGCCTACATTTCCCTATTTTCTTATTTTTCTCCATTTTTTCTATTTTTACTTTTTTATTCATTTCCAATTTTTTCATGTTTTTTTCTTACTTTTCTGTTTTTTCTATTTCTTTTTCCTGTTTTTGTTCTATTTTTCCCAATTTTTTCCTATTTTTTTTCTATTTTCACCATTATTTTCTACGTTTTACATATCCAAAATAAAAATTTTAACTTCAAAAATAAAACTACAATAAAGAAAAGTAAAAACTTGTTTCCAAAATAAAATACACATATAATACATTAATTTTAGCTTTTTGCACTGCTCTGTATATAAACTTTAACTATGCAAAATCTCACACTTCCTCATTAGCACATTACGCTTAAAAAGGGGTCCAAAATTTTCTCTTTGCGTATTAATCTATAGTTTCAATAGCTCAAATACTAAAAATAAAATATCTAATCATTTTTGCATTCATGAATGTTCGATGTTGTAATAAATGCAAGGATTTCCGGTTCAATAGCTTTTATTGAAATTCTCCAAATTGACAGTTATTATTTGCTAGAATTGAAATGTACAAGGAAATGGTACCTAATATACAAAACTTGATAAATATTTGAAAATTTGAAATATTATTAGGGCTTTGTTTTACCTAAATTATACATAAAAAACACCGAATTTATATTTTCACAAACGAGTTATTGATCTAAAATAAAAATAAATCTAGTTCAATCTCGCAAAAACTTTTCTTATTTCTCACCTTAATAATAACCTTTCCTGTTGGTTTCTTTTTTCTGGTAGATCTCTTTCGTAAAAGGATTGTAATTCGTTTTTTGACGTGGTAAAAAACGCGATGCGATACATTTCTCGTTCCTTTTTTTCGGCGGCCGTGATGGATTCCGTTTAGCAGGAAAGTTCGGTTAGCCGAGACCACTAAATTACCAGACTATCTCGCATCTGTCGAGCAAGAATTCCTGCTTCTGGTCGGCGAGCGACACTTTTCATGCTTTTCACGGACGTTTGGGAAGCTACATCCACGATACCGGTTAGATTAGGGTAGCAGGACCGTATTTGGATTAAAATTTGCATTAAATATTATAAAAAGTACTAATGCCCGGTTTCTCCGACATATCTTAAAGTAGAGAATAATCAAGCTCGACCTATCATGAAGGCCAGCTTAAGTTTAGATTGCGTTGCACAGTGGCAAATTGTTTCCTATTTTACCCAAGACACCGTTTGAGCTTGGGGTTATATGACAACGTCGCAAAAAACTAGTTTTTTCTACGATCACTATGAAAAGTATACATTTAGACACGGCATAGTTGCGTTAAAAGTGACTAATTTCTCACGATTCTAAAAAGCAGTATGGGAATTTCCTGTACCTCACACTGCACATGCGCAGATGTCTAATATTTGTCTTTTTTTTACACTGCACATGCGCAGATGAAGGTAAAGAATTATTATTCTAAATATCCCATGCATCTATCGTAGTAGAATGCTGCATTTTTGTTGACATGTTATTTGACGTTTGCTATGTCATATAAATTTAAACTTCAGTAAACATTTATACAATAATACTTCAAAATGGAAGAAATTGACAATAATTCTGATTCAGAAGTCGAATATATGGAAAACACACCTCCAGAAATTTTGGAAATTGCATTGAATGCAACTTTAAACCTTTTGCCTCAAAAATCAAGAGAAAAAATTTTAACATATTTCAATATTATTTTTAAATATTTAAAAATCGTGATCGTAGAAAAAGTATTGTGTGCAACATGTGCGCAAAGTACTACACTTGTTGCACAAACTACTATTGTTTATATATATATAACCACCGATGATATAACAGATGTTTGTTGAGTGTTTACAGTTTTCTGCACGTTTTGTTTCATCACTTTAAACAAATCTAAATTTCTTGGATTAAATAAAAATAATGGCAATAAAATATAAATAAAAAATGACTGGGTAATCCCACCCAACTTTCCGAACACTCCTAGTAAAGTAATTGTTTAATCGATTATTTTAGTTTTTCTGCATCAAAATACATTAATAAAATAAGTTTACAAAAATTAAAAAAAACTTAATTTTTTGTAAAATTTTTTTTTTACTTTTTATAATTTTGTATAATTTCTACAAGTATTATTTTAAAATTATGAAATTTTTCATACATAATGTACTTTTTGATCCCTTTTGGCTGTACTAATTACTTTTTTCATTTGTTTTACCATTTTCGATAAAACAAAAGGACAAAAAAATTTAATTTTTGTTTTATTTTGGTTATAATAATTACAATGGTAAATTCAAAGAGACTAAATTATTTTCTAGATTTAGAGTTTTATATTACCTATCGAATGTTATAAATCCCATTTTAATATCGTTAATATTTTAAAAGTTATTCATTTTTTTTCAAACTTATAATAAATTAAAAAAAAAATTATAAATTCTACAATTTTTTGAATAAAATTTTGAAAAAAATCACAATTATAGAGTTTTTTATTACACATTTAATGGTATTTTTTTTAATTATTAATAAATATATTAACCTTAAAAAGAAATAAAACCTTTTTTGAATAATTTTAAAATCAATAAATAATTAATATCTCATTTAATTTTATTCAAAATGGGAAACAGACCTTTTTTTAGGTTTTCTGGATCAAAATGCATTAATAAAGTTAGTTTAAAAAACTGAAAAAAGATCAAATTTTTTGTCAAAAATTCATGGGTAACCATTGAATTGTTTTAACTTTTTTCATTCTTTGCTATAACTTTTACAAATACTATGTTAAAATTATGAAATAATTTACACACATAGTACTTTTGGATACTTTTAGGATACGCTATTTACTTTTTTCATTTATTTTATACTTATTGATAAAACGAAATTACAAAAAATTTAAAAAAAATTCTTTATTTTGGCTATAATAATTACAATTCTAAATTCTAAGAAACTAAAATACATTTTAAATTTAGAGTTTTATTTTATCTTTAAAATGGCGCAAATCCCAGTTTAACAACTTTAATATTGTAGAAGTTTTTCAATTTAGTTTAAAATCATAATATGATTTTAAACGTTTCTTGGCCAATTTTTAAATAAAATTCACAATTTTTGTAATAAATTTTGAAAAAAATTATAATAATCAAATTAATTATTACAAATTTAAAGATATTTTTTTTAAATTTTTGATATTAAAATTTAACTAAAAAATAATAATTTAATAAGGATAAAAATTGCTTAAAAATTAAAATAAAAACTATCGGCGAAACTATGCGGAACTCGAAAAAAAATTAAAGACAAAATTTGTAGAAAATTTTATGTTCTACAATTTTGATTCTTGGTAAATTTTCATAAAAATCCATAATTTTGTCTCAAAATCTAAAAAAAGTCGCAAATGTCTATATACATTATTTTTCACGCCTTCTAGCGACGAAACTATGAGGAATTCAAAAAAACGGTAATGACAGAATGTGTAGAAAATTTTATGTTCTACTTTTATTTCTTGTAATTTTTCATAAAAATGCATTATTTTGGTTATTTAGGAAAAATATGAAAAAAAATTACTTTTTGATAAATCTGGCAACAATGGCAAAAGTTTTTGAAAATTTTAATCATTCGAAATTAAACTATAATGTATAAAAAATATATAAAACTTTATTGCCATCTTCTTTAGTAATGACGTCATCACTTATAGAAACTGTCACTTCCGGTTGTCCGATTAACTCCAAAATCTATACAGGTCGTCTTCTTGCTACCCTAAATATGTATATAAAATTTCAATTAAATCGGTTCAGCCGTTTAGACGCTATCGTGTTCACACACACAGACACTCACACAGACACACACAGACAGACATCATACTAAAAATGGTATAAATGGATTCAGGTGACCTCAAAACGTAAAGATTCGTTAAAATCTTTATATGGTCAAAATATCATGATCGCAATACTTTCCTTCTCTACAACTCTGTTGTTCGGAAAGTAAAAATGGGTTAGTGGAAGAAAATAAGGCAAATTAAAAACATATGTACAAATTCAGTTAATAATAAACAAAAGGAATATGTTTTGAGCGCCAAATTAGCCAGAAATTAAACGCAAAGTTAAGCTAGCACACTCTTTCAACATTTTAAATCGTATAAAAAACGGTCATCTTCAAAACCTTTTGATCTGTTGAAAATACATTTACGTCATCTACCAAATCCACAAAATCCATTTTTTAACACTCAACCACTTCAAAACACCAGCTTACAAAATAAATCGACGAACACAAATCTACACTTTTTGGCGCACATTGCAGAAACTGACGTTCGTATTCCGGTTTTGAGGTTAACTTTCTCAGCTCAAGCCGAAAAAGTCGGCGACTTGGCATTTAGGCTCCGCTTAAGCTGAGAGTGCGTTAAATTGGTTATAGTGCAATGAAATTTTAAGCTAAGCTGAGCTTAGGCTACAGCTGAACCCTAAGATTTGTTGGAGAAACCGGGCATAAATGGGATTTATTTAGAGAAACAATAATAAGACATTTTTGGATTGAACTTTTTGATAAAAATTAAAATTGATTGTCGAAGGATAAAGACGTGTTTTTCGCTCTCGAGTCTAAAAAACAAATAAGTGCGGTAAAAAAGTTAATCAGTTCAGACATAAATTTCTGTACAGATGTAAGTTTTTATATTTTATAGAAATGTGAAATTTTTCTGATAATTGTGAAGTGATAAAAACAACACAAATAAACTAGAAAAATAAATATGTATACACAGAAAAAATTCGCTGGATTTGTTAACAATAATCAGCCAATGTTTATACAAGGTTGAACGATTTACGAATATTAATATTCATAAACGTTGAAAGAACACCAGACTGCGAGCATTATTTTTAATTCTTAGATTTTCTTAAAGACATCGAAGGACCAAACTCTTTAGGTGGCAGTTAAACCAAAATAAAAACAGTATTTGAAATAGGAATGTAATTTTTATTCCATTTGTTTCAAGTACGAACATGAACAGAAAAATCATAAAGCGGCACATTAATTTAACCCTTTCAGACCTGAATTTTGATTTGGCTACAAACATTTTTTTTGTGATATATTCCTAAAGAAGGGTCATATTTAAAACAGAAAATGACATCTAAATATTTTTTACTTTTATTTTTATGACATTTAAGTAATGTCCATTGTAATGGACATTCGGGTTAAGTTAGTAAATAATTGCAAGTTCAAACATTATTTATTTTGTAAGTAAAACCATTACATTGAGTGAAAGTTTTTAAAACAATTTTTTCCTTTTACGAAACATAAATGAACACTACATTTTTCAGAAAATACATGTATTTTGGCGGTACAGTTTGGATTTTTGCAACGAGTAGCGTCTTTTTTATCATCAAATTCGGGACACACGGTCCCAGTATTGACTTTTGACTTGTGTCTAAAATTGTCTTCTTTTATTATTCAGTCAACACTTCATTCTAAATACATATCCCCAGGCCGAATAGCCCAGGCAGCTGAGGCCTTAAAAAAAGAAGAAGAAGATTTAACTGATTGTTGAAGTTATTTAAGACATTCCCTTTAGATGCAAATTGTCTGTCTCATCTGGTTTACATGTGCTACTAAGACAAGCGCTAGCGATGACGCTAGGATCAGCGGTCACTGAACAAACTTTATTTCTACTTTACAATAAAAAAACATTCTTAAAATTTTAACATGATCAACTTATGAAAGTAGATATTGCCATTTTGTTATAAATTTCCAAAGTATAAGGTTTATATTATTGATTAATATGGCAACAGCTGCAGTTGCTTCTCAATTGGACAAACAAATATTGCACATAAAATTGTCCTGATTAATAATTGTTATTTGAAAGAGCTACTAGGTAAACTGTTTTATGACAATTGTCACATGTGATTGAAATTTTATTGCAACGACTATATAACTAATAAAATGGCTATGTAGCGTCAAAGTAAAAATAAAACTCTTTTATTTCTTCGATAAATATCTAACGACCTAAATAAACACTGATCTATAATGAAGTTGTTGGATAAAGGTTTATAGACGAAGCAAACACGTTAGACAAGAAAGGGAAGAAAAAAACCCTCGACATCTTGTTAGCTACACAAAGTTTACCTTTAACGAAAGTCCGTTTGCAATTTATTTAAGCCATTAATTCCATCGCCATGGGAACGCTCATCTCAACTCTATCTCCGATTACGAGCAACTCCCAACTCCGTACTAGCAACTTTCAACTTTCAATTCTATAGATATCAAGTTGAAGATAGCGTGTATATGGAGCTTTCTAAAACTTTAGATAAATTATTTCGGTTTACGATTACACGTTAAAGGATAATCTGGAGAATCAGCATATTCTATATCTGTAGAGAATTTCAATTAGACGAGTATTAAGAATTAATTTATTTTGATGCTTTATTAAAAGTTTTTTCTTGTCATTTTAGGCAAATCCATCAAGCAATCTGTCGATGTTTTAGCTGGAGCGTATTTTGAATAAAAACATATCCATCATAAAATATTTGACCAGCTGACAAAATTTTATTATTTAAATGATTGATTCACTAAAATACCGTTACATCAGACAATGATTATAAATCAAAATATAATTGAAAGTAGAATAGCAAAGACCACTACTTATGGAAAATAGCATGGAAAATTCCATCTGGGAAATTATTGTAATCGTCTAGCCGAGATTGGTGACGTCACGAGTGACTTTGACGGTAACAGAAATTTTTCTTATGGATTAACCCAGAACTGTCTTTGCTATCAAGGGCGTAGATAACTTTTTTCCTGGAGGGAGTACTTTTTTTCCTGAAAGGGTACTTCTTTTTTGGGGGAGGTAATCAAACTTGTAGAAAAATATGTTTGCCCGTTTCTACATTTCATATATTTTATTTTTTCTTTTCATGCTATTTTTTTGTATCCTGGGGTGGGTAATTATGCCCTTTACCCCACCATATCTACGCCTTTGCTTTTTAACGAACCAGGTGGAATTGGTTGCGGATGATCCTCCAGAAGCAGATTATCCGGGAAGTGATTTCTTTTCTCCTTTTGTCCAAGATATAGAAAAATGCATTGTTGCTTTGTTTTTCAATTTCTTGTATGAAAAATGCATTCTTGCTTTTAATTTTAAATTCAAGTGTAAAAAATTCATTGTTGCTTTGTTTTACAATTTTTTGAATGAAAAAATGCATTGTTGCTTTGTTTTTCAATATCCTGAATGGAAAAATGTATTCTTGCTTTGAATTTCAAATTATTGTGTAAAAAATGCATTGTTGCTTTGTTTTTTTAATTTTCTGTGTGGAAAAATACATTCTTACTTTGTTTTTCGATTTTTTATATGAAAAAATGCATTTGTTGCTTTATTTTTCAATTTCCTGTATGGAAAAATGCATTCTTGCATTGAATTTTAAATTCTAGTATAAAAAATTCATTGTTGCTTTATTTTACAATTTTTTGTATGAAAAAATGCATTGTTGCTTTGTTTTTCAATATCCTGAATGGAAAAATGTATTCTTGCTTTGAATTTCAAATTATTGTGTAAAAAATGCATTGTTGCTTTGTTTTTTTAATTTTCTGTGTGGAAAAATACATTCTTACTTTGTTTTTCAATTTTTTATATGAAAAAATGCATTTGTTGCTTTATTTTTCAATTTCCTGTATGGAAAAATGCATTCTTGCATTGAATTTTAAATTCTAGTATAAAAAATTCATTGTTGCTTTATTTTACAATTTTTTGTATGAAAAAATGCATTGTTGCTTTGTTTTTCAATATCCTGAATGGAAAAATGTATTCTTGCTTTGAATTTCAAATTATTGTGTAAAAAATGCATTGTTGCTTTGTTTTTTTAATTTTCTGTGTGGAAAAATACATTCTTACTTTGTTTTTCAATTTTTTATATGAAAAAATGCATTTGTTGCTTTATTTTTCAATTTCCTGTATGGAAAAATGCATTCTTGCATTGAATTTTAAATTCTAGTATAAAAAATTCATTGTTGCTTTATTTTACAATTTTTTGTATGAAAAAATGCATTGTTGCTTTGTTTTTCAATATCCTGAATGGAAAAATGTATTCTTGCTTTGAATTTCAAATTATTGTGTAAAAAATGCATTGTTGCTTTGTTTTTCAATTTCTTGTATGAAAAATGCATTCTTGCTTTAAATTTTAAATTCTAGTATAAAAAATTCATTGTTGCTTTGTTTTACAATTTTTTGTATGAAAAAATGCATTTTTTGCTTTATTTTTCAATTTCCTGTATGAAAAAAATGCATTCTTGCTTTGAATTTCAAATTATTGTGTAAAAAAATGCATTGTTGCTTTGTTTTTTTAATTCTCTGTGTGGAAAATTGCATGCTTGCTTTGAATTTCAAATTTTTATATAAATAAATGCATTGTTGCTTTGTTTTTCAATTTCCTTTTGCTTTGATTTTCAAATTCGTATTTGAAAAATATTTTTTGTTTTGTTTTTTAGTACAAATGGATTGTTGCTTTGTTTTATAAATTTTTGTGGGAAAAAATGCATTGTTGCTTCCATTTTTTTTTCAAATTTGTGTGTGAAAAATGCATTTATGGCTGCTCTTTCCAATTCTTTCTAGGGAAAAATTTATTTTTGCTGTCTTTCTCAATTTTTTTTAGGGAAAAATGCTCTGGTTTTTTCTCCCATTCATATTTAAAAACTGAATTTTTGCTGTTTTTCTATGAAATGTAGTCCAATAACAACTCAACAATTTACCCAAAAATTAGTAATTATAAATTTTAATCTCTGAAATTTAACTGTGAAAAATATATTTTTGCTTCTTTTTTCAAATTCAACTTTGGAAAAATGTATAATTCATGCTTTTTTTTAAATTAACAGTGGAAAAATGCATTCCTGTTTATTTTTTTTAAATTAGAATGTGGAAAAATGCATTCTTGCTTATTTTTTTTGAAATTTAACAATTGAAAATGCATTCTTGCTTCTTTTTTTCAAATTCGACTGTAAACAAATGCTTTCTTGCTCATTTTTTTAACTGTGAAAAAATGCATTCGTGCTTCTTTTTATTCAAATTGAACTCTAGAAAAATGTATTTATGCTTTTTTCAGTTTTTTCTAGGGCTTTTTAGAGTTTTCTCCTAAGTTTCGTGAAAAAAATTTTTTATTTTGTAAAAATTTGCATTTTATATGTGTTTTTTTCATTATAAGAATTTTAGTAAAAAACCTCTATTGGAAACTATGGGCATTTCTATATCATTTTTCTCGGATTTTCGGCGGAAAAATACTTTTCAGCGTTTATTTCTTTGATTTTCTGGACTTTTCCGTGAATTTCCCTTCACTTTTTTCCGGATCTATTTTAACAGTGATTCTATAATTATTGTATCTTTTATTTTCGAGAGTGATTATCTGATTGATTATTTTCTCCTAACCCTCTTGTATACAAGGGCGTAGCTAACTTTTTTCCTGGAGGCGGTGGTAATTTTTTCCTGGGGGGTAATCAAACTTTTAAACAAATATATGTTTATCCATTTTTACATTTCATAAATTTTATTTGTTCTTTTCATACTATTTTTTGATGTCCTGGGGGGCGGTAATTACTCCCTTTATCCTCCCTATATCTACGCCCTTGTTTACTATTTTACTATTGAATATATTTTTTTTTTAATGGTGGTCAGGATAAGATGTTAATAAAAATTAAAACTTGATACAACCCTGTCAGAAATCAATATAAGGATCGGCTTTAAATAATTTAACAATTTTATTTTTTTTTTTTTAACACAGGTACAAACTTTTTGTTGTATAATTCTTGTTCAACTTTTTTATGCTGAATCCAAAATTTTCAAAAAATGACACGAGATAAATTCAGGAATAACAAATTAGAAAAACGCGTGAGAAATTTAAAAAGAAAAAAATGTCTTAAGAAAAGAAATATAGACAAAGTAGTATTATTATTATTATTATAAGATTAATGATCCGGTAAATGGTTTGCTCTAAACGATGTTGATATATCGAAAAAGTCGGTTTATTTTTATCCGCTACACACCAATAAAATGCAATCATTAATTTTATACTAAGACCTACATAAAGTTCAATCTTATTTACTTCAGCTCTGCAAGCTCTATCGTATTTCGCTCCATTTACTTCGACTCCATTCCAAAAGATAAACATGAACGTTTCCACTTATAAAACGTATTTCGAATATTCATTTTATATAATTAAGTTCAATGTTTATGGTCTTGTGCTTAAATCCTAACAATAAATAAAATAAATGTTTTTAAAAATATAAACGAATTCAATCAAGTTAATGTTTAGTTGACTTCCCTACAATTATCTTCCCCCCACCCAATCGATCCCTGAACAAAAATAGTTCATTAATGCTATTGTCTGATATGATAATAGATTGGTAAAATGTAAAATGCGATCAAAAAAATTGAAACAAAAAGTTTCAAATATAAACAAATTAATAAAAAAGTAGGGAAAAAAGCAGCATAAAAAATAATAAAAAAAGTAGGGGGAAAAGAGTGAGGGAAAAAGGAAACAAAAATAATAAAAATTACAACCTACTAAGATAGGAACCTTGCTTCGATCAGATCAGAGAAACCCGTGCATCTATTTTTTACGACTCCCCTCCAATTATTTTCCTTTCTCCCAATAAAAAAAAATTGCTAAGTAATGCTATTGCCAGATATAGTGAAAAAGTAACATAAATGAGAAAAAAAAGAGGGGTAATTTTGGAGCGCAAGAATTTGTGACAAAAAGTGACAAAATTTAGAGAGAAAAGAGGGGAAATTTGAGACAAAAAAGTGATAAATTTGAAAAAAAATGGAAATGTTAAAATTCAACAAAAAAGGGTTTAATTTAAGAGAAAAAACTAAAAAATTTAAGAGAGAAATTAGAAGAAAAAAGTGATAAAAGTAAGAAAAAAGTGGGGATAATTTTAAGTGAAAAAAGTGACAAAATTAAGAAAGAAAAATAGGAGAAAAAGGTACTAAAAAATTGACAAGATAAAGATACGGAGAAATTGTGAATAGAAAAAACAGTGACAAAATAATGATAAAAGAGGGGAAATTTTGGAGGGAACAAAGTGACAAAATAATGAGAGAAAAGAGAGGAAAGTTTTGAGTGAAAAGAGGGGAAATAAGTTCTTAAAAAATGATACAAATTAGAAAAAAGAGTGTAGGTAATTTTATGTGAGAAAAGTTACAAAATTAGGAAAAAAATATAATAAAAAAAGTGACAAAAAAAGTTTGGGTTATTTTAAATGAGAAAAGTGACAAAATTAGAAAAAAAAAATTGGATAAAAAGTACTAAAACACTGATAATAGAGAAAAAGAGGGAAAATTTTGAAGAGAAAAATTTAAGACAAAAAAGGGACAATTTTTTGAAAGAAAAGTGGGGAAATTTGGAACAGAAAAAAGTGATAAAATAATGACAGAAAAGAATGGAAATTTTAGAGACCAAAAAACAGTGCAAAAAATAACAAAATAAGTAAAAAAAGTGACAAAATCATGACAGAAAAGAAGAGAAATAAAGAGTGCAAGAAACATACAAACCAATTAGATAAAAGAGAGGAAAATTTTGAGTGGAAATAAGTAGGTACTTAAAAAATGATAAAAATAAGAAAAAAGGGTGGGGTAATTTTAAGTGAGAAAAGTGGCAAAATAGTAAAAAAAAGTGGGATAAAAAAAAGTACTAAAAAAGTGACAATTTTAAGAGAAAAATTTTGAAAAGAAAAAATTTGAGAAAGTTTTGATAGAAACGGGAAATTTGGAAGAGAAAAAATGACAAAATCATGACAGAAAAGGACGGAAATATTAGAGAGCAAAAAATAGTGCAAAAAAATGACAAAACATTGAGGGGAAATATTTGACTGATAAAAGGGAAACTAGTACTTAAAAAGTAATAAAAATAAGAAAAAAAAGTGGGAGTAATTTTAATTGAGAAAAGTGACAAAATTAGGAAAAAAAATGGATGAAAAAGTACTAAAAAAAGCAGGGAAATTTTGAAGAAAAAATGTTTGAGAAGAAAAGTGACAATTGTTTGAAAGAAAAAGTGGAAATTTTGGAAGGAAGAGAACAAAAAAAGTGACAAAATAATGACAGAAAATGGCGAACAAATAGAGAAAAATACTGAAAAATTGGGAAAAACAGGAAAAAATAAGAAAAAATAGGACAAAAATATGATCAAAAGGGAAAAAATTTTGAAAAAGGAAAAATAGTAAAAATGAATAAATTAGAGAAAAATAGGGAACATAGGGGAAAATAGTGAAAAATAGGGAGGAAAAATAAGGAAAAACAGGAGAATATGAAAAAATAGGTAAGAACTAAAAAAAATAATGAAAAACAGGAAAAGTAATAAAAAATTGGGGAAAATAAGAAAGAAAAATTAAAAACTAACGTTCTTATGATTTGACAAGTGACAGCTGACTATAACATGATATTTACTTAAAAAATTAGTTGACGTTTACGTCACAAACAATAACATTTTATGAAGTTTTTTGACTCTGTCAATTGAAAAATGACATTGATGTAACTTAAATTTAATAAATGACATTTTTACAGTTTGACAGGTGACAAATGACTATAGAATGACATTTAGAAAATTTGTCAGTTGACGTTTATGTCCCAAAAATCCATTTATTAAATTTTCAGAATTTGAAAAATGACATTCATGTCATATAAATTAAAAAAATACTTTCTTATGATTTGACAGGTGACAGATGACTTTAACGTCACAAAAATTAACATTTTATTAAGTTTTTTCACTCTGTCAACTGAAAAATGACATTCAAGTAACTTAAATTTAAAAAATGACATTCTTATTATTTGACAGGTGACAAACGACCGTAAAATGACATTTAGAAATCTTGATATGTCCCAAAAAACTTTATATTAAGTTTTCAGACTTTGAAAAATGACAGTCATGTCACATAAATTAAATAAATACTTTCTGATGATTTGACAGGTGACAGATGACTATAACATGATATTTACTTAAAAAATTAGTTGACGTTTACGTCACAAACAATAACATTTTATGAAGTTTTTTGACTCTGTCAACTGAAAAATGACATTGATGTAACTTAAATTTAATAAATGACATTTTTACAGTTTGACAGGTGACAAATGACTATAAAATGACATTTAGAAAATTTGTCAGTTGACGTTTATGTCCCAAAAATCTATTTATTAAATTTTCAGACTTTGAAAAATGACATTCATGTCATATAAATTAAAAAAATACTTTCTTATGATTTGACAGGTGACAGATGACTTTAACATGATATTTACTTAAAAAATTAGACAGTTGCAGTTTACGTCACAAAAATTAACATTTTATTAAGTTTTTTGATTCTGTCAACTGAAAAATAACATTCAAGTAACTTAAATTTAGAAAATGACATTCTTATGATTTGACACGTGACAAATGACTATAAAATGACATTTAGAAAACTTGTTATGTCCCAAAAAAATTTTTATTAAGTTTTCAGACTTTAAAAAATGACAGTCATGTCACATAAATTAAATAAATACTTTCTTATGATTTGACAGGTGACAGATGACATTAATTTAGATTTAGATTTATTGAGTTTCTGACTTTGATAGCTGAAAAATGACATTCAGGTCACGTAAATCAGAAAAAAATAATAAAACATGGGGAAAGTAATTAAAAATAGGAAAAAAAGGGAAAAAGGGAAAATATGAAAAATAGAAAATAATGGGTATAAATAATGAAAAACAGGAAAAAATAATGAAAAACCGTACAAAATTAAAAAACTGGAAAAATAGTAAAAAACTGGGGAAAAAATAAAAAAATTATAAAAAGAAAAAAACGGGAAAATAAAAATAAATAGAGATAAATCTTAAAAAATAGGGGAAAATAAGAAAAAGTAGTAAAAAAAGGAAAAAATACATAATAATAGGGTCAAATACGGCCAAATAGGGAAAGCAGGAAAAAATAGTGAAAATCAGGAAAAATAGGGAAAAATACAAAAAATATTAAAAAATAGGAAATTCAGCTATTACTACTATAAACTTTTATTTAAACCAGTGAATAATCAATATTCACTAGTGAATAATGGATATCTAAAAATTAGTAAAACCAGTGAATAATGAAATCGTTATTCACCAGTGAATAATGGATACTATTATTATTCAGTAAACTCATGCATAGATTAGTCGTGAATAAAATACTTTTTCTACTTCTTTATTAGTAAATTGACATTGACCTTGACATGACCTTGAATATAACTTAGGCTTTGATATTGACCTTGGCATTATCTCGATATGATATTGAATTTGACCTTGACATGACCTCGACTTAGATCTTAACATGATTTTAATATGATCTTGACAAGACGTTGCATTTGACCTTGACATGACGTCGACCTTGACATGTCTTCGAATTTGACTTTGACATGATCTCGACTTTGACCCTAACCTTCACAAGGCCTTGATATATTCTTGGCATGATCTTAACATAACCTTGAATTAGACCTTGAAATGATTTTAATATGACCTTAAATTTAACCTTAACATGACTTTGATCTCAACCTTGACCTTGTGCTCAGAAAATACAAACACGACCAGTAAAAGGGAGTATATAAAAGCAGTTGACGCAACTTATTAATATTATTCTTTCATGATTTACTACTTAATAATGGATATTTTTAATAATGAAATAAAACTCGTCATGAACCACATAAACTATTATTGTAAAAATTAGGGGACGGCGACTAGTTTCGGCTTAAAAGCCATCTTCAGGCCATAAATTGGTTGACAACATGGTGGAAATTTTATAACATAATGTTAAAAGTTAACTTAAAATTAAATGAGTGGTTTTGAAAGGTAGGGGAGGGGTTACGTATGGAGAATACAGGGAATAAGTGTCTAACATGAAAATAATAGAAAAATTAAAATGAAATTGGATATTATTAATGTTTAGTGAATGTATGTATAATGAACAAATAATAGATTAGTCGTGGATAAAGTAAATTATTAGTGTATTGTTATTCTTGAATTTAATCAAATTTTGCTTAAAGTTTTAGTATTCCCGAAACTAGAGCGTAACATTTCCAGGGACCTATTTAATAAGGCATTTGGCTTGAAAGACGTAATCTAGTTTCGAAACTAAACGGACGATTAATGCAAGTGCACGTGTGTAGAGTTTTTGCTTAAGGATAAGAATTTATAAAGCTTTTTAAAATAGTGATTTTTTTTTTTTTTAATAAAAACGTGATTTTTATTTTATCGGAATACCAACCATATGATATTTTCCAATATCCAGTAGGACTTTTTAAAATTCAAGATGGGAGTTTCGGCTTCATAAAACCCTTAGGTCAACAAATCGTTCTGCCGAGAACTTCATATCAGTTATGATAACCTTACGGGAACGAATCCTACGCTATTTCGCTTTGATGAATAAACCAAATGACTTATATAAAGATATTCCATACGTTGCAAATCTCTAAAATAAATCATCAACTTATTATGGTCGTATTTTTACATTTTGTAACAGGTAAACTACATTTTTATTTCAGATATTTTATACATTGAAAATATTTAAGGATGATAATAAAAATAGTCCGAGTCTAATGTTACGTGAAAAAATCGGAAAAAATCAGATATAAAATCGATAAATAAAACTGAAATAATGTTCAAAATGAGAAAAAAAAATGAAAAAAAGACAATTTACTATTAAATTGAGTGAATTTTCCGATTTTATTCTACTAAATATTCTTGTTACAAACAATTTCCTTAACAATTTTGAAATTTTTCATTTCAACACTTTTTAACTTTTTTTTTAAATTCGTTTACCTAAAAATGCATTTTTGCTCCTTTTTGCATTTTTGATTGTTTTTCCAAATTTGGGTGTAAAACATGCATAATGCTTCTTTTTTTTAATTCGAGTTTTGAATTTTTATTAACAATTTTCAACATTTTCATTCATTAGCAATTTGAAATTGTTAAATTTTAAAAGTGTTCTCATTTTTTTTTGAAATGTACTCAGTTTCAAGCAATTTTGAAGGATTTTCATTTATTTTAAGTAGATTTTGGCATTTAGTAATTTTAACTTTTTTTCAAATTCACTTTCCACACACAAAAAGAAGTAAAAATGCATTTTCCAGTCCCGAATTTAAGAAAAAATAATCAAGAATACATTTTTCCGCAAACGAATTCAAAAAAAAAGAAGCAAAAATACATTTCTCTAAAACCGAAATTCAAAAAAAGCACACACGAATTTAAGAAAATTGAACCAAGAATTTTGAGGCGAAATTCTTAAATAACTCAATGAATAATGATGCTGTTTAAAAAAATCATTTGGTATAAAAAAAATAATCAAATTTAATTTAATTCAAAAACATATATTGATATTAATAAATAATGAACCAAACAACATTTTTTGCAGTTGGAAAACGTCATTTGGTATAAAAAATTTTATCTTAAAACTGAAGTTTTAATTAAAATTATTAAGCAGTCTAACTTTTATTTTTTGAGATATTCAATGAATAATAAACCAAACAACATTTTTTGCAGTTTAAAACCGTCATTTGGTACAAAAAAATAATCAAGTAAATTTAATTAAAAAAATCGGTTGTGTCGTCCCAAAACTTTCCCGACGAGTATCCACAAATACTTTTTCAGATATTTAATGTTAAAAAAGTTTCAAAAAGTTTCAAATTTTGACATTTTTTATTTTTGACAGGTGACAGTTGGAGAAATAATTTTGACTGTTCTGAATTTATAATTCCAAATATTTTACAAATTTCAAAAATGCCCCGTCTTACAAATTTCAAGAATTTAAAAAATTTTTATTGTTATAAATGTTTCAAAAATTTCTAAACATTGTAAAAACGAATTTCAAAAATTTTAAAATTAAGATTTCAAAAAAAATTCCTGAGCTTCCTAAATTTCGAAAATTTAAATATTTTATAATTTCAAAAACGCAAAATTTCAAAAATTTTATTATTTTCTAATTTCAAATATTTTACGAATTTCAAAAATGCCATCCTAAAAATTTCAATTATTATAAATAGGTATTTTGAAATAATGTCAAAACGGATTTTGAAAATTTTAAAATTTCCAAAGTTCTGAAAATTTGTATTTTCAAAAACACGAAACTTTATAATTTCAAAAATTTCAATATTTTACAAATTTCAAAAATGTTTTAAAAATTTCAAGAATTTAAAAAATTTCAAATGTTAAAAATATTTATAAAATTTCTAAACAATGTTGAACATAATTTAAAAAATTTTTAAATTTCGAAGATTTTAAAAAATAATTCCCGATCTATTTTGAAAGTTTGAATAATTTCCAATTTCAAAAACACAAAACTTCACAATTTCAAAAATTTCAATATTTTACAAACTTCAAAAATTATGTCTTAAAATTTTCAAGAATTTAAAAAATTTCAATTACTATAAATATTTAGAAAATTTCTAAACAATGTCAAACCTAATTTATAATTTTTTTTTAAGATTTCAAAAAACAATTACCGATCTATAAAAATTTGAAAAATTTAAAGAATTTCTAATTTCAAATATTTTACTAATTTCAAAAATGTTTTTGAAAATTTCAAGAATTTACAAATATTTTGAAAATTTAACAATTTCGAAAATTTAAAGAAAATTCGAAATTTGATAATTTCAGAAAATAAAATCAAGGAATAGAAAACAAACTAAAATTATTATCCACAATTATCCACTTAAAATAAAAAAAACACATATTTTCAGAATGTAATGATTATTATATTTTTGTTCATTCTAGGAGAATTTTGATCGTTTTAATTTCAGCTCAATCGGATTAATACTTTTTCAGATATTTAATGACAGTTCCAGAAATAATTTTGACTGTTCTGAATAGAGTTTTTCAAGGGCTTTCAAATGACATATTACATGTCAAATTCCATGAGATATTGCATCTGTCATTTTTTGATAGTGACACTTCCGTTTGATAGATGTCGTACAAAAACTAATGGGTTTTTCCGACGGGTAACCCAAACCTCTATACCAAATTTGAGCTCAAACGGATTAAACGTGTGGCCTCTATCGTGGAAGAATACACACACACACATACACATACAGACCGACAGACATACTTCCATCTGGAAATGGTCTTAATCGTCTCAGGGGGCCGAAAATGGATATTTCCGTTTTTATCTTAAAATTTTTTTTTAGCTTGTTCACAATACTTTCCCTTCTAGGACGTGTGTCGGGAAAGTAAAAAATTTGATATTAATAAATGATGAACCAAACAACATTTTTTCAGCTAGAAAACGTCAATTCAATTGGAAGTTTTAATCAAAATTATTAAGTAGAAATTATAATTTTAGACATAAAAATTTATTGAGACGAAGGCTGTTACATGAATTTTTGTTTCTTTTTTCCAAATTAGCTTCTTTTCTGTTAATTCGTGCTTCTGTTTTTCGTTTTGGAAAAATAAATTCTTGCTTCTATTTTCCTTAATTTTGTTACAAGATTTTCGTTCAGTAGCAATTTAATATTGTTAAATTTTAAGTGTTCTGATTTTTTTTTTGAAATTTTGACAGTTTCAATCAATTTTGAAATGATTTCATTTTTTTTTTTAGTAATTTTTGGCATTTAATAATTTTATTTTCAAATTCAAGTATTAAAAAATGCATTTTACTCGTTTTTACTAAAAATCGAGTATCTATAAATGCATTTCTGTTTATTTTTTCCAAATTAATTTCTTTTCTTTTAATTCAGATGTGAAAAAATGCATTCTTGTTTTTTTTTTTAATTTCTGTGTTGCTTCCGTTTTTCTTGTGGAAAAATAAATTCTTGATTCTATTTCAAAATCGAATAAAAAATGCATTAAATTTCTTTTTTCTTAAATTCGGGTGTGAAAAAATGCACTCTTGCCTTTTTAACATTTTTTTTTAAATTTCACTTAATTTTGTTACAAAATTTTGAATTTCTATTAACAATTTTCAAAATTTTCGCTCATTAGCAATTTAAAATTGTTAAATTTTAAAAGTGTTCTATTTTTTTTGAAATTTTGACAGTTTCAAGCAATTTTGAAGGGTTTTCATTTTTTTTTAGTAATTTTTGTCATTTAATAATTTTAACTTTTTATCAAATTCGATTATGAAAAAATGCATTTTGTTCATTTTAATAAAAATCAACTATGGAGAAATGCATTTTTGTTTCTTGCTTCTATTTCAAAATAGACTAAAAAATGCAAGTTTCTTTTTTCTTAAATTTCTAAAAGTAAAAATATGATTTTTCTACGAAACCCAAAGAAAAATATTCAATAGTTGTGAATATCAAAATAATATCAGTAATGTAACGAGGCCGGCTGTGTGTATACCGAATCTTGGTAACTCACGAATAGCGCGCGAGAAATCCATCGACTATTCGCTAAACGACACGAACATTCCGGATCAAGCAAAATTAATATAAATAATCCGAAAGGACTAACAAGAGTCTTTTCTGTTTTGTTTATTAACCACTGATCTTTTGAAGTAATATTATTTTCATCCATTTCTCTGTATATTTTTTGAATAAGTCGGTTTAATTGATTACCTTTCAATTCTTGTTTTTTCAATCTCGTTTCTTGGTCATTGTTTACAGGATTTAAACTTATTACTGATTTTGTTTTAACTGTTGGGCATTGTTCCAAGTATTCTTTAGTTTCATTATGTTTATTTTCCAATTGGCCAAAATACAAATTTTTAAAATAACTGTGCTCTGGAGTATTCAACTTTTTGATCTTAGCATCATTTTCTTGTATTTCATCCCATAAAGTCTTCAACTCTTTAAGTCGCTTGTCTATATAATCATCTGTTTTTCTTGAACTCGGGTCTTTTTTGGAGTTGGTTAGTATTTAAACAATTCGTTTTCCCAGATTATTTTATATATATTATTATTATATATATTATTTTTTAAAAACTTATAAAAATTTTCGCTCGAAGGACCATGCTTAAAACCCAAAGGGCCATATGTGAATATCAAAGTTAAAAATATTACAGTAACTATAGTTACTAAATTTTAAATATTATATAAACAAAAATAAATAATATATTTGTTTAACTTAATATTCCTATTTTATTTTTGGTTGACTTGTTCAGTACGTGAAATTAAATTTCACAATCAGTATTTATTAAGTTACCAGTAAAAAAATTTAACAAAAAGTCTACGTTTAATATTCATATTTTCTTTTAAAAGTTATATGCAAAAATTTACAAAAGCTTAGATATTACGGTAGATAGAACGTGGTTAACAAGAGAATAAAAAAATTGAAGTGGTAAAATAAAAGTAGGGGAAAATACGGCAATATGGTCGATATAACGGTACAATAGACACTGTCTTATAAAATAACCTTAGTCATGAGTTTTCGATGAGAAAAATATCCAGACTCTAGTTTATGAATTATTCATCGTAGGTAGAAAATATACGAAATGGATTTCCCGACATATCTTTTGTTTCTTAAAGAAAATATTTCCTAAACAAAATCATTTTACTTTATTTTTTACTCTCCATTAGAAAATTATTTGTTTTGTTTTTATATCCCATAAAACAATCATCAATCATCGTTCGTTTAAATTTAATTCTGCATCGACATATTTTGCAACAAAATACGATCTCCATAAATCACAATGGGGAATTCAAAATGAACAAGAAAAATAGATTTTCTTGCCTTAGGCCTGCAGAGTTCAAGCGTTGGGGTGAGAAAATACAATAGAGGATATGACAGCCATTATAAATTACAAAACGGCACATTTACATCACCAGATACACGGAAACGTATCAATAATGTAGAAAAAGAAATGAAAATGTGGAAGGAAAGCTTCTGTTATGTCGGAATTTATATAAAGATGAACTTGATGATATTGTGGTAGATATAATCGTTTTATGATAAAATTACAATTGTTATTACAAAAAATAAATATGTAAATAAATAATCAACACAGTAGTTCGCCAATTATTATTATTTTCATTTTGTATACCATTTATATAATATAATTTCTTTTTTACACCGCGGGGAGTGAAACTAGTACTTTAATCCTGCATTTGCGGGACTAAAGTGTCACTTTTACTCCCTTCGAACTAAAATTTTTTAGTCCCGCAAATAAAAAACAATTGAAACCAGCTATCTTGTTTATTCTAATTTAATTCAGAACTGTCAAATACTTCATCAAAGGAGTATAGGAAACAATTTTCGGTAATACAGTCTTTAATTTTCTTTTCTCCAACACCATTTTACGAGATCGTCGTAAGTTTTTCCGTATATATTTTTACGATTTTATTCTAAAATATCTTAAATGTGACAAGTCGCAATTTTCTGTCATTATTGATTTGAATGCTGATCGAAATTGGTCTGTGTTCGAGCCCCATCGGGAACCCTGATTTTTTTATAACTTTTTTAAGAGTCGGTATTTTATAAAAAAATACATAATTTAATATTAAACATGATTACATAATCAGAAGTAGGAAACTTAAAAATAATATAATTAATTTTTACGTTTTAATATTTACAGAATTAACAGGTAAATAATTATTTTAAATTATCCTTTTTTTTCACATTTTTGTCAAATTTTACTAAAATTACCCTTTTTTTTCATTTTTACTACTTTTTCGATTTAAATTTACTCTTTTCCTCTCGTTTCTCTCATTTTTGTCACTTTTTTGATTTAAATTTTCCCTGCAAAATTTCCTTTCGTTTTTCCTAGGATTTGCCCCTTTTTTGTATCAAATTTTGTCCTGAAATTTTCTCTCTCGAACATTACCACTTTTTTTTACCTTTTTTTTCTTATTTTTGTCGAATTTCCCTTCTTCTCTTAAAAATTCTTACGTTTTTGCAGAAATACCCGTTTTTTAAAAAACTACCAATTTTTCTAAAATTACCCTTTTTTTTCTCAATTTTGTCACTTTTTGGCCTTAAATTTTCCCTCTTTCTATAAAATTTCCCTTTTCCCATTTTTTTTTATTTTTATCGAATTTCCCTTCTTTTCTCTCAAATTTTGTTATTTTTTTGAGTAAAATACACGTTTTTTAAAAAAATTACCTCTGTTTTCGAAAATTACCCTTTTTTCTCATTTTGTTCACATTTTTGCCTTAAATTTCCCCCCTTCCTCCAACATTTCCTCCTTTTCCCTGAAATTACCTCTTTTCTCTCATTAAAAATACCCCTTTTTGAATTAAACCTTTCTTTTTCATTTTTGTCAAATTTCCCTTCTTTTGTCTCAAATTTTATCCCTTTTTTCTGAAATTACCCCTTTTTTAGATTACCTATTTTTGTCTCAAATTTCCTCTCTTTCTTCAAAATTTCCCCTCGTTTCTCTCCAATTTTGTGTTCCCCTCAAGAGGTTACTTTATATATCAAATTATAAGTTTTTTAAATTGTGCAAAAATATTTTTTAACCGACCAAAATTATTTAAAAGAACAAAGTTATATTAAAAAAAAATTGTATTTAAAAAAAAATTGTATTTAAATAATTATTTGAATTTTAAGGGGCCTTGGGCACCGCGGTGTAAAAAAAGCGTATATACCACAGGACTAAAGTGTCTTTTAATTCCTTGGTGTATAATATACTATTTTACCATTTATAATTATTTTATAGAGAAAGAGAGAAAGATTTTTTTCTCATTTTTCTGGTTTTTTGTTTTTTCTGTTTTTCTTTTTCTAGTTTTTTCGATTTTTTTTAATTTTTCTTCATTATTTTTCCTATGCCTACTATATTTTTCCTATTTTTTATAATTTGTCGGCGTCAGTATTTGTCTCTTATTCGCCATTTTTTCTTATTTTCCCTATTTGTCCATATTTTTCACTATTATCTCATGTTTCTGTATTGTACAAATTTTTCTCTAGTTTTCTCTAATTTTAGTATTTTGAACTATTTCTCCTATTTTCCCCAGTTTTTCATAATTTTCCTCTATTTTTTCATATTGTTCAATACTCTTCCGTATTTTTCCATGTTTTCCCTATTTTGCGGCATCTTTCCATGTTTTTCGTTATTTTTCCCTAATTTCTTTATTTTTAGGCGCTTGTCCCTATTTTTCCTATTTTTCACTATTTTCATATATGTTTCCCTATTTTTTCATATTTCCATTTTCTCCATTTTGGCTCTTATTTCCATATTTTTCACTATTTTCCCATATATTTTCCAATTTTGTTCTATTTTTCCCTATGTTTCCTCTCTCTTTTTCCCTATTTTTCCCTATATTCCACTATTTTTCCCTATTTTTCAATTTTTCCATTTTACCTATTTTTTTTTAATTTCTTTCTTTTTCATTCTTCTTTCCCCTTTTCCTTGTTTTATTTATTTTTCACTCAATGTTTCTCATAGTCATTATTTTAGCGTTTTCTTCCCTTCTTTCCCAATTTTTTTCCATTTTCCCTGTTTTCTCCATTTTTGTCTAATTTACCTATTTTTTTCTAATTTACCTATTTTTTCCAGTTTTGCCATACTTTTCCCAGTTTCTTTAGTATTTACATATGTTTTCCTGTTTTTCTCTATTTTTTTTCCATAATTTCCCCTTTCTTTTTCCGCATTTTTCCCAATATTTTGCTATTTGTCCGTATTTTTTTTATTTTTCCTATTGTTTCCTGTTTCTTTCTACTTTTTCTGATTTTCATTATTTTATTTATTTTTCTTTATTTTCCCCTATTTCTTCCTTATAGTCACTTATATTTGGGCGTATTTTGCAATAATTTCCATATTTTTACTATTTAATATTTTTCCTCATTGTCGCCTATTTTTCCTTACTTTTTCCCTTTTTTTTTACCTTTTTATCATTTTTTACATATTTTCTTCACTTTCCTCCATGTCCACAATTTTCCCCCAGTTTCCATTATTCACTATTTTCACATATGCTTCCCTATTTTTCTCTATTTTTCCTTATATTTTACTATTTCTCCGTATTTTTCTTTTTTTTTCTATTTCTTTCTATTTTTTCTTATTTGTCCCTTATATTTTTGCGTATTTTGTCCCTATTTTTTCCCATTCTCGATTTTCCCCATTTTCCTCTATTTTCCTATTTTTTCCTATTTTACCCATTTTTCCTTTTTTTCTCAGTTTTCTTCCAATTTCTATATTTTTTTATATCTTTTTCTATTTTCCCACATTTTTAAATAAAATAATACTCGTATCTTGATAAACACTGATTGTGAAATTTTTATTATTTATTTTTTAATTAGTGTAATAGCAATTTGTAATCTTACATGGTATTTGCTATATTTTGTGTAATATAAAAGCAATTCAATGGGTTTTCAGTAAAAGTATTGAAAGGAAAACGGACCGGTGACCTCTAGTCGCAATTACTATTCAAAAGCGGTCAGAAATGACAAACAGGTCGCGTTTACCCTCCACGGAGACGTTCGAATGTCAAAGGATTTCCACGGTGGTATTTTTTTTTTTCGTCGAATGTGCGGACGGATCGTTGGTTATCGCTTTAGTCGATTGTGGAATCGAAGCGACCGGAAATGGACTTTACCCCGAGAGGGTTTCCAGTTATCGGGAACTACTTTCCACTTTGGTGTTTTCCGTGAAACTTGATCGACCGATTCTTTCTTTGATGATCTTATTCCGGTTTACAAATGTTACGATTTAATTTTCTGCTATGATTAAAATTAGCAAATTTTATATTTTCAAGTACCTCCCCACATAAGATATGAACTTTAACGTAAAAAATCGTGAAAAATCGTAAAAAATTGTAAAAAAACGTAAAAGAAATCGTAAAAATCAGGCAAAAAGTCGTAACATTGCGTAAATTATTTAAAAAATTGAGAAAGAGAAAAAAATGGATAAATCTTAAAAAATCGTGAAAAATCGTAAATAATCTCCATTTCTAAAAATATCTAAAACAAGTTATGATATTTTTTATGTTCTAATATTTACAATTTTTTACGATTTTTTTACGGATTTTTAAAAAATTAAGATAGGAAAAAATGGAAAAAATTGGAAAAAATTGGAACAAATCGTAAAAAATCGTAAAAAAATCGTAAAAAATCATAAAAAAAAATCGTAAGAAATCGCAAAAAATCGTGAAAAATCGTAAAAACTGTAAAAACATTGAAATAATTTTTAAGAATTAGAGACAAAAACTGACTGATACATATTTCTAAATTATTGAAATTTTTTAAATATTTGGAAATTTTTGATCTATCAAATTTTTAAATCTTTTCAATTTTTTGAATATTTTTAAGTTTTTGGTTTTGCAATTTTTGAATTTTTTTAAAATTTTTGGAATTTTTTAAACTTTTATCCCTTAAATCTGCTCATGAGAAAATATTTGTTGATTTTACCATTTCCGCTTTATTTAACCTTTTTTTTTTACTTTTTTAAAATTGACTTTTTTGCAATTTTTAAAATATTCGTGTCCTTTTTTGTAATTTTTGAAATTTTTGGCCTTTAACCTATCCATGTAAAAATATTTATCTTTTACCACTCAAGCCTGTTAATGAAAAAATATTTGTCCTTTTTATTATTACTCTCAATTGAATTAAATTTGCGCCACCCTGTATATATAACCTTTTGGTGTTTATCGCCGTTTTTTAAATTTTCCGATAAAATTATATATTTCCGATAAAAAGGTAACATAAAGAGATTTTAGATAATTATAAACTCTCTACAAATTTTGTTTTAAGTTTTTATTATTATAAAATTAATTCGCTAATTTTTATGATTTTTCCAAAAATGGAAAAAATCGTAAAAAATCGTGATAATTGGTAAAAAAAAATAGTAAGAAATCGGAAAAATTTGTGAAAAATCGTAAAAAAATTGGTAAATAATGCTAAATAATCGTAAAACATCATAAAGATTTGAAAAAATCCTGGAAATCGTAAAAAAAATCGTGAAAAATCGTAAAAGAATCGTAAAAAATCATAAAAAATCTGAAAAAATCGTAAAAAATTATAAAAAATCGTAAAAAAAACGTAAAAAACCGTAAAAAAGGGTAAAAAATCGTAAAAACTGTAAAAAATCGTAAAAAATCGTAATAAATCGTAAAAAACATAAAAACTCGCAAAAAATCGTAAAATTTAAAGATGATTAATCTCTCTACAACTTTTGTTTTATGTTTTAATTGTTATAAAATTAATTCGCTAATTTTTACGATTTTACGATTTTTTACGGTTTTTTAAAAAATTAAGACATGAAAAAAATGGAAAAAATCGTAAAAATCGTGATAATTCATAAAAAATCGTAAAAAAATAGTAAGAAATCGTAAAAAATTGTGAAAAATCGTAAGAAAATTGGTAAAAACTGGTAGAATTTCGTAAATAATGCTAAATAATCGTAAAAAAACATCAGAAAAAAGTGTAAAAAATCCTAAAAAATGGTTAAAAAAATCGTGAAAAATCGTAAAAAAATCGAGAAAAATCGTAAAAAATCGTAAAAGATCGTAAAAAATCGTGAAAACCGTAAAAAATATAAACTCGTAAAAATCGTAAAAAACCGTAATAAATCGAAAAAAACTGAAAAAATCTGGAATAAATGGAAAAAAGGGGTAATATAGGAGAAGATCGAAAAACGCGAGTAAATTAGAAAAAATCGAAAAAATTTAAAAACAAAAATAAAACAAAATCATAAAAAACAGGAAAAAACAAAAAAAAGACAGAAAAATGGGGAAAGATAGAAAAAGTAAAAAAAATAGGAAGAAAAACCTTAAAAAATTTAATTTGAATAAAAATGTATAATAAAATCAATTTTTTCTTAAAATTCGAATCTCCACTTACAGAAGCGAATTTTTTTGTCATAAGCAGATCCTCGCATTCATAGGACTGTTTAAATCATTACGATTACTTCTTTTTTTATTTTTTTGCAGGTCACTTTTGTTATATTTTACAATTCTTCTTCAGTAGCTAATGAAAAATGTCATTCTGATTACGCCTGTATGTCCATAAATTTCTTGTTGCGTATAGTTCTTGTGTTTATTGTTAAAGTGAATTTTTCGGGCCGAAGTACTAAAAACATAATATGCTTTTATCCTCTGTAATATTTTTATGAATAATATTTGAATTTTTTGAGTCTTTTCTTGTTTCTTGGTTTTTTTCGAAAAAAAAACTTATCTTGTTTTTCTTAATCAGCCAGTTTCTTTCAGCAGAAGATAATTCTTCAAATCAAACTCTTGGATCCGGGAGGAAAAATCGTTTCTAATCCAAAAAGAAAGTATTTACTGGATCCGGGAGAAAAAAAAACGTTTCTAATACAAAAAGAAAGTTCTGGATCCGGAGAAAAAAAAATCGTTTCTAATCCAAAAAGAAAGTATTTACTGGATCCGGGAGAAAAAAAAAACGTTTCTAATACAAAAAGAAGGTTCTGGATCCGGGAGGAAAAAACCCTAAAATACAAACTGGATTGATCTACAGCTATAAAAAGGGAAACCAACGCAGTTATTAATTATTTAGTAATTTTAAATTGAGTATGGATTCAATAGTTTTAATAATTTATTGTTAAAAGTTAATAATAACCACTTTTTAGTCTCTAAGTTCTTAAAAACTTCACTTAAGTTCAAAATTTGAGTAGTTAAATTGCCTGCGCAAAAATTTAAAGTGCACTTTTTAATTTAGTTATTTACGCTCTTTTCAAATATGAAAATAGATTTTGAAAATTTCAATATACAGGGTTATTGTTTAAAGGTCACAATTGCTTTCTATTTTTTTTGTTAATTTGGATCTGGATTTTTCTTGTCATTAGTAAATGGCTCATTTAGTTTCTGAATAAGTAACATGTGTACCAAATATAAAAGAAATGTACGGGGTGATTCGACAGTTATGGCCCCAGGAAGGATTTAGCAAAATCGATAAAACACCCTGTATCTCGGTTACAAAGGCCGCCAGAGCCAATAAATGTGGTGACCTATATTCGCGTTTAAGTATTTCCGTTTCCCAATGAAACACCCTGTATACCGGCATAAAAAAATTAGAAATAGTAAATAAATGTTAAAGCATCGAAATAATTAATAATGATAACAAGTGAAAATATAATATAATATAATCAAACTTACCCTAAATGTTGAGGGGAAGAAAATAAATTTTCAATACACAATATAGACTATTAGAAATTGATTGTTCAACTTACCAAATTAAAAACATGAATTTACTGAACTTGTCAATAATCTACCGAGTTTGTCATTACCTTTGAAGTGAAGATTTATTTATATTTATATTGAATCCAATTTTAAATTTATTGTACCTACCTATATCACACACAAGCTGTTGGTAACCTAATTACCCTCACCTTCAGTGATTATTTGTTTATAACAACTTTGTACCTATATATTTAATTTTGTATTAATGTATCTATTGCCTATTTTTTTCTTTGTTGCGAATAAATATTATCTATCTATCTATGTGGTAAAAGAAAAATTTTTAACATGTGAAAGACATTTTATAACCAGTATCAAAAGGAGTGGGAAATCAAGTGAAGGTGAGAAGGGACATATACGAGGAAATTAAGAAGGGATATCAAGCGAATCTGAAATTGAAATATACTGCGCAGAAGAAGAATGAAAATATAGGGTGGCACAAGAAAAAAAACGTAACAATACAAAAGTAACACTGTAGAATACAACGAAAAGTGGCTTTTATTCCGATTTACAAATGTTACGATTTAATATTCTACTATGATTAAAATTAGTAAATTTTATATTTTCAAGTACCTCCCCACATACGGAACATAATATAATCCTCTTAAGGGTGATAAATGTCTTAAAGTTGATATAGAAATAATTTGAGTCTAACGTAGTTTGCCTTTGGAGTTACACGAGGAGCTTAAAGTGACTAATTTATCTTCGACTATCTGCGGATTTACTAGACGTATCAACTCACCGTACGATTAGGATTACGGGGTAGTTTTAGATGGAATTACATTACCTACGAACGTCGGCGTTACGGTCGGCCAAGAAAAGAGAATGTCACTGATATTAATTTAACAAGAAGATAATAAAAAACATTCGTGTAATCCTTTTATTTATTTGTTATACGTTCATTCCATACCTTTTTGCTTTAATTTTTGCCACACAAGCTAGCATTGCCAAGACGAATTTTTATTATATAAATGTTGTTAATATTATCTTCCTACTACCATATATTTTATGATTTAAGCTCAATTATTTTTATTATGGGGTCATTCCACTAGTAGAATTGGAAATATATCAAAAAAGTAAAAGTTTAATTAAAAAAAAATGTACGCCGGTCTAATTGTTGATGTATTTAGAAACAATTGAAAAAAAAACTATGATATACTTCAAAATCCGTCCTTTCTTTTTTTTTATGGATATTAGGAAATTAAACTTAAATTAAACGTTATTTATTTTATTACAGATAAAGAATAAAATATTACTTCGGTCCGGACCGGAAGTATAAAAATCATAAAAAAAATTTCAATTTTTTTTGTTTATATTTCCGCCGTTTTTTAAATATCGAAACAGGTTACAAGACTTTTTTCATGTCCGATTTATTATAAAATGAATTCGTTTAAAACTTTTTTCGATTTGACCTTCATGGATGAAACTGGAGGGGATTGAAATTTAAAAAAAAATCATATCCGCCATTGTTGAAAATATTGTAACAGGTTTTTCACTTTTTTATATCCTAATTATTATAAAATTAATTTGAAAAAAATTTTTTATCCGACCTACGTAGGTGAAACTGGAGGGGGTTGAAATATCAACAAAAAAACTATTCTACGCCATTTTAAAAATATCAAAACAGGTCATTAGATTTTTTCATGTTCTAATTTTTTAAAATTAATTCGCTAATTTTTACGGTTTTTTACGATTATTTACGATTTGAGAAAGATAGAAAAAAAATTTAAAAAAATCGTAAAAAATTGTGAAAAAACGTGAAAATCGTAAGAAAGTGTAAATGATTTGTAAAAAACGTAAAAAAACAGGCAAAAGTTGTCAAATCAAGTAAATAATATAAAAAATTAAGAAAAAGAAAAAAAAAACAGAAAAATCGTAAAAAATCATGAAAAATCGTGAATAATAAAAAATTAATTGTAAAAAAACGTAAGAAAACAGGCAAAAAGTTGTAAAATTTCGTAAATAATTTAAAAAATTAAGATAGATCGAAAAAACTGGAAAAAACCGTTAAATATCGTGAAAATCGTAAAAAATTGTAAAAAAACGTAAAAACCGTAAAAAACATGCAAAAAGTCGTCAAATTTAGTAAATAATTTAAAAAATTAAGAAAAAACGTAAGAAAACGGACAAAAAGTGGTAAAATGTAAATAATTTCAAAAATTGAGAAAGAGACAAAAAATGCGTAAATCTTAAAATATCGCAAAAATCGTAAAAAATTGTAAAAAACATAAAAAATCGTAAAAAACATGCAAAAAGTCGTAAAATTCCGTAAATAATTTGGAATATTAAGAAAGATCGAAAAAAATGGAAAAAATCGTTAAACATCGTGAAAATCGTAAAAAAACGTAAAAACCGTAAAAAATCGTAAAAAACAGGCAAAAAGTCCTCTAAATAAATTTTTTTATTTTATTTTTTTGTAAAATTTGACAGGTTGAAACAATTTTTTAATAATTTTCAAGAGTTTTTTATTTTTTTTAGTAATTTTTGTTATTTAACAATTTTAACATTTTTTTTTTAAATTGGAGTGTGGAAAATGCATGTTTGCTTGTTTTCTTCCAAATTTGGATGTGGAAATATGCGTTTTTGCTTTGTTCCTTTAAGTTCAAAAAAATGAACTTTTGTTTTTTTCTTCTCGTATAGAAAAATTGATTTTTCCCTCTCATTTTTTAAATTTAAGTTTCGAAAAATCTATTTCTGCTTTTTTTAAATCGAATAAAAAATGCATCAGGATTCTTGTGGTTTCAAATTCGAATGTAGAAAAATGCATTTTTGATCATTTTTTAATTAAAATCTGGTGTGGAAAATGCTTTTTTTGTCGTTTTTCCAAATTTGTGTGAAAAAATGATTTATTACTTCTTTTATTTTAATTCGTGTGTTAAAAATGCATTCTTGCTAATTTTTGTCAAAATTGCTTACGTGAAAATGCATTTTTGTTCGTTTTTTCCAAATTTGAGCGTCAAAAAATGCACTCTTCATTCTTTTCTTTTAATTCGAGTGTTAAAAAGTACATTATTGCTTTATTTGTCTAAATCGACTACAAAAAAATGCCTTTTCGCTCGATTTTTTTTCCAAATTTGTGGGTCAAAAAATGCAATCTTGCTTCTTTTCTTTTAATTCCAGTGTTAACAAACGCATTCTTGCTTATTTTTGTCAACATCGAGTACGAAAAATGCATTTTTGCTCGTTTTTTTTCCAAATATGTGTGTGAAAAAATGCAATCTTACTTCTTTTCTTTTAATTCGAGTGTTAAAAAATGCATTATTGCTTAAGTTGAGTAAGAAAAAATGCGTTTTCGCTGGTTTTTTCCAAATTTGTAGGTTAAAAAATGCACTCTTGCTTCTTTTCATTTAATTCGAGTATGAAAAAATGCATTTTTGTTCCTTTTTTTTATCAAAATTGATTGTGAAAAAATGCATTTTTGCTCCTTTTTTGTCAAAACCGAGTGTGACAAAATGCATTTTTGATTATTTTTTCTCAAAATCGAGTGTGTAAAAATGCATTTTTGCTCATTTTTTCCAAAGTTGAATGTGGAAAAGTATATTTCATTTTTTTTCAAATTTGAGTGTGCTTCATTTCTCTTAAGTAAAGTGTGAGAAATTCATTTTTGCATCATATTTTGTCAAAATCGAATATGAAAAAAGCATTTTTGCTCTTATTTTGACAAAATCGAGTGTGGAAAACTGCATTTTGGCTCATTTTTTCCAAATTTGAGTGTGAAAAAATTCACTTTTGCTTCCTTTATCTTAATTCGAGTATGAAAAATGCAATTTGCACCATATTTTGTCAAAATCAAGTATGAAAAATGCACTTTTGCTAGTTTTTTAAAATTTGGTTGTAAAAAATTGCACTCTTTGCTTCTTTTCATTTAATTCGAGTATTTTTTATTATTATTATTTAAATTCATCGAAATTGTTTCTATTTGTTTATAAAGCCGCAATGTGAAATTTAAAATTTAAAATAACAAAAATTTTAATGTTTATCCAGAATTTCAAACAAATATAAATCAAAAACGATTTTAATCCCAGTGAAATCGGAATAAAGCGAAGAAGTGAGAAGGTTGCGTTGAGAACGAGCTATTAACGAAGTCAAATCAACAATATCGGGAAATAATTCAATCCTACCTAATTGGAAATCCCAACGGTACATAAACGTAAGTAAACATAACGAGGATTTTGATAAATTTAACATAACCATCAACTTATCTGCAGAGACTAAAATATAACATTTTTTATAACATTATTTTTTATCGTTTTTTTAACAAAAAAAACCAGATTCAATTTATATTATTCGGTTATAAAATTAAAAAAGTTTATTGTCTTCCGCCGGTTTTTTTTCCACAAAAGCAATTTAAATCTATCTTAGTAAACTAGTAATTAACTCGACTTCGAATACGAACTGCGAATAGAGGGCATTTATTTACCAAGGAAGTGATTTGCATTTTGCATAATACGCCGAAACGTTTTGTTCCAGATTGGATGGATTTTGCATTTGCACCAACTTAACCTTTCAATATCGATTAACTTGGAATTGCAATTTTTAAGTAATTTAATATAAGATTTTTTTTATATTTAAAAGAAAGTTTCCAGTAAGATTTATACGAAGTTGTAATCAAAAATTAATGCACTCTGGGCCCAACAACAGCAATAAATGCCAATTACCGGTCGCTGTAAATCTTAATCGCCAGAGTGAACTCACCATTTTCTAGGACAGCCGAGAGCTCTAATAAGGAAGTTTATTTTCTCACTAACTTTTTTTTTGCTTAAAAGTTATATTTTTTTTTATGTTTTTCAGTAGTTATTTATTTTTTTGAACGCACCAGAGGGTGAACGTTATTTTAAGCTTTAATGGTGTGTTAAATTATAAAATTTAACATTACGTTTATTAGACACAATTTTTTTTTTCAAAGGGATTTTTTATGACACAAAATTTTACTTTCCCGACCCACCTCCTAGAAGGGAAAGTATTGTGAATAAACTAAAAAAAAATTCGAGATAAAAACGAAAATATCCATTTTCGGGTGCCCTGAGACGATCGGAAGTCTGTCTGTCGGTCTGTGTGTGTGTGTATTCTTCCACGATAAAGGCCACACGTTTAATCCGATTGAGCTGAAATTTGGTATAGGGGTTTGGGTTACCCCTCAGAAGAACCCATAAGTTTTTGTACGACATCTGTCAAACGGAAGTACCACTATCAAAAAACGACAGATGAAATATATCACGGAATTCGACTTGCAATATGTCATTTGAAAGCCCATAAAAAACTCTATACAGGACAGTCAAAATTATTTCTCCAACTATCACCTGTCAAAATTAAAAAAATATCAAAATTTGAAACTTTAACATTAAATATCTGAAAAAGAATTCGTGGATTTTTTTCAATTTTTTTACAATCTTTTCCAATTTTGTCAAATTTTTTTTTTCAATTTGTTTTTGAGATTTTTTAAGTTTTTTTCAAGTTTTTTGATATTTTTGTGTTTTGTGAGATTTTTAGAGGTTTTTTGAGATTATTTGAGATTGTTTGAGATTCTTTGGGACTTTTTAGATTTTTTAAAAAATTATAGATTTTTTTGAGAATGTTTTGAAGTGTTTTAAGTTTTTTGAGATTTTTTGGTTTTTTCAGATTTTTTAATATTTTTTATGATTTTTTGAAATTCATTCGAGTTTTTTAAGACTCTTTGAATCTTTTGAGATTTTTTAGAGATTTTATGAGATTTTTAAAGAGTTTTTGAGATTTGCTGAATTTGTGTTTTTAGGTTTTTTGAAATTTTTTTATATTTTTTGATTTTTTGAGCTTTTGAGATTTTTTGACTTCTTTGAATTCTTAGATTTTTTGATCAAATTTTTGAGTTTCTGAGACATTTATTATTTTAATTTTTTTGAAATTTGACATTTTAAATTTTTTGAAATTCTTTGTGAATTTTTAGATTTTTATAGAATTTTTGTAGATTTTTGAGATGTTTTTGAACCGTCTAAAAGTTTTTTGAGATTTTTTTTGAAAATATTTTGAAGATTTTTTGATTTTTGAATTTTTTTGTGGTTTTGAGGTATTTTACCTATTTTTAGATTTTTTTTATTTTTGAGATTTTTGATATTTTTTGCGATTTGAGATTTTTTGACATTTGAGATTTTTTGAGTTTTTACTTTCCCGATCCACCTCCGAGAAGGCAAAGTATTGTGAACGAGCTAAAAAAATTCGAGATAAAGATGGAAATATCCATTTTGAGGTCCCCTCAAATGTTTAAGACCATTTCCAGATGAAAGTCTGTTTGTCTGTCTGTGTGTATTCTTACACAATAGAGGCCACAGGTTTAAACCGATTGAGCTGAAATTTGGTATATGGGTTTGAGTTACCCGTCGGAAGAACTCATTAGTTTTTGTACGACATCTGTCAAACGGAAGTATCACTATCAAAAAATGATAGATGCAATGTCACGAAATGTCACAAAATTGGAAAGTTTTGGGGCGACACAACCGATTTTTTATTAAGTGTTTCTTCATTTTCTTTTTAAGACACAAATTTTGTTTGGGCACATTTTTTTTCAATGTGATTTTTTAGACACAATACAGAAAATTTATTTATTTCAAACTAATTTTTTAAAACTCATAGTTTTTTTAAAGGGCCTTTGTTAAGACACATTTTTTTCCAATTGGATTTAATAAACGTTTTTTAAGGCATAATTTTTTATGGTTTTTTTTATTTGAGACAGAAAATTTTCTTCAATGAGTTTTTTTAAGATAAATTTTTTAAAGGCACAAACTTTTTTTCAATGGATTCTTTTAGGATGAAAAATTGTTTTATTGGATAAAAAAGTGTTTTGTTGGTCCTGTATTTGTTTGTGTCTGTTTGTGTTTGTGTTTGTTTTGTCCTAAAATTTCGATTTTGTTAAATTGATTTTTATACAAAAAAATAAGTTTTGAGCTAAAACAATGAAAACATGAAATTTTAATTTTAAACTTTAAAAAAATTGTAAAAGTGTAGGGAAAATTATTAGAAAAAATAATAGTTTGAAAGTTAAAGAAACTAAAAAAATTGAGGAAAAAAGGCGTGGGAGAAAAATGAAAGTTTGAAAATTAATAACAGTAAAAAATTTCTAAATATAATAGTTTGAAACTTAATAAAACAGAATAAAAAGTAGGTTTAGAGAAAAATTAATTTGACACTATTTAAAGAATTTATGTTTAAAAATTTTCATTTTTTTTTAAATCGATTTTTATACAAAAATTAAATTTTGACTTAAAAAAAGAGAAAAAAAGAACAGTTTGAATCGTTAACAAACTGTAAAAAAATAGGGAAAAATATAAGTTTGAAAATTAAAAAAAGAAACAGTAATAAAAGTAGAGGAAAATGGGGAAAAGTAGGAAAAGAAGTTGGAAAAATAATAATTTGAAACTTGAAAAAAAAAACAGTAAAAAATTAGGGGAAAAATAAAAGTTTCAAACTCAAAAAAAAAGTAGGTTTAAATAAAAATTTAATTTGCCACTATTTAAAGTATTTTTGTTCAAAAATTTTCTTTTTTTTTTAATTGATTTTTATGCAAAAATTAAGTTTTGATCTAAAGGAACGAAAATATGAAATTTTAATTCTTAAATAAAAATTTGAAACTAAAAAAATAGTAAAAAAGTAGAGAACAAATGTGAGAAAAAAAGTTGTACAAATAATAGTTTGAAACTTTAACAAATTGTAAAAAAAATAGGGAAAAATGAAAGTTTAAAAATTAAAAAAAAAATGAAAGATGTAGAAGAAAATGGGGAAAAAGTGGGAAAAAAAGTTGAAAAAATAATAGTTAGAAACTTAAACATAACAGTAAAAATTAGGGGAAAAATAAAAGTTTGAAACTAAAAAAAAAAGTAAAAAGTAGGTTTAGATAAAAATGTAACTTGTCACTATTTTTGTTAAAAAAATTTCTTTTTTTTAATTGATTTTTATTCAAAAATTAAGTTTTGACCTAAAGGAAGAAAAATGAAAGTTTGAAAATTAAAAAAAGAAAATAAAAAAAGTAGAGGTAAATAGGGAAAAAGTGGGAAAAATGTTTGAAAAATAATACTTGGAAACTTAAAAAAACAGACTAAAAAGTAAGTTTAGATAAAAATTTAATTTGCCACCATTTAAAGTATTTTTGTTCAAAAATTTTCATTTTTTTTAATTGATTTTTATGCAAAAACCAAGTTTTGACCTAAAAAAACGAAAATATGGAATTTTAATTTTTATATAAAAATTTGTAACTGTAAAAAAATAATAAAAAGTAGAGAAAAAATGCGAGAAAAAATAATTGTTTAAAACTGAAACAAACTGTAAAAAAATAGGGGAAAAAAGAAGTGGGGGAAAAATCAAAGTTTGAAAATTAAAAAAAGAAACAGTAAAAAAATTGGGGGAAAAGAGAAAAAAGTGGGAAAAAAAAATGAATAAAAAGTAGGTGTAGATAAAAATTTTGTTTGTCACTAATTAAAGAATTTTTGTTCAAAATTTTCATTTGTTTTTAAATTGATTTTTATACAAAAATAAAAATTTTGACCTAACGGAACGGAAAAAAATCGCACATAATCACAAAAAATCAGAGGAATAAGAAAAAACGAGAACAATGAGAAAAAAATTAGAAAAAAACCAAATAAAAACAGATATACAAAAATCAGAAAAATGAGAAAAATATCACAAAAAATCAAAGAACAACCAAAAAACCGAAAACAACTATCCAACAAAAAAAAGAAATGAAAAAATTCAAAAAATTGAAATAAATCGCAAAAAATCAGAGGAATAAGAAAAAATAAAAAATAGAAAACAAAAGAAAGAAATAGAAAAAGAAAAACAGGATGAGGAAAAAATCCAAAAAACAAAAAAAAATCAGAAAAACGAGAAAAAATTAAAAGAATCGAAAAAATCAAAAGGAATAGGAAAAAAAAAACAATTTTGGAAAAAATTGAAAAAAGGAATTAGACAATATTGAGAAAAAAACGAAAAATAAAATTGTAAAATACGGAAAAAACAAAAAAAACCAAAAAAAAAATGTAAAAAAGCCGACAAAACTCTAAAACACGTTTAAAATCGCAAAAAAGTAGTAATAAATCAAAAAACTTCCTTGAAAACCCTATTAATGAAAAATCAATGAAAAATCCTTGAGCCATGATTGAAAATAATTCTTAACGAAAGAAAATTTTTTAAATTAATTTAAGAACTTGAAATAAAAAAAAAATTCAATAATAATAACCCTAAAAAATCATTATTAAGTCATTAGAAAATCTTAAAAAAAGAATCATTCAAAAATTAATAGTATGTTATACACCAAGGTCGAGAAGTAATTTTTCTCAGCCAACCATTATACCGAGATGCGAAGCATCGAGGCTGAGAAAAATCTTCTCTACCGTGGTTTATATACTATTTTTTCCACTACTAGCACATTTAATCGTTTTTGAAATGATATTTCTTGAATTGACATTTTATTATGTAAATTGCACTGTGAATTTTAAAACTTTCAAGTAGCGATGAAAACATGAAGATTTTGTTTTATTTGACACTAAGATTTGAAAATCTATTAAATTGAATTTTAGATTAATTTTAGAAAAGGTATTATTGCATAAATAGCACTAATCAATATAAAAATATTAATTACATAACCTTAAATTATTTCAATTGAAAATATATCTTGCAAAGAATTACCCCTATTTTATTTGATTAGGTCGAAAATTCACTTTAAATTATAGGAATTCAATAGAAAGAGCTTATTTGCTGTCGATTTTTTTTATAATAATTTAAAAAAAAACTCATTTGACAAATGCAATGACAGTTGACATAATTAATTAAAAAAATTTCCTAATATCGACTACGTCTAACATCACGTTAAGTCTTCAATTGTTTTTATTATCTACTACTAGTAGATAATCAAAAATTATCTACTTGTAGGAGAGAAATTTAACTTCTTGGCTCAAACACAGCATAAATAATGACATCTTCTAATACTAGTAGTGGAAAAAATTTATTGAAACATCTTTGTAAAATCCACAAAACTTTCTTGAAAAACTCAAAAATGATTTTTTTTTCAAAATCCAGGAATAATCATGGGAAATTCTTGAAAAATCCTTGTAAAATCCTTGTAAAATCTTTGTAAAATCCTTCTAAAATCCTTGAAAAACTCTTGGTCCTTAAAATATCCTTGAAATATTATTGAAGAATCCATTTACACGATTAATTTTATTTTTTTAAAAATTAACCTGACATGAATTTTAAATTTTTGATACTATTAAATATCCAATTTAGATTTTTAATTTATACTTTTTTTAATGGATTCTTTTTAAGGCACAATTTTTTCCAATTGGATTTAATAAATGTTTAAGGCATAATTTTTTTAGTGGTTTTTTATTTAAAACAGAAAATTTTCTTCAATGATTTTTATTTAAGAAATTTTTTTTAAAGGCAATTTTTAATTTACATTAACTGATTTTTTTTAAACATTTTTTCCAATTGGATCTAATAATTTAATAATTTTGTAACGCTTTTTAAGTCGTCGAGCGGTATTTTGGCGACTTCGGATTGCCTTGAGCGCCACCTTCCGTTTATAGCGTTAATTCAACTTGCACGGGCAGCTTCAGTAGAGAAAAAGATACTCCAGAGGTCGCTATGGCATCCACAAGACCCTTAGCGACCAGAAGGACGGTCTTTACTTGCCCTAATGAGTTAAGTACCAGTGGATTTAGCTGATAAAAATTAGAAAGAACTAATTAAATAAAATTAAAAGTCCGAAATTTAAAACAATTGTCTTCAAAAGCATCCGGCGAGGAAAAGTGTATAACAGGCTTTATCCGGTGACGTATGGGACGATACATTCACGGCTTTTAGGCTGGACGGTTCCGGGATCAGCTAGACTCATCTCTACAGGTCGCACTGCCACTGCTACTCCAATTTTGACTGCCAAAGCAACTGACTAGATTCAGCTTTTCCACTTTAATGGTTTTAATTCCCCACTACGCCTCAATTGATTTTTCTTTTTTTTCCCGAAAATAAATCGTTACACAATGAATCAAAAACGAATTTGAAATACCTTATTTAAAATTGGTGCAAGATAGTACCACAGTCAGAGTGAAGTAAAAAAGATAAGATTACAGATGATTAAATGTGTCGATTAAAATGTAAACGTATTATGAAAATTCCCCTCAATTTTAGCTCTCTAGCTCTTTCCCCATTTTCTTCCCCTCCAAAGCGGAACTTCCCCTCATTGTGGAAACACTGAGTAGATCGACTCCGGCTGTGATATACCATAAGGTCGGCTGGGTATGCGAATCAAGTAAGCGAGTGACTCCATCTTTCAGCAGGGGTTACAACTGTTAGGACTATCCTTATATTCTAAGTTAATTATAGTCCAGTACCGTGCACGATTTTATTTAAATATTTATTTACGTAAATTAAAGTAACTTCGTTACATTTTTTTAATTGGGAGTTATTTTCAACAGAAGTTTTTCTAAGGCGTTTTTAATTTATAATTTTTTAGCGGATTCTTTAAAACGTTTTTTAAGACACAATTTTTTTCCAATTGGATTTAATAAATCTTCTTTAGGGCATAATTTTTTAAACTGTTTTTTTTTTGGGACAGAATTTTTTTAACGGATTCTTTTAAACATTTTTTACGACACAATTATTTTCCTTTTACGTATTAATATTTAATAAGGGATAAAATTGTAATTGTAAAAGAAGGTAACCGGTGGAAACGAACATAGCTCGGTATGAAATTTCTCTGAATCTGGCGACCCAGATGGCGGCAACAGTGGCATTTGGCGGCGTGCACGGAATATCGAATATCGTAGCAGGCGTTGCAGATTACACGACAATTTGTCAGAATTAAATGGATAAACGCGGCGCGTCGCGGTATTCACGACAACCGACAAATTTTCCCTCTTTTGTACCGAATTAAAGTTAAACAGAGAAAAACATAATAACGTGGTGGGTTTATTTTGTTTGAAGTCTCATAACACGTTACACGTTTTTCTCCCAAGTGCGATAAGTGCACTTTTTATCTACAAAGACATTCCATAACCTTCAAGGAAATGCATTTATTTCCACCTGAAAGGGGAGGAGACTGTCTCGCTAGAAAAATGGAGAGGTCTCCGAGGAATTACGAGGGCGGCGAGACGCAGTGCTGATTCTCAGAGACGTCCAATGTTTGTTTTAATCCATCTAAAGAAAAAGGGAGAATACGAGGGAACATCTCTTAAAAATATTTAGTTTTTTAGGTCACATTATAATTTTTTAGCAACAATTAACTTGAACTAAAATAATGTATACATTTTTAGCTAAACATTATACAGGGTGTCCCACAATAAAGGAGACAAACTTCGGCGGTCGAATATTTATTTAATTTTAAGACCAAAAGTTTTTATATACCCATTCTCTCAATTGAGTATTAAAGAAGTTACAGCGTGTTAAATTTTCAGAAAAAAATAATTTTGTTTTGTATAAATCCAAAGCGGCTTTATATTTTTTTAAGACATTTTGTGTCGATCTATTGATATGGAAATAATAAATTAAAAAACTTACCTGTCAATGGAGTATTTTGTATTAAAAAAGGTTCAAAAATTTCAAAATAATTCCAGGAAGTCAATTTCATATGCGGTTTTAATAAACACATTCAAATAAATACAATTTTGTTATTAAAAATCCAAATTTTCAGACATCTTTTTATTAATCATTTTGATTGGCCCATTGAAAGAATTTTTTAAACAAATTTTCTGGGATTTGATCCGTTGCGAGGGACGTAACTAAGGGGTTGTTGAGTTAGAAAATGTTGGTCGAAGTGGATAAAAAGAATTTTTGAGCTAAAAAGAAAATTATTATAATGAATGAAAAGTAATCTAATCAAATAAAAAAACAAATATTCTTTTAAACAAGAAAAAGTGTAAATAATTATATGGAATATAAATAAAAATGAAATGACTTACTTAGAATAAAGGACATTTTGGTCAGGTTTTTTGAGGACCGATTCCAATCCAGCTGAGCTCGAAGTGGATTTCAAATACACAGGAAGATCGAACCTTTTAGTGAAGTGTATCAGTGAAGGTAATAAAAAGTTTCCTAAAAATAAAAAATATATCTAAAATTAAAATATAAAACCCATATTAAAAAATAACTTTTTCTGGGGTTATAAAACAATAATGAAAATAAATTAATATAAAAATTTTGAATTTAGTAGTTTAGGCTGTAAATAATTAAATAAGAAACTCACCTGGTGAATTTTAAAGTTATAAAATTGACATAGCTTTGGAAATATTTTATTTATCTCGGCCATTTTCTCCATATCAGCTGTGTTGGTTTTATATACTCTTATATATAATAGAAAGAGTCACGAACTTGCTGTTGTAAGGCAGTATTTTGCGTCGTATCTGATGACGTCAGGACAAGACGTTTTTTTTTTTTAAAAAAAAAAAAATTTGTTGTTTGTTTAAATAAAATGTTATTGTTGTAATTTAATTGAATATTTGTTATTATTTATTTGAAAATATTTTTTTTTGAAAACAGAAGAATAAAATTCTTCTGATTAAAATCTATGAACCCTCCCTGAGATTAAAGAAACTCATTGCTCTTAAAAATAAAATAAAACAAATTTCATCAAAATTAAAAAAATTCACTTTAATGGCGCCCAACCAAAATTTAAAATCAAAATAAAATTCACTGTCTGAACTAGGAAATCATAACACTATATTAATTAGTCTAATATTACAGTAATAATTACCTGTCTGTAACGTGAACCAGGGACGTACGGTATATACTGTCAGTGATTAGCTTAAATACGTGTAAAATATTGAAAAATAACGGACATTGTTTATACGCAAATATGCGCCCACAGCAGCAAAATGGGTAGATCTTTCTTAAAAATGCGCCGTCCGCAGAGGTGACACGAAAATAATATGACGCATTTATGCGCCATCCGCAGCGAAATGGTTAATTTTTTTATGAAGGTTTTTTAGTAGAGGCTTATTTGAAGATAAGTGGGATGCATACAAACGTTTTTGTGAAGATATCAGTTATAATTACAGATGTAGCACGTCGTGAATTAGACAGATACCGTAAACGATGCGTGCGCCGTGAAAATGCGTGTTCCGTAAAAGGTAGCACCTGCCGTGACACATCAAAATTTAGAGGCAATGTTCATAATGTGCCCTTAAGATACCCAAATACTCTAATGCTGCCCAGATACAATCTAACCTTGTTTCGGCGTTCATTCACATACAATGCGGTAAATATTTTTAATAATATACCAGATGATTTCAAAACTAAATCTGAAAGATCTTTCAAAAAATATTTTTTCTACGGCTATAATACAAAACTGCTCTTTCTTAACTGTTCTTGATAGATCAATGAGGTACATTCTCCAATTTCATTTCCGTATCTGATAACACAATAATTTATTGTGTAATTATTTCAATGAATCAGGTCTTTCATGGAATGTCAATTTCAAGTAATGACAGTTCTATTTTCGTATATTTATATAGTTGTGCCCCAAATCAGGCATGTTTACGTTTAATTCTAGAATTATCTAAGGAAAAATATGAAAAGTCCTACAAATCATTTTTCAAAACTTCTCATTTCTACTAAGTGTAATTGATATTTTAATTGTACCTAAATAGAAATTTTGAATGACGTTAAATTTGAAATTCATGTTATTTGTTAAATCATTTCGCTATTATCTATTACAGCCGTAGAAAAAGTATAGTGTTTAACTCGCATGGAATGCTAATTTCCCACTCGTATGATTTGCAGAATTCGCCTGCGGCTCATGCTGCAAACTTCATACTCGTGGGAAATAACTACCATTCCTTGCTCGTTAAACAATATACTATTAAACTTCTGTTGCTGTCCAGCCAGTAATTTATTTTGTATATTTCCTATTTTCTAATTTTACAGTATATTTTTATTTTACTTTCCCGACCCACATCCTAGAAGGGAAAGACGTCTATCAACTTAGCAAGACAACTTCGGAAAATTACAACGGTATCTTATTAGTAACTTGCCGTTTTTTTGCCGTAAATTAAATGTGGAAAAGAATTTTGCCGCTCTTTTTTTTATTAAAAATTAAACGTCTGGCTAACTTGATATCAAGTTAGCAAGACAACTGCGTAAATAATTACGATATTAAAAAACTAAAACCTGGAGAATTTTCTGCTTTTTGCCGTTAATTAATTGTGAAAAAAAAATTTGCCGCCATTTTTTTTTATAAATTTAACATCTCGCTAACTTAGTATGTTCTGTTTTTTCTCTTCTATTTTTTTCTTTTGTTTTTAATTTTTTCTTATTATTCTGATTTTTTGCAATTATTTGCGACTTTTTTGGGATTTTTTTGAATTTTTTCATTTTTTTATGTTACAGTTGTTTCCGGTTTTTTGGTTGTTCTTTGGTTTTTGCGATGTTTTTCGATTTTTCTCATTTTTTCTGATTGTTCTGTTTTTTTTTTCTAATTTTTCATTTTCTAATGATAATTTTCGATTTTTTGTGATTTTTTTGCGGTTTTTTTTTGTGATTGTTTTGCGATTTTTGTGATATTTTTCGATTTATTGCGTTTTTTCCTTATTGTACAATTTTATTTTTTAATTTTTTCCCAATATTTTTTAATTTCTTTCATAATTTTTTTCGTTTTTCAAAGTTTTTTGTTTTTTTATTATTTTTTCCGATTGTTTCTAATTTTTTTTTCAGATTTTTTTGATTCTTTTAATTTTTTATCGTTTTTTTTTATTTTTATGATTTTTTGTTTTTTTATCGTTTTTTTTATTTTTATGATTTTTTGTTTTTTTCTATTTTTTTAATTTTTTCAATTTTTTATAATCTCTCCTCATTTTTTTTTTCATTGTACTATTCTATTCTTTATTTTGTTTTTTATTTTTTTTCTCCGTTTTTTTATTTCATTGATTTTTTGTTATAATTTGCGATTTTTTTGTGATTTTGTTGCAATTTTTTTTTGCGATTGTTTCACGATTTTTTGGAATATTTTTCGATTTCTTGCGTTTTTTTGTAGGCTTTTTTTTTCGTTTTTTGTGCGATTTTCAGCGGTTTTTTTTTCTGTTTTTTGATTTCTTCATTTTTTTCCTATTTTACAAATTTACAATTTTATATTTTATTTGTTCCCAATATTTTCTAATTTCTCTCTAAATTTTTTTTCTTTTTTCAAAGTTATTTGTTTTTTTATTATTTTTCCCAATTTTTTCTGATTTTTTTTTCAGATTTTTTCGATTCTTTAAATTTTTTCTCGTTTTCATTTTTATGATTTTTTGTTTTTCCCTGTTTGTTTTATTTTCTTTTCAATCTCTTCTAATCTTTCTTCATTTTTTTCTCATTGTTCTGTTTTTCTATTCTTTATTTTGTTTTCTAATTTTTTTCTCATTTTTTTTTCGATTTTTTTACGATTTTTTGTGATATTTTTCGATTTGTTGCGTTTTTTTTTAGGCTTTTTTTTTTTCGTTTTTTGTGCAGTTTTTAGATTTTTTTTCGGTTTTTGATTTCTTCATTTTTTTCGTATTTTACAATTTTAGTTTTTATGTTTTCCCAAAATTTTCTAATTTCTCTCCCAGTTTTTTTTCTTTTTTTTAAAGTTATTTGTTCTTTTATTATTTTTTCCTATTTTTTCTGATTTTTTTTTCCTATTTTTCCGATTTTCGATTCTTTTAATTTTTTCTCGTTTTCTTTTTCATTTTTATGTTTTTTGTTTTTCTCTGTTTGTTTTATTTTTTTTTAAATTTTTTCTAATCTTTCTTCATTTGTTTGTCATTGTTCCTTTTTTCTATTCTTTATTTTGATTTCTATTTTTTTCTCATTTTTTTTGAGATTATTTTACGATTTTTTGTGATATTTCTCGATTTCTTGCGTTTTTTGGGCTTTTTTTTTCGTTTTTTTAGCGTTCTTTTTTCGATTTTATCTCAATTTTATCCAGTTTTTTTTTTTCTGTTTGTTTGCTAGTAAAATTACCAGAATAACATGTCTCTGATGTATTTTTGGTGATGTTCTATGGTTCAAATTATAAATTTTTGAACATAAATGAAAGCAAAAAATAAAATATCTTTTATGTACCGTCTCTTATTGGAATATAATCTAGTTCCTGAAATAGTTTTTATAGCGATTTTTGTTTTTTTTTAGGTTAAATTTTCACATTTCCATTGTTTTTTCCAGTTCTTGATTTTTTTTCACCTTTCAATATCATCAGGAACGAATTTAATACCATTAGAACATTATAAAAGCAAATCCGCATATATTTATTGCCCGGATAGTCCGTCTTTTATGTTAAAAAATTTCCCTTTGCTTATCAATTTGCTAACGCCGCCTTAATGAAAAATAACTAGATAAGTTTTTAATTAGCAACTATTTCATATCGATCTACTCTCTCTAACTTCCATTATAATCTCACCTATTCAAGTTTCTCCAAAGTTTCTAACTTTAAGGTCATCTTTTCTCCTTTACCGGGTTAATTTGTATCCCTAGTAGATGGAACTAATATTAATTTAGTGAAAACTTGATTGTCTATTCATTGTCTTGTTTTTTGTGGATTTTTTTTTAAATATCTGGTCCTAACCCATCAAAAGTAAATCTAATTTCTTTTGGGGAAAGAATAAAAACACAATAGAATGTGATATATTTTACCCTTATATATTTTCTTGCGTGTCAAGAATTTCTCTATGAGCTCTTTTATAAATATCCCCCGACGACGCGCGACCCGATGTCATGTAAAATGGTTTTTTTTTTCGTTCCCAAAATGTTTATAAAAAAGTTTACTCATATCAAAAAAAAAGCTATAATACCTTTATTTTGATTTTTATTATTTTCTTTTTCATTAACAAATTCAGATTCAAATTTTGATTTTATTCAGTCTATTATTTGATTTGAACTATTTTTTTCAATAAGAATGAATAATAAAACAAAATCCTATAATCTGAGTAAATTCTTTTTAAATTTGCTTGGTGAAAATAGTGATGCTATGGAATGTCGGAAAACAACGAAGGAAATACGCGGAACAAGAAGAGATAAGTATGAAATAAATTTTATCCGACAATCTAATACTTTTCGAATTGTGAAGTATTGGTTTTTGCTATTGTCATTCCTTCGTACTTACACTTAGTAGTAAGAGAGAAAAATCTTTAAACAAATTTTTTTAAAAAAAATTGTTTACAATTTCCCTTCCCTTGTTTATTTTTAGTGATTTTTTTCTCTCAGAAATTACTATTCTTTTCGTTTCAAATTTATCCTATCAAAAATTTCACTTATTTTCTTTCAAAAAAGATACTTTTTTACTACTTTTTTCCTTTTTTCGTTTAAATTTTTTCTTAAATTTCTTTTCTTTTTTCTTAAATTTTTAAACGTTTTTTTCTTAAATTTGTCCTATTTTCTCTCAAATTTTGTTACATTTTCGTCTTAAATTTCCCATCTTTTTAGCTCAAATTTTGTCACTTCAAATTTCCCCTCTCTTTTTCAAAAATTTCCCCTCATTTATCTCAAATTTTGTCACTTTCTTAAGATTTTCATTTTTTTTAAATTTTGTCACATTTTGGTTTAAACTTTCTCCTCTATTCTCTCAAAAATGTCATCTCTTTTCTCTTACATTTTGTCATTTTTTCTTGTTAAATTTCCTCTTTCTTTTCTCAAAAATTTCCCCTCGTTCATATCAAATTTTGTCACTTTTTTAGGTAATTTTCTTTTCATTTTCTCAAATTTTGTCATTTTTCGTTTAAAATTTCCCCTCTTTTCTCTCAAAAATTTCCTCTCATTTCTCTCAAATTTTGTCACATTTTCGTCTTAAATTTGCTCTCTTTTTTCTCAATAATTTCCCCTTGTTTATCTCAAATTTTCTCACTTTCTTAAGTAATTTTATTTCTTTTTCAATTTTTGTCATTTGTAGTTGAAAAAACTCGAAAACTTTTTTCACTTAAATTTTGTCACTTTTTCAACTTAAATTTCCCCTGTTTTTTCTCAAAAATTTCCACCTAGTTATTTCAAATTTTTTGTTCAGATTGTGTCACTTTTTCATTTAAAATTTCCCATCTTTTCTCTCAAAAATTTCGTCTCTTTTCTCTTATATTTTGTCACATTTTCGTCTTTGATTTCTCCTCTTTTTTCTCAAAAATTTCCCCTTGTTTATCTCAATTTTGTCACTTTCTTAAATAATTTTCTTTTTTTTCTCAAATGTCACTTCGTTTAAAATTTGCCCTCTTTTCTCTTAAAGTTTGTCCCATTTTCGTTTTAAATTTCTCCTCGTTTTTCTCTAAAATTTCCCCTTCGTTTATCTCAATTTTTGTCACTTTTTGGTTTAAAATTTTCCCTCTTTTCTCTCAAAAATTTCATCTCTTTTCTCTTAAATTTTATCACTTTTTCGTCTTAAATTTCCCTTCTTTTTTCTCAAAAATTTCCCTTCGTTTATCTCAAAAATTTCCCCTATTTTCTCTCAATTTTTTTAACTTTTTTGAGTAATTTTCTTTTTATTTTTCTTATATTTTGTCACTTTCCCCTATTTCCTTTAAAAAAAGACACTTTTTACTACTTTTTTACCCTCTTTTCTCTTAAATGCTGTCACTTTTTCTTGAAATTACATTTTTTTTTCCCAAAATTACCCCGTTTTCCAAAATTACCCAGTTTTTTCAAAATTATCAGTTTTTCTCATTTTTATCTCTCCTCTTTCTCCAAAATTCCCCTTTTTTTTCAAAATTTGTCATTATTTTCTTAAATTTCCACTGTTGTCTAAAATTTTTTGTAATTTTTTTTCTTGAAATTACCTCTTTTTCCAGAATTTCTCGTTTTTTTCTAAAATTACCCTTTTTTTTCATTTTTATCTCTAATTTACCCCTTCCTCCAAAATTTCTCCTCTGTTTTCTCAGTTTGTCACTTTTTTTCTTAAATCTTAAGAGAATTTTAAACAAGAAATTAAATTGTTCCAAACCATTTTAAATATTTTTTAAAAGTGTGTTAGATATTTACAAAAGGTATAAATAAAAATTTATATAATTTTAGACAATTTTGGAAAAAAAAATGGATTATATACAATTTTTTATTTTTTAAGATAATTTAAAATAATTTTACATGAAATAATGTTACATAATTTTTTCAATATTTTAGACAGTTCCAAAAATATAAGTAATTTTTTTAGACAGTTTTGAAAAAATATTGATGGATTTTTACACAATTTTCTACTTTTTAATGAAATAATTTCAAATCAAAATTTTTGAAATATTTCACATAATTTTCAGAATATATTGTAAAATATTTAAGTAAAATTTTAGAATTTAGAAAATTTTGGAAAAAATTGATGTTTACACAATTTTTTATCTTTTAAATGAATTTAGATAACTTTACTAAATTTTTGAAGATCATTTTAAAAATTTTAAAAGAATTTTAAACAGTTCCAAATAAGTTTCAAATGATTTTAGAAAATTATCAAAATTATCTAATTAATTCTTTTTTTAAAATATTTACGTTTTTCATAAATTTAAATAATTTTACATAATTTTACTTAGAAGGTTTTTTACCTATTCAGATAATTTTTTAAATATTTTAGACAGCTCCAAAAAATTTAAATCAAACTAGAAAAATTTGGAAAAAAATTGACAGATTTTATAAAATTTTTCGTTCTTTTAGACTGTTTAAAACGATTTTACATGAATTTAAATTTTACTGTTTTAAGTGTTTAATTATTTACAGTTGCAACAGTAAAATTTCAGGCGATTTTCAACAATTTTGAAAAAATAGATTTTTCCTATTTTTTGTTTCTTTCTTAGTTTATTTAAAGTGATTTTATATATATTTAAATAATTTTACTTATTTTTAGAACGCTTTAAATCATGTTAGCTAATTTTTGAAACATTTTAGACAGTTACAAAATATATTAAATTTTTAGAAAATGGAAAAAAATATTGATACGATTTTACACAATTTTTTGTTTTTTTTTTTATTATTTAAACAAGTTATCAATAAGAAAATTTTCTAACCCCGCATTGGTAAGCATTATTTATATTATTTTGTAACTTTACTAAAATTAAATTATATTTTAATTTTATTAATATTTTATTACTACAATAACTTAAATATATTCATTTACTGATATTTTATAAACGTTTTCTGTTTGATTTAAAATCACTCTGTATATATTTCCCACGTTTGGAAATTCTAATATCTCTTGAAATATGGAATAATCAACAATATTACAGGATAGAGGTAAATCTAGGTGATTTCTGGCATGTGGTTTTCGTTAATTACCTTTCGGTACTAAAATGAGATGATTAATCAAATTTAGTTGATTATTTTGTTTCACTGTTAACCATTTGCGGTCGAAAGGGTCTAATTAATAAAATTACTTTGTATATAGAAACAGCAAGAAATATTATGATAATAAATATAATTTTCACCTACATAGTATCTATTTTTTCCACGACCAAAACACATTGTTTTAATATGTATAAATATTAAAAATACAGCTCTGCATTTCAGACTATAAACGCTTTTTAATCAATTTGCGATTTATGTATTTCCGCCTATGATATTTCAAATTGATATTTACTTTTACGACTCGCTTGAAGTTATAATATTGTATTTGGGTTCCGGAGCTCGAATTCATGGCCCTGCATTATTGAGAAATTCAGGAAGCATGTCGATGAATATTCATGTTAATTAACACAAAACATACACATGTAATTATCAAGTATTTGCTGTATTAATTGTGCAAAGAGCGCTGCTTCTATATCTAGACTATATATTATCTCTATCTATTTGTTGGCTTATGATACCAAAAGCTCTATTAATTGCGTTGTCCAGGAGGTTATCAATTATTGAAATTTCTATAAAGCGGGGATAAATTCATAAAAAATTAAATAATTTCTATTATTTTTATTTATTATCAAAGTCAAGATTAAGAAATTGTGCTAAGGTAGCCATGTAGATTATCTCAATATTGGGAAGATAAATAGTAGATACTTTCAACAATACATTTATTCACTGGTACATGTGTACCATAATATAATAAATCAAGAATAAATAACGAATCAAGAATAACCCCTCTCAAAGAGATAACAACCTATATATGCAAATCCAACGATAAACATTTCCTGACCTGAGCAACGGATGGCATCTCAACTTTTATATTGTTTAAATTATAACTGGTATAACGATATATTATTATTTAAGATTATTCTGTGGTGGCCCAAAAGGCATCACAAAATAAAAGCTCATAATCCAGAACTTGTATTTATGGCATAATATATAGGAAAACAATTGGCAGTCAGTAGATTAATATTCTGCTAGTGATGTCCAATTAAAAATAAAATAATTACGACCAATAGCATAAATAGTAGACGACTGAACAAATACGTTTACTACGGCAGACAGCGTGTTAACGCTGCCTAATTTTCGAAGGACCACCTTAGTACAGAGTATAAGGAATTAGTATGTTACCACAAAATAAATCAAATTATTTAAGTGAACTGTAAGGTCTATTTACTCACCCATTTATTAGCAAACAAACATTATTAATATTACATTTTTTATTACATTATTATTATTAGAGCAACTGCTCTCACTACTACAAAACATATTTACAATTTATGTAAATTTTTATACTCTCAGAAAATTTGTTATATTAATTTTTAGGGCGCGGTCAACCGCTTTTTATAACGTACAGACATGATATATCAACTGAACACTGATGAATATGATGAGACTCTCGTCAACTATTTGACTGTTTCCATATTTATAGTTTTAGAAGATTTGTAAGAGGGGATTTGTAACAGTTTTCTTCTTGCCAATAAGAAAACCCACCTGATCATAGGTATTTCTGCGCTTGTTGCTCTTAGAAATATTATATCGCTTAGAGGGAGATGGCGATAGGGTGAATTATTTTGTACAAACAATATTTTTGCACTTACCACGACAGTCATAGTGACGTCAATACAAAATAACAATCTATTTTTACCTCTCGCCCTTCAGATAAGAGAGGTATAGGAATCATGCTAAAAATTGGGTAGTGAGTTTTCAATGGATAAACACGTTTTAGGGTCCCTAGAATACGATTTTAATATTTTCGCGATGATGTCTGTGTGTGTGTGTTAGTGTGTGTGTTTGGATGGATGTTGTAGTAACGATAACTGAAAAACTACTGAATAAAAAAATTTGAAATTTTGCATACAGAATTCTGATACCCTAGATTAGATCTGATTAGATTTTGGTACCAATCGGACAACCGGAAGTGGCACTTGCTATGGGTAATGACGCCATTATTATACAAAACGGCAATAAAGTTTTACACATATATTTTGTATACCCTATAGTTTATTTTCATCTCATTAAAATTTTCGAAACTTTTGCCATTGTTGCCAGATTTACAAAAAAATAATTTTTTTTCATACTTTCTTGTGTCAACCTGTAAATTTTTGATTCAAAAATGGCGAGAAGTCATGTGCTGGCCACATCAGATTTTTAGATTATGGAATGGTAAAATATACAGCACTGGCCAAAAGTATATATTAAAATGAATTTAAAGGAAATATAAGTTTATTTTGTGAATTCTGGATAATATTCCAGTGTTTATCCAACGACTACAGGAAGCTCATTAATTCAAAAACTAAAAATCTGATGTGGCCAGCACATGACTTCTCGCCATTTTTGAATAAAAAATTTACAGGTTGACACAAAAAAGTATGAAAAAAAATTATTTTTTTGTAAATCTTTCAACAATGGCAAAAGTTTCGAAAATGTTCATGAGATGAAAATAAACTATAGGGTATACAAAATATATGTGTAAAACTTTATTGCCGTTTTGTATAATAATGGCGTCATCACCCATAGCAACTGCCACTTCCGGTTGTGCGATTCGCACCAAAATCTAATCAGATCTAATCTAGGGTATCAGAATTCCGTATGCAAAATTTCAAATTTTTTTATTCAGTAGTTTTTGAGTTATCGTTACTACAACATCCATCCAAACACACACACACACACACACACACACACACACTAACACACACACACACACACACTAACACACACACACACACTAACACACACACACACACACAGACATCATCGCGAAAATATTAAAATCGTATTCTAGGGGCCCTAAAACGTGTTTATTCATTGAAAACTCACTACCCAATTTTTATCATGATTCCTATACCTCTCTTATCTGAAGGGCGAGAGGTAAAAAATCGTCACGCCAATTCAGATATTTTGAATTTATATTACAATTCACTAGTAATATTTTTTATGTTGGTAGTGATGGAGTAATAGTTGCCGATTTTTTGCTGATGAATCTTTAATTTAAATTTAGAAAATAATATAGATTTTGAGCAAGTAATTTTGGAACAAGATTCTGATGTTGAATTGAGAAACTTACTATAAAAACAAAGTAGTAATAAAAATTCACAAAAATTTTATTTAAATAAAAGTTAGTACAAAATCATTGTCAATTTGGTGTAAAACTCTCAGACCGGGCAGACATAGACCTTATATTTCAAAAACGTTGTGAAAATTTGTTTACTCGAGCAATTATCAACAATATTTTTCTAGATTTGTCCAAATATCTTTGCACTCGAGCAATTATTGACAATAATACTCGAGCTCAAATTGAAAATTAGTTTACTCGAGCAATTTTCAACAACAATATTTTTCTATATATTTCCAAAAATCTTTGTACTCGAGCAATTATTGTTTACTCGAGCAATTATTAACAATATTTCTCTAGATTTTTCCAAAAATCTTTGCACTCGAGCAATTATTGACAATAATACTCGAGCTGAAATTAAAAATTTGTATAGTCGAGCATTTATCCACAAAATTTCTCCAGATTTTTCCAAAAATCTTTGCACTTGAGCAATTATTGACAATAATACTCAAGCTAAAATTGAAAATTTGTTTACTCGAGCAATTATTAACAATATTTCTCTAGATTTTTCCAAAAAACTTTGCATTCGATCAATTATTGACAATAATACTCGAGCTGAAATTAAAAATTTGTATACTCGAACATTTATCCACAAAATTTCTCCAGATTTTTCCAAAAATCTTTGCACTTGAGCAATTATTGACAATAATCCTCGAGCTCAAATTAAAAATTAGTTTACTAGAGCAATTATCAACAATATTTTTCTATATATTTCCAAAAATCTTTGTACTCGAGCAATTATTGTTTACTCGAGCAATTATTAACAATATTTCTCCAGATTTCTCCAAAAATCTTTGCACTTGAGCAATTATTGACAATAATACTCAAGGTCGAATTGAAAATTTATTTACTCGAGCGATTGTCAACAATATTTTTCTATGTATTTCCAAAAATCTATGCACTCGAGCATTTATTGACAATAATACTCGAGCTGTAATTGAAAATTTGTTTACTCGAGCAATTATCAACAATATTTTTCTAGATTTTTCCAAAATCTATGCACTCGAGCAATTATTGATTACTCGAGCAATTATTAACAATATTTCTCTAGTTTTTTCCAAAAAAATTTGCACCCGAGCAATTATTGACAATAATACTCGAGCTGAAATTAAAAATTTGTATACTCGAGCATTTATCCACAAAATTTCTCCAGATTTTTCCAAAAATTTTTGCACTTGAGCAATTTTTGACAATAATACTCAAGGTCAAATTGAAGATTTGTTTACTCGAGCAATTGTAAACAATATTTTTCTATATATTTCCAAAAATCTTTGTACTCGAGCAATTATTGACAATTATTGTTTACTTGAGCATTTATCAACAAAATTTCTCTAGATTTTGCCAAAAATTTTTGCACTGAAGCAATTATTGACGATAATAATCGAGCTGTAATTGAAAATTGGTTTACTCGAAAAATTATCATTGAAATTTTTAAGAAAATTGTATAACTAGTAAAATGTATATAAAAATAAATCAGATTTATAAATTATAATATATTAAAACAGGAAAAGAAGACATTACTATAAAAAAGAAATGTACAATGAATTTGCCTGATATTAACACTAATTTACATGAGTTTTTAACCCGCTAGATTTTATTGTGTCGGAATAATTTAAGAAGAAGAAATAGACAGGATACAGAAAATTTATTAATTTTGTTTAATTTTTTTGTAATGTCTATTATTTTTTTAATATTTTATAGAACCCAACCCGAAATAAGAGATTCAGTAATATCAAAGTTAGAATAAAAAAATTAACAAACAATAACAATATAATAAAAAACATTTAATATTTCACTACATGCTCCGTTTATCCAAACGTTTTCACTGTATTTTGTACAGTGCTTTTCCGTTAGTATTATAATACACTAATTTATGTATATTGAAACGTGTTTAGGGGAAATCAGTGCTTGTTTCGTTAGAAATTAAAGCAAAAAAAAAAATAAGTTCGACGAACTTTAAAGTTAGTTGGTGAATTCCAAATGTCTGTCTGTCTGTAATTTTAAAATTATAAATTCATATTTAGGTTTAGCATAAAAAAGTAACAAAAAATTGTATTATGAAAAGTTTGTGCCTATTAAAACAAAAATGTTACGCAAATTTTCCCTACTATTATGAACTATAATTCGACAAAACATATACATTAATTATAAAATAAATTAAAAGCAATTTAAATATATTTCGATATTAAATTTCAATAAAAATTATTCAATAACATTGGAAAGCATAAATGAACAAAGAGCTCATTTGGAAATAAACAAATTTAAAATATAGATGAATAATAAAAATTAATTTATAACATTGCACGATTTAGTATACTTTTAGAAATCGAATTAATTTCCTGGTTTCAAGAAAAACCAATTTTAAGCAGTGCTGTTCTTTTTACAGTGAGCCCAAAGATAATAAAAAATGGACAAAATATTCTACAATTTTAAATTTATAGTACCAAAAAAATTTTTTTTTATATTTCAAATTTAGACAAGTAGATTTTGAATAAATCGTAATAAATATATTTTAAAGAATAATAAAAGCCACTTTTTTTGTCCACCTAATTCCCATTTCTTAGAGTTTGGTAAAGAAAATTAGGGACCATTTGGATGCAGCCAGCCAGCTCGTTATCAAGCAGTAAAGACTATTTTTGAAATTTTCCCCAGATCGCCTGGTGAATTTTAAATACGGAAATAAATTACAAAGTAAATTCTCATTTGCAAGCTTAATTTTCAGATGACACTTTAATCTGTTGTTTTAATGGCGAAGTACAAGGGACCTTTTGCATTCATTTGCCCTCGGAGAGTACGAGAATTTCCCGCTGAATGGCACCGAACTTGGTTTGTCTTTGTAATTTCTTAGATGGAAATCGTTCTCTAGTTACAACTATGCTAATGGGGTATTAAACGGAGATTATCTGGATACTGAGATGAGTAATTAACTCCTTTTTATCTTATGCGCTGTGTGGTTAATTTAATTTAACAATTGTATACAATTATAGATAACAAAAGAAAATTTAATAGAAAAAAAAACCTGAAACAGGTCGATTTTAATTTTTAATTTTCTCTAGTCAATGATCCACATGGAAGTAATAACAAATTTAAAAAAACTATATTGCTGAACAGAGAATTAAAATCCCTTTAAAACAAGATGTCGCACAACCTACTATTTTATTTAAAATTTTCAATGAGGGTCTTATAATTTTGAGGGGGTGCAAGAGGGGAGTAATATTTTTATACTATTAATTGTCAAATTAAGAATAAAAATCGACCTGTTTCAGGTTTTCTTGATAATATTTTTGATTTAGGGGATAATGAATAAAATAACTTCATTTAGTTTCCAAGGGCATTTCTTTTACATCCTTAACATTAGACCCCAAGTGTGATATATTGTCGGATTAGGCTTTTTACTAGGATTACAAAAATGTCAAAATATACAGGGTGTTGCATTAAAAAAAAATGCCGATGATGTAATTATTTCCATGTGAATCACCCTGTATAAAACTTTTTTTTCTTAGACTATAGAAAATTAAAAATAAAAATCGACCTATTTAAGTTTTTCCCAAAAGTACAAAATAATGCTAAAAATGAATTTATTCCATATACATGGACCACACTGAATAGCAAAGTGTATGGATCGTTTTTCAAATTTTTTGAAAAAAAAAACTATTTTCTGCACATCTATCAGTTTTTTTCGCTCTTTTCGAATATATTATCAGATTTACAAAATATTCTTATACAGGATGTAGTTTTTTAGGCCGAAAGAAATGGTCAAATTTTGTTAAGCCGGACCTGGATTTTAATTATAGTTTCTATGGCAATATTTTGGCTTTACCTAAGGAAGTAAGTCTACCTGCCAAATTTGATATTTTTATACCGAGTGGTTGTTGAGTTATGACCAAAAAAAAATTCAACCGAAATCCATAAAACACCCTGTATCTAGGTAATGAAGTATGATACCCCATTATTAACCATTGAATCATCCAAGTGTTCCACACCTTCAGTTAAAGTATATACACTCTTAAACACCCTGTATACTACTGACAATTTTTTTTCAGAATTATAAAAATATATAATATACAGAGAAGACCAATTATTTATTAAAACTAATTATAATAAGAAAAGAAAAAAAATCCCTACAACTAGAAAATAGTTTTGTACAAAGTATATACATTCTACTGACAAAAAGATTGTGACGTTAGTAAATTAGACTCCCTGTATAGTTTACATTTTTGAATTATTAGTTCAGTGGTTTTTACGAAAATAATTTATTTAAAAAAATCGGATGTTGCATTAGATACGAATTTACCTGGTCCATATTTCATTATTTAAATATGTACAGGGTGTTTATAGCAGTATAAAATTAAGTAAATAATTTTTTTTATCGAAAAATTAGCTTTTCATTTATTAGCTTTAAAATGGTATAATTTAAATCTATAGTAGTTGGTATGTATAGAAAGCCTATAGAATAGTATTTCTAAATATAGTATAATATACAGGGTGTTTCATTAAAAAAAAACAAGGCTATATATTGATAAGAAAATTTAAATATAAAATAGTCACAGATGTCAGATTGAAGATTATCAATCCTGGCTGAATTACTACTTGGCAATTTGAAATAATTAAATTAATCTAGTGAGATCAAGAAAATTTTTTATAAATTTTAAAATTTGATGATATAATTTTTTGAATTGTCAGGGGTAGATTTTTGTAAGTGATGTTGGAATATTTATTGATAAAAAAAAATGTATTTATGAATTGTTGATAAAGAAAAAGAGCAAATAAAATAATTTATACAACAAAGGTGAGCCAATATTATTTAAAGGTAGATAAATATAAAGAAGATACCAGAAGGTGAAAGAAGTAAATAACAAATGCCAATATTCAGAGGAAGAGGAGGCAGAAAGAGAGAACACCTGTAAAAAAATCACAACAGAAGAAAGCGAATAGTAAACAGCAAACGTTAAAAACCAAATTGTATTTTTTTTATAATTTTTAAAATTTTCTGTATAGTGAACCCAGTTTGGATTGAGAATCTTTGATAAGGCATCTTGAATACCGGGAGGTCCATATCAATATATTAGAAAACAATATATTGGAAAACAGTTACGTTTTTTTTTCTGGGTCACTCTCTATTTGATTTTTCTTTTCGCCCTGTAATCAGGTCTGGTTTACCTATAAAATGTCCGTCCTCGATAATCAGTTTCCTCTTATTCCTCCTTATTTTAATTATCTATCTGCACTGATAAGGAGAGTTTAGACTTATTACTAAACTCACACTTCCTATGGGACGCTAGAAGCAACCACAAAGCAGGACTGGACTTTGGTAAAAAAAGTTGTAAACAGAACCACTAAACATGCATGTACTCTAAGAAGTTTTTAGCCATACAAGACAGCTTGACCGGATGGCATATTCCCGGTCTTTCTTCAGATGGTACAGGAGGACATAGAAGGTTCTCTGTGCCAAGTACATGTAGAGTATTTCAATGTTGGGAAGATAAACAGTAGATACATTCAACAACAAATTTATTCACTGGTACATGTTTACTATAATATAATAAATCGATAACTAGTCGATAATGAATAAAGAATGAATAACGAATCAAGAATCAAGAATGACTGAGCTCTCTCAAAGAGATAACTAACTATATGTGCAAACTCAACAATAAACAGTTCCTGACCTATGGGCAACGACCGGCGTTCAACCTGTCGGTATTACCTTGCTATATCACCTTACGGAAACCTCACGTCTTAACCTTTATATTGTTTAAATTATAACTAGTTTAAAAACTTTAAAAAAGATGTTTGAAAGATACATAAGGGACGATTAGTAGACAATCCGATACACCGAAACAATTCGCATACCAATCTGAGAAGTCCTGTGACGCTGCGATTCACACGCTGGGGATGAAGCTGGAACAAACATTGGACTGTCAAGAAATTGCCCTAGCGGCATTTCTAGACAAAGAAAGAACTTTCGAGCATTATGCGATGGGTAGACTTCATGCTTCAGCATAGGAATGTTTACAGCACTTTTTACAACGTAGGAAGGGAAGTCGTTCCCACCAAGGAAGTACTCTTCCCACTGATAAGCTGTATGTACGTTTACCTATGAAACACCCTGTATAATTTTAGAAAATTTGTTGAATCAACTTTAGCTACATATATGGCTAAGAGGTTTGAGAATATTAAACAGTGCATTCTTATAGCTTTAGCGACATTACTTGGCATACGATTCAAAAATATAAACTTCCAGAATCCAACAGCATGTGACACTGCTACAGGGAAGTTAATGGATAGGGATTTATCGATGAACATAAATGACGTCACAGATCAAGGTTCTCCTGAGAATACTGATTACAGTTCTGTGTGAATATACCGATATTGCCCATAGTAATAAAAAAAATTAAAACCGGACGTAGTACTAAAAATAGTAACTATGAACTGTCATTATATTTAAAAAAATCATTGAAATCAAATCCACTGGAGATATAGGACGTTATAAAGACTATTTTCTCAACTTTGTATAATATTGCCCAAAAACAGTTTTCTATCGTCGCAACTTCGGTCCCTTCAGAGAGCTTATTTTCAAAAGCAGGAGTAACTGTTTGTCGAAACAGAAATAGGCTTCTTAGTAAGAAACTGAGTAATTAATTTTTCTAGGCCACTGTATTGAAGAGGATTGGACCATATGATCTCTGCTGATCTTTGTTTACTATTTTGCTCAAATAACACTCAAACGTTTAAATTCTATTCAATTTTTATTTTTATTTAAAAATAATGTATGTAATTGTAGTTTATTTTGTTAATACTTTTCTTGTGATACTTTATACACAAAAGTATCGATACTTTACTGGTATTGCATATCCCGGAACGGTGCATTGGCTCTATACCAGGTCTGTCAGACCCACCGTGACCTACGCCTCCGTCATATGGTGACTTAAAGCGAACAGCGCAAACGCAGCTAGGGAAATAGTTCTGCTGGGGATTCCTTCGTTATACCTAATAGTGGAAAAGGAGGCACTGAACAACCTAAACGGGATGGGATGGGAACTTTCAAGGAAAGGATAGCATTCCATGATTGCAGTAAAATTAAGAAAAAATACGGTGCTAACTATACCATCGGACAGAATGCGTGTCAATCACAATTTTGTGAAATCTTTTGAGGTAAAGAAACATGAGAGCGATGGAAAAAGTGAGGTCAGGCTGGTATACAGACGGGGCGAAAACAGAAGATTCTATCATATGAACTCAGGAAGAACAAGTATTCTAAACCTTTGATCTATGGCAACGGTCTTTCAAGCGGAAATAACTGCGATAAATACCTGTATAAATGTGATATTGTGCCAGAGTCAGACAATCTGTTAACTCACATACAGTCAAGAAAGTAGATAAGCTATGACAATTCCGTCGCACTCCTTATGGAAATTAACATGGGAAATCGCAATGGTCCATTCTGGTAATTTTTTGACTAATCCAAGGTCACTCGTGACGTAGCCATTTTCTATTCACGTTGTCATCTATCACTTGCTAGATGGCGCTGCATGCAGGTCTCAAACAGCTTTTAACAGCTCTCGAACAGCTTTTAACAGGTCTCGAATAGCTTTTGATCAGGTTTGATCATCTCAAACAGCTTTTAACAGGTCTCGAACAGCTTTTAAGAAATCAAACAGCTTTTTTTGATCAGGTTTGATCGGATCAAACCTGATCAAAAATTGTTCGAAACTTGTTAAAATCTGTTCGAGACCTGTTAAAATCTGTTTGAGACCTGCTTGCAGCGCCATCTAGCGGGTGATAGATGACAACGTGGATAGAAAATGGCTACGTTACGAGTAACCTTGGATTAGCCAAAAAATTACCAGAATGGACCTGAGCGATGTCCCATATTAATTTCCATGAGGAGCTCGCCAGATCTGTCATAGCTTATCTACTCCAGCATATTTTAAAATGAAAAGGATGGAAATATAATCCAAAATAGTATTAGACTGTCATATATACCTGAATCTCCTGACAGAATATAACAAGATAACTCTTGAATGGGTGCCTGGGCATGGGGACATAGAAGGAAATAAAGAGCCGAAAAACGTTTAATTGGACCACAACCTACATGTGATATTTCCTACCAATATGGAAAGGGTATGCTGGAGAAACAATTAAAGAGCAAACACAGGGAATACTGAATGGACTAAGACATTTCAAAGCACTCATAGAAAGTCCACCCAAGAGCAGAGACAATCTTCTATTATTTCTAAATAGACGGGAGCTTAAAACTGCACTAGGTGTCCTGATAGGACACTGAGGCCTCAGAAGACACCTGAACCTCATAGGGATATCGGAAAATTGAATATGTAGGAGATATGAGGAAGAGGACGAAACTCCTCTTTTTATATTTCACTTTGCGATACAGTATCCTGAACCCGAAAAGATAGACAAAGCTAACATCAAAACTATTCTTGACTCTGAATAGAAAAAGAGATAATTTGTTTTTTCTTAATAGTTTCCATTAAAACTTCCTGCTTAAAACGAATATTTTTATTTAAAATTACTCTCTATATTTGATTTCGAACCGAAAATAAAATGTAAAAGTTTTATAACTGAGGCGAATTGCAAGTATCAACTCGAATATCATGTTTCTTGGGCTTGATTATAATATTGGAAAAGTTTTGGTAATATTGGCGCCAACGGAGCCATTATCCAAGTTTCTGCTAAACAACATAATGAACGCTTCACAGTAGAATATAATCCCTAGCAACGGCGATGTCTGTGTTATGTCTATCAGATATTGTGGCGATGCTGAGGCTTCTCATTATCGTTAGATTTCTCATTTTCAGTGGAAATTTAAAACGCAGAAAATAATTAATGATTTAAAAATCGTAGTCAGTATTATTAAAATTTTGCGTTAGAAATTCTATTACTATATATAACAAAAAATAAATAAATAAATAAATAAATAAAAATACTTATCTACATTATTTCGCTAATATTTTGTCTTATTTCTAACTTCTCCCTCTCTGTCACTCTCATACGAAGCGAAAAATATTGTCTTATTATTTTGTTTGATATCTGCTAGTTGACTCACAATGACCGTTATAAAAAATCACGCCATAAATTGTCAACCAATCAAAGTAGGTCAACTTATCTCCAGACGCATCATTCTCCAAATTCATTGTCTCACAGGTTTTCTGTGTGAAGTCGCATCAGCATCCTATCTGATTAGGCTGTGTTATGCTACTTTAAATAAGTAAATTTTCTAAGATTCTACCATTAACAATCAGTGAATTAATTAGTGAAATCTATATCATGTCTTTATTAAGTTGTATTCAAATTAGATAAATTGTTGTTTTTGTTTAATACGAATAAACTAGCTAGGAAAAAGCTCTCTAGAAATAACACCATGTATAATTTAATGTACAATAAAGTTTTATCGCTTATAAAACGATAGGGTCCTTCGAAAATAGTAGTATCATTTCTTATCAACTCCATAGTTTCTGATTGCCCAGTCGTCAGAAATAACCATATTATTATCCCAAATACAATTACACCGAAAGTACCACAAGATTCTTAGTTTGACCTATTCTTATTTAATATTTATATTCTAATATTATAAAAATATCAACGAAATAAAGAATTGTACTAGAATAATAGGTAGTAAATTATAAAAGTGTGACAAATGACAGAAAACGTTTTGTCCCTTTCAGCTGACTTTAAATCATTTTTGAAGTAAAAGTTTCCTGTTGCCTTGGAGCAATTAACGGCGATTAGCGGACGAAAATACTCTCGGTTTAGTTCATTAATTCCGTTAGAGTCGTAAATAAAATTTCAACGGTAATAATCCGACGTATGAATATAATTCAAGCTCTCTCTGACAAAACACCAACTGGAAAAACAAGACCAAGAGACATATATACGGCTATAATTTCGGGGAAAATCCTCGCACATAAATCGCCCGTCCTTTATGATCTATGACACTCTTAAATGCTGCACCAACATTTATGTTTAATGGATGGATACGCAACATTAGACTGTTTCGGGTCAAAAGAGATTTTAAATAAAACGAACATTTTGAATTACCCAACGCAGCTGGAAAATAAACAGAACTGTGTTAACCTATAGGGGTCAAATATAAAGTAATAATTAATTTTTAATATGAAACCAATTGTTTCATTTTTGATTCAAAATTAGTATTAAAGAGTCAATAGAAAACTCCAAAAATGTAAATATGCAAAAATCGTTCATAAGCAGCTATAGACCAAGGGAAAATTGAAGCGTGGAAAGAGGATAAATCAACAAATTTTAGATGTGGACTAATGTCAGGAAAAAGACGAAAAAAAAAGCCCGTTTATACATTTAAAACTAGAAATGAGTCATGAGAAAACCCCAAGCACCTGAAAAATTGAAGAGCTTAAAGGAGGAAAATAAACCAACAAATTTTAGAAAGTCAGGAGAAAAAGCAGACACAATTCCGTTGAGCAATGAGTCAGGAAGAAATTACAAGCAGCTGTAAACTCGAAGGACACGAAGTTATGGACGAAAGTCAGGAGAATGAAGTAGATAAAAGTCCGTTTATACACCCAAGAAATTATAAGTAAAGCAAACAGCCAATAGCCTTAAAAAAGTTTTAGAGTTGGCATGATAAATAGAAATCCAGGATATGAGAAAAAAATTAATCTTAGAAGAGAAAAAAGCCAGAATTTGAACCCCATAATTGCATTTTTGATTCAGAATATAAATTGAAGAATCCCAAACTAGCAATGAGTCAGGAAAAAATCCTAAACTGCTGGAAAATCTAAAGAGCACGCAGGGGGAAGATAAACCAACAAATTTTAGATGTGAACGAAAGACAGGAGAAATTAGAAGGGAAAAAAATTGAGAAACAGTGCCAATCTCGTTAAAAAAGTTTAGAGATGAAATGATAAGTAGAAATCGAGATGACACGTCACAATTGGAACTCCATAGTTTCATTTTAGACTCAGAATATGAATCTACATAGTAACGAGTCAGGGGAAAATACAAAAATGTAGAAATGTACAAATTAATACCAAGCAGCTATTAGACCAAAGAAAAATCGAAGAAGGGGGGATTAACCAACAGATTTAAGATGTGGAGAAAGAAAATAAAATTAAAGTAAAGCAAAGTTAATTAAAAACCCTAATAGGAAATAGTTTAAGCAACCTAAATAAATCTAGAGCAAAGAAAAAGCCTAAAAATAGAAGAAACGATAACAGAAAAAACGGTTTGCCTCGGGCGCCTTCTTCCGTTTATAGTGTGAAGACTACTTGCTCCGGATAGCATCAGTGAAGATATAATATTCCAGGGGTCGCTAAGGTACCGACAAAAGGCTTGCAGCCAGAGGGGCGGGCTTTACTTGCCCCGCTGGGTTGAGGTTCCGCTGGAATGTTAATGCTGACAACCAGTTAGTAATAAAAATACAAATAAAAATCACCAAGTAGCAATTAATGGGCTTTATTCAATACCAAAACATATACAAAAAAAAATCCGGCGAGGAGGGAGAAAAAGTGTGTAACGTGTTCCAAAGCAAAACCAAAAAAAATGCGTGAATAAGCTATGAACCAATAAGCGGTGATACGGATTATTATCGTGCAAGACGGTGAGATAATGCAAGGTCTATGAGACGAAGTTCTATTTTCTGGTTTGTAAATTCATATACCAATAAACTATCCTAACAGTGCGTCGACGGATGGCTAACTCTGTGAAGTAAGTACTCAGCCCAAGCCGCTTTCCGTCGATTATCCCGAAAAAATATAAAACAAATATGAACGGCTCTCTCTTCGACAGGAACAACGCTGAAAAACAATTTATGACTTTGTACTCTGACAGGAGCAACGCTAAAAAAAAATTAAAAATTAGACCGAAAAATAGAACTTTGAAAAAATTTACAAACGGAACCTTCGCTTTATCAATACTCTGCTCGTCGGTGGTAGCCTGGCGTGGTGGTTCAGCTTACGGTGCTGGCACAATTGACTTTATATTAGACTTTGAGTGAGAAGCAAGCTTCCAAATTTCCCACTCTTGCTTTTACTTGCGGATCTGGAAGGAGTCGGACATGCGTGTTGTCGATATCGCGGACTTTGTAATTTCACGGATTTATATTAATTCAAAACGACGGACTTAGAAAATGTAACCAAGTTTATTTCTATTTATACTTAGAATAGCTCACCCGGTATATCGTACGTCACGGCAGCCTCTAACAGTTGACTAGATATGGCGGTGTCTGCGGACTGACTGAATTACTGAATTGATTTTTCACCATTGATCCAACTGTATTGGAAGCTGTTATAGTACGGTCACTTAAATTATTATAGTACATTGGAGAAAAATATAGTATAAAAAAGAAGAAACAAGAAATATATAAAGACCCCAACAATAACATATAACTGCACCAAAAATAACAAATACTAATTATTACAATTAGGTATCTGAGTTTAATCAACTCTTTCTGGATTATAAATTATGCTTCCTATGCTCATGATTAATAATAAATCTTTAATAATCCTTAAAAAAATCTTTAAAATCCTTAAAAATCCTTAAAAATCCTTAAAAATCCTAAAAAATCCTTAAAAATCCTTTTAAATCCTTAAAAATCCTTTAAAATCCTTAAAAATCCATAAAAATCCATAAAAAAGCTTAAAAATAATTAATAATCCTTAATAATCTTTAATTATCCTTAAAAAATCTTAGAAATCCTTAAAAATTATTAAAAATATTCTTAATAAAATCTATAAATACTTAAAAATCTTACGAAAATCTAAAAAATACTTTAAAATCCTGAAAAAATCCTTAAAATTCCCTAAAACACATAAAAATCCTTAAAAAAACTTAAAATCCTTAAAACTCCCTAAAAACCATTAAAAATACTTAAAATCCTTAATAATTTTAAAATATCCTTAAAAATACTTAAAAATTATTAAAAATCTTTAAAAATAAATGTAAAAATCTTACGAAAATCTAAAAATTCCTAAAAAAATCCTTAAAAATTCGTTAAAAGATCCCTTAATACTCCCTAAAGACCCTTAAAAATACTTAAAAAGACAAAATTACTTAAAAATCTTAAGCAATTCTTAAAAATTCTAAAATAATGCGTAAAAAACATCAAAATCCCTAAAAATGGTTTAAAATTCTTAAAAACACCCAAAAATCCTCAAAAATCCTTAAAAGCCCTTGAAAATCCTTAAAAAACCTTAAAAATCTTACGAAAAAATACTTTCAAATCCTTAAAAAATCCTTAAAAAATGCTTAAAAATCCTTAAAACTTCCTAAAAATACTTAAAAAGACTTAAAATCCTTAAAACTCCCTAAAAACCATTAAAAATACTTATAATCCTTAATGATCTTAAAAAATCCTTAAAAATTCATAAAAATCATTTTTAAAGAATTTTAATAAATATTAAAATTCTTTAAAAATCCCTTAAAATTTAAAAAAAATATAAAAATCTTACGAAAATCTAAAAAATACTTTATTGTCCTTAGAAACTCCTTAAAAAATCCTTAAAACTCCCTGAAAACACTTAAAAATACTCTAATAAAAGACTTAAAATTACTTAAAAGTCTTCAGCAATTCTTAAAGCTTATAAAATAATCCTTAAAAAACATTAAAATCCCTAAAAATGGTTTAAAATTCTTAAAAATTCCTAAAAATGATTAAAAACCCTTTAAAATCGTTAAAATCATTAAAAACCCTTTAAAATCCTAAAAATCATTAAACATTTTTACAAATTTTTAAAGATCCCTTAAAATTTTTAAAAAAATATAAAAATCCTTAAAATTTTTTCGAAAATCTAAAAAATACTTTAAAATCCTTAAAAAATCCTTAAAAATCCCTGAAAACCCTTAAAAATACTTAAAAGTCTTAAGCAATTTTTAAAGATTATAAAATAATCCTTAAAAAACATTGAAATCCCCAAAAATGGAGAAATTCTTAAAATACCTAAAAACACCTAAAAATCCTTAAACATCCCAAAAATCCTTAAAAAAAATCATTAAAACCCATTTGAAATCGTTAAAATCCTTAAAAAACCTTAAAACCCCTTAAAAATCCTTAAATATCCTTAAAAATCCTTTAAAATCCTTAAAAATCCTTAAAAATCCTTAAAAATCCTTAAAATTTTTTAAAAATCTTTAAAAATCCTTAAAGATCCTTAAAGATCCTTAAAAAACCTTAAAAACATTTAAAAATCCTTAATAATTACTGATTATAGTACAAAGTGCGTACTATATTTACTTTGAAATTTTATAGTACATAAAGTTGCAACGGTGTAGAGAGGAAAGGATTCGGTGGCTTCATTAGCTGTACAGTATTAAGGGTGAAAGAGGGTCGACGCGTCAGAAAAATTTAAACTGATATGTAGGGTTTATTACAAGAATATCTTTTAAAAAATAATGGAGGTTGTACGGCAGTTATTAACGGATATTGGACAATTAATGCTTTTCTAGTTATTATAATTAGCCGGAATTAAGTAACTTCGTTACACTACACTACTATTAAAATTAGCCGAAATTAAGTAACTTCGTAACACTACACTACTACTAATTGTAGTGGAAGAGAAAAGTTGGTGGTTTGCATTTAACGTAGTCTAGCACATAAGAGGTTCATACAACAATAGACTAAAGACCTAAAAAAATAATTTAAAAACGAATTTTTATATTAAAAATACCAGAAATTTCATCACTACAGAGAACGAAGATAAATATCTTTCTCTTCTTCTATCCTCTTGTTTATAAAAAAGTATTTATCAATTAACTAAGTGTATCTAAATTTAAACACAGTTTTAAATTTTAAAATTTTATTTAAAATAAAAATATAAACTGATTTTCATTAAGTGTAGCTGCGAAATGGTCGTAAAAAAAATCGAGGATTTAATACGGACGTTTCCTAATCTTTTTTAACTGCTCTTTGCCGGATATTAAAAAATGCTTCAATTTTATCTCGCTATCCCCGCGTCGAGGAATTTTCCCTATTAAACTCTTAGATTAACCTCCGACTTTCAATAAATTAGAAAAATTGCTTTTAATAAAAAAAAGACCTTTTTTGCGTCACAAGCAGATTTTTACCTGATAAAGTAAAAGTTAATTAAAATTTAAGTTTAAGTTAAAATATTGATTTTAAGAGTGAAAATTTTCTTTCTTTGAAGAAATGTGATCCTAACTTTGCTATATTTATTTTTTAAATACTGAATGACTAAAAGATGGAGACTAATTTAATTTTTCGTTTATTTACATAAAATTATATTCGTTTTTATTATTCTTTTTTGGCAGAAATTACGTACGCTGTAAATTTTATCTTGTCTAATAATTTTCCATCTTTACTGTCATTATCTTGATGTAAGATATTTTTACGAATTGCGATAAAAAGATCGTTTTGGTATTCTTCAACTTCTTCTGGTCGTATCTTGGCCGCTAGCGGATTAACGGACAAAAATAAATCTGTAAATAATAAAAAAAAATCGTACAGGATGATTAATTCATTCATTAGCGGATTAAATTAGCACAAGGGATTTTTATTTTTTTTTTACATATTTTGTAAATTTAAATGTCTAACAAAGAGAAGTAATAAAACATTTTTAACACGCGAATTTGAAAAAAGAGTCAAGAATGCATTTTTCCACACTCGATTTTAACAAAAAAAAAAAGCAAAAATGAATTTTTTCACACTAGAATTAAAAAAAAGTAGCAAGAGGGCATATTTCACATTCAAATTTGGAAAAAAACGAGCAAACATACATTTTTCCTTACTCGATTTTGATAAAAAAATAAACAAAAATCCGATTTATCATACTCAATGATTTTGACAAAAAAAAGAGCAATAATTATTGTTTCTATACTTAATTTTGATAAAAAAAATAATCAAGAATGCATCTCTCATTCAAATTAAAAGAAAAGAAGCAAGAGTGCATTTTTCCACTTAAATTTGAAAAAATAGCGAGCAAAAATGTATTTTTCCAGACTTGATTTTGACAAACAAACGGAGCAAAATGCATTTGTTCATGCTCGATTTTGGCAAAAAAGCGAGAGTGCATTTTTCCACACTTAAATTTAAAAAAATACCAAGCAAAAATGCATTTTTTCATGCTCGATTTTGACACAAATAGTGAGAATGCATTTTGTCACTCTCGGATTAATTAATGTATTTTTTCACGTCAAAATTTGGAGAAAAAAAGAAACAAATATGCATTTTTTCATGCACGAATTTGAACATCTAGAAGTAAACTGCATTTTTCTATACTCGATTTTGACAAAAAAAAAAATCAAGATGGCTTTTTCCACACCAAATTAAAAAAAAAATGAAGCATGCGTTCATTTTTCCACAATTGAATTTGGAAAAAAAAAACATTAATGTACTTTTTCTACACAGAAGAAAAATGTATTTTTCCGTGCACGAATTTGAAAAAAGCATTTTTTATTCATGAATTAAAAAAAAATCAAGAAGCATTTGTTCACATAAGCATTAAAAAAAGATTCGAAAATGCATTTTTCTGCACTAGAATTTAAAAATAAAGAAATTTCAATCTGATTTTACACTCGAATTAAAAACAAAAGAAGCAACAATACATTTTTCCACACACGAATTAAAAAAACCAAGCAAGAATGCATTTGAATTCGGAAAAAAAACAAGAACGCTATTTTTTCAAAGATTTGAAGAATAACGAAGCAAATATGCATTTTTCTAAACAGGAATTTAAACAAAAATGCATTTTTTCAGGACCGAATTTAAAAAAAAAGAAGCATGAATTGGTTTTTTAGATTTAAATATAAAAAACGTAACAATACATTTTTTTACACACGGGCGAATTTGACAACAAAAACAAAAATGCATTTATCTAAACACGAATTTAAATAAAAATGTATTTTTCAGGACCGAATTTAAAAAAGAAGAAGCATGAATTTTTTTTTAGATTTAAATTATAAAAAGAAACAATACTTTTTTCCACACACGAACAAACACTGAGGAATTTAAAAACAAAAACAAAAATGCATTTTTCTAAACACAAATATAAATAAAAATGCATTTTTCAGGACCGAATTTAAAAAAGAAGAAGCATGAATTCGTTTTTTAGACTTAAATCATTCATTTTTCCACACACGAAAAAACGCAAGCGAATTTGAAAAAAAAACAAAAATGAATTTTCTAAACATGAATTTAAACAAAAATGTATTTTTTCGGGACCGAATTTAAAAAAAAAGAAGCATGAATTCGTTTTTTAGACTTAAATATAAAAAAGCAACAAAATATTTTTTTTACACTAACAAACACGGACGAATTTAAATACAAAAACAAAAATGCATTTTTTTAAACACGAATTTAAACAAAAATGCATTTTTCTAGGAGCGAATTTAAAAAAAAAGAAGCATGAATTTGTTTTTTAGACTTAAATATAAAAAAGCAATAATACATTTTTTCACGCACGAACAAACGCGGGAGAATTTAAAAACAAAAACAAAAATGCATTTTTCTAAACACGAATTCAAATAAAAATGCATTTTTCAGGACCGAATTTAAAAAAAGGAGCATGAATTCGTTTTTTAGACTTAAATATAAAAGAGCATCAACACATTATTTCACACACGAAAAAATGCGGGCGAATTTTAAAACAAAAACAAAAATACACATTTTTCCAAACAGAATTTAAACAGTGTATTTTTCAGGACCGAATTAAAAAAAAGGGAGCATGAATTCTTTTTTTTAGACTTGAATATAATAAAGCAACAATACGTTTTTCCTCACACGAACAAACACGGACGAATTTAAAAACAAAAACAAAAATGCATTTTTCTAAACAAGAATTTAAACAAAAATGCATTTTTTAGGACCGAATTTAAAAAAGAAGAAGCATGAATTAATTTTTTCGACTCAAATATAAAAAAAATCAACAATAAATTTTTCCTTACACTAACAAACAGGTACGAATTTAAAAACAAAAACAAAACTGCATTTTTCTAAACACGAATTTAAACGAAAATGCATTTTTCAGGACCGAATTTAAAAAATAGGAAGCATGAATTCGCTTTTTTGACTCAAACATAAAAAACGCAACAATATATTTTTCCTCGCACGAACAGGCACGGACTAATTTAAAACCAAAACCAAAATGTATTTTTTAAACACAAATTTAAACAAAAATACATTTTTTCAGGACCGAATTTAAAAAAATAAGAAGCATGAATTCGTTTTTTAGACTTAAATCATAAAAAAAAAACAATACATTTTTCTACACACGAACAAACATGGAGGAATTTAAAAACAAAACTGAAAATGCATTTTTTTTAAACACGAATTTAAACAAAAATACATTTTTCAGGACCGAATTTAAAAAAAGAGCATGAATTCGTTTTATAGACTTAAATATAAAAATGCAACAATACATTTTTCCACACACGAACAAACGCGGGCGAATTTGAAAACAAAACCAAAAATGCATTTTTCTAAACACAAATTTTAAGAAAATGCATTTTTTTCAGGACCGAACTTAAAAAAAAAGAAACACGAATGCGTTTTTTACACTTAACTCATAGAAAGAAACAATACCTTTTTCCACACACGAACAAACACGTACGAATTTGAAAACAAAAACCAAAAATACATTTTTCTAAACATGAATTTAAACAAAAATGCATTTTATCAGGACCGAATTTTAAAAAAAGAAATAACTCATTTTTAGTTTCAAATATAAAAAAATCAACAATAAATTTTTCCACACACGAACAAACAGGGACTAATTTAAAAAACAAAAACGAAAATGCATTTTTTGTACTTTTTATTTCATATTTTAAATCCTTATTTATTTTCTTTCTCCAACCATGTACAACAGAAAAATTTTTATTAGATTTTGACAATTTTGACACTTTAGAAGTTTTCTAAGTACGGCCCTGTTCATTTTTACCCTGAATGTGTTCAGTTTTTTAGAAAAATTTTCAAAAAATTTGCAGGTAAAAATAGCATTATTTAATCACATAAATGTCTATCAAGATGGCTGAAAAACAAAATTATCGTATAGGTGAAAATTGAACAGGACCGCATTTAGATAAATTCCTAAAAATAAATTAATGAATAAATATTTATTTATATAAATTTAATGATTTTCAAATTTTTATCTTTTTAGAATGACTCACGTCTCGTTTTTGTTTTATTTAAAAATATTTTTTATTTAGACAAAAATTGTACAAATTTTAGTTTTTTAATGATGATTTTTTTTTTTAGAATTCATTTAATTGTCATATTTGTATTGTTTATTCTATCATTTTGTTCTTTTCTAAAAATACGAGCCTTTGTGAAAATAATAAAAAGAATATTTTTATTTATATGTATACGAAAAATATTCTAGGATTTTATTGTTCGATATTTTAAAATCAAAGCATACAAAATGAATAAACCGACTTTCATGCATTTTAAATTTCTCTATACTGCACTCTAGCAATGATGGAGCAAAACTAATAAATCAAATTTCCCAGTTTTGCATCTATTCAAAAGCAAAGTTTAGCTTCTTTATAAAATATAAAATGTGATAACAAAAAAATCTAATTACCTTTCCATGCTTGTTCATTTGGAAACGTATAAATAATTTCTTCCTCTTCGAAATTGGAAATTTTCAAATTGGCTTCACGAATAAATTTTTCATATATAACTCTCGTTTCGGATTTCAAATATGGTGTCACTATTATATTATGTTCGTATTTTTTCCATTTCGGATGGTCAATAAGCATATCGAATGCGAATTCTAATGGAAGCCGTTTGTACAATATTTGGAATGTTTCTCCTTGCGGTTTTAACATGGTGTAAATATTTTTGAAAGCTTTGCTGTCAATTAAAAAATAATACTAAATTGTTTTATCACTTTATATAAATGAATTTTTTGTTGAGACAATCTGTATATTTTTATATTGTAAAATTTTTAAAACTCTTCCAAATTTTATGAAATTACTCATTTCTATAGTCAGTTGCAATTTAAAAGAGGTATTTCATTTAGAAGGATTTTTTTAATGTGACAATCTGTATATTATTTATAATTTACATTTTACATTAGAATTAACCCATTTACACATTAATAAATTGTCCCTAATATTTAAACCCTTTTATTTATAAGATTAACCGAAAAGTTATCATTGCTATAGTAAAGTGCAAATTAAAAGAAGTAAATTTATTTTTTTTAATAGGACAATCTATATATTATTTAAAATTTATATTTTACATTATAATTTACCCATTTACATGTTAATAAATTGTTCCTAAAAATTTTTAAACTTTTTAGTTACCAGATTAACCGAAAAGTTATCAGTGCAAAATAAAAGAAGTAAATTGAATTTTTTAATGAGACAATTTGTATATTATTTAGAATTTATATTTTGCATTATAATTAACCCATTTACATGTTAATAAATTGTTCCTAATATTTTAAAACTTTTTAGTTATCAGATTAACCGAAAAGTTATCAGTGCTATAGTTAAGTGCAAAATAAAAGAAGTAAATTTAATTTTTTAATGAGACAAGCTGTAAATTTTGCAATTTAAAAAGTAGTAAAATTATATAAAACCGTAAACAAATCGATTAAAATTGAGTAAAATCGATTATGCTTTCGCAAAAAGTTAAAAACAAGTGAAATCGATTAAGAATCGATTATTTTTTATCAATCAGTTATAATTGGATAATGTCAAGTAATTATTATTTAACAATTCTAATACAAACTATTAAAAATTTAATAAAATCTTGTAAAAAAATCGATTTCAATCGAATAATATCGAGTTAAACATATATTAAAAAACAAATGAAATCAAGTAAGAATCGATTATTATTATTTAACAAATTATAATACAAACTATTAAAGATTTAATAAAATCTAGTAAAAAAAATCGATTTTAATTGAGTATTATCGCTTGAAATTAAAAAAAAATCGATTATGAAATGAAATCGAGTAAGAAACGATTATTATTTAACAAATTCAAATACAAACTATTAAAAATGCAATAAAATCTCGTAAAAAATCGATTAAATTTTTTTTACGAAATAAAAAGAAGTTATTTCTTTTTTTTTAAATACACAGGCTAGATTTGAATAGTCAAGACTTCTTTTAATAATCTAGATTAAAATCCACAGGTTAATTACGCTGGTTCTCTAGACTCTTGTTTTATTTTTTCATCTTTTTTTATATTTATTTCAAACTAAATCCTAACAGCCGATTTACGGACCTTTTTTAATTAGACACGACTAAACGGACTTCTAGACACTCTCATAATTTTAACAGATAAAGTTTCCTTATAATTTGTTATATTATTTTCTTTGCCATAAAATTTAACGTCTATCAACTTAGCAAGACAACTTCGGAAAATTATACGGTATCTTATCAGTAATTTTCCGCTTTTTTGCCGCTAATTACTTGTGGAAAAAATTTGCCGCTCTTTTTTTTTATTAAACATTTCGCTAACTTGATTTCATGTTAGCAAAACAACTGTGTAAATAGTGACAACATCAAAAAACTGAAAGCTTGATAATTTACCGCTAATTAGATGTGGAAAAGAAAATTGCCTCTTTTTTTTTAATTAAACAACTCGCTAACTTGATATCAAGCTAGGAAGACAACTGCTTAAATAATGACGATATCAAAAAACGAAAAGCTGGAGACTTTGCCGCTAATTAGTTGTGGAAAAAAATTTGCTGCTCTTCTTTTTTTTTATTAAAGAACTCGCTAACTTGATTCCAAGTTGGCAGATCAACTACGTAAATAGTAACGACATGAAAAAACTAAAAGCTTTCGAATTTGTCGCTAATTAGTTGTGCGGGAAAAAAATTTGCCGCTCTTTTTCTTTTTTTTAATTAAACAACTCGCTAACTTGATATCTTGCCTCTGACGTACAGTAGCACAAATTGTTATAAAAATCTATAAATATTGGAGAAACTAAATTTCGCTGATACAAAAGTTGTACAAAAATTTCATGTGCCTTGAATGATATACACAGTGTTTCAAAAATCTGGAGACGGTCTTATTTGCTTTTAAAATAATTCAAAATGGAGTTCTGTAGCAAAAACAAACGAATGTTTTTGAATTTTAAACGCATAAAAATATGAAAAAACACATACCCTTACTAATGCCCGAATTTGGACCATTTATCTTTAGTAGTTTTTAAATTCCAAGACCGCTTCCAGACTCTGGAAATACGTAGGTGCAGGACCGTTTCCACACTTTTTAAACACCCTGTAGTTATTTATTCAAATGAATTTATATCCCAATTTGGGGTAAATTCTATAAAAGAAATAATAAATCTTACAAAAATTATCAAAATACAAAATATATTATATTATGTTTATCCTTTATATTCCTCTTCTTTTTTTTATTTTCTTTAACCTTTTTTAACTTTAAATTTCTTCTTTAGTGACTTAAAATTTTTTAATATTTTCTTTTAATTATTTGAATTTATAAAATAAAATTCATCCTCTAATTATTATTAAATAAGTTTCAGTTTTATTTTTTTTTTCAGCATTTAAAATCTTTTTTTATGTATAATATATAAATTTTTATCTGCTTATTTTTTTTATCTGTTTTTTTTCCCAAATTATAATTTTCTTACTAGATTAATTAATTTTCATAATAATAATGAAATAATAATATGTTCAAAAAAATAAAAATAAGACTCTTTATGTTCCATAATTGTTGATTTATAATAAACTATATACCAATTAATAATAATAATTTCTTTAAAAATCAAACCTTTTTTAACAATAAAATTTGTTTATAAAATTTAAAACTCATAAAAATTATTTCATAACAATATATATTCGGATTAAAAACAATTATTCAATTACGTAAACATTTGTTTTTATAAAATTTGAAGTTGCTGTATAAAAAATATAGAAATTGTTATTAAAAAAACAGGCGGCAATTTTTTTGTTTCCACAGCAATTTAGTTTTTTGATATCGTCATTATTTACGCAATGGAGAAGTTTCATGGTAGTGATAATATAATATGTTTTAAAATTTAACTAAAATATAGGCAAAAACTAATAAATCAGTAAAAAAATTTTTAAAATTGGTCAATAAATAACCGAGAAATATAATATTAAATTTGATCATTTTTAGGGCGGATTGTGGTGCGTGTGACGTCACATATCCGCATAGCCAAAGCGCCGTACTATAAAACAAACTTTATTCTATAGCGCATGTCTGACTTTAATTTTATTTTATTTCTGCCATCGTAATTTATTAACTGTCACACAACAAAATATAGTCCAAGAGCCAAGTATTTTTTTCTGCAATATTCTACAGAAGGGATTTTATTGTTAGAGGAACATGTTCAGAGGTGTCCCTTGAAAGTAAATTCAAGTTAGCGGGACAGAATTTATTTTTAGGGGACACCCCTATAAACATGTTTCAACAATAAATTCTCTTCTGTAGAAGATTGTATTATGAACCTACTTTGTTTGCTCTGGCGCTTGGACTAATAAAGAGAAATACAATTATCCCGTCTCGTATACTAGTTAGGATAAATGACGTCAGGACCGAGCAACCGCAACATTAAAATGTTATAACTCTGTTAGTTTTTGAGATATCTTAATTTTATTTTCACACTTTTGTTTAGTTTTTGTCTTGCTAAGTTGATAGACTTTAAAAGTATATAATATATAAAAAAAATAAGGATAATTTACTTACCTAGCGATATTTAAATGCAACGTAAATAAACTAAAAATATGATCAAATCTTTCTCGAAATTCTAGTGGAATAGTTTCCGTAGCAATATCCATTTGTTGAATTTTACCTTTAGGTATAATCACATTTTTTTTAGCATAATCCACCATAGGTTTAGAAATATCAGTGGCGATATATTCTTTATAATCGGTGCCCAAAAGTGGTGCTAAACAATTTCTAGAATTACTCCCATCGGCAAATCCAAATTCGAAAATTGAAGCATTATTTTTTAAATTTAATAAATTTTTGTGTTTGTTTAAAACGTATTTCGCGTTGGTTCGGGTAAATATTGCACTTTTTGAAAATAATTCAGGTAATATCATTGACCCCATTTTTATAATAAATAACTAAAAAAAAATATAATTGTTAGTTACAAGTGTTAAGATTTCACTGACTGAATATCTGTCTCTAATCGACGCCTTTTATCAAATTGAGTAATAAATATTTTTGTTTTAAATTAAAGTTAACCTTATTGTGTTATCGTTATCATCATTAATATTATAATTTTATTTTAAATGAACCGAGATCATTCAATCTTAATTAAACAAATTATTTTTAATCAGAAAAAAGAATTTTTTTATAATATATTAATTTGTTACGATAAAAATTCTCCTGTAAAAACTTTTCTGTTTCACAATGTCAACGATAATGTAATATTTCCGAATTGTTGGATTTTGTGTATTTTCCTCAAAAACTTTTAAAATTCGTTTTAAAGCTGAGAAAAAGTTGTTCAAACAAAAGAAAAGAAAATTGTCAAAAAAAGCACGAACAACTTATTTAATCAATCTTTTAACGGATATTTCACACCCGAAAGTTTATTATTATTTTTTATCATTTAATAAGACTTAACACGTTGTTAAAACCGCATTAAATATGATTAAATTTTATATTTGTGTAAAACTTTTTAATTAAACTTCTCTCGCAAAACCAATTTATGTTGATGTTGATACGCCGCTGTCTCTTTGTTTTTCGCGTCAAGCTTGAGGACTTTGGAAAAACAAAAAAAGCGGAAAAGACCAAGGATTATAAATGAAATATGTGTACAGGAACGAATGTGACAACTGGAAATCTGTTTTAACCTAAAAACTCACAAGCGTCAATCATATTTTTTTCTGGAAAAAATAAAAGGAATTATGTTGTTGAGAGCGTCTCGTTCTGACATTCATTACTATTTAATAGCGACAGAAAAAAAAGGGATGATGTATTAAATATAAATTTTCGGTGAAAGAAATACAAAATATTTGTCTAAAAATTTTAATTAATTAGTTAAAAAAATTTTATTCCGTTCTATTTTAGCTGAATCGGGCATGGGAAATCCCAACTGCACTGAAGCTCTAAGCATATTGTGCCCTGCCAGTTTTCACATCAGATCAGTACTCTTACCAAAGTAAAAAATAGTTCTTTCCCTGTTCAGGTCCCGGAAATATATGAAGAGGAGTTTCGTCCTCTTCCTCACATCTACATAGAAAATCTTCCAATACCATTATAAGATTCAGGTATCTTCTGAGCTCGTAGTGTCCTATTAGGATACCCAGTGCAGTTTTATAATAGCAGATTGTCCCTACTCTTTCGTGATCCTTCTATTAGTGCTTTGGACTGTCTTGGCCCCAGAAGTTTCATCCAGTATTCCCTGCGCTTGTCCTTTAATTGTTTCTCCAGCAAAATCTTTATTGTCCAACTACTAAACCGACACCTACAGCGTCCCCATCAAAATTTCTCCCTTCCGGTTTTCTACAGTTGGTTATCGCCGTACAGTGAACAGTGGCGGCGTTAACATTGAACTGCTTCCTGTTTTGTTTCCTTCGACGGCAAATTTAAAATATTTAAAGATGTATATAGGGTGTTTCATTGGGAAACGGGCATACGTTAACTGCAGATAGGGATCACCTAGTTTATTCTAAATAACTAGGGTCTAGCGGTCGTTATAATATTATTTTGTCTATTTATTTAATGGCCTATAACTTACGATCCACTCTGTAATTTTTTTTTTATATTTGGGCAACACATTCTTCATAAGTTGCCAAATCCATTGAGACATTCATAAAAAACAAAAAACCCAATTCCGATGTACAAATTTGGTAATCCTCAAAACAATACCCTGTATTCCTGAATTTAAAAGGTTTGTTTCCACATTCAAAAATAGCGCAAAAAACTGAATCTGGAGTTTGCGCAGAATAGTTTACTACTTCAATTTTATATTGACATTGCTTATTTATTAGAATTTTGGGAAGTAAAATTGAAATTCATCGGATTATTTACATTTTGTTTCATTTTAATGACAATTATCTTATATTAAATAGTAAATATTGTGAAATCACTATTAATTCATAATATTATAGCTTAAGAAATCAGTATTAATTCTTGATATTTTAGCTTAAGAAATCAGTATTAATTCATGATATTTCAGCTTATCAAATAAGTATTAATTCATGATAATTTGGCTTAAGAAATCGCTATTCATTCATGATATTTTAGCTTAAGAAATCACTATTAATCCATGATAATTTAGCTTAAGAAATCAGTATTAATTCATGATATTTTAGCTTAAGAAATCAGTATTAAGTCATGATATTTTAGCTTAAGAAATCACTATCAATTGATGATAATTTAGCTTAAGGAATCAGTATTAATTAATGATGTTTGAGCTTAAGAAATCAGTATCAATTCATGATATTTTAGCTTAAGAAATCACTATTTATTCATGATAACTTAGCTTAAGAAATCAGTATTATTTCGTGATATTTTAGAGTAAGAATTAAATATTAATTCATGATAATTTAGCTTAAGAAATCGGTATTAATTCATGACATTTTAGCTTAAGAACTCACTATTAATTCATAATATTTTAGAATAAGAAATCAGTATTAATTTATGATATTTTAGCTTATCAAATCAGTATTAATTCATGATATTTTGGCTTAAGAACTCACTATTAATCCATTATAATTTAGTATAAGAAATAAGTATTAATTCATGATATTTTAGCTTATTAAATCAGTATTAATTCATTATATCTTGGCTTAAGAAATCACAGATGACCAAACTTGAACATTTTTTGTTAAGTCGGACCTGGATTTTATGAAGGACCAAGACCTAAAAGTTGTCTTCATAAGATACAGCATTAATTTCAACAGCATTAGGTACAAGAATGTTTTAAAAACAACTTAACAAGACGTATACCATGCGGTATTACAAAAATTTTAAAATTGAGGTTAAATTTTAGTTAAAGGTAAGGCAAAAGAAAGGAAGAAAAGAAGAAATTGATATTGTTAATTTTGGAAAAAAGAAGAAGATTAAAAGTGGCTAACAGAACAAGGTGATGTAACATAACGATTAGGAGTGGCTACTTACCACAAACTTAAAGGTTCTTGAATAAGGGTTTAAATTTATTAATGCCTATTTCTAAAGGTGTGGAGGGACTGCCGCTGAAACTCGGACTGCCAATGCATTTTTAAACCTTAAATTATTTGATCTCAGACCGTACTATTTTTCAATCAATTTTTTTATCATTTAATATATGTGATAAATAAATACAATGAATTCATTTCATTTAGATAAATAATCTTTAATCAAAATTCAAATTTTTGGGCAACAAAATTTTTTTATCAGCAAAAAAATATTATTTCTTTGCGAGATTTACCAAATTTTTCAATTTTAATTTGTTGTTTGCTATTAAAAATACAATAATTAAGGTGCGTTAGTTATACTTGAAATATTTTCTTTTCATACTCGACTGAAAAGTTTTCTTTTGATCTTGTCGCAATTTTTCCAGCGTACATAAAGAAGAAAATTTACGCTGTTTTTAGTTACATTATTTTTACCTTCTTTGTTTGTACCAAGAATGTCGTGGAAATCAGTGACCCGAAAAGAAAATAACTAGAAGATTTTTTTTATAATCTTAACACATATACCGCCACTTCAGTTGAATGATTTAAATTTTTATCGTAAGAAATTTTATATATTTTTTTGGGAAACCTAATATCGTCGAGAAAGGACACATGTAAGGGAAAAGCCAGTGGTTCAAAGGGTCATCTTTCGTTTGATTATTGATATACAAGGGTTTGACTTGACCTTTTCCCTATTGATCATTTCCTTCGGAATAGACCATTATACTGATTGATGTTACCCTAGAGATTATTTCAGTTTTGACATAAAATAAAATTGTGATTAGAAAACAGAATTTTTTATCAATTAATCATTTATTTACTAGTGCGATATTTAATTTCGTATTTTATTGGTATTTTAATTATCGAGCCTACAAACAAGCTTATTAAAAATCGACACATGCAATCATGTATGCTTCATCAATCAAATGTTCGTTCTATATATTTTTTAAATTGAACAAACTAGTGGCACAATAAAAAACTGAAATTTTATTACGATCGATTTTGTAAATATAAATTGAAAATTTCCATGTTTGAAACTGAAATAAATAATAATAAAATTTATTCTCAATATAAAACTATATATCCCATAAAGAATGGTAAATATTTATGACTTAAAATAATAATTTTGCGCTGGTCAAAAATATCGTGCATGATTTTATTTAAATTTAAGATGATTTAAAAAAAAATTGTTGATTTTTGACAGTCATGAAATGTTTAAAAATAATTTCAATCTTTTAATACATTTAAGAAAAATCCATATAACTTTTAATGACTTCATATCATTTTAGTTGATTTTGAACGATTTTGGAAAATTTTTTAAAAAATATTCGACAATTTTAAATGCTTCCTAAAGACGTCAGGATTATTTTTAGATGATTATAAATGATTATATAAGTTGGATCGAAACTACCGATTTAATATAGGAATCAATGAGGAAAACAAATAAATTTCTTTAATTCTGGGGCTTTTTGTGAAATTCGTCGAAAAATGTTTTAAGCGTTCAGTCCAACGTCCGACCGAAAGTTTACTTTATATCTATGCTGTGGACTTTAATCATCCCGTTTCAGTATTTTAATCTTAATTAATTATTTTAATCTTAATAAATTTTTTTATTTGGATTTTGAATATTTTTATGATATGGTGGACTATTTTAATCAACTAAAATTAAATTTTATCTGCTTTTAAATAATTTCACATAATTTCGGTGATAGAGGAGAGACTGCAACTATGAGGATTTTTTAATTTTTCTAATTTTCGTCTCTCCCTTTTCTTAAATCCACAATTTTTGTTTAAAAATTTTGAAAAAATTCCCATTTTATTTTCTTTTCTATGGTGTTATGTTTATTTTATTATTATTTTTTTGTCTTGAAATTTTTAGTTTTTATATTGTTTCCCCCTGTAACAAAAAAACTATCTATGATATTAAAACGTGCTAACTGTAGTTTGAAAGAGAAAAAAATATACTATATATGCGAAAATATTCAAAATTTTAGACAAAAAATTGTAGTTACGGGAATAGGGAGAGACCACAACTGTAAGGATTTTTTAATTTTCCTTATTTTGGTCTCTCCCTTTTCTCAAATCCACAATTTTTGTTTAATAAATTTTCACTGATAGTGAATTGTATTCTCTTTTCAACGGTATTAAGTTTATTTTAATATATATTTTTTTATGGGGTTTAAATAGCATTTTTATCTTGAAATTTTTAATTTTCATTTTGTTTCCCCCTGTAACAAAAAAACTATCGATGATATTAAAATGTGCTAACTGTAATTGGAAAGAGAAAAAAATATACTATATATGCAAAAATATTCAAAATTTTAGATACAAAATTGTAGTTACGAGAATAGGGAGAGACCACAACTGTAAGGATTTTTTAATTTTCCTTATTTTGGTCTCTCCCTTTTCTCAAATCCACAATTTTTGTTTAAAAAATTTGAAAAAATTTTCGCTGATAGTAAATTTTATTCTCTTTTCAATGGTATTAAGTTTATTTTAATATATATTTTTTTATGGGGTTTAAATAGCATTTTTATCTTGAAATTTTTAATTTTCTTTTTGTTTCCCCCTGTAACACAAAAACTATCGATGATATTAAAACGTGCTAACTGTAATTGGAAAGAGAAAAAAATATACTATATATGCGAAAATATTCAAAATTTTAGAAACAAAATTGTAGTTACGAGAATAGGGAGAGACCACAACTGTAAGAATTTTTTAATTTTCCTTATTTTGGTCTCTCCCTTTTCTCAAATCCACAATTTTTGTTTAAAAAATTTGAAAAAATTTTCTATGATAGTAAATTTTATTCTCTTTTCAATGGTATTAAGTTTATTTTAATATATATTTTTTTATGGGGTTTAAAGAGCATTTTTATCTTGAAATTTTTAATTTTCTTTTTGTTTCCCCCTGTAACACAAAAACTATCGATGATATTAAAACGTGCTAACTGTAATTGGAAAGAGAAAAAAATATACTATATATGCGAAAATATTCAAAATTTTAGAAACAAAATTGTAGTTACGAGAATAGGGAGAGACCACAACTGTAAGGATTTTTTAATTTTCCTTATTTTGGTCTCTCCCTTTTCTCAAATCTACAATTCTTATTTAAAAAATGTGAAAAAATTTCTACTGATAGTGAATTTTATTCTCTTTTCAACGGTATTAAGTTTATTTTAATATATATTTTTTATGGGGTTTAAATAGCATTTTTATCTTGAAATTTTTAATTTTCATTTTGTTTCCCCCTGTAACAAAAAAACTATCGATGATATTAAAACGTGCTAACAGTAGTTCGAAAGAGAAAAAAATATACTATATATGCGAAAATATTTAAAATTTTAGACAAAAAATTGTAGTCTCGAGAATAGGGAGAGACCACAACTGTAAGGATTTTTTAATTTTTCTTATTTTGGTCTCTCCCTTTTCTCAACTCCACAATTTTTGTTTAAAAAATTTGAAAAATTTTTCGCTGATAGTAAATTTTATTCTCTTTTCAGTGGTATTAAGTTTATTTTAATATATATTTTTTTATGGGGTTTAAATAGCATTTTTATCTTGAAATTTTTAATTTTCATTTTGTTTCCCATTGTAACAAACAAACTATCGATGATATTAAAACGTGCTAACTGTAATTGGAATCAGAAAAGAATATACTATATATGCAAAAATATTTAAAATTTTAGATAGAAAATTGTAGTTACGAGAATAGGGAGAAATCACAACTGTAAGGATTTTTTAATTTTCCTTATTTTGGTCTCTCCCTTTTCTCAAATCCACAACTTTTGTTTTAAAAATTTGAAAAAATTTTTGCTGATATTAAATTTTATTCTCTTTTCAATGGTATTAAGTTTATTTTAATATATATTTTTTTATGGGGTTTAAATAGCATTTTTATCTTAAAATTTTTAATTTTCATTTTGTTTCCCCCTGTAACAAAAAAACTATGGATGATATTAAAACGTGCTAACTGTAATTGGAAAGAGAAAAAAATATACTATTTATGCAAAAATATTCAAAATTTTAGATACAAAATTGTTGTTACGAGAATAGGGAGAGACCATAACTGTAAGGATTTTTTATTTTTCCTTATTTTGGTCTCTCCCTTTTCTCAAATCCACAATTTTTGTTTAAAAAATTTGAAAAAATTTACGCTGATAGTAAATTTTATTCTCTTTTCAATGGTATTAAGTTTATTTTTAATATATATTTTTTTATGGGGTTTAAATAGCATTTTTATCTTGAAATTTTTAGTTTTCATTTTGTTTCCCCCTGTAACAAAAAAACTATCGATGATATTAAAACGTGCTAACTGTAATTGGAAAGAGAAAAAAATATACTATATATGCGAAAATATTCAAAATTTTAGACAAAAAATTGTAGTCTCTAGAATAGGGAGAGATCACAACTGTAAGGATTTTTTAATTTTCCTTATTTTGGTCTCTCCCTTTTCTCAAATCCACAATTTTTGTTTAAAAAATTTGAAAAAATTTTCAGTGATAGTAAATTTTATTCTCTTTTCAATGGTGTTAAATTCATTTTCATATTTTTTTTATTGTGGGATATAAAAAGCATTTTTGCCTTGAAATTTTTATTTACCATATTGTTTCCCCCTGTAATAAAAAAACTATCGTGCTAACTCTAAATTTCAGACAAAAAATTGTAATTGTGAGAATATGGAGAGACCATAACTAAGGATTTTTTAATTTTTCTCTTTTTTTTTAATATAGAGTACAATTTTTTATATTTTATTTATTTAATTTTAAAAATACTTGAGATTAGTTTTTGGAAATTTTTGACAATTAGATATTTTTTGGAAAATTTTAGATACTTCCAAAAAGATTTAAGTAAAATCTTAAATGATTAGACACAATTTTTTAAAAATTAAACGAATTATATACTATTTTTTTTTATTTTCATTGTATGATTTTAAAATACTTATTTAAAATTCGAAAAAATTATATGCATTTTTTTTTGTTTTTAGAAATTTTTAATGATTTCAGACAGTTTCAATATAATTTCAGATTAATAAAAGAAAATATTTTTTTAACTCTATAGAAGATAAAAATAATTTATTTTACTACTTGAATTTATCTATTAAAAAAAAATAGACGTATACTTTTACCCATTAAAACATGTCTAAAAAATATTTAGGTCAGCAACCAATACTCAAAAATCCTCAAATTTCGAAATACAAGGAAAATAAATCAATACAAACAGTTTTTTAACGAAACTTTGCAGGTGAGTTACTAGTCTAATGTAACAGTACCTTATTCAAGGGGGTCTTAGTAATTTATATTTGACATGAAGGAAGTAATAAATTCTTAGCCACTTCAGAAAAATAAGTCTATTTCGTTTAAATTCAATACATTCTAATAATTCACTTAAGAAATATTTACCAGGATATATAAATCAATAGGACAAAAGATGCCCTTCTTAGAAAGGCCTTTGCAAAAGGCAACGGTTCTTAACACATGTTATACACAAAACTTTCTGACACGAAATTAAATTTACTCGTTCAAAAATATAAAAATATAAAACAACGTATTTAGTTTAGTTAAATTATGTTATTAGATAAGAAATTGGAAACAGGACATGGCTTTGGATGATGGTTTTTTGGCGGGTTTTTCCATCCCTGAAAAGTCCAAAGTTCATGATTGTAACCCGACCTTTACCTGTCTCGAGAGATCAGACTTAATATTGTATGGCGCGGATTCTAATTACATAGCTAGTCGCTGATATATCGCATAATTAAATTTAAGTAAACTCTTTCAAATTTACCCAGAGGGCAGCACTAACTGGAAGTCAAATTTGTAATAAAAAGGGATACGCCCTTCTTGGTTCGCTTAGTAAAATGTTCTCATTTCTGATTTGCTAGGTTCCAGTAAGATTAAGGGTGGTACGGTCACCTCACGGTGTCCGAACCAATCCGGAAGCCTTTCACTATGCGACAATAATTTCGTTTGTAACTTTGAAAATTATTTCCAAATTTGAGTTAGTTAATTTCCAACTTCGCTCGGGATCGGTTCTTCTTCTAATAAGCAGTGGTTTTAAATATTAGTATTCAGAGTAAGTTTTTCAACTAAAATTCGGGTTTCATGGTTACGGGGTTGTTTAAGTAAATAATAGTTTTTGCGCGCCTAGCTATTGATGAGAGTCCGCTTGATAGGGAACTGAGTAGCTGTTACTCTTTACTAATTAATTAGCTTCATTTTGTTTAATAACTTGTAAACTAATTCTCATAATTGTCTCTCTAGTAACTTTGGACCAACTTATGGTCATGCATTTAAGTATCTCTCGCCAATAAAATTAATTAGTATTTATCTCGTGTTTTAATCAATGAAAATAATTATTCTCCCGTAACCTAAAAATGTGTGAAAAATAGTGGCTACGACCTCCTTCGTGACGACTGCGAGTTGAAGATGGTTCGTCAGGACAAAGGTAGGTGAAATGTATTTTTTATTAGATATAGAAATTCTCTGTGCTCGCGACGCGAATTATTTCTGTCTCGCGATTTCCTCTTACAGAATCCACGTATGCCTCGCTCGGCCTACAGTCAATTAACGGTGTTTTACAAGGTCACTTTAAAATCAATCATAAACTCTACATAATAAATGATACCTATTAAATAGAATAGAAAATAAAACAGAAAATACAGGTGACAGGTAAAATGTAACAATTATAGGGTAAAAATGTAACAATGGTGTCAGGTTTGTTCGGTGTAAGAAAAACTGTGGACAGATTAAGAATACGTCGAAATTGATAAAATAAAGTAATTTATAATGTTTTTTTAATAGAGCAAAAATATCCACACAAGAAAACTGTAAAAATTTTTTTTTATTTGTATTATTTTTATCTCACAAAACAGTCAATTTAATTTAATTTTTTTCTTTTCCTTTTATTAATCAAAACCGTATTGAACCAGGTGCACAGTGAACGAAATATCTATAATTATAAATTTTTGTTGTTGTTTTGTTTGTTTATTTATTTGTTTGGAAATGAAGAAAGAAGGTTTATTGGGACGAAAACGAAATTAACTCCGGTATCGAATATTACCGTAAACGATGATTATTCTCTAATTAAAAGTAAAAGTAGGAATAACTAGGAATATTGAAATGTTAAAGTAATGTTTAAGTATAAATAAGTGAAAACAGAAAGAAAATTTAATTAGAGAAATAATGCATCATAAACCAAGAAGGTTAGGGATAGTTAGCTAGCCGGTAATAAGTTATAGGAATTAGAATAAGCAAAAGTTGATTTTTATAGACGTATTCAAATTTATCATTGTTATTGTTTTGTTTTTTTCACGAAAAGAAAGATTAAGTTAAATTTTTATGGAAAGCTGGTGATTAAAGTAGTTTCATAAAGGTTGCGTCAATAATTAACAGAAAGTAAATGCAGATACCGTAGAATTTTTTTTTTTGAGCATTATTTTGGAATGAAAATGAAATTATAAGGAAATTAAAAGGAAAAAGATGCAACAATGTTATTAAAGTAAAATGTGAATACCATTTTGTAATAAGACCCGAAACGATTTTTGTTATTGTAAATATCCGTAGGGGTAATAGGTACGCCATTATTCACGTAATTTTATTTAAACCACAATAGTTAGACAATTTGTAAACCAGAAAAGTAGTCAAGGCAAGGAACATAATAGAGAAATTGAATACACCACAGAGTTTTTTTTTAATAATAAACAGAATTTTGAAAGAAAAATAAGTTTTTTTTAATTACTTTGGGCATTATTATTTTTTTTTGTAAACAAAAAGGAAGTAGTTAGTAACATGTAATCGTCATTATAAAGTTTATTAAATAATTCAATTTTTTTCATATCTCCGTTAATAGATAAATTAAGAGAGACTTAAAGTTAAGGGCATGTTTTTATTTTTGCTTGGTTTATTTATTTTAGTTCAGTAACCCTCATAAAACCGATTAGGAACCGTTACTATGGTAGTAGGTCACTATAACAAGTGGCACCTGCAGTTAGGCGCCTGTAATAAAATATGGGTCAAATCTCTTTTATTGAACAAGGGTATAGTAGTGGTACTGTTTATGGGTATTTATTAGCCACATAATAAAGAAAGAGTGTAAAGTTTTAAAATAAAGTAATAATAATAATTGTAAATTTTCAATGACAAGAATGGTTGGTCGGATATTGTTAAAAAGAAAAAAAAAATTAGGAATAATGTTACTTGGTAAATAATAGGAATTAGGATTAATAAGAGAACAATAGAAATAGGGTTTTCAGCTCGGGCAACGGATTTAAGAAGCAAGGAAATTCGAAAAATACAAAGTTGACAGATTTTTTTTTTATTTTTATAGGAGGGCGTGCCTTCGGAGATGCGTTACTAATTGCAGTTTCTTTTTCAGGTCCAGCTATAGCATATTTGCTAATTAAAAGTGCTATATTTAATTCTTGTTTTCAGGATTTTTGCTGAATTTTTTTTTTCTATTGTTTATATATGTTTTATTTTTCTTGCCCTATAATAATTGCATAACCATTAGATAATCTAGTACCGCGTCGCGCCGTCGTTCAGGTGAGTGGTGTGAACACGGATTAATCGGTGAAATAGTGCTTTGTGTTTAGTTCAATATAGTGTTGTAGTGTTATTTTAATCAGATACGAGTGATTTGATATTGTTGTAGTTAAGGTATAAAAGTATTAGGAAGGAATAGATAGGTAATAGGTGAATAGTGATAGGTATAATAGAAGTGTACATATTTAAAATAAAAGTTAAAACAAAAAAGGCGACAGAAAGTCGGTAATTGAACCAAGGAAGTGCATTTAGTCAATTAAAGTTAAGTATTGGAAGAAAATAATTAAGGAAAAAAAAAACGGAAATAACATGGATGAGTTTGATAACGAATCAACAAATAGGAGTGGGGAAACCAACCCAACGACAAGTAATCCGAGAATGCAGATGAACATGCAAGAAAATTCGACAACATCGGGGTCGAATGAAGGAACCCCATCAGCTATTGACGAGATGAATATTCATCTAAGAAGGCTAGCACTGACTTCGAACACAGAGTTGTCACAAATTGAATCTTTTAATGGAGGGCCAGACTACGAAATGTTTTTGACATCAGTGCAAAATTTGGGTTCCTACCATGGATGGTCTCAAGAACAGACGATGAGAACTATAATCATGAAGTTTAGAGGAAAAGCGAGAGAGTATTATAATGCATTAATGCCACAAGAACGGCCTACAAACCTGGAAGAATTGAAAAATTGGCTTCGAAGTGTTTTCGGAAAACGACTAACGATAAGAATGGGAAAGAAAGAGCTAGAAAGGTGCATTAGAAACCCAGATGAGACCCTTGGTGAATATGCCCAAAGACTTAAAGTAATAGCAAACAAGATGTTTCCAATGAATAACTTAGCACCTCCACAGTTATACCACCGTGAGCTACTGCTGGTGGAACAATTTATGGCTGGCATAGAAGGTAGATTGGCAAATGAAGTTTTGAGAGGAGGAGAATTCAATACAATGGAGGATGTCTTACGCGAGGCCGAAGCCTGCGAAGATATAGTATCTCGTATGGTTAATGAAACCTTGTACGACACCAGAATGGCAACCATAAGAAAGGTAGGGGTACAAGAACCCAACATTACTCAAAACAGAAGAGAAGAACAGCAAGAAGTCTACCCCAGTAGATACGAGCAAAACTCAAGACGGTCTGAACAAAACGAAGGAAGATATGGATCCCACGAGGGCAATTATCGAAGAAGAACCAACGGATATGTGGTAGATAGGCAGGATTACCCTTACATGAGAAACCGCTGTCGTAGATGCGGCCAGGAAGGACATTTCCGACTGGGTTGCAGAAGTCCTGGAAAACAATTCTGTTTCCACTGCGGAAAGGATGGACCAATGTGTTCTTTAAACTACTCGCGCACCGGCGATCAGCAAAGGAGATAGTAGTACCGAAGGTAATTAAAACCGTTATATGCCACATCGATGGCAATAACGCGAAGTATGTCGACCTGTTTATAGGCCAAATAGCGACGACATGGCTCTTAGATACAGGGGCATCGGTTTCATTAGTTAAGAGAAACGTTATATCTAAATTCAATTTAAAGATCGACGAAGAATCGCATTATATACTTACGGATATCTCAGGAAATATTTTAAGTAAGGAAGGGTCAACGATAGTCACGTTTGAATTACCGAAAGAAAGTATCAGACATCAGTGTCTAATTTGTGAAGACTCGTTGAACTTTCCTTCAGATGGCCTACTAGGAATAGACTTTTTGGAAAAGTTTCAACCAATACTTGACTTTGGAAGGGATGTGATGACACTTAGGGGGTGCGCCATGATACTGTCAAATGACCATTTAATACCAAGCCACCGGGTCATAGACAACAATGACCTGGAACAGAGTGAAAACCCGTCTGACCAACATGGCCAGCTATCAAGCTCACAAGACGTAAATGTATTGCAATGTAGGTCTAGTGACATAGGGAAGAAATTAGCGCAGGTAAATATGTCAGGAGCCGTTCCTAGGAAAAGTGAAAGAAGCCAAAAAGAAAATGAAGAGTGGATGAAGTATGAAAGTTCTGGGAAGTCTGGACCGTATTCTCTCATAGGAAAAGGGTGTGGGAGTACAAGAGATTATGATCCGATGTCTCACAGAAGTGGGAATTGTGGTACTACACGACCAGGAGAGATACGCAAGAGTACAATAGATGATAATCCGATGTCCTACGACGGTGGGAATTGTGGTACTCTATGTCCAGGAAGGCCACGTGAGAGTACAAGAGACGAGGTTCCGATGTCTCACAGAAGTGGGAATTGTGGTACTCCACGTCCAGCTGTCTTGGTACGTGAGAATAAGTTAGACTATGTTCCGATGTCTCACAGCAGTGGGAATTGTGGTATTCCACTACCGACGGACTCCCCTATATTGCAATCGGTACCAGTTTGCGACTCTGCATTTGATACGTGGAATGACCTTGATCCGCTTTACAGGACACACAATCTGAACATTGTGGATAAGGACACAAATAGACAAGAAGGACAGCACGACAAAACCAAACAACCCATAGTTGCACTCCTCGACGACAAAGAAGCGAGCAACCAAGTTGTTAGCTCTGGAAAGGGGAATACTTTTAAAGGACCGAACCTAGTCAGGATGCGAGACCAATTGTACATACCACCATTTCACGGTTGCGACTTGAGCGTTGCGGTGGATATCCGGAACTCTGCCGGCGTAAAAGTGTGTGAACCACTCAACCTACCTATAGGAATTTTTGTTGCTCGTTCTATAGTTTCAATACCAGATCATACTCAAATCACAGATAAACCGCATATTGTCGTGCGTCTATTAAATGCATCTCCAATACCTCAAACCATACATAAAAATACCCCAATCATAAAATTGGCGGAGGCTACGGAATTGATAGGTCAAGACGTATCACATAAAACAAAAACCTACACAGCGGAATATAAGCTACAACATCTCAAAGAAGAAGAAAGAAATAATTTTAAGAATTTTTTTGGATAAATATGAGGATATTTTTAGCATAAAAGGAAAAGCATTGAAGGCGACCGAGTTAGTTAAGCATCGAATCTAAATAGGAGATAACCCACCAATTTATAAAGCACCATATAGAGTACCGTTTAAAAAAAAAAAAAAACAAGAAATTTTGCGAGAACATATTGACGAAATGTTACAGGAAGGTATTATTCACATACAGGATCACGGAGCTGCGAGACGTAAACGCAACGGTCGAGGAAATAAACGGAAAGAAAGTAACACGCGTACACGTAAATCGTTTAAAACCGTGTAAATTTGTGGAAGATGTAAGTGATGATAAAATAAAAAGATTATCTAATGAAAATATTAGTAATAGCTCGCCAAATAGTAGTTTAGTAACAATTAAAGATTCACAGTGTCAGAATTCGCGAAGGAAAGCTAGGGCAAGGAAAACATGTGCTAACGAATATTTTTCAGATCCATTTCGGAACACCAAGGAACCAAGGTTCGTGCAAACCCACTTGGATAGTCCAAAACCGAGTCTGCGAGAGCGAGCAGCAAACGAACGACGACGAAGAATAAACCAAAATAAGAAGACTCCACAGGAACCAACTCAACCACAGGAACCAACCCAACCACAGGAACCAACTCAACCACAGGAACCAACCCAACCACAGGAACCAATTCAACCACAGGAACCAACCCGACCACAGGAACCAACTCACCTCAGCAACAAGGACTCGCAGCACTACAGAAGAACCACTAGGGGAATGGGACCGGCCCAAGACTACCCGTGGATTAGCAAGAGCAGGATTTGAGGAAAAGGGGGAGTACATTTCAATATTAAGTAGTTAATTATTAGGTAGCTAGTTTTATAGGAATAGGAGGATACGAGTACAACAGGGAGACTTCAAGAAAGACATTCGTTGAGTGGACAAGCTATTAATTTTATTAGTAATTTTTTTTATTTTTTTTTTGTATTATTGCCCTTCATGGCAGTAAAGCCAATATTAGTTTAGCTCAGCAGGACAGCGGAAGTAAATCATGAAGTCTAATTGTGGTAGTAATTGTAGTGTGTTCTAGTAGATCATAGAAATTATAGTACGTTGTTAGGTCTGATGCCTATGCATTTGCAGGTCTTCGGAGTCGACGACGAGCAAATCCAGGGCGAGAAGGATTCAGGTTCAAAGGAAACAAGGGACCGTGTCCATCGAAGCCGGACGAAAGCGTTGTCGTATAGGTTCCAGAAGGCATTAAAATGATAGGAGTTTGTATATTTCGAGTTATAGGTTTGGACGTGTCAATTTACTTCTTGTCAGAAAAATGACCCGTCTAAAGGGGGAGGGAATGTAACAGTACCTTATTCAAGGGGGTCTTAGTAATTTATATTTGACATGAAGGAAGTAATAAATTCTTAGCCACTTCAGAAAAATAAGTCTATTTCGTTTAAATTCAATACATTCTAATAATTCACTTAAGAAATATTTACCAGGATATATAAATCAATAGGACAAAAGATGCCCTTCTTAGAAAGGCCTTTGCAAAAGGCAACGGTTCTTAACACATGTTATACACAAAACTTTCTGACACGAAATTAAATTTACTCGTTCAAAAATATAAAAATATAAAACAACGTATTTAGTTTAGTTAAATTATGTTATTAGATAAGAAATTGGAAACAGGACATGGCTTTGGATGATGGTTTTTTGGCGGGTTTTTCCATCCCTGAAAAGTCCAAAGTTCATGATTGTAACCCGACCTTTACCTGTCTCGAGAGATCAGACTTAATATTGTATGGCGCGGATTCTAATTACATAGCTAGTCGCTGATATATCGCATAATTAAATTTAAGTAAACTCTTTCAAATTTACCCAGAGGGCAGCACTAACTGGAAGTCAAATTTGTAATAAAAAGGGATACGCCCTTCTTGGTTCGCTTAGTAAAATGTTCTCATTTCTGATTTGCTAGGTTCCAGTAAGATTAAGGGTGGTACGGTCACCTCACGGTGTCCGAACCAATCCGGAAGCCTTTCACTATGCGACAATAATTTCGTTTGTAACTTTGAAAATTATTTCCAAATTTGAGTTAGTTAATTTCCAACTTCGCTCGGGATCGGTTCTTCTTCTAATAAGCAGTGGTTTTAAATATTAGTATTCAGAGTAAGTTTTTCAACTAAAATTCGGGTTTCATGGTTACGGGGTTGTTTAAGTAAATAATAGTTTTTGCGCGCCTAGCTATTGATGAGAGTCCGCTTGATAGGGAACTGAGTAGCTGTTACTCTTTACTAATTAATTAGCTTCATTTTGTTTAATAACTTGTAAACTAATTCTCATAATTGTCTCTCTAGTAACTTTGGACCAACTTATGGTCATGCATTTAAGTATCTCTCGCCAATAAAATTAATTAGTATTTATCTCGTGTTTTAATCAATGAAAATAATTATTCTCCCGTAACCTAAAAATGTGTGAAAAATAGTGGCTACGACCTCCTTCGTGACGACTGCGAGTTGAAGATGGTTCGTCAGGACAAAGGTAGGTGAAATGTATTTTTTATTAGATATAGAAATTCTCTGTGCTCGCGACGCGAATTATTTCTGTCTCGCGATTTCCTCTTACAGAATCCACGTATGCCTCGCTCGGCCTACAGTCAATTAACGGTGTTTTACAAGGTCACTTTAAAATCAATCATAAACTCTACATAATAAATGATACCTATTAAATAGAATAGAAAATAAAACAGAAAATACAGGTGACAGGTAAAATGTAACAATTATAGGGTAAAAATGTAACACTAACGACCCTCATTGTGACTTGACATTTTTTTTAGAACATTTTACCATTGTGTTCCAGTTGTCTATCTCCCAATATTTTGACCCCAATTTTTTACGCCACTATATTTTTTTTTCAATTGCTTGTTTAATTTACTGAAAAAAATGCCTAACCTTTGGTATGTATCAAAGGAGGGTATCGTTTTAAATGGGTGTTTTGGGTTTCTCATGAAAAAAATTTTTATTTTTCAAAAACTTGAAAATCCAAGAGAGGAACGCGAAAAAATTTGTTTTGTATTAAAACTATAAGCTTAAAATGAATTTCCATTGCGAGAAATTCTAAATTACCTGATTTTTAGGCTGTATACGGACGGCTAACATTATTAATAAATAAAACATATTTAATGGAAGAAATCTCTTTGAAATGAAAAAAAAATACGTAGAATGAATCACTAATATTTTTAAAACTATTACATCTATCTAAAAAAGCCCAAATATTTAACAATTGTTAACTGAAAAATCTAAGAACTGTAAAAGTTTGACATTTATTATTAATATCCAAGTTGTTAAACCAATTTTTAAATATGGCAACATCGCATGTCTTAACACAGAACCACCGTAGCTCCTATATGAGGTGGAGCTTTTGGGAGACAAATACTCATGATTGTGCGCATGCGTCGTTAATGTTAGATTAGGTTTTTTTCTGATTATTTAGAATACAAATAAAAAAACTATTATTTGGATTAAACAGGGGTTAATCAGTAATACAAAATTGCATTTATTTTGAATTTCACAAAAAAATAAATTATGAAATATTTGTCTCCCAATAGCTTCCCCTACTATGAGCGTTATACTGTGACAGAAACAGCTCCTTCTACTATAAGCTGTGACAGAACTAGGACTTTAATGTTTTTTTTTTAACTTTAATTATGTTTATTACCAGTATTGATTAGCAAAGACCAGGATTTAGCAGATTTTTTACGATCAAACGTTTAATTTAAAATATTTAATATTTTTGAGACGTCTTAAGGTAGATCAGTTTAAGAAATAAGCGAAAGATAGCGCCAGTCGTCAATTTAAGTTTGAATTATCTATTTAAGCAAAGATGGAGTTACAATCGAAGTTATTTATTTAATTATATGCTTACCTTTTGCTACAAAATGCCCTATAATTATTGTGTCGCAATGTGTTCAAGAATAGTATTTTTAATAGTGATTCAAAAACTAGAATAAAAACGTAATTTCGACGCTAACTCCCCCTTGGTTATTTATAGTATTGAGGTGTAGTATTGCCAGTACTACAGAGAAAACTGTCGACTCTAAACCGAATTTAAATAAATCCGAGTGGCACTATCTTTCTCATATTTGTTTAACTGATCTACCTTAAGTCACAGATTTTTTTTTTAATTATAGGTTGAATATAGATTTAAAAAAAAAATAAGGGTTAAATTTTTATTACTCAGGTTTTTAATGGCCCATTAACCTAAAATCAAGCAAACACCCCATTCGTGTAAGAAGTTTTATTGATCTAAATAGGATTACACTATAACGTCAAATAAAATATTACTAACACATTTTTTAAAAGCTTTATTCAAATATTTATCAATCTTAATTTTTTAAATTAACGTGAAAAGTATAGTTAGTATTGTTTGAAATATTGAAACTTCGATATTTTAAATCAGATGAAATGCCATTTAAATTAATACCTTTTGCTCTTCCATCCATAATCTTTAGTGTCTTCTGATTTTTGCTGTATTAACCGCGAATCTGCTTTATTATTTTAGGTATCAATGTTAGAACTTATTTTTAAGTAATATACAACCAGTAGCAACTATGGTGACAACAATAAATCTTATGTGATATATTGCAAATTAATTTTTGTATTTGTCATTTCGATGACAGCTGATGACATAACTAATTCAACCATTTTACATTATTGGATCTTTATTTCCATTTTTTGTAGTAATAATACCAGTATTTATGATTTTAAAGTGTACCAATAAAAAAAATAGCAGAAAGTATTCGTGGATAACTGGTCTTTAAAACACTTGACCTATTTCGAGAAAAATCGCGCGTGTTCTATTAAATGACAGCTGGCCGCCATGTTGCCAAATCCTCCTTGTCAGTCCCTGTAATTTCAAATTTTCGAAATTAAAAAAAAGTATGTTCCGGGGCGTTTTAAAGAAAAAAAATTCGGGAAATCCATTTTTTTTTTAATATCTTTTAGTGAGAAAAATTTCGTACGGGGTCGCAAAAAACCCAAAAAACGATACCCTCCTTTATAGTTTTTGAGAAAAATTAGATGAAAGTGAAGAATGTAGAGTTTTTTTTTTTGGTAATGCTTTCTTTTGTCACATTAGCATATTGCATTTTAAATACTGAAAACAATATTTTTGTTAGAAAAGGTAGAAGAGACTAAAATACTGGAGACTAACATCTAATTTATTTCTCAAAAACTATTAATTTTATCCGTATCAAAGGTTATGCATTTTTATATTTTTGAAAATTTATTGGGACATACCCAACTGGAACGCCACTGGTAAAAGATTTGAAGAAAATGGGTCTCGTTAGTCTAGTAATTCAGTTGCAAAGTTTTGTTCAAAATTATTTATATTTAAAAAAGTTACAGAGAAAAAACTGTTTTTATTAATTAATTTTAACACCCTGTATTTCAAAAATTAAGAATTTTTCAGTATTATGGTTCCAAACCTAGATATTCTTTATTTATTCTGAAACACCCTGTATATTTTCCATTTAACGACTTATATATGGTTTTATAGTAAAATACCGATCAGTAGATCTATTAAATTTATATAGAATATTCCAGAATTATGTATGAAACGTTCTGGAATATTCTTTTATTTCAAATCACATAAATTTCACCTAGAATTATTAGTAAAATACCTTTGGAATTTACGACTTATGGGACATATCCAGTTAATGGCAACGTCCCAGTTTTTCGTCCATCGATATATTTGCGACGGTATTTTCAAATACATTTATCAGAAAAAAAACAGGGATGCCTCGGCGGTAAAAAATTGCAGCGCTGGATTATTTACGGCGAAGGATTTTTCGTTCTATATCCCCCATTAGGGAAGTAAATGTCTTGATTAGGGAGAATTTATTAGAAATCAAGGACCAAGGATTGGGCTCTTAGATTATCCGGAATATACACAATGATAAAAAAATCTGTCTACAGATTTTCTAAACAGTATGAGAGAATCTGAAGGTAGTTGAAAGTGTCACTTACTCCTAATGAGTATTGAATATTTTTAAAGAATCTAATTAACTCTGCAATAGTTATAATGAGTCTAAAATAGTCAGAGAGGATCAAAATCATTAGTGAGAGTTAATTAAATCGTCAAAGGATGAAAATTTGACACCGAGTCTAATAAGTCTTATAGATTCTGAGAGAGTCAAAAATAATTTTAAAACGTTTGAAATAGTCTATATCATTCCAAATGAGTCTTAGAGAGAGAGTCTAACTTACTCTTGAATATTTTAAAAGAATATAACTGACTCTGCAATAGTAATAATGAGTGTAAAGTGAGGATCACAACCATTAGTGAAAATTAATTAAAGCGTAAAAAGTTTTGAAAATGAGTCTGATAGATTCTGAAAGAGTCAAAATTCATTTTGAAATGTCTACATCATTCCAAATGAGTCTCAGATACTATTTAAAGAGTCTGAGAGAATCTGAAGATGTTCGAGACAGTCAAACTAAGTCTCAATGAGTCTTGAATATTTTAAAAGAATCTAACTGACTCTGCATTAGTCATAATGAATGTAAAACAGTCGATGAGGATCAAACTCATCAGTGAGAATTAATTAAAGCGTAAAAAGTTTTGAAAATGAGTCTGATAGATTCTAAAATAGTCAGAAATCATTTTAAAATGTGTACACCATTCCAAATGAGTCTCAGAGACTATCTAAAGCGTGGCGTGTGAGAGAAGCTGAAGATGTCTGAAAGAGTCCAACTTAGTCTCAATGAGTCTTGAATGTTTTAAATGAATCTAACTGACTCTTCAATAGCAATAATGAGTAAAACAGTCGGAAACAGTCGGTGAGGATCAAAGTCGTCAGTGAGAATTAATTAAAGCGTAAAAAGTTTTGAAAATGACTCTGATAGATTCTGAAAGAGTGAAAAATCATTTTGAAATGTCTACATCACTTCAAATGAATCTCAGAGACTATATAAATAGTGGTGAGAGAATCTGAAGGTGATTGAGAGAGTCTAACTTACTCATAATGATTTTTCAATATTTTAAAAGAATCTAACTGACTCTGCAATAGTAATAATGATTGTAAAACAGTCGGTGAGGATCAAAATCATCAGTGAGAATTATTTAAAGCGTAAAAACTTTTGAAAATGAGTCTGATAGATTCTGAAAGAGTCAAAAATCATTTTGAAATGTCTAAATCATTCAAAATTAGTCTCATAATCTATATAAAGAATGTGAGAGAATCTGAAAATGTTTGAGAGAGTCTAACTTAGTCTCAATGAGTCTTGAATGTTTTAAAAAAATCTAACTGACTCTGCAATAGTTATAATGAGTGTAGAATAGTCGGTGAGGATCAAAATCATCAGTGAGAATTAATTAAAGTGTAAAAAGTTTTGAAAATGAGTCTGATAGATACTGAAAAGGTCAAAAATCATTTTAAAATGTCTATAACATTCCAAATGGGTCTCAAAGACTATTTAAAGAGTGGAAGAGAATCTGAAGATATTTGAGAGAGTCTAACTTAGTCTCAATGATTCTTGAATGTTTTTAAAAAAATCTAAATGACTCTGCAATAGTAATAATGAGTAAAAAACAGACAGTCTCAATGAGTCTTGAATGTTTTAAAAAAATCTAACTTACTCTGCAATGGTAATAATGAGTGTAAAACAGTCGAGGAAGATCAAAATCATCAGTGAGAATTACTTAAAGCGTAAAAACTTTTGAAAATGAGTCTGATAGATTCTGAAAGAGTCAAAAATCATTTTGAAATCTCTATAACATTTGAAATGAGTCTCAAAGACTATTTAAAGAGTGCGAGAGAATCTGAAGATGTTTGAGAGAGTCTAACTTAAGTCTCAATGATTCTTGAATATTTTAAAAAAATCTAACTGACTCTGCAATAGTAATAATGAGTAAAAAACAGACAGTGAAGAACAGAATGAATTAAACCATAAAAACTTTTGAAAATGAGTCTGATAGATTCTGAAAGAGTCAAAAATCATTTTGAAATTTTTGTATCATTCGAAATGAGTCTCACAGACCAGCTAAAGGGTGTGAGAGAATCTGAAAATGTTTGAGGCAGTCCAACTTAGTGTCAATGAGTCTTAAATGTTTTAAAAGAATCTAACTGAATCGTCAGTAATAATAATGAGTGTAAAGTAGTTGGAGATGATCAAAATCATCAGTGAGAATTAATTAATGTGTAAAATGTTTTGAAAATGAGTCTGATAGATTCTGAAAGAGTCAAAAATCATTTTGAAATTTTTGTATCATTTCAAATGAGTCTCAGAGACTATCTAAAGAGTGTGAAAGAATCTGAAGATGTTTGAGAGTCTAACTTAGTCTCAATGAGTCTTGAAAATTTTAAAAGAATCGAACTGACTCTGCAATAGTAATAATGAGTGTAAAACAGTCAGTGAGGATCAAAATCATCAGTGAGAATTAATTTAATCAAAAGTTTTTAAAATGAGTCTGATAGATTCTGAAAAAGTCAAAAATCATTTTAAGATGTCTACATCACTCCAAATGAGTCTCAGAGACTATATAAATAGTGTGAGAGAATCTGAAGATGTTTGAGAGAGTCCAACTTAGTCTCAATGAGTCTTGAATGTTTTAAAAGATTCTAGTTGAATCTTCAATAATAATAATGAGTGTAAAATAGTTGGAGAGGATCAAAATCATCGGCGAGAGTTAATTAAAACGTAAAAGATTTTGAAAATGAGTTTAATAAGAGTCTTATAAATTCTGAAGTAGTTGAAAATCATTTTAAAATGTTTGAAATAGTCAAATCAGTCTCAGAAACTATCTAAAAAGTTTGAGAGAATCTAAAATTATTCGAGAGAGTCTAACTTACTTTCAATAAATCTTTTCGATCAAATCTAACTGACTTTGTAATGGTAATAATGAGTGCAAAACAGTCTAAAAGGATCAAATTGAAAATGAGTCTAATAAGAACTTAATAGATTCTGAAATACCGGGTGTCCCATTATATTTTCCGGTATTTCAAGAGCTTCTAACTTTTAAACTAATAAAGACAGATACATGCGATTTTCACTGAAATACTTCACAAAAGTTTTATTCCTAATTCCGGTTAACCAAAAAACAAAATAGCATTTTTTAATAATCGTTTAAAGGTTATAAGTTCTTGAAATTCCGGAAAATATAATGGGACGTCCGGTAGTTAAAAATTATTTTTATATGTTTGAAATAGTCTACATAGTTTTCATCGTATTTCAGTCTATTCTAATCCTATACACACGTAGGAAATTTTATGGAGGCACGTTTAACACAATTTCCAGGAATTTTCCCGAATTTCCCACGTGCTAATTACCGTTAATTGCTTAGGGGGATAATTGTTTTATACTTTGCGAACTCCACAGTGGGCTCTATTTTACTTTTAGATTATATTGTTGAAAGCCATGCGAGAGATAATTAAATTGTTGTAATAAATTTTTGATTAACCGCTTTATATCGTTTTATTAATTATAAAACGACTCGCTATGTGGGTGGGTAAAAAGTTTTTTCCACCCACAATGTAATTAATTTATAATTATTATGCTGTACAAATTTCGCTTTAGGTCTGAAAATGGGTGAACTAGTGGCCCTATTGATATTTTTTTACGGTAAGGAAAACAATAGCAGGAAAATTATAATTATGTTGGCCACAACCGTTTTTTTAATAAAAAAAAAAAAAACAGAAGATTATGGATATTGAAATGTTGCAAATACCACAAAATTTACTATAAGGTTATAAACGAAAAACAACAAGGACAGCAACATGTTTCGGCCATCATCATCAGGCGTATAATACAAATAGTATAATTAGAAAAACAATGAGAACAAATCTTAAATGTACTCGTAAATCGTATGTAATCATTATATTATAAATAATTATAATAAATTTTCTACTGATAGATATATTTTTGCCAATAGATACAGATAGAGTTGGAAGGCAAAAAAAAGACAACGAATATTCCCGTAGGCCGTAAATCTTTTACCTTCAAGTGGCAAATTCAGAATAAAATTTATGTCTCCTATATTTCTCGGAAACGGCAATGTCGGTCCTGCTCTAACGATGAATGAAATATTAATTTTTTACGATTTGTTGGTTTCCAATTTCAGAATAAAAAAAATATGAAAAATTGTATGAATCTAAATTTTAATATATTCAGAATTTAACACATACCAATTTCAAGTCTAAATATTTGTTGAGGTATTATTTAAAATAACAGAGCTCGTTTTACAAAAATCCAATTAAGTTGTTTCATTAGAGTTCCCATTTTATGATTTCCACGTCGACCCTCTTCCACTAGATTTGTGACCCATTTAAGTGTCTTGATCCTCGGTATTTATGTCCCAATTAGAATTCTAAATTAAACCGAAATAATATTCAAATTCAAAAATCCGTTAATGTGATATAATGCACAACGATATTAAATTCCAGTAAATAGGTATATATTCGCCTTTGAGTAACTATTACGGAACATTGTTAAAATCGATGAGAAGCTTCATTATAGAATCGGAGTGAGCTTGATTAGAGATCAAATAGCGCAGGCATAGAAAATTTGAGATTATTAAATCTGGAGCGGAAACTAACTAAGAGGAACTAACTAACGAAGTTCGGTAATTGGAGAATAACATTTCCTAATTTAATGGAAATAGAATACTTAAATCTAAATACAATTAATTAATATTTAACTAATCAATTGTATCATATCAATATAAAACCAGAAAAATAATAAATAATTAAATAAAATAAAAAATATTATTAGTGACAATAAGTGGAAAAAAGAATTTCGTGGTATGAAGTGAGATAGATACATACAATAGAAGATGTTACGTTTTTTTCCTGTGCCACCCTGTAGTTTCATTATTTTTCTGCTCAGTATATTTTAATTTCAGAGTCGCTTAATATCCCTTCTCTAGATCTCTCTCTCTTCTTGGTATTACTATAAAATGTCTTTCCCATGTTAACAATTCTCTCTCTTTGCTTCTTCTGTTAATACAATTAACTTTTCTTTTCTTCCCCTCGTAAGGGTAAGATTTTATTATATTATATTATATTTTCACTTATGTCCCCTGTTATCATTATTAATTATTTCGACACTAACATTTATTGTCTTAAAATTTAATTCACTTTTATTATTTTTATATTTCATATGTTGATCTAAAAATTCATATTAATATTATTCTTGTTTTATATTCTTTTTTTAAGAACAGAAACCAGAGGGAAAAAAATTAAATGGGGCAAAAACCAAGTGCGATAAAAAAAGAGAATAAAATGGGACAAGCAATAAATGTGAAAAAAGCAGAGGAAAATGGAACAAAAAACAAGTATGAGAGGAAAAAGGGGGAAAAAGGGGAAACTGTGGCAAACAACAAATTTGAAAAAAAAGTAGGGGACAAATGGGGAAAAGAGCAATGTGAGAAAATAGGAGGTTAAAATAAATAAGACAAAAACAAGCATGACAGAAAAATTGGGGGAAATGGGGCAAACAGGTTTAAAAAAAGGAGATAAATTGAATGGGGCAAAAACAAGTCAGACCAAAAAAGGGGGATAAAATGTGGCAAGCAACAAATGTGAAAAAAAGCAGTGTAAAAAAAATAAATGAGACGAAGAACACGTGTCAGAAAAACGTGTCAGAAATGCAAAATCAAGTATAAAAAATGGGGGAAAAATGAAGCAAACAGCTAAAGTAAGAAAAAAAAAGGGGACTAAAAGAGTGTGACAATAAATTGGACAAAAAACAAGTGTGAGAAAAAAAGAGAAAAAAAAATAAATGGGGCTGGAGATTTCGAGAGAGTTTTCTCGCCGTTACCGTTAAAACTAACTAGTGTGAATATAAATTATTTATAAATATCATAAAAATTTTAATAAAAACAAAATCTTAACAGTAAAATTTAATTTTAGAAAGACAATAGAAAGTAAAAACAAAATTCTGTTCTTTTGATAAAAGTTAGAGCGCCGTTTAAAAGTTAGCGAAACAAAATGGCATCTGGATGCCCTCAGCGATTGAAAATTCATTTAACCGGCTAACTTATGACAAATTTAATTAGGTACAACAGAGAGAAAGGCATCATGCTCCCTAACGAAGCTGCTATATTTCAAAATTAACAATCAAGAAGAACTTTTAGATTCAAAATGTAGTCGTTCCCCTCGCTCGCCGACTTTAAACAATATTCAGAAGAGAAATTTGTTTGAGAACATGAATGTATCTTCTAAATCAATAAGCTCTGTGTAAAGGTTAGATGTCAAGTTTTAATGTACAAGGTTTGGAATAAGTGAAAATTATAATAATTATGGTGAACAAACTTTGTAGGCCAGTAGAAATAAACAGTATATGCCAAAAATTTAACAATAATTACAAAAGTTTTAAAACTTTAATAAAGTGAAGAGTACATTCGAATGATACCAAGTCTGATTTTGCAACCATTTTTTCTGAACGGAAGATGTTGAAAATCGGGATTTAATGAATTTTTGCAATATCAGAGCGGAGAAATTTGCAAAAGTTCTGCAAACTTTAAAAGTTTTAAAAAATAGCAATTTACATCTTCTGATAAATTTGCGACCATTTAAACAAAACGGAAATGTTTGTTTTATCAAAAATAATATGTTTTTCATCCTAATTCTTCCATGAAAATTCCAAAAGTTATGCAAACTCGAAAAAATAAGTAAAATAATTTTCTGACAAAAGTGTTTTAATTTGCAACCTCATGCATCAAACGGAAAATATTTTTTTTCATAAAATTCGATTTTTTTATTGAAGTAAGTCTCGGAATAATTCCAAAAGTTTTTAATTAGGGTTGCAAATGAATATATTCCTAATAACAATGTTTTTATTAATTTGAAACCTCACCTGTAACACGGAAATGAGTATAAAATCAAAAAAAAAATATTTGCGTATTTCCACTCTACCAAAAGAAGCAAAAGTTCTGCAAACTTTCGAAGCTAAAAATAATTGTAGTATATGTCGTTTTAAAAATTTTCAACCATTTGAACCAAGCGGAAATGTTTGTTTTATCAAAAAAAAATTGTTTTTCATCCTAATTTTTCGATAAAAATTACAAAAGTTCTGCAAATTGGACAAAATAACTGAAATAATTTTTTTAAGAATTGTTTTAATTTGCAACCTTTTGCGCCAAGCGGAAAATATATTTTTTCATAAAATTGTTTTTTTTTATTAAAATAAAGTTTCATATTAATTCCAAAAGTGTTAAATAATAGTTTCAAGAGAACATTTCCTCGCCTACAATGTTTTCATTAATTTGCAACCTCGCCCGCAGCATGTAAATGAGGATAAAATCGAAAACAAAAATAATTTCGTATTTGTACTATCCCAAAAAAGCAAATGTCCTGCAAGTCTGTCAATTGGTGGCAGTACAATAATTTGCAATATATTTTATAATCTGGAACATTGTGAATTTAACAAAAATAGTATATGAAGTGGGTCCTTATAACATACGCGATTTTTCGAGCACGACGACGCAGGCATATGATACGCAGGCTAGGACTTGCAGAAATTTTTATATTTGTTTTATCTATTAATAGGATGATTTGAATAAAAGTTGAATTTATCAATAAGATGTATGTAAAATTCTGGGAGAATTATGTGAAATTTATCCAACAATTTTCATCGCAAACTAAACAATTGTCATCTATGTTGAAAATTTTTAAAACAAACAAACGCTTCAGTACTCGCCTAGAATAGAAAACGAAGTAGATACTTTTCGTCGTTGTTATAGAGACGAAAAATATTTTATTTTTACAAACCTCCCTTCACTCGTACTGCACGTTATAATACGTCTAAATTTTAGGAAAAGTGTGTTTCCGGATTACAGAAAGTACCTTAATATAGAACAATATTCGAATATCTTAAACTTATTTGCAATTTTTTTACAATTTATGGCCAAATTATCAAAACAACAAAACAAAAATATTTAATAAAAAAATATTCCGATAAAAAATGACGGTTGCAAATTACTTGTGTCACGTAAAATATTAGTTGTAATTATAAATACAATTTGCAGAACTTTTTGCAAATATTTCAGCAGTTGTAAAAATACAAAAAATTAATTATTAGTGAATAAATTAAGTTTCCATTTTTCCTACAACGTTGCAAAGTTACAAATTCATTGGGATCGCTAGTATCTTTATTTGCAACCAAGATAAAAAACTTTTGTAATTATTTCGATGCTTGTGTGTATCAAAAATGGCAGCATCGAAGAAAAAAGTTTGATAAATAAATGATCCGTTTGTAGGAAATGGTTGCAAATCTACATGAAGACGTTAAACTGTTTTTTCATGCACCGTACCAACTTTTGTAATTTTTTTAAACAAATTACAATGGAAAACTTAAACAAATGAGAAAAAACAAGATTCTGTAACTTTTACAAGGTTGCAAACTTAATGCATGTTGTAAAACATTAGTACTAGCAGTATTTCAAGTTTGCAAAACTTTTGCAATTTTCAGTGCAAAAATAAAGCATTAAAACGTTTTTTGCTCATTTAAACAATGTTCCGTTCATCCCAGACTTCTGCAAAATTTTATAGTTTGTTTTCATTAATGTACTAACACACCATGAAAATTTGAAAACTTTTGGAATTAATGTGAATTGATTGTCTCCGACGACTGGCCTATTGGTATATTAAGCATATTTTTGTAAATCTAAAACGGAGAAGTGTAAGATTTTACATAGTTAAAGATTATATATAGGAGCAGTGCAGAAAGCTAAAATTAATATATAATATATGTTACATATCAATTAAATTAAATATAATATAACATTCATTCTTTATACAGGGTGTTTCATTGGGAAAGTGACATACGTTAACTGCAGATAGGGGACACCTAGACGATCTCAAAAACCCCATATTTAATGTTTTCCCTGTAAAAATGCGAAAAAAACAAACAGAGGAAAATAGGAAAAAGTCACGAAAATAGGGAAAAATATAAAAAGACTAGGGAAAAAGTGGAAAAAAATAGGAAAAATTAGGATAAATGTTTTTCGTGAAAAATGAGAAAATGGGGAAAAATAGGAAAAATATTTTCCCTGGAAAAATGGAAAACTTGGAAAAAATAGGAAAAATGTTTTCCCTGTCAAAATACAAAAATAGGATAAAATAAGAAAAACAGAAAACAAAGGAGAAAGAATGGGAAAAAATGGAAAAAAAAAGTAGAAAAGTACAGAATAGAAAAAAGAAAAAATAGAAGAAAATAAAGAAAAATAGAAAAAAATGGGAAAATCAGGAAAAAATAGAGGAAATGGGAAAAAATAGGAGAAAGTACGAAAAAATTCGAAAAAAAACGGAAAAATAGGAAGAAATAAAGACAAAAATAAAGAAAAAAAGAGAAAATATGAAAAGTTGGGAAAAAGGGAAAATAAAGAAAAATAGAAAAAAAGGCAAACAAAAATATAGGAAAAAATAGGAAAACAGAAAACAATAGGAGAAAATAAAGAATATAGAGAAAATGTGAAAAGTTAGGAAAAAATAGGAGAAATAGGAAAAAATAAAAAGGAATACGAGAAAATAGGAAGAAATTAAGAGAAAATAAAGAGAAAACGTAAAAAATGTAGGAAATAAAGAAAAATAGAGAAAAAGGATAAGTTTGGAAAAAATAGGATAAGTTTGGAGAAAATAGGGCACAAAATAATAGGAAAAAGGGGAAAACAGAAAAAAATAGAATAAAATAAAGAAAAATTTTGAAAATTGGGAAAATCAGGAAAAAATTGAAAAAATAAGAAAAAATTTGAAAAAATACAAAAAAATAGAAAGAAATAAATAAAAATAAATAAAAAAACAGAAAAAAATGGGAGACAATAAAGAAAAATAGAGAAAATAGGAAATGCGAAAAATAGAGAAACATGAAAAAACCCAAAAAAATTGGAAATAAATAATATGAAAAATAATAATAATAAATAATATGAAAAACAAAGAAAATGGGAGTGTTAGGAAAAAAATAAAACAAAATAGAAAAAAAAATCACAGAAAATAGGAAAGAATACGAAAAATGGGAAATAATATTAAAAAAATAGGTAAACAGAATAAATAGGAGGAATTAAAGAAAAATAGAGAAAATTGGGAAAATCAGGAAAAAATAGAGGAAAATGAGAAAAAATAGGAAAATTTAAAAAAAAATACGAAAGAATACGAAAAAATTGGAAGAAAAAAAGGAAAATGGAAAAAATTAGAGAATATAGAAAAAATGAGATAAATAAAGAAAAATGGAGAAAACAGGAAAACTTTGGAAAAAAAGGAAAATAGAGAAAAATAAGAAAAAACTGTAAAAAATCGGAAAAAGTGGAAAACAGAAAATAATAGGAGAAAATAAAGAAAAATAGAGAAAATCTGAAAAGTTAGAAAACAATATCAGAAAATAGGAACAAATAGGAAATGGACAGGAAAAAATACAGAAAAATAGGGAAAAATAGAAAAAAAAAACAGAAAAAATAGGAAAAAATATGAAAACAGAAAAAATAGGAAGAGATTAAGAAAAATAGAGAAAATGGGGACTACACCTATACCAAATTTCAGCTCAATCGAAATGGTCTTAATCGTCTCAGGGGACCCCAAAATGGATATTTCCGTTTTTATCCCGAAATTTTTTTTAACTCGATTGAACTGAAATTTGTTTTGTGGGTTTGGGTTACCCGTCGGAAGAATCCATTAGTTTTTGTACGACATCTGTCAAACGAAAGTGTCACTATCAAAAAATGACAGATGCAACATCTCATGGAATTTGACATGCAAAATGTCATTTGAAAGCTTTTAAAAAACTCTATTCAGAGCAGTCAAAACCATTTCTCCAACTGTCACCTGTCAAGAATAAAAAAATGTCAAAATTTGAAACTTTAACATTAAATATCTGAAAAACTATTCATGGATACTCGTCGGGAAAGTTTTGGGGCGACACAACCGTTTTTTTTTATTTTTGACAGATGACAGTTGGAGAAATAATTTTGACTGTTTTAAATAGGGTTTTTCAAGGGTTTTCAAATGACATATTGCAATTCAAATTCCGTGAAATATTGGATCTGTCATTTTTTGATAGTGACACTTCCGTTTGACATATGTCGTACAATAACTTATGGGTTCTTCCGACGGATAATCGAAAGCCATAAACCAAATTTCAGCTCAATCGGATTAAACGTATCGCCTCCATCGTGGAAGAATACACACATACAGGCAGACAGGCAGACAGACAGATAGACTTCCATCTGGAAATGGTCTTAATCATCTCAGGTGACCTCAAAATGGATATTTCCATCTTTATCTCGAAATTTTTTTTTGGCTCGTTCACAATACTTTCCCTTCTCGGAGGTGGGTCGGGAAAGTAATAAGAAATAGTTATTTTCCTAACAAGTGCGGAAAGTTATACTTTTCCGCACGCAATTGCAGTTGCCTGAACGACGCGAAGCGGAGTTCGGGCATGTAATTAAGTGGGGAAAAGACACTTTACGCAAGTGTTAGGAACAATATTTTTTCTACAAGCGTATAGAATTAAAAAAAAAAATTTAGCAAAAAGTATTTTTTCTACAAGCGCCTAGAATTAAAAAAAAAATTTAGCAAAAAGTATTTTTTCTACAAGCGCCTAGAATTAAAAAAAAAAAATAGCAAAAAGTATTTTTTCTACAAGCGTGCGGAAAAGTACAACTTTCCGCACTCAAATGCGTGCGGAAAAGTATACTTTTCCGCACGCTTGTAGAAAAAAATATGAAAAGATAGGAATAAATAAAGAAAAATAGAAAAAATTAAGAAAAATGAAGATAAATAGAAAAAACAGATAAAGCTGGGAAAAGGGAAAAATAGAGAAACATAAGAAAAAAAGTTAAAAAATAGGAAAACGGAGAAAACAATAGGAGAAAATTAAGAAAAATATAGAAAATGGGAAAAAATAGCAGAAAATAGGAAAACAATAGGAAAAAATACATAAAAATAGGGAAAAATAGGAAAAAACCACAGATAATAGTATACGAAAAAATAGGAAATAATAGGAAATAGTAGGAAAAAATAGAAAAAACAAGAAAAAATGGGAGGAAATAAATAAAAATAGAGAAAATGGGGAAAGTTAGGAAAAATAGGAGAAAAGAGAAAAAATAGGAATAAATAAGACAAAATAAGGAAATATAAAGAAAAACAGACAAAATGGGAAAAAATAAGAGAAAACAGAGAAAATAGAAAAAATAGGAAAAAATAGAAAAAAATGAAAAAAATAAGACGCCAAGCGAAGCCACCAGGCACTAAATATTTAAAAGGTTTACATACACTTCGGCATGATAAACTCAATAACATTTAAACTTAAAAATTTAATGAATCGTAGTCGAATATCGACCAATGAGCGACCACTACTGAAATAAAAATCTGTGAAATTAATGTATCTTAAAAATCTCTATTACTGAGATAAAAAGCATTTGTAGTATTTGCGTGATGCCGAAAAAAAAATTGTACCGCCATTTTTTATCATTTTTCTTATAATGAAGATAGATGCTAGTGCCTTTTTGCTATTTATACTGCATATGATTTTTATGATACATTTGCGTGTCTATAGAATTTTAAAATTAAAACAAACCTACTTCATCTAAAATAAAAACGTAACAAAATTAATTATACTTTTAATATAGCTTTGCCTATATGTAATATATTTTGGATTTAACCTGATATATGGCAACATAAAGTGATTGATACAATAATTCAATTAAATTGGTTTAAAAATAAAATTCATTTTCAGGTCCATTTACCAATTATTTCTCTCACTATGCATTCCACTTTATTTATATTCTATATCGTTGGATTATAATAGTCATTTCCATTAACATGATGACGATGGGCCAATCGAATTCATCTATCGAGAATCGGATTTTATTTCAAGTATTTTCCTAAAAGCTAAAATAATAGGAACGTAAATGAAAACGTAGTATCACTTTCATTAAAATGTAATCTACGTAAAACGTATTTTTTTAAAATTAATGAATATTTTAATTAAATAAAGGAAGATTTAAAAGAGCATAAATATTTATTTAAAAAAAAATTAATTAAATAATAAACAATTTTATATAATCTAAGCTTTTTTTAATAGATCTTTCGTGACATAAAAAAATTAAAAAATCTGTCTTAAAATTAAAACGATTTTATCGAAAAAATTAAATATTCTCCTTAAATCATTAAAATTTTCTTTAAATTCTATATTAGGAAATAAAATTACCAAAATTTTATATACAGGGTGTCCCAAATAAGAGTGGTCGATTTTAAATGTAAATGCACAATGTATTAATTGCTCTAAATAAATCGGGTTTTCACTAATTGTTTTCTTTTACCCAAATTTTTTTTATGAGGTTTGTTTACATTTTATCCCGTCAATACAGGTTGATCTACTAATTTTGGTCAAAATGAATTGGAAAAATATGTGTTATTTTAAATGAAACACTCTGTATGTTTTGATGGAATTTAAAAGAGCGATTCGTCATCTTTCAAAAAATGTATAGTGTGATATCTTTTGCTTTCCTATCAATAAAGATATTCGAAATTTCAAGAAACACTGTATTTTCCGTTTGAAAATTTTAAATTTAGAAATCGCACAAAATGTCAAAAATTTGCAAAATCTCAAAAAAAACCTCAAAAAAAACTGCAAAAAAAACCCCAAAAAAATCTTAAAAAATGGCAAATAATCGAAAAAAATCGCAAAAAATCGGAAAAAATAAAAACAAAACAGGAAACATTTGAAAATTATTAAAAAAAGGCAAAAATCAGAAAAAAAATTAGAGAAGAAAAACAAAAAGATAAGACAAAATTGCAAAATATGGCAAAAATGTCAAAAAAACCGTAAAAAGTAGCAAAAAACTGCAAAAAAAAAACCAAAAAAATCTAAAAAAATGGCAAATAATCGTAAAAAATGGCAGAAAATCGCAAATAATCGGAGAAATAATAAAACCAGCAAACATTTGAAAATAATTAAAAAATGGCAAAAAATCTGAAAAAATTAGAGAAGAAAAACGAAAAGATAAGAAAAATTGCAAATTATCGTAAAAACTCGCGAAAACCGCAAAAAATCGCGAAAACAACAAAAATTGCAAAACATCGAAAATAATTAGGAAACAAAAAACAATCGGAAAACATTAAAATATACAGAAACAACGAAAAAATTGCAAAAAAACGCAAAAAAAAACCTGAAACAAATGGAAATTATCAGAAAAAAAAAATTGAAAGAAAAAATCATGAAACACTGGGAAAAATTGAAAAATCGAAAACACAAAAATGGCAAAAAATCACAAAAAAATCTTACAAAATGTCAAAAATTGCAAACAATCGAAAATAATTGGGAAACAAAAAACAGTCGGAAAAAATTAAAAATATACAGAAACAACGAAAAAATCGCAAGAAATTGTAAAAAAACGCAAAAAAACCGAAAAAAATGGAAAGTATCAGAAAAAAAATTGAAAGAAAAAATCATGAAACACTGGGAAAAATTGAAAAATCGAAAACACAAAAAATGGCAAAAACTATTGCAAAAAATCGAAAACAAAAAAATGGCAAAAAAATTAAAAAAAAATGTTACAAAATGTCAAAATTGCATAAATTGCAAAAAATCGAAAATAATTAGGAAACAAAAAACAATCGGAAAAAATTAAAATGGAAAGTATCAGAAAAAAAATTGAAAGAAAAATCATGAAACATTGGGAAAAATTGAAAAACCGAAAACACAAAAAATGGCAAAAAATATTGCAAAAAAATCGCAAAAATACAAAAAAGAGGGTAGGCACATACAGCATTTATTGTAACTTTTACACTATTTATTACTATTAATTACATTATTAGTTTTATTAAATGTTTGGAAAATTAGTAGATCACCCTGTATTGACGAGATAAAATGTGAACAAACTTCATAAAAAACTTTTGGGTAAACGAAAACAATTAGTGAAAACCCGATTTATTTAGAGCAATTAATACATTGTGCATTTACATTTAAAATCGATCACTCTTATTTGGGACACCCTGTATATCAAAATTCCGATGTGAAAAATTTCTAAATAGAAGTAAAAAATTTTGATTTTAATGTTAAAATTTGGAATTTAATAAAAAATAAAATTTAATTAAAAAGGTTAAACATTTTTGACGAATATCAAAATTTTGTAATAATAAATTAAAAATTTTTTCCGGTAAATCAGAATTTAACGCAAAACATCGAATTTTCCAAATTTTTTTACGAAAACAAAAATTCTGTATGAAACAATCAAAATAATGGGTTAAAAATGGAAACATTCCCAATTTTATTAAATCAGATTTTTTTGTTTTTTTTTGAAAATTAAAATTTTAAAACAAAAAAATTTAAATTCTTCTATAAGAATGAAGTTTAAAAAAAACATTCATAATTTTTATGAAATTTCTTGAATTAGAATTTTAATCGACGTACAATTTTTTTATCAATCATAATCGATTTATTTTTCAATTTTACTCGTTAAATTTCAATTAAAATCGATTTTTTAGTAGCTTTTATTAAATTTTTAATAATTTATATCAGAATTTGTTGGATAATAATCGATTTCTACTGGATTTCATTTGTTTTTTAATTAAATTTAATTTAATTTAATTAATAATCGATTTTTCTTCATTTTAATCGATATTGTTCTAATATGATCGATTTTATTTAGAAAATCACAATATTTTAATAGAAAACATTTTTTTTTGAAAATTAAAATTTTAAACCAAAAAATTTCAATTCTTCTATAAGAAAGAAATTTTATCAAAAAAATTCAAAATTTTTATAAAAATCCATTTTAACTCAATTTTACTCGACGTACAATTTTTTTCTCAATCATAATCGATTTATTTCTCAATTTAACTCGATATAATTCAATTATAAATCGATTATATACTAGATTTTATTAAATTTTTATTAGTTTGTAATTGAATTAAAATCAATTTTTTACTAGATTTTATTAAATTTTGAATAGTTTGTTGAATAATAATCGCTGTTTACTCAATTTCATTTGTTTTTTGATTAAATTTTTACTCTAAAATTCAAAATTTTTATGAAAATCTAAATTTAACTCAATTTTACTCGACGTACATTTTTTTCTTAATCATAATCGGTTTTTTGTTAATTCTACTCGATATAATTTAATTAAAATCGATTTTTTACTAGATTTTATTAAATTTTGAATAGTTTGTTGAATAATAATCGCTGATTACTCAATTTCATTTCTTTTTTAATTAAACTTTTACTCTTAAATTCAAAATTTCTATGAAAATTTAAATTTTACTCAATTTCACTCGACGTACAATTTTTTCTCAATCAAAATCGATTTTTTTTAAATTTTACTCGATAGAATTCAATTTAAATCGATTATATACTAGATTTTATTAAATTTGTATTAGTTTATTAAATAAAAATCGCTTTTTACTCAATTTCATTTGATTTTTGATTAAATTTTTACTCTAAAATTCAAATTTTTTATAAATATCTAAATTTAACTCATTTTTACTCGACGTACAATTTTTTTCTCACTCGTAATTGATTTATCAGAATCACACAAAATATCCTTCTACCAGCACTAGGGGCTGAATCATTCAAAGTGAAATATCTACTGAGTACTAAGGGCAGAAACACGCAGAGTACTCCGTTCCAACAATATTTAAACAATAAATATTAATCTATTCACACTGATAGGCAGAATCACGCAATAATGCTTCAATAAACAATTAAATATTAAATAATTCACATAGCATAAGTACGAGAATATTAACATTATTTTTATCGTTATGTCGAAGTTAAGATCTCTCATTTCTTTAAAATCAGTAATAATAAATTCACCATAAATGAATAGTAATAAAATTACCAGAAATACATAATAACACAATTGTCGTAAACAAATAATAATAATATTGCCCAATGAAAACTCACCAAAACACACACAAAACATACAGCCTTGTTTATTAAACGCCATCGATTTACTGAGAAACTGATTTTTATCTATTCAGACGAGACTCTAGGGTCTTCTGTCCTCTTGAAACTTATAACAGCGATGATTGCATATTTGGGAATTTATGTGTGTGTTTCGGATATTCAATATTCGAGATAAAATAAACATTTATACTAATAAGAAAAATGCATTCTTACATAACTGTTGAATGAATGTGTTAAAATAATTCCAGGATTTCGAAGGACCAAACTTCTTGGGTAGAAATTAAATCAGTTTTTGTAAGTACGAAACATGAACATTTAAATTGTACTCAATCACTTCACTTACTTTAAAAACTATTTACATTTTGTATTATAAAAAAACAAAAAACTTTTTGGGTGCGGTTAATTACGCGCCATTTTATTTATATGAAGAAACTTTTTTGCTCTAGTAAATGCATGACTGACTTGATTCACTGTCTAGATGCAAGAGAGAGAGAGTGTGCTCTGAATTTTAACGGAGAGGAGGATATTGGTTTTTTATTGGTAGGAGATATGTGACGTAGTATGTAAATAGCCTTGAATTTAGCATCTTAGCGTGAAGAAATATATTTATCTTTTTTGTCTTTTATAATGATGGGATAATATAAGAGAAAGATAAGCAGATAGCAATATTATGTTGATTATAACCTTATGAGAATTTACATTAAAATAAATAAAAATAGCTTACCCTTAATTATAAAGAAGCCCTTTATAAGACATTAAAACGGTATACACTAACACGTATAAAATACAAAATTTCGCTATCACAAGTGATACGAACACTTTTGCTTTTAGTCTATCAGAACAGAAAAGAACCAATCTCGTCTTAAAACAAAATGGTAGCCTCATTAACGACATCCGCAAGATGGCGTATCGACAAATTAATAACAACTAAATAGCTAAATGTCTAGGCAACCAAATTAACCCCTATGTGTAATAAAGGTTGCCTATAGTCAAGTACTATAAACGACTACTCAGAGCATGTCTAGCGTAAGCGAAGCAGTTTACTACTTAAAAATTATTTTGAGTTATGATATACCTTGAAATAAAAAAAAACTTTTAATTAGGGTCATAAGGTAATTCGTTTATCATGTTACGAAATACTTACAAAACAAAAATTATTTACAAATGGCTTTTTATACTTAAATTATGAGAGATATGTAAAAACATAAAACCTTATGCTACAGGATGTCCTGTTTGATGTAAAAATCGTAGACAAAAATAATGTCGATACATAGAGAGAAAAATGGTCAATTTTCATGTTACAGGAGATAGAGGGACGTTGAGTAGTCTTTGTACATAACAATATATATAAATGTGTTTAAACTACCATCCTGTTGAATTTGAAATAAAAACCAATTTCTGTTGCACTTAAATCTAATTTTTATGTAAATACCAGACACGAAATTCAGCGTCAATTCCCAAAGTGCAAAGTGCATTTTTCTCTGTAGCAACTTTCCACTATAGCACCGAGAAATAAAGGAAATACTGAAGATAAACTCCTTTGACGGCTTTTCCGTGGAAAGTTCAACGGAAAGCCATTTTCTTTGTGAAGGGAAATAATGGCTAGTTTGCCAAATTTCGTTATATATATTTTCGCTGCATGCTTCGAACTACCTTTTAGGCCGGTGACTGGAAATATTTTATAAATAACTAAATATTATCTTCCAGAGTTACATTATAAAGTGATATTTTTCACTTGATTAAATTATTATTATTATATTTACTAAAAAGAGAATTAACAAGTAAAACCATTTATTATTATTTACTAATCAATTTATTTTACTTATTTGAAGGAACAAAAGAAAGCTGTGTAGTAAACAAGTATTTTATAGGTATTAAATTAATCGATATTTGGAATGGATAAAAATAGAGGTGGGAAGTAACAAATAAAAATAAATTCCAACATACCGAATTATTTTTTTATACTTATAATAATACACTAATTTTAAAATAATACATTTTATATCAGTAAATTCTGGCCTATTTTTGCGTTATTTATGATAATTATGGAAGTTTTGAACATTTGTAAGATTTCAGTAGTATACTCGCATATTCATATATACTAACAATTGTAACTTTTGTATACCATTATATACAAAGTTTTGAGACTATTATAATAAAGAAGAAATTGTAGATTATTTTTATACTGATGTTTAACATTTGCAACTATAATGAAGTTTTATTATTATTGTTACAACCACGGATTAAAAATTTTGATTTTTTTTAAATAGTGAGAGCGTAAATTCTACATATTTTATTAATAAAATGCCTATAACGTTTAAATGAATAAAAGTAGTCAAATAAAAATTTAAAAAATCGATTTAAATTTAGTAAAATTGATCATGTTTTACCACAAAGTAAAAATCAAATGAAATCGAATTAACAAAATCTAAAGGAAAATGGTAAAAAATAAAATCAAGTAAAAAATTGTAAAAAAATGAAATAAAAAACAAATTAAATCGATTGAACAATATCGAGTAAAATTAAGAAAAAATCGATTACGTTAGAGTAAAAATTTGTATCAATTAAAAACAAATGAAATTGAGTAAGAATCGATTATTATTTAACAAATTCTAATACAAACTATTTAAAATTTAATAAGATCTAATAAAAATCGATTTTAATTAAAAAAATAACGCGTAAAATTAAGAAAAAATCGATTATATTAGAGTCAAAATTTGTAATATCAATTAAAAAACAAATGAAGTCGAGTAAAAATCGATTATTATTTAACAAACTATAATACAAAATATTATAAATTTAATAGAATTTAGTAAAAAATCGATTATAACCGAATAATATCGAGTAAGTTTTAAGGAACAATCGATTATGTTAAGAGTAAAAATTTAATTAGTAAACAAATAAAATCGAATGAAAATCGATTATTATTTAACAAATTATAATACAAAATATTATAAATTTAATAGTCTAGTAAAAAATCGATCATAATAGAATAATATCAAGTAAGTTTTAAGAAAAATCGATTATGTTAATAGTAAAAATTTAATTAAAAAACAAATAAAATCGAGTAAGAATATAATACAAACTATTAAAAATTTAATAAAATCTAGTAAAAAATCGATTATAATTAAATAATTTCGAATAAAATTAAGAAAAAATCGATTATGTTAGAGTGAAAATTTGTAACATCAATAAAAAAACAAATAAAATCGAGTAAAAATCGATTATTATTTAGCAAATTATAATACAAAATATTATAAATTTAATAGAATCTAGTAAAAAATCGATTACAATCGAATAATATCGAGTAAAATTAAGAAAAAATCGATTATGCTGAGAAAAAAATTGTACGTCGAGTAAAATTGAGTTAAATTTGGATTTTCATAAAAATTTTGAATTTTTTTGATAATATTTCATTCTTATTAAAGAATTGAAATTTTTTGGTTTTATAAATGAAATTTGCAATATTTTGATTTTTGGTCTATAACTTTGACTGTTTACTACAGAATTTTGGGTTTCATAAAAAATATTTAGCATATTTTTTATTTGTATTAGAAAAATCGATATTTTACGTTAAATTCTGATTTACTAGAAGAAATTTGGAAATTCGTCAAAAATGTTTAGTCCTGTTAATAAAATTTATTTCATTTATTAAAAATGTAATAAAATCTAGTAAAAAATTAAAGCAATATCGATTAAAATTAAGAAAAAATCGATTATTTATGTTAGAGTAAAAATTTAATTAAAAAACAAATGGAATCGAGTAAAAATCGATTATTATTCAACAAATTCCAATACAAAGTATTAAAAATTTAATAAAATCTAGTAAAAAATCGATTTTAAATGAAACGTATCGAGTAAAATTGAGAATAAATCGATGATGATTGAGAAAAAAATTGTACGTTGAGTAAAATTGAGTTAAATTTGAATTTTCATAAAAATTTTGAATTTTAGAGTAAAAATTGAATCAAAAAACAAATGAAATTGAGTAAAAAGCGATTATTATTCAACAAAATATTCAAAATTTAATAAAATCTAGTAAAAAATCGATTTTAAATTGAATTATATCTAGTAGAATCAAGAAAAAAATCGATTATGATTGAGAAAAAAATTGTTACGTCGAGTAGAGTTAAATTTCGATTTTCATAAAAATTTTGAATTTTAGAGTAAAAATTAAATTAAAAAACAAATGAAATTCAGTAAAAAATCGATTTTAATTCAATTATATCGATTAGAACTAAGAAAAAAATCGATTATAATTGAGAAAAAAATTGTACGTCGAATAAAATTGAGTTAAATTTCGATTTTCATTAAAATTTTGAATTTTAGAGTAAAAATTTAATTAAAAAACAAATGAAATTTAGTAAAAAGCGATTATTATTCATCCACCAAAAAAAAATTTAATAAAATCTAGTATATAATCGACTTTAATTGAATTATATCGAATAAGATTAAGAAAAAATCGATTATGATTGAGAAAAAAAATGTACGTCGAATAAAATTGAATTAAGTCAGTAATGTTTGTGCAAAAATTTGAACTGGTTTAAATTTTTCCCAAGGATACTTTTGAAGATAATTTCCAATGTTTTAATTCTAAGGCGGTAAACTTTTCCGTAAAAATCCCTTGATAATATTTTTATAGTGTTCTGATATATGGCAATAATTAATAATTTTATCTTATATGTTTTTCTTTACAGGTCCCTTAAAAGAATTTTTTTTACGAATAAAATCATCTTCTGACGCCACTGGTCACTTTGCTGCTGGGTGAAAATCAGCTGCCAGAAAGTGGCTGCTAAGTTCACACCGGTGGAAAAAAGTATGGGTAAGTCGATTTTAAAAATTAATATATCTTTAATAGAACTGATTTTTTGACACAAATTTTACTGAAGAGACATTGAAAAATCTTCCAAGTTAAATAATATATCGAAAAAATCTCCTTAACATTACGTTTGCTAAAACATTTACTTAAAATATAAGTAGTCTTAAAAAGTCAATATAACTTCAATAGGAAAAATATAAACTTGTTAAAAATTTTCCAGAATGCGGAACAATTTTTAATTAAAACAATATATATTTAATTTTTTAAAATGACGAAAAAATCTCGTAAAAATGACGTCATAAAAATTTCTGCATGTTCTAAAATCTAAAATGCAATCATGATAACCTTCTCATTTCTTAATGTTTTCTAACAATTTTACAATTTAAACACGTAATGAATACATCATTTATTTTGCAAATAAAAATAATATAAACAAATAAGTGGTGCAACTAACGTAATATGTATATAATACACAACTTATTATGTGTTTGTATTATTTTTATTTGTAAAATAAATGCAAATGCAAAATTGTTAGAAAACATTAAGAAACGAGAAGGTTATCATTGTATATTAGATTTTATAACATGCAGAACTTTTTATGAAGAATAAGTTTTTTTCCTCAAATTAATAATAAAAAAGTTTCCCCTTACTTTTAAGTTTGATTTGTAAGTATTTACCCTCTATAATTTTCATTTTTATATTGTTAATTTTAGTTGTCCTGAAGATGACCAGTTTTTGGTTGAAAGCGCTCGATATTATTTTTAAATATGACTAAATATATAGATATATATTTTTCTTATTCTGTATTACACACTCAAAAGTACGAATCTTCATTTTTATTCTTCATTATTAAGTGTGTATACACATCTCAAAATAACCTACTGTTACTTTTGATATTTTTATGTTTACGTTTAATAATTATCTAAATTAATACAAATATATTTTTGACATTCGCCTTACTTGTGTAATTAACTCTAAAAAAAATATCTGTACGCCACTGTTAGATTTCACGGTGATACTAAAAATAAGTTAGCCGTGTTTAAAACGCGCATGATGGGGTGTAAAGAATGCGAGAAAATGTCTTTTATTTTCCAAATTATAAGGTCCGTATACTCCGGGAAATGTTTGGCTTCCTTGGATGGTTTCCTGTTGTATTGCCGGAAAACGATGGAAATATTGCTGCGGTGTTTTTACTGCATCCGCATTCAAAAAAACAACAAAAATCTCAAACAAAGTATTTTCATTTGTTTACATTATCAGAAACGATTTTATATTTTAAATAATTTGAGTTTAAATTTTCGGAATATTTTTTACAGCAAAATATTTAAGTAAAATCTTGGATGATTTTAGAAAATTTTGGGAAACAAATTATATATGCCCTGGATGATAGACTCCTATGATAATTTTTTCTAAGAGCTCTCAACATCTAATAAATTCATGATCAAATATCAAGTTCTGCGTATGCAAATAATAGGCAACTTGTATTTTAAATTAAAATTAACGTTTTTTTTTAATTTAATCCCGTCATTATTTATTTTCTCAGTATCATCTAAATTTTGCAATATTTTCACTTTGACAATGTTAATGATAGTTTAAATTATAACTTGACGTCTCATTTTAGTTATAAATATCGTTTAATGAATAAATTAAGTTCAAATTTAAATTGCATTTACGAGGAGCACGTTTTTTTATCTTCCACATATTCGCTTTATGATTGTCATTTATTAAACTAAATTGCCTGGAAAATTCCAAATGACAAACAATTTTTTTTTCGAATTTAACTTTTTGCTTAAACGTAACTTTCGTGAGATAATTCCACGGCCAATTAAGAGATTGTCGCCGAAATTCGCAAGCTAATTCCCGACTTTAATAGGCATTAGAGCCCTTATTTTCCAAATTCGCCTCCATATTTTAGGGATTAGGTACCAACAAACTCTGACAAAACAAGACGGGTCGTCTTATAGGGCTAAAGATTTGCGGTATGTACCTACTTCGACTTTGTTCTCAACGAGAAATTGAAACTTAGGACCGGAGATTATAATTCTGAGTTTATTAAAAAAATTTATAAGGGATATAAATTTCATTAAAAATTTAATTATGAAATGATCTATTCAAAATACCTCTATTTATATATTAAAATTATTCAAAGTTAAATTAAACTTTTAATTTGTTAAAATTAATTCATTTACGTAATATTTATCAAAGTAAAATATGAATAGAAACTAACTTGTTTATTTCGGTTTCTAAGTATATAATTCAAGGAATATTTCACTATCGATTAAAAGGAATTATTATTCCCCATACTTTTCTCCAATCTCGATGGTACCAAAGAAATCAGATGCATCAGGAAGTTTTTAGTTTAATATAGTTCAAAATTAATTTTCGTTATATCTTTTAAGACATTCTTAATGTTTCCATATGACAAAGTTACCATAGCTTAACGGAAAATTTTAAGTCATAAGTATCAACTTCTTCATCATTTCTAACCTCATTTTCTTTAACTTTCTTTCCTCTTTTTTATGTACAGTACTGGCATTTTTTTTATTGTTATCTAATGATAACTTGGGATCTTTATATATGTATCAGTATGAAATGTGTCTTTTCCCCACTAGAAAATTCTTGTAGGGTTACTTTTACTTTGAGTTTTTTTGTCGATCTTCTGTGGGATATTTGTAATGGACTGTTAACGTACAACTAGGTTGGCTGCTAAAGGACATCAGTCAAGCTGGAATCTCATGCCGGGTCAGAAACACAGTAAATCCATGGTCAAAAACCATCAAAAGCCCTGACTAACAAGAGAGATGCGAAGTTAAATTAAACTTTTAACTCGTTAAAATTAATTCATTTACGTAATATTTATCAAAAAAATGAATTCATTTACATAAGATTTATCAAAGTAAAATATAAATAAAAACTAACTTGTTTATTTCGGTTTCTAAGTATATAATTTAAGGAATATTTCACTATCGATTAAAAAGGAATTTTTATTCCCCTTACTTTTCTCCTATCTCGATGGTACCAAAGAAATCAGATACCTCAGGAAAAAAAGTTATTATTTTGATAGATTTAAAAATTTATTTTTCTACAACCACTATGCAAAGCACGCTTTTCTACACAAATTTTTATACGCAAAGCAGGCCTTTTCTTAATTTCTTTGATATCCGTGGGAAAAATAATAATTTAGTGTGCGAAAAGTACGCGCTATGGCACTTTTCCCCACGGAAATGTCAAACACAGACAGCTATGACCTATCAACCTTTTTTGACAGTTTAACATTATAGTGAATTTCTGGAAGTTCAAATTTGAAATTGAAACTAAAAGTAAGTAAACTATTTATTTGATTATTTATTTTAATTTATAAATTATAAACAAATTAATTGTTCTGTATTCAATAGTCATTTTTTAATTATTTCTTTTCAAAGTTTAAGTAAAATACCTATATAAGTTGCTGTTTTTCTTTTATTAATAAATATGGTTGTAGAAAAAATATTGTGTACAACTCGTACGCAAAGCACTTTTCCCACTCGCTAGATTTGCGGCACTCGCCTACGGCTCGTGCCACAAACTTCTGCACTCGTGGGAAAAGTGACGCTTTGCGCACTTGTTGTACAAACTACTATTTCATTATATCTTTTAAAACAATCTTAATGTTTCCATATGTAGAAGCTTCTATAGTTTAACGGAAAATTTTAAGTCATAAGTATTAACTTTCTTTCCTCTTTTTTTATGTACAGTACTTTGTCTTTTAGTGCTACTTTAAGTGTATTTTTTTCATCGAACAGAAATCCTTATTGTGCATTTTTTATTATTATCTTTTCCCCACACGAAAATCCTTGTAGACTTACTTTTACTTTGGGTTTTCTTGGCGATCTTCTGTGTGATATTTGTGTAATTGACTTCTTTTTTCTTCTTTCTAGTCTCATTAGATAATTTTTTAACACAATCTTCCGGATTTATTGCATTCTTCCTAGTTTTCCTCACTGCAGTTTTTGAGATATATTTTTCGGTTAAGGATTTTTTGTAGTCTTATATTAATTAAAAGTAAATTTAATTTACAAACCAACTTGAAAAGGTCAATACGCACTCTTATGTATATTAGGTCATCACGGTTAGCAGAAAAGCGAAACTAGCTCACCCCGGGCAAACAGTGTTGCTAAACTTACGGATTTATTTCATAGATCTATTAATTTTTATGATAATCATCGATTTTCCGAGATGACAGCTCTTTCTACGGATGTTTAAAAGTACTAAAACAAGAGACCACTTAATACAAAAAAAGAATTTTTATTATCAGTATCTGTTAATCTGAGTGTTGCCAATCTGCGGGTAATTACCCAATTTTCAGGTACTTTCCTGCTTTATGGGTATTCTTTTGGGTATTTTAATTTTTCAGGTAAATTTCTGGTATTTCCTTCCATCTTCATCTCATGTCAATTATTCACTGTTTTGATGTTTTGTGGGAGTGGGGTTACTACTACTAAACCTTAATATTACAGATTCGTGAAAGGTCGTTATGAATTTTCTATCCGCAGTATAATTGTCTTTGGTTTTACATATTTCTACGGATTTTCGATAACCAGATATTTCGCTACGAAAGGTTAACAAGATCGCGTGCAACAGAGCAGATCAAACATTTAAGGTAAAAGCACGCTGTGCGCTGTTCAAACAAACATTTTCATTCTGCATTTTTCGTTTCAAATTAACATTTATCATTTTTTATATTACCAAAGTGCTCCTAACCAGTTCAAGCAATGTACTAAGCTGTATTTGAATTTTAATATAACGTTAAATTCAATGTCGTGAGTTATTTACATAACCTAAAACTTACTGTCCATATTCCATATTTAACAAGCTGCATGGTTTCTTTGAAGTGCAAATTTAAAATCCTCTGAATCAGGTTAATACAGTCTTATTTACTTTTTTGGCTATTGTATCATCCAAATTTGTATTTTCTGCTTCAGCTATATTTAAATTTAATTTCTTATCAGTAATTTTTATCTCTTCTTACGTGGATTTTATTTCTTCGTCATCTGTTTTTACCCCATTGAAACAAGAAATATTTTCTATTTTTATTTGTTTTGCAATATGAAGATTGCTGCAAAATTCTTCTTCATCTGAATTTTTAATAATGTCCTCACTGTCATAATCAAACCTTGTAGGTTCAGTTTGATTATCATCTAAAAATCTAGAGCCAGAAAACCAAAGAAAAGAGATTGGAAACTGATACACAAAGTCGTAGCCCACAGCAAAGTTAGTTGTGGAATACTCGTTTGAACCGTACAAATCACCCAGACCGGATAGCATTTTCCCAGTTTTCCTACAGCAGGGTAAGACACTGCTAGTACGGGTGATTTGCAAATTACTTCTTATAAGTTTTGCTACAGGCTACATTCCAATTAGCTGCAAAAAAGACAAAGTTGTCCTCATTCCAAATCCTGGGAAAGACTACTCCCAGGCAAAAGCATGCAGACCAATAACATAACTTTATCGTCTTTTATGGTAAAACTATTGGAAAAACTGGTTGATATACATGTCAGGGAAAACTTTTTTTTTCACAGGAACAAAGAAATCGCTCTAGCAGCATTTCTGGACATAGAGGACATAAAGGGTGTTGTTGATCACACCTTTTTCAGATCAATAACAGCAGCTGTGGCAAGGTGGATACAAACCATGCTATGCCATCGGATAGCTGAAGCGCCATTGTTGGGTAAGACTATGGAGATGTTACTCTCCAAAAGATGCCCACAGGGAGGGGTTTTATCTTCTCTACTATATGATTTGATAATTGACGAGCTCTTGGTACAGCTCAATAATGACGGATTCTTCTCTCAGGAATATTCAGACGACATACTCACACTTATAGTGGGGAATTTTACAAGCATTGTCTCGTACCTTGCAATAGGCTCTGAGCATCGTACAAATAAGACAGGAAATCAATTACCTGGGTATAACCCTGGATGCAAGACTAACCAGGAAAAAGCGCTTGCAAACACCCATAAACAAGGGAAAAATGACACTAATGGCTACGAAAAGAGCAGTTAATCCACATATGGTACACTGGCTGTACACTGCTGTGGTAAGACCCGTGATAACCTACGGCTCTTTGGTGTGGTGGTCAGACAGCCCTACAAGATCTAGTATGCAAAAATATCAGATCAAAACTGGTGTGGAACTGTCTACAAACCTTATTTGTTATCCTCAGTACGACTCTGGCTGAGTAGGTGGGCTGCTAAAGAACATCAGTTAAGCTGGAATCTCGTACCGGGTCAAAAACAGTAAATTCATGGTCAAAAAACAATCAAAAGCATTGACTAACGATATTCTGTAGCTAAATAGAAATCAAATAAGGCATGTCAAGGTACTTATAACTGGACATTGCCACCTTTATGGAACACCTATACAAAATGGGCATCTAAAAAGACGAAATCATCTATAGAGAAGGAAGCAGCCTCTCACATTATACTAGAGTGTAAAGCACTTATATGCTTGAGTTCCTCCTGGGGGCAGAAAACTCACAGAAGGTAACAAACCTTTTCACCTAACGACAACGATGTAATTGGCATAATACTATAAGTCTTAAGGCTGCAGTGTTGAAGCCTAAACCTCATCCAGTAACATCGATCAAATCAATCATCTAAAAGTAAATAATTTATATACGGCTTTTCAAATAACATAAATTGACAGCAATATATTACATTATATCTAAATTTTCTTCTAAACCGTCTCTGTATTGTCCGGATATGGCAAAAGTTCCAATGTAAATGTTAATTTGGAAAAGTTTCCTCATAAATTTCTGAGGGATCCACACTGATGTAAAGTGACATAGAAAACAATGCCACAGTTACAACTGAAAAGATTTTCCAATTAAATGGATCCTAAACATTAATTTTAAATGTCCGAAAAGTTATTTTGGCAAGCAAAATTAATTGTTTCACATTTAAACAATCTTAGCTATAACATTTTTATTTTCTTTGTTAAACGCAGGATATTTGACATTTAAATATGTAACTACATTATTATTAGCCGGAAATTAATTCCTGATGTGGTAGCCAAGATATTCCAGATTTTTTTTTTATTAAAGAACAACTCTTTTTAATGCTATCGCTAAAAATAATAAATGGACGAATAAAATTCTTAAAGCTACATAAACTTATTAGGTACGTCAAAACTAATACATCTGAATCTATTAACTTTCTCATTTTTTATGGGTAAATACATACACAAATACGCTCATTATACATGCGTAGTAAATACAGAATTGTTTTTATTAAATAGCACAATTTTCAACAAAATCACATAATTACATAATAATTTTGGTTTTAATCATTGGCAACAGGGTTGCCGAAGCTACTCCCCTTAATCATTTTTACTCCGCTACTGCAAAACATTGATTTCTATTCGTGGAACGAATAGATTTTGAAATATATTAAGAAGTAAAATATTAAACAAAATATTTTTGGTCGCCAGTCTAATTGATTTTTGATGTATTTAGAAACAATTGATAAAAAGAACTATGATATATTTCAAAATCCGTCCTTCCTTTCTTTTTGTGGGTTTAAGGAAATTAAACGTTAAATGTTATATTGGTTTTATTTTATGAGAAAAATTTAAATCTTTCATAGACTTTTTTTCCTGGAAATGTGACTTGACTAGGCTTGTCTTCGAGTTTGTTCTAAATCTTTTCTGGATCCGGCAGTAGATACGTTAGATCTCAAAGGAGAAAAAAAAACTTGCTCGTTAAAAAAAAATTGTTCAGTCCAAAAACTTGTAGTCCCAAAAAGAAAATGTTCTGTCCAAAAAAAAATTTATACCAAAACCCTAAAAGTTCACATAAAGAAAATATAAGACAAAAATCTTATAAATTACCAGATTTCGTGGTCTCTGTTTTTTAAAAATATGTAAAACAAGATTAATATTAATATGAAATACATGAATTTTTGGATCAAAATATGAAATATAAAAATAATGAAGTGAATTAAATTTTAAGACAATCTGTAAAAAAAAAATTAAAAATAGATTCTCTTTTTGTAATCGAGACTGAAAGAGCACCACAAACATCAGATAATTTATATTCTTATAAAAGATAAGATATGAACTTTTGGTAAATATAACAAAAAAATATACCGGCATAAAAAAATTAATAATGATAACAGGGAATAAAAGTGAAAATATAATATAATATAATAAAAACTTACCCTATATAACGAAGGGAAGAAAAGAAATTTTCAATAAGCGACACAAACGATATAAAAGTCAATTGTCTTGACTGAAGAGGCAAGAGAGAGAATTGTTAACATGTGAAACATTTTATAGTAATACCTAGAAGAGAGAGAGAGAGAGAGAGAGAGAGAGAGAGATCTGAGAGGTCTGAAATTAAAATATACTGAGTAGAGGAATGATAGAAATAATGTGCAATTTTCGAACGTTGTTTGCCTAATGGCTGAATGCCTTAAGAGAAAACAACACGAAAACATACTTTCTTCTAGTTTTCTTCTTTTTTCGTAGAAATCTCTTTGGACATTTTGCATTTGGTTAATAGTTGTGCAAGTTAAACAATTCGAGTTTCCCTTAATTTATTTTCATTAAGTATTTGATAGTTTTCCAGTTTTAAGAGGCCTGAGTAGTTTATGACGTTACGACAATCTGTCAAAGGTACCGCCCCCTTTCTACCACTTCACGTCTTAGTTTGTGATTTAGTATGTAGAAAATTGTTGGCAACACCGCCGGAATACTTGATATACTTCGAACCTTTTTAAAAGGCAATCTCTATATGTGCAAAGAGAAAACTTTGGAGCGTAAAACGCGAACGAAGAACTTTTATTTTTGAAAACTTCTCTAGGCGCGTTGGGACGATTTTTGGATATGTAAAAAATAGAAAAAAAATGGGAAGAAACAGGAGAAAATGGAAAAAAATAGGAAAAAAGATGAAAAAATAGGAAAATATGAAAAATAAAAACAATAGGAAAATAAAGAAAATGGGAAAAAGGGTAAAATAAAAACCAAGACATTTTAATGCTAGGAAATATTTTAGTTTACAAGGTTTTACTTCTAAAATATTATTGAGTTTCCCATGACATTTTTTTGAATAGAATTTTTTCGTCTACTAATCTAGTAATTGACTTTTCTGTTATATACACAGAATAAACAAAAGATTGTACATCTTGTAAATCACTTTGAAAGATTGTATACCTTTTTTTATTAAAAAGCGTAGATAAAAAAAAACAATTTATCCATGAGCTACAGACTAAAATGCAATATTATAAAGCTTTTTTTATTTCTTTTTATTACTCATTTTAATTTCCTTATTGAAAGTCGCTTTATATGTTTAAGATCAACTAATTCTGGCAAGATGCAATTGAAATAAAAATAATTCAGTTCTCCAAACATATTGTTCCAAAAATTGCCATATCTATGTATTTGGAAATAAAAAAATTGTATGCCGGTAAACTAGAAATAAAAATGGTACTTTTTTACTATAAAACGACTGTGTAACTAATATTTCATTAAAATCACTAAAGAGGCGCCACTATAATATGTTATCATGAATAAAACGGTTGCTATATTAGGCAAGTTCTCGGCCAAAAACGAATACTTACATGTTTTGACACTCTAACCTGTCCTGCGCAGAAAAATTTGGACTAGAGGGTAGGATTACTTATCGTTAACCGGAAAATATTAAAATAACAATTTTTATACCCATTTTATAAGAATAAAAGGACATTTTCTTTAGGTAATTCTCTAATCGGCAACCACGAAAGTCACGTGGTGTGCGGGGCCTTTTAATGAATTAATGGACGTTCCCAAGCCTTAAAAAGTCGCAATCAACAAACCGACTAGACTAGGTCAGGTATGATGACTAATGCACAGCACACCCCCTAGCAGCTTAACTCTTGTACGAATTGTCAGATCTATTATATTGGTACCGGGCCCAGTCGCTGCGAGCGCTAGTGTACATAGCGGGAAATCTAACTATATAAAAGAGCGGGAAATTTAAACTATTCAAGAAGGCGGGAAATTTAAACTTACCAAAAGAGCGGGAAATTTAAATTAACCACAAGAGCGGGAAATTTAAATAATTATAAGGTGAACCCCACAAACGTTAGATATACAAGTTTGAATTTCTGCAGATTGAAATGACTGCAAAAATTCAAATATGTACACATCTAAAGCTGAAATATGGGGTTGTCTACATCTTAAATTTATTAAATTGGATACATAACTGTAGAAAGTGTTTGGAAATAAAATGATTAATTTTAAAAGAAAATATTTTTATTTATCGAACAGAGTCCATCAAAAATACGTAAAATATAATCATAAAGAAATAAATTTTACCTTAGACTAATTAAACGGTTAAAATCTGTTTTATACTTTCTATAAATTTAATTTTATTTAATTATCTGAGGACTAGTTAATATAATGGTATCTATTTTATTCACATATTTTACAGATATACGATATATATAAAGGTTACAGGTTAAGAAAAATAGAAAAACATTCCATTAAAACCAAGAGTGGCTGTACATGGACAAAATAAAATCAATATAAATGTTTGTGATGCATAATTAGTTATAAATTTTTGAAATTTTATTATACTAGTGGCCTTAGGAAATTTATACACTAGTTTATTTCTTCCTAACAAAATCTTATCTTTTATTTTATTGGTAGAATATTCTTTATATCTAGCCGTATATGAATGACTAACTTTTTATAAAAGGTTTTTATTATTATAAGAATTATAAGTATAAACACAACAAACTATTACTGCACAAATGTTCAAATAAACTATAAAACTAAATTAAACCACTATAAACAACTATATTAACTAAATTAAAACACTAGAACAGACTATAACAAAAAAACACAACAACAACGTTAACCGCTAACGGATAAAAATAAAATAGCTTCCCTTTTTTCAAGACGCTACACAAGACAGTTCCCGTATTCTTATTCTATTCTCCGATTGGGCGACACTGCAACGTCACGCTACAGATGCGCCCTCAAGCGTCTGGGCCCAACACTATAACTTCTATTCAAATAGTATATGAGAGTTAAACTGCTAGGGGGTGTGCAGCTAAGTTTTGTAAACAAGCCATTGTCGCTTGCTGGTACAATGTTGCCATATCGAAATATTTTAGTTATCGTAAACGCCGTGTCAGCACCTTCCAGTAAATGTTTTATGTAAAACGCGGTTAGGATTTACTAAAAAACTAGACATTATTAAGAAAATTATTATCTGAAAGAGATAAATCTTTAATCATTCTTAATGTAGGATCTTCAAAATTTGTTCGTTTAAATGGAATATAAAGAATATGTCAATTTGACATATATGTATTAACATGAAAATGAAGATAATACACTCTTGGCAATTTATTTTATCGCTTACATAAAATCCTAGTTATTAATTTGACATAATAAAGCTTCAAATCTATACCGCGTTTTGTGCAATATGGCTGATGGTGAACTTGCCAATTAACACCTTATTTTATAAATCCATTTCCTCAAAAATAATATAAATAGAAAGAAGACGAAAGATTCGTGATCAATGAAAACAACTCTTACGACCTTTAAAGATCAAATTGATTCGCGTGTATGGTGATTCTGTTAGAATCTGTCTATGGGAATATCAGAGAACGTGGTTATTTTAATCTAGAATCTACTACTATTTTCTTGTCTGATGCGGCAACACTGCGCAATTGAGTTAACTCATTGGGTTGATACACTAACAAGCGCTGGATTCAGCGTTGCCAGAGTACTACAATTGTAACAAATGTATTACTTTTTGATGCACTGTAGTACAGTATTACTCCTTTTACAAAAATATTACCTTTTTGTTTTGTTTTATTCCTTTTTGTCTCTATGTTACTAGATACAGAAAATAGTGACACCTAGCGACTAACGTAAAAACGAATACCAAAACGTAAGAAGGTTATAAATCCAGTATAACATCAAGAAAAGTTTACAGTAAATTAATTTATTAAAATTATATTAAATTATAGATGACGATGTCATATTTACATTTTTACATATGACATTTCTAGTAGTAAATCCCCGACGCCTGGCAGTTATTATCCTAACCTCACATTTAATGATATTTAAAACAATATAGAAAAAGGGTGCGTTCACCTGACGTCAGCGGCTGAACCAAAGCGCTAAACAGTTGACTGCTAACGTGGTTAAGCAGATCGTAAACTCCCGAATGCAACGCTGAGTTCGAATTCATTTTTGTGACAGCTGACGTTATATCTGCCACTAGAACAAAATATAACCTTAGATATTTCCTCTATTGACTATATGTTTCCTCCATGATTTAAAAATTACACAGGTTAGACACTCAGACGTTCCAAATTCGTCCAAATTTGCGCATGACGTCAGCTGGAGTCCAAACGAAATAATTTAACATTGGATTTCACGGGGTTATTGTGTCCTTCGGGTGGTTTTTATTTTTTTACGGCTATATATTTAATAAAAATGTACTGTAAAGTGTTGTACACTAAAAAGTGATAACTATTTTAATAAAGGTATAAACTTTTTTTAAGATTCCGATGTGTTTTGTATTATAAAAACTATTTAATTGCTAGATGTAAAAACCAGAAAATGCCCAATTATGTTATGGCTAATTTTATCGTTAAACTAATTGTCAAATATGTAACAAATAAAATACTTTAGATTAACTTTGGTGATTTTATAAATATTTAATCAAAAAATTATTTAAAAATGGTGATTTCAAATAGCTTATATTATCAGTGAAACTTTTTGATGCACATTGTTAATGCAGGTTTATGTTACTTAGGTTTTCATATACCTAGTGCTTAATTTACACTCTAGAACGAATATGGCAAATGTAAATACGAGTATAACTTAGATTTACAGTCATACAAGTTAGTATGTAAAATAAATGTTATAAACTTTTTCATAAGTTGTGCAGTGCTTTATTGCCATTATTGAATAAAATGCTAACTAATAAATGAATACGTAACTACTTAAAACTATTACACATTACATCTTACAGAACTTTTTTTGTATTATTTAAAATAAAGTCTAAAAATGTTAACATGTTTATTCATATAAAACTTACTGTTTTTGCAATAAAGGGCACTTCGAAAATCGAAAAAACTTTGTACTGTTTTTAGAGCGAGTATTTCTTTTACACCAAAAATAGCGCAATACATTTTTAATCAGTTTATAGGTGAAATTAAATAAAAATATGTCAAAAAAGATAATAACCTCATATAATGACACATTAAAAATTTTTGATGGGCACCAGGTGACGTCACATGTCCTGCGCAATGTCTAACCTGATATACTTCAACCATGTGTTTCCTCTATCAGTGACATAACTTTGTACTTTGTTGATTACTGAACTACTCAACTGTTTGTTGACAATGTTGACGTCGGCTGAACGTACCCAAAGTTACAGAGGTGCTTACAGGAGTAGTAGCTATTGGGCGACAAATGCTCGCAATTTGGAGACAAAAGTAAATGCAATTTTTTATTAATGATTAACCCCAGCTAGATTCCGATAGTAGTTTTGTTTTTTTTTATTTTTATTCTAAATAATCAGAAAAACGTAATCCAACATTAACAACGCATGCGTACAAACGTGAGTTTTGTCTCCCATTAACTCCACCTGTGCTTACCATATTGTTACGAGGTATTTTGGATAACTCAGAAAAAAGGACTAAAAAACTTGAAATATTAATATTTAAATTTACTCTGGGGTGTAGCTTCCAATATACCTCAATAACGTAGGGTTACCAGAAATCAAAACCAACTAGTTCAATAATAAACGTAACAAATTTATTAAATGCCACAATATATAAAAATACCAACTTCATTAAAATAATTGACACATTGTACGGCTGAGGGCCGTTTTCACCACCGATTTTAAACGGAGTAAACCAACTTAAACTTAGTTAAAGAGCAAAACGGATTTCACCAAAACGAAATAACTGGTTTATGCTTTAACCGGAGTTAAAAAACTAACTGTCCGATTTTGGCCAGTTAAAAGTTAGACGCAGTTTAAGATTTACATAACCTCAATCTCATTACATTATTAAAAAAACTTTGGTCTATTCTTATTTACTTATTTATTTATTTAACACAATACTCTACAGGTCAAACCCAATTACAGAGTAGGAATTGGCAGCACATACATAATAATTAAATTTTCCTAAGAAGCAACTAAATAATCAAAATAAAAAGTGGGATTTTATGTCAGACAGCTTACAGTAAAATATATCCAAATCATTGCTAACAGAATTTGTCATTTTACACATGGTATGGAGCGGAGAATTGTCCAGAATATTTGTGCGAGATGTATTTACATAAAAAGTACTGCGGTGTCTGGAAGAAATTCTGGGAATGCAAATATTAAATTTTTCCAATAAGATTGGGCAGTCAATAATACTGTTAATAATTTTATAAGTCAGTACTACACTTCTTGTTGCGATCGTTCCGAAAGAATGGCACGTAGAAGAGCGTATAATTTAATTTTGGAAGACAATGACGATTTTGTTGTATGACATCCTATATAGGTGGATAAAGGAGAGACAAAGATCACTTTTACAACCTTGATGATAAAGATTTTGAAATGCGATTTCTCCATTCAAAAGGGACTACTATATTACTTTTATAACGAATAGGACAATTTGAATTCCTAGACGATCAATAAAATTCTAAAATATAAACATAATAGTTGTAATTTTGAACTAATCTGTTTTAAATTATTTGTGCTTTGCGTTTTTATGCAACTGGGTGTATGCAAATCACTAAAAAACTAGTAAAAGTAAAAACCCACTGCACAAAATCCCATTAGAGGTTATATCGACTATCAATTCTGTCGCTGTCGTTTTTCTCTGGTTTCTGTCAAAAGTACAAAAATTCGTACATTTACAACGTTGCCAGTGTTTGCATTTTCTTTAAACTGAGTTTTCATAAACTCAGTTAAGGTAGCACTCACATAGCTCGGTGAAAACAACATGACGCTAACCGAGTTTAATTTCGGAGTTTACACTAAACTGAGTTTAGTTAAACTGCGTTTAATTTGTTTCTGGTGAAAATGGCCCTGAGGACAATCGTTTTTCAGGAGAAGTACTCTTACTTTTTAATCTACTCTTAATCGAGTCCCGAATATGACTATCCCAAAAATATATCCACGGCTTCGAACTAACCACCGAAAAAAACCCCTTCCACCTGACTAAGCGAAATTAAGTTTCTTTGTTCACCTTGCAATGACTAAAGTTTATTCAAATAAAAAAGTGTTTTCAATCAAACGTTGTTTTAAAATTTTGTGGGGGGTGCGGGGGTGGTTAATTGGGGGAGAAATTGCAGCGTGCATGGAAATCGCTTCTAACTCGTTACTCGGGGGTTTTCGGGGATGACGAATTCAATTCTGGCATTAGAATTACCCGGGGGCGGCTCTGCTGGAGGTGCGGGGGTGGTTAATTGGGGAATAAATCGCTCCAAAAATCGCTCCAAACTCGTTACTCGGGGGTTTTCGGAGATACCGAATTCAATCCCGACATTGGAATTGCCCGGGGGAGCACGGGGGCGGCTCTGCGGGGGTATCCGGGGGTCATTCTTGGGAGGAAATTGCATAGTCCATGGGAAGCGCTCCAGACCCGTTACTCGGGGTTTTCGGGGATGCCGAATTCAATTCTAGCATTAGATTTCTCCGGGGCCGCTCGGGGGCCCCTTTGTGAGGTTGTCTGGAGGTGCTTGGGCCCGGGGGGGATGTCAGCGTCCATGACAATCAGACATTAGACTTCACCGGGGATGTGAATAATAAAAATTTTGATGGAATAATAAATAAATAAATATTACAAATATTATAAAAACAATTGCTTTGAGAGTCTTTTGTGCCTCGAAACTGGATTTAAAAAACGCGAAATGGTGGATGGAGAGCTCAGTCCTGTCACCATGATCCAGGAAGCCGGTACCGAGGAAATTTTGAGCAAAATTTCTTGTTCTTCTCAAACCGACTGTGGAGACGTTTCCAATGAGGCCGAGAGTAGTGACGAGGAATAGGATGAAGGAGGGGAAGAAAATTCAGGAAAGAGAGAAGTTGAATAACGGGAAGAAGACGAAGAAGAGTTTGAACAAGATGTTTAGTGTTATAGTTAAAAATTGAAGTTTATAATGAATAATTCCAGATTAATAAAAACTCCAATCTGTTATTTGAATAAAGTATTATTTTCATAATTTGTGATTTTTCACCTTCTCCTTTACCACTGGTGGACGCTGCCACCCCCTAACCCACCCAATCACCCCCAGACAACCTCACAGAGGGGCCCCCAAGAAGTCTAATGCCAGAATTGAATTCAGCATCACCGAAAACCCCCGAGTATCGGGTCTGGAGCGCTTCCCATGGACTATGCAATTTCCCCCAAGAATGACCCCCGTATACCCCTGCAGGGCCGCCCCCGTGATCCCCCGGTCAATTCCAATGTCGGGATTGAATTCGGCATCTTCGAAAACCCCCGAGTAACGAGTTTGGAGCGATTTCCATGCACGTTGGAATTTATCCCCCAATTAACCACCCCGCACCCCCCGCAGAGCTGGCAAAAATGTATTACGGACAGTTTTTTAAATCTGGCAACACTGGCTGAATTGTATCAACGCACAAAAATTTGTTGCGTGTGTATGCGTGTGCGTGTACGTGTGGGTGTGCGTGTGTGTGTGAAATTAAAAATATGACGACGTCTTATTATCTTGTTGTATTTTATCATCTTGTCTTTATCCTCATTTTGTCCTTATTCTTATATATGTCTTGAGTTAATCCTTATGTTGTCCTTATCCCTTATCTTGTTCTTATCCTTGTCGTTACAAAAGTTATTAGTATTATTAATAATTTAATTTCTATGAATAATTATAATGTATTCTCACCGAGATTTGATGTTAAAAGTGAACATATTAAATTGTAATTTATGCACAAAGAGAATCGTGTTTTCTTTATCAAGTGAGAGATTATATTCTGAGCCAGACGAGGCAGGCTCAGCAAGGCGCTTGCGAAACCGGAATTAATAAAATATAAGTTCGAAGGGAACGTTATCACTTCTCGATGCAAATTATGTCCATTTGTCTTTTGACAATGGCTGCAAACTTTCCACTTTTCCACTTTTATAGCCGAATATTCCCGTTTTCCGTTCAATGGTACTTTTTATTCTTCGATCTGGGTCGAACAAACGAAATTGCCACTTGAACACGTTCACCTCCTTTATTATTTTAAGGTTGCGCTCAACCTTAAATAAGTATTGCATGTTTAAAATTTTTACAGATAAATATTATTAAATTTTAAAATTATATATTAACAGGACCGTACTTAATAAAATCCTGATGTTTCAAAACTGTTAATTTTTTTTAAATCAATGTTTCAGAATATTTTTTTAAAGTTCAATTGTTCATAAAAAAAAGTTTAGTAAAATATATACTTGTCATTTTTACTTTTGTGAATTTTTTTATAACATAACATAATATTAAATTCATAATACCAAGTTTAAATGTTAATTAATGGAATAAATTTTAACCCTTTAACTGCTACTGTCGTATATAAATGATTCGTAAAAACTATGCTGTGATTTGAGCAATATAAATTTTGTATATCTTGTTATTTTTCATATTTTACAAAGTTTCTGCAAATTTTACAATTTTCGAAATATTTGAAATTTTTAACAATTTTTAATGTTTATTTTTGACATTTTTGAAATGTTTAAAATTCTTAAAATTTTTTAAAAAATTTCAATTAGACGAATGATTTTGTTTTTTGAAATTTTTGATATATTTAAGAAATTTTTGAATATTTTGATATTTTAATTTTTTGAAATTTTAGAAAAAAAAATGCAAAATTTCAACTTTTTCGAAATTTTTGAAATTTTCGAATAATTTTTTAATGCTTTTTGAAGCTTTTGATATTTTTGAAGTTTTCGTAAAAAAATGCAAAATTTCTAGTTTTTCAAAAATTTTTATATATTTTTGAAATTTTCGAATGATTTTTTAATGCTTTTTAAAATTTTTGACATTTTTGAAATAGTAAAAATTCTTAAGATTTTTAAAAAAATTTTAATTAGATGAATAATTTTGTTTTTTGAAATTTTTATATATTTAAGAAATTTTTGAAAATTGTATTTTACTTTTTTGAAATTTTCGAAAAAAAAATGCAAAATTTCAAATTTTTCGAAATTTTTGAATAATTTTTTAATGTTTTTTAAAACTTTTGACATTTTTCATAATTTTTTTTTTAAATTCTTCAATTTTTTTAAATATTGTTAATTAACTGAATTTTGTTTTTTTTAATTTTCGAAAAAAAAAGCAAATTTTTCGAAATTTTTAAAATTTACGAATAATTTTTTAATGTTTTTTGAAACTTTTGACATTTTGAAATTATTAAAATTCTTATGATTTTTTTAAATTTTTTAAATATTAATTAACTGAATAATTTTGTTCTTTTGAAATTTTTGAATATTTTGACATTTTTGCTTTTTGAAATTTTTCGAAAAAAAATGCAAAATTTCTAATTTTTCGAATTTTTTTATATATTTTTGAAATTTTCGAATGTTTTTTAACACTTGACATTTTTGAAATGTTAAAAATTCTTCAAATTTTTTAAAAAATTTTAATTAGATGAATAATTTTGTTTTTTTAAATTTTTATATATTTAAGAAATTTTTGAATATTGTATTTTAATTTTTTGAAATTTTCGAAAAAAAATGCAAAATTTCAAATTTTTCGAAATTTTTGAATAATTTTTTAATGTTTTTTAAAACTTTTGACATTTTTCATAAAAATTTTTTTAAATTCTTCAAATTTTTTAAATATTTTTAATAAACTGAATTTTTTTTTTTAAAATTTTCGATATATCCAAGAAATTTTTGAATATTTTGACATTTTTGCTTTTTGAAATTTTCGAAAAAAAATGCAAATTTTTCGAAATTTTTAAAATTTACGAATAATTTTTTAATGTTTTTTGAAACTTTTGACATTTTAAAATTATTAAAATTCTTGTGAATTTTTTAAATATTAATTAACTGAATAATTTTGTTTTTTTGAAATTTTTGAATATTTTGACATTTTTGCTTTTTGAAATTTTCGAAAAAAAATGCAAAATTTCTAATTTTTCGAAATTTTCTATATATATTTTAAATTCTGTTAATTAACTGAATAATTTTGTTTTTTGATATTTTTGATATATTTAAGAAATTTTTGAATATTGTGATATATTAATTTGTTTAAATTTTCGGAAAAAAATGCAAAATTTCAAATTTTTCGAATAATTTTTTAATGTTTTTTGAAACTTGAAATTTTTAAAATTCATGAAATTTTTCAAATTTTGTTAACTGAATAATTTTGTTTTTTGAAATATTCGATATATTTAAAAACTTTTGGAATATTTTGACATTTTTACTTTTTGAAATTTTCGAAAAAAATGCAAAATTTCAAATTTTTCCAAATTTTTGAAATTGTCGAATAATTTTTTAATTTTTTTTGAAACTTTTGACATTTTTAAAATTTTTAAAATTCTTGAAATATTTTTAAATTCTGTTAATTAACTGAATAATTTTGTTTTTTGAAATTTTTGATATATTTAAGAAATTTTTGAGTATTGTCATATTTTAATTTTTTTTAAATTTTCGGAAAAAATGCAAAATTTCAAATTTTTCGAATAATTTTTTAATGTTTTTTGAAACTTGAAATTTTTAAAGTTCGTGAAATTTTTAAAGTTCGTGAAATTTTTCAAATATTGTTAATTAAATGAATAATTTTGTTTTTTGAAATATCCGATATATTTAAAAAGTTTTTGAATATTTTGACGTTTTTGCTTTTTGAAATTTTCGAAAAAAATGCAAAATTTCAAATTTTTTGAAATTTTTGATATATTTCTGAAATTTTCGAATGATTTTTTAATGTTTTTTAACACTTGACATTTTTGAAATGTTAAAAATTCTTAAAATTTCTGAAAAAAATTTCAATTAGATAAATAATTTCGTTTTTTAAAATTTTTGATATATTTAAGAAATTTTTAAATATGTTAACATTTTCACTTTTTTAAATTTTCGAAAAAAATTCAAAATTTCAAATTGTTCCAAATTGTTTTATATATTTTTAAAACTATCGAACTTTTTAAACATTTTTATTTTATTTTTTAACTTTCAGAATTTTTTGATTATTTTCGAAATTTTTGAAAATCATTACAATCAAGTATACTGATGTTTAAATTGACTTAAAATTCAACTAATGTCAAAATCTTTTATGTATTTTTCAACATATTTGTCCGCGGTTAAAGTGTTAAAATTTTAAAATTCTCAACAAATATGATTATAACAAATTTCATCACACTCTACCAAATAGTGTACATAAACTTTTAACCTATTTATATCATAATTTAAAAAAAACTTCTACATATTGAGATATGGAGTCTATATAAGCGACATTACTTTACAATACTATTATCAACATGGGATCTATGGTATTTCCTGTACTGTTTTCAAAAAGTGCTATATTTACTATAACCAATGCAAAGTATATTCTAACTAAACATAAACATTTATTAAATATAAAAAATAATGCTTCGATTATGGAATTCGGATTCGCTGATGGAAGTAATTCAAGAAATAATTTAGCACCGTTGCTAGGAACCGATTATAAAGAATATATCGCCACTGATATTTCTAAACCAATGGTAGATTATGCTAAAAAGAATATCATTATACCTAAAGGTGAAATTCAACAATTAGATATTGCTACAGAAAATGTTCCAATTGGATTCCGACAGAGATTTGATTACGTTTTTAGTATGTTTACGATGCGTTTAAATATTGCTAAGTAAGTAAACCATTTTTCTTAGTATAGAAAAAGATACTCAACATTTTTTGTTTGATTTTTTTTTTGTAAATTTTCACTAACTGATACCACTAGAGCTACAATTATTATTGGAAATTTTTTCGAGAATACGAAAATTTTGAAAATTCTCCCGAGTCGAAGACGAGGAAGAATTTTCTGTTTTTAATTAAAGCTAGAGCGATATTCGGGAAGAAAATTTCACACCGATATATTATTAAAAAAATACTAAAATAATGACGGTTTTTGATGGTTTTGAAATTTAAATTGTAGGTTTTTTATGTTAATAATATTTTTTTATATCATTTTTCATATGTATGGTATCAAAAGTGAAAAGTTTTTTTATGAAAATGTCTCGTTTTGGGAGAGAAAAAATCAAAGCCGAAGCAGTTTTTAGAATTTTGCGATCAGAACTCTTATAATATACACGAAAAGTTACCTGTTTTGTAAATTTTTAATTTTCATTTTTAATTTTCCTAGGGCATGAATTATTGCCAATTTTTTGAGTACATTAATTTTCTTTAAAAATTCATGTACGAGACAAATTTTCCGTAAATAATTTAAGCAAGTGAGGGATTCGGTAAGAAAATTTCACATCGAAATTTAAAAAAAAATACTAGGACAATGACGGTTTTTGATGGTAAATGTAAATGTCATTTTACTATAAACGTCAAAAAATTCCCAGTGTAATTATATGCTCCTTTACTCTAAAGAGGAGAAAAATTTTCGGAACTTTTTTTTCTTGCTATGGTAACGATACGAAATACAGGCTTTTAATTGGTCGAAAATGTTAGGTGTGAAATTTTCATTAAAATCGATCGATTCAAAATTTAAAAATCATCTGAAATTGAGTAATAAATTTTACTTTCCCGGACCCATCAAAGGGAAAGTAAGGTGAACGAGCAAAAAAAAATCAAGATATCGATGGAAATATCCATTTTGAGGTCCCCCAAGAAGATTGAGACTATTTCCAGCGTATGATCTGTCTGTGTGTCTGTGTGTCTGTGTGTCTGTATGTCTGTGTGTCTGTGTGTCTGTGTGTCTGTGTGTCTGTATGTCTGTGTTTCTGTGTGTCTGTGTGTCTGTGTGTAATCTTCCACAATGATTCCGAACCGTTTGACCAATCAAGCTGAAAGTTGGTGTGGACGGTCGGTGTGTGCCTAGAAAGCGACCATTAGATTTTGGTTTGAATTGGTACAGTAGAAGGTCCTCAAGACCGACATTGATTAAATACACATGTAACAATTTTTTACTTTTTTGAAATTTTAAGGACAAACAATACACTTTAGTGCAAAATGTTGTAGTACAAAGTTTTAGAGCATAAAATTCCCAACAACTTTGGTTTTAAGCTTTTTTCAGAATTTCCAATAGTTGCGCCACTAGAGGGCGCGTAAAAAATGTGCATTTAGGTTTTCTCTAGTTTTTCTTGATTTTGTTGACAAATAATACACTTTAGTGCAAAATATTGTAGCACAAAGTTTTAGAGCATAAAATTCCCTACAACTTTTGTCTTAAGCTTTTTCCAGAATTTCCAATATTTGCGCCACTAGAGGGCGCGTAAAAAATGTGCATTTAGGTTTTCTCTAGTTTTTATTGAATTTGTTGCCAAATAATACACTTTAGTGCAAAATATTGTAGTACAAAGTTTTAGAGCATAAAATTCCCTACAACTTTTGTCTTAAGCTTTTTCCAGAATTTCCAATAGTTGCGCCACTAGAGGGCGCGTAAAAAATGTGCATGTAGTTTTTCTCTAGTTTTTCTTGATTTTGGGGACAAATAATACACTTTAGTGCAAAATATTGTAGTACGAAGTTTTAGATCATAAAATTCCCTACAACTTTTGTCTTAAGCTTTTTCCAGAATTTCCAATAGTTGCGCCACTAGAGGGCGCGTAAAAAATGTGCATGTAGTTTTTCTCTAGTTTTTCTTGATTTTGGGGACAAATAATACACTTTAGTGCAAAATATTGTAGTACAAAGTTTTACAGCATAAAATTCCCTACAACTTTTATCTTAAGCTTTTTCCAGAATTTCCAATAGTTGCGCCACTAGAGGGCGTGTAAAGAATGTGCATGTAGTTTTTCTCTAGTTTTTCTTGATTTTGGGGACAAATAATACACTTTAGTGCAAAATATTGTAGTACAAAGTTTTAGAGCATAAAATTCCCTACAACTTTTGTCTTAAGCTTTTTCCAGAATTTCCAATAGTTGCGCCACTAGAGGGCGCGTAAAAAATGTGCATTTAGGTTTTCTCTAGTTTTTCTTGATTTTGGGGACAAATAATACACTTTAGTGCAAAATATTGTAATACGAAGTTTTAGAGCATAAAATTCCCTACAACTTTTGTCTTAAGCTTTTTCCAGAATTTCCAATAATTGCGCCACTAGAGGGCGCGTAAATATGTGCATGTATGTTTTCTCTAGTTTTTCTTGTATTTGAGGACAAACAATGCATTTTAGTGCAAAATTTTCTTGTACAAAGTTGTATAATTTGTAATGCATAGTATTTTGTAATTAAAATAATAATAATAAATAACATATGCTCTACGGTCGAGCCGGGAAAGTTCTGGGGTGACACATCCGATTTTTTTGTTTAGTAAGAAACAATATCCATGAAGAAGGTAATAGTATAGTCAAAATTTTTAGTTATTCGATGGATTTGTTAATTTTTTTAATGAGCATAAATGGTGCATTGAAAAATAATTTATTTAAAAAATAATATAATATTATTACTTTTAAAAATGGTACAGAATATTTAATATTGAACAACAATAATATTCCAAATAATTATGAAATAAAACACTCATACTATATAATGAAACACAATTAAATGCAAATTATTTTGGCTAAAAAATTTATCTTCAGTAGGCCTGAAGATAGTTAAAATGAAATTAGAAACAACTTGTTTCGGTTCAAAATTAATTTTTAGTACCCTGGAGATGGTTAAAATTAAATTAAAGGTGACTAGTTTCGGTTAAAAAATGAAGGTGGTTAAAATTAATTTAAATGCCACACGGCTAAAAATATCTCTATAATATGCCTGAGGATGGTTAAAATTAACTAGTTTCGGTTAACAAATTATTCTCAGTAGCCTGAAGCTAAGTAAAATTAAATTGTTTCGGTTAAAAATTTATGAAGGTGGTTAAAATTAAATGCAACTCGGCTAAAAAAGTCTCTTCAGAATGTCTGAAGATGGTTAAAATTAACTAGTTTCGGGTAAAAATTCATTCTTAGTAGCCTGAAGATTGTTAAAATTAAATTAAAGGTAACTAGTTTCGGCTAAAAGTTCATGAAGATGGTTAAAATTAAATTAAAGGCAACTTAGCCAAAAATGTATCTTTAGTTTGACTGAAGATGGTTAAAATGAAATTAGAGACAACTAGGTTTTGGTCAAAATTAATTTTTAAAATCCTGAAGATTGTTACAATTAAATTAAAGGTAACTAGTTTCGGCTAAAAGTTCATGAAGATGGTTAAAATTAAATTAAAGCCAACTTAGCCAAAAATGTAACTTCAGTTTGACTGAAGATGGTTAAAATGAAATTAGAGACAACTAGTTTTTGGTCAAAATTAATTTTTAAAATCCTGAAGATTGTTAAAATTAAATTAAAGGTAACTAGTTTCGGCTAAAAGTTCATGAAGATGGTTAAAATTAAATTAAAGTCAACTTAGCCAAAAATGTATCTTTAGTTTGACTGAAGATGGTTAAAATGAAATTAGAGACAACTAGGTTTTGGTCAAAATTAATTTTTAAAATCCTGAAGATTGTTACAATTAAATTAAAGGTAACTAGTTTCGGCTAAAAGTTCATGAAGATGGTTAAAATTAAATTAAAGCCAACTTAGCCAAAAATGTAACTTCAGTTTGACTGAAGATGGTTAAAATGAAATTAGAGACAACTAGTTTTTGGTCAAAATTAATTTTTAAAATCCTGAAGATTGTTAAAATTAAATTAAAGGTAACTAGTTTCGGCTAAAAGTTCATGAAGATGGTTAAAATTAAATTAAAGTCAACTTAGCCAAAAATGTATCTTTAGTTTGACTGAAGATGGTTAAAATGAAATTAGAGACAACTAGGTTTTGGTCAAAATTAATTTTTAAAATCCTGAAGATTGTTACAATTAAATTAAAGGTAACTAGTTTCGGCTAAAAGTTCATGAAGATGGTTAAAATTAAATTAAAGCCAACTTAGCCAAAAATGTAACTTCAGTTTGACTGAAGATGGTTAAAATGAAATTAGAGACAACTAGTTTTTGGTCAAAATTAATTTTTAAAATCCTGAAGATTGTTAAAATTAAATTAAAGGTAACTAGTTTCGGCTAAAAGTTCATGAAGATGGTTAAAATTAAATTAAAGTCAACTTAGCCAAAAATGTATCTTTAGTTTGACTGAAGATGGTTAAAATGAAATTAGAGACAACTAGGTTTTGGTCAAAATTAATTTTTAAAATCCTGAAGATTGTTACAATTAAATTAAAGGTAACTAGTTTCGGCTAAAAGTTCATGAAGATGGTTAAAATTAAATTAAAGTCAACTTAGCCAAAAATGTAACTTCAGTTTGACTGAAGATGGTTAAAATGAAATTAGAGACAACTAGGTTTTGGTCAAAATTAATTTTTAAAATCCTGAGGATTGTTAAAATTAAATTAAAGGTAAATAGTTTTGGCTAAAAGTTCATGAAGATGGTTAAAATTAATTTAAAGGCAACTTAGCCAAAAATGTAACTTCAGTTTGACTGAAGATGGTTAAAATGAAATTAGAGACAACTAGTTTTTGATCAAAATTAATTTTTAAAATCCTGAAAATTGTTACAATTAAATTAAAGGTAACTAGTTTCGGCTAAAAGTTCATGAAGATGGTTAAAATTAAATTAAAGCCAACTTAGCCAAAAATGTAACTTCAGTTTGACTGAAGATGGTTAAAATGAAATTAGAGACAACTAGTTTTTGATCAAAATTAATTTTTAAAATCCTGAAAATTGTTACAATTAAATTAAAGGTAACTAGTTTCGGCTAAAAGTTCATGAAGATGGTTAAAATTAAATTAAAGCCAACTTAGCCAAAAATGTAACTTCAGTTTGACTGAAGATGGTTAAAATAAAATTAGAGACAACTAGGTTTTGGTCAAAATTAATTTTTAAAATCCTGAAGATTGTTAAAATTAAATTAAAGGTAACTAGTTTCGGCTAAAAATTCATGAAGATGGTTAAAATTAAATTAAAGTCAACTTAGCCAAAAATGTAACTTCAGTTTGACTGAAGATGGTTAAAATGAAATTAGAGACAACTAGGTTTTGGTCAAAATTAATTTTTAAAATCCTGAATATTGTTAAAATTAAATTAAAGGTAAATAGTTTCGGCTAAAAGTTCATGAAGATGGTTAAAATTAAATTAAAGCCAACTTAGCCAAAAATGTAACTTCAGTTTGACTGAAGATGGTTAAAATGAAATTAGAGACAACTGGTTTTTGGTCAAAATTAATTTTTAAAATCCTGAAGATTGTTAAAATTAAATTAAAGGTAACTAGTTTCGGCTAAAAATTCATGAAGGTGGTTAAAATTAAATTAAAAGCAACTCGGCTAAAAAAATTATCTTCAGTATGCCCTGAAGATGATTAAAATGGAATTATAACAACTAGTTATGGGTCAAAATTAATTTTGATGTTTAAAATTAAAGATAATTAGTTTCTGCAGTAGCCTAAAGACAGTTAAAATTAAATTTAATGTAACTGGTTTCCTCTAAAAATTCATGAAGATGAAAATATATTTTTCTGAACAAGACTTTATTTTTTTTTTTTTAAAAATTGGTTGAAATTATTTATTTTTTTACTTTAAGAAAACTGTAACTATAAATAATTATTAGTTTAACTCAATAATTTTTTAGAAATAATAACGCAGATTTGTACTTTTTTAAAAGTGTGTAATAAATTTTTTAAAGATTAAATGTCACGCTTTCGGCCAGTTACCGTCCATTTTCGGCACAAAAGTCTGAAAAACCGAAGTGAGAAAATGAAAATGTTAATGAAAATTTTTTTACGTATTGTTCAAAACAAAGCCTTAATAGCAACAATATGCTGTTTAAGCCCTATATCGGGCTATTAAGACTTTTATTTTGAACAATATGTAAAAAATTTGTATTAACATTTTCATTTTCTCACTTCGTTTTTTCTGACTTTTGTCCCGAAAATGTTCGGTAACCGGCCGAAAGCGCTTGACATTTAATCTTTAAAAAATTTATTACACATTTTTAAAAAAAGTACAAATCTTCTTTTTTATTTCTACATTATCAAGTGTGTACACACCTACAAGTAACCTCTTACCTTCGATAAATAATTTTTATTTTTGACAGAGAAGCTTTTAAAAATATTCACACCATGTTAAAACCAGAAGGAGAAACATTCCAAATATTATATAAACGACTTCCGTTACAATACGCCATCGATTTATTTAATATCCATCCAAAATGGAAAAAATACGAAAACAAAGTAGTAGAAGAACCATATTTAAAAACCGATCCAAAAGATATTTACGAAAAAAGTATTCGAGAATCCAAATTGACCATTTTTAATTTTGAACAGGAAGAAATTACTTACACGTTTCCAAATGAACAAGCATGGAAAGGTAAAAATTGGCTTACATCAAAAAAATAATCAATTTTTTTCAAACACTTAACATATTTTTGCTGTGTAAAGTAGAAAAAGCCAATTTTGATTAATTTTCAGATTTATTTGTTTCCGTTAACCCAATAATTTCAAATATTCCACCAGAGGAACTTGAAGAATATAAAAATGATTTGTTCTCTGAAGTACGTAGACAATTATTGCATCAAGACAACGACGGTAAGAAAAACGATGATGGAAAACCATTTGATAAAATGACTTTTACGACGTACGTAATTTTAGCCAAAAAATAACGCCAAAAGTATATTTATTTTAAATATATACAACATTAATCCACACTCTTTTAAAGTTTTTTTTTTTTAAATAATATATTACTTTCCTTGTGTATATCTGTAGGATTTTATTTTATTTTAATAAAAAATTGACTAATATTTGTCATATTGTTTTAAAAACAAATCATTCTTCTATGGTCATTTTTCTGTTAATCACCTGAAGCTATTAAATAAATTTATTTGTAATCGAATTTAATAACAATAGCAGATAGTATAAAGATGAAAAAAAAATAAAAAATTTTAGACTCAATCAAGAAAATTATACCAATATTTACATTTGTTTATTCCTTTTGTACAAAAAAGAAAATTTAGTAGTGAATGTGGGTAAAAATGATCCCCTTAAGGTTCGATGCTATGTAAATCCTTCCAGTTGTCCGATAGAAATATAATAATAACGCTTTGTCTGACACAACCCTTTTGCTTTACCATACGATATTCTCAAAAATGTATTTCTAAAACGGTGGAATATATAATAAAAAATAAGATGTACTGTAAAGGGGCCATTTTGTCCTACTGGGTGTGTTAAAATGATTACTCCGACAGGGGTAAAATGATCCTCTAGTTTCTTATAAACGATTTATGTCAAAAGGATGCTACTTTCTTAATAAAATGTAAAACAAATTTATTTAGTGAAAAAACAAAACTAATGACTAATATAGTCGTTAAAAAAGCTACAGAAATTAATAATTATAGAATATCGAATAGTAATTTTTTTTTAAATAATATTTCTGAGCACATAAAGTCATCTGCATCATTTTCATGAACTCCGGCACATTTATCATGAGCCCAGTTCAGAAGATCTCGTCCAAAAGCGAATAATTGGACTAGAGGGAAAGATTACTTAACATTAACCGAAAAATACTAAAAAAACAATTTTTACACCCAATTTATTAGTATACAACACATTTTCCTTGGGTAATTCTCTAACCGGCAACCACAAAAGTCACGTGCTGTGCGGGCCTTTTAAGAGAGAAAAAGAAGAGTAATACTGGCTCCTACGATACCAATAATTACCCATAATTGGTAATGATTGAGTCACTAAAAACCTGAAAAAGAGATATCTGTTCTGACAACCTCTTATTCGGCTTTGTTGGTTAAGACGTATTTCCTCTGAAGATCTTTCTGAAGTGGAACAGCCTATATCTGAAAGAAAGGGGCGATTCGGCCTCTGCGGTGTTGAGAGGTTTTTTATATTACAAACTGAGATAGTGAAGAAAAAAGATCGTAACACTTACTTATAATGCTTGGTGGATCTTTATTGCACTCTATATCGACATATAGATAAGATAATATTGGGTGCTGCTGATGGCATAAAATATTTTAGCCAGGCCCTTAGCTTTGATTCGCTTCTGATCAGGCATACTATGCATTTGATCCAGTTCTTCCTTCCTCTCATCCTAGGAACTTTTATCTATTACAGTCATTTTTAGTTCTTGTTTACCTTTGGATTTAAACATTTTTTACTTTAGCTTTAGTTTAAGTTTAACCTTCGCTTCTAGTGCCTCTTCCTGTTTCCGTTTTTGTTCCTTTAACATTTTCTTGTAAAACCAGTATCCCACTGTAAAATTATTCATAAAATTTATAAAAATCGTGTAAATATACATATATTTTAATAATGTGATAATGTAGTTTTACTGTTTTATAAAATATTTTTAAGAGTCTTGTATTTATGTGATGTCACGTAAAATATTTTTACGTGACGTCACGTAAATAGAAACGTCTGTATGTATGCTGAAGCTAGCGGTGTTCTGATTGGACGTTGATGAAAGCATGCGTACTGACTTCGCCTTGTTTTGTTGACCTTATTGTTGTCAGTTCAGAGAATTCTGGTGGGGTTTACTATTATTCTTTGGTGGTGGTGTTGCATTTTGCATTTTGTCTTGTTTCGTTGTATTTTTATTGTTATTTTTTATTGTCAAATATATTTTATATTTATGTAAAATGTGTAGTAGTTGGACATCGGATCCAACTGCTGCCCTGATTAAATTGTATCAGAGCGAAGAAGTGCTTTTCCACGTGAAATTTGCAGATTTAAGGTTAAGACAAAATTTATACGATATTCGAAATGTCAATAAATGTCAATAAATTTAGATTTCTATTTTTTCAAACCTTGTCATCATCGAAACCACCAATCACAAGCAAATTAGTTATGCAACATCCTCTAAAAATTCAGTGTGATAATTTTTATAATGGGATCCACCCATATGTCGTTTTTATAAAACCAAATTTTTATAAAAAGAAATACGAAATTTCTTACAGTGGGATATAAGTATAATGGCTAGAAGTTAATATGAGCGTTTTTTTTCAAGTTTTTTTTTGGTGTCATTTTACTTTTTAAATAATGAGCGAATATCTTTAGGAGATATAAAAAACGATTGATCTGTACAGTTGACCTTGAATGCCACTACCGCCAAGCATATAGCGTTTTTCACTGGTTGCACTTTTGTACACTGAGTGCAAGTTGAACGTTCCACTGGTCATTTTAGAGCAAAATATTTTTGGAGCGCCTATTCCACTGGTCAGCTGTCACTCATAGCGGGTGAACTGAGGGCAAAATTTTATGTACTAAATGGACAGAAGGGTTTGGGCAAGTGCAAAAAAATAAATGACGTTTTAGGTTATGATAATTGTCAATATGTTGCGAACGGTTAAAGAAAAAGTAGATTTTATCTATTTTTATTGATTTTAAAATAGAATTTGTTCATTTTTATCATAAAAAATGTAGATCCTCAATTTAAAAAAAAAATTACTAACTCCAACCTTACTTTATTTCAATGACAAATACCCGCACAAGTTTCACTGAGAAACTGGGACGCTCCAGAGTTTCAACTATTGTTCGAAAACGATGTTAGTGCAAAATTTTTACGGTAATCAACTAGCACTGAGGGCACCTAAATTATTGTCAGTGAAAAACGCTAATAGATTCGATGTTTACTGCATTGGTTGCAATATTTTCAGAAAGTACTTGATCTTCATCGCAAATAACTTGTTTCGTTTGGATTGACTCTTGTTCCATGTGGTTTGACCGGTCTAGTGGAATGTTATCTTCATATGATTGTTTATTGTCTCAGATGGGATGGTTTCTATCTGAATTATATCAGCTTCAACTGACTGGTGTGTAACTATAGCAACAGCAAATTCGAAATCTTGGATGTATATAAAGTTCATTGCATAGCCTTTCAGTTGCACGTCACCAAATATGACGTCATATCATGTTTTCGGCAATATAAGACAACAAGGATCACTTGCCGGATGAAACCTATAATAAGAAATAGAAATGGAACTAATGGAAGTACTGTTCTGATTCAAACTGTCAGGCGTACATTTTGACGTTTATCAAAAAGAGCTAAAAAGCGTGTTCAATATTTCAATTTGACTATGAGGCCATGACGTATAGCAAACGGCAGCCAATGAAATGCCTGTATTGTGTCAATTGTAGTTATTTAATATCTACGTGTAGATCTCTCATGATGTTGTTGCCTTACGAAAATTTATAGTGGACGTACCTTTTTTTGCATTTCTTTCAACTTAGTACGATAAAGCGAGATAGATGCCGTATGACGCGCAACTGAAAGGCTATGCAATGAACTTTACCACGTTGTCGAAATCCGTTAATTTCATTCTCTGCTGTGCATGCTTTTAGACAGGCCTGACAAAACAAGTTGCTAATTTGAAAAAATGTGATAACACGGCCAAGATAATTAGCCAGTTCGCCAGAGGTTTAACTTAGTGGAAAGATGACTCATACATCAGGAGACTGTAACTTTTGTGACGTGTGTGGTAGGATACATAAAATAGAAACATCTTTCTCTCTAGCTTTTATAATTACGTCCAAATTTTTAGTATGTGATGAATGATCATTAAATATTAGTGGTCCAGGGTCATGTGCAGTTGATTTAGTGTGATTTAAAAAATGATCAAACCAGATATGAAACACGTCTATATTCATCCAGCCGGACTCATTACAGGCAAAATGGGACCTGGGGGTGCACCTTCCTTAAGCTCTTCTTTACGTTTTACGTGAAAATATTATCATAGAGGGACAAAATTTCCCCCCGCCGACATACATATGACAGCAGTTGTGCAGACACCACGATCAGCAGATGTAATTCTTGCAACCTGCTTGCGACCTTTTCTTGCCATATTTTTTTAATTCTTCTCATAAACTGTACATAATGATGACACATCCACGTTAAAAATGCGGTGAGATGGAAATTTATGTTTAGTATGTCTTTTATCCACAACTGGTTTATTAAAACCACCAACGCGGGCAATGGAAGTTAAATCTAGACTTCTCAGGATTAATTCGGGATGTCTGTCAGAAAAATTAGCTAACCCATCTTTCCCTGCTGCCTGTTTAGTCTTTGAAAATAACCTTAAATAATAATATATCGTAGTTCTTTGAACTAATTATGATTTAAACAAAATAAAGGTTGACACGTGAGTATACGGTTAACGCCGTCAGGTTGGGTGACAGCCGTTGCCCAGGTCAGGAAATGTTTATTGTTGTATTTGCAAATATCCCATCTACCAGTGACTAAATTTGTTTTTGAAAGTATCTACTATTTATCTTCCCAAAATTGAGATACTGTACATGGCTACCTTACTATCCCACATCACAAATGGATGGTTTATTTTATTTCTTTCAGCAATATGAAACGCCAAACAGACCATTAATTTTTGATTACAATACAAAAATATATTTTAATAATTCCTGTTCTTGATCTTCTGTTAATACTGACTTAAAGCGCCCTAAACCTTTCATTTTTGATACGTTATTAGATAATCTTCTTTTAAGAGCCATAATTGGGACAGCAAATTGCCTTGTCGCAGTTTTTTTAGGCAATCTTGTATTTACAGCATTAGGCTGCCAACATATTTTCACAGTCCCATTTTTGTCTCTGAGTTTTTTTACTGTATTTTCTTGGCATTACAGTCTCTGTAAAAAATAAAATAAACATATAAACATTACACTCATTTAAGCAATACTGTAGAATAATTTTTAAAAATCCAGTGGGGTAAAACAGTCAACTTAAACAAATAAAGTTCTCAATACATTCTTTACAATCCATACTTTGATCATATTTAAACAACATTTACCTTAATGAGTTTCTTGTTGACACAATCAAAACAAAAACGACCTATTTTACATCAAACTGTCAGTAAAGAGTAAAAATTTCATGTACACCTTATCTCTATGGCTGCTCATTCCAGACCACGGCACCAGTGTTGCCGATGTTGAAGAGATAAATAGCGCAATGCGGCCAACATAAAAGCGCAATATAAAAAGGCGTAAAATATGTCAAATGTCAATTTACACGTCGACTCTAAAATTATAACAACGCAACATTTGAACCCTGAAGAGAAGGACATAATTTTAAAAGTATATTACAATTTTAAAGACCTTTTTTACGATTAAAAACAGACTTAACTTTTACCTCAGCTATCAAACATTACATTAGAACTAGAGATAAAACTTCGTATATGCTCGTAGTTTCCGACATCCTAAAAATATGCAAGAGGAAATTACAAAACAAATCAATAAATTATTAGACAATAAAATCATTCAGCTATCTATTTCGCCATATAGCGCACCTGTCTCGATAGTACCAAAAAAAACAGGATGCTTCCGGTAAGAAGAAGTTCCGTATGGTTATAGACTACAGAAAACAATGAAATCACTGTCTCGAAGATAAAATAAAATAAAATAAAATCGATGAAATTTTAAATAACTTGGGAAAAGGAACTTATTTAACTACTCTCGATTTAGCACAAGGTTTTTATCAAATCGAAGTATTTCCGTTTGCGTATTATCTGATTTTTTATTCATTGTAACCAGAATGCACAAAATTCATATAACTTCCTAGCCTTTAGTAAATTGTCCAACAACTAAAACGACGCCTTCAGCGTCCCCACTCCTCTAATTTTCCCTTTGTTCTTTCGTTCCCCACTTCTCAAATTTTTAAGGTAGCGGTCGATTTAAGCTGGATTTATAAACTCTTGAACGCAACTGCAACTTCAAAGTATGTTATCTTTATGCGAACTTTCTAGTTACGGTTGACATTGAGGTTGCAGTTACAGTTCGAGAGTTTTTAAATCCACCTTTAGTTGTTGGGGAAAGTTTATCTTGACATATGAGGATGTCCATGAGTATATGTCAATATTTAGTAGTATGATTTTTGTGACAGAATGTTGCAACTGTCAAATATCATCAGTTCTGTGATATCAAAATTATGGTTTGATGCATGTTTGAGGTTTGGTATTATCTAGAAAAAGCACAAAAAAAAACCAAAATAGCGCAATGGCGCAAAACAATTAAAAATCGCAATTATTGCGCCTTATTGGCAACACTGCACATCACACCCCCTAGCAGGTTAACTGTTGTACTAATTGTCAGATCTATTATATTAGTATCGGCGCCATTGGCTTCGAGGCGCTAGTGTACATAGCGGGAAATTTGAAGTAACCGCAAAAGCGGGAAATTTAAATTATCCAAAAGAGCGGGAAATTTAAAATAAGAGCAGGAAATTTAAAATAAGCAAAAGAGCGCACAATTTAAATAATTATAAGATGAAAACTCCAAATGTTAAAGTTTCAATTTTTGCACACTCAAATATCTGCAAAAATTCAAATATTTACATATTTAAAGCTAACATATGGGGTTGTCTTCATCTTAAATTTAACGAAATGGATAAGTAACTGTACTTGCTCTGAAAGTGTTTGTAAATAAAATGATTCATTTTAAAAGAAAATATTTTTATTTATGAAACGGAGTCCATCAAAAATAGATAAAATATAATCATGGAGGAATATATAATAAAACATACATCTAAGTTAAAATATAAAAATAAACATAGAGAGAAAAAATAAAATGATAAGGTAATAAAAGATTAACTAATATCTGTTTTATAATGAGTTTCATTACGATACAAATTTTTCAGCCAATAGAATCGAATTATTTATTATCGAAGTTGAAAATTATTTTGTTAATAAAAGATTAACTAATTAAATTAAACCACCATAAGACTAAATTAGACCACTACATTAACTAACCTAAAATACTAGAACGTACTATAATATAATAAAAGAGAAATTAAGGAAAGAAACCGGAAAAACTCAAAACAATCTCAACACCAACATTAACCGTTAACCGATAAAAATAAAATGACTTCCTTTATTGATGATGCTACACAAGACAGGTTCACATAGTCTTTTTCTTCTCCGATTGGGCGACGGTGCAACGTGAGATGCGCCCTCAAGCGAATGGGCCCAACATTAGAACTTCTATTCAAATTAGGGTTTCCAATCTTTGGCAAAAAATCGATTCGAATCGTTGATTCAAAAATCGATCTTAGGAAAAATCGGATGGACAAAAAATCGATCTCATGAAAATCGATTCAATTTACAGTCTGAAATGAAACTAACCAAAAAACGTGAAACTGGAATTTATTTTTTATTAAAACAGGCAAATTTATTTTAATTTTTATTTCGATGGATTTGTAACGACATTATTTCGATTTAACTTATTTTAGTAACACAAACATTAATATTTATGAAGTATGTATTCACTGATTCATTACTTGACTGGTTTATGAGTAGGTAAATTAGGTAGAGTAAAAGTTGATTATTTTTATAAGGAATCAATAAGCGTGTATTAGGTTTTAGAAATATCTACACATAAGAATCGATCTCCGATCTCAAATATATTTTCCGATTCTTAGATCGATCTCAATCCAAAAAATCGAAAATCTAGTCAGAAAAGATCGATTCTCGATAAAATCGAATCGAGATCGGAAACCCTAATCCAAATAGTAGATGAGAGTTAGAGTTTGTTTAACCATCCTTTGCCGTTGCGTCATACATTACCCATCTCGGTCTCTCCATCATGAAATGGATGAGACGGAATTATGACGTCATTGACGTATTTCTTAATTAATTCAGATTATTTATCACTTTTGACAGTGAAGTTGTCATATTTTGATTTGTTGAGTATTTTTGATTATTTTCGCCCTTTTCAATTAATTGTTCATTGTCAAAATGCCTTTCCGGTATAATGAGAAAGAGCAAACTTTAATTTTGAAGTTGATTAATTACTTTTCAAGAGAAAGAGATGCTGGAAAACTGATTTTACCATTAAATGCAGTCTACAATGTAAGTATATAGCTGTATTATGCAAAATTAAGCATTTATTGATTTGATTTTAACAAATTTTATAGCATGTTGCTGATGCTCTAGACATATCTATTAGAACCGTTCAAAAAACAGTTACTAGTGGAATAGAAACAGATAAAGACTACAAAATCAAAGTTCATGCTGGACATGTTTGTAGGGACTTTTCCCCTACATATTGTCAGTCACTTTAGAGATTGACATTAAATTATGATTTCAAGTCATTTGTTAACAATGTTCATAAATGTTTAATTGTTCGCGATTGTTGGCAGTTATTTTTCGTTTTACCAAAACATATTTTCCCGTTGAAAAACTTACCAACTGAGGAAAATATTCCGAATTTCCAAAACTCTTGTGGTTTGCTTCTGAAACTGCTACTAATTTTCTAATTGCGAACTACTCCGGTGTACTTCTATTCAAATTTTGAACATCTCGAAGGCGTTATTCTTTTCGGGGTCACCAATTTATAGTAGATATTTTACCATTAACGTTCTAAATACATGTAGATATTTCCCATTAACGTTCTAAACACATTTTAGAAATTAAATATTTATTTTGTAAAAATGAAACGATATATAAATAAAAACTCAAAATGAAAAATTTAACGTTGAACTTGATTGATGGCTTGTTCTTGAATTTTCATTGCTTCTTGATTTTCTCAGCTAGTAACCTCTCCAAGGAGAAAACAAAAATAATGATTTAACGAAAAATAACTGCCAACAATCGCGAACAATTAAACATTTATGAACATTGTTAACAAATGACTTGAAATCATAATTTAATGTCAATCTCTAAAGTGACTGACAATATGTAGGGGAAAAGTCCCTACAATGTTTTATGGAAGCACTATTTCAGGCACACAAATCAATTAATCAATAATGAGTGGGAAAAAGAAAAATACATTGATGCATCTCCTTTTCTTCCTGTTATCATAGATCTGACTGAATCGGACTCCCAGAGTGATGATGAAGATGATTTTGTCAGTGATGAAGCTAAGATTTTGCATTTTATTTCATTACATGTTATTTTAGTTTACGTTTCTTATCCGATTTTTCGTTCCTTTTTAGTATTTGTATTGGGAGTTTTTTCAGAAATAAATTTATTTATACATGTGTTTTTATTTTCATTTTTTAGGAATACTTACTAAAGTATTTCTCACAATGACACAGGCAATAATTACTATACAATTTTTAAAAATATGAATATAGTTATATCCCCAAACTAGAAATTTGAAACAAATCAGTTAAAAAAAAGGAGGTTTCAAGTTAAAAAAAAATTAATAAATTATGTATAAATGTACGAAACCGATAAAGCAAAATACAATTTTCGGCATTACCAATTTATTAATACAAACACACCTTAACATGGGTCATTGAAAACAATCCTTAACATATGTCATTAGTTACATTTTAATTTTGAGGTTATATGTAAAATGAAATTCAAATAATATACGACAAACGTAAAACAGCAGAATACGTCACCGATTATGACGTAACGGCAAAGGATGGTTAGACAAACTCTAGCTGCTAGGAGGTGTGCTGTGTTCCAGACTAACAATATAATACCAGGGAAGTGCAAGCAGAGGTTTTTTAAGGTTATACATCTGGCATCATGCGTTGGACGTATAAGGGATCATTTTACCTGCAGGGATCGTTTTTATACACTCTCCCCTACCTGTTTCTTAAAGGAGGGTATCGTTTTAAATGGGTGTTTTGGGTTTCTCATAAAAACAATTTTTATGTTTCAAAAACTTGAAAATCAAAGAGAGGAAAATGAAAATTTGTTTTTATATTAAAACTGTGAGCTTAAAATGAATTTACATTGTGTGAAATTCTAAATTACCTGATATTTAGGGTGTATACGCGACGGCCAAAATTATTAATAAATTAAACATATTTAATGCAAGAAATCTCTTTGTAATGGAAAAAAATAAATCACTAATATTTTTTAAAATATTACATCTGCCTGAAATGGCTCTAATATTTAATAAACTGAAAAATCCAAGAACTATGGAGAAGTTTGACATTTATTATTAAAATCTCAGCTGTTAAGCCAATTTGTAAATATGGCAACAACGCATGTCTTAACACAGAACCACAGTATATGGAACAAGAAGAATAAGCATTCGTAATAAGAAATAAATATTTCTCCAAATACATGTAAATATTTTTTTTAGGTTAACTAAACAACGTTTAGATAAGGCAATTCAGAACACGTGACCAAACATCATTTTGTATGTGTTTTATGTTTATTTGATGTATTTTGTGCTTTTAGAAAGTGTTTGAAATAAAAATAATTGCTGTTTCAAATAATAAGCAAATAAGAAAAAAAGATAACAGCTTATAACATACATAATGAGAGTATAAAAAAATACATATACAATACTCCTGGAATTGATGTAAAATTCGAGAAGATGACTTTCCATCATCAGTGACTGCTTTACTGCTTTCCACATAATCTAATATTTGGTCCTCACACATAGTTTTTACAGCAAAGAACAAGTCAAGGTCTACAAGAGTTTGTCAGCATATAAATATTTTTCATGGTTTTTGAGAGATCGTTCCGTTCTGGTTTATGTGAAAAATGTAGTTCACTAGGTATTCTATAAAATCTAACAGTTTCACGACCTCTTCGACTCCCACAATTGACTACAGAACAAGTAGTGTGCATGTTTAGTTCTTTCTAACAAACAATATTTTTTCTGTACATTTTCACTTCATTAAATATCAATAATGCATCCCGAGTAGTTAGTCACACAACTATTCTAAATTAAAATGTCCGTTTTAAGCTCCAATCGTTTCATACGTTAAAATAAACTGCTCTTTTCATGTTAACTACGTGAAAGACATGGGTTTGTGTGCCTACCAGCGGCCATCTTGAATTTCATCTGACAGCATCTTGGATTGGTCTATAGACGATAATATATGTGAATTTAATTACCCCTTGTACTTAACGGTTTGTGTACCTACCAGCAGCCATCTTGAATTTCATCTGACAGCATCTTGGATTGGTCTATAGATGATAATATATGTCAATTTAATTACCCCTTGTACTTAACATTTCTATAGTTCACTTTTGAACAATTTTTGCGGGTGGAGCAGCATCGGTAAATGGAAAGTGATCCAGATCGGATAAATTCCGATTATTTTACAAAGAAAACTGTATCTGAAGTAATCTAGATCAGAAGTGAACTGATCCAACTGCAAATAAAATTCAGCTACTATAGTAGTCTTATACTGTGGCAGAAATAACCTTTTTATTATTGTTCTGACAGGAGTACCTTGTAACGTCAAATAAAATATTACCAACACATTTTTTAAAAGCTTTATTCAAATATTTAACAATCATAATTTTTTAATTTAACGTGAAAAGTATAGTTAGTATTGTTTGAAATATTAAAACTTCGGTATTTTAAATTAGAGGAAATGCTATTCAAATTAATACCTTTTGCTCTTCCATCCATGTGATGAACTTGTCGTATTCTTTTTTATAAGCTTTTTTGCTGTATTAACCGGGATCCAATGTTAGAACTTATTTTTAAGCAATATACAACCAATAACAACTGTGGTGACAACAATACATCTTATGTGACAGATTGCAAATTAATTTTTGTATTTATCATTCGATGATAACTGATGATATCACGAATTCAACCATTTTACATTATTAGTTCTTTATTTCCATTTTTTGTAGAAATAATACCAGTATTTATGGTTTTAAAGTGTAACAATAAAAAAAATAGAATTCGTGGATAACTGGTCTATTTCGAGCACTCCGGTATACTATTATGCTAAATGACAGCCGGTCGCTATGTTGCCAAATCCTCCTTGTCAGTCCTTGTGATTTTGTCATAAAATAGATTTCAAAATTAAAAAAAAGTATGTTCCGGGACGTTTTAAAGAAAAAAATTTGGGAAATTCATTTTTTTTTAAATATCTTTTAGTGAGAAAAATTTCGTACGGGGTCGCAAAAAACCCAAAAAACGATACCCTCCTTTGAGGCAAAAAATATAAAAGATCGGTGAAATAGATTAAAAAATCGGTAATAATAGGCAAAAATTGTTAAAAAGTTCAAAAATTGCAAAAAATCAGTGAAAATGGACAAAAAATTTAGGGAAAGTGTAAATAGACAAAAAAATCGGTGAACATTGTCAAAAATTGTTAAAAATTTAGGAAAAGTGTAAAAATCAATGCAAATAGACAAAAAAATGCAAAAAATTTGTGAAAATTGACAAAAAATTGCAAAAAATCGGTGAATATAGACAAAAATTGTTAAAAAGTGTAAATTATCAGTGAAAATAGCCAAAAAATTGTTGAAATGTCAGACAAAACTCAAAAAAAAATGGTGAAAAATACACAAAAAAATATTAAAAATTGCAAAAAGTGCGAAAAAATCGGTAAAAAATGCACAAAAAATTGTTAAAGATTCCAAAAAAACTTTGTAAATGGGCAAAAGTTGTTAAAAAGTTCAAAAATTGTAAAAATCAATGAAAACAGACTAAAATTGTTAAAAAATTAGGCAAAGTGTAAAAAATCAGTGCAAATAGACAAGAAAATGCAAAAATCTGTGAAAATAGACAAAAAATCGGTGAAAATAGGCAAAAATTGTTAGTAAGAATAGGGAAAAAATTGTTGAAATGTTAGACAAAACTGAAAAAAATCGGTGAGAAATACACAAAAAAAAATTGCAAAAACTGCAAAAAATCGGTAAAAAATGCTCAAAAAACTGTTAAAAATTCCAAAAAATCTTTGAAAATAGGCAAAAATTGTTAAAAAGTTCAAAAATTGTAAAAAATCAATGAAAATAGACAGAAATTGCTAAAAATTTAGGGAAAGTGTAAAAAATCAGTGCAAATAGACAAAAAAATCTGTGAAAATAGACAAAAAATTGTAATAAATCGGTGAAAATAGGCAAAAATTATTAGTGCTAATTGTCTGTGAAAATAAGTAAAAATTGTTGAAATGTTAGACAAAACTGAAAAAAATCGGTGAAAAATAAACTAAAAAATATTGAAAATTGCAAAAAATGCAAAAAATCGGTAAAAAATGAACAAAAAATTGTTAAAAGATTCCAAAAATCAGTGAAAATGGGTAAAATTGTTGAAATATTTGACAAAACGGTAAGAAATACACAAAAATTGTTGAAAATTACAAAAAATCAGTAAAAATAGATAAAAAAAATTGATAAAATTTGAGGCAAAAAGTGTAAAAAATCGGTGAAAATGGATTACAAAATCGTTAATAATAGGCAAAAATTGGTAAAAGTGCTGAAAATCAGTGAAAATAAGTTTTGCCACAAATAAATGTTAAAAGTTGCAGAAAGTGCAAAAAAACGATGAAAGATTTACAAAAAATTGTTAAAAATTCCAAAAAATCTGTGAAAATAGGCAAAAATTGTTAAAAAATTTAAAAATTGCAAAAAATCAGTGAAATAGGCAAAAAAATTAGGAAACGTGTAAAAAATTAGTGAAAATAGGCCAACAACAGTACGAAAAAGAGTGAAAATAGACAAAAAATGCAAAAAAATCGGTGAAAATAGGCAAAAAATTACAAAAATTACCAAAAATTGGTGAAAAAGTACAAAAAGATCGGTAAAAAATGCACAAACCATTGTTAAATATTGCAAAAATCGGTGAAAATAGACAAAAATTGTAAGAAATTTAAAAAATGCAAAAAATCAATAAAAACAAGCTAAAAATTCAGGGAAAGTGTAAAATATTTAGTGAAAATAGACAAAAAAAAATGCAAAAAAATCGGTGAAAATGGGCAAAATTTTTGAAAAATCGCAAAAAATCAGTAAAAATAGGCTAAAAAGTCAGTGAACGTGTAAAAAATTTAGTGAAAATAATTAAAAAAATCTTAAAAAGTACAAAAAAAAGTGAAAATATCCACAAGAATTGCAAAAAAATCGGTAAAAAATCAGTGCAAATAGGGAAAAAATTATTGTTAAAAAGTGTAAAAAATCTGTGAAAATAGGCAAAAAAATGTTCAAATGTTTGACAAAACTGCAAAAAACCGCTGAAAAATACACCAAAAAAAAAAAGTTGAAAATTGCAAAAATTCAGTAAAAATAGACAAAAATTGTTAAAAATTGAGGCAAAAGGTGTAAAGAATCGGTGAAAATAGGCAAAAAATTGTTAAAAAATTCCAAAAAAAGTCGGTGAAAACTGTAAACATTATCAATATGGACTAGTATAAAAGACAATTACACGTCTGATTTTTTTTTATATTTTAGGTAAAAATTTGTTTGCTTGAGAGAAGCAAGAGACTACAAAGTTGATTTTTTTTTAAATTTCCAAATTAAGTTTTTCCCTTGGCATAAGTACAATTTTTATTATTAAATTTTGAAAAAAGTCACATTTATATTAATTTTTATTTCCTTTTCAATAAAGTTAAACTAATTTTATTATCTCTTATCTTTTCTTATTATGTTTAAAATTATTGCTATAATGACTCATCGAATTATAATTTTTTGATCTTTTTGGGTTAAATATCGCTTAGAAAAACAGTTTTGAAAAATATTTGTTATTGTTGGAAAAATTCATTAGCTTTTAATTATTTTTAAAAAATATTGAAAAAAAAATTCAGAATAATACTAGATTTACTATCAGGAGATTGGAAAGAAATACTTGGTAAGAATTGGTAATAAAAATTTTGTAAAACACTTTTTCATTCATAATTAAAGTTATAATCCATTTTTTTGTTCATAAAGTGCAAACAATTCAATTTTTTTTGTGCAGCTGTATGAACTTAATTAAAACTTTTCAAACATTTAAAATTAATGTCTTGGCGCCGAGTGAAGATCCATTTAATTGGAAAATCTCTTCTGTTGTAACTGTGACATTGTCTTCTACGCCACTTTACATCACCGTAGATCCCTTCGAAATTTATGAGAAAACTTTTCCAAACGAACATTTACATAAGAACTTTTGTCGTATCCGGACAACACAGAGATGGTTCCAAAGAAAAATATACAGTAAAAATAATCTAATTTTAATATTTAATAATGTTTAAAAATATATTTCTACGTAATTACTAATTACAAAACAATGTTGCCGTTATCTAATTTAATGTAATTTGATTTCTACATAAAATATTTTTTTTAAACTTGAATTATTTAAATTAAATTAATTTCTATTATAAATAATTTTTCTGTTATATTTAATTTAATTATTTTTTCTAGTAAACAAATGATTTTTTTTTTAATGTTTTAATTTTTTTATGAGGTCGATCCTGGAAAAGTTTGCTCATTTTCTTCTTCATTCTTGATGAAAATGTTTACCAAAGTTCGTTTTGATGTATGCGTCAAGTGAATGTCGCTGACACTCTCATTTTTCTTATTAAATTTCCCCGGATTAGATGTCGGAGAAAAGAGATAATTAGATGAAGTAGTCACGCAAATGTAGATTTAAATTCGCTGAACCTCAAAGGTTATAATAACTTTTCATTAATCTCTATATTTGCGAAATTAAAAAACGTTGTAATTAGTATATTTATCTTTTTCCAATTATAGTATTAGTAAACAATTTTATAAAAAATATATAGATTATAGATTTAGTGAAAATGGGCAAAAAAATTGTTAAAAAGTATAAAAAACAGTGAAATTAGACAAAAAATTTGCAAAAAAATCTGTGAAAATGGGCAAAAATTGTTAAAAATTGCAAAAAATCGGTAAAAATAGACAAAACATTGATAAAAATTAAGAGAAAAATCTGATGTGGCCAGCACATGACCTCTCGCCATTTTTTAATCAAAAATTTACAGGTTGACACAAAAAAGTATGAAAAAAAATTATTTTTTTGTAAATCTGGCAACAATGGCAAAAGTTTCGAAAATTTTAATAAGATGATAATAAACTATATGGTATACAAAATATATGTGTAAAACTTTATTGCCGTTTTGTATAATAATGGAGTCATTACCCATAGCAACTGCCACTTCCGGTTGTGCGATTGGCACCAAAATCTAATCAGATCTAATCTAGGGTATCAGAATTCTGTATGCAAAATTTCAAATTTTTTTATTCAGTAGTTTTTGAGTTATCGTTACTACAACATCCATCCAAACACACACACACACACACACTAACACACACACACACTAACACACACACACACACTAACACACACACACACAGACATCATCGCGAAAATATTAAAATCGTATTCTAGGGACCCTAAAACGTGTTTGTTCATTGAAAACTCACTACCCAATTTTTAGCATGATTCCTATACCTCTCTTATCTGAAGGGCGAGAGGTAAAAAGTGCAAAAAATCGATAAAATAGGCAAAAAATTGTTTAAAAATGTTTGGCAAAAACCGCAAAAAGTCAGTCAAAATTATACGAAAAATTGTTAAAAATTAAGGCAAAAAGTGCAAATAATCAGTGAAAATAGATAAAAAATGCAAAAAAATTCTCGGGGAAAAGTGCAAAAAATCGGTAAAAAATGCACACAAAAATTGTTAAAAATTGCAAAAAATCGGAGAAAATAGACAAAAATTGTAAAAAATTCTAAAAAATTTCAAAAATTACAAAAAAATCGGTAAAAATTGGCTCTAAATTTAGGGAAATAGTAAAAAAATTAGTGAAAATAGGCAAAAAAATTGTTAAAAATGTTTGGCAAAAACCGCAAAAAGTCAGAAAATTACACGAAAAATTGTTAAAAATTGAGGCAAAAAGTGCAAAAAATCAGTGAAAATAGATAAAAAATGCAATAAATCGAAAAAAAAATTCAACAAACGGTGAAAAATAAAGAAAAAAATTTTAAAAATTTAAAAAATTGCAAAAAGAAACAAAAAATTGTTAAAAGTATAAAAAAGGGGAAATAAAAAAAAATATATAAAATCGGTTAAAATTGGCCAAAATTGTTAAAAATTGCAAAAAATAGGAGAAAATAGACAAAAATTGTTAAAAATTTCAAAAATTGCAAAAAAAATCGGTAAAAATTGGCTCTAAATTTAGGGAAATAGTAAAAAATTTAGTGAAAATAGTCAAAAAAATTGTTAAAAGTACAAAAAAAAGTGAAATTAGACAAAAAATTTGCAAAAAAATCAGTAAAAATGGGCAAAAATTATTAAAAATTGCAAAAAAAAACGGGGAAAATAGGAAAAAGATTTAGGGAAATTAAAAAAAATAGTGAAATAAGAAAAAATTGTTGAGAAAGTGAAAGTAGACAAAAAATTACAAAAAAATCGGTGAAATAGACAAAAAAAATGCAAAAAAATCAGTGAAAATGGGCAAAAAGAATTAAAAATTGCAAAAAATCCTTGAAAAAGTGCAAAAAATCGGTAAAAAATGTACAAAAAATTGATAAAACATGCACAAAAAATTGTTAAAAATTGCAAAAAATCAGTAGAAATAGGAAAAAGATTTAGGGAAATTTAAAAAATTAGTGAAATAAGAACAAATTGTTAAGAAAGTGAAAAGAAATTGCAAAAAAATCGGTGAAAATAGGCAACAAAATTTAAAAACTACACAAAATCGGTGAAAAGTGCAAAAAATCGGTAAAAAATGCACAAAAAATTGTTCAAAATTTCAAAAAATCGGTGAAAATAGGCAAAAATTTTAAATATTGCAAAAAATCAGTAAAAATATTCTAAAGATTTAGGGAAAGTGTAAAAAAATTGGTGAAAATAGGTATAATAATGTTAAAAAGTACAAAAAAATTGAAAATAAACACAAGAATTGTAAGAAAATCTGTGAAAACATTCAAAAATTGTTAAAAATCAATGCAAATAGCCAAAAAATGTTTGTTAAAATGTGCAAAAAATCAGTGAAAATAGGCAAAAAATCGTTCAAATGTTTGATAAAACTGCAAAAAAAAATCCAGTGAAAAATACACAAAGAAATGTTAAAAAATGAAAAAAGTGCAAAAAAAGCGGTGAAAAATACACAACAAATTGTTACAAATTTCAAAAAAATCAGTAAAAATCAGTTAAAAATTGGGGCAAAATGGTAAAAAACCGATGAAACTAGATAAAAAAATTTCAAAAAATCGGTAAAAATAGGCAAAAATTGGTAAAAAATTAGGGCCAGTAAAAAATCAGTGCAAATAGACAAAAAATTGTTGTGTTGAAAATGTTTGACAAAACTGCAAAAAATCGGTGAAGAATGCACAAAAAAATGTTATAAATTGCAAAAAGTGCAAAAAATCGGTGAAAAATACACAAAAAATTGTTAAAAACTTTCAAAAATTGCAAAAAAATCGGTGAAAATAGACAAAACATTGATAAAAATTCAGAGAAAAAGTGCAAAAAATTAGTAAAATTATGTAAAAAATTATAATAAATCTAACGCAAAAAATCGGTGAAAGTAAGCAAAAAATAGTTAAAAATTTTTTGGCAAAAACTGCAAAAAATCAGTCAAAATTACACTAAAGAGTGTTAAAAATTGAGACAAAAATCGATGATAAGTAGCAAAAAAAATTGCATAAATAGGCAAAAATTTGTAAAAATTTAGAGAAAGTAAAAACAGTTCAAATAGGCAAAAAATTGCTGTGTTGAAAATGTTTGAAAAAACTGCAAAAAATCGGTGAAGAATGCACAAAAAATGTTATTAAATTGCAAAAAGTGCAAAAAATTGGTGCAAAAAAACAAAAAAATGTTAAAAACTTTTAAAAATTGCAAAAAATCGGTGAAAATAAACAAAACATTGATAAAAACAGAGAAAAAGCAAAAAATCATCAAAAATAGGTAAAATTTATAATAAATGTAGTGCAAAAATCGGTGAAAATAAGCAAAAAATAGTTAAAAATTTTTGGAAAAAACTACAAAAAATCAGTCAAAATTATACAAGAAATTGGTCAAAATTGATTCAAAAATTGCAAAAAATCTGTGAAAATTGTTAAAATCGATGAAAATAATCAACAAAAATTAAAAAGGAAAAAATTTATCGAAAAAAACTCAATAAAAATAGTAAAAAAAATTGTTAAATTGGCTCATTGAAATTGATTGTCCCACATTGTTTTAAACTCATTATTATAGTCGGTTGCAAACTAAAACGAATATTTAACAAAAATTGTATATTTTAATAGGACCATTTAGCTTATATTTGATTCCATTTAAGAGTTAGTAGTTCGTTTTAAATTATTATGGTTAATTGCAATCTAAAAATTATATTTTATTAATAAGACAATCTGTATATTTTTATAAATATTAATAGATATATCAAGAAAAAAATTATTTACAATCAGATTTATATGTAATATTGTAAACATTATCAATTACTAAGAAAATAGTAATTAGTATATTTATCTTTTTCCAATTATGGTATTAGTAAACAATTTTATAAAAAATATATAATCAATTAAAATAAACATCAGTTTTATTTTATTTTTTTTTTATCTAATCTGATACTTAGAGGCATCTGTTATTATTTTTTCATTATTTTTTTTTTTTGAAAATAAATAAAAAGGTTTTTTCCTGTTAACCTTTATGAAAGCTGGGACCGGGTTATAACTTCATGAAAGTATGGCGAAAATATCATCATTCTTCAGTTTCAAGAAAATATAATTTTCTATTTGATTTACGAGTGGCGTTCGCCTCGTAGACCTGAAGCCAAGAATTACGATCAGAAATTTTCAACAGGAGCGTAGATTGGAGATGGATTTATATTTCAGAAATACCTACAAGATTTAATAGTAGGATTAATATTGCAAACTAAAAAAGAAATGTTAAGTTTACTACAATTTGTACATTTTTATAAATGTAAATTAGTCCATTAAAACTCTCGCAAACTCTATAAAACTACTTTTTCAGGTAAACTGTATAAATTTTAAAATTTTACATTATAATTGACCCCTTAAATGTTTTACATGTTTTACCAGATTAGCCCAAATGTAGATTGATTTTTTTAATGAGACAATCTGTATAATTTTTTCAATATAGATTATGAATTTTATGTGGCTGGCACAAATTGTTTTATTACATTTAATATTATAGTTGGTTGCAAACTAAAAAATGTATTTAATGAAATTAAATGTTTTTTAGTAAGACAGTCTGTATATTTTTATATATTTAATCTTGAATTGGATATTTTTTACTCCATAAATTAAAAACATATTAAAAGAAAAATTTTAGCTAAATTGGTTTTGTTATGAGACAATCTGCATATTTTTTGTAAATTTAGATTGTAGGTAGATCTAAAAAACTGGTAATAGTTTAGTCAAAAAGAGAAAAAAAAATGATAAAAAATTGGCAAAAGATTGTTAATTTGGGCAAAAAGTGAAAAAAATTGGCGAAACTGGGCAAAAAAATCAATCAAAATAGACAAAAAATCGGTGAAAATCGACAAATCGACAAAAAAAATGTAGGAAAAGTATAAAATAGCAATAGAAATAGGCAAGAAAGTGCAAGAAATCAGTGATAATAGACAAAAAATCGTTGAAAATAGGCAAAACTTGTTAAAAATTTAAAGAAAGTGTAAAAAAACAGTTAATATAGGCAAAAAATCGGTGAAATAGGCAAAAATTGTTAAAATTTTAAAGAAAATGTTTGACAAAACTGCAAAAAATCGGTAAAAAATAAACAAAAAAATATAAAAAATTGCAAAAAATCTGTGAAAAGGGGCAAAAAATGGTAAAAAATGCACAAAAATTGTTAAAATCGGTGACAATAGGCAAAAATTGTTAAAAATTACAAAAAATCAGTAAAAATAATCAAAAAACTTAGGAAAAGTGTAAAAAAATTCTTGAAAATAGGCAAAAAATTGTTAAAAGTACAAAAAAATGAAAATAAATAAAAGAAATGCAAAAAAAACCAATAAAAATATACAAAAATTGTTAAAAATTGCAAAAAGATCAGTGAAAAAGTGCAAAAAATCTGTAAAAAATTGTTAAAAATGCAAAAAATCCGTGAAAAAAGGCAAGAATTGTTTAAAATTTTAAAAATTTCAAAAAAAAAAAATAGTAAAAATAGGCAAAAAATTTACTGAAAGTAAAAAAATTAGTGAAAATAGGCAAAAAGTTGTTAAGAAGTACAAAAAAAATGAAAATGGACAAAAAAATCGGTGAAAATAGACAAAAAATTACAAAAAAAATTGGTGAAAATGGGCAAAAATTGTTAAAAAATTCAAAAAAAATCTGTGAAAAAGTACAAAAATCGGTAAAAAATGCACAAAAAATGATAAAAATTGCAAAAAATCGGTGAAAATAGGCAAAAAAATTAGGGAAAATAAAAAATAAGTGAAAATAGGCGAAAAATTGATGTAAAGTACAAACAAAATTGAAAAAAGAAAAAAAAATTGCTAAAAAATCGGTGAAAAAGTGCAAAAAATCGGTAAAAAATGAACCAACTATTTTTAAAAATTGCACAAAATCGGGGAGAATAGGCAAAAATTGTTAAAAATTTCAAAAATTGCAAAAAAATCAGTAACCATGGGCAAAAAGAAAAAAAATAGTGAAAATAGGCAAAAAATTGTTAAAAAGTAATAAAAAAAATGAAAATAGACAAAAAAAATCGGTGAAAATGGTCAAAAATTTTTAAAAATTGCAAACAATCTGTGAAAAGTGCAAAAACCGGTAAAAATGCACAAAAAATTGTTAAAAATCGCAAAAAATCGGTGAAAATATGCAAACATTTTTAAAAATATCAAAAATGGCACAAAATCAGTAAAAGTAGGCTAAAAGTTTAGGGAACGCGTAAAAAATTTATTAAAAATCAGCAAAAAATTGTTAAAAAGTACAAAAAAAGTGAAAATAGACACAATAATTGCAAAAAGTCGGTGAAAATAGGAAAAGATTGTTAAAAAGTGCAAAAAATCGGTGAAAAAGTGCAAAAATCAATAAAAAATTCACAGAAATTATTAAAAATTGCAAAAAAAATCCATGAAAATGTTCAAAAAATCGGTAAAAAATTCACAGAAATTGTTAAAAATTGCAAATAATCGGTGAAATTGTTAAAAATTTCAGAAATTACTAAAAATAGGAAAAAAATTTAGGGAAAGTACAAAAATTAGAGAAAATCGGCAAAAAATTGTTAAAAAGTAAAAAAAAGTGAAAATAGACAACAAAATTAAAAAAAAATCGGTGAAAATAAGCAAAATTTTTTAAAAATTGCAAAAAAACGGTGAAAAGTGCAAAAAATCGGTAAAAAATGCACAAAAAATGTTATATATTGCAAAAAATCGGTGAAAATAGGCAAGAATTGCAAAAAATCAATAAAAATAGGCTAAAAGTTTAGCGAAAGTAAATAAAATAGAGAAAATAGGCAAAAAATTGTTGTTAAAAAGTGCAAAAAATTGTTCAAATCTTTGACACAGCTGCAAAAAACGGTGAAAAATACACAAAAAAAAATATTAAAAATGTAAAAAGTGCAAAAAAATCGGTGAAAAGTACACAAAAAATTGTTAAAAATTGTAAAAAATCAGTAAAAATAGACAGATGACAATAGATCAAAAAAATTTTAAAAAATCGGTAAAAATAGGCAAAAATTGGAAAAACATCAGTGCAAATAAGCAAAAAATTATTAAAAAGTGCAGAAAATCAATGAAAATAGGCAAACAATTCTTGAAATGTTTGACAAAACTGCCAAAAATCGGTGAAAAATAACCAAAAAAATCTTAAAAATTGCAAAATATCGGTGAAAAAGTGCAAAAAATGGTAAAAAACGCAAAAAAAGAATTGTTTAAAATTGCAAAAAAGAGGTGAAAATATGCAAAATTTTCTAAAAATGGCAAAAAATCGGTGAAAAAGGTCAAAAATTGGTAAAAAATCCACAAAAAATTATTAAATATTGCAACAAATCGGTGAAAATAGGCAAAAATTATTAGAAATTTCAATAATTGCAAAAAATCAGTAAAAGCAGGCTAAAAGTTTAGTAAAAGTGTAAAAAATTTAGTGAAAATAGGCAAAAAAATTTTAAAAAGTATAAAAAAAGTGAAAATAGACACAAGAATTGCGGGAAAATCGGTGAAAATCTGCAAAAATTTTTAAAAATCTAGGGAAAGTGTAAAAAATCAGTGCAAAGAGACAAATAATTATTATTAAAAAGTGCAAAAAATCAGAGAAAATGGACAAAAAATTATTCAAATGTTTGACAAAACCGGTGAACAATACACAAAAAATGTTAAAAAAAATGTAAAAAGTGCAAAAAAATCGGTGAAAAATATACAAAAAATTGTTAAAAATTGCAAAAAATCAGTAAAAATAAACAAAATGTTAGAAAATAGATTAAAGAATTTTAAAAAATCAGTAAAAATAGGCAAAAATTGGTAATAATTTAGGGAAAGTAAAAAATCAATGCAAATGGACAAAAAATTGTTGTATTGAAAATGTTTGACAAAACTGCAAAAAATCGGTAAAGAATGAACAAAAAAATAGACAAAACATTGATAAAAATTCAGAGAAAAAATGCAAAAAATCATTGAATATAGGTAAAACTATAATAAATGTAGTGCAAAAAATCGTTAAAAATAAAAAAAAATTGTTCAAAATTTCTGGCAAAAACTGCAAAAAATCAGTCAAAATTACACAAAAAATTATTAAAAATTGAGGCTAAAATTGCAAAAAATCTATGAAAATAGACAAAAAATCGTTAAAAACTTAAAGCAACAAAATTGAAAAAGAAAATGAATTTTCAAAAAGAAATAGTAAAAATAGTGAAAAAACATTATTATAAATTTAGTTCAAAATATTGGTGTGTAAAAAATCGCTGAATTTTTGGGACAACTGCAAAAAATCAGTTAGAAAAACACAAAAAATTGTTAAATATTGAAGTGCAAAACATCTGTGAAAATAGACAAAAAATGTGAAAAATTTAATGTAAATCGGTAAAAATAATCAACAAACTTGAAAAAGAAAAAAAATTATCAAAGAAAATCATTAAAAATAGTAAAAAAATTTATTAAATTGGCTCATTGAAAATTAATTGCAAAATAAAACGAATATTTAACAAAAATTAGATTTTTTTATTGGGACCATTTATATATTTTTATAGCTTATAGTTTGATGCCATTTAAAAAAAAAACTAAAAATTATATTTTAAATAAATTGATAGACAATCTGTATATTTTTATAAATATTAATCGATATATCACGAAAAAAAAACTATTTATAATCAGAATTATATGTAACAGTAAAAACGTACTTTTTTATCAATTACCAAGAAAATATTATACAGGGTGTTCCATTTAAAATAAGTCGAAAAATATTTCTGAAATAATATTTTTTTCGCAATTTTATAAGTACGCCAATGGTTATGCGGAAACTCTTTTTATTTACGAAAATATTATATAACTCAAGATAATGAGGAATGAGAAATTGGATTACGCGGTTAGCATGCGAAGATCCTACCTGCCATTTGTTTTGAGGAAAGTATATAAATGTCAAAAAAAAGATATATGGAAATTGTAACTTCTTAGAATAACTAATGGTTGTTGTACAGAAAAAATATCTTTTTTCCAGTGTAACTTTAATAGAAACAGTTAAAACAAATATAGGATCATATAAATGGAAAGTCTATGAGATTTCGGCCATTCGTGGGATCGTAGAATGTGTTATTTGATGAGGCAAAAAACAGCAATAAGCCTGGAAATTTATTCAAATGAAAGAAAAACCTATTAGAATAAAAGATGTTACGACTTGTAGAAACATCTTAACTGTAAATGGAGTTTACAAAAGAATTTTATTCTTGAAAAAAAAAATAATGTGTTATTCTTCTTTTCGGTATTAAAGAAAAAATTTTCCGAGTGTATGAAATCCAATAGGGTCATTTAGGGATCGAGATTAGAAAAGAAATCGTGGTTTTTGTATTAGTTCCGTAGTTATAACTGATAGGTGTAATATATCATCTAGTAAATTACATTTTTGGGAAAAAATGCTACAAATGATCGTCCAAATTGATTTAGATCAAATTAATAATAAACAAACACTTACATTAATTAGTTAATACAGGATGTTCACTATTTAGTTATTTTTACTACAGATTTAGAAAAACATCTAGAAAATTGTTACATATAATTATTAATTTTTAGACTCAGTTGAAAACTAAACGAGAAAATTCAGATAAATTAAATTTTATAAGCTTAAAAATAATATTTTTAAATCTCTTTCAAATAGTCCATAATGATTCTTTCTTTTTTATATCTCAACAGTTTATATTAAATAAATGAAATGGAAATAATGAACCATAAAAATTCCTTAATAAACGGCAACTAGTTTCGGCTAAAGAGCCATCTTCAGGCCAAATATAAAAGTGTTACTTTTCTTTTTCCTTGTAAATCTGTAAAAATAAACAACAAACTTGAAAAATAAAAAGAATTAAAAAAAAAATAGTAGAAATAGTCAAAAAAATTTTTTATAAATTTAGTGCAAAAAATCAGTGAAAATATACAAAAAAAATTGTTAAAAATTAAAGCAAAAAGTGTAAAAAATTTTGAAATATGCTAAAAATTGTCAAAAAGTGCAATAGTTGCAAAAAATTAGTGAAAATAGGCAAAAAATTCTTAAAAACTGATGCAGAAAGTGCAAAAAATGTATGAAGATGGAAAAAAAATTGTTAAAAATTCATGGAAAGTTGTAAAAATTAATGCAAAAAGTGTAGATAGATAATCGCTGAAAATAAGCAACAAAATTGAAAAAAAAGTTTTCAAAAATATAATGAAAATAGTCAAAAAAAATGTTATAAATTTAGTGCAAAAAATAGACAGTAAATTGCAAACATTGTTAAAAATTTAGGGAAAGTGTAAAAAATCAATGAAAATAGACAAAAAAATTGTTATAAATTAAAGCAAAAAGTGTAAATAATGTTTGAAAAAAGATAAAAATGGTTAAAGTGAAAAATAAATTGTTAAAAATCGGTTAAAATAAGCAAAGAAAATGAAAAAGAAAAATAATTTTCAAAAAAAAAAATAGTAAAAATAGTCAAGAAAATTTGTAAAAATTTGAAAAATGTTAAAAATTGTTAAAAAGTACAAAAATTGCAAAAAATTAGTGAAGATAGGCAAAAAAATTGTCAAATGATCCACAATGATTCTTTCTTTCTGATATTTTTTACAGTTTTTTTAAATAAATGAAATTGAAACAAAAAATTTTCAAAAAAATGGCAAAAATAGGCAAAAAAATTGTTATAAATTTAGTGCAAAAAGTAGACAAAAAAAATACAAAAATTTGAGGCAAAAAATGTAATAAAATCGGTGAAAATAAACAAAAAATTGTTAAACATTTAGGGAAAGTGAAAAAAATCAGTGAAAATAGACAAAAAAATGTTAAAAAATTAAAGCAAAAAGTGTAAAAACTGTTTGAAATATGTTAAAGTGAGCAAAAATTTCTAAAAATTAGTGAAAAAAGTGTAAAAAAATGATGAAAATAAACAAGAAATTGTTAAAAACTTACAGAAAAACAATAAAAGTAAGTAACAAAATTGAAAAAAGCATTGTCAAAAAAATAGTAAAAATTGTCAAAAAAATTGTTATAAATTTAGTGCAAAAAATAAACAAAAAATTGTAACAATTTAAAGTAAAAAGTGTACAAATCTGTGAAAATAGACAAAAAATTGTTAAAAATTTTTGGGAAAGTGTAAAAAATTGAAAATAGACAAAAAAATTGTTAAAAATTTTTGGGAAAGTGTAAAAAATTGAAAATAGACAAAAAAATTGTTAAAAATCAAAGCAAAAAATGTAAATAGATAATCGGTGAAAATAAGTAACAAAACTGAAAAATAATTTTCAAAAAAATAGTAAAAATAGTCAAAAAAAATTGTTATGAATTTAGTGCAAAACATAAACAGAAATTTGAGACAAAAAATGTAAAAAATTGATGAAAAAAAGACAAAAAAATTGTTAAAAATTAAAGCAAAAAGTGTAACACAGTTTGAAAATATGCTAAAAATTGTTAAAAAGTGCAAAAACTGCAAATAAATTGTTATAAATTTAGTGCCAAAAATAGACAAAATTTGATAAAAAATTGATAAAAAATTGCAAAAATTTGAGGCAAAAAGTGTAAAAAATCCGTGAAAATAGACAAAAAATTGTTAAAAATTTAGAAAAAGTGAAAAAAATTGAAAATAGACAAAAAATTGTTAATAATTTAAGAAAAAAGTGTAGATAGATAATGGTGAAAATAAGCAACAAAATTGAAAAAGAATTGTCAAAAAAATAGTAAAAAAGTCAAAAAAAAAAATTGCTATAAATTTAGTGCAAAAAGTGTAAAAAATGTTTGAAAATATGCTAAAAATTGTTGAAAAGTGTAAAAATTGCAAAAAATCAGTGAAAAAATAAACAAAGTTGAAAAAGAAAAAAATTTTCAAAAAAAAAATAGTAAAAATAAATGTAGTGCAAAACATCAGTGAAAATAGACAAATAATTTCAAAAATTTGATTTAAAAAGTGTAAAAAATCGGTGAAAATAGACATAAAATTGTTAAAAATTAAGGGAAAGTGTAAAAAATCAGTGAAAATAGACAAAAAAATTGGTAAAAATTAAAGCAAAAAGTGTAGATGGATAATCGGTGAAAATAAATAAAAAAATTAAAAAAAGAATTGTCAAAAAAATAGTAAAAATAGTCAGAAAAATTGTTATAAATTTAGTGCAAAAATGAGTAAAAATAGACGAGAAATTGCAAAAATTTGAGGCAAAAAGTGTAAAAAATCAGTGAAAATAAAAAAAAAATTGTTTAAAACTTATGCAGAAAGTGCAATAAATTGATGAAAAAGACAAAAAATTGTTAAAAACCAATAGAAAATCGCAGACAATAAGCAGCAAAATTGAAAAAGAAAAAGAATTTTCAAAAAAAAATTAAAAAAATAGTAAAAAAAAATTGTTATAAATTTAGTGCAAAAAATCAGTGAAAATAGACAAAAAAATTGCAAAAATTAAAGCAAAAACTGAAACATATGTTTGAAAATATGCTAAAAATTGTTGAAAAGTACAAAAATTGTAAAAAATTAGTGAAAATTGTCAACAATTGATGCAGAAAGTGCAAAAAATTGATGAACATAGACAATAAATTGTTAAAAACTCGTAGAAAGTCGGTTAAAATAAACAAAAAAATTTAAAAAGTAAAAGAATTCAAAAAAAAAGTAAAAATAGACAAAAAATTGCAAAAATTTGAGGCAAAAAGTGTAAAAAAACGGTGAAAATAGACATAAAATTGTTAAAAATTAAGGGAAAGTGTAAAAAAACAGTGAAAATAGACAAAAAAATTGGTAAAAATTAAAGCAAAAAGTGTAGATGGATAATCGGTGAAAATAAACAACAAAATTGAAAAATAATTGTCAAAAAAAATAGTAAAAATAGTCAGAAAAATTTTTATAAATTAAGTGCAAAAAATCAATAAAAATAGACAAAAAATTGAAAAAATTTGAGGCAAAAAGTGTAAAAAATCTGTGAAAATAGATAAAAATAGTTATAAATATAGGAAAAGTATAAAAAATCAGTGAAAATGGACAAAAAAATTGTTAAAAACCAAAGCAAAAAGTGTAAAAAATGTTTGAAAATATCCTAAAAATTGTTAAAAAAAATGCAAGAATTGTAAAAAATCAATGAAAATAGGCAAAAAATTGTTCAAATGATCCACAATAATTCTTTCATTCGGATATTTTTTACAGTTTTTATTAAATAAATGAAATGAATCTCGAAATCATGTACCACAAAAATTCTATAATAAACGGCAACTAGTTTCGACTAAAGAGCCATCTTCAGGCCAAATATAAAAATTTAAAATAGTAAAAATTAATAATATGGGAACATAACGCTGGTAAAAACTAAGTAATAGGTAATGCAGCAATTTAAGGGAGAGAAGGAGACTGAGGATACATGGAATTAATTATAAAATTCTTAAATTACAATGGTTAAATTAATACAATTTTACATTTGCCAGTAGAATGGGGCTTTTCTCAAGTCCTCGACAAGTCTCTTATTCTGGATGGATCCATCTTCCCAAGTCGTATTCCAAATTTTTAACATTTACCTCATAATAATATCAACACGATTAAAACTTTTCTAGCATATTAATTTAACCATTATAATTTAATAATTCTTTGTAATTAACTAGTTTCCGTTAATTAAAGAATTTATGTGGTACATGATTTCTCTTTGTATTTAGTTTTTATTAAAATAATATTTTGAGATATTATCCGTTTTACTATTTATAAGGACATTGACTAGTTGATTGTCGATTGAGTTAAACTTTAAAGAATTGATTGTTCTAAAAGACAATTGACCTAAGTTGTTTTTAAAACTTTCAGTAGTTCATTTCTATTCTTTCCTCAGCGTGGGCTCCAATTTCGGGCCCCAGTGATCTGATTCTCCGACCAAATTGTAGTACTGTCTCTTTCTCCTCGAACCGAACTTTTATTTTGTACAACATAGAACTAAAACTTCTAATATCTCTCTCTCTTTCCCATTCTTGACTTTTCCTTCGAGAAAATGTTAAATTGTGTTATATGTGATTGCTCTTTATCAAATTACATGGCTAAAAACATTGCGAGGAAATAAAATAGTCGAGAAAATTGGATTCGAAAATGGAAGTACTTTCAGATTAAGGAAACCGGACGCAAGGAAATGTTTGTTCGGGCTTTTCCACTTGCTATTTGTTTGATTTACCTCCGGATTATCCCTTTTATTGGAGCCGATTGCTGCTGTATTCAATGGAGATTATATGAATTCCGTTTTGCCCAAACGACTATCATTTATTTCTACAAAATTTGTTACATTTTATATACATTTTTTTTTATTGGTTTTATTGAACCGTCGGCATTTGGAATCGTCGTTATAATAAAATTCTCATTTTTTTTTAAATTATTTGGAAATACTCAGTTATCACCAGCAAATGTACCAAAAATACTGAATAAATTCTAAAATTCGAATTAAAACTAACTTATTGCAAAACTTAATTTAGAATTAAAAAAAAATAGTACCATAACAAAAAACAGTAGTAAAAAAGATAATGTTTTAGTGAGTTTCACGAGGCCTAGCTGAAATTGTAATTTTTGATCGCAGGAAAACGCAAAAAACAATGATAAGGTGCATCTGTTAGGACAGTCTTCAGTCATCCACCCAACGGTAATTTGCTACGATTATTTTAAGGATTTTTAAGGATTTTTAAAAATTTTAACGGGTTTTTAATAATTAAGAACTATTTTAAAGTATTTTTAAAATTTTCTTAAGATTTTTAACGATCTTCAAGAACTTTTAATGATTTTTAGGGATTTTAAGGGATTTTTAGGGATTTTTAAGAATTTAAAACTATTTTTAGGGCTTTTAATGATTTTTAAAGATTATTATAGAATATTTAAGAATTGTTTAAGATTTTAAAGTAATTTTAAGTCTTTTTAAGTAGTTTTAGGGGTTTTTATGTATTTTTAACGATTTTTTAAGGATTTTTAGATTTTTTAAGAATTGTAAGGGATTTTTAAGGTTTTTTTAGGATGTTTAGGATTTTTAAGGATTTTTAAGGATTTTTAAGGATTTTTAAGGATTTTTAAGGATTTTTAAGGATTTTTAAGGATTTTTAAGGATTTTTAAGGATTTTTAAGGATTTTTAAGGATTTTTAAGGATTTTTAAGGATTTTTAAGGATTTTTAAGGATTTTTAAGGATTTTTAAGGATTTTTAAGGATTTTTAAGCATTTTTTGAGGATTTTTAAGGATTTTTAAGGATTTTTAAGGATTTTTAAGGATTTTTAAGGATTTTTAAGGATTTTTAAGGATTTTTAAGGATTTTTAAGGATTTTTAAGGATTTTTAAGGATTTTTAAGGATTTTTAAGGATTTTTAAGGATTTTTAAGGATTTTTAAGGATTTTTAAGGATTTTTAAGGATTTTTAAGGATTTTTAAGGATTTTTAAGGATTTTTAAGGATTTTTAAGGATTTTTAAGGATTTTTAAGGATTTTTAAGGATTTTTAAGGATTTTTAAGGATTTTTAAGGATTTTTAAGGATTTTTAAGGATTTTTAAGGATTTTTAAGGATTTTTAATAATTAAGGACTATTTTAAAGTATTTTTAAAATTCTCTTAAGATTTTTAACGATCTTCAAGATCTTTTAATGATTTTTAAGGATTTTTAGGGATTTTTAGGGATTTTTAGGTATTTTTAAGAAGTTAAAACTATTTTTAGGACTTTTAATGCTTTTTAAAGATTGTTATAGAATATTTAAGAATTGCTTAAGATTTTAAAGTATTTTTAAGTCTTTTTAAATAGTTTTAGGGGTTTTTATGCATTTTTAAGGATTTTTTAAGGATCTTTAAATTTTTTAAGAATTTTAAGGGATTTTTAAAGATTTTTAAGGATTTTTAAGGTTTTTTTAGGATAGTTAGGATTTTTAAGGGATTTTTAAAGATTTTTAAGGATTTTTAAGGTTTTTTTAGGATATTTAGGATTTTAAGGATTTTTAAGAATCTTTAAGGATTTTTATGGATTTTTAAGGATTTTTAATGATTTTTAATGATTTTTAATGATTTTTAATGATTTTTAATGATTTTTAATGATTTTTAATGATTTTTAATGATTTTTAATGATTTTTAATGATTTTTAATGATTTTTAATGATTTTTAATGATTTTTAATGATTTTTAAGAATCTTTAAGGATTTTTATGGATTTTTAAGGATATTTAAGGATTTTTATGGATTTTTAAGGATTTTTATGGATTTTCAAAGACTTTTGGGGTTTTTAAAATTTTTTAAGGGTTTTTAAGGATGTTTTAGGATTTTTAAGGACTTTTAAGAATTTTTAAGGAGTTTTAAGAATTTTTAAGTATTTCAAGAATTTTTAATAATTTTTAAGGACTATTTAAAGTATTTTTAAAATTTTCTTAAGATTTTTAACGATCTTCAAGGACTTTTAATGATATTTAAGGATTTTAAGGGATTTTTAGGGATTATTAAGAATTTTAAACTATTCTTAGGGATTTTAATGGTTTTTAAGGATTATTTTAGAATCTTTAAAAATTGCTTGATTTTTAAGTAATCTTAAGTCTTTTTAAGTATTTTTAAGGGTCTTGGCGATTTTTAAGGATTTTCAAGGATATTTAAGGATTTTTATGGATTTTTAAGGATGTACTACCATAATGTAAGTGCCCGTACTATACCAGTTTCCAATAAAATTGGCAAAGTTATTTAATATACAATTTTTTATTACTATTAGTTACATGGACACGCTCAGTATGTGATTGAAGTATTTTCAAGGATTTTTACGAGTTTTTTTAAGTATTTTTATGGATATTTAAGGATTTTTATGGATTTTCAATGATTTTTACGGATTTTCATGGACTTTTAAGGATTTTTAGGGATTATTAAGAATTTTAAACTATTATTACGAATTTTAATGGTTTTTAAGGATTATTTTAGAATCTTTAAAAATTGCTTGATTTTTAATTAATCTTAAGTCTTTTTAAGTATTAAAAGGATTTTTAAGGATTTTTAAGGATTTTTAAGGATTTTTAAGGATTTTTAAGAATTTTTAATAATTTTTAAGTATTTTTAAGGATTTTTAAGAATTTTTAATGATTTTTAAGAATTTTTAATGATTTTTAAGAATTTTTAATAATTTTTAAGGACTTTTTTAAAGTATGTTTAAAATTTTCTTAAGATTTTCAACGATCTTCATATTTTTTTTAAGAATTTTAAGGGATTTATAAAGATTTTTAATTATTTTTAAGGATTTTTATGGACTTTTAAGGATTTTTTAAGGACTTTTTGAAGATTTTAAAGTATTTATAAAATTTTCTGAAGATTTTCAAATTTTTTTAAGGATTTTAAGGGATTTATAAAGATTTTAAGGATTTTTAAGAATTTTTAAGTATTTTTATGGATTTTTAAGCTTTTTTAAAATTTCGTAAGGACTTTTAAGGATTTTTAATCATTTTTAAGTATTTTTAAGGAGTTGTATGGATTTTACAGGATTGTTAAGGGTTTTTAAGGATTTTTAAGGTTTTTAGGATTTTTGAGGTTTTTTAACGATGTTTTAGGATTTTTAAGGATTTTTAAAAATTTTTAAGGATTTTTAAGAATCTTTAATAATTTTTAAGGACTATTATAAAGTATGTTTAAAATTTTCTTAAGATTTTCAACGATCTTCATATTTGTTTTAGAATTATAAGGGATTTATAAAGATTTTTAAGGATTTTTAAGGATTTTTAAGAATTTTTAAGTATTTTTAAGGATTTTTAAGCATTTTTAAAATGTTGTAAGGATTTTAAGGATTTTTAATCATTTATAAGAATTTGTAAGGATTTGTATGGATTTTACAGGATTTTTAAGGTTTGTTAAGGATTTTTAAGGTTTTTTAAGGATGTTTAAGGATTTTTTAAGGATTTTTAAGAATTGTTAAGGAGTTTTAAGGATTTATTATTAACCAAGAGCAGAGGAAGCATAATTTATAATTCAGAAACAGGTGATTGAACTCAGATACCTAATTGAGATAATTAGTTTTTGTTATTTTTGGTGCAGTTATACAGGATGATTCTTTTAGAGGGCTAATTAGAGGTTTTAGAAGAAGTAGGCGGAATTAAAATATTGAATGAGATATTAATTATTTATTGACTTTAAAATTATTCAAAATTAGGATTTATTTTTTTTTGGTTAATATTAATATTAAAAATGTAAAAAAAATACCATTAAATTTGTAGTAAAAAACTCTATGATTGTGATTTTTTTTCAAAATTGTATTCAAAAAATTGTAGAACTTTAATATAAGTTTAAAAAAAATTGAATAACTTTAAAGATATTATTTATACCATTCAATAGGTAATATAAAACTCTAAATTTAGAAAGGATTTTAGTATTTAAAATTGTAATTGTTCTAAACAAAATTTAAAAAAAATTTATTTTTTTGTCTTTTGTTTTATCGAAAATGGTAAAACAAATGAAAAAAGTAAATAGTACATCTGGAAGGGATTAAAAAGTACATTCTGTGTGAAATATTTCATAATTTTAAAATAATAGTTGTAGAAATTATACAAAATTATAAAAAGTTTAAAAAAATTTTTAGAAAAAATTAATTTTTTTTTTTTAAATTTTTGTAAACTAATTTTATTAATGCATTTTGATGCAGAAAAAGTAAAATAATCGATTAAACAATTACTTTACTAGGAGTGTTCGGAAAGTTGGGTGGGATTACCCCCTCATTTTTATTATTTACCATTTAGTATTATATTAAACTTATGACATTTTTTTTCAAATTTTAATTAATATTTTCAATTTCGAATTGTAATTTATTACTTTTGAAATCGACTTTAATTTTTACTCAAAAGAGAAATAAACTTTTTGTATGTATAAATTTTATATATTTATTTATTATTATTCTTTATACAGTTATTTAAAATACACTACAATATTTTGTTTTTAACAAAACTTTTCTTCTAGAAGTTACCTATTAAACTATCTAAACCAATATAAATTCTAAATGCATATTATTATTTGTCATCGATCAAAACATCTTTCTCTACCACGTCATAAATCACCGTTTACCGCAGAAAAGCAGTTATACTTCTTTTTCCAATACTCGGAAACGGTAACGTACGAGAACTGCATTTCCTAAACCCTTTAAGATTTATTGTTAAGTTTAAATTTGCCATATGTATCAACGTCAGTGTTTGCAGAGTCGATTTCCTCTTTCTGCTTAGTTTGTTTTATTACTATTGTTGAACTAATAATATGAATAAAATTTGTCGTATATAATTTTTAATAAACTCACCAATAGCTGTGACGATTCCCCAAAATCTAGTAAACGGTACCAATCCATCAAAAAACTTTTCCAATACACGACACTGCCCGCTACCGGTAGAAACCGAAACTGTAACGTTTTCCGCCCTAACGGCGGCGGTGGTGATGGCGGTGGCGGACTCACCCCCAGGGTTAAAACTCGGAAACATGTTCATTCAAATCTACTATTACCGACACTATTGTCACCAGTTATAATTCTAGTTGACTAACACCGAAAGGGGGTTGGTAACATTTTGGCAGCATTGTTCTTGAATAGCACGACGGGTCTTTGCTTGGGTTGGTAGCCTTGTTTTGGATAATTGAATCCCTTTTAGGTGACCTTATTTCATCCGGGTAAGAACATTAGACGTTACGGAATCCTGCAACAAAATTATAAATTTAACAATTTTTAAATCATCAAAACCAAAATTTATTTTTATAAATACTAATTATTTCATTCAAAAATAAAGTAATGTTAATAGTAGCAATAACATTATAGACAATTCAATAGGAAATAATAAATCAATTGATATTAATATCTTTAATTACATCCTTTAATAAAACACTTGTATGGTGTATTTTATACCAGTGCGGGTATAAAGTGGACTTTATAGCCCGCACGGCCATAAAGTACACCTTAACAAAACACTTGGTGGAAGAATTATGGTGGAAAAATATTTTTATTGTGTTTTTATTGCTTAGTTACCAACTACATAAAAGTATAAAAGTGTATTTTATGCTAGTGCGGGCATAAAGTGGACTTTATAGCCCGCGCGGCCATAAAGTACACTTTATGGCCCGCAAAGTGAACTTTATATCCCGCGCGGGCATAAAGACAAAAAATAGTTTTTTTTATTGTGGAAGCAATAACGAACTAGTATTGCATAAAAGTTTGTATGTATCGCGGGTATAAATAGAGTTTTATACCCTCGGGTGACTTAAAAACCTTCAGCCAAAGGCTCTCGGGTTTGTAAGATCGTTGTCCATGTCATAAAGATTTATTTATAGCCCTGGTACATAAATAACTATTATATTGCCGAAACAGGATAATGCGAAATTATTGTTAATGCCAAACATTGTTTTTAAGGCTCTAGAAACTAGTGAAAATAGGGAGAAATAAAGTGAAATAGGGAAAATAAAAATGAAATAGGGAAAATAAAGCAAAATAGTAACAAAAAGACAAAAATGAAGAAAAATAAAGAAAAATAATGACAAATTGGGAAAAGTAAAGGAAATAAGGAAAAACTAATGAAAAACAGAAAAAAAAAATGCGTAAAAATAGTGAAAAATAAGGAAAACATAATGAAAATATAGGAAAAAAACGGGGGAAAATAGGAAAAAATAGGAAAAAAGTGAGAAAGAGTTCAAAATAAAATGGGAAAAATAGGAAAAATAATAAAAAATATTAGAACACAGGAAAATAGCGAAAATTGGAAAAACTAGGAAGGAATAATGAAAAATAGAAAAAAATCAGAAACAATTGTGAAAAATAGTAAAAAATTGGAAAAATTACAGAAAAAAGTGAAGAAAAACATACAAATAGAGACAAATATAGAAAAAATAATTAAAAATAGGAAAAAAAAAGGAGAAATAAAGAAAATAGGCAGAAATAGGGAAACATGGAAATATAGGGAACAGTAGGAAAAAATTGGGAAATTTAAAAAAATAAGCACAAATAGGGAATAATAAGAGAAAGTAGAGAAAAATAGGAAAAATAGATGCAAATAGGAGAAAATAGGAAAAAATAATGAAAAAAATGAAAAATAGGGTACAATAGAAAAAATAGGGAAATCCAGCGATAAATATGAGAAATTTGGAAAAAATACAGAAAATAGAGAAGAATGCATACAAATAGGGAAAAATAAGGGACAATAGGAAAAATAATGAAAAACAGGAGAAGCAGAGAAAATAGAAAAATAGGCAAAAATAAAGAAACATGGGGAAAAATAAAGAAAAATTGGGAAAATTTGGAAAAATTGGGAAAAATTGAGAATTACATTAAGAATATGGAAAATAGGAAAAAACGAAAAATAGAGAAAAATAAACAAAAGAAAAGAAAAAAGAGGCAAAAATAGGTAAATATGGGGAAATACAGGAAAAATGAGGACAAATATGGGTGTATCGAAAAAATATTGAAAATAGAAAAAAGTAGGGAAAATAGGGACAAACAGGGGAAAATAGGGAAAGAGAGGAAAAAATCTTGAAAACAGGAAAAACAGAAAGAAATATTAAAAAAAAACGAAAAAAATTAAAAGAGAGGGAAAGAGAGAAGAACTTCGTTACTGGCTCAGGTGTCCCCCGACCGCACAAACTTTTTTTTTTATTCACTGCCAACTATTATCTTTTATACTTCTTTTTCATAACATCACCAAAAGTTATTCAAGCTTCTCTTGTTTTTTCTTTCGTTTGTTCTTTTTTTCAAATTTTGTTCTGTTAGACTGTTTAAATGTTTTATTATTTAATTTTTCATGTTGTTCCACAATTTTAAAGACATTAACACGTTGACTGCCAATTACCAGATAACTAGTAGTATATCTTGTAATTAGCAGTCAACGTGTTAAAATACAATATAAAATTACTAAATAATATTTATTATGAATATCAAATAATTATTTCTTAGAAGTATGAATTTTTAACACGTTGACTGCCAATTACCAGGTAACTAATAGTCAAACTACAAGATAACTCGTAATCGGCAGTCAACGTGTTAAAATACGATATAAAATTACTAAATAATATTTATTATGAATATCAAACAGTTATTTCATAGATATATGAATTTTTAACACGTTGACTGCCAATTACCAGATAACTAGTAGTCAAACTACAAGATTTCTAGTAATTGGCAGGCAACGTGTTAAAAAATAAAAATAACGTCTCAAGTGAAATTTAACAGTTGATTTCAAATCGTAAAATTCAAATATGTAGAAATTTCCTGAATGAATTTCCAATTTTTATATCATTTCCGGTATAACCCGACGTCGGCCATATTGGATTTTTATTTTAAAAAATCCAAAAATATCTGTATTTGACCAAAATTTTAACTAAATCTATTAGCCCATTTGAAAACAGTAGGAAATTGCGAAAAACACATAAAATAGGAAAAAACACACAAATAGGGAAAAATAGAAAAAAATAATGAAAAATAAGGAAAAACATCAAAAAAAGGAGATATAGAGAAAATAGGCAATATAAGGGAAACATATGGAAATATATGCAAAAATAGGTAAAAATTGGGAAATATAGAAAAAATAGGGAAAATAAAGCAAAATAGAGACAAATAAGGAAAAATAGAGAAAAATGAAGAAAAAGAGAAAGAAAGAGAAATGGGGAAAAATATGGAAAAATGCGTAAAAATAGTGAAATATAGAGAAAACAGGAAAAAAACGCAGAAATATAGTGGGAAATTGGAAAAAAAAAAGTGAAAAAGCGTTAAAAATAAAGTAATATAGAAAAATATAACGAAAAATAGGAAATAATTTGGAAAAATACAAAAAATAATAAAAAAATATTGGAAAGCAGGAAAAAAGTGTGAAAATTAGAAAAAATAGAGAAATAATGAAAAATAAAGAAAATGAATAGTAAAAAATTTCAAAAACTAGGGAATAATGAAAAATAGAAAAAATAAAAAAAATTGTAAAAAATTGTAAAAAATTGCGAAAAACAGAAAATGGGGAAAAACACACAAATATGGAAAAATAGGAAAAAATAATGAAAAATAGGGAAAAATAGAAAAAATCAGGAGAAATAGAGAACATGGGCAAAATAGGGAAACATAGGGAAAAATAGGATAAAATTGGGAAATATAGAAAAAATAGGGACAAATAACAGTTGTTTTGAAGTGATAAAATTCAAATATGTAGAAATTTTTATATCATTTCCAGAACAACCCGATCTCAGCCATATTGAATTTTTATTTAAAAAAATCCAAAAATATCTATTATAATGGACCAAAATCTATTAACCCATTTAAAAGTTACAGCGCATGATCCATTTACACCCCGGTACGTAGCGGAAAATTAAAAACTACATTTAAAAAAAAAATGGTATTATGGTGTCATATTTATGACAGTTTTTTTATATTTTTTTTATTTTTATTTATTAGTCAAATTAAATTATAAACAATCCGGACCTGGTTACAAGGTCGCACTGACGTAATATTAAGCGTACGATATTTAGCCACGCCCACCGATTCCAATATGGATGTCTGCATTTAATACTGTTGTTAACCAAGATACACATTTATGAATGAAATATTTTCTAGTAACTTTATCTTAAGTTGGTAGTACTAATTCTGACAGTTATGTTGAAGAATATTGTCAAATCTGGCAGTTATTATTATTTTGTAGTTTTTGTGTTGTTTGAAACGTTTATTGTGCAAAATACTTATTACAACTTATATTATATATTTAGTTAGTGATCGACGACTATATTTTATTATAAATCAACCAAAAATTGTGTTTATAACCTCTAAAAAAACCAAATTGAATATGCTGTTCAGTTCAACGGAAATCATTTGTATCATTGCGATTGAAAGTAGCAGCAAATAAGGTATGTTTATTTTTTATAATTATGGGTTATTTCTTATTGCGTATGTATATCAATTATGTTGATATTAGTGGGTAAATATACAACAGAACAAAATTATCTATGCGTAGGCACAAGGTAGTAAAATTTGTGTATAATTTCAGTTGTAATCAATAATTATCATCTCTAGTTGATAATATTATGTAATAGATTATAAGTATATAAAGATAATTTAGTAATAAGTATAAATTTATATAAAATAGACCAGGTAGAGATAAAATTTTTAAATCTATATGTACATATCAAAAACCAGTTGCTTTAAGCAAATTCTAGTATTAAACTTTATATTATTTCCTATAAAGTGACTGTTTAATGATTGTTAATAAGTTTTAATTCATATTTATTGATACAGAGTGTTGTTTGTTTGGATGACAAACATTTTCTATTTTGTTGTTAAATACTACCTCTATTTCCTTGGGATTAGTAAGTGGTTTTGGATTATAAACGAAAAACTTATTTACCAAATATAAAAAATTATAATTGAGATTATCAGTTATGATCCTAAAAATAAATGAGCAAAATTTCTATATTTAGAATTACCTCTAATCGTCGTTTTAAGTATTTCCGATTCCCAAAAAAAACATCCTTTATAAATAATCTTAATCTAAAACATTTATTTGAATAATAATTTAATTCAAATTTACTAATATTTAAATATTGATGTATAATAAGAACAAAACCTCTGTATTGGATATTTCAACTATCGAACAATGGAACTTTCAAAATTTATATGTCAAATATGGAAATTGGTTTTATACAAAGCATTTGCGATCGAGGCAATATGCAAATACACCAAAGAACATTTAAAAAAAGAAGTTTTCTGCTCAATTCGCAGTTTTTTTGGTTCTTTGTCAAAATTTGCTATTAACGATTTTAATATTCAATTAACAATGCAAATAATTAAAACAATAAAATAGGAAATCAAAGGAAAATATTATAACAATTAATTTGTAGTTACATTTTCCAGGATTCTAGTTTTAATTACATGTAATTGTTATTATTAATATTATTCATCGGTAAATATGGCACTATATGTAAGGTGCGCCACATTTACTTAAAACTCGGGTAAAATATTATTTTAGAGATTAAATTCATGAGTAAAGAGCAAAACTAGATACTAGGGTCACTATTTATATTTCGGGAACTGGCAACACTGTTGTCATATGAGTCCATCTGACGTTTCCATGGTAAAGTTTGACATTTTTGACGATAATCGTACTCAGAACATTTTGTCGCAACTTATTATCCCTCGTGTATAATATACTATTAGCCCCTTTATATTTCTCATGCGCTTCACAGTTTCTTATTTTTTCTCATCGGTTTTGATTTTTTTAATTTTTCCCGGTTCCCATTTTTTTTTTAAATATATTTCCAAATTTTCCATTTTTTCTGTTTTATTAATCAACAAGCTCATAATGATGGCTATTACCCACGAAGATAAAGTAATCCTCTGAGTGGGTAATAGCCATGTTACTATACTTTTTCTACAACTATTTAGTTAATAAAAAGCGCTTTGTATATGGACAAAATTTAAAAAGATAATTTTTATTAATATAACAATTATTAAAAATTACATTAGTTATTCTTAACAAGACTTATTGTAAATCTAATATAAAGTTTGTTTGTATTAAAGAACTGTTTAAAGTATATAAATGATTTTTTAAGTGCCTTAATTTTGACGTTTCTACCCTGTAGACAACCAGTATTACTTTTAGTTTGAATATTATTTAATTTGTCGACCACAAATGCGCGAATGGGTTATCTTTCTTCATACGAAGCTGTACAATGATAAATTATGTCAGTGACATATACCCATTTCCACAAAATCTTGATTTATCCCTTTTATTATTCTGACGTTTTAGCTGAAATTGACAGATCGATTAAGTAATAAATATTACTCAATCGAATTGTCAAATTGTATGTAATGGATAGAATATACAATAGTTGTAGATAAAAAAATATTTTTCAACTACAGCTTTATTCCATATTAATTCGACAAACAACATCCGAATATTTTTCAATTAGTTACTGCTCTGTTAAATATGGATCAAATTGATGTTTATGCGAAAATTAAAAGTTGCAATAATGAAATATTTAAAATTCAGCAAAAAAAAACTAAAACTCGAATACGACGCGAAAAATATTTTCTTTTGTTAGATCTGTATATTTTAAATTTATTCATTCAAATTTGTGAATATTTAAGATTGAATTTATATTGTAGTTAATATTCCCATAATAATTTCTGTATCAACATTTTTTAAATAAAAATAAAGGTTAAATTAATAATTATTTTTATGGTAATCTTTTGTAATCTCTTAATCCTCAAATCGAAAATAGGTTTCTCCAGATCCGCATTTGAAAAAATAAAAATTGTGGTTTTCTATATACGAAACTTCGAGTGAATATTTTTTAGAATTATTTTTTTTCAAATTAATATATAAACATTGAAAATCGCATTTTTGCAAAGAGTTTCTCCAGATCCGTATTTGAAAAATTAAAAGTGAAAAATTCTTATTATATAAGAAATGCCCAGTGAACATTTTTTTAAATAAAATTTTTTAAATTTTTTTGTTTAGTTAAAAATATAAAATTGAAAATTGCATTTTTTACAAAACGTTTTTCCAGATCCATATTTGAATAAATAAAGTGAAGGTGGTTTTCTATATACGAAACTTCGAGTGAATATTTTTTAGAATTATTTTTTTATCAAATTAAAATATAAACATTGAAAATCGCATTTTTGCAAAGAGTTTCTCCAGATCCGTATTTGAAAAATTAAAAGTGAAAAATTCTTATTATATAAGAAATGCCCAGTGAACATTTTTTTAAATAAAATATTTTTTATTTTTTTGTTTAGTTAAAAATATAAAATTGAAAATTGCATTTTTTACAAAACGTTTTTCCAGATCCATATTTGAAAAATTAAAAGTGAAGGTGGTTTTCTATATACGAGACTTCCAGTGAATATTTTTTAGAATTTAATATTTTTGGACCATCCGGGACACGTGGCGCAACTTACATAGAGCCTTAAATATTTACAGGGTTTCCTATGAAATTTAATTTAAATGAATAACATTAAAATTTTATAAATTGTAGTGTAAAATTATAATTTGAATGAAATTAATTATTATATATAATCATATCCGGCCAATTAATTATTTGATATTAATATATGTCTATAAATATATTGAAACCGGGATATTTGTACAATACAAAATTAAACATTAACATATATTTTTTAAATAAAATTTCATTTCAATAATCATAAAATTAATTTTATTCAAATTTTAAAGAATGAACAAAAGATCCTTTAAAGATATTTTAAAAATGTAATATTTGCTTTCATGCCTTTTAATATAATTTCAAGGAAAATATATCTTAGAGATAAATTTAGCTTGGAAGCGTTCTAATTGACTTAAATCCCTTCATTTGTTTTCGATCTATAGACGCAATTTTGACGGAATATTAAAATTTAAATCTTTAATTAATTACGTTTAGCCAACGAGTGATGGACCGTATCAGCAAATAGTTTTTAATTGAATGGAAGATTTATAATCAATATTCGATACTTGCACGTCGATTTATTAATATTTCTATAACAATTTAATTTGTCCAAAGTTATTTATTATTTTTCCTATATATTAATCAACAATATAATCTAAGATTTTGTGAAAATTTGTATCCATTTTTGATTTATTAAAAATCCTGCACTAATACAGTTAAATAAGCATATTTTTATCCACGAAATTTTAAATAATTTCTTTTCTAATATAATAGCAACATTATATTTTCCAAATTTAAAACATATTTTTTATAAAAAAATACCTATTCTAATAACTCCTTTAAAACTTAATCTCCATGTCACATCAAATTCACTATAAAAAAATCACCACAACAAAAAATATTTCGCGTGATTTACTTTAGCGCAAAAATCACCGGTTCTATATCCGCTTCTGGGAAAATTTAGCATCAAACTGACACGAGAGGCGAGAGATCTGTTTTCCAGATTTTCCCGAGAGCAACCAACCCCTCGCGCTCACTCACATTGCTTCAATGGTGGGGAAATTCGAGTTCACTTACTGATTAGCACATATCATAAAAGTTGACCAAATTTATTGAGTTGGACACAGTTTGTTTATATATTTTTTTTATTTTTCACCATGAGAATAATTCTCATTTTTAACTATAGAAAATTTTGATTTATTAAAAATATATGTTTATTATTATTATACGGATAAAAGCTTAAACAGAGATAAAAGCCAATAGGGAGTAGTAAAATATCTTTGGATAGCTTTAAACATTTCTAGGTATCGATAAATTGCTCTAGGGAACAATAATAGGTTCTAGGCAGCGATAAAAAAAAATCTGGAGAGCGATAAAAATTCGCTTTAGACAGCAATAAAAATGGTTTTTTAGACAACGATAAAAAAACTTTAGACAGCAATCAAAAAAGCTCTAAGCAGCGATAAAATACTCTAGGTAATGCTAAAAATAACAATGCTCTAGGCTAAAAAATGTTCTAGATAGCGACAAACAGCTCTAGTGATAAAATAGTTTAAAAGCGTGTAAACAGCGGAAAAATAATTCTTTTGCAGCAATAAAAAACATCTGGACAGCAATAAAAATTCGCTTTAGACAGCGATAAAAAAAACTTTAGACAGTAATCAAAAAAGCTCTAAGCAGCGATAAAATACTATAAGTAATGCTAAAAACAACAATGCTCTAGGCTATAAAATGTTCTAGATAGCGACAAACAGCTCTAGTGATAAAATAGTTTAAAAGCGTGTAAGTAGCGGAAAAATAATTCTTTTGCACCAATAAAAAACATCTGGACAGCGATAAAAATTCGCTTTAGACAGCGATAAAAAACTTTAGACAGCAATCAAAAAAGCTCTAAGCAGCGATAAAATACTCCAGGTAATGCTAAAAATAACAATCCTCTAGGCTAAAAAATGTTCTAGATAGCAACAAGCAGCTCTAGTGATAAAAGAGTTTAAAAGCGTGTAAGCAGCGGAAAAATAATTCTTTTGCAGCAATAAAAAACATCTGGACAGCAATAAAAATTCGCTTTAGACAGCGATAAAAAAAACTTTAGACAGCAATCAAAAAAGCTCTAAGCAGCGATAAAATACTATAAGTAATGCTAAATACAACAATGCTCTAGGCTAAAAAATGTTCTAGATAGCGACAAACAGCTCTAGTGATAAAATAGTTTAAAAGCGTGTAAGCAGCGGAAAAATAATTCTTTTGCAGCAATAAAAAACATCTAGACAGCGATAAAAATTCGCTTTAGACAGCGATAAAAAAAACTTTAGACAGCAATCAAAAAAGCTCTAAGGAGCGATAAAATACTCTAGGTAATGCTAAAAATTACAATGCTCTAAGCTAAAAAAAAGTTCTAGATTGTGACAAACAGCTCTAGTGATAAAATAGTTTAAAAGCGTGTAAGCAGCTGAAAAATAATTCTTTTGCAGCAATAAAAAAACATCTGGACAGCGATAAAAATTCGCTTTAGACAGCGATAAAAAAAACTTCAGACAGCAATCAAAAAAGCTCTAAGCAGCGATAAAATACTCTAGGTAATGCTAAAACTAACAATGCTCTAGGCTAAAAAAAAGTTCTAGATAGTGACAAACAGCTCGAGTGATAAAATAGTTTATAAGCGCGTGAGCAGCGGAAAAATAATTCTTTTGCAGCGATAAAAAAAATCGTTTATAGTGAAAAAAAAACTTGTATGCAGGGAGAAAAATAGTTTTGTCTGTAATGACAAGAAAAATGATCTCAAGCGATAAAAATCACTTATGTAGCGATAAAAAATACTTGCTTAAAGTAACAAAAAGTACGTGTGTGGCGATAAAACAGGCGTAATAAGATAAATAAAAACTTGTTAAAAAAGGTCATACGCAGCGATAAAAATATTGGTATGAAACCATTAAAAATAAGTCGTTTACAGAGAAAAAATAGTCCAAGAAAATTGATATAAAATAATAATTATACATATGTAGAGGAAAAGGGGGAATGGAGGTCATCTAATTAACGTTTTTGTTTATTTATACTGTTACATAACTTTAGATTTTTATATTATTAACGTAAATAAAACTACAAAAACTTTAATACATCAAACAGTATTTACGAAATATTTTTAAACAAAACAAAAAAAATACAACACTTTTTCCGAATACTGCGGGTATATTTACCAGCGGCCGAAGGGTAAAGTGTCCACTGCCAGTATTACCCCCATTTAAAAATAATTAATTACAAAAATCACAAATAAATATTTTACCTTCGAAACTGGTGCAGTCTTTGTAAGCCCATGTGCTACAAATACTACATTTGGATCCACAGTGCTCTATTTTTACCAAATTCGCCACAAATTGCGCATATATCTTCATTAACGTCCTCATCTTCAGTTCGTGTATCTTCTGTGATCTTTTGTGTTCTTCTTACTATTCGAGGAGGATTGATGGGTTTTTCGTTTGGTTCCTTTAACTTTATTTCTTATTTGCTCTTCCTTCTTCCGCTGTTTTTCTTCTAGAAGTAACTTCATTGGTATTGATGTCATTACTTATGAATTCCTTCCTGCTGCTATTGTGGTTGGATCTCTTATATCTAATTGAGTCATCTTTTGAGCATCCTGGTAGTGGAATTATATTAATAAACGATAATTCAAGCTTTTTATCAGCTGTCGACTTTTCTTTATTACCATTATCCTTATCTAATTCATTTTCTTTGTCTTGATTACGTTTCTTTTCATGTTTTTCTTCTATAAATGATTCACCTGGAGCAAAATCGTGATCGGTAAAATTTTCAAGCTTTTTATCAGGTGTCGACTTTTCTTTATTACCCTTATCCTTATCTAATGCATTTTCCTTGTCTTGATTTATTTTCTTTTCATGTTTTTCTTCTATAAATGATTCACCTGGAGCAAAATCTTGATCGGTAAAATTTTCATCCTTTTTATCAGGTGTCGACTTTTCTTTATTACCCTTATCCTTATCCAATTCATTTTCATTGTCTTGATTTATTTTCGTTTCATATTTTTCTTCTATAAATGATTCACCTTGACCAAAGTCTTCATCGGTAAAATTTTCATCCTTTTTATCAGGTGTCGACTTTTCTTTATTACCCTTATCCTTATCTAATTCATTTTCCTTGTCTTGATTTAGCTTCTTTTCGTGTTTTTTTCTATAAATGATTAACCTGGAGCAAAGTCTTCATCGGTAAAATTTCCAGGTTTGTAAGGAAATATTGCTGTAGTTTCAAAACCTTTAATAACTTTGATTGGTGTGGCTACGTGGCCTTATACATTTTGAAAGATTTCAGCTATTTCAGACGTCCTGATACGCTCATGAGGATGACTTCTTGGATAATTTTCACAGAGTGTCTAATATACCGCGGCTACTGTGGTTATCTACTAACGATTAACAAAATTGGATCTTCATATGAAGGTTTTACAACATCGTAAAAGTACTGGAGCCATTCGAAAAATATATGCTCATTTTTCCACCCATTATCCGAGCAGCAGTAGATTGCGCTTGGTGGCCCATTTTTTTTAACTGTAACTTCATTTTTTTTTATATAAAAGTGGAATATATGTTCCTGAAGCACTTATGCAGTAAGTAATAGTTGTTGCCCTAATAGCACAAAAGGTCCGATTGTCGTTTTTTTATGGTTCATTTAAAGTCAGAACGTCCGAGGACCAAAATAAATCGTTTCTGCAAGAACGTTTTTTAAAATGGACAAAAAGAAACGTCCAAAATATGTCGACAAAACGTCCGAACTCATAAATTAAAAACAAAACGTTTTGTACGCTACAGTACAATAAAAAACGACTACTAACCCTTTTTTGAACGTCCATGTCAGAATGTTTTTTATAAAGTCACAACAGGGATGTTTTTAAAACGTTTTATTTGAGTCGTTTTTAAATATACTAGTAAAACCGTTCAAAAAGTATGTTTTCAGAAAAAGTAAAAAAATTACGATCTTTAAGCAATTTTGTAAGTAGTTTTTATAACCACTGTAAAAAACATTCAAAATACCTGAAAAATATATTTTGGGGAAGAAGGTTTAAACGTTTTCTTTGAGTCGTTTTTAATACCACCATTGAAAATTTTATAAAAATGTTTATTTTACGTCCTTAAAAGTATGTTTTCAGAAAAAGTCAGAAAGTTATGTATTTTAAACGTTTTTGTAAGTCGTTTTTGTAAGTCATTTTTCTAACCACTATAAAAAGACGTTTATTTTTGGTCCGCAAAAGTCCAAGTGAACGTTCTAAAATATGTCCAAAAAACGTCCTTTGTCGAACTATTTATTTAGTCCGTTTTGAATTGTTTTTAAAACGTTTTTTTTTTCGACATATATATGACGGTAGAAGTTGTGGCATGTGTACTAGAAAAAATCTGATGTGGCCAGCACATGACCTCTCGCCATTTTTGAATCAAAAATTTACAGGTTGACACAAAAAAGTATGAAAAAAAATTATATTTTTGTAAATCTGGCAACAATGGCAAATGTTTCGAAAATTTTAAAGAGATGAAAATAAACTATAGGGTATACAAAATATATGTGTAAAACTTTATTGCCGTTTTGTATAATAATGGCGTCATCATCCATAGCAACTGCCACTTCCGGTTGTGCGATTGGCACCAAAATCTAATCAGATCTAATCTAGGGTATCAGAATTCAGTATGCAAAATTTCAAATTTTTTTATTCAGTAGTTTTTGAGTTATCGTTACTACAACATCCATCCAAACACACACACACACACTAACACACACACACACACACGCACACGCACACACACACACACACACACACACACACACACACACACACACACACACACACACACACACACACACACACTAACACACACACACTAACACACACACACACTAACACACACACACACTAACACACACACACTAACACACACACACACTAACACACACACACACTAACACACACACACACTAACACACACACACTAACACACACTAACACACACACACACACACACACACACACACACACACACACACACACACACACACACACACACACACACACACACACACACGCACACACGCACACACCCACACACACACGCACACACGCACACACACACACACACACACACAGTAAGGCAGGCACGTGAAAAATATCTTTCTATAGATATAAAGGTTGCAGGAATGGACAAAAAATCTTTTTCCATTTTTGATTAATTTGGGAAAACATTCTCGTGACATCGCCACCGCAATTGAGAATTAGGTACTTCGGAGCCTTCAATCCGTGGTGTATTTATCGATTTCATACCGCCAAGCTATAATATTATTCTTAGTTGGCGATTTTTTGTATAAACTTAAAAAATCTGTATCGAATTCATCGTTTTCAGCGTCAGTGCAACTATTAAATTAATTTTTTTCCAACTCTTCGTCATTTTAACAGTAGTAAATAGTTTTATATATTTCCTTAAAATATTCAACGGCCGGCCTTCTTCTAAACTTTTTCCCCAATTAGTTTGTTTTGTCATAACGTTGTTCCTATCAGCTTTCTGATATAAGTTACGTGCCCACTTTTCTAATTAATCTTATAAATTGATTCCTACTACAACCATTGGCAGACTTCATTTTTTTCTGATTCCAAAGTTGTTGAAATTTTACTGAATCCTATTAAATAATTGCATACATTTGGAATAAGAGACTACTCAATATTATGACTCGAAATTTCTGATATATTGGTAGCGCTCATATTTGTAAGAATTGCACATTAAAGTACCCAAGAACGTTTATAAGACGTTTTTCTCTAGGGTAAATGTCACAACTTCTAACGTTATATAGGGGTTCGCAAAGAGACGTTTTAAAAACGTTTCATAACGTACTAAATAAATGGCTCTAGAAAAGACGTTTTTTGGACATACATATTTTAGAACGTCCTCTTATACTTTTGCGTATACAGAAACACAACGTTTTTTACAGTGGTTATAAAAACGACTTACAAAACCGTTTAAAAAAGCGTAACTTTCTAACTTTTTCTGAAATCTTACTTTTAGGGACCTAAACAAAACGTTTTTTGAACGTTTTTACTGGTAGATTTAAAAACAACTCAAATAAAACGTACCTATTGTGAATCTATAACAAACATTCTAACATGGACGTTAAAAAAACGTTTAGCTGTTCTTTTTATCCTAGGATTTAAAAACGACTGAGTACTGTAGCGTAAAAAACGTTTTGTTTTTAATTTGCGATTTCGGGACGTTTGTCGACATATTTCGGACGTTTGTTTAACTCCATTTTAAAAACGTTCATGCAGAAACGTTTATAAAACGTTTTATTTTGGTCCTCGGACGTTAAATGAACCATAAAAAAACGTCAATCGGGCCTTTCGTGCTATTAGGGCTACTTGGCTAGGTGAAACACTGGTCATTTCGCTTGAGTCGTAGTTGAAGTGTAGATCTGGGAATGGCAAAACTTTTTGCAACCTCACGGACTCTTCTGCCATTATTTATTAGGCTGTAATTATAAATATTTGATGGCCACCATTACCCCAGCGGTCACCACCCCCCCTTTCCCTGCAGCGATAAAAAAAAATTAATGAAAAACGCAAAAGCGACGATAAAATAAAGTTTGCGCCAAAAAACTGATCTTGCCCAATAAAAAAAGCTCTCATGCAGCGATACAAAGTTGTTTTGGAACCATAAAAATAAAAAAAAACAGGTTTGAAGCGATAAAAATAATGGCTCGTTACCAATTATAAAAAAATCTAGTGTCAAGCAATAATAATCAGTCGTGTGTATAGAAGTAAAAATCTCGGTTCCATCGATAAAAATTTGTGTATGTAGAAATAAAAAAACATTAAGTATACCTACAATATTATTAAAAAAAAAATAAAAGAAATTTTAAAAATGTATTCCAAAATTAATAAAAGTCCATTTATTAAAATAAGAACTTGTGTGCATTATTGTAATATTTTTGAGGATTTATTTCTAGTCCAATAGTCCAAGTTATTTAAAATTATGATTTAAAAAAATACTTATTAATTATCAATGAAAATATATCTTTTTTTAATAATACAGAGTGGAATTGGTTATTTTTTCTTTTGCACCAATTGGCCCAAATATTTCCAAAAAAATTGTCACATTTATGTAAAAAATATATAGTCATGTATACGTGTCCCTCAAATAGTCTAAAAAAATTCAAGGGGTGATATAGTACTCCTAAAATTAATAAAAAAAGTTCCTATAGGCATAGATCGTTAAATGCATATTAAGGGAATAAGAGACTTTAAAAGAGTAAATTTTTTTATTATAAGTTTAAAAAATAAGATAAAATTTCGAAAAAAAACTAGGGTACATAAAATTTAACCCCAAATCCAACGGTGATATCGAAAAATTATTTTTATAATCGGAAAGGGTAGTTATTGCAAGGGTAGAGGGTTAATTTATACATTACTTTTTTTGGGGTTGTATTTTTTATAACGCGGGTACAGGTTTTAAAATCTACATGCTTTCATCTTTCAGAAAGGTATTCTTAGAGTCGCTTAGAGTAACAGTTTTCGAGAAAATTGAAAGTAAACAGTTTACTGAACCCTAATTTGCGAAACAAAAAAAGATACATTATTTTGGTTGGTCACAGGTTAATACAATTTTATGAAAATTGTGGGGTGTTAAAGTAATCATGTAAATCGAAATTTTATCTTGTTTTTTAAACTTTTAATTTTAATTAAAAAAAACATTTTCAAAATTTACTCGTTTAAAGCCTCTAACTCCCTTAATATGCTTATAGGAACTTTTTTTATTAATTTTAGGAGTACGATATCACCACTTGAATTTTTTACACTATTTGAGGGATGTATATAAAAATCAGTGTCTGACCAAGACTTTAATTTCGGATGGGCTAAGAAGGGTCCCATCCCAGAAAATTTATTAAAAAAAGAAACTTATAAAAATGTCCCAAGTATTCTTAAATTATTTATTTACAAAATCCAACTACAATACAGTTATTCTTTTGCTTATAGAAACTGTTTAAATAAATTTAAATCTGCGATCTTTGTATGCAACTTCTCCTCTTCTGAATTTATCTTCTTGAGCATGCCTTGTAGTATACACTACATAAAAGTATGCAGTTATTGGCATAATCAAGAACAACATTCCATATAAACCGTTTCTTCCACTAGGTTTAAAGTGCTCAAAATTAGTCACTTTCATCGCATTGTATCTTTGAATAGCAGGATCAAACTTAAAAAAAAAAACATTTTTATTTATGTTAACATCAATTTGCAGACCCAAAGTCTCAACATTCAAATCTTAATTTTTTTTTAAATACGCTGGTAAATGGATATCCGTTTAATAATATATCGCATTCCATTTCAGCGCAAGTGGCAAAACTATGTACGATATACACTGATAAAAATAAAAAATGATTGAAAGGATTAAGCTAAGTTAATATTCACTTTATTATTATTATCTAGATTGAAATTTCAGATCTTAAAGCCACTAAACTAAACAACTATGATGTAACACTTCTAACCACAATATTACTTACAACTGCGCCTCCTTCTTGGGAAGCATGCTGAAACGGATTTGTTTTTAATTTTAAAAATTCTTCGCGAAGAAAGGTTCTTCTTTTAGCCTTTGCTTCAAATAATTCACGAGTTATTTCTGGTACATCGTAAACTTTAGACATCTTGGCCTAACCTGTAAATTTTTAACTGTCAAAGTCATATATCAAATATTTCTTCTTCTTTTTTAATTTATTTAGGGGTACGTTTTGTTGATATGATTCTGGAAAGAATTATTAAAATTTATAGACACAATAAAAAGACGTATTTTTCACATTTTGGCATACTTTTGTATAATTTTAACCAATTTGAAACGAATAACTAAAAGCGTCTGGTATTTACCATTTGAGATCGGTAATTACATATGATTCTGGAAAGTTTAGAATTATTAAAATTTGTAAATACAATAAAAAAGACGTATTTTTCACATGTTGACATACTTATGTATAATTTGAATCAATTTTAAGCGAATAACCAAAAACGTCTGGTATTTACCATTTAAGATCGGTATCGTGACGTCATTAATCAGCTGTTTCGGTCAAAGTTATAACCAACATTTTGTGGTATTTACCTAAATGCGGAGCTGTTTTTACTTCTTGGTTGAAGTTGACAGTTATAAAACTACAAAAAAGTCAATGTTTTATTCTTAAAAGTACAGAAAAATATTATAAATTTCATATAAAAAAAATGCCAGAGATGGCAGATGAGTATTGTAACTTATGTATAAGTAGATGAACCATAATAGCATTTACATTACTTCGAATAACAGTACAAAATCAATAGCAAATTGTCGTCAAATTATATCTTGTCTCCAAACGACAATAAGAGTCTTTCCTTTACATTGATTATTTCTTACACGACAATAAACAATACAGTATAAATGAAAATCGATAAATAAAAATAAACTTTAAATACAGCGAAAAAGAGAGGTTAAATCAATTGACATTTGAAAATAAACAAATTCAAGTGATTAGCACTTGTGACGTCAGTATACTAACCACTTCCATAAACGCACGGTATAATCCAGAAATGTCGTAAATACCAAAAAATATTGGTAGTTCGCTTAAAATTGCTTTTGGTAGAATTTACAATGTTTTCTTATTTTTTATAATCATGGTTTATGAATTTGTATATTAGGTTTTCGTGACACGCACATATTTTGAGTTTAAATTGTATTTCAATCTTATAATTTTCTAATGTAACGTATATGAAAACTCACTCAGAATTATAGTTAGGAGTAAATTGAGACTGCCAGCTGACTAGGTAAAGTCCAATTGTATAAAAAAGAAGATTTCTAACCTTATAACTATCATTCAGGTTATTCATTACAAAAATTTGGAAAAGCTTTATCTATTTCTCCTACAAATACTAATCAAGACATTAAACCTGGGGAAAAAAATATTGAACAAGCCACTAATGATATTATTCATTGATTTGCGTCCCTTTTTGGATCAAATTTAGGTGTTAATGGATTAAAAACTTTCTACAAATGAATTGTATTTTTCCAATCCGGGAATAAAGCTTAGATTTTTCAGGTAATAAACTATTATAATTACCTAATTTAGATAGTATTCTCTTAATGAACTTCGGTTTGGTGCATCTAGTACAAATTTTAAGTATAAAAATCTATATAAATAAAAATTACATGCCATTTGTTGATAAGCATATAATTTGAGAACGGGTGGACTGATTTGGCTAATTTTTTTTCAAACGTTCGTAATTGTCTGAATAAGGTCTTTAGGAAGAGAAAAATTGGAAAAGTTGTCCGATAAATTGGGGAAAAACTTGTTTTTGTTCTATAGAATTTGTGTATGAATTCTTACGACTAGAATGAAAAATATGCGTAATTCTGTTCGTTACAGATCTAGAAGTATTCAGGAATAAGAAATTATGACTATTAGAAAGTAAAATCGTAATAATAAATTAAACATCCTTGACTACAATCGTTAATAGATAAATCACTCAAAAATACGTTTTTTCTCATTTTTACTTGGCTTATAAAATTTCCAATAGCTTTTAACTGATTCAAAAAACAAATTTATTAAAATTTGGAGAGGACTGGGCCAACTTGTATTTAGATAAAAACAAATATAACTTCTATAAAATAATTTTATTATAATAAAACGGCACAGCCTATATTATAAATAATTGATCTTACAGGAACTTATTTAATGGTAAAGTGTAATAAAGTAATTCGAATTTGAGATTAATTTAATCTTATTAATATACACTAAGAAAATAATAAACTAAACATCGACAAAAGTTTAAATAAACAAAATTTTAGAGAGCTGATTATAAAATTTCTTGTAATTATACAAGAGGGTAACTAGCTTGTGTGGCAATACCACAGGAATTATTTTTATTTCTGGCCATTTTAATATATCCTGATTTACCCCAGCTTGGACCCCAGGAATTTTTAACTAACCAATAATCTACTCCTTTATCATCAGTTCCATATCCTACTACTAACACACCATGATCTAATTCTTCTGAGCTGCAATCTGGGTCTGAGTAAACACCTAAAAAAAATATTTTTAATTTTTTGGTACTAGAAATAGTTTTAATTTGTTACTAACCTTCGGAATATAATTGGAAGGTTTCGTGACTGGCATCTATGGCTACTGAAACTGGTCCAATAGTGGCAACTGCGGATTTAAGAGCTTCTTCGTTACCGGATGGAATATCAGTAAAGCCTCTATCAGTGGCACCTTTATTTTTAGGGTTGTAGTGACATTTTTCATCTTCAGCCTATTAAAAAACATTTCATTATTATATAGTATGGAAATTTAAATTAAGTACAAGTTAAAAGTTTATAAAAAAGAAAATACATATAGTATAAGCGGCGAAGTCCTACCTGATTGACTTACTGACTGACATAGAAAATCTAATAAACCCAGAAATTTGAAATTTTGAAAGTATATTCTATTCATAATATAGATATTCACTAAGGAAGGATTTTGCGAAATTTTGATTTTAAGGGATAGAAAAGGATGAAAAACAGTGGCTTACATAGAAAAAGTATACTTGAGAGGGTAATGGTAGTAGGGAAAAACGGATAAAAAAAGGAAAAAATTGGGAAAGTAGGGAAAAATGTGGAAAAATAGAAAATGGTGAAAAATGGAAGAGATTAGAAAAAAAACAAGGAAAAATCGGGGAAAAAGAGAAAATTATATAAAATAGGAAATAATATAGAAAAATAAAGAAAAACATGGGACAAATAGGGCAATAAACAGGGTGTTGAAAATGTCAATGTACAGTATTGGGATTTCGTTAACTGTTATAGATACAAAGTTGGTTATATGGGAAAAAAGTTGAATATTATCAAGACAAATTTACCGGATTTTAAAAAAAATTAATATCGGTCCGGTTTCAGAGATATTTGCTTAAAACCAAAATTGACGATTTTCGTTTTATTTAATAATCACATTTATTTTTAAAGATAGATGACAACTTTTTTAATCTTTTTTGTTGAAGATCAAATGCCGTTTAACATGGCGTAGCCAGTTTTTCGTTACGACGTTTCGTCTTTAAAGAGCATTCCTCAATTTAATTTATTTAAATACGGACCTGTACTTTTTATTTTATTTTTGAAATCTCCATTTTGTTCTCAATCCAACCATGTATCGCACGACAATGAACTGTACTTTAGGAAATTTTGTAAGTACTGTCCTATTTATTTTATTCCAGAATATTTTTAAACAATCTTGAATAACTTAGTTTTTAAACATATTTTACAACAAATAAATATGAGGACGTTTAAATGAGACAAAAGTTTTTATTTTACATTTATTTTTTATTTTATTATGTTCCTTCAATAGTTGAAGATTAAATTATATTTTTTATTCTCCGATTACTGTTATGTAAAAAATGTAATTCAAATATTTAATAGTGTCCAATAACTTTATGGTTAATTAAGGACTATACTTTTACAAAATTTCCCAAAGTACAGTTCATTGTCGAAATTTAAAAAAAAAATTAAGTATGATACACGGTTGGATAGAGAACAAAATGGAGATTTCTAAAATAAAATAAAAAGTGCAGGCCCGTATTTAAAAAAAAATAAATTGATAGATGCTCTTTAAAGACGAAACGTCGTATCGAAAAACTGACTATGCCATGTTAAACGGCAATAGTGTACATTAAAATTTTCAACACCCTGTAGTATAGAAACATGGGGAAAATAGAAAAAAAATAGGGCAAAATAGGAGACAGTAGGGAAAAAAGAAACAAATAGGAAAATGGGAAAAATATGGAAAAAATAGCGATTGTGAAAAATAGGAAAAAATAAGGAAAAAAGGGACAAATAGGAAAAATAGCGATTGTGAAAAATTGGGTAAAACAGGAAAAAATAGAGTAAAATAGGGATCAATATGAAAAAAAAAATAGAAAAAAAACAATGAACAAAAAAGGAAAAAACAATGAAACCATCAGGATAAAAATTGAACAAATAGGAAAAAATAGGAAGAATAAAAAAAGTAGTGAAAATTGAAAAAACGGAAAAAATGGGGAAAAACGTAGAAAATTGAAGAAGCATTTAGAGAAATTCAAAAAACAGGGAAAATAGGGAAATTTGAAATCAATAGGAAAAAATTGTGAAACATTGAAAAAACAATGAAAAATACGGAAACATAATAAAAAACTTTGAAAAAATAGTGAAAAACAAGTAGATACATGAAAAAATAGGAAAAACAAGGAAAACAGGGAAAAATTAGTAAAATAGGGAAAAATAATGGAAAAGAATAGAGTAATAAAATACAAAAAAATAGTTGAATAATCGGAACAAATACTGCAAAATAAGGAAAAACTGCGAAAAATAGGAAAATTTGGGAAAAATGGAGTACAGTACGAAAACAGGAAAAAATATGGAAAATAGTGAAAAATAGGAAAACATGGAAAAATGGTAAAAAATAGAGAAATATAGGGGAAAATTAGAAAAAAAGGGAAAATGGGAAATAATAGAGATAAATGGGGAGAAATAAAAAATATGAAGAAATGGGGAAAATTCGGAAAAAGTTGGTAAAAAAGTACAAATAGGGACAAATAGAAAAAAAATGAGAAATATAGGATAAAATAATGGAAAACAGTAAAACAGAAAGAAATAGGAAAACTGGAAAAAATGGGGGGAAATTGCGAAAAATAGAGTAAATAGGGGAAAAATAGGAAACGGCCAAAAATCTGGAAAAATAGTTAAAAATATGGAAAGTAGAAAAAGATAAATAAAATAGGAAAATTAGAGATAAACATTAAAAATGGGGAAACATATAGGAAAATATTGTAAAATAGTGGAAAATAAGGAAAAATAGTAAGAGGAAAAAAACAGATAATAATATGGAAAATACGAACAAATGGGGAAAACAGGAAAAAATAATGAAAAATAGGAAGAAATCGGGAAATTAGAGAAAAAAATGAAATTATAGTGCAAAATTTAAAAAAATAAGGGATAACGGTAAAAAATGGTAAAGCAGGGTAAAGTGGGAAAAATAAGTAAAGCTTGGTCATCCAGTTAATAAAGAGACTCCGTAGCAAAGCACGGGTATTCAGCTAGTTAAAAATATAAATAATAATCACAGCAGAATTGCAAAAGTTCTTTTAAGCGCTGGTTAACTTATATTGAATAGGCCGCATTCCGAGTAAAACTTATTATAATTTAGACAAATACGATCGGAGAAAACCCTTTGCCCCTAGTTAGATATTTATATTGATTCCTTATTTATTTTAGTTTAGTTAGTTCTTTTTCGAGACTTAAAGATGTACTTTTGAAAAATAGTTTTTTTTATTAAATTATTAGTAAAATTTGTGCAAAAGAAGAGAAAATAATATTTCAAGAGGTTGAAAACATCTGGTGAATAATTTTTTTTTGATATGTGGATTCTAAGTAAAATTGTTGCCAAGTTTAGAAAATATCTATTAACTTTAAAGTTAAAGGTAAAAACTCTGTCTCAATTTTTTATTTTAACGCTCTATATTTCTGTAGGAAGCATCATTTCCCCTCCCCCCACCCCGTTATTCATCAAAATATCAATATTTTTGAGTTAAAATGTTTACCATTATAAATAAGAAATTCTAAAAAAATCATTCCTTTTTGTATAATTTAGAATTTCAAAGTTAATTTCGAATCAATTACTTAAAATCGTGATCACTAATTGCAATGCAGAGTTATCGCTGGTCTTTAGGTGTAAAATTGTTGGTCGTCCGCAAACAAAAGAAAGTGACTGTTTAAGAAGCAGCTTATGTCGTTAAAGAACAATAAAAATAAAATTGGGCCAAGCCCTGAGGGACATCAGACTACAGCAGCGGGATTTTCAACCGCCATTCTTTTATCTACCGTTCCGAGGAGCAGCCCAAAAGATCGATTCTTAATCAACTCGATAGCAACTGGACACAGTTTTCAAACGTCAATTTCAGTCGGTAGGTACGAAGGTCCCGAGTTGAATTCAAAGTTGGTGTTTTTGGCACAGAACATTCATATTCAGTGGTTTTTATCTTTTGATAGATCGTCTAATATAATTATTTGAGGAAAAAATTGAAATTTGGTAAAAAATAAAATATCGAAAATTTTTCAAAGTCCATAATTCGACAAAGAGTAATTCAAGGAGACATTTTCAAAGTTGGACATTTTGAATTACAAATTTAATTCAAAATTGTGACTCAAACTCCCGTCTTTTCTCTCAAAAATTTCCCCTCTTTTACTCTCAAAGATTTCTCATGTTGTCTCTAACAAATTTCCCCTCTTTTTTCTCAAAACTTCCCCTTTTCTCTCAAAAATCTTCCCTCTTTTCTCTCAATTTTTGTCATTTTTTTTAGTATTTTATTTTTTATAAAAATTTTGCTGTTTTTCGACTCACCCGTCTTTTCTCTCAAAAATTTCTCCTCTTTTCTCTCAAATGTTTGTCATCTTTCCTCTAAAAAATTTCTCCAATTTTCTCTCAAAAATTTCCTCTTTTCTCTCAAAAATTTCCCCCTTTCTCTCAATTTTTGTCACTTTTTTAGTAATTTCTTTTTTATAAAAATTTTGCACTTTTTCGACTCAAACTTCCCGTCTTTTTTCTCAAAAATTTCCACTCATTTCTCTCAATTTTTAAGAATTTTTTTTTCTTTACAAATTTTTTCGCTTTTTTGACTCAAATTTTCGCTTTTTTGTCTTAAAAATTTCCTCTCTTTTCTCTCAAAGATTTGCACTCTTTTTTCTAAAAAGTATCCCCTTTTTCTCTCAAAAATTTAACCTCTTTTCACAAAAATTTCCCTCAATTTTTGTCGCTTTTAGTAATTTTTTTTTTAAATTTTGTATTTTTTGACTCAATTTTTTCTTCCAAATTTTGCACTTTTTCGACTACAAACTTCCCGTCTTTTCTCTCAAAAAATTCCCTTCTTTTCTCTCAAAAAATTCCCTTCTTTTCTCTCAAAAAATTCCCTTCTTTTCTCTCAAAGATTTCTCATCTTTTCTCTAAAAAATTTCCTGTTTTCTCTCAAAAATTTCCTCTCTTTTCTCTCACTTGTTAAGTATTTTTTTTTACAAATTTTGCGCTTTTTCGATCGATTTTTTTTCCAAATTTTGTACTTTTTCGACTCAAACTTCCCGTTTTTTCACTAAAAAATGTCACCTCTTTTCTTTTAATTTTTGTCACTTTTTCAGTAATTTCTTTTTTTATACAAATTTTGCCTTTTTCGAGTCAAATTTTCTCTTTTTTGTCTTGAAAATTTCCTCTCTTTTCTCTCAAAGATTTCCACTCTTTTCTCTAAAAAGTTTCCCCTTTTTCTTTCAAAAAGGGAACAATAGAAAAAAGCAAATAATAATAGGGACAAATACGAACAAATTGTGAAAAACAGAAAATATTAATGATGAACAAAATAGAAAACAAGGAAAAACAGAAAAAAATATTTGAATTGGGAATTTTGAACACTCTAATTAGATATCAAAAAGGTAGACAAAAAAATTTTCCCACAACTACTTAATTAACGGCAAAAAAGCGGCAAATTCTCCAGTTTTTAGTTTTTTGATATCAAGTTAGCATGTTTAATTTTTAATAAAAAAGGAGCGGCAAAATTTCTTTTTCCACAACTAATTAACGACAAAAAAGCAATAAATTCTCCAGTTTTTAGTTTTTTGATATTTTTTTTTATACTTTTTCACTTGTGAAAATTCTAACGGTGAATAATTTGAGGAAAAGAATTAAAATTTGGTAAAAAAAATCGATATTTTTTCTTAAACAATTCACTGTTATTGTTTCCATAATTGAAAAAGTATTAAAAACATAAAAATTATACAATTTGAGAATCAAAATTTTCATTGACTTAAAATTTTGACTTTTTTCGAATATTTCTTCAGATCGTATAAAAAAAAACCTAAAATTATTTCCTGAACCTACGGATTTTTTTTTTTATTTTTATACAACAACGGAAAGTGAAATTCGTTAAGCGATATAATGCTGATTTGGGAAAGTTTCTGAACAAGTAACTTATGACATACACAATCGAATGCTTTGGACAGATCAGTATGACCTGCTTCGATTAACAAAACTAAATATTCCTGATATAAGACAAGATTGGTAGCAGGTTAACGACCTGTAGGGTGAGGAGAAATATAATTTGCGTATGTGTAAAAAAATTCATCAGTAAGAATAGGTTCAAATAATTTCGGTATAGCGGAAATCACATAGATGTCTCTGTAGTCACATTTGTCACCCATCTTATAAATTGGTATTAGGTTTTAAAATTTCCAGGCTGTGGGAAAAGAACCACAATCGAAGGATTTTTAAGATTTTTAAAATAAAAATAATAAGATAGTGGAAAGAAATGAACAAGTCTACATTTTTGTACTTACTTTGTATGGATAAGCCGATTCAGTATCAATACCATGATTATCTTTAATATAACGGAAAGCGTTATCCATAAGTCCACCATTACAACCATTATTACCATATTTAGCAGAACAATCGACTAAATTTTGTTCAGATAATGAAACCAATTTACCAGTTTTCCTAAAGTTTTGACCCTCTAAAGAACCAGTCTATAATAAACAAATTTTATTAACAATCAATTTAAATCATAATTCAATTTTATCTTACAGCACTGAAACTCCAACATGATCCACAATGTCCTTGATCTTTAACAGGTGTAACTGCTCCTTTTGTTGTCCAATCTACTTCTTCGGGTAATTTCACGTTTGCTGGAGGAATGTAAGTGATGGATTCCTCCATTTCTTGTCCGCTTAACATATTTTTGGTTTTGTTGAAACCGTTGAGAGTGTGGACGAATTCGTGGTGTAACATGTCGGCGTATTTGTTCATTCCTTTCAAAAAAAAAAAATAGTAAAGACAAAAATGTTATATTTTTATTAACAATTTGTTACTTACCTAATTTATAAGAAACTAATCCCATCGCGTAAAGTTTGTTATGTTTGGCGACTTTGTGGGAGTTTTCCATGAAAATTTTCATGCGGAATTTTTCTTCGGTGGCGCTTTCATATTGCTTCTGATGGACTACCTAAATATTAAATATTTTTAATAAAATTAATCTTTATTTATTGGATTTTATGGGAAATTTATGTTGACAAGTTTTTAAGCATTTAACAGTTTTTGACACAATTTCTTGTATTATTTATTAGCTAATTACTAGATGACAAAATTGTTTAATCCAAGAATAACAAATTGATAAATTCTTTTAAAAACAAATATTTACCACACTGTGATAAATTCCATGATTCATTATTTCCAGAAAACAATTACCAATTGTAAGCAACAATAAAGATAAGTAAAATTGATTAAAATTTGGTACAAGGGTAATTAAAAAAACCAATAAATATTATTTAATTTAGAAAATATATTTGTTGTAATATATATCTACTTTTTATCATACAGTTCGTAAAAAAACTGATTTGTAGTATCCATTTACAAATTATAATCAATAACAAAACAGATTTTTAATTCCGTTATATGACAAAAATAAATTTTAATGCCCAGTAACAGAAAAAAATTTATAATTGCGATAATAATTCTATTTTTGCAAACCTATTAAAAGATAAATAATGGTAAATGTATTATTTCCCTATATAAAATCTGTGGGAAAAAATATTCCGAAGTAAATTTTCGCCAATATATAATTATTGTTGAAAAAGTATAATTTTTTTACATTTTAATATGTAAAATTTTTTAATTGTTCTAAAAATTTTTGTATTGATTTTGAAGTTAAATCTAAATTCGAGGATTTTTTAAAAATTCATATTTTTCATTTAAATTTGATTTTTTCAATTCTATAAGGAATGTTTTTTTTTATTATTTTTTTTTTTAATTGAATTAACATTTAAATAGTTTTAAAACATTTCGTTTTACAATTAAAATTTTTCAAAATGTAATTAAAATCTCTTTTTTTGGAATTCGATTTTAAATGTTAAATTGTCAATTATGAAAATTCTACAGAAATTTAAATTAATAAAATTCTACAATAAATGTTCGCCTAAAAAATCAACATCAATATTTTTATTAAAAAATTTGTTTTACAATTAAAATTTTTCAAAATATGAGTAATACTCCCTATTTTTTTTTGGAATTCGATTTTAAATGTAAAATTGTCGATTATAAAAATTCTACAGATTAAATTAATAAAATTCTAAAGTAAATTTTCGCCTAAAAAAATCGACTTCAATATTTTTATTAAAAAATTTGTTTTACAATTAAGATTTTTCAAAATGTGACTAAAATCCCCCTTTTTTTAAAATTCTATTTTAAATGTAAAATTGTCGATTATAAAAATTCTACAAAAATTTAAGTTAATAAATTCTATACTAAATTTTCGCCTAAAAATTTGTATTTTATTTGTTATTAAATAAAAATGGACAATTTATTGTTAGATTTTTAATTTTTTTAATATTATAATTTTTTTAAACTTCAATTAAAAAAAATAAAATTGAAATAATTTTAAAATATATTTTATTTTTATTAAAAAAATTGTTTTACAATTAATTTTTTTCAAAATATGACTAAAATCTCCTATTTCTTTTGGAATTCGATTTTAAATATAAAATTGTCGATTATGAATTCTACAGAAATTAATAAAATTAATAAAATTCTGTAGTAAATTTTCGCATAAGAATTTTTTAATTGTTCTAAAAATTTCTATTTTTTTGTTTATTTAAAATCGAGGATTGTTTAAAAATTCAAATTTTTCATTTAAATGTTTTTTTTAATTCCAAGTTAGGAATGGTTTTTTTTTAATAATATATTTTTTTTAATTGAATTAAAAAAAAATAACATTGAAATAGTTTTAAAATATATTTTATTTTTATTAAAAAAATTGTTTTGTAATTAAAATTTTTCAAAATGTGACTAAAATCTCCCTATTTTTTGGAATTCGATTTTAAATGTAAAATTGTAAATTATGAATTTCTACAGAAATTTAATAAAATTCTAAAGTAAATTCTCGCCTAAAAATTTTTTTATTGTACTAAAAATTTCTATTTTATTTGTTATTAAATAAAAAATAAACAATTTTTCTTAGATTTTGAAGTTTTAAAATAGAGGATTGTTTAAAAATTCAAATTTGTTTGTTTTTTAATTCCAAGTTAGGAATGTTTTTTTTTAATATTATAATTTTTTTTAAATTGAATTAAAAAAATTAAATATCATTGAAATAGTTTTAAAATATATTTTATTTTTATTAAAAAATTTGTTTTATAATTAAAATTTTTCAAAATGAAACTAAAATCTGCGATTTTTTTTTAATTCGATTTTAAATGTAAAATTGTCGATTATAAAAATTCTACAAAATTTAAATTAATAAAATTCTAAAGTAAATTTTCGCCTACGAATTTTTTAATTGTTCTAAAAATTTCTATTTTATTTGTTATTAAATAAAAAATAAACAATTTTTGTTAGTTTTAAAATCGATGATTGTTTAAAAATTAAAATTTTTCACATTTAAATTTTTTATTTTCAATTCCAAGTTAGGAATCTTTTTTTTAATAGTATATTTTTTTTAAATTGAATGAAAAAATAAATAACATTGAAATAGTTTTAAATAGGATTAAAATTTTTCAAATTATAACCAAAATCTATTTTTTTAGAATTCGATTTTAAATATAAAATTGTCGTTTATGAAAATTCCAAAGAATTTTAAATAATTTGTCTAATTTTTCCCACCAAAACGAATTATTTAGCGAACCTCCCACCTAAGGCGTGAAGATAATTAAAAAAAATCAAATTTTCTACATAATCAACAATCACGTGATTCATAAAAAAATTTCCCTTGTTTTGACTACGTATGGACTTTTGTTATGTAGATACCAAACACGTGGATTTTGATAAACAATCTCTTTGCACACAAAAGACTTTTTGAAATTGATAAATCGAAGACTTATTTATATAGGTCGATTTATTATGATATTTATAGAATATTTTCGATAACCTTTTATTTATTATGCGTAGTTAGTAACATGACTAAATTTAAAAATGATGCAATGGATATTAAAAAAGAAATTTCTTTCTTTTAATAGAAAATTTGCCAAAAATGGAATAATTATATCCAGCAACCAATTTAAATGTTAAAAAAAAAGTATATCCCGGCCTTAATTAATCAATAAAAAAAATTTAATCAATGGAAAAATAATATAAAAATTCTTAATTATAGCAAATAACAAAATTTCAAAAGACGTAATAAAATAAATGCAGCCTTTAGTTGTCGATAATAAAAAATAAAAATTTTTAAATAGTTTAGAAATTCTTAATTAGTCAGTAAAAATTTTCAAATGATGAAATAATTATTAGCAGTCTCTAGATAAAAAAAAAAAAATTTTATTATTATGTCCATTATGAACAAAAAATAATAGTTGTAGATAATTTTTCCCCTGAATATTTGGTTCGTTTTTTTTTAAAATCTAGAAAATCAGTCAAATGTCGGAATTTATTATAATTTTTTAATTTTCAATAAAATTTCAAGACAAAAATAAAGAAAATATGTACCTAAAAATATTTTATTTCGTTGATTTAATGCTAAATATATATTATTTATTTTAAACACATTTAAATATTTTCCATTAAGAAATAAAATGGTAAAAATATATTATTTATTTTTAGTTATATTGTTACTTAAAGATCGTATATTTAAATAATTAATACAAAAATTAATAATGGGAAAATTGTTACGTTTAGGATTATTACTGTTCTTTTTAAGTATTATTTTAAATTATAAAAAATAAATATATCTATTTTGAATAATTACAAATTGTTTTCCAATATTATTTTTAAAACTGCTCAAAAATCGTAAAATAAATTAAATATCTCGTTTAATAAATTTTTATAACAAAGAAAAAAATTTCAAATAAACTAGAATATCTATTAAAAAATTATCATCACACTTATGGGTTTTTTTATACGTAAATTATAGTAATAAACTGACCTTGAATGATGACCATTCTTCTTGAACCAAATCGAAGAATGAAACAGCTCGTGTCCCGACGAAAAAGGCAACAAAAAGTAGTAATAACTTCATATTAACGCTCTAGAAATATAATAACTAATTAAATCTTAATAAATCTATTCTAATGATACAACAAAGAACTAGATTTTCTATTATTGATTGCGATTACAAAGGTTAAATAAAAATAAACTTATCTTACCAAATTGTGATATATTCGTAAACTAACACTATAAATGTCTCGTTGTCTCGTAACGACTAATTTTTAAACGGAGAATGATAATTATTTATGTGTTTCGCAGAAACGAAAAACGTAAACAAAGAACCACTTCCTAAATAAATCAGATGTTCAAAACAAAACAGTGGTGGGGCGATCAATCAATTCAAGGTTGTTTGTTTCAGTGTTGCCAAATAAATTTTTTTCCAAAAAATAAATAACAGATTTCTACAAATCAGTAGGCGTTTTGCCGCGAGGTACCGTTGACTCAACGGTATACAATTTTTCGCGACCGCAGCAATGTCGCGAGAGATTGGTACAATCGTTTTGCTGTGTTGAGTGAGGTGTTCAAGTGAAACGGTTCTGCGGTTCATAACTTACAAAAAGTTGTTATTAAAATTATCAATAGAAAAATATTGTACAATGGAATCGGCATAACCTTTTCCATTAATGTAATTCTAGGAACTCTTGGTTTCCTCATCAGTGATCAAATAAGACAGAAAATCGTTAAACAAAAAATCATCAAATAACATAAAGTCTATATATTGAAGTGACATCAAATTATCCATTTAACCAACAAATTATATGGGTAAATATCTGCAATGTAAATCAATTAATTGACTGAAAGACTAAAAGAAATTTATAAACATAGATTCTAACCTACAACATATATCTCTTTTTTGACGATTACTTTAATGATTTTTCCTCGAGGCTAACCACTCAAACCAGGTTACCTAAAAGCTAACCACTCAAATTTCCCCGATGCGTATTCCAAACTATGACGTCATAGTTAACCAACTTCTCAAACCATCTCGCCGAGGTAGTTTTCAGAGTAGTTATTTTGTCAGTTGTCATTATTGCTGTGTTTTACTGGTTTTATTAGGTTTTCTGTTATTAGTAAAATATTAAAGAATGTATAAATAAGAAGTTTATGTAGATGAAACGTTATTTAGGATTATTAATAGTTAAGAAACAGTACATTTATTAAGAGAAGGTAAAGAGACAATTCATAAAAAAGCATTAGATTCAAACAATATTGTTTATTATAGATAATGAATTCCTTATTGGATATATCCTTAATAGGATAAAAAGAGGCACTGGTTCATCTGTTAGTCCTCATGAGTCAAATCATAAAATGTCATGTCATGCGCGCTAGCTTATCAAAATTCGAAAAGTTAACCACTCTTTAACCATGACGTCATTATTTTGCTAAACCTGCTTTAAGTATTTGGTCTCGAATATCATTCTTGGATCATATATGCTAAGCTAGATACAGCATGTAAGTTATTTGTTGGTTGGGGGGTCTAGCGTACCATGTCAGTGATTGGTCATTTTCAAATTTAGACATGGTTTGACCAATGACAAATCAGTATCCGACTCATAGTACGCTGTAAACATTACCCTTCACCGTTGTCTGATTCGTTATACAGACAATGCCTTCACCTACCCAACAAATACTACATGGTACCTTCGCAGCATATATGATCTAAGATCTAAAACGAATAGAGATAACCTTACCACATAAATAAATATCGCCGTTTTATTAATGAAGAAAATGCTAGTCCTTGCTACAGGTTATTTGGCTCCGAGCATAAATAGATATGAATCGCTAAAAAACGATTATGGCTAAGTGTCCAACAAACAGTATAGTGAGATATTTCCTTAAAAATTGTTACTGTTTTATAAGTAACCAATCGTTTATTATACCACATTTTTAAATTGTAATATGAAAGTTTATTTTATGATTTAAAATTATTAAAAATATCATTATTTAATATTTTTTAGATTTAGTGTTCGTCAGTAGAAGCACAACCAACTACTGTCAAAGTCAAAAATGTCAAATGCAATCTAAATATTTTGATATTTAAATGGTATAGGAATTAAAATGGATATTTTAAGAGCTGAAATAGCCAGAAAACGGAAATTACTAGAGGAAAAAGAACTTTTGGTATGTCTAATTAATATACTAGTATAAAATTATATGAATTTGTTTACAGGGCAGTGATAAAAAATATTTCAAACGAGGTGAACTAATTGCAAAAGAACAAGAAGAATATCGTAAAAAATATGCACAAAATGAAACTGATGAAAACTTATCAACGGTTATAGAAGGTAATATGTTCTATCCATATTACAATAAAATAAAATAACTAAATTCTTATTACAGGAAAAGAAATAGAATCAAATGTCCAACATAGTATTTTACCAAGAAATGAAGTTATAACCAGACTCAGAGATAGAGCTGAGCCGATTTTCTTATTCGGAGAATCAGAATTAGACGCTTTTACGAGACTCAGAAAATGTGAATTGTTAGAACCAGAAGTTAACAAAGTAGGTATTTACGTTAGATATTTTATTCTCTAATATTTTATTTATTTTAAGGGATTTAGAAATGATTTTCAAGAAGCCATGGACCAAGTAGATCAGGCTTATCTTAACGATTTACTTAAAGAATCAGAAGCAACTAAAATGGTAGAAAAAGTTGATAAACCTCCGCAGGAACCAACAATTGAGTACGAACAAATACAAGAAATGGCTAAAAGTATGGGAAGAGGTAATAGGGAACATGATATGACTGTGATTGTACATTTTATTCTGGTAAGTTGTATATTAATTAAACATTTTTATATAACATATAGTTAATTATCTATTATTATTATTATTACATTATTTATATTGTATTTTTGATATTTTTAAGGGGTGTAAACGGGTGGGGCGACTTTGCTGTCAAATATTCTTGATCCATCAGGTGCTAAAAATAAAGAAAAAATGTCCAGTATCAATTTTTAAATATATAAATTTGATTTTTTATGCTAAAAATGTACCTGTATAAATGTTAGAAGGGGCACTTGGTTGTTGGGAATTGACTGGTGGAATGTATGTGACTCCCCCGACTTGTGTAATTGTAGATATAGCAACTAGTGGTATTCCATGAAGTAATCGTCCTAAAATTAACAATTCATATTATATTTTTTCTGTTTTTTTATCATTTACATGTTCAATATGGCTCAAGAAATATTCCAAGGTAAATTCAGTACCAAAAAATGATAATTCTATAAATTTTTACTTGTGGAAAAAAATGTGCCACTCTTTTTCTTTAAAATTTAACATCTCGCTAACTTGATAATGACGATATCAAAAAACTGAAAGCTGGAGAATTTGCCTCTAATTAGTTGTGATTTTTTTTTGTCTTTTGTTAATTGTTCGAGTCTGTTTCAACACATGCTTTTCATATGCTGGATTTTTTAATTTTTTATCTTCAAATTTTGTTTCTGTCTTGAATCAACATTTCAGATTTATTTTATTTCAAGCTTAATTATCCAATTTCCAATGTATCAAGTTCCAAAAATTTCTTAAGATTGTTAAAATTGTTCCATTTCGATTTGAAAAATTATAGTTAAAACAACATTTCTTTCTAAATTGTATTCTTAACGATTTTCTAGTTTTAAAAATTTTAAACTCAAAAATGAGACACTACAAATATTTCTCATTTGATTTTTTATGAAAAAAATGGGAAAAACCGGAAAATACGGAAAAATTTGGAAAATAAGGAAACATAAGGAAAAATAGGGAATAATAGAGAAAAATTGAGATAATAATGCAAGGTAAAATAAAGAAAAGAAGAAAAAACAATGAAAAACAGGAGAAAATAAAAAGAAACAGGAATAAATAGGAAAAATAGAAATAGTGAAAAATAGAGAAAAAAATGGAAAAAATAAGGAAAATAGTGAAACTAGGGAAAAACAAGAAAAAATAGAAAAAAAAAAGAAAAGTAGAAAAAATAGGGAATATTATTGACAAAAAGATAGGGAAATTAGAGGAAAATCGGCAAAATTAGGTAAACATATTATAAAATTGGGAAAAATTAGGAAAATTACAGAAAATAGAGAAATATCGGGAAAAGCATGAAACACATGCGAAAATAGTGGAAAATAGGAAAATATAGCGAATATAGGAGAAAATAGTGAAAAATATTAAAATGGGAAAAATAGATAATAATAAGGACAAATCCGGATAAATAGGGAAAAGCAGGAAAAAATAATAATAAACAAGAAAAATAGGAAAATTAGAGAAAATTTGGGAAAACTAGGAAAAATATAAAAACAATTGGAAAAAAACAGGGGAAAACAGGAAATAATACACAAATTTAAAAACAAACCAACAGGGTATTTTTCCCTACTCGAATTAGTAAAATAAAGCAATAATGCTGCATTTTTCCACACAGGTAATTGAAAAACAAAGCGAAAACGCATTTTTCCACATAAAAATTTGAAATCCTTTTTCCATACAAAAATTTAAAAACAAACCAAAAATTCATTTTTCTACACACAAATTAGGAAAGTAAAGCATCTATGCATTTCTTAACACGATTTTGAAAAATAAAGATTGAATTCTTCCATACACGACTTTAAAAACAAACCAACAATGCATTTTTTACACACGAATTTTGAAAAACAAGACACTAATACATTTTTCCCCTCACGGATTTAAAATAAATTCGTATTTTCTCAATCGAATTACAATTTTTTTTACACTTGACTTCGAAAAAAATAAGATATAAATTTAAGCACCTGAGTAAAGAAAAAAAGCAATCATGCATTTTTTTAGTCAAACAAAGAAACGTATTTTTTTTCACGTGATTTTAAAAAACAAAGTAACAATGCATATTTGAATAAAAATAAAGCAAGAATGTATTTTTCAACATAAAAAAAATAAATAAGTATGGATTTTGCCACAATCAATAAAAAAAGGAAGCAGCAATGCATTTTTTCACACTCGGATTTGTAAAAATGATGCAAGAATGCATTTAATAGGGAACAATAGGAAAATAGGAAAAAGCAGATAACAATAGGGACAAATTGAGAAAAATAGGAAAAAATGATGATAAACAAGAAAAATAGAAAAAATATAAAAAAATAATAAAAAACAGAAAAAAATATTTGAATTAGGAATTTTGAACACTCTTAACTTGATATCAAAAAGATAGACAAAACATTTTTCCCACAACTAATTAACGGCAAAAAAGCGGCAAATTCTCCAAATTTCCCTTTTTTCTCTAAATATTTCCTTTTTTCACAAAAATTTCCCCTCAATTTTTGTTGCTTTTTTTAGTAATTTTTTTTTTTAATTTTGTACTTTTTCTACTCAATTTTTCTTCCAAATTTTGCACTTCCCGTCTTTTCTCTCAAAAATTTCCCCTCTTTTACTCTCAAAGATTTCTCATCTTGTCTCTAAAAAAATTCCCCTCTTTTTTCTCAAAATTTCCCCTTTTCTCAAAAATCTCTTTTTTCTCTATGTTTGTCACTTTTTTTAGTAATTTCTTTTTTATAAAAATTTTGCAATTTTTCGACTCAAACATCCCGTCTTTTCTCTCAAAAATTTCCCCTCTTTTCTCTCAAAGGTTTCTCATCTTTCCTCTAAAAAATTGCCCCTATTTTCTCTCAAAAATTTCCTCTTTTCTCTCAAAAATTTCCCCTCATTTCTCTCAATTTTTAAGAATTTTTTTTCTTTACAAATTTTTTCGCTTTTTCGACTCAATTTTCCCTTTTTTGTCTTGAACATTTCATCTCTTTTCTCTCAAAGATTTCCACTCTTTTCTCTAAAAGGTTTCCCCTTTTTCTCTCAAAAATTTAACCTCTTTTCACAAAATTTTCCCTCAATTTTTGTCGCTCTTTTTTAATAATTTTTTTTGTTACAAATTTTGTACTTTTTCAACTCAATTTTTTCTTTCAAATTTTACACTTTTTCGACTCAAAGTTCCCGTCTTTTCTCTCAAAGATTTTTCATCTTTTCTCTAAAAAATTTCCCCTATTTTCTCTCAAAAAATTCCTCTTTTCTCTCAAAAATTTCACCTCTTTTCTCTCAATTTTTTAGTATTTTTTTTACAAATTTTGCGCTTTTTCGACTCAATTTTTTTTTCCAAATTTTGTACTTTTTCGACTCAAACTTCCCGTTTTTTTTCACTAAAAAATGTCACATCTTTTCTTTCATTTTTTGTCACTTTTTTTAGTAATTTGTTTTTTTATACGAATTTTGCCTTTTTCGACTCAAATTTTCCCTTTTTTGTCTTGAAAATTTCTTCTCTTTTCTTTCAAAGATTTCCACTCTTTTTTCTAAAAAGTTTCCCCTTTTTCTCTCAAAAATTTCACCTCTTCACAAAAATTTTCCTTCAATTTTTGTCGCTTTTTTTAGTAATGTTTTTTTACAAATGTTCGACTCAAATTTTTCTTCCAAATTTTGCACTTTTCCGGCTCAAACTTTCCGTCTTTTCTCTCAAAAATTCCCCTATTCTCTCTCAAAGATTTCTCATCTTTTCTCTAAAAAATTTCCTCTGTTTTCTCACAAATTTCCCCTCTTCTCTCAATTTTTAAGTATTTTTTTTACAACTTTTGCGCTTTTTCGATCAATTTTTTTTCCAAATTTTGCACTTTTTCGACTCAAACTTCCCGTTTTTTGACTAAAAAATGTCACCTCTTTTTTTTTAATTTTTGTCACTAATTTCTTTTTCTATACAAATTTTGCCTTTTTCGAGTCAAATTTTCTCTTTTTTGTCTTGAAAATTTCCTCTCATTTCTCTCAAAGATTTCCGCTCTTTTCTCTCAAAAGTTTCCCCTTTTTCTCTCAAAAAGGGAACAATAGGCAAATAGAAAAAAGCAAATAATAGAGAAAAATACGAACAAATTGTTGTGAAAAACAGGAAATAATAATGATAAACAAGAAAAATAGAAAACTAGCAAAAATATAAAAAAATATTTGAATTGGGAATTTTGAACACTAACTTGATATCAAAAAGATAGACAAAAAATGTTTCCCACATTTAATTAAGGGCAAAAAATCGACAAATTCTCCAGTTTTTAGTTTTTTTGATATCAAGTTAACATGTTTAATTATTAATAAAAAAAGTAACTGAAAATTTGTTTTTCCACAACTAATTAGCGGCAAAAAAGCGACAAATTCTCTAGTTTTTAGTTTTTTCGATATCAAGTTAGCATGTTTAATTTTTAATAAAAAAAGTAACGGAAAATTTCTTTTTCCACAACTAATTAGCGGCAAAAAGCGGCAAATTACTAATAAGACCCCGTCGTAATTTTCCAAAGCTGTCTTGCTAAATTGCCTGACGTAAAAATGATGCTTATTGTTATTTTATAATTTTTTATTAAGGAAAAATGAGAATTTTTTCAAGCACATACAATTTTGTTCTGTTCTTACCTTTTTTTATTAGATGTTTTTTAATATTCCGATATGAAAAATTGATAAAACAACCATAAAATATTAGTGCCACAATCATGATACATATCAAAATATAAGGTACAGCAAACATATTTTTATCATTCGGTGTTACAGTACCTTTCATTATTTATTTTTTAAATCTATATTATTTTGATTTTACATATACAAAAAACTTGAATTTATCTAATACAAGTATATTAACTATATTTTACTGGGATCTAATATTTGTTATCTTTATCTGTTAAAAGAGATTAGTGGATTTATTTCGGGATTATTGGTTTCCCTTTGTGATATGACAAACAAATTTAATATACATAGGAATGTTAATTATAGATAAATAATTTGGTATCAAAAACAAAATTTATAGTCACCAACAAATTTCGTTAATAGGACTTTTATTTACTAATAAATATTTTCCTTACTTACCTTTTTTTAATAAAATCTGTTTAAAATTATTATTAAAAGTTTTGATATAAATTATGTAAATCAATTCAAATACTATTACAACGCCAATGAGGAAATACGCCACTGTATAAAGTTTATCGTCGAGTCTTTGATTTTGATGAGACCCATGGGATCTATAATTAGTTAAATATTCATCCATGTTTTTACTTTTACTTAACACTAATTAATTTTGTTTTATTCTAAATTCGAACATCTTTTTTATCTTTATGATATTTATAGTAGTTAAGAATTTAATCTTAAATAAATTTAACAGTTCTATTATACTTCGCAGTAATAATTTTAACACGTTTTTTGATGCGTATGTTTAAAAAATACTTTTTCTACTCAATTTTTTCTTCCAAATTTTGCAGTTTTTCGACTCAAATTTACCGTCTTTTATCTCAAAAATTTTCGCTCTTTTCTCTCAAAGATTTCTCATCTTTTCTCTAAAAAGTTTCCCCTTTTTCGCACAAAAATTTCCCCTCTTTCCCCTCAATTTTTGTCGCCTTTTTTAGTATTTTTTTTCGACTCAATTTTTTTCCAAATTTTGTACTTTTTCGACTACCGGTTTTTTTTTTCACTATAAAATGTCACCTCTTTTCTTTCAATTTGTGTCAATTTTTTAGTAATTTCTTTTTTATACAAATTTTGCCTTTTTAGACTCAAATTTGCCTTTTTGTCTTCAAAATTTCGTCTCAAAGATTTCCACTCTTTTCTCTCAAAGATTTCCCTTCTTTGCTCTCCAAGATTTCTCATCTTTTTTCTAAAAAAATTCCCCTCTTTTCTCTCAATTTTTGTCACATTTTTAAGTATTTTTTTTACAAATTTTGCGTTTTTTCGACTCAATTTTTTTCCCAATTTTGTACTTTTTCGACTCCCGTTTTTTTTTTCTCTAAAAAATTTCATATCTTTTTTCTTTCAATTTTTGTCACTTTTTTAGTAATTTCTTTTTTTATAAAAATTTTGCCTTTTTCGAATCAAATTTTCCCTTTTTTGTATTCAAAATTTCCTCTGTTTTCTCTCAAAGATTTCCACTCTTTTCTCTCAAAGATTTCTCTTCTTTTCTCTCAATTTTTGTCACATTTTTAAGTATTTTTTTACAAATTTTGCATTTTTTCGACTCAATTTTTTTCCAAATTTTGTACTTTTTCGACTCCCGGTTTTTTTTACTAAAAAATGTCACCTCTTTTCTTTCAATTTTTGTCATTTTTTTAGTAATTTCTTTTTTTATATAAATTTTGCCTTTTTCGAATCAAATTTTCCCTATTTTGGCTTGAAAATTTCTTCTCTTTTCTCTCAAAAATTTTCAGTCTTTTCTCTCGTTTTCCCTTCTTTTCTCTCAAAGATTTCTCATCTTTTCTCTAAAATATTTCCCCTATTTTCTCTTAAAAATGTCCTCTTTTCTCTCAAAAATTTACCCTCTTTTCTCTCAATTTTTGTCACATTTTTAAGTATTTTTTTTACAAATTTTGCGTTTTCGGCTGTTTTTTTCAAATTTTGTACTTTTTCGACTCCAAACTTCGTTTTTTTTTCACTAAAAAATATCACGCCTTTGCTTTCAATTTTTGTCACTTTTTTAGTAATTTCTTTTTTTATACAAATTTTGCCTTTTTCGACTGAAAGTTTACTCTTTTTTGTCTTGAAAATTTCCTCTCTTTTCTCTCAAAAAATTCACTTCTTTTGACAAAAATTTCCTCTCAATTTTTGTCGCTTTTTTTAGTAATTTTTGTTTACAAATGTTGTATTCTTTCTACTCAATTTTTTATTCCAAATTGTGCACTTTTTCGACACAAACTTCCCTTCTTTTCTCTCAAAAATTTCCCCTGTTTTCTCTCAAAGTTTCTCATCTTTTCTCTAAAAAATTTTCCCCATTTTCTCTCAAAAATTTCCTCTTTTCTCTCAAAAATTTCCTCTTTTCTCTCAAAAATTTCCCCTCTTTTCTCTCAATTTTTGTCACATTTTTGGTAATTTCTTTTTTTATACAAATTTTGCCTTTTTTGACTCAAATTTTCCCTTTTTTGTCTTGAAAATTTCCTCTCTTTTTTCTCAAACATTTCCACTCTTTTTTCTCAAACATCAAAGATTTACACTCTTTTCCATCAATGATTTCCACTCTTTTCGTTAAAAAGTTTCCCATTTTTCTCTCAAAACTTTCACCTCTTCACAAAATGTTCCCCTTTGTTTCCCTCAATTTTTGTCGCTTTTTTTAGTACTTAATGTTTTTTATACAAATTTTTGTACTCTTTCTACTCAATTTTTTCTTCCAAATTTTGCACTTTTTCGGCTCAAACTTCCCGTCTTTTTTCTGAAAAATTTCCCCTCTTTTCTCTCAAAGTTTCTCATCTTTTCTCTAAAAAATTTTCCCCATTTTCTCTCAAAAATTTCCTCTTTTCTCTCAAAAATTTCCTCTTTTCTCTCAAAAATTTCCCCTCTTTTCTCTCAATTTTTGTCACATTTTTGGTAATTTCTTTTTTTATACAAATTTTGCCTTTTTTGACTCAAATTTTCCCTTTTTTGTCTTGAAAATTTCCTCTCTTTTTTCTCAAACATTTCCACTCTTTTTTCTCAAACATCAAAGATTTACACTCTTTTCCATCAATGATTTCCACTCTTTTCGTTAAAAAGTTTCCCATTTTTCTCTCAAAACTTTCACCTCTTCACAAAATGTTCCCCTTTGTTTCCCTCAATTTTTGTCGCTTTTTTTAGTACTTAATGTTTTTTATACAAATTTTTGTACTCTTTCTACTCAATTTTTTCTTCCAAATTTTGCACTTTTTCGGCTCAAACTTCCCGTCTTTTTTCTGAAAAATTTCCCCTCTTTTCTCTCAAAGATTTCTCATCTTTTCTCTAAAAAATTTCCCCTATTTTCTGTCAAAAATTTCCTCTTTTCTCTCAAAAATTTCCCCTCTTTTCTCTCAATTTTTGTCACTTTTTTAAGCATTTTTTTACATATGTTGCGCTTTTTCGGCTCAATTTTTTTCCTAATTTTGTACTTTTTCGGCACAAACTTCCCGTTTTTTCACTAAAAATTGTCACCTCTTTGCTTTCAATTTTTGTCACTTTTTTAGTAATTTCATTTTTTATAAAAACTTTGCCCTTTTCGACTCAAATTTTCTCTTTTTTGCCTTGAAATGTTCCTCTCTTTTCCCTCAAAGATTTCCACTCTTTTATCTAAAACTTTCCCTTTTTTTCTCTCAAACATTTCCACTCTTTTCTCTAAAAAGTTTCCTCTTTTTCTCTCAAAAATTTCACCTCTTTTCACAAAAATTTCCCCGCAATTTTTGTCGCTTTTTTTAGTAATTTTTTTTTTAAAAATTTTTGTACTTTTTCGACTCAATATTTTCGTCCAAATCACTTTTTCTACTCAAACTTAACGTCTTTTCTCTCAAAAAGTTCCCCTCTTTTTTCTCAAAGATTTCTCATCTTTTCTTTAAAAAAAATCCCCTATTGTCTCTTAATTTTTGTCGCTTTTTTTAGTAATTTTTTTCTATAAATTTCGTACTTTTTCGACTCAAACTTCCCGTCTTTTCTCTCATAAATTTACCATATTTTATCTCCGATTTATCATCTTTTTTCCACAAAATTTCCCCTTTTTTCCACAAAATTTCCCCTTTTCTCTCAAAAATTTCCTCGCTGTTCTCTCAATTTTTGTCGCTTTTTTAAGTAATTTTCTTTCATTTTAATTTTGCACTTTTTTACAAATTTAGCTTACTTTTTTGTTGAATGATTTGCAGTAATAATTTTAACACGTTTGCTGCATATGTTATTAAAATACGAAGAAAATAACCAAATTTATTTTTTTAAACATAATACTTATAAAATTTACTTACCTTTTTGTCGAATGATTTGTTTAAAATCCGAATAAGAATGTTTAACGTAAAATATATAAAATAATTGCGAAATTATCAGAAATAATACGAAAAAATATATTAAAATTATAAAAGCCGAATCCCTTTCTGGTGGTATCACAATTACAGGTCTATACCAATACCAGTAATAATTATTCGTTGCTGTTTTATTAAAATAATACATTTTTTAACTCAAAATTGAAATTAACACTAACTTTATGTGGTATAATATATTTATTTAAATATTTATTTTTATCTTAAGTAATCTATTGTTTTCGTTTTAAAAAAAATTATGTATCTAGGGGATTAGAGTAATAAAATACAGGGTATTTATAAAAATATTTTTCGTACCTTTTTTCAATAAAATCCTTTTAAATCTGTTATAAGAAGTCCTAATATAAAATATGTAAATCATTTCAAATACTATTACAACACCTATGAAGAAATACGCCACTGTAAAAATCTTATTGGGGCACTCGTCGGGTCTTTGATGGGATAAATAATCATACATGTTTTTTACTTTCTTTGTACTATTAAATATTGTTTTATTCTAAATTTAAAATCTAAAATGATTCTTATCTATATGATATTTGTAATGGAATTTTATCGCAGTTTTATTATTTTTCTAGTAATTAATAATTTTAACACGTTTCCTGATTTGTCTGTTTTTAAGTGAACCAAATTTCATTGTTTTTAATCCCCAGAAAATTAATTAAATTCCTCCAAAAAAGTAAAAAGAAGAATAAAAAAAAACCAATTTCAATAAAAATTAGAATTATAAAAAAATACATGCATAAATTAAAATTTAATAAACGATTTTGTTTTGTAAATTTTTGGTTTATTTATTAAAGTAAATTATTTCGTTATTAATTTTCTGAAAAAATAAAATTGTTAATTTATAGATGATAAATTATATATAATAATATTTTCTTACCTTTTTGCAATAAGGTCCGTCTAAAACTGTTATAAAAACTTTTCACGTAAATTATATAAATCAGTTGAAACACAGCTACAAAAGCTATAAGAATATAAGCTACAATAAAAAGATTATCACCGCCAGGACCATTATTTATTGGATTAGGCCCAGGTGGTCTGGGAAACATTAAATAGTCAGCCATTACTTCAATATTCAATAAACGATTAATTTAATTCCAAAAAAGTATCAAATCATCTTATCTTTACAATATAAGATATGACTAAAATTTTACATTTAAGTGCAATATAATTAAATTAAATTATTTTATATATTTATTGATTAATAATATAAAACATTTTTATCTGATATATAAAAATTGTTGATTAAAACGCAGAAATTGTAGTAACTAATCTTGGAACTCCAGTACCTAAAAAAATTTTTAAGCTTGTTAAAAAACTAAGGGAAAATTAAAATTTTACTTACTGAGATCTACGCTACTTGGATGAATAGGTCTTAGTTCTTTTCTGCCCCAACGAACTTGTACTTCCAAAAAATAATAACCTAAAAAGATAAATTTTAAACTAATAAAATGTTTGATTGAAAAAATGTTAAATACGTATAGGGCGATTAGAAAAATATATAAATTGAGGATTTTTTTTTAGGCACACTCTGTATTGTTTTACGAAAAACTAAGTAAATTATTATTGAAAAAGAACTATTTTCATGGTATTATAATTTGATAAAAGATTTTTAATTTTATAGATATCATTAAATTGGAAAAAAATATCAAAAATTTGTTTTTATGTATAATATTTTTTGTTAAGCTCACCCTGTATTTTCTATATGTCGCAAAATTTACTTGTTAATAAAAGTTTTTAAATATAATAATATGCATGATATAAAATATCAAAAATGTATTGGGTGATTCGAAAAATACTTAAATTTTCATGGAAAATTTATAAACAAGTACTTTTTGCTATGCTCACCCTGTATTTTTGATATGTCAGAAAATTTTATTCTTGATAAAACTTTATAAATCTAAGAAACTTTATAAATTTGGAAAAATAATATTACAAATATATAGGGTGATTCTAAAAATACATAATTTATTGAAAAATTTATAAACAAGTACATTTGCTATGTGACCCTGTATTTTTGATAGGTCAGAAAATTTTATTCTAGATAAAAGTTTATACATCTGAGAAACTTTATAGATTTAAAAAAATAATGTAACAAATATATAGGGTGATTCCAAAAATATAAAATTTATTGAAAAATTTATAAACAAATACTTTTTGCTGTATTTTTGATATGTCAGAAAATTTTATTCTTGATAAAAGTTTATAAATCTAAGAACCTTTATAAATTTGGAAAAATAATATTACAAATATATAGGGTGATTCCAAAATTACAAAATTTATTGAAAAATTTATAAATAAGTACTTTTTGCTATGCACACCCTGTAACTTTGATATGTTAGAAAATTTTGTTTGTAAAAATAGTTTCTAAATTTTATTAAATTGGAAAAGTAATCAAATATATGGGGTGATTAGAAACATACATAAATTATTAACAAATTTAATACTGAAGCACTTTTTATTTTACACACCCTGTATTTTTGATGTATCAGAAAATTTCATAGTTCATAAAAGTTTCTTTATCTAATATCCTTTATGAATTTGTAAAAATATATGTAATACATTATAGGGTGATTCGAAAAATACATAAATTATCATTGAAAAATCAATAAACAATTACTTTTTGCTATGCTCATCCTGTATTTTTGATATGTCAACAAATTTTATTCTTAATAAAAGTTTATAAATCTAAGAAGCTTTATAAATGTGGAAAAATAATATTACAAATATATAGGGTGATTCGAAAAATACATAATTTATTGAAAAATTTATAAACAAGCACTTTTTGCTATGCTCACCCTGTATTTTTGATATGTTAAAAAATTTTATTCTTGATAAAAGTTTATAAATCTAAGAAGCTTTATAAATGTGGAAAAATAATATTACAAATATATAGGGTGATTCGAAAAATACATAATTTATTGAAAAATTTATAAACAAGTACTTTTTGCTATGCTCACCCTGTATTTTTGATATGTCAAAAAATTTTATTCTTGATAAAAGTTTATAAATTTAAGAAGCTTTATAAATGTGGAAAATTAATATTACAAATATATAGGGTGATTCGAAAAATACATAATTTATTGAAAAATTTATAAACAAGCACTTTTTACTTTGCTCACCCTGTATTTTTGATATGTTAAAAAATTTTATTCTTGATAAAAGTTTATAAATCTAAGAAACTTTAAAAATTTGGATAAATAATATTACAAATATATAGGGTGATTCCAAAAATACATAATTTATTGAAAAGTAGTCTATGCTCACCTTGTATTTTTAACATCTCAGAAAATTTTATTCCTTATAAAACTTTATAAATCGAAGAAAATTTATAAATTTGGAAAAACAATATTACAAATATATAGGGTGATTCAAAAAATATATAATTTATTGACAAATTTATAAACAATAAGTACTTTTTGCTATGCTCACCCTGTATTTTTGAAATCTCAGAAAATTTTATTCTTGATAAAAGGTTATAAATCCAAGAAACTTTATACTTAAATTTGGAAAAATAATTTTAAAAATATATAGGGTGATTCGAAAAATACGTAAATTATTATTAAAAAAAGTCGTTAAATTACTTTTTTCTCTGTACACTCTGTATTTTTGATATTTAAATAAATTTCCTTTGTAATAAAAGTTTCTAAATCTAATAAAATTTATGAATTAGGAAAAAATATTAAATATTTATAGGGTGATTCGAAAAATACATAAGTTGTTAACAAATTTAATACTGAAGCACTTTTTACGTTGCACACTGGGTATTTTTGATGTATTAGAAAATTTTATCCTTAATAAAAGTTTTTATATCTAATAAACTTTATGAATTTGTAAAAAAATATATAATACATTATAGGGTGATTCGAAAAATACATAAATTATCATTGAAAAATCAATACCTAAATTATTAATAAATTTAATACTGAAGCAAATTTTACTTTGCACACAATGTATTTTTGATCTATCACAAAATTTTATCCTTAATAAAAGTTTCTATATCTAATAAACTTTATGAATTTGTAAAAAAATATATAATACATTATAGGGTGATTCGAGAAATACATAAATTATCATTGACAAATCAATATATAAATTATTAACAAATTTAATACTGAAACAAATTTTACGTTGCACCCTGTATTTTTGATGTATCAGAAAATTTTATCCCGAATAAAAGTTTCTATATCAAATAGACTTTATGAATTTGTTAAAAAATATATAATATATTATAGGGTGATTCGAAAAATACATAAATTATCATTGAAAAATCAATACATAAATTATTAACAAATTTAATACTGAAGCAAATTTTACTTTGCACACCCTGTATTTTGATGTATTTGAAAATTTTATCCTTAATAAAAGTTTCTATATACAATAAACTTTGTAAATTTATAAACAACTATAAAAAAATATAGGGTGATTCGAAAAATTCGTAATAATAATTTACCAGACAGTTTTATCATAATAATGCTTTATTGCCAAATTGTTTACTTTCCCAATATTATTTATTTTATGGTGTGCCTAAGTAAGAAGGTTTCGAGATTGTCTTCATCCTCAGATTTTTCAAAGACAATATATTAAAAGTGCTTTAATTTAATTTGAAAAAAAAAATATGTATTAAAATCTTTACCTTCATCAATTAATTTAAACATTCGTCTTCTTGCAATAATCGCTAACATAATCTGTATCAAAACTACAAAACTCAAAAATGAGAATACTGTAACCAAAATTGCAGCAGGACTGAACATATTTAAAATATTTTATAACAAATTTACTTTGAATTATTATCTACTTTGAACTAGAAATTCGTTTTAATATATTATGCTTTTGTTAATTTATAATCTTATCTGATGTGAGAGTAATCCTGCGACATATTGTGTGTCGAATAATAAAATTTTATATTGTGAATACTTATCTTTAATTTAACTGATTCGAAAACTTACTAAACAGGGTGATTCAATGTGTAACTTTTTTGAAAAAAATAAATTATGAATGAAGAATTTTGTTTTTTAGTTGATGCTGAAAAAATGGAACGAAGAGTTACAAAATAGAAGTAAAGAAGAAAAAGCGGGCACTAGAGGTAAACTTAGGGGCGCTACCTATGCACAAACTCAAGAATATTTGAAACCTTTGTTAAGAAAATTGAAGAATTTTACTTTGCCGGAAGATATATCAGATAGTCTTACGGAAATCGTTGTACATTTATTAGAAAGGAATTATTTAAAGGTAAATAATAATGATTTAATTTTTATTTTGGGTTTTGTAAAAGTTAAATTATTTTTTATTACAATAATAAATTATCGTTTTACAGATTTTCAAATCTTGGGGTAAAAATAATTTACTTTGTAACATTTTAAAGTTTTTTTTTTTGGTTTTAGGTTTTTTCATAATTTTGTGACGTTACCAAATTTCATAACATATACAAAATTTTATAGATTTATCAATAGAATTAAACTTTTTGTGATTTTATGAACAATTTTAATTATTTTCCAGATTTAGGGAAATGTTCGGAAATTTGGCAACGTTACTTTAAAATATAAAAATTGTTCAAAATGATAGAAAAGAAATCGTTTTAACGATTTTTAATGTCATAAAATTTGTCCAAATTTAGGGAAATTTTTTGAAACTTGGCAACGTCGCTACAGTTCTAGAACCTGGATCATTTGATAAAAATTTTCATACTTTTTATTAACCGGAAAAATTTCTAAAACGCATTCAATGTTTTTTTTTATTAAAACTCAAACTTAGAGACGTAAAAAAATTTAGACCGAAAACTAGAATTTTATTAGTAATTTTTAGATTAGATTTAACGTGGCAACGTAGCTTCAATTCTAAAATCTTTAAATTTAGCAAAACTTCCCGTACATTAATATCTTAAACGCGTTTAATTTTTTTTGCGATTTTTAATGTCATAAATTTTTTCCAGATTTAGAGAAATTTTTTGAAACATGACAACATCGCTGCAATTTTATAATCTTGAGATTTGATAAAACTTTTTATAAATCGGAGAAATTTCTAAAATGCATTCAATGAATGTTTTTGCGATTATTATGTAATAAATATCTCTAGATTTAGGGATTTTTTTTTAATATGGCAACGTCGCTACAATTCTAGAATCTGTAACGTTTGATAAAAGTTTTTATACTTTTTATAAATCGGAGAATTTTCTAAAACGCATTCAATGAATTTTTTTGTGATTTTTATGTCATAAAAATATCCAGATTTAGGGAAATTTTTTGAAACATGGCAACGTTGCTACAATTCTGAACATTAACATTTGATGCATGTTTTTATATATCTGAGAAAGGACCCCGCAAAATCCTTATCTAAATTGGGTCTCGGTGGATTTGTTTTAATTTTTGATATGATGTAGTTTTTCTAATTCTTCAGACTTGGGGAAATTTTTTGAAAAAATAGCAACGTTATTTAGATTATTTCAAAATATTGTTAAAAATCATTATTTTTTGTCAATTTTTTCTAATTCTGGAAAAATTTTGCAGATATATTTTTATGAAGTTGCCAAATTTTCGAACATTTAATTAAATCCGAATATTTTTTTAAGATGTGGCCAAAAAGTTTGTTCAGTTTAGGAAAACTCAAACTCAGAAATTTGGACTGAAAACTAGAATTTTAATAGTAATTTTTAGATTATATTTAAGGAAGTTTTTTAAACGTTGCAACGTAGCTTCAATTCTAAAATCTTTAAAATTTGACAAAACTTCCCGTAGATAAATGTCTAAAATCCGTTAATTTTTTTTTGCGGTTTTTAATGTCATAATAATACTTTGGATTTAGGGAAATTTGTGAAACGTTGCAACATCGCTACAATTTTATAATCTTAAGATTTGATAAAACTTTTTATAACTCGGAGAAATTTCCTAAAACGCATTCAGTGATTTTTTTGTAATAAAAATCTCCTGATATAAGGTTTTTTTTAAATATGGCAACGTTGCTACAAGTTTAGAATCTTTAACATTTGATGCAACTTTTTATAAATCTGAGAAATTTCTCAAACGCATTGAATTTATTTTTTTTGCGATTTTTATGTCATAAAAATCTTCAGATTTAGGGAATTTTTTTGAAGCATGGCAACATCGCTTCAATTGTAGAATCTTTAACATTTGATAAATCTTTTTATAAATTTCTTAAACACTTTCAATGAATTTTTTTACGACTTTTATGTCATAAAAATTATCCAGATTTAGCGATTTTTTTTTGAAACTTGACAACGTTACTATAATTCTAGAACCTTGAACATTTGATACAAATTTTTATACTTTTTATGAACCGGAAAAATTTTTAAAACGCATTCAATGAATTTTTTTGCGATATTTAATGTCATAAAAATTCTCCAGATTTAGCGAAAATTTTTGAAACTTGGCATCGTCGCTACAATTCTAGAACCTTGAACATTTGATAAAAATGTTCATACTTTTTATGAACCGGAAAAATTTCTAAAACGCCTTCAATGAATTTTCTTGCGATTTTTAATTTCATTAAATTTCTCCAGATTAACCGAAATTTTTTTAACTTGGCAACGTCGCTACAATTCCAGAACCTTAAACATTTGATAATATTTTTCATTCTTTTTACGAACCGGAAAAATTTCTAAAACGCTTTCAATGAATTTTTTTGCGATTTTTAATGTCATAAAAATCTCCAGATATTGGAATTTTTTGAAACATGGCAACCTCGCTACAAGTCTAGAATTTTTAACGATTGATAAAACTATTCATAGTTTTTATAAATCGGAGAAATTTCTAAAACGCATTCAATGTATTTTTTTGCGATTTTTGATGACATAAAAATTCTCCAGATTTAGCGATTTTTTGTATAAACTTGGCAACATTGTAGAATATTTAACATTTGATACAACTTTTTTATAAACTGAAGAAATTTCTAAAACGCATTCAATGAATTTTTTATGACATAAAAATTTCCATATATAGGGATTTTTTTTTGAAACATGGCAACATCGCTATAATTCTAAAATCTTTTAACATTTTCTAAAACCTTTCATAGGTTTTATAATATTTTCCCATTTTATTAATCTCTTTCTATTTTTTACTGTTTTCCATTATTTTATCCTATTTTCTTATTTTTTCTATTTGTCCCTATTTGTACCTTTTTCCCTATTTTTTCCCATTTCTCTTTTTTTCCTGTTTTCATTATTTTTTTCAACTTCTCCCCATTTATCTCCATATTTTTGAATATTTTTCCATATGGTTTCCTATTTTTCACTAATTTCCATATTTTTTCCTATGTTTACTTACTGCACTCTATTTTTTCCACATTTTCCTATTTTTCGCAGTGTCTCCCTATGTTTCCCAAATTTCTCTATTTTCCCAAAATTTTCCTATTTTGCCCTATTTGTTCCTATTCTTCCCAATTTTTCCCTATATTACTCTATTCTTTTTCATATTTCCCTTATTTTTTCCTATTTTACTAATTTTTCCATATTTTCCTTGTTTTCCTATTTTTCCATTTTTCACTGTTTTCAAATTTCCCTTAATATTTCCCCATTTTTCTACGTTTTTCCCGTTTTTTCATTTTCCCCAATTTTTTTTTATTTTTCTCAATTTTTTTTTTATTTTTCCCATTTGTTCCATTTATATCCTGGTTTTCATAGTTTTTTTTCCTTTTTTTTTTCTATTTTTTAATATTTTTTCCCCTATTTTTCACAATAGCTATTTTTTTCCTATTTTTCCTATTTTCCTCTATTTTTCCCTATTTTTTACGTTTTTCCCTATTTTTCCTATTTTCTCTACTGTTTAATATTTTTCAGTATTGTTTCCTATTGTTTTCAAATTTCCCAATTTTTCCCTGTTTTTTCGTATTTACTTTAATGTTTCTCCATTTTCCATGTTTTTCCTCATTTTTTCCGTTTTTCTTTTCTCCCAATTTTTTATTTTTCCTATTTGTTAAATTTTTGTTCTGGTTTTCCTTTTGTTCCTTTTTTTATTGTATTTTTTCTATTTTTTCATGTTTTTCATATTTTTCCCTATTTTGCTCAATTTTTTTCTGTTTGTCACTATTTTTCACGATCGCTACCTTTTCCCTATTTTTCTTATTTTCCTTTATTTTGCCCTATTTTTAATGTTTTTCCCTATCTGTCCGTATTTTGCCCTATTTGTTGTTCCTATTATTCCCAATTAACTATTTTTCCCTATATTACTCTATTCTTTTCCATATTTCCACCGTTTTCCTCGTTTTTCCTATTTTTCTATGTGTCTACTTATTTTTCACTATTTTTTATTATTTGTCCTTATTTTTAAATATTTTTTTTTCCATTTTTCACAATTATTTCTTATTTTTCCCTGTTGTTTTCAAATGTCCCAATTTTTCCGTTTTTTCGTATTCCCTTAATGTTTCTCAATTTTTTACGTTTTTCCCCATTTTTCCGTTTTTCCCAATTTTTTCATTTTTCCCCATTTTTTTTTATTTCTCCCATTTGTTCCATTTTTATCCTGGTTTTCATTGTTTTTTCTTTTTTTTTCATATTCTTCCCTATTTTTCCTTATTTTTGACAGTCGCCATCTTTTTCCCCATTTTCCTCTATTTTTCCCTATTTTTTATGTTTTACCCAATTTTTTGTACTGTCTCCTATTTTTCCCTATTTTACCCATTTTTCTATATTTGTCCCTATTTGCCCATGTTTTTCTTTATTTTTAAGTTATTTCCTATTGTTATAATTTTCCCTTTTTCCCCTATTTTTCATTGTTTTCTCCATTTTCAATGTTTTTTTTTCCATATTTGTAACTATTTTCCCCTATTCTTATCTATGTTTCCCTACTACCATTACCCTCTCTACCCTTCTATGTGGGCCACTGTTTTTCACCCTTTTCTACCCCTTAAAATCAAAATTTCGCAAAATCCTTTTTTAGTGGTTGTTTATATTATGAACAGAACATACTCTCAAAATTTCAAATCTCTCTGGGTTAAGTAGATTTTGCTGTGCGTTGATTCTGGGTCATTTAGTCAGTCAGTCATTCAGTCAGAATTTTGCCACGCTTATATTATAGATTTTTGGTATGACTTTCATTATTCTTTAACCTCTGGTTATTATTTATTTTAGGCCAGCGTAGCATTCTTACAAATGGCGATCGGCAACGCTCCTTGGCCTATAGGCGTCACTATGGTCGGCATCCACGCGCGTACCGGTAGAGAAAAAATTTTCTCCAAAAACGTCGCTCACGTCATGAACGACGAAACGCAAAGAAAATACATCCAAGGTCTAAAAAGATTGATGACTAAATGCCAGGAATTTTATCCCACCGATCCATCGAGGTGCGTCGAGTATCAGGCTTTTGGAAAATCAGAACCATCAACTTCATCATAAAGTTTTTTTAATTGTACATATTTTTTAAGGTAGGAATTATTTTTATTTTCAATTAAAGAGTAGGAGAAATAAATAAAAATTTATCTAAAAATGTATATTTAAACATTTAAAAATATAAAAAATTAAATACTTATTATATGTATATATAGGTACGATTAAAATTCTACTATATAGTTTTTGGTCAATAAATGGGATAAAATTAATAATAATAATAAATGGTAAATATATTTGGATCACATTCACATTTTTTTTACGAATAAGATAAGACGATTAAATAGTAACACACACCATTTAAAAAAAAAGGTTTACAAAAAATAATTTTTAATCAACAAAACAATCGAGTACATTTTAAGCATAATTATAAATATTATTATTATCATCATAGAGATTATTACTTTAAATATCATTTTTATTACTTAAATTCAAATAAAATAAATAATATTACAATAAAATATTGTATAAAGGGTTTTGACAATAAAAATTTATTTGGAATGTAAAAAAATAATTTCAAAAACTTCCTACTTGGTTTTTTTTTTAATCATTATGCTAGTGAAAATAATTTATAGTTGCCTTTTTAAGAGCAAAAGTTTATGAACACATTTCAATACTACCCAATAAGGTATAAATAAAAAATATTTAAAACATTTTCCAATAATATTCTTATACTAACAGTCAATTGCATCCATGTTTATTTAAAAATTACTTAATAATTTTTATTATGATTGTGAAAAATTTAAAAATTGAGATTCGTATAAAAGAAATTTGTATATATTTACATTTAGTAAGCTGCCTTATTTATCATAAAAATCTACTTTTACTTTTATTAAATATTTACAGGCCACCTCGTTGTACTTTACCGCTTTCTAAATCTATAATTTTATAAATTAACTCTAATGCATAGGCATGGAAAGCATATTCACCCGTACGTCGATCAAAGTCTGGTAGATACTAAGAAAACTCGGTCTATCAACCGGTTTTTGACCCCAACACTGTTTCATAACTTCATAAACCGGCGCTGGACAACTATCGGGACTAGAAAGTACGTTTCCTTCTTTGAGAAACTTAATGACCTCTTCGTGGGTCATTCCATAGTAAGGTTGTAGAGCGTAGGAGAAAATTTCCCATAAACATACTCCGAAAGCCCATACGTCAGACTCGGGAGTGTATTTATTATAGAGGATGCTTTCTAAAGGCATCCATCTCACTGGTATGGCATCTCTGTCGCTGCCTTTGTAGTAATCTTGGAGGTAAATTTTCTGAGAGAGTCCGAAATCCGCTATTTTAACCACCATATCTTCGCTTATTAGGCAGTTTCTAGTTGCTAGATCTCGGTGGACAAATTTCCTTTGAGATAAATACACCATACCTGAAATATGTCACAGTGTGTTTATTTATGAATGTAAAATGACAAAAAATTATCCAAAAAGGACCCTGCACTTTTCAAAGGAAAGTGGCTTTCGGTCAAATTTGCTGATTTTTGCATATGTTGAACAAATACGATTAACATTTTATATTTATATTTTATAAAAAAGAATAAGTATGACGTTACAATCAATTCAAACAATAACTGAATATCAAAATACATATTAAGTAGATACTAACTCACTATTCACTACTATTCTATATTAATTCGGTCAACAGTTTTGTATTTCTAATACTTCCCCTTGTTTGTAATAACAAAAAATAATGCTATTTAAATACAAACAAAAATTATTTATTTAATTGCAAACCCAGTTAAATTTTTTGTAAAAATATCAGCCAAATTATTGTTAGTGGGAACATAATTCAATAATAATTCTCTAGCAATGACCAAATATCTTAAAAAATGCAATCTAATGTCAATATGTTTAGTTCTATTAGACATTACATTATTTTTGGTCAAGCTAATTGCCCCCTGATTATCACAAAAAACAATACTGGTAAAACCATATATGTAATACTCCTATATCGCCAGCTTGAGAGAGAAGTGTGTCGCCGATAGTAGAGTGTAGACGATCGTTTCTCTCTCACGTAGTCTCGGATAAGTCATAGGCGTCACAGCTGTACGGAAATTTTTATTATTGTTATTTTTATATATTTAGCAGAAGGTACATTGTATTAAAAAAGTATAAACAAACAATGTTATGATATATGCATTTATCATTTGTAGAATAATTTTCAAAAATAAAAATTGCCTACGCTTACTTAACTTTCCTTTTTCTCTACGTTCCTTTTTCCCCACGAGACACGACGCCAATGCAACAAAGACTATCTACTATAGACGTTTCACGTAAATGGCTCAAGGTCAACTTGTTTTTGTGTTTTGGGACCAGAGCCCTAGATGGCTCTGTCAGTATGAATAATTAAATGTAGGTTGGCTGCATTGATGGTTTTAAATTTTATTCTGTAAAAGTTTGCTGTATTGATACTTATTACTGAGTTTTGGTTTAGTTTTTGTCATTGTGACAGTCATTCCCTTATAAAACTTTTGTGAGTGTCTTTCTACTAAACGTTTATTGTTTTTTTTTCAATTTTCGAACAATTCCTTATAATGAAATATGCTGTGTTCCAAATTGTGACCAAATTGTTAAAATACGTCATGTACTTCCAAACCCAAATAAGGATATTGAGCGATTTAACAAATGACTGCCTAAACAAGAATGAACTAAATAAAATGGATCCTCTGTTAGTTGTTCTAAAAAGCGGGTGTGTCATAGACAATTTGAGCCAAAATATGTGTCAACACGATCTAATAAATTACTTTCAGATACCGTTCCACTTTACATTGTCTTGGTAAGCCAAAAAATATTCTTTTTAAATACATATTGGAATTTGATTAAATTTTATTTTAAGTGATTTTAATGCGATACCAAATACAGTTTTTATCTTTATTTATACAGCCATCATCATCATCAAAAATTTAAATGGTGCATAACTTAAACCCAACTTTGTGTATATCTCGGTGTATATTAAAATTCCATTGTTTTAATTAATTTTATTATTATATTTTGTAGCGTATTATAGTACTAGACTTTAACATATGTCTAAATGGTGTAACCATTAAAATAAATAAAATATTGATTGTAGTTTGTCCCGTTGATTTTTAACATTTTAAATTTTCCGGTATTTTTGGTAGATGAATAATTTGGAAACAGAGCACCAGATGGAAATTTAATCATTGCAGCCAACCTAAATTTAATTATTCGTACTCGAAGAGCCATCTAGGACTTTGGTCCCAAAATACAAAAGCAAGTTTATCCTAAGCCATTTACGTGAAACGTCTATAGTAGATAGTCTTTGCAATGCAATTCACGATGCAGCTATACACTCAAAATGTATATGACGCATGCGCGTTGGCACCCTATTCCGATCTTGCATCTCCTTCTGTCGGAACGCTTTGTTTCTACAGGCAAAGATAAGACGTTGGCGATGTAGAAGTATTACATATATGGGTAAAACATTATCTAAATATAAAGGCCGGCTCTCATATAAGCTTCGGCGCGCTTTAAGGTACATTTCCATTGAACCATTATCCGACGATACGATTGTCCGAAAGTGCTATGATTGGTGGAAGTTTTAAAAGTTGACAGCGCTCCAAAAGTTTATCTGAATGTTTTTATTTTCGTTCGATATTGTAAAAAGTTAAAAAGTTTTCAACTTTTATATCCGAAATCGGAACTTTTTAAATTTGGCATTTCATTTTATTGTTTCTGCTTGTCAAAGTGAGTATTTCGTGACAGTTTTAAGAACAATAATTATAATAATACTATTATTTTTTATCTTTCCTCCATGATGAGCACTAATTTAATATACGATGCAAAAATACAAACAACCAATTGGATATTAATTTCGGTTCTTTTATTAAATAGAAGGAAAAAGAAAGAAAATCACCAGGATTTTGGATAAGAGACATTTATAAAAAAAGAAAAGCTCAGTGAGCTTTTCAGCACAATACTGAGCACATATATTTATGACAACAGTTAGTAGAATTTAAATGAAATATTTAGCACTAAAATGCACGAACTTTATTACACATTTCGGATATGTGGAGAATGACTATTTAATTTGTCCGAAAAATAACAATACGATTCCGAATCGGATATCGTATAACGGATCTATGGAAATGCACCTTTACTCTGCATGACTTAATCAAACGTTAATCAGTTTTCGTGGTTTCTTATGTAGCAGTTCTCACTTACAAGACGCGCCGCTGAACTTCAAGCGTCGAATTGTTGTCAGGCTTAAAAATTAGTGAATGAAGTGCAATTTCAGTCATTGCGACATATTCTGCCTCTATGGAAGATAGGGACATACTTCTTTTCTTCTTTGTTTGCCAAACAAATGCAGCACCTGCACATGTTATCACCTATCCACTCGATGATTTTTTATCAATTTTATTATTGGCCCAATCAGTATTGACATATAGTTTCAATTTTTTACCAGTTTTCTTGAATACTAGTTTCATGTTTATTGTACTCTTCAAATATCTTAATAATTTTTTTACTTCTTTCCACTGGACTCGGTTTACATCATTATTAAATTGGCTTAGATACGACACTAAAAAAGATATATTTGGTCTAGTCACATTTGAAATATACAACAAACTACCAATAGCTTTTCAGTAAATAGTTTCGTCAAACTTCTCTGTTTGTTCTGAACTGTTTTTTATATCTAATAGAGTGGAATTTTGCAACTTAAATTCTTCTAGAACCTTTTTGATCTAATATCATATCACATGTGTCTACTATTTCTACTTGTATTGGAAGAAAATCAGAAATTACACCTAAATCTTTTCCGGACTAATGTAACAACTTGCAACAAAATTTACATTATTTTTTACTTCAAATAAAGCAGCTCCATATAAACTTCTTCTTCAATTTTACTGTTACGGTAAGAGGATCTTTTTGTACAGCTATGGCTAATAATACTTTTAACATGTTTTATACATATAGAACAATTCTGTATGTTTCTGTAAAATCAATACCAGGAATTTGATTGTATCGTTGTGCTACAAGCCTTACTTTAAATTTCTGATTTGATTTTATTTTGTATACCCATCAACTACCAATTATATTGGCCTCAAGCGGTCTTTTAACAATTTGCCAGACTTCAGTATTCTTCATATTATTCATTTCATCCTCGATTGCTTGGTACCATTTTTCAGCATTATTTCCATTCATGACTTCTTTTATTGTAGTGCGTTCATTTTTCTCATACTTTGTTAAATTACAAAAGGTACATTACAAACAAAATTTCTGTACTTTGGAGATCTTTTCTATCTTCTTCGTTCTCTATTAAATCTTCATTATATGCAACTTCTTCACTTGTCATATTTGCTTCATTTAGTTCTACATCTTGTACTAAGCAAAAGGTAAATTCTTTTGCTAATTTGTGTCATTTTTATCTTCTTTAAATGGAAAATAATCTTCTTGAAATATTACATCTATTTTTTTCTCTTTATATTCCTTTAATACCTTGTGGGTGTCCTAGAAATACACATTTTCTGCTCTTGTCTCTCAATGGTTATTGATCTTCTCTAGTTAGGGTTTTAAAGTTCCATACTTCATAGGGAATTTTATTATTGATAGCTCTAGAGGGACACAAATTTCTTATTTAACAAACTGTATTAAGAATCGGAATGAGTTGAATACAAGCACAGATTTCAGGACAAACCCTAACGGAATTACCTGGTACACAGACGGGTCAAAAACCGAAGGGGGAACTGAAGCTGGTATATACTGCGAACGGAATAAGTACCAAGAGAGTTTCTCTCTATGAAAATATACCTCTGTATTCCAGGCAGAGGTCTATGCAATACTCGAATGTGCGAGAAATAGTAATATGAGAGCCCACGAGGGAAAAAGAATCATAATCTACTCAGACAGTCAAGCAGCCCTTAAGGCCATAAGGAGCCCAAAGGTGACATCTAGACTGGTATGGGAATGTGGCGAAGAACTTAGGGAACTGGCGACCCACAATAAAGTAACTTTATCGTGGGTACCAGGTCACAAAGGTATCGCTGGAAACGAAAAGGCTGACGAGCTCACAAGAAGCGGGTCGTCCACCCCATTAATTGGTCCAGAACCAGCGATGGGAGTACCAAAACGTACGTTTAGGAACCATATAAAAGACTGGATCAAGCGAAAACACAAATTATACTGGTACAATGTACCTGGACTTCTACACGGGAATAAGTTTATAAAAGAACCGTCAAAGAACGTAACTGAATAACTGCTTTCAATAAGTAGGAATCAACTACGAATTACCACAGGGCTCCTCACGGGACACCTTCCCACCAAAGAGCATCTAAACAAAATGGGGCTATATAACGGCGACCTTAAATGCAGGCAATGCAATAAAGGGACCGAGAATGCACTCCACATACTATGCATCTGTGAGGCGCTGGATCATAGAAGGCAAAGAATTTATGGAAAACTAAAAATGGATCCAGAAGACTACTACAAACAGCCATTAAGGAACCTGTACAAACTAGTATAGGGAACAAGGTTGATGGACTGGGTGCAGTAGACAGAGACGGGAAATAACGCAATAAGCCCACGAGGCTGCAGTGAATCCGGTTGCAAAGAACGGTCCCGGACAAAAAAAAAACCTCTTCAGCACGCATACATCTGACCTTATCTAATAATGTTAAATTTAGTATGTGAATTGTAACAAACTGTTCGTCTATGCTGAATTCCACATTCATCTAAAATCTCTTTAAATTCTCTGCTTGTGTATTCTCCACCATTATCACTTTGAATATTCTTTATTTTTAAATTGTGTCATTTTCTACTAAAGATTTATACTTCTTAAATTCCGTGAAAACTTCGCATTTATTCTTAATAATTTTCACTGTTACATAATTAGAAATATCGTCTAAAAATCTTACGTAATATTGTGCACCACTGATTAAATGAAAATCTTTCGAACATCTGAGTGAATATTTAACAAATTATTTGTTTTTGTTGTACTTTCTTTTGGAAAAGTAAACTTTTTCATTTTCCCCATTAATACATATTTCACAAATGTCATTATAATTCTTTACATTATTCTTTATACACGATATTTATTTATAGAGTTATTGTTCATATGTCCAGTTTCAAAATTATTTTGTTTCTTTGCTTTTAATATTACTTCATTTTTATGAATTATTTCAAGCTATATGTATTATTATTTTGGATTGCCTTTCTTCAATTCTACTAAGAGACAACAAATTATCTTCAAGTTTCGGCACATATAACACATTTGAAAACCACCATTAAATTTCATTATAATAGTGAAAAAAGAGACAATTTGACTAAATTCTCCCTCTTATATCATTCTATAATCACTAAAGATGGTGCATGTGTTATACATTTTTGAAAATGGTATTTTGTAGGTATTTAAACATAAGTGGTATGTTAAAAACATACAATATCCATCGATTCAACTTTTTTACTTACCCATGTATAAACGCTTTTTTATATTTTTATTATACTCCTTACCCAATAGAGTACAATCATAAAGTTTAGTTTATAGTTATAATTTAAAAGTATTGTTATTATATTTTCAAACTATTATACATGTATTCTAATTAAAATATGTTGCTAATTAATCATTAATTCAAACATATGCGAGTTATTGCATTTTTTTTTAATCTTAAAATTATGAAAAATCAGTTTTTTAACTCCTTGTCTCTCAGAAACTTATCATTATTTCTTGTTGGTGCTATGGAAGCTTTTGATTAGGGTATTAAGGTCTTCAACTCATGCAAAAATCAGCTAATTTGACCGAAAACCATTTTACATTTAAAAAGTGCATGGTCCTTTCAGGATTTGAAGAAAAGGTTGACCACTATGGAAAGATTTTTATATTCCAGTAGCTCTTCATCGAATCGTAGTGAATCAGAATGTTTTAGGAATTAAGTTAAATCTTACAAAGTAATTTTTTTAAGAATATTTGTTACTCACCTGAAGCAATTTGAAGAGCTATATTAACTTTTTCAAGATGACCCAATTGATTATCCCTATAAATGTCTTTATTTGGTGAACTTCCTTCTATAACGCTCCTAACTACATAGTTACTAGGTGAACATTGTCTTAGAAACTCGTTTAAATCTCCTTTTCCCATATACTCGAATAGCAGGCACATTGGACGACCTATTGCACACACTCCTAACAATTTAACAATATTAGGATGATCGAATTCGGCTAATAAACAAGCTTCTTTCTCGAAATCATCTTGCATATCTTCTGTAGCATCTTCTTTAAGCATTTTTACTGCTACTATGGTAAATTCTTCCCCAGGAATTAATCCCGGAGCTTTAGCTTGAAAGACGCTACCAAAAGCACCTTGACCTAAATCCCTTATGTAGATTATATCATTTCTAGGAAATTCTAATTTCTCTAATTTCGGATTTAAAGTAGCCCCGTGACTATGATAAGCCATATTACTAGGAAGTTTATCCAAATCTATATTAACATCCCCAGTTTCCGGAGCATTATAACCCAATAAATGTCTTTTATGGATACGATAGCACAATAAAATAACTAATAAAATAATCAAGAATGCTAAAAGTCCAACTGTAGATACTATAATTAAAAATGTTGGTGATAAAAATTGATCCATTGCTATGCTTTTCGTTTCTACTTCCTCGAAAGTGGAATTCGGACAACGAGGTATATCACAATGTTGCCATCTTATTTCCGGATTCGTGGTAAAACACCACGGTCTTTTCTCTTCGCCACCTGCATTTCTACAGTAATTTTCCGCGTTTGTAAGTTCAGGAAAAATATTTGGAGGCGAATCGTGAGTGTGTGGGAATTGAGACTCCCATCGTTGACAAGATATTCCACCTTTAGTCACATTTACTTTACCTACAAAATATACTATTAGATTTTGTATTTATAAACTTATATAACTCACCTTGATAAAATCTTCCTCGTCCTTTAACACAATCATAAGTTACTTCCTCCAATTTCATATCTGTTAATCCAGCATATGAACATTCTTGCGCATTTTTATTATATTTAGGAAGACCAGAACAGTCTGGTAGTCTAAAATGTCCCCTAGATTTAACATACACGCCCTGTTCTTTTTTATCTTCAATAAGGGCCCATTCTTTATAACAAAATAATTCTTTAACTGCTATACAATCTTGGTAACATAGTGGAAGAGGTTCTGATACGTTACAATCGGGAAAAGCGTGATAACAAAGCAGTTTTTCTGCTGCAGATCTACAAGGTTCTTCTAGAGTCACTATCAGTTCATCCCAAAGAGCTGCTGTTATTTTTTCGTTTTGATAACCTCCGCTGTTGTTATACCATACTTGTTTTGTGCTTAAAATATAATTTTTACAAATTTCTCCATGATAAGAACCACAGTAACCTTCTGATGAAGTTTCGGAGCTTTGCACAGATATTAAGAACAAAAATATAGGATACATACTGGTAGTAGATAATTTACGATTGGTTAAATCATTTTTAACTAATTGTAGGTGATTTTATTAAATGTTTAATTTATGTTTTTAAACTTTTAGAATTTCTATATCAAAGGTTAGTAGACACTCCTATTTTGCAATGTAAATCTGTCACTTGTCACTTTACATATCATTGACCTTGAATAAATGTCTGACTTCATGGATTACATCTTTTCTTCTTTTTATTTATTTATTATAGTTGTTTTTAAGACATTGCGATAGTCAATGTTACTCCAACCAATGAGATTTCTTACAATAATAGAAAAATAAACCGCAGTAAAATGATCTTCGTGGTGTTCATTTTTACAACCCACCATAAAAGCATAGTTCCAAACGTGGGATAATTATCTGAGTTACGGATAACTTCAGGAGAGTTGTGATTGTTTTGTAATGTTGTTAGCAGGCGTATATTTAGGATAATTTCGAAATAATTGCATAAAATTTAATAAGTAATATTTATGCTATTAGTACTAAATTGTAGTTTTTTCCTTAAATCAAAGAACCTGTATCAAAATATAGTTGACATTGGCAACACTGCAAATATCACGACAACAAAGCTTTAAATGCTTTTCGGTGTCTGCGCACACATACCCAGCGTCGATTATAAATTAAAATCGGGGAAAGTCGCTTAGTGCAAATACAGTATATAATCATTTTACTGTGAGTAAACTGAAACTGGCTCTAATACGCCTTCATACTGATGTGGATATAAACCATTAAGACGGAGTCTCTCTAGGAGGAAAATCTGCAGGCGGATTTTCTGTATCCAATTCTATTGGTCGATTTCGAAAATTAATTCGAAATTGACCAATAAAATTCGATACAAAAAATCCGCCTGCAGATTTGGGAATCCCTCTATATTTTAAATTTTGATCATCAGCAGTGCGATTCTCTTTACTCGATACGTTACGTGCCGTCTCGATACCTCACGCTCGGGACCCATTTCGATACCGAGTAGAATGCGATTCTTGTCATCTCTCGACTTGGAGCTACGAAATACTACGGTTTACTACGATTTCACGAGTATCATTCTGTCATCTGTCGAGTTTGTGTTGACGATTGACGAATACCTAAACAATAATTATTTTGATATTTTAAAAGTTTCGGGAATCGTTATAATATTAACAATTTTTAATGAAATTTTGAGGCAACAAGATAAAAAATGTTTTACCCACCAGATTTAACACATCAATCTCTAACTCGGATAATTTTTTATCAATTGGTGGACTACCTAGTCCCTAGTTCATGCCTTTTTTTTAATTTAAGATTGCTTTTAAAAGTGACCAAGTCTAAAAAAAAAATTAATTTTCAGGTTAAAAATGAAAAAATATTTTTCTTTAGATAAATTATAAAAATAAACCACCTATTGCCACATAAAATTCAAAATAACAAGGCTCTTGTTTGGTTTTAAAAGACATTTTTTTCAAATATGCTACAAAGTTATTTATTACTTACTGTTCACTTTCTCTCTTTCGGCGCTTTCACTGAATTCGGTACCTACAGATGTCCCGAGTAAATTTGACAGTTATACTCGATACGTAACGTCCCGAAATGATGAATGAGAATCGCCCTCCTGGACAAAAATTAGAAGAATTGTATACTAAGAAGTTAGCCACGAATTCAATGTCAATATTAAAATGACATGTATGTCAATCTTAGAATAATCTAAAGGCGGGTTCCCACTATGCGGAAAAATTCAAAAATATCTGCTTAGGTTTCCACTGCTAGCAATATAATTTGATAGTTCTGGGAATTGTAAGCGTTTAGTAAGTGATGTTGGTAGTACTTTAAACCTCAAAATAAATAACAAAAAGAAAAGTCTTCTTCTTTACAACTCTAATGTTCTTGAATCAATGATTATATTGAAGAAGGTAGTTATAATAATTACTGTTATAGTTCTCCAGGCAGGTCCATTAAAACAGTTATTTCACTTCTGGGATATAACAGAAATTTTGATATGAACACAATATTGTACTGGATTTAAAGTTTTATTACCTCACAATTACAATTATTATATTATAGATTATGAATCTAGTTAAATCCGCAAAAAGTAGAATCAAAGTCAACTTATTTGCGTATCCGCAATGAAATTGGCGGCAAATTAATTCGAAATCACATCACCCAATAGAATACGCCACATTTTTAAATACGTCATCATCGGCCATTTTGCTGGCGTTTCATCCAATCAAACTTTTTTCGTATGGAAGTTAATGGGAGTGTTTTATTTCGTGTTTTTTCATTTTTGTGTAGTTTTTTGGGACATTTTAGTGGTTAATATCAAGGGCGTAGATAACTTTTTCCGGGGGGGGGGGGTGATAATGAAACTTTTAGATAAATATGTTTGTTACCCCCATATTTGCGCCTTTGGTTTATATGAACATGATTATATCTAGATGTTACTTTCAATTATTATAGAAGTTATTTACTTTTATATGAAGGTGAGAAAAATAAAAATATTACTACTTAACCTCAATCTTTCATCCAACTTCAACAATTTTCATAAGGTTTTTGGTATGGCGCAAAATTACAAATTATATAAATATACGTATGATGGTATAAAAATAATACAAAGAGTTGACATCAAATAATCACAGTATAGGTTTTATAGTGATATTTTTTTCTTTCTTACCTTGGGATGAATTTATATAGACCTAATTTAACTAAAACATAACTATAAAAATCTTCATTTCAACAACTATAATGTTCTAAAAATTGCACAAAATTAAAAATAACACGAATAAAAAACTACCAATCTCAAATGTATGTTTGGGTAAAGCGCAGTGACTTTCAACCACACAGTGACGTCAGAAAAATATGGTGTATTGGAAATCAAAAATCCGCTTGCAGATTTCCGCCTGGTTTAAACCTGACTTAAGATATCAAAATGACATGTATGTCAATTGTCAATATTCCTTTAAATGGGGACTTTATGATCGCTTTTTACTGGTTTACTTTTAATTTAATTTATTCAGTGTAAATTTTACATGAATTGTGTTGTCCGTTGACCTGGAATAAAAGTAGTACGTATTTTTTTTAAATATATTAAACGACAGCGTTTTCATTACTCCTAGAATTAATTTTCAATAAAATAACTGCTCAGTTTTTGTTAATTTACAAAGTTGATCTTATTTGAAATTTTATTTATTACAGTTAAAAATGAAGGTGGTTACAGTGGCAGCTCCTGTTAACATAGCTGTAATAAAATACTGTAAGTTATTATATATATGTTAACTTTTATAAATTAAAATAAATATCTTTTTTTAGGGGGTAAAAGAGACGAAGAATTAATTTTACCGTTAAATGATTCAATTAGTGGAACATTAACTACTGAATTTGTAAGTTATTTTATATTCCCAATTATTTATAATTTAAAACAATTTTATTTTAGATGTGTGCGAAAACAACTATTCAAGCTAGTCCTTTGTTTACAGAAAATAAATTCTGGTTGAACGGAAAAGAACAAAGTTTTGACAACCTAAGACTACAAAATTGTTTAGAAGAAGGTTAGTAAAATTTTACTTTCAAATAAGTTCTTTTGAAATGGTAATAAGTTATTTAATAATAAAAAGTTTTGTTAAAAATTGCCATTAAACAAGTTTCAAATTGCAGTTAAAAGAAGAACGAATCTTAAATCTCCGATTTTAAATTGGAAAATAGCCATATGTTCAGAAAACAATTTCCCAACAGCTGCAGGTTTGGCATCTTCAGCTGCTGGATACGCCTGCCTCGTATCTGCATTAGCAAAACTTTATGAAATTGAAGGTGATATTTCCAGTGTAGCAAGAATGGGATCAGGAAGTGCATGTAGAAGTATTTACGGTGGTTGGGTAAGCTTAAAAATTAATATATATTTTTATATTAATATTTTGTAAAGGTTCGTTGGGTTAAAGGTGCAAGTCCAACCGGAGAAGATTCTGTGGCTATTCAATTAGCACCGGCTTCACATTGGCCAGAGATGAGGGTTTTAATACTAGTCGTGAATGATGAAAGAAAAAAGTACAGTTCTACTTCTGGTATGAAACAAAGCGTTGAAACATCGGAATTACTTCAATATAGAGTTAATAAAATAGTACCGAAAAGAATCGAAGCTATGGAAAAATCGATATTGGATCGTAATTTTGAATCTTTTGCTAAAATTACTATGGAAGATTCAAATCAGTTTCATGCCGTTTGTTTAGATACGTTTCCTCCTTGTGTATATATGAATGATATTTCCCATGCTATTGTCGATATAGTTCATACTTATAATGAAAGTAAATCTTCTTATAAGGTAAATTATAATTAAATAATATATTTTTTAAATTAATCTAATAATTTATAGGTTGCTTATACATTTGATGCCGGTCCTAATGCGTGTCTCTATTTATTAGAATCTGAGGTAGATGAATTTATTTCTGTGATAAATTATACATTTCCGTATTCTACATCAATGGGATATTTTAAAGGAATCGAAATGAATCCAGTTCCAATAAAACAAGTAAGTCAATTTTAATTAATTTTGGGTTTTTTTTTTTGTTTTTTTTTCTTTAATAGAACCTCAAAACATTATTTGAATCCAAAAAACAGAAATCTGGAACTCTTAAATATATAATTCATACTAAAATCGGGGATGGTCCAATTATGCTTAAAAATGATGATTTATTGACTGATGCAGGTCTTCCAAGGAATTTATAATTTTTATATTGAGATTTTTGTACATTTTTACTTGTTTAAATTAGTTTCACATAAATATATTGTTCTGAGGTATTTATACTCATTTTTAGGATAATTAGTGACGATTTTGTTAGTAAAATAATGATTTGTAGATTTCTAGTTTATATATGAACAATACAAATTGTTTTCATTCTGTAAATTTTAAAAACATTAATAAATCGACCTTATTTGTACTAAATAGATGAAATTATGGGGAAAAAATTGAGCAAATAAATTTAAGGGACAATAATGTTTATATAAAAAAAATATTTCGGAGTCTTTTACTATAATATTTTAAATTATTTACCTAGATAAAGATTACATAATTATTATTTTTATTTGCCTATTACTTAAATATTATGTACTACATAAACAGTCTTAAATAATTTATATTTTGTCTGAAATTTCTGCACATCTATTAGTAGCTTTTTCAATAGCATCCATAAAAGCTGCCCTATAATAAACATAAAAATTAACAAAAAAACACGGGATATACCAAACACATTTTTTACCTAATTCCACCTTTTTCTAAAGCATAAACTCCCTGTATAGTAGTTCCTCCCGGTGAACAAACTTCATCTTTCAACTGACCCGTATGTTTTCCACTATCTCTAGCCATCTTAGCAGCTCCTAATGTCATCTGAGAGGAAAATTCTCTAGCTAAATCTCTAGGGATTCCCATTTTGACAGCTCCATCAGCTAACGCTTCCATTGTCATATAAATAAAGGCTGGCCCGCAAGCAGTTAGAGCACCAGCAGCATTTATGAGATTTTCCGGTACTTGTCTGCATAATCCTGTTGCTGAGAGTAGTTTCTGTACTACCTCAATATCTTTAATATCAACATTATGTGGAGTAAATATGGTACAACCTATAAATAAAAACATCTTCAAATTTAACTCCAAGATGGATTATTAGAATTACCTTCTCCAACTGTCATGGGAGTATTAGGCATAACTCTAATGATTTTATTAGAAAATCCTGTCAGAGCATCTTTTAATTGTTTTATTGTAACTCCAGCTAATATTGAAACGAAAATTTTTGAAGATTTTAAATCCGTTGAGTGTGTTTGTTTAATATCATCTAAAGCTACGTGTAGAATGTGAGGTTTGACTGATATAAAAATGATATCAGCGTTAAAAAATACATCTCCGTTTTTTTGAGAAACGTTACATGCTTTATCTTTCCACCACGTTAAGTTGTGGAGACGTGGTCCTGATACGTGGATTTGTTGGAAAGATACAAGACCTGTAAAAATTTGCAACATTTAATTTAAAATGGTTTAAAAGGAGAAATAATAACTAATCTATAACCAAAAATATTGAATTTAGAAACTTTTATCAAGAGTAAAAATTTCTGTCAAATTAACACTGCAGGGTGTGAAAATTAAATTGTTCTTTTTTATCATAACGTATTTTTGGCATCATCCTGTATATTTTTGATATTTCTGATTGTAATTTCATAAATTTTATTAGATTTAGAAACTTTTATCAAGAGTAAAAATTTCTGTCAAATTAACACTACAGGGTGTCAAAATTAAATTGTTCTTTTTTATCATAACGTATTTTTGGCACCATCCTGTATATTTTTGATTGTAATTTCATAAATTTTATTAGATTTAGAAACTTTTATCAAGAGTAAAAATTTCTTAAAATCAAATTAATCGTACAGTGTGCAAATTAAAAAAAAAATTCTTTTTAATCATAACTTATTTTTGGCATCTTCCTGTATATTTTTCATATTTCTCTTTTCAATTGGATATAAAAACTTTTGTTAAGAGTAAAAATTTTTGTCAAATTAATACTACAGGGTGTGCAAATTAAATTGTTTTTTGTTTTCATCATAACGTATTTTTTTCATCATCCTGTATAATTTTTATATTTCTGTTTTTAAATTTGATAAATTTTATTGATTTAGAAACTTATAGAGTAAAAAATTTTTGTCAAATCAAATTAATAGTACAGAGTATGCAAAATAAAATTTTTTTTTTTTAATCATAACGTATTTTTTTCATCATCCTGTATACTTTTTATATTTCTGTTTTTAAATTTGATAATTTTATTGGATTTAGAAACTTTTATCAAGAGTAAAAATTTTTGTCAAATCAAATTAATATTACAGTGTGCAAATTAAATTATTTTTTTTAATCATAACTTATTTTTGGTATCATCCTGTATATTTTTCATATTTCTCTTTTCAATTTGATAAAGTTTATTGGATTTAGAAACTTTTGCCAAGAGTAAAAATTTTTGTCAAATTAATACTACAGGGTGTGCAAATTAAATTGGTTTTTTTTTCATCGCAACGTGTTTTTTTCATCGCAACGTGTTTTTTTCATCATCCTGTATAATTTTAATACTTCTGTTTTTAAATTAGATAAATTTTATTGGATTTAGAAACTTTTATCAAGAGTAAAAATTTTTCTCAAAACAAATTAATAGTACAGAGTGTGCAAATTAAAATTTTTCTTTTTAATCATAACTTATTTTTGGCATCAAATGTATATTTTTCATATTTTTTTTTTCAATTTGATAAAGTTTATTGGATATAAAAAATTTTGTTAAGAGTAAAATTTTTTGTCAAATTTATACTACAGGGTGTGCAAATTAAATTGTTTTTCGTTTTCATCATAACGTATTTTTTTCATCATCCTGTATAATTTTTATATTTCTGTTTTTAAATTTGATAAATTTTATTGATTTAGAAACTTATCAAGAGTAAAAATTTTTGTCAAATCAAATTAATAGTACAGAGTGTGCAAATTAAAATTTTTCTTTTTAATCATAACGTATTTTTTTCATCATCCTGTATACTTTTTATATTTCTGTTTTTAAATTTGATAATTTTATTGGATTTAGAAACTTTTATCAAGAGTAAAAATTTTTGTCAAATCAAATTAATATTACAGTGTGCAAATTAAATTTTTTTTTTAATCATAACTTATTTTTGGCATCATCCTGTATATTTTTCATATTTCTCTTTTCAATCTGATAAGGTTTATTAGATTTAGAAACTTTTGCCAAGAGTAAAATTTTTTGTCAAATTAATACTACAGGGTGTGCAAATTAAATTGTTTTTTGTTTTCATCATAACGTATTTTTTTCATCATCCTGTATACTTTTTATATTTCTGTTTTTAAATTTGATAATTTTATTGCATTTAGAAACTTTTATCAAGAGTAAAAATTTTTGTCAAATCAAATTAATGTTACAGAGTGTGCAAATTAATTTTTTTTTTAATCATAACTTATTTTTGGCATCATCCTGTATATTTTTCATATTTCTCTTTTCAATTTGATAAAGTTTATTGGATTTAGAAACTTTTGCCAAGAGTAAAAAGTTTTGTCAAATTAATACTACAGGGTGTGCAAATTAAATTGTTTTTTGTTTTCATCATAACGTATTTTTTTCATCATCCTGTATACTTTTTATATTTGTGTTTTAAATGTGATAAATTTTATTGGATTTATAAATTGTTATCAAGAGTAAAAAATTTTTCAAATCAAATTAATAGTACAGAGTGTGCAAATTAAAATTTTTCTTTTTAATCATAACGTATTTTTGGAATCATTCTGTATAATTTTAATATTTCTATTTTAGATTTAAAAAATTTTACTGGATTTAGAAACTTTTGTTAAGAGTGAAATTTTCTGTCAAATTAATATTACAGGGTGTGCGAATTAAATTGTTCTTTTTAATCATAACATATTTTTGGCATCATCCTGTATATTTTTGATATTTCTAATTTAGATTTGATAAAGATTATTGGATTTAGAAACTTTTGTTAAGAGTAAAAATATTTGACAAATGAATACTACAGGGTGAGCAAATTAAATTGTATTTTTTCATCATAACGAATTTTTTCATCATCCTGTATACTTTTTATATTTCTTTTTTAAATTTTATTGCATTTAGAAACTTTTATCAAGAGTAAATATATTTTTGTCAAATCAAATTAATAGTACAGAGTGTGCAAATTAAATTTTTTCTTTTTAATAATAACGTATTTTTGGAATCATTCTGTATAATTTTAATATTTCTATTTTAGATTTAAAAAAGTTTTTTCTATTTAGAAACTTTTGTTAAGAGTGAAATTTTCTATCAAATTAATACTACAGGGTGTGCAAATTAAATTGTTCTTTTTATTCATAACATATTTTTGGCATCATGTATATGTTTGATAATTCTATTTTAAATTTAATAAAGCTTATCGGATTTAGAAACTTTTATCAAGAGTAAAAATTTTTGTCAAATTATTAGTACAGGGTGTGCAAATTAAAATTGTTCTTTTTAATCATAACCTATTTTTTCATCACCCTATATATTTTTGATATTTCTAATTTAAATTTCATAAAGTTCATTGGATATAGAAACTTTTGTCAAGAGTAAAAAATTCTGTCAAATTGATACTACAGGGTGTGCAAATTAAATTGATCTTTTTAATAATAACCTATTTTTGGCTTCATCCTGTATATTTTTGATGATCCTATTTTAAATTTAATAAAGTTTATTGGATTTAGAAACTTTTATCAAGAGTAAGAATTTCTGTTAAATTAATACTACAGGGTGTGTAATTTAAAGTTTGAAACATAATTTACCTATTACATACAATCAATTAAAGGTCAATAATACCGTTAAAATAAATGACCGTCAGGATTTTTTTAATTTTTAAGCTGCTAGACCTAATCTATCACTTACACAAATTATTTTTACATTTTAAATATATTACAAACCGATCTTAGAATGAAAAAAAATAGCTACGAACCTGATGTAACAATTCCTTCACATATAGCCTTTGCCATATTTCCGCCTCCGATAAATCCAATATTTTGCGATATTTTATTGCTTAAATTTGGTTCTTCCATTATTAATTTTTAAATTAAACAATCTTAAGAATAAATAGTTCAAAAAAACTTACAGAAACATCGAAAATTTTAACCTTAAAATGACTTTAGTTATTTCTTCTTTTTTTATGCTTTATTTTAATGTACTCGGTCGTTTAGGTATTTGGACTTGTACTATGTAGTTATATAGCAACTAAAACTAGGAAATTAATTTTTCTATAATATCGCTTATGCTGGAAATAAATATTTAATAAAGTTTGTAGTTTTATTTTAAAATGTTAATATTTTTTGTGATTAAATTATTAAGAAATACACCAATTTATCAAAGACGTTAACATTAAAATTACTCGACTTAATTCCTTTTCTGTAGTTTTATGGCCTTTTAATTCTTTTTTTTTAGTTTTATGGCCTTTTAATTCTTTTTGTGGTTTTATGGCCTCCGCCATTTAGTTATTTAGCCTTGTACTATTTAGTTATATAGCAATAAAAACTAGAAAATTAACTATTCTATTGGTGTCAATTTCGCGTATGATGGAAATAAATATTGGATAAGGTGTCGTCTAAAACTTCTAAAAGGATATTGAAGGGATAAAATAATAGAAGGAAACTGTTAATTACTGTTTTGCTGGTTATTTTTGGTCTGTCTAAGTTTACGGCGTCGTAAAAAAATGGGACAAATAGGGAAAACATAAAGATAATAAGGAAAAATAGGAGAAAAAGAAAGAAATATTAAAATGGGAAAAAATGGAAAATAGAATCAAAAATTGTGAAAAATTTTAAAAAATAGGGAAAAATAGTAAACAATTTGGGAAAAGCAGGATAAAATAGGGGTAAATAGGAAAGAAATAGGTAAATTATAGAAAAATAGGAAAAAAAAACGGAAAATAAGAAAAAATAGAATAGGAAAAATTTGTAAAAATAGGGCAAAATAGGGACAAACAGGAAAAAAGAAGAAAATGTAGAAAAACAAGGAAAATAGCAAAAAAATAGAGAAAAATTGGAAAAATAGTTAAAAAATTTGAAAAGTAGGGGCAAACAGGGAAAAATAAAAAAATAGGGACAAACAGGGAAAAAAATTGGGACGAACAGGGAAAAAAATTAAGAAAACAAGAAAAAATAATGGAAAACGGGAGGAAAAGAAAGAAATATTTAAATAGGAAAAAATAGAAAAGATAAGCGAAAATAGCAAAAATTGTGAAAAATCAGAAAAAATAGGGCAGAATAGTAAACAATATGGGGGGAAATTGTGAAAAATGGAATAAAAGAATTAAATACGGCAAAATAGGGATATAAATAGGTAAATTATAGAAAAATAGGGAAAATGGGAAAAAATAGGGAGACATGGGAAAAAACGGAAAAATAATATGGTTAAGTAGAAAAAAATAAAGAAAAACAGGAAAAGTAAGAACAATAAGAAAAAATAGGAAAAATGGTAAAAATTTATAAAAATAGAAAAAAACAGGGCAAAATAGGAAAACATAATGAAAAATGTAGATAAATGGGGAAAGTAGTTGAAAATTTTGAAAAGTAGGGAAAAATAGGGACAAACAGGGATAAATAAAAAAAAAAATGACAACCTAGGGAAAAAAATTGGGACAAACGGGGAAAAATTATGAAAACAAGCAAAAACAATGGAAAACAGGAGAAAAAGAAAGAAATAGAAAAGATAAAGAAAAATAGAGAAAATTGGGAAAAAATGGAGAAAAAGAGTGAAAATTTTAAAAAATAGAAAGATAGGGCAAAATAGTAAACAATTTGGGAAAAAGAGGGTAAAATTGTGAAAAATAAGGCAAATTGGGTATTCAGCTAGTGTAAAATAAATTTATTAAATATTACAAACATGAAAAATGTAATTAGTTTTTACAAAATGAAGGTGGAATTCACAAAGGGTTAAATCGCAAAAAAAGAAGAATGTGTCCTCGCCCAACCGACGAGTCAATTACTTGATCTTTAAAATACGAAGACGTGTGCCGATGCCGTAAACATAGACAGACCGCAGTATGGCTCTTTGAAAAGGTTATTAGGGATTACTAAGGTGGTCATTACTTGTGCTGCCATCTAGTTATTGATACTTTAAATATTACATTAATAAAGAAAGGATTCTACAAATTAGTTATTGACATAAACATACAATTTATAAAGAATAAAGAAAGGCTTCTACTATGTGTGAGTGATTAATGTAATAATAGATGGCGCCACTAGTTAGGCGGTAAAAAATATACATATACTTTAAAATTTGATGTTTTTCGATATTGGTATAGTTTATTTATTCTTTCGCAATACAATTATTATTTCATTTTAATTACTCGTTATTTTTTACTTTAATGACCAAAAGAACAATCTTGAAAAAAAAACGTTATAGTTAAGTCAATTAGTGCAACCAAAATAAGGTTTTTAATTGTAAACCAAAACGGGTTGTACAAGACGTAGACGCAGACGCCTTCTGTTTGCTTGTATTAATTATATATCTTACTTTTATTATTATTGTCTTTATTAGACACTGATGCTCATTATAAGATACAATACCAAGAATATTCTTGTTTTTATTATTTTGTAATTAAGTTTGTTTAAGGAAATAATTTATACTGTTTCTGTTGCCGTTGGCGCTAATTTGTAGTAGTCTAGTTAATGTAACAGATTAAAAAAAAAATATCGAAATTTTTGCACCTTTTGGTTTAATTTATTTATTTTTAAGCTATACTAGGAAATTTTTATTTTATATCAAATTATTTACAAAATTTATCGCACTATAAGGTTGTCATTTTATTAAAATCAAGATATCAGATATTACGCCACTGGATATTTTTTACTTTTTATAATTTTTTTAGGCAATAATTAATATTATAATTAATATAAATTATATAAAAACGAATCAACCTACTATACAGGGTGGATAAAAATTTCTTAGTTATTCATTAAGATCAAATTTTTTTTTTTAGTTTAAAAACTTGGACTAATTATTTCTTAGAATAGGTTAAATTATTCTGTGACGTTATGGTTTACTTCCGGTTATTCCGGAAATAATAAATGAAAACCTTAATTTTATATTTTTATTTAAAGAAAAAAATATGTGAATGTATTTTTTACCGTTTAAATTGTATTTTTGTAAGTGGCGTATCTATACATTTTTATTATTAACAAGCCGTGTAAAAATCATTGAGCACTACAAAAAAAATTAAAATATGTTCAAGTCAGAGGCGTCAAAAATAGGAGGGGAAAGGTGACAAATTGTTCCAATTGCACACCGCTGGATCAGGAATTGAAATATGTTTTTTCATTAAAATATTAAATATTAAAACAAGCTTGCAAAATTTCATATACATATTCATTTTAAAGTTATCAAATAAAATCATTTAATTTGTTATAACTTTCAAAAAGTAAATGTGTTGGACCAATCATTCCTGATATCATTTTGGATACACCCCGTATAAAGCTGAATTCTCTTAATCACTTTTTTAATTATTTTTCACAATCACTGTTTTAATAAATCAGGACTTATAGTCTATACGAACTCAATTCGAACGGCATAAAAACTAATTATCTACCGACCGTCGGCCGCTTCTTTGTAAAGCATGGACGGCGTGATATAATTTATTATCAAAATTAATTTTATTTTTCATATACCTACACCGATATTATTAGTAATGTAGGGCGAGTATTATTATTATTAATGCTAATGAGAATTTAATAAAAAGTTAAGATTCATTATCTGAAGTTTGTGGTTATAGTAATGGGGTCAATGGAAGTTAAAATACAATATTTATTCTCCTTTATTCAACATTGTCGGTTTCATTATCAGAAACATCAATAAAAGGTCTCCACAACGCCATCTTGATTAAATAATAACAACAAGAAAACAATTTAGAAAAACACGACACTAAAGCAAACAATTCACTCGCTAAAATTGGAGAATTTTAGACCCTTTTTGGACATTTTTAGGCCATTTTAGATTATTTTTAGATTATGTTGAAAAATTCTCTGATCAATTTCGGTAACTTTAGATCGTTTTTGTGGAATTTTAGACCATTTGGGACAATTTTAGGCCATTTTAGATTAGTTTGAAGAATTATTTGATCAATGTAGGTAACTTTGGACCGTTTTACTAATATTTTAGACCGTGTTTGGAGAATTGGAGACTATTTGGACAATTTTAGACCATTTTAGATTATATTGAACAATTCTCTGATCAATTTAGGTAACTTTAGACCGTTTTACTAATATTTTAGACCGTGTTTGGACAACTTTAGGTCATTTTAGATTATTTTGAACAATTTTCTGATCAATTTAGGTAACTTTAGACCGTTTTATTACTATTTTAATCTATTTTTAGACAATTCTAGACCATTTTTGATACTTTTAGATTATGCTGAAAAATTCTCTGGTCAATTTAGGTCGTTTTGGGGGAATTTTAGACCATTTTGGACAATTTTAGTCCATTTTAGATAATTTGAACAATTCTCTGATCAATTTAGGTAACTTTAGGCCATTTTACTCATATTTTAAACAACCGTGTTACAATTTGAGACTATTTGGACAATTTTAGACCGTTTTAGATTATATTGAACAATTTTCTGATCAATTTAGGAAACTTTAGACCATTTCATTATTATTTTAACCTATTTTTAGATAATTATAGACCATTTTGGATAATTTTAAATTATGTTGAAAAATTCTCTGGTCAATTTAGGTAACTTTAGATCGTTTATGGGAAATTTTAGACCATTTTCGATAACTTGGGTCATTTTAGATTAGTTTGAACAATCCTTTGATCGATTTAGGTAACTTTAGACCGGTTTATTATCATTTTAGACCATTGTTGAACAATTTTAGATCATTTAGGACAATTTTAGACCATTTAGGATAATTTTAGACTATTTTCCACAATTTTAGACTATATTAGATTATTTTCAATAATTATTTAATCAAATTAAGTAATTTGAGACCGTTTTATTATTATTTTAAATTTTTTTTGGACAATTTTAGACCATTTTAGATTATATTGAATAAATTTCTGATCAACTTTAGACCGTTTTATTGTTATTTTAATTTATTTTTAGACAATTCTAGATCATTTTTAATAATTTTAGATAATGTTGAAAAATCCTCTGATCAATTTAGGTAACTTTAGATCGTTTTTGGGGAATTTTAGACCATTTTGAACAGCATTAGGCCATTTTAGATTAGTTTGAACAATTATTTAACCAATTCAGGTAACTTTAGACCGTTTTATTATCATTTTAGACAATTTAGAATAATTTGAGACTATTTGGACAATTTTAGACTATTTTAGATTATATTGAACAATTCTCTGATCAATTTAGGTAACTTTAAACCATTTTACTAATATTTTAGACCGTGTTTGGACAATTTTAGGCCATTTTAGATTATTTTGAACAATTCTCTGATAAATTTAGGCAACTTTAGACCGTTTTACTAATATTTTAGACCGCGTTTGGACAATTTGGACAATTTTAGACCATTTAAGATTATATTAAACAATTCTCTGATCAATTTAGGTAACTTTAGACCATTTTACTAATATTTTAGACCGTGTTTGAACAATTCGCTGGTCAATTTAAGTAATTTTGGATCATTTTTGGACAATTTTAGTCCATTTTGGACAATTTTAGGCCATTTTAGATTAGTTTGAAGAATTATTTGATCAATTTAGGTAACTTTGGACCGTTTTACTAATATTTTAGACCGTGTTTGGACAACTTTAGGCCATTTTAGATTATTTTGAACAATTTTCTGATCAATTTAGGTAACTTTAGACCGTTTTATTACTATTTTAATCTATTTTTAGACAATTCTAGACCATTTTTGATACTTTTAGATTATGCTGAAAAATTCTCTGGTCAATTTAGGTCGTTTTGGGGGAATTTTAGACCATTTTGGACAATTTTAGTCCATTTTAGATAATTTGAACAATTCTCTGATCAATTTAGGTAACTTTAGGCCGTTTTACTCATATTTTAAACAACCGTGTTACAATTTGAGACTATTTGGACAATTTTAGACCGTTTTAGATTATATTGAACAATTTTCTGATCAATTTAGGTAACTTTAGACCATTTCATTATTATTTTAACCTATTTTTAGATAATTATAGACCATTTTGGATAATTTTAAATTATGTTGAAAAATTGTCTGGTCAATTTAGGTAACTTTAGATCGTTTATGGGAAATTTTAGACCATTTTCGATAACTTCGGTCATTTTAGATTAGTTTGAACAATCCTTTGATCGATTTAGGTAACTTTAGACCGGTTTATTATCATTTTAGACCATTGTTGAACAATTTTAGATCATTTAGGACAATTTTAGACCATTTAGGATAATTTTAGACCATTTTCCACAATTTTAGACTATATTAGATTATTTTCAATAATTATTTAATCAAATTAAGTAATTTAAGACCGTTTTATTATTATTTTAAATTTTTTTTGGACAATTTTAGGCCATTTTAGATTATTTTGAACAATTCTTTGATCAATTTAGGTAACTTTAGACCGTTTTACTAATATTTTAAACCGTGTTTAGACAATTTGAGACTATTTGGACAATTTTAGACCATTTTAGATTACATTTAACAATTTTCGTATCAATGTAGGTAACTTTAGACCGTTTTATTATTATTATTCGAATCGAATTCTAGACCATTTTGGATACTTTTAGATAATGTTGAAAAATCCTCTGATCAATTTAGGTAACTTTAGATCGTTTTTGGGGAATTTTAGACCATTTTGAACAACATTAGGCCATTTTAGATTAGTTTGAACAATTATTTAACCAATTCAGGTAACTTTAGACCGTTTTATTATCATTTTAGACAATTTAGAATAATTTGAGACTATTTGGACAATTTTAGACTATTTTAGATTATATTGAACAATTTTCTGATCAATTTAGGTAACTTTAGACCGTTTTATTATTATTTTAATCTATTTTTTTTAGACAATTCTAGACCATTTTGGATACTTTTAGATTATGTTTAAAAATTCTCTGATCAATTTAGGTAACTTTAGATCGTTTTTAGGGAATTTTACACAATTTTGGATTAAGTAATTTTGGACCGTTTTATTATGATTTTAGACTGTTTTTGGACAACTTTAAACCATTTTAGATTATTTTAACTATTCTTTGATCAATTTAGGTAACTTTAGGCCATTTTATTATTCTTTTACGCAATTTTGAAAAGATTTTGGACAATTTTAGACCATTGAAGGTTATTATCAACAATTCTCTGATCAGACCGTTTTGTTATTAATTTAGACAATTTTGAGAAGATTTTGAGCAATTTTAGACCATTTTGTTATTATTTTAGACACTTTTTAGACCATTTTATTATTATTAAGTATCTTCAGACCGTTTGAGACAATTTTTAGATGATTTTGGACAATTTTAGATTATTTTGAACAATTCTCTGATCCATTTTAGGTAACTTTAGAGCGTTTTAGATTTTGGACAATTTTAGACCGTTTTAGGTTATTTTGAACAATTTTCAGATCAATTTACGTAACTTTAGACCGTTTTTTATTATTATAGACAATTTTTATAAGATTTTGGACAATTTTAGACCATTTTAGATTATTTTGAACAATACAATTAGTCAATTTGAGTCTGAGTAACTTCAGACGGTTTTAGACAATTTGTAGAAGATTTTAATCAATTTGAGATTAGTTTGAACAATCCTTAGATCCATTTTAAGCAACTTTAGACCGTTTTATAATTATTTTAAAAGATTTTGGACAATTTTAGACCATTTCAGATTATTTTGAACAATTTTAGTAACTTTAGATAGTTTTATTATTAATTTAGACAATTTTTAGAAGATTTTGGACAATTTAAGATTATTTTGAGCACTGACAATTCTCTCGAAAATGCAAATGCAGGTATTCACAGTTTACCAGACATTTTCTGACCTTCATATTTTGCTTCTGTGACCTTTTGTCTCTTCATACTAGGGATCTACTCAAATTTTCATCTTTGGATATTTTTTATCTCGGAATAAATTTCATAGTTTTAAGACTGATTTTGCGATAAATCTTTTCCAGATTTCCGGCTGCTTAGGCACGGATCCAGGTGCTTAATTTGGGGGGGGGGGGGTCATTTTTAAAGGAAAATGTTGGCGCAGTTTAATAACTTTAATTTTTTTATTTTTGCGAATGTTTTTTTAAAATGTTTATCAATTTCGGTAGGGGGTGATAACCCCCTTAAATCCCAGTTTGTGGTTGGTGGATTTGCGATTTAATTCATTTTTAATAAAAACTTTTTTGTTATTTTTTATTTATTATGTATTTGATCTTTAATTTACTTTAATTTAAAACAGAATTAATAAATTTAATTAGATTCTAAAGAACTTAATATAGAGGGTGATTATTTTAGAAGGTTAATTAGGGATTTTAGGAAAAATAGAATTAAAATGTGAATATTTGGGACATAAAGTTTTTTTTCAGTGATGGTCAATTAATTTATCATTTTATTTAAATGAAGCATCCTGTATATTTTTACATTTTTGAATTAATAAATTTTATGAAGAATGACATCAAACTGTAGATTCCAAATTTATAATAATCAGTAATAGAGCATATACAGGGTGATTTTCTAGCCGTTTCAGGAAACTATAATTAAAATGTAAAAATTTGGGATATAAAATTTTCAGTGATGGTCAATTAATTTATCTTTTTATTTAAATGAACCATTCTGTATATTTTTACATTTTTGAATTAATAAATTTTATGAAAAATGACATCAAACTGTAGATTCCAAATTTATAATAATCAGTAATAGAGCATATACAGGGTGAATTTCTAGACGTTTTAGGAAAATATTATTGAAATGTAAAAATTTGGGATATGAAGGCCAATTAATTTATCTTTTTATTTAAATGAAACATCCTGTATATTTTTGATATTATTGTAGTTTTGAACAATGTAGCTTAACATTAATATTTACTTAAAAAAAAGTTATAAGTGAAGAATTTATTGTAATTTGATACAAGTAAATTATGCCAAAATGACGACTTGATTGTCATCGAAAATCTTCCTAAAAACCTCAAAATTTCAACACGTCGACAGACAATCCCATTTATAAACAATTACCGAACGCCAACACAATAAAAATATTAATAAACAATAACTAATGATTCATTTTCCATCCAAGACGAATACAAACAGACTCTTAATGGCGTTTATTATGCACGGGAGGCGCTCACCAACCATCGGCACGGTTCTGCTAATCATCGTTACGCATCGAGACTGAAAATTTTTAGCAATAAACACCATGACACAATTATTTACTAAGAATGCAACGCATAATAATAAATTAAGTTTCCGGTGGTTGATGTCGAATTTCGAAAATATTCTTTCGATTATAACAAGGAAATAAACGTGTACGGATCCTGAATATTTTATTTAATATTTATTATTAATTTAATATTATAATAACAAAAAAAAATTGATTTCAGCAAGTAAAGATTCATAATTATTCAACTAAAAAAAACAAAGATGGAATATTGATAGAGCAACTCATTATTTCTTCACGTTTATATATTAATTATTAATTCCACGTTTACTTGGCTAAATTCAACTATGAGAAATTTCTGCGATTCGTCTCATTAGAGCGCTCATTAATAATAAGTAGGATTTAGTAAAATGATGCAGTCACACAAAACAATAAATTATTTGATATATATTTTTTTTAGTACTACCGGATGTTAATTTGAACAGTTCTCACGACAAATAATATTATTTTATACAATATGAGGGTATTTAAAATGGGAACGTATTATGTAAAATTTCTAAATTAGCACTTAAAAGTCTGTTATCAAATATGCCTAGAAAAATATTTATAAATTTTTTAAACGTATATTTTATTAAAAAAAAAAAAAAATTAAAAATATCTACAGTATATACGAACTGAATTCCATATTAAATAAAGGCCAAATCTAAACATGAGAAAAGAAGAAAATTGTATTGTTTTAAAAGAAGTTAAACAAGCGAAATCTAATAAACATTAATTTTGGGGAGAAAAAAAAAAAAAAAATTGGAAAAAAAAAGAAAAAATCAAACGCAAAAAATCGCAATAAAAACGACTCAGAAAAACGTAAGAAATCGAAAAATATCGCAAAAGAAAACAAAAAATTTAAAAAAAAAAATAAAAAACCGGAAACAATTGTAACAGTAAAAAAAACATTAAGAAAATAAAAAATTCGAAAGAATTAAAATAAATTGCAAAAAAGCCTCAAAAAAATATCAAAAAAATGAGAACAAAATCGCATAATCGCAACAACATAAAGAAATAAGAAAAAATGAGAAAAAAAAAACAACAATGATGAAAAAAATGTGGAAAATAAGAAAAAATCGACAAAAAAAAAAAAACGAAAAAACAGAAAAATTAGAGAAAAAATTTTAACAACTCAAAAAATCAGAAAAATCGGAGTAATAAGAAAAACAGAAAACAAATTTAAACAAAAATATTGGCAAAAATGAAAAATAAAATTGTAAAATGGAAAGACCAAACGAAGAAAAAAAAACAAAACAACCAAAAAACCAGAAAAATTGTAACGATAAAAAAATTGAAAAAAAAATGAAAAAAATCGAATAAATTAAAAAAAAAATCGCAACAAAATTCAAGAAAACGGCAAAAAAATCGCAAATAAACAAAGGAATAAGAAAAAATGAGAAAACAAAAGAAAGAAATTGAAAACAAAAACAAAACAATGGCAAAAAATGGGAGAAAATTAGAAAAATTCGAAAAACAAAACAGAAAATCGTAAAAAGGAGAAAAAAATGAATATAAAAAAAGAAGAAAATCGCAAGTAATCGCAAAAATTAAAGGAATAGGAAAAAAGTACAAAAAAAACCACAATGATGAAAAAATTAGGAAAGATGAGAAAAAATCGAAAAAAAAAACGAAAAAAAATCAGAAAAATATGAAAAAGACGAGAAAAATTTTTAACAACCCAAAAAAATCAGAAAAAAATCGGAGTAATAAGAAAAACAGAAAACAAATTTAACCAAAAATATTAGAAAAAATGAAAAATAAAATTGTAAAATACGGAAAGACCAAGCGCTCAAAAAAACGATGAAAAAAAACGCAAACAACGAAAAAAAAAACACAAACAGCGAAAAAACCAGAAAAAATTGTAACGAAAATAAAAATTGAAAAAAAATTAAAAAAATCGAATGAATTAAAAAATCGCAACAGAAATGGCAGAAATGGCAGAAAAATCGCAAATAATCATAAAAAGTCAGAGGAATAAGAAAAAATTACAATACAAAAGAAAAAAAACAGAACAATAGGAATAAATGAGGAAAAATTAGAAAAATTTGAAAAAAAAAGCCAAAAAAAAAAACAAAATAATCTGAAAAATGACAAAAAACGAGAAAATATAAAAAAACTTTCTCTATCTATAAAATAATTATAAATGATATAAAAAAAATTTAATGAGACGAAAATTATATTATGGAAAGACACAGGGAGTAACAGAAAGGCTGAAAGTAATCATAGTAACCAAGCAAGAATTAATTTTTAATCATTTATAAAATCAGTGCGGAAAAGTACAACTTTCCGCACGCTTGTAGAAAAAATAAAAATCGCATATACGCTTGCTTAACTTTCCTTTTTCTCTACGTTCCTTTTTCCCCACAAGACACGACGCCAATGCAATTCACGATGCAGCTATATACTCAAAATGTATATGACGCATGCGCGTTGGCACCCGATTCCGATCTTGCATATCCTTCTGTCGGAACGCTTTGTTTCTACGGGCAAAGATAGGACGTTGGCGATATAGGAGTATTAAATATATGTCATTTTTCAGTATAACATAACCTATTATTTTAATGTTTATGTGTTGCCTATGTGTTTTGCTTTTTTCTCCTTTTTTTTTTTAATAGTCAAAGGCGCTAAGGCTATTTGGTTAGGTTGCCATCTCCATTACTTTATCTAATTAATGTAGCTGACGTCACTTGAAAATTTTGAAAATTTATTTCTTAGTAATCATAGGGTTTTTAAGTTAGCCTAACCTAACCTATCTTTGTGAATAATTTTAGATTTTATTTTTGAAATTTTAATATTTTATTATTTACAATGAATATTAAAAATCTAATAAGCAAACGATTTGAATAAATCAAGTAGTTGGCTTAATTTTTTAATACCTTTGTCGGACTCGTTTGCAGAACACACCCTGCTGATGCTGGCGCGAGAGGAGCTCATTAAAAGGATCAGAAGCTAATTAACACTCAGTCACTAATTACATGCTTTATGCCGTAATTTTAATTTGTCACCGACTATTCCCAGCTCAGCGTCCAACCAAGCTCATTTGCATTTTATACGAATTACGTACAAATGTTATATTTAAATAATTAATGATTATGAAAAAATAAGCCGTCTCTGCATATTGTGAATATTTCCACGCACCCGGTCTACGTGTATCACTCGGTCCCTACATCTACGGACATCGTTTCGGTCGCCATGTTGTATCCATCATCCAGTCCGCTTTACATGCCTAGGGAATTGGAATCTCGGCTGTTTTATAATTTCAAGGAATATCTTCCGATATGTTACCATGTCAATAAATCCGCTTTGCCCGAGAAAATTGTAAGAAAGTCGGTAATTTATTTTGAAATTTTATTTCTCGGTTCGCGATCCAATGCGTGCGGTCATATTTTTTTTTAAATCAAAAGTAGGTATGAGGAAGTTTTATTAAAAAAATTTAAAACGAGTCTTGTGTCATTTGAAAGATAATAAAAAGTTGTAAATGTTCTAATTTTTTCAAATTTACTTCGGTCCGGACCGGAAGTAATAAAATCAAAAAAAATTTCAATTTTTTTTTATGATTTAAAAACCAGTTGTCCGATTTTAAAAATTCTTTCGCCAATCCTTTTCTCGTATCTACGAGAGGAACCCTATTGTTTTTGGGCATTCTAACTATAAGGGTGTGGAAACTGGAGTAGGTTAAAATTTCAAAAAATTTATAACTCCGCCATTTTTAAAAATATTGTCATAAGACTTTTTTCATGTCCCAATTATTAGAAAATTAATTCACTCAAAACTTTTTTCCGATTTGACTGTAATGGGTAGAACTACAAGTCGTTGAAATATCAAAAAATTCATATCCGCAATTTTTGAAAATATTCTAACAGGTCTTCACACTTTTTTCATATTCTAATTATTATTATAAAATTAATTTGTATAAACTTTTTTTTTATCCGAACTACTGTGAAACTGGAGGGGATTGAAATATCTAAAAAAATTATATCTCCATTTTTAAAAATATCGTAACAGGTCATTAGATTTTTTTTCATGTTATAATTTTTATAAAATTAATTCGCTTATTTTTACGGTTTTTTACAATTTTTTACGGGTTTTTACGATTTTTTACGATATTTTACGATTTTTTAAGGATTTTAAAAAATTGAGAAAGATAGGAAAAAAATGGAAAAAATCGCAAAAATCGTAAAAAATCGTAAAAATCGTAAAGAATCATAAAAAAAACGTGAAAAAACGTGAAAAAACGTAAAAATTCGTAAAAAATCATAATTAAATATCATAAAAAGTCGTAAAGAATTGTAAAAAGTCGTAAAAAATGGTAAAAAATCGTAAAAAATCATTATAAACAGTCGAAAAGAATCATAAAGAATCTTAAAAAATTGTAAAAAATCGTAAAAAATGGTAAAAAAATTGTAAAAAAATCATAAAAAAATGGTATAAAGTCGTAAAATTTCGTAAACATAAAAAAATCGTGAAAAAACGTAAAAAAACGGTAATAAACCGTAAAAAACCGAAAAGAAACTGGAAAAATCTGAAACAAATGGAAAAAAAGGGATAATATCGGTAAAGATCGAAAAAAGCGAGTAAATTTGAAAAAATCGAAAAAATAAAAAAAAACAAATAAAATCGAAAAAAATCATAAAAAATTGTAAAAAATTGTACAAAACAGGAAAAAAGTTTCGTAAATAATTTAAAAAATTGAGATAGCAAAAAAAATGGAAAAAATCGTAAAAATTCGTAAAAAAATGTAAAAAAAAGTAAAAAGTGTATAAATAGGAAAAAGTCGTAAAATTTCGTTAATAATTTAAAAAATTGAGAAATAGAAAAAAAAATGGAAAAAAACGCAAAAAATCGCAAAAAATCGCAAAAAATCGCAAAAAATCGTAAAAAATGGTAAAACTTGTTAAAAAATTGTAAAAATCGTAAAAAACTAGTAAAAAGTCGTAATATTTCGTAAATAATGCTAAATAATCGTAATAAACCGTAAAAAACTGAAAAAAAACTAGAAAAATCTGGAACAAATGAAAAGATAATATCGGGAAAGTTAGAAAAACGCGAGTAAATTAGAAAAAATTTAAAAACAAAAAAAAATAAAATCGAAATCACTATTTTGTTATGTTTCCATCTTTTTCTCCAATTTTCCTATTTTTTCTTATTTGTACTTATTATTCGCTATTTTTCCTATTGTTTCTCTATTTTAGCTCTTGTTTTTTACCTATTTTTTCCTATTTCCCCTACTTTTCCCTATCTTTTACTATTTTCTCCACTTTTCTCTGTTTCCGTATTTTTCTCCAATTTTCTCTATTTTTTCCCATTTCTCCATACTTTTCCTATTTCTTCATATTTTTCCCATTTTTCTTTTTCTTCTATTTTTCCCATTTATCCATATTCCTTATTTTCCTCTATTTTTTCCAATTTTTTGTCCTATTTTTTCCTAATTTTTCCCAAATTTTCACTATTTTTCCCATTTCTTTCCCTATTTTTCCCTTTTTATCCTGGTTTTCATTGTTTTTTTTTTCCTTTTTACTCTCCCGGACCCATCAAAGGAAAAGTAAGCAAAAAAAAAATCGAGATATCGATGGAAATATCCATTTTGAGGTCCCAAGAAGATTGAGACCATTTCCAGCGTATGGTCTGTCTGTGAGTCTGTGTGTAATCTTCCACGATAACTGCCGAACCGTTTGACCAATCAAGCTGAAATTTGGTATGGAGGGTCGGTGTGTGCCTAGAATGCGATCATTAGTTTTTGGTTTAAATTGGTACAGTGGAGGGTCCTCAAGACCGACATTGGTTAAATATACATGTAACAATTTTTTTCTTTATTTAAATTTTAAGGACAAACAATACATTTTAGTGCAAAATGTTGTAGTACAAAGTTTTAGAGCATAAAATTACCTACAATTTTTGTCTTAAGCCTTTTCCAAAATTTCTAATAGTTGCGCCACTAGAGGGCGCGTAAAAAATGTGCATGTTTTCTCTAGTTTTTCTTGATTTTGAGGACAAACAATATACTTTATTGCAAAATGTTGTAGTATAAAGTTTTAGAGAATAAAATTCTCTATAACTTTTGTTTCAAACTTTTTCCAGAATTTATAATAGTTTGGCCACTAGAGGGCGCGTAAAAAATGTGCATGTAGGTTTTCTCTAGTTTTTCTTGATTTTGAGGACAAACAATATACTTTAGTGCAAAATTTTGTAGTACAAAGTTTTAGAGCATAAAATTCTCTATAACTTTTGTCTCAAACTTTTTCTAAAATCTCCAATAGTTCCGCCACTAGAGGGCGCGTAAAAAATGTGCATGTATGTTTTCTCTAGTTTTTCTCGATTTTGAGGACAAACAATGTATTTAGTGCAAAATTTTCTTGTGCAAAGTTGTAAAGCATCAAATTTTCTTTAACTTTCTTTAACTTTAACTTTCTTGTGCAAAGTTGTAAAGCATCAAATTTTCTTTAACTTTTATGTTTAACTTTTATCGAATTCCTCATAGTTTCCCCGCTAGATGGCGAGAAAAATACACATTTAAAATTCCCTACAACTATTGTATGAAAATTTTTCCCGAATTCCCAATAGTTTTCACACATGATTTTAGGAGATCCTAATTGTAGCAGTATGAAATATAACGTGCGCATGCGCAGCTTATGTCATTACCAACATTGAAATATTAATTCACCATCAGCTCGCTATTTTTAATGTGTTCCATAAATCAATGTAATGCTTAGTATTTTGTAATTAAAATAATAATAATAAATAACATATTCTCTACGGTCGAGCCGGGAAAGTCCTGGGGTGACACAGCCGATTTTTTTATTGGTTTTTGTTTGTATTTCTTCATGTTTTTTTTATATTTTTTCCTATCTTACTGTAATTTTTCCTGTTTTTCCCATTTTTTTACAATCGCTACTTTTTTCCCCATTTTTCATATTTTCCTTTATTTTAATGTTTTTTCCTATTTTCCATACTTTCTCCTATTTTTCCCATTTTTCTGTATTTGTCCCCATTTTATCAATGTTTTTCTTTATTTTTCTATATTATTTCCTATTTTTTATAATTTTCCCTTTTTTCCCCTATTTTTCCAATTTTTCCTTGTTTATTCTCTATTCTTCTCCATTAACTACATTTTTTCATATTTTTTTTCTATTTTATAAAAAAAAATAAATAAAATAGTAATAAGCATATAAGAAGGCAACCAAAAAAATCCAATAAGAACACATAAGGAAGGGTATATAGAGTTATAGAAATTAAAAAGCAGACACCAGTTTTTTTTAATTAGATATCACGTTAAATTCAGTTAAATAACTATTTCTATATTGTTATGAAATTCTCCGATGATACTCTCAATTTGGGGTGAGTTCTAAAGCAAAATAAAAAAAATAATAAACATTACATAATTATAAACATAAAATTAAATTTTGTATATGTCCTTTTACTCTAATTTGTTTCACTTCTTCTACTTCCTGTCCAGTCTCCTGCACCAATCTTTTCTCTCTGTCTTCTCCCTACCTCGACTACTTCTTCTCACTACTTCCTCTTAACCCAAATTCCCGGTCTCTGTTCCTCTACTTCTATAATCTCTATACCCTTTCTTACTTGTTTTTACTGGGTAAGGTTCTTCTTTCGTTGTCGCTTTTTTAACCATCAATATTAATATTTATTTATTTATTTTTTAAATAACGAACACTTTATTTTTCTTTGGTGTACACTTTTTATTTATTTTTTTCTCATTATTTCATAATATAATTTTCAAAAATCCATATTTTATATCTGACAATTCATTTTTTATAAAAATTCAAAATTGATCTCTTTATTATTTATTTTCAACTGTCTGTCTCTACCCAAAAAAAAAATCTTTTTCTTACTTGATTAATGAATAATTTTTATCTCTTAATCACTTTTGACAAACTTGCCATTTACTTTTTAATTATGCTGCAAAAATTTACTTTAATATTCTTTCCAAAATTTAACTTTTCGATCTGATAATACAAATGAGATTTTTGTTTTATACTCATCCACAATTGTTGAATTTAAATACTGTATACACCAATTATTTTCAATAAATGCTTTAAAATTATACTTTTAACAATAAACTCTGTTTATAAAATTCAAAATTCACAAATGTTATTCAAACCTTTTAACAAATAACTAATAATTAACTTATACAAATGACTCATACAGAGTATTTCATTACAATATATATATATATTTCGTTTTTGCTCCGCTACTGGCAATGAAAATCCTCCAACTTAGGATGCATTAAACGCCCCGTGTTCCAGATTAGGAAATGTCCTGCCGGAAGTTGACCATATTAGACGCCGTAACGATTCACTACTAGCCCCCATCTTATCGAACCCGTCGATCATTTCAATTAATTTCCATTCGATTAAACGAATAACAAATGAATTGCGACGACAATTTTGGCGCTTGCTTTTTCGTTTTTGGTAGATGGAGCTTTATTGTTTTTTTCTGAGCGTGATAATATTTGTTTGGATGTGTAGGTCAACGTTTTTCTTTTATTTTTATTTTTTTTTAGAATTGAATTCCTTGAATATATGTATATTTGAGTCGATATATACTCTTGATCGGCGGCCGTATGGACTCCGGTAAATTTATGTATGTGGAATACAATGGCGGAATATTTCGTTTTGTCAAGCCCTTACTTTGCCTTTGCAATTATTATTCTACCTATTGTTTTAATTGAAAATAAGAATAAGAATAAGAATTAATATATTATTCCATTTCGATTGTCAATGTGTGTAATAATTAGTTCAGAAGAGGACGTCGAACTTACTTTGGATTTCTTTGTCTTGTCACTCGGACTTACTTGTATGTTTGTGGGATTGTGCGTGTATTTATTTTGGTTCACTTTTAGCAAACAGGGACGGATAGTGAGATTATTTTTTACTAAATACAAACAATTATCATCACTACTATTCAAAATGGAACTAATAAAAATAAATCTATTGCAGTGTTGCCAGAATTTATACGGTAACAGAAAATTTCGTATTTACGTTTTTGGAATTAAACTTATTTTACTACAAAATTTATATTATTTGACTAATTTTGACAAATATTACTCTAATTTTTTTTATTATGATTAATTAATAATATTAATATAAGAAAATTAAAAATTTATCTTAATAATTATTATTATTATTTATTCAATATTTTTCTCTTTGCCTTCATTTGTATGGAAATTTTAAATTTTTGTAAATATTTCTAATTCGGGAAAATGTGGAAAAGACAATAATTTAAAAATGTTGGAAATATAAAAAAGGGGAAAAGTTAATTTTATAGTACTTTAAAAATTCTAAAAAAAAATATTTTAAATGAATAATAAATATTTTTGTGCTTTAATACCAATAAAGCATTTAGTTTTTATCAAATTGATTTTGATATTGAAATTAAAAAAATATAGAAATTTGCAAAAAATAAAATTTTGTAAAAATCATAATTTTGAAATTACATAAAAAGTTTTTTTTGTATTTATATTTGCTATGAAAAAAAAAATGCTCTTTACAAAAATACTTCATATTCGTATAAAAATAAGAGTATATTTTTTTTGGAAAAACCATTTAAGGAAAACTGCATTTATCAAAAAAACCTATTTTTTTTTATAAAAAAAACATCGTTTACAAAAACTGGGAATTTTTTAAAAAATCCATATATTTTCATTAAAAAATTATAAAAATTAATATTTTGTAAAATCTAAATTTCAAATTTTGTAAAATCTAAATTTTGAAGTTACTTTGCAATTTTTTTCATTTATATTTGCTTAGAAAAAAAAGAAATGTTTTCTTTTTTTCAAAAATACTTAAATTCTTATGAAAATAAGATTCAAATTTGGAAGAAAAAAAAACAGATTTTTTGGAAAAACCATTTAAGGAAAACTGCGTTTATCAAAAAAACCTATTTTTTTATAACAAAACATTGTTTACAAAAACTATGAATTTTTTGAAAAATCCATATATTTTCATTAAAAAAATATAAAAATTAAAATTTTGTAAAATCTGAATTTCAAAATTTTGTAAAATCTAAATTTTGAAGTTACTTTGCAATTTTTTTCCATTTATTTTTGCTTTGAAAAAAAGAATTGTTTTTTTTACAAAAATAACTTAAATTCTTATAAGAATAAGATTCAAATTTGGAAGAAAAAAAAACAGATTTTTTGGAAAAAACCATTTAAGAAAAACTGCGTTTATCAAAAAAACCTATTTTTTTATAACAAAACATTGTTTACAAAAACTGTGCATTTTTTGAAAAATCCATATATTTTCATTAAGAAATTATAAAAATTAATATTTTGTAAAATCTAAATTTCAAATTTTGTAAAATCTAAATTTTGAAATTACTTTGCAATTTCTTTCCATTTATTTTTGCTTAGAAAAAAAGAAGTTTTTTTTACATGGTTTAAGAAAAACTGGGAAATTTATCAAAAAACAACCGATTTTTTATCGTTTACAAAAACTGTATTTTTTTTTTTAAAAATTATGTTGATTACCAAAAAATAGAAAAACAATTGTAAAAATCTAAATTTTGAAGTTACAATGCAGTTTTTTTAATATTTAAATTTGCTACGAAAAAAAGGAAATAATTCTTTTTTACATAAAAACTTTATATTTGTATAAAATAATATTGAAATTTTTTGAAAAAAAAAACAACAGATTTTTGGGAAAAAAATCGAAAAGAAAAACACCGCAATTTATCGCCAAAAATCGAATTTTTTTATTACAAAACATCGTTTACAAAAACTGTTTTTTTTTTTTTGGAAAATCCGAACAATAAATATGAATATTTGTACAAATAAAATTTTATAAAAATTTGAAATCTAAATTTTGAAGCTCAATTTTTTGTATTTAAATTTTCTATAAAAAAAAGAAAGAAAACAAAATTATTTGGAAAAAATATCGTTAAAGAAAAGGTAGGAAATTTATAAAAAAAAATTGAACTGTTTTTATTAACACAAGAATTAAATAATTTACAATAAATTAAAATATTAAAAAAATCTAAATTTTAACGATTTACAAAAATTTTTATTTTTAAATTTTCTATGAAACAAAAAGAAATAATTTGTTTTATAAAAAACTTAATTTTTGTATAATAATGAGAAATTTTTGGGAAAGAAAAATGAGATTGAAATTTTTTGAAAAGAAAATCAATTTTTTTAGAAAAAACATCGTTTAAGAAAATCTGCGAAATTTATTGAAAAAAAAATGGAATTTTTTGATTACATAAACAATGTATTTTTTTGAAAAACCCGAATATTTTGATTAACAAGAAATAAAAAAAATTGTAAAAATAAAATTTTGTACAATCAAAATTTTTTTTTATATTTAAATTTGCTATGAAAAAATTAAATAATTCTTTTAAAAAAAACAACTCAATATTCGTATAAAAGTAATACTGATTTTTTTTGAAAAAGAAAACTGATTTTTGTAAAAAAACATTGAAAAGAAAAACTGCAAAATTTATCGAAATAAACGGAATATTTTTATTACCAAACATCGTTTACAAAAATTGTAATTTTTGTTTTTTATAAATTTGTAAAAATCTAAATTTTGAAGCTTTAAATGCAATTTTTTTTACTTTCAAGAAAAAAAAAGAAAGAAAACCAAAAAAACCATCGTTAAATAAAAACTGCAAAATTATTAAAAAAAAAAATGAATTTTTTATTAAGAAAAAAAATTTATAATTTACAATAAATAAAATATTGAAAAAATCCAAATTTTTTTTTATATTTAAATTTTTTATGAAACAAAAGAAATAATTTGTTTAATAAAAAAAACTTATGTATAAAAATGAGATTAAAATTTTTTGAAAAGAAAACAAAAAATTAGAAAAAAAACATCGTTTAAGAAAATTAGCGACAAAAACGATTTTTTTAATAACAAAAAATATAAAAAATCAAATTTTGAAAAAACCAAATTTTGCAACTTTAGGTAGGTACAATTTAATTATTTGTATTTTCATTTTCTATGAAACAAAAAGAAATAATTTGTTTTAATAAAAAACTTAATTTTTGTATAAAAAACATTTTAAGAAAATTGCGAAAAATCAAAATTTTTTGACTAACGAAAAATCAAAAAATTTGTAAAAAAACAAAATTTTGATAAAACTCTAAATTTTGAAGATTTCCATGCAATTTTTTGTATAAATTCTTTATGAAAAAAAAGAAAAATGACAGTGACTACTAATAAAAACATGATTGAAGAAAAAATTCGATAAAACAAAATTTTTTGACTAACGAAAAGTCTAAAATTTGTAAAAAAACAAAATTTTTGATAAAACTCCAATTTTTGAAGCTTTACAATGCAATTTTTTGGATAAATTTCCTATGAGAAAAAAGAAAAATGACAATAACTAATAAAAACATGGTTTAAAAAAAACTTCGATAACAGAAAATGTTTTGACTAACGATAAATATAAAATTTGTAAAAAAGAAAATTTTGATAAAAATCCAAATTTTGAAGGTTTGCAATGCAATTTTTTGTATAAATTTTCTACGAAAAAAAAAGAAGAAAAATGGTATGATTGAAGAAAAATTTCGATAAATCAGAATTTTTTGACTAACGAAAAATCTAAAATTTGTAAAAAAACAAAATTTCGATAAAACTCCAAATTTTGATGTTTTACAATGCAATTTTTTGTATACATTTTCAACGAAAAAAAGAAGAAAAATGACAGTGACTAATAAAAACCTGATTGAAGAAAAAATTCGATAAAACAAAATTTTTTGACTAACGAAAAATCTAAAACGCAAAAAAACAAAATTTTGATAAAACTCCAAATTTTGAAGCTGTATTATAAATGTGACGTAAAATTAATACGTCAACAAAAATCATGCGCAGAAGCAAAGTCAAAAAGACGCTAATGACTATCTTCTTTACTATTGGTCTAAATTGAACGCGAAAAATGACATCATGGACATTATGGTATATCTTCGTTACTATTAAATGTCTCGTGAAATTAACACGTTAAAGAAATCATGCGCAGAAGCGTTTCCAAAAAGACACTAACGTCTATCTACGTTACTATTGGCCCAATGCAATTTTTTCTATAAATTTAAAAAAAAATGGTTGACTAATAATTTATTGACTATAAATTGTGTAACAAATTTTGTCACTTAAAAAGTACTGATCGTAGAAAAAGTAGTATGACATAAAATTTAATATTGTTGTTATAATAATTTTTGAGCTAATCCATCTCTGTATTAATTTTCTACAAACTCGGCAACTTTTGCCTTATACTCTTTAAAGGTAATTTATTATGATTTCCTAATATTAAAAGTATCCCTGTCATATTAAGGATTGTCAAGTCAATAATGGATTTTATTTTTTTTACTACTTTATACGTTTAGTATAATTTGTGAAAAATTATATTAAATAAATAATTAATTGTGTTGTTTTATAAGGATAATAGAAAATAGATTGTTAGAATAAGGAAAGTTGTTTTCCTATTTTGTTTATTTTAATTATTTATTAATATTAATGTAAAGAGAGTAAAAATTCGATTTTTTTTTATAAATATTTTTACATTTATGTTATTTATTCGTTCTTTAAATTAAAAATTAAGTAGCAGCTGATTTTTTTAATTCAGATGACCAAAATCACAAAAGGAAATCATTACAAAGAGAAATTTATTTCACTTTTCTGGATATTTCCAAAACTAAATAATCTAAAGGTGCCAGTACCAATTTAGGGAAAACATATTTAATAATTATCTCAGTAGCGTATCATATATTTAATTGTAAATAAATATATAGTTAAAGCAGCACCCTGTATATTATATAGAATCTTATTGGCTGGTCTATTTAATTTCGATTTATTCGGCTTACAATTCGATCCGAAGCGGCTCATTAGTAAAAGAATAAGAAGAAAGTCCGGGGCCGATTTATTTTCAGCTTAAAAAAGTTCCTGATTGTGATTATTTGTTCTTCAACCAATAAAAAACTTTTTGCTCGTTATTGGTGAATACATTAACGGGTTAGTAGTGTCTACTAAGGTGGCGTGTAATTGGGAGGTTTCACTTCGACATTCATTAAGCAAAAGGAATGTTTTAAGTCAAAAATTTTTAATCGGCGACAAATTTTCTATTTAATTTTTTTATTAGTTTTAAATCAATAAAAAATGAAAAAAAATATATGATCTCTAAAATCATTAATTCTGTCTTATTTTATTTTATCAACAACAACAAAAAAAAACTAGAAATAAAGAATCTCGTAGCAAGTAGCCAACATTAATCTGGATATTGAGCAATTTAATATTATTATCGTTAGTATCATTCAAGTTTAATCCGATTTTCAATTATCTTTGCTCTCCGACTCATTAGGAGTCGGGATAGTTTTTTTCCTGGCGTGAAAATTATATCAAATCAGCTGGTGAAAGACAAATCGCTCCGAAACACGAGTAATTACTGTAATTCTACATAATTATATGCGCTAACTGTAATACTAGACTAATATAGTCACGAAGGAAACGGAAAAAAAATAAATATTTTTCTAACTTTTACTTTTAGAAATTCAGCATACTTTGAATAGCTCCGAAATAGATTTCAGATTTTTATGACTTCCGGTTTTCAAAACTGATTTTACAAACCAGAACCGGAAGTAATACTACCGGTTTCAAAAATAGCATTCTGATGTGAAATTTATCGCTGAATCGATATTTGAAAAGATATTTCAGATATCTTGTATGGTTCATGAGTTAATCGTATTTTTGTTTAAAAGTCGTCACGTGTCTGTAATTACCCCCTTTACCCCCCATGTGCTGAAGTGATATTTGAAAAGAGATTTGAGATATCTTTTGTGGTTCATGAGATGATCCCATTTTTGTTTAGTATTCGTCACGTGCCGGTTATTACCCGCTTTACCCCCCATATGAGGGGTAAAGAGATATCTTTTATGGTTCATGAGAAAATCGCATTTTTGTTTATGAGTCGTCACGTGCCTGTAATTACCCCCTTTAGCCCCCCATATGCTGAATCGATATTTGAAAAGAGATTTGAGATATCTTTTATGGTTCATGAGATAATCTCATTTTTGTTTAGAAGCCGTCACGTGTCTGTAATTACCCCCTTTACCCCCCATATGCTGAATCCATATTTGAAAGGAAATTTGAGATATCTTTTATGGTTCATGAGATAATCACATTTTTGTTTAGAAGCCGTCACGTGCCTGTAATTACCCCCTTTACCCTCCCCATATGCTGAATAGATATTTGAAAAGAGATTTGAGATATCTTTTATGGTTCATGAGATAATCTCATTTTTGTTTAGAAGCCGTCACGTGCCTGTAATTACCCCCTTTACCCTCCCCATATGCTGAATAGATATTTGAAAAGAGATTTGAGACATCAATTATAGTTCATGAGATAATCGCATTTTTGTTTAGAAGTCGCCACGTGTCTGTAATTACCTCCTTACCCCCTGCGCGTTACAAGGGCGTAGAAATGGGGGTTAAGGGGGTAATCTTAACCCCCCCATATCTACGCCCTTGTAATGCGTAGTAGCTTCTGACTTGTTTTTATTTAGAATCAAGATAGTACATAAAAAATAATATATAGAGGATCAGGATCAAAAATATAAAGGGCAAAATTTTTTTCTTACATGAGCAGGGGCATAGTAGTGGGTCCAAATAATAAAAAAAAAAGAAACTCAAGTGGTAAAAGGACCAAATACTTATACATGAAAAGGAGATAAATCAGAAAAAATGAGAAAATATTAGAAGAATCACGTAACATCAGAAAAAAAAAACGAAAAACTAAAAAATCAGAAAAAATTAGACAAATTAAGAAGAAGAAAAATTAGACAAATTCAGAACAAAAAAAAACAGAAAAAATGAGAAAATATCAAAAGATTCAGAAAAAATATTAAATAAAAAAAATCGGGAAAAATCAGGAAAAATCAGCCTAGGACTAGAATTTTTTTTAAATTACAAACAAAAAAAAATAGACAAATTCAGAAGAAAAAAAACAGAAAAAATGAGAAAACATCAGAAGATTCAGAAAAAATATTAAATAAAAAAAATCGGGAAAAATCAGGAAAAATCAGCCTAGGAGTAGAATTTTTTTTTATTTGTTTGAATATAATTTCATTAAATTGTTTAGAAGCTGAGGAACATATTAATAGTCATCATAGTTAAAGAAAAAACTATTTTCCTCATTTTACCTGAATTCTTAGACAATTCTTATCAGTATTTGGATGATAGGAAAATTGAGGGTAAAGTATAAGTTAATTAAGATATATCAAGATTCGGTAAAAGTTCCGGAAGCGGGGGGGGGGGGTAAATATACATTTTAAGGGTTGGATGCTGTTTTTTTACGAAAAAAAAATTTATTTAAAAGTTATATATGGTAATAAAATAATTTGTATAAATTATTGAATTTTATAATTTAATAGTTATTAAAAGAAATTTTTTGTAAATAAATCAAGTAAGAACAATTATTATTAAAAAAAAACAATTCAATAAAAATAATAAAAATTTTTTCATTCGCTTTTTTTTGCCTCCACTTTTTTTGCTTTCGCATTTTTGGCTTCCACTTTTTTTTGCTACCAACTTATTTTGCTCACACTTTTATTTGTCGCCCACTTTTTTGCCTTCACTTTTTTGCCCTCACTTCATTTTTGCGATTACTTTATTTCCACCATTTTTTGGCTTCCCCTTTGTCCTCACTTTTTTTTGCTTATACTTTTTCGCTTCCATTTTTTTTTGTTACCACTTTTTTTTGCTCCCACTTTTTTGCTTTTCCCTGTTTTTTTTTTGTTTGTCCTCACTTTTTTTTCCTTATACTTTTTTTGCTTCAATTTTTTTTTGTTACCATTTCTTTGTCTTTACTTTTTTACTTCTATTTTATTTTTGATCCCCACTTTTTTGCCTCATTATTTTTACCTCTACTTTTTTTGCCACCACTTGCCCTTACCTTATTTTTGCCATCACTTTTTATTTTTTATTAAATATTGATCAATTTTTATTGATTTTTGATCATATTGATCATTGTTAAATTTGAACCAATTTTTGTTGAGTTTTAATAATTTTTAAGTTAAATTTTAATATTTTTTTGAATTATAATCACTTTTTTGAATTTTAATAAATTTTTGTTAAATTTAATCATTTCTTATTAAATTTTAATCAATTTTTATTAATTTTTTGTTGAATTTTAATCATTTTTTATGGAATTTTTATTGAATTTTAATCAATTTTTATTGAATTCCGATCATTTTTGTTAAATTTTAATCAATTTTTGGTTGAATTTTAATTTTTGTTCAATTTTAGTCAATTTGTTGAATGTTGATCATTTTTTGTTGAATTTTATTAAATTTTTAATTAATTTTTGTTAAATTTAATCATTTCTTATTAAATTTTAATCAATTTTTATTAATTTTTTGTTGAATTTTAATTATTTTTTATTGAATTTTTATTGAATTTTAATCAATTTTTATTGAATTCCGATCATTTTTGTTAAATTTTAATCAGTTTTTGGTTGAATTATAATTCTTGTTGAATTTTAATCAATTTGTTGAATTTTGATCATTTTTTCTTTTATTAAATTTATAATGAATTTTAATTATTTTCTGTTAAATTTAAGCATATTTTGTTTAATTTTAATTAATTTATCTTGAACTCGTATCATTTTTATTGAATGTTAATCAATTTTTATTGAATGTAAATTAATTTTTATTGAGTTTTAATCAATTTTTATTGAATTCTGATCATTTTTGTTAAATTTTAATAAACTGTTGGTTGAATTTTAATATTTTGTTGAATTTTAATCAATTTGTTGAATTCTGATCATTTTTGTTAAATTTTAATAAACTGTTGATTGAATTTTAATATTTTGTTGAATTTTAATCAATTTGTTGAATTTTGATCATTTTTTGTAAAATTTTATTAACTTTTTAATGAATTTTAATTATTTTTTGTGAAATGTATTCATTTTTTGTTTAATATTAATTAATTTATCTTGAATTCGTATCATTTTTATTGAATTTTAATCCATTTTTATTGAATTTTAATCAATTTTTGTTGAATTTTAATTAATTTTTGTTGAATTTTAATCAATTTTTGGTTGAATTTTAATATTTTGTCCAATTTTAATCAAGTTGCTGAATTTTGATCATTTTTTGTTGAATTTTATTAAATTTTTAATGAGTTTTTATTATTTTTTGTTAAATTTAAGCATATTTCAATCAATTTATGTTGAATTTGTATCATTTGTATTGAATTATCAATTTTTATTGACTTTTAATCAATTTTTATTGAATTCTGATCATTTTTGTTAAATTTTAATCAATTTTTGGTTGAATTTTAATATTTTGTTGAGTTTTATCAAATTTTTAATGAATTTTATTTATTTTTTGTTAAATTTAAGCATATTTTGTTCAATTTTAATCAATTTATCTTGAATTTGTATCATTTTATTTAATTTGAATCAATTTTTATTGAATTTTAATAAATCTTTATTGAATTCTGATCATTTTTTTAAAATTTTAATTTAAATTTTGATCAATCTTTGGTTGGATTTTAATATTTTGTTCAATTTTAATCAATTTATCTCGAATTTGTATCATTTTATTGGTTTTAATTAATTTTTATTGAATTCCGATCATTTTTATTAAATTTAAGTCAATTTTTGGTTGAATTTTATTTTTTGTTGAATTTTAATCAATTTGTTAAATTTTGATCATTTTTTGTTGAATTTTATAAAATTTTTAAAGAATTTTAACAAATTTTGTGTTAAATTTAAACATATTTTTTTTAGTTTTAATCAACCTTTGTTGAATTTTAATTAGTTTTGTTCCATTTGTATCATTTTTGTTTAATTTTAATTAACTTATGTTGAATTTAATTAATTTTTATTGAATTTTAATTATTTTTTGTTAAAATTTAAGCATATTTTGTTTAATTTTAATTAATTTTTGTTTTGTGGGAAAATTTTATTGTTTATAAAAGTTTCTAAATCTCATAATCTATATTAAAATAAAATTCCAAATGTACAATGTGAATAAAAAATATGTACATTATAATGTAAAATAACATTTTTGTTACACATCCTGTATTTTTATTTTGTTAGGAAATTTTCTTCTTTACAAAATTTTCCAAATCCAATAACCTATTTTAAAATTTAAATATCCATTTTGAGATCCCCCAAGAAGATTGAAATCATTTCCAGAGTACGGTCTGTCTGTGAGTCTGTGTGTAACCGTTTGACCAATCAAGCTGACATTTGGTATGAAGGGTCGGTGTGTGCCTCGAATGCGGCCATTAGTTTTGGTTTAAATTGGTACAGTGGAAAGTCCTCTAGACCGACATTATTTAAATACACAGATTTTCGCCTTTTATTATTAAACTTTTTCCAGAATTTCCAATAGTTGCGCCATTAATTTAAGAACAAATATTTACATTTATCTAAAAATTTTTGGTCTATATATAAATAAAAATACTCATAAGTATAAAATAACTATTTGAAACCATACTATAAAATAACCCATATTATTTGTCAAACATTTCTGACAACATAAACTGAATAATTATATTTTTCATTCGAAGTCGGATTTACATTCCTCGGAATGGTCATTTCAGCAAAATTGAATTCGAGAATTCTTCCTTAATTGCGTCTCTTATAATTATTTCATTAAATGGCGATTGGACTTGTGCAAGATGATTTTTTACCTGGATTAAATTCCCCAGCTTAAGTGGCGATTTATTTATTTAATACATTTATATAGCAATTTTAATAATTTGATAATAATAAACAATAAAAATAGTAAAAAAGTATAGTGTTGTAATTAATTATAAGTGTTCGCAATGTATCAACTTGAATAAAAAAAAAATCACATAGCCAACTAAAAGATGTTAGTGCAATATATCACAGCCTACCAGTTTTCGCACTTTCTTGGTTACACTTGATACTAACATGCGCAGGGGTGGTTCAAAATATTTTACAAAAAAAAACTTGTATTACTGACCTAATCTAAATAATAATTTTAAACCTTAAAATAAATTTTTATCTTATTAAAAACGCTTTGGAAAAAATAATTGCGCCGTTTAAAAGATATTTTTGAATTAAAATCGTTTAAACAAAATAATTGTGCCAATAATTAAATAAAAATTTATTCAAAAAAAAATTGTGTCTTAAAGAAATAAAAATAACCCTTTGTAAAAAAATTATAGCGCCGTTTAAAAAAATGTTTTTAATGCTCAAAATGATTTTCAAGGATTCATGAGTATTTTCAACAAGTTCTTAATATTTTTGAGCAGATTTTTATATAGTTTTAAGGATTGTTTCATAATAGACAGCTATAATTATAATACCCGCAAGGGCATTAAATACAAAATCCTCAATAATAATTTTTTTGTTCTTCTATTATAGAAAGTAAAAAGAACGGTACACAGCTGTATAATAAACTGATCTTCCAATAATTACCCAATAATGTGAAAAATACCCAAAAATGGGAAATTCCCCACAAATCGGCGTCGCTATTGATTCAGACTGACTAAGCTATTAATTTTTTTGTTCTTCTTTATATGTAGCGAGAAAGTAAAAAAAAACAGTATGCAGCTATATAATATATTTATCCTCCAATAATTGCCCAATGTTATGTACAAATACCCAAAAATGAGAAATTCCTCACAAATTGGCATCACTGTTGTTTTTTATTCTTTATAAGTAGCGAGAAAGTAAAAGAACGGTACACAGCTGTATAATATATTTATCCTTCAATAATTAACCGGTGAAGTGCAAAAATACCCAAAAATGGAAAATTCCCCACAAATCGGCATCACTGTTGATTACAAAATACCCAAAAATAGGAAATTCCCCACAAAACGGCAACACTGTTTGATTACTGACTGAGCTACGCGTCTAGCATATTAGAAAGGTATACTGATTTGTACGGATTGTTGTCCTTTAAAATGTTTTAAGGATTTATGAAAATTTTCAAGGCTATCAAAATTTTTTTGTTTAACTATTTTAAGGATTATCCTGAATAATGAATGACTATTTTAGAAATTAAAGTTTTATTAAGGCCTAAGACGATTTTTAAGGATTTTGTTTGTTTTAACGATTTTTAAAGATTTTAAAAAGGTTGTAAGGCTTTAAAATCTTTTTTTTAAGATCATGAGAATTTTCAAGGTCATCAACATTTTTGTATTTAATTTATTGACGAGTTATAAGGCCTTTTGAGGATTGTTGTAAATAATAAATTTAACGTTATTATTTTAAAGGTTTATTAAGGATTTGTGATGATTTAAGAAATTTTTAAAGGATTTTAAGGATTCTTAAATATTTTTAAAAAATTGTAAGGCTTTATAGGACTTTAAAATGTTTATTAAGGATTTTTGAGGATTTAAGAAGATTTTTAAGGATTTTAAGGATTCTTAAATATTTTTAAAAAATTATAAGACTTTATAAGAGTTTAAAAGTTTTTTTTTAAGATTTATGAGAATTTTCAAGGCTATTAAAATTTTTGTGTTTAACTTATTCACGAGTTTTAAGGTATTTTAAAGGATTATAGTGAATAATGAATTTAACCTGATTATTTTAAAATATTTTGAAAAATTCTTTAGAAGTTATTTTAAAGTTTTTTAAAACTTTCAAATAATTTTTAGGATTTCGGGACTATTTTCAAGGCTATAATTTTTTTTTATTTTATGGATTTTAATTTTAATTTATTTTACGGATTATTGTTAATAATGAATTTAACGTGATTATTTAAAAAAAAAAATTTTAAGGTTTAAAGGTTTATTAAGGAATCTTGAGAATTTCAAAAGATTTTTAAGGATTTTAAGGATTCTTAAATTTTTTAAAAACATTGTAAAACTGTAATATATTTTTTTAAGATTCATGAGAATTTTAAATTTTAAAGGCTATTAATTAGAATTTAACAAGGTATTTAAGGATCGTTGTGATTTTTTATTTATTTTAAAGACTTTTAATTGTTTTAAGACTATAAGGCTTTATTTTTAAGGATTCTTAACTATTTTCAAGGCTATAAAAAATTTTATTTTAATTAATTGATGGGTTTTAATTTATTTTAAGGATTATTGTCACGAATGAATTTAACGTGATTATTTAAAAAATTTTAAAGGTCTATTAAGTATTGGTGAAAATTTTTAAGGATTTGAAGGATTTTTAAATATTTTAAAAAAATTATAAGAGTTTAAAAGGTTTTTTTAAAGATTCATGAGAATTTTCAAGGCTTTTAAAATTTTTGTGTTAAGGTCTTTTCAAGATTGTTGTGAATAATTAATTTAACGTGATTATTTTAAAATATTTTAAAGGATTAGTTATAATTTAACAAAGTATTTAAGGATCCTCAGGATTTTATATTAATTTTAAAGGTTTTTAAGACTTTAAAATGATTTTTAGGGATTCGTAACTATTTTAAAGGCTAACAAATTTTTTTATTTTAATTTATTGATGGTTTTTAATTTAGTTTAAAGATTATTGTAACTAATGAATTTAACGTGATTATTTTTAAAAACTTTAAAGGTTTATTAAGGACCAACAAGATTTTTAAGGATTTTATGTTTATTTTAAGGATTCTTAAATATATTTAACAGGTTGCAAGGCTTTAAAATGTATTTTTAAGATTCATAACAATTTTCAAGGCTCTTAAAAATAATGTAAACTGGATTTAAGAGGCTCACACACAACGTGACTTGCGTTGTTCCATTTAGAGAATTACCCAAGGAAGTATTTTCCAGTTAATGTTAAATAATCCTATCCTATAGGAAAATTTTTCTGCGTAGTACAAGGTAGAGCGCCATAATACAAAATTATTCGTTTTGGGACGATATTTCGCCTAGTATAGCAACTAAAAATATGCGGTTTTTTTCATGGTATTTAAAATATTTATTAAAAGAGCGCGTCTATGCTACTTTTTCATATTTATCTGGGAAAAAAATTGATAGTCGTATCATTTTTACTAAAAATAATTTAAAAAAGAATTAAATACAGAATCAATTGCTGAAAACCGCAGCTTCCTATCTTTAATATTAACGGAGCGCCCGTCCAAAAATGATTACACGTAATATATCTCAAGTTCCTTTAAGAATTGTTATGAAAAATGAATTTAACGTTATTATTTTAAAGGTTTATTAAGGATTTGTGAGACTTTAACAAGGTTTTAAGATTATATATTTATTTTAAGAGTTATTTTTGTACTAAACTAAACCTATCTGGATCCGGTACTGCAGAAAATAATTAGTGAGTGATTTTATGCATACTCGTGGATTACTAGATAAATTTGGAATCTTGTGCGATAGATCGAAGTGAAACTCGGCGGATTCTTTGGCTCTTGTTTAAAGATAATATCAAAGACTAACTGCTTAAGAATATATAAAAAAAAATATAATGTTAAGTAAAAATGTTTGTAAACGATTTATTTAATAGTGACTTTACCTCCCTGTATTTAACACGTCTAGAATACACTTATCGAAACAAGCCGAACGACATACCTCTATTGAATATATCGTTAACGTTTACAACGACGTTTCATAAATACATATATATCGTCTACATTAAAATATTGTCATTCGGAGACATTAATCAAAAAATGTTGACAGCTACATTGGCACAGACATCAACAAATCATCGAGACGTCACGAGATGGAGCTGAGCCTCGAAAAACAAATGAAAATCGTTCCACAACACGGGGGGAACAAATGACAGTCCTATCAAAGATGCGTCGGACCGTGGAGAATGTTGACACACTGTAAAAGTCTTTTCATATTTAAGAAGCACTTTTGGAATTTCAGGTCAAATGAATACCTAAAAGACTATTAAAAATTGTCGCCGATAATAAATTAATTATGAGATGATTAATATTTCAAATGAGGTATCACTCGACCGTTTTTTAGTTTTATTTTAATTGACTGAAATATTATATAGAACAGGGTCAATCATTTTTGAAGCATGGATGGTCGAAAAATTTGTGACAAATAATGACAAATAAAGATGATTCAGTAAAAGTTCTGGAAGGGAGTGGGAGTATCTAAATATATATATTCTAAGGGTTGGATGGTTGTTTTTTTTACGGTTTGTGGCTGAAATATGCATCGTATCGAAAATAGTTTTGTAAGATGTTATTTTTTGAAAGAAAAATATTTATTTTCCGATTTTATACGAATTTAAATAAAAACAGTCTAATTTTCAATTAGGGCTTCACACGAGACGAAATAAGGCTCGGTCTCGTTAGTTGAGAAAAAAATAAGTCACGTTTCAGTTTCGGTCTCGTTTAGTAACCAGAAAATAAAATATTTCACAGATGATTACCAGCTTTTAGATTTCGTAAATTTATCGTAACCTATGCAGACCTTTTCTTTATTATAAAAAAATTAAATGTTTATATTGCTTGCTAGTTTATTTTTCTCGAAAATTCAGAAAAAAATTCTGAAGAAATATGAACGAGACCAACAAGACTTCTTATCTGGTCTCGGTATCTCCTAAATAATTTTCAAAAAGGTCTCGTCTCGTTTTTTGAGACGAGACGAGACGAGACGAGAAAAGTATCTTCTTATATGAAGTCTTATTTTCAATCGAAAAAGTTGGTTTACAAATGTTCAATTTTTTGACGTTATCAGTGCTCATTTTTTTCATTGAAAGCTCTACTTTATGATGTGAAAAAAATATATTGTTCGTATTATAACAAAACCGGCCCTGTGTCTGTTGGAATAAACACATGATCTTGGTGACGATCCCCTTGTACAGGAAGCCATGACAGCAAAGATAACAAAGCCCCAATTCGCAACATCCAACCACCCGATGATAAGATGGCCTTCGATCAATTTATGGCACTGTACTCGAAGGAACCACGAGAACTGTTTAAAGTGCCTGTAGAGTTTGCTTTGGCTCATTGCGTGACTCAAAATCTTTGAATGTCCAGAGGAATCGCCAAGAAGTTCGGCCGGTTTCAAAATCTAAGGGAGCAGAATCCATTGGCAGGAAAGGTCCTTCAGCTCGAAGATGAGCAAAAGAGACATCTATTTGGTAACAAGAACATTCTGACATAATAAGAAAATCTATAACGACCTTTGGAAGGCTTTTCTAGAATTGATGAACTGTCTCAATACTCGCAGTTCAGACTTGAAGACCATCGACTACTACTTCTATCGAACGTCCTGGTGCCAGAACAGAGAGTCCTGCAGATATCGCCATACCATAATGAATCCTGGAGCATTTCTAGTCGAAATGATCTTAAGGAGGGAGCAATGTAACGAGGAACGAGGCCGGCTCTGTGTACTGACGAATAGCGCACGAGAAATCCATCGACTATTCGGGCAAGAGCGACGTGAACATTCTAGATCAAGCGAAATGAATATAAATAACTCGAAATGACGGACAAGAATTTTATATGCTGTGTTATATAAATTAGTATATTTTTTTTAGTCGTGTTTAATATAAATTATAAGTTGTATTACTGAAATAAATTAGTTATAAATCTACGGAGTGTTTAAATAGAAAGCGAACCCAAAGTACAAATTTATTACAATAGCATCTATTTACAAAAGTACAAAACAATATACATGTCTAAATGAATTAGGATTTTTCAAAGTTGTAAATATTAACAAGTGGCGGCAACATGTTTCGGCCAAACGATGGTCATCATCAGGCAAAATAGAAGTCTCACAAGTACAACAAATACTGAAGTTAGAAAATTGTGATGAAATGCATTAAGTTGCGATGATAAAAACGTTGAAAAACATAATAAAATTTTTGAAAAGTATTATGAAGTTTTACACATTAAGAATTAATTAATTGGATGTCGGAAGAACCCATTAGCTTTTGTACGACATCTGTCAAACGGAAGTGTCACTATCAAAAAATGGCAGATGCAATATGTCACGGAATTTGACTTGCAATATGTCATTTGAAAGCCCTTAAAAAACTATTCAAAACAGTCAAAATTATTTATCCAACTGTCACCTGTCAATAATAAAAAATGTCAAAGTTTGAAACTTTAACACTAAATATCTGAAAAAGTATTCGTCTCTGGAGACAACCGATTTTTTCAAATTCTTTTGAGAAAAAATGGGTTTTTGCTGTATTTTCCAATTTTTTTGTGGAAAAATACATTTTTTCGATTTTTTCCAAATTCGAGTGTGCATTCGGCTTCTGTTTCTGTTTTCGAATTTGTTTAAAAAAAATGCGTTTTTGCAGTCATTTTCAATTTTTTTTGTGGAAAAATGCATTCTTACTTTTTCCCAATTCATGTGTGAAAAATGCATTCTTGCTTTTTTTTGATTTTCGTGTAGAAAAATGCATTGTTGCTCGTTTCTTTTTAAATTTGTGTTGAAAAAGGATACTGTTTTTTCCAATTTTCATGTAGAAAATACATTTTTGTTTTTTTTCCAATGTATGTGTGAAAAAAAACGCATTTTTGCCGGTTTTTTTTCTTGTTTTTTATGCGCTTTTATACCAATTTATATGTGAAAAAATGCATTTTCGCTTTTTTCCTCATTCGTCTGTGACGAAATACTTTTGAATCTTTTTCTAGTTTTTTTTGTGGAAAAATGTGTTTTTTATTTCTATGATGTTTTTTTCAAGTTCCAGTGTGGAAAAAATCTATTGTGAACGAGCTAAAAAAGTTTTTCGAAAAAGATGGAAATATACATTTTAAGATCCCCTGAGACGATTAAGACCATTTAGTCTGTCTATCTGTGTGTCTGTCTGTCTGTGTATTTGTCTGTGTGTATGCTTTCACGATAGAGCCCACACGTTTAATCCGATTGAGCTGAAATTTGGTATGTGGGTTTCGGTTATACATCGGAAGAACCCATTAATAGTTTTTGTACGACATCTGTCAAAAAATGACAGACGCAATATTTCACGAAATTTGACTTGAAATATGTCTGTAAAAATATTCGTCTCTGGATATTCGTCGAGAAAGTTTTGGGGTGACACAACCGATTTTTTTATTTTATAAATAATACATAGTTCTACAATTTGTATTAAAAACATTTACCAAAAATGAAAATAAATTGTTTAAAATTAAGGCTTCTCCAATTTTTCTATTTTTTTTTTAATTCTTGATATATATTGGAAACTCATTAAAAAAATGAACGATACATGCCACACCATGTGTGGCACATTAGAGGAAAGGTAATTCAATGCAGAATTTAAATCATACCCTTTGTCCACTGCTAGGACAAAAAAACATTACATAATTGGTATCAATAATGTTATTAGTTTATTGTTAGGTATTTAAAAGAATGTAAAAATAAAAAAAAATTATAGCAATTGCTCAAAATGTTGTCCATCGTGTGCTAAACAAAAGTCAAGTCTGTCTTGGAATTCTTGTCTAACATTTTGAAAAATTTCCCTATGAATTAATTTCTCTTACAATTCTGAATGTGTGGATTTTCAAATTTTTGCTAGTCGGCACTATTAAGGTACTTTTTAGGAACTTGTTCGTTTATTTTTCTGAATTATCAGCAATTCACTTTTTGTTTCTACAAAAAATAAGAGTATCTTTGGCAAAAACCAACCTATAAACTCACTTGTTTAAAATTATTTATCAAATAAACATTGAAAATGATCTACACTAGAGCACAGAGAATTGAAATGATTTTCATTTACGGCTCCGCGAACAGATGTTCGAAAAGAGCTGCTACTCTTTTTAATGAAGAACATCCTGGTTTGCAAGTAAGTCATACTTACATTTAGAAAACTTGTTAGGAAGTTTGAGGAAACTGGATCTGTAGTAAATAAAAAAAGGACGGCAGTTAGGGTATTAGACGAAGTAACAGAAGTCGAAGTTCTGGGAAATTTTGCAATGGAACCAGCATCTTCTCTTCGCAAAGTAGCCTCTAATACTGGACTTTCAGTTTCATCAGTTCAACAAGTATTAAAAAATAATAAATATCGACCTTACAAGATGCAAATCCATCAGCAACTTCATGAAGATGATCCGGATAGAAGAGTTCAATTTTGTGAGGAAATGCTCGCATTGATTGATGACACCCCACCCTGTATAGTTCAAAATATTTGTTTTTCGGATGATTGCACATTTTTTCTTGACGGGTTTGTGAATAAACATAATTGTCGTTACTGGAGTGACAACAACCCTCATGTTTTTGTTAAAGGGCATACTCAACATGTTCAAAATCTTCATGTTTGGGCTGGCATACTGGGCGATAAAATTATTGGGCCATTATTCATAGATGGGAATTTAATTGGTCAAAAATACCTAGAAATGCTAGAAATGACCATTGACCTGCTAATTACTCAGGAGCTTGAAAATCAGGTAGATGAAGTAAGAAATCCTGCTCTAGATGAAAATCTATTACATTTTCAACAAGATGGGGCTGGTCCTCATTATCATTTACCAGTCAGACAATGACTAAATGACCATTTCCCACAACGTTGGATCGGTAGAAGAGGAGCAATATAATGGCCTGCGAGATCTCCAGATTTGACTCCTTGCGATTTCTGGCTTTGAGGTCACCTAAAGTCAGTAATTTACAAAATTAAACCTACATCTATTGTTGACCTTTGGGTACGAATTGTAAGAGAATGTCAATCCATTACTAGGGAAATTTTTCAAAATGTTAGACAAGAATTCCAAGACAGACTTGACTTTTGTTTAGCACACGATGGACAACATTTTGAGCAATTGCTATAATTTTTTTTTATTTTTACATTCTTTTAAATACCTAACAATAAACTAATAACATTATTGATACCAATTATGTAATGTTGTTTTGTCCTAGCAGTGGACAAAGGGTATGATTTGAATTCTGCATTGAATTACCTTTCCTCTAATGTGCCACACATGGTATATCGCCCATTCAAATTTTCATGTAGTAAACAAATTAAACTTAGTGATTTGAAGTCTGCATTGAATTACCTTTTCCCTGATGTGCCACACATGGTATGTTCCCTATTTAAATTTTAAAGTTGAGGGGCGTGGGGTGAAGGGGGTTGACGTTAGAGTGATGTTTGTTATCAAAAATTTTGTCCCCCTCAAATCAAAAATCGACGTGTCTCGCCATTTTTGCCAAAAATTATTGGGTAAGCCTAAATCGTGGGGGGAAATTTTTAAAAAAAAAACCCTGTATATTTTATTTCGTAAATCAATCATATGTAACCAAGATAATTTAATTTAATTAAAATTGTGGTACAGGATTTCGAGTTTTACTACCTCAACTTTTGACCACATTCGAGAATATGGATCACCTTTTGGAATTAAAAAAAATGCTCATTAACTGCTGTATAATTCATAGAAAAATCGCGATAAAATATTTTTGACCGCGGATTCTTGTTCATAAATATATCCAATAGATGCCTGAATTTTTTCAATTCTTAATTTTCATATTTAATATACAGTGAGGACCAAAAGTGTTACCCCCCCACTTTAACTCGTCTACGAATGAATTTTCGAAAAATGACTCGAACACGTCAATTTTAATTCATATCGAAGAAAGTTTATGAAGAAAAATTTCACCCTTAACTTAATCCCCTAGAGTAGGGAAGCTACCCCCATGAAAATTTTAAATAGCAAGGGGGGTCAAGTGGCAGCTCTTCAGAAAGAGGATTCAATTCTCTATTTGGCAGTGTAAAAAAAATAAAATTTGCTCTATTAGTACAAGAGAAAAGTATCTTTAAAAATAAAATAAATTAAATAAATCAAACGGCCACGAAACTGCTTTACTGTTCTTTTCTCACAATTAACTAAACTAATTATTATTAGGTATTAGAGCAAATGTTCGAAATGTTCTCCATTTACTTCGTGGCAGAAAAAAAATCTATGTTTAGTGGCTTCTCTTACGTTTTGTAAAGTTTCTGGTGTGATTGTTGAACAAATTTCCGTTATCCGTTGACGTATCTCTTGAATGGATTCACACTCAGTTTCGTAAACTTTAGTTTTTAGATAACCCCAAAGAAAAAAATCCAATGGAGTTAAATCTGGTGACCTTGGGGGCCATTCCACAGGTCCCCTTCGCCTTATCCATCTTCCCTGATAAACTGCATTTAAATAATTTCTGACAACTACTGCGTAATGAGGGGAAGCACCATCTTGCTGGAAAATTATATCCATATTAAATTCTTCGGGATTATTTTCAAATATTTCTAATATCAATGGATTTATTAATGTATCCAGCAATTCCAAGTAAAGAACACCATTAAGGTTTTGTTCAATAAATAATGGACCGACGATATGGTTACCCAATATTCCTGCCCATACATTAATTTTTTGCGGGAATTGTGTGTGAGTTTCACGAATAATTCTAGGATTCTCATCAGACCAATATCTAACATTGTTTCTGTGTACGTTACCATTCAAAAAAAAAAGTAGATTTATCACTAAAGCAGATGTGGTGTAAGTAGTTGGGATTCCTTAAGGTATTGTTGGCTATTATTTCACAATATTCTAGGCGTCGGTCCGGGTCGTCTTCAGTCAATTGGTGTACCATCCTTAATTTATACGGGTGAAATTTATACTTTTTTAGGACTCTTATTACGGTGCTCTTTCCTACTTCGCAATTCACAGCAACGGCTCTGCTAGATGAGGACGGGTTATTTACAACTTCACCTAAAATGTGAATTTGCTTTTCTTCGGTTAATTAGGAACGACCAGTACGTTTTTTGTTTAAAATGCTGCCAGTGTCAAAACATTTTGCTACCAGTAATTTAAAATAATGTCTATCAATGGGATGATCCGGAAAACGTTCGTTAAAAATTCATACCGACTCATGATAGTTGCGATTACCATAAATAATAATTGCCTCACACTTTTCATTTACGTTCCGTGGTAAAACCATTTTGAAAATTAAAAAAATGAGGGGGTAATCCCACCCAACTTTCCGAACACTCCTAGTAAAGTAATTGTTTAATCGATTATTTTAGTTTTTCTGCATCAAAATACATTAATAAAATAAGTTTACAAAAATTAAAAAAAATTAATTTTTTCTAAAAATTTTTTTTAACTTTTTATAATTTTGTATAATTTCTACAAGTATTATTTTAAAATTATGAAATATTTCACACATAATGTACTTTTTGATCCCTTTCGGTTGTACTATTTACTTTTTTCATTTGTTTTACCATTTTCGATAAAACAAAAGGACAACAAAATTTAATTTTTGTTTTATTTTGGTTATAATAATTACAATGTTAAATTCGAAGAGACTAAATTATTTTTTAAATTTAGAGTTTTATATTACCTATCGAATGGTATAAATCCCATTTTAATATCTTTAATATTTTTAAAGTTATGAGGAATTCTACAATTTTTTGAATAAAATTTTGAAAAAAATCACAATTATAGAGTTTTTTACTACAAATTTAAGGGTAATTTTTTTAAATTTTTAATATTAATTTTAACCTTAAAACAAATCAAACCTATTTTTGAATAATTTTAAAATCATTAAATAATTAATATCTCATTCAATTTTATTCAAAATGGGAAACAAACCTTTTTTTAGGTTTTTTGGATCAAAATGTATTAAAAAAGAAAGTTTAAAAAACTAAAAAAAAAAATTTTTTTTCTTAAAAATTCATGGGTAAACCCATTGAATTGTTTTAACTTTTTTCATTTTTTACCTCTCGCCCTTCAGATAAGAGAGGTATAGGAATCATGCTAAAAATTGGGTAGTGAGTTTTCAATTGATAAACACGTTTTGGGGTCCCTAGAATACGATTTTAATATTTTCGCGATGATGTCTGTGTGTGTGTGTGTTAGTGTGTGTGTGTGTGTGTGTGTGTTTGGATGGATGTTGTAGTAACGATAACTCAAAAACTACTGAATAAAAAAATTTGAAATTTTGCATACAGGATTCTGATACCCTAGATTAGATCTGATTAGATTTTGGTGCCAATCGCACAACCGGAAGTGGCAGTTGCTATGGGTGATGACGCCATTATTATACAAAACGGCAATTAAGTTTTACACATATATTTTGTATACCCTATAGTTTATTTTCATCTCATTAAAATTTTCTAAACTTTTGCCATTGTTGCCAGATTTACAAAAAAATAATTTTTTTTCATACTTTTTTGTGTCAACCTGTAAATTTTTGATTCAAAAATGGCGAGAGGTCATGTGCTGGCCACATCAGATTTTTTCTATAACTTTTACAAATACTTTGTTAAAATTATGAAATAATTTACACACATAGTACTTTTGGATCCTTTTCGGATATGCTATTTAATTTTTTCATTTATTTTATACTTATTGATAAAACGAAATTACAAAAAATTTTAAAAAATTTCTTAATTTTGTGTATAATAATTACAATTCTAAATTTTAAGAAACTAAAATACATTTTAAATTTAGAGTTTTATTTTATCTTTAGATTAGTGCAAATCCCAGTTCAATAACTTTAATATTGTAGAAGTTATTCAATTTAGTTTAAAATCATAATATAATTTTAAATGTTTCTTAGCCAATTTTTAAAAAAAAACACAATTTTTGTAATAAAATTTTGAAAAAAATTATAATAATAAAATTAATTATTACAAATTTAAAGATATTTTTTTAAAATTTTTAATATTAAAATTTAAGTAAAAAATAATAATTTAATAAGGATAAAAATTGCTTAAAAATTAAAATAAAAACTAGCGGCGAAACTATGCGGAACTCGAAAAAAAATTAAAGACAAAATTTGTAGAAAATTTTATATTCTACAATTTTGATTTTTTGTAAATTTTCATAAAAATCCATAATTTTGTCTCAAAATCTAAAAAAAGTCGCAAATGTCTATATACATTATTTTTCACGCCCTCTAGCGACGAAACTATGATTAAATCAAAAAAACGGTAAAAACAAAATGTGTAGAAAATTTTATGTTCTACAACTTTCATATCCTGTAATTTTTCATAAAAATCCATTATTTTGGTTTTTTAAGAAAAATATGAAAAAAAATTACTTTTTGATAAATCTGGCAACAATGGCAAAAGTTTTTGAAAATTTTAATAAGTCGAAATTAAACTATAACGTATAAAAAATATATGTGTAAAACTTTATTGTCATCTTGTTAGGTAATGACGTCATCACTTATAGCAACTGTCACTTCCGGTTGTCCGATTAACTCCAAAATCTATACAGGTCGTCTCCTTGTTACCCTAAATATGTATATAAAATTTCATCTAAATCGGTTCAGCCGTTTAGACGCTATCGTGTTCACACACACACACACAGACACACACACAGACACACAGACACACACACAGACAGACATCATGCTAAAAATGGTATAAATGGATTCAGGTGACCTCAAAACGTAAAGATTCGTTAAAATCTGGGTATGGTCAAAATATCATGATCGCAATACTTTCCTTCTATACAACTCTGTTGTTCGGAAAGTAATAATCGATGAATTTCGGTTTAAATTCCTAGTAGGCAACAGATGCGAGTTAAAATTTTAAATTATTTTACTTTTAATGGATGAAGGTTCACAATTGATTTTACATTGAAAAGAAAAAAATCTACTTTTTCTTAATGATAAGATACAGTTTTTATTCCTTTTAGTAGACAAAAAGAACAGTAAAGCAGTGCCGTGGTTTTTTGATTTATTTAATTTATTTTATCTTTAAAGATACTTTTCTCTTACTAATGAAGCAAATTTTATTTTTTTTACACTGCCAAATAGAGAATTGAATCCTCTTTCTCAAGAGCTGCCACTTGACCCCCTTGCTATTTAAAATTTTCATGGGGGTAGCTTCCCTACTCTAGGGAATTAAGTTAAGGGTAAAATTTTTCTTCATAAACTTACTTCGATATGAATTAAAATTGACGTGTTCGAGTGATTTTTCAAAAATTCATTCGTAGACGAGTTAAAGTGGGGGGGGGGGGGGGTAACACTTTTGGTCCGCACTGTATAATATTTAAAGTGGGCGGCGCTTACGCAAGCCAGAATACCCGTTTTCGACCGTATTTTTAACCCTCTGGGAAACCTCCTCTTTTTGAATATTTTTACAAATTTGAAAAATGTGAAATAGATTTTGAGATATTTGCAAAAAACCAAACCCCATTTTTTTTCAGTTAATTGTTTATAACTTTTGCAAGCGGCTCTTGAATTTTTTCAAAAATCATCTACAAGCTATTCCGAATCGAATTCATTTTTTATGTTTGAATTTGACTCAACTCCTGATGATGCTAACATAGTTAGCGAAACGTAAAGTGATAAAAAAAGTGTAGTTTTGGTTAGTGGTGACGATAATAATTTTTTAAAGCACACAAAGTTTTTTTTTTGGCATAAATTTTTATTCAATTATTAGTACAGGACCGTACTTTATATATCTACTAATACTGGGTATATATAAAAGTGAAATTGATATTGTTCTGTTTGACAAATAACTCGAATAATGATGGTATGTAAAAAACGAGTAGAATTTTTTGTAATTTCACGGTAACTGCGCACCATCAATTTACGAATAACTTCCGCCAACGATAGAAATTCCAGTAAGGCACAGCAAAATATCCATAATCATGGAATGCGGAGTGTAATATTGTACAAAGTGTTCGGAAGATGTATGGCAGTCGCGTTCGTCGGTTTGCGTAAATACATTTTCCAAACAAACTGAAAATATTCTCATACAAGGTGATAAGGATTCCTTAAAGGGTAATTGCCTCCACGTGTATGGCATTCTTGGCACGATCCGACGACTCCTCTTCACTCTAAAACATCACCAATAAAAGACTAAAAACAGATTTTATAAAGATCCGAGTTACACGAGAAATGTTCACCACAATGAAATTTATTTATATAAATATAGAAAATTTATTTTTTTTATATCCAATTAATTATAATTATAACAATATAATTTCCATGTGCACGTACAAGGTGTTTACTAATTTATGAACATTCCAAACATTTTTCATACCATTTTTAGTTCATAATTGTCACCGTAATTTATAATCTACATCTGAAAAAAGTCACAAGGAAATTCGCCTGATTTTTTTTTATTCGTTTGCTGTGTTCAATGTTACGCAGGTGTTAGTCTATTGTTTATTGCAATTTCATTGAACGAATTTCTAAAAGCCAAACAATAATAGCAAAGCCCATTAAAGACAATAAATACAAGGTAAAAAGAGATAATGTCGAGCTGAAGAGTTTTTCTCGCATACCGGTGTTAGATGAGATCAATACAGGGATGTATCTGAAAAGAGATTTTCCTTTAAAATTTTTTACAATTTTTAGAATATTAATAATATTAGAAATTATTTTTATAATTTAAAAACTTATGGACGAGATATAAGAAGGGGGGCAACAAAGGAGAAGAAAATATAAAAAATAATGGCAAAAAATTGCAAATGCAAATAATCGTAAATTTAAAAATGAGGGGGTAATCCCACCCAACTTTCCTAGTAAAGTAATTGTTTAATCGATTATTTTAGTTTTTCTGCATCAAAATACATTAATACAGGTTTTCCGGATCAAAATTTGTTTAAAAAACGAAAAAAAATCAAATTTTTTATCAAAACAAATCAGAGAAAATAAACTAAAAACAAAAAAATTAAGAGAAAAATGAGAAAAAAACGAGAAAAATTAGAAGAATCGAAAAAATCGGAGAAAATAAGAAGAAAACTCGAAATATTGGAAAAATCATAGAATATTGACAAAAAAATGGAAAATAATTGAATAATTGTAAAGTACGGAAAAAACAGAAAAATCAAAAATTTTTAAAAATAAGGAAAAATGGCAAAACAATGCTAAAAATCACAAAAACGACAAAATCACATAAAATAAAAAAAACGGCAAAAAATTGGGAAAAAACAAAAAAGCAAAAAAATCGTACAAAACATTAAAAAATCCGAAAGAATTGAAATAAATATAAAAAAAATCAGAGGAATAAGAAAAAAATGAGAAAAAATCTGAAAATAAAAGAAAAAAATTGAAAAAAAACACAAGGAGAAAAAGAAATCGGAAAAAATTAGAAAAAAACAAAAAACAGAAAAATGAGAAAAAAAAACCGAGAACAAATTAGAATAATCGAAAAATTGGGGAAAAAAGAAAAACAAACTTCTAAAATACGGAAAAAACGGAAAAATCAAAAAATTTAATAAAATAACAACAAAAAATACGGAAAAAATTGCAAAAAACGCTAATAATTGCAAAAAACGAAAAAAAACTTGAAAAAATCACAAAAAATTGAAAAAACGACAAAAATTTAAAAAAAAAACAACCAAAAAAATCGTAAAAACAATACAAAATTCGAAAGAATTGAAATAAATCGAAAAAATCAGAGGAATAAGAAAAAATGAGAAAAAATCTGAAAACAAAAGAAAAAAATAGAAAAAAACACAACAAGGAGAAAAAGAATCGGAAAAAACAAGAAAAAAATTAGAAAAAAACAAAAAAATTAGAAAAAATAAGAAAAAATTACAGAAATTACAAAAAATTTGAAAAAATCTGAGAAATAAGAAAACAATGAGAAAAATCAGAAAAGGAATAGAAAAAAAAACAAAAAAATGAAAAAACGAGAAAATATGGAAAAACCAAAAAAAAAACCGCTATAACTTTTACAAATACTATGTTAAAATTATGAAATAATTTACACACATGGTAATTTTGGATCCTTTTCGGATATTCTATTTACTTTTTTCATTTATTTTATACTTATTGATAAAACGAAATTACAAAAAATTTTAAAAAAATTCTTCATTTTTGCTATAATAATTACAATTGTAAATTCTAAGAAACTAAAATACATTTTAAATTTAGAGTTTTATATTATTTTTAGAATGGTGAAAATACCACTTCAATAACTTCAATATTTTAGAAGTTTAAAATCGTAATATATTTTTAAAAAATTATAATTATAAATTTAATTATTATAAATTTAAAGATATTTTTTAAAAAAATTTAATATTAAAATTTAACTAAAACATAATAATTTAATAAATATAAAAATTGCTTAAAAATTATAATAAAAACTATCGGCAAAACTATGCGGAACTCGAGGAAAAAGTAAGAAAATTTTATGTTCTACAATTTTGATTTTTTGTAATTTTTCATAAAAATCCATATTTTTGTCTCAAAATCTAAAAAAATGTCGCAAATGTCTATATAAATTTTTTTCACGCCCTCCAGCAGCGAAACTATGAGGAATTCAAAAAAACGGTAATGACAAAATGTGTAGAAAATTTTATGTTCTACTTTCATATCTTGTAATTTTTCATAAAAATGCATTATTTTGGTTATTTAAACAAAATATGAAAAGAAATTACTTTTTGATAAATCTGGCAACAATGGCAAAAGTTTTTGAAAACTTTAATCATCCGAAATTAAATTATAACGGATAAAAACTCCAAAATCTATACAGATCGTCTCCTTACTACCTTAAATATGTATATAAAATTTCATCTTAATCGGTTCAGCCGTTTAGACGCTATCGTGTTCACACACAGACACACAGACCCACACACACAGACAGACATCACGCTAAAAATGGTATTAAAAAGTTGAAGAAATTAGGAAAAATAATGGCAAAAAATTGCAAAGAATTGCAAAAAATTGCAAATTCAAATGATCGTAAAAATTCAGAATGGGGTCGCCAACAAAATGGCGAAAAATGACAAAGGATCGGAAATAGGGTTGCGGAAAAACAGAAAACAAAACGGAAATAATTGTAGCCATAAAGAAATAGAGAATTTGAAAGAATTGAAATAAATCGAGAAAATCACAGAAGAGGAAACAGAGTGAGTTAAATCAGAAAACAAAGAAAAAAAAAGAAAAACATGGAACAATGAGAAAAAAGAAGGAATTTTAAAATCGAAAAAACCCAAAAAAATCTAAAAAATGAGACAAAAACAAAGAAAAATCAGAAAAATGAGAAAAAAAAAATGAGAAAAATGAGAAAAAACCCTGAAAATGAGAAAAAAAATCACCATCCAATTGAATGATTTTTTACTCATATGTTGATTCTTATGAAAAATCTTTTTTTTTCAGCAAAATTTTTAATGGCTAAAATTCATACATATTCCTTTATTTATTTTAAGGGAAGTCAGGAAATTAATTTGTGCTTAATTTTCTTCATTTTTTAAACTTCTTAAAGAATTTTCTTACACTATTTCTTATTTTTAATAAAATCCGCAATTTTAAATAAACTGTTTTAATTGTGAGGAAATAAAAAATGTTCGTAATTTTTTTATTTTTGATATTTTTTGACATAATTTTCCTCATTTTTGACTATTTTATAAATATTTTTCAATGAATTGAATTTTTCTGTAGTTGTTGGAAATATTGTACAACTTAGCAGCGCTGCTATGAGAAAATATATTTTTTATTCTACTTTTTATGTGCTAAAATTTGTTCTAATTCACATGAATTTGAACAGTTTTTTATTCGATTATTTGTAAATTCTTGAAATTTTCAAAAACATTTTTGAAATTAGTAAAATATTTGAAATTAGAAATTCTTTAAATTTTCCAAATTTTTATAGATCGGGAATTTTTTTTTGAAATCTTCGAAATTTTAAAATTTTATAAATTAGGTTTGACATTGTTTAGAAATTTTCTAAATATTTATGGTAATTGAAATTTTTTAAATTCTTGAAAATTTTAAAACATTTTTGAAATTTGTAAAATATTGAAATTTTTGAAATTATAAAGTTTCGTTATTTTGAAAATACAAATTTTTAGATTTTCAAAATTTGGAAATCTCGGGGTTTTTTTAAAATTAGGAAATTTTACAATTTTCAAAATCCGTTTTGACTTTATTTAGAAATTTTCAAAATACCTATTTATAATAATTGAAATTTGGCATTTTTGAAATTTGTAAAATATTTGAAATTAGAAAATAATGAAATTTTTGAAATTTTGCGTTTTTGAAATTATAAAATATTTAAATTTTCGAAATTTAGGAAGCTCAGGAATTTTTTTTTAAATCTTCAAAATTTTAAAATTTTTGAAATTCGTTTTTACAATGTTTAGAAATTTTTGAAACATTTATAATAATAAAATTTTTTTAAATTCTTGAAATTTGTAAAACGGCATTTTTGAAATTTGTAAAATATTTGGAATTATAAATTCAGAACAGTCAAAATTATTTCTCCAACTGTCACATGTCAAAAATAAAAAAATCAAAATTTGAAACTTTAACATTAAATTAATTTTTGTATGACATCTGTCAAACGTGAGTGTCATTAACAAAAAATAACAGATGCAATATCTGAAAAAGTATTAATCCGATTGAGCTGAAATTAAAACGGTCAAAATTCTCCTAGAATGAACAAAAATATTATTTTCGAAAATAATCATTACATTCTGAAAATATGTGTTAAAACAGGCGTACGCCACTGACGTTGACATAGATCATGTTGAAGTTTGTGGATAATAATTTTAGTTTATTTTCTATTCCTTGATTTTATTTTCTGAAATTATTAAATTTCGAATTTTCTTTAAATTTTCGAATTATTTAAATTTTCAAAATATTTGTAAATTGTTGAAATTTTTAAAAACATTTTTGAAATTAGTAAAATATTTGAAATTAGAAATTCTTTAAATTTTCCAAATTTTTATAGATATTTTTTTTTGAAATCTTGGAAATTTTAAAATTTTATAAATTAGGTTTGACATTGTTTAGAAATTTTCTAAATATTTATAGTAATTGAAATTTTTTAAATTTTTGAAAATTTTAAGACATTTTTGAAATTTGTAAAATATTGAAATTTTTGAAATTGTGGTTTCGTGTTTTTGAAATTGGAAATTATTCAAATTTTCAAAATTTTAATAGATCGGGAATTGTTTTTTGAAATCTTTTAAATTTTAAAATTTTATAAATTAGGTTTGACATTGTTTAGAAATTTTCTAAATATTTATAGTAATTGAAATTTTTTAAATTTTTGAAAATTTTAAGGCAACATTTTTGAAATTTGTAAAATATTGAAATTTTTGAAATTGTGATGTTTCGTGTTTTTGAAATTGGAAATTATTAAAATTTTCAAAATTTTAATAGATCGGGAATTGTTTTTTGAAATCTTTTAAATTTTAAAATTTTATAAATTAGGTTTGACATTGTTTAGAAATTTTCTAAATATTTACAGTAATTGAAATTTTTTAAATTTTTGAAAATTTTAAGACAACATTTTTGAAATTTGTAAAATATTGAAATTTTTGAAATTGTGGTTTCGTGTTTTTGAAATTGGAAATTATTCAAATTTTCAAAATTTTAATAGATCGGGATTTGTTTTTTAAAATCTTTTAAATTTTAAAATTTTATAAATTAGGTTTGACATTGTTTAGAAATTTTCTAAATATTTATAGTAATTGAAATTTTTTAAATTTTTGAAAATTTTAAGGCAACATTTTTGAAATTTGTAAAATATTGAAATTTTTGAAATTGTGATGTTTCGTGTTTTTGAAATTGGAAATTATTAAAATTTTCAAAATTTTAATAGATCGGGAATTGTTTTTTGAAATCTTTTAAATTTTAAAATTTTATAAATTAGGTTTGACATTGTTTAGAAATTTTCTAAATATTTACAGTAATTGAAATTTTTTAAATTTTTGAAAATTTTAAGACAACATTTTTGAAATTTGTAAAATATTGAAATTTTTGAAATTGTGAAGTTTCGTGTTTTTGAAATTGGAAATTATTAAAATTTTCAAAATTTTAATAGATCGGGAATTGTTTTTTGAAATCTTCGAAATTTTTAAATTTTATAAATTAGGTTTAACATTATTTAGAAATTTTATAAATATTTTTAACATTTGAAATTTTTTAAATTCTTGTAATTTTTAAAACATTTTTGAAATTTGTAAAATATTGAAATTTTTGAAATTATAAAGTTTCGTGATTTTGAAAATACAAATTTTTAGATTTTCAAAATTTGGAAATCTCGGGGTTTTTTTAAAAATAGGAAATTTTACAATTTTCAAAATCCGTTTTGACATTATTTAGAAATTTTCAAAATACCTATTTATAATAATTGAAATTTGGCATTTTTGAAATTTGTAAAATATTTGAAATTAGAAAATAATGAAATTTTTGAAATTTTGCGTTTTTGAAATGATAAAATATTTAAATTTTCGAAATTTAGGAAGCTCAAAATTTTTTTATAAAATCTTCAAAATTTTAAAATTTTTGAAATTCGTTTTTACAATGTTTAGAAATTTTTAAAACATTTATAATAATAAAAATTTTTTAAATTCTTGAAATTTGTAAGACGGCATTTTTGAAATTTGTAAAATATTTGGAATTATAAATTCAGAACAGTCAAAATTATTTCTCCAACTGTCACATGTCAAAAATAAAAAAATCAAAATTTGAAACTTTAACATTAAATATCTGAGAAAGTATTAATCCGATTGAGCTGAAATTTGCTACGTAGGTTTGGGTTACCCGTCGGAAGAACTCATTAATTTTTGTATGACATCTGTCAAACGTGAGTGTCATTAACAAAAAATAACAGATGCAATATCTGAAAAAGTATTAATCCGATTGAGCTGAAATTAAAACGGTCAAAATTCTCCTAGAATGAACAAAAATATTATTTTCGAAAATAATCATTACATTCTGAAAATATGTGTTAAAACAGGCGTACGCCACTGACGTTGACATAGATCATGTTGAAGTTTGTGGATAATAATTTTAGTTTATTTTCTATTCCTTGATTTTATTTTCTGAAATTATTAAATTTCGAATTTTCTTTAAATTTTCGAATTATTTAAATTTTCAAAATATTTGTAAATTCTTGAAATTTTCAAAAACATTTTTGAAATTAGTAAAATATTTGAAATTAGAAATTCTTTAAATTTTCCAAATTTTTATAGATATTTTTTTTTGAAATCTTGGAAATTTTAAAATTTTATAAATTAGGTTTGACATTGTTTAGAAATTTTCTAAATATTTATGGTAATTGAAATTTTTTAAATTTTTGAAAATTTTAAGACAACATTTTTGAAATTTGTAAAATATTGAAATTTTTGAAATTGTGAAGTTTCGTGTTTTTGAAATTGGAAATTATTCAAATTTTCAAAATTTTAATAGATCGGGAATTGTTTTTTGAAATCTTCGAAATTTTAAAATTTTATAAATTAGGTTTAACATTATTTAGAAATTTTATAAATATTTTTAACATTTGAAATTTTTTAAATTCTTGTAATTTTTAAAACACTTTTGAAATTTGTAAAATATTGAAATTTTTGAAATTATAAAGTTTCGTGATTTTGAAAATACAAATTTTTAGATTTTCAAAATTTGGAAATCTCGGGGTTTTTTTAAAATTAGGAAATTTTACAATTTTCAAAATCCGTTTTGACATTATTTAGAAATTTTCAAAATAACCATTTATAATAATTGAAATTTTTAAGATGGCATTTTTGAATTTTGTAAAATATTTGAAACTAGAAAATAATGAAATTTTTGAAATTTTGCGTTTTTGAAATGATAAAATATTTAAATTTTCGAAATTTAGGAAGCTCAAATTTTTTTTATAAAATCTTCAAAATTTTAAAATTTTTGAAATTCGTTTTTACAATGTTTAGAATTTTTTAAAACATTTATAATAATAAAATTTTTTTAAATTCTTGAAATTTGTAAGACGGCATTTTTGAAATTTGTAAAATATTTGGAATTATAAATTCAGAACAGTCAAAATTATTTCTCCCACTGTCACCTGTCAAAAATAAAAAATGTCAAAATTTGAAACTAACATTAAATCACTGAAAAAGTATTTGTGGATACTCGTCGGGAAAGTTTTGGGGCGACACAACCGATTTTTTTGATTTCTCTTCAAATAAATTTTAACAAATTTTGCTGAATAAAAATGTTTTTTCATAACAGTGTTGCCAAATTGTCTAATATTTCCTAGAATCATGAATATATTGTTTTAGGTAAATAAATTTTATGTTTATTGAGTTCGTTTAAATTTATATAATTTCAATTCTAAGCAAAATTTTTGTAGAATCGGAACGGCATTTTTAACGTTTTTATTTTATTTATATAAATAATTTTTTTTTCTAACTTGACTATTTTTCTGTGTGAAACTGACCGACTTGCGGAGTAATTGTCCGTTCTTGGAATAATTTGTCACATCGTTTGTTGGTCGCTCCGTTACGCATACAAAGGACGCTCTTTTACTTCTTGTCGACGATGTGAAGAAGTCGAAAGCATTAAGCTCAGCGAGGTGTCAGAAAAATGGCTACTCTAACAGAACATAAAATATGTCTTCTTATGCTATAAAATAAATAAGCTCAACTACTTTTAGATACAATGTGAATAAAGAAGATTTGTTTAATTAAAATAAATTATGTTTGCTATATAGAGAGATTTTTGATATTGTAAATAGTTGCTTTTGGCGGCATCTTTACCTATAAATATTTTCCTGTTTTTTTTTACAATATAATTTCAATAAATCAAGTATGCTGAATATTCTAACATTTATCGGAAGAGATATAAGATATAATTCAAACAAATTTCAACCAACATTCATTAATTTGAATTATTACTAAGTGAATTTCATTGCTAATCCCTAAGATTTATTTCACAGATCTGAAAGATTCCCATTACTACTATAATTAGTTTCAAAAAAATATTTTTTTCCGGCTTGGAAATTGTTTTATTGTTTCGCATCTGAAATTTCGAATCTATTTTCCGACATCCTTTTCACATTTATCTGTTTTTCCACTAGAGAGGCAGAACCCACTCTATTTTCGGTGCGCTACAAATATAGTTAAAACTGTCTGCACCGAATTCTGGGTTGTGTTTGGTATTAGTACAGAGACGGCTCTAATAATTTAGATTTTTCTATTGAAAAAAAAAATGTTTTAGAAATATTTTCATTTAGTCGTTTTTAGGATGAAAAATTTTATATAATTCATTTCACTGATGATTTTATAGATTAATTATTGATGAAACGTCGGTTAGTTAAATATTTTTAATTAAAACATTAAAATCTATAAATTTTTCTTTTCATAACTGCATTATTAAGTTATGTAATAACGTAATAAAAATTGGGAAAATTAAAAAAAAAAGTATTAAAATTGAAAAAAACTAAAACTAAAATAATTTTTGACTTTTTTCCGACTAAAGGTCCAAATGTACTAATTTTAAGAAATTTTTTCTAAAAATGAAGAATTTACGCAGAAAATTATTTCTTCTTTTTATAACAGCATTGCCAATTTGTGTAATATTTCTGAGAATCCAGGAAAACTCAGTTTATTAAAAATAACTCGAAAATAGTTATTTTCCTAACAAGTGCGGAAAGTTATACTTTTCCGCACGCAATTGCAGTTGCCCGAACGACGCGAAGCGGAGTTCGGGCATGCAATTAAGTGGGGAAAAGATACTTTACGCAAGTGGAACAATATTTTTTCTACAAGCGCCTAGAATTAAAAAAAAAATTTAGCAAAAAGTATTTTTTCTACAAGCGCCTAGAATTAAAAAAAATTTTTAGCAAAAAGTATTTTTTCTACAAGTGCCTAGAATTAAAAAAAAAATTTGGCAAAAAGTATTTTTTCTACAAGCGTGCGGAAAGTTAGAACTTTCCGCACTAGTGCGGAAAAGTACAACTTTCCGCACGCTTGTAAAAAAAATAATAAAAATAAGGAAAAATACGAGAAAATTCTTCAAAAAATGTTAAAAATGAAGAAAATTAAAAATGAAATAATTTTCGACTTCTTTCAGAATAAAAAAATTATTCAAATGAACTAATTTTAACAAAAATTTTAGGACAAATAAAGATCTACACTTTAATTTTTTTTATATAACAGCGTTGTCAACTTGTGTAATATTTCCGAAAATCCAGGAAATTTCAGTTTATTAAATCGTGTCCGAAAAATTAATAAAAATAAGGAAAAGTGCGAGAAAATTGTTTAAAAATAAAAAAAATTAAAATAAAATAATTTTCCCTTCCTTGAGAATAAAAAATAGTTCAAGTGAACTAATTTTAACAAAAATTTTCGGAAAAATAAAGAATTTACACAAAATAATGTTTTTTCTTTTTATAACAGCGTTGCCAACTTGTGTAATATTTCTGAGAATCCAGGAAAATTCAGTTTATTAAAGCACGTTTGAAAAATTAATAAAAATAAGGAAAAGTACGAGAAAATTCTTCAAAAATTATTAAAAATAGAAAGAAATTAAAGTAAAATAATTTTCACCTTCCTTCAGAATAAAAAATAGTTCAAATAATCTAATTTTAACTAAAATTTTCTAAAAAATTATGATTTTACACAAAAAAATATATTTTTTTTATAAAAAATAGTTCAAGTGAACTGATTTCAACAAAAATTTTCGGAAAAATAAAGAATTTACACAAAAATATATTTTTTATTTGTATAACAGCGTTGCCAACTTGTGTAATATGAATCTAGAAAATCTCAGTTTATTAAAACATGTTCGAAAAATTAATAAAAATAAGGAAAAGTTCGAGAAAATTTTTCAAAAATTATTAAAAATAAAAAATTAAAATAAAATAATTAAAAATAAGAAAATCTGCGAAAAAATTCTTAAAAAATTTATAATAAATAAAAAAAACATAAAATAAAATAATTTTCACCTTCCCTCAGAATAAAAAATAGTTCAAATGAACTAATTTGAAGAAAAATTTTCGAAAAAATAAAGAATTTACACAATTTTTTTTTTTATATTTATAACAGCAGTGCCAACGTGTTTAATATTTCTGATAATCCAGGAAAACTCAATTTATTAAAGCTCGTTCGAAAAATTAATAAAAATAAGGAAAAGTGTCAGAAAATTCTTCAAAAATTATTAAAAATAAAAAGAAATAAAATAAAATAATTTTCACTTTCCTTCAAAATAAAAAATAGCTCAAATGAACTAATTTTAACAAAAATTTTCGGAAAAATAAAGAATTTACACAAATAAATGTTTTTTCTTTTTATAACAGCATTGCCAACTTGTGTAATATTTCTAAGAATCCAGAAAATCTCCGTTTATTAAAGCCTGTTCGAAAAATTAATAAAAATAAGGAAAAATGTGAAAATTTTTTTTAAATATTATTAAGAAAAAAAAATAAATATTTTTTCTTTTTATACCACCATTGCCAACTTGTGTAAAATTTGCGAGAATCTAGGAAATTTCAGTTTATTAAAACATGTTCGAAAAATTAATAAAAATAAGGAAAAGTTCGAGAAAATTTTTCAAAAATTATTAAAAATAACAAAAAATTAAAATAAAATAATTAAAAATAAGAAAAAGTGCGAGAAAATTCTTAAAAAATTGTTAAAAATTAAAAAAAAAGAAATAAAATAATTTTCACCTTCCCTCAGAATAAAAAATAGTTCAAATGAACTAATTTTAACGAAAAATTTTGGCAAAATAAAGAATTTACATAAAAAATATTTTTTTTATAACAGCATTGCCAACTTGTGTAATATTTCTGAGAATTCTGGAAAATTGAGTTTATTAAAGGATGCTCAAAACATTAATAAAAATAATGAAAAGTAGGCGAAAATTTGTCAGAAAATATTGAAAATAAAAAAAATTTAAAAAAATAATAATTTTCGACTTCTTTCAGAATAATAAACAGTTCAAATGAACTAATTTTAACAAAATTTTTCAGAAAAATAAAGAATTTACACTGTGTAATATTTCCAAGAACCCAGGAAAACTCAGAAGTTCGATAAATTAAAACAAATAAGGAAGAGTGCGAAAAAATTGTGTCAATTTTTTTTGTAAAATTTTAAAAAAATTTTATTGTTAAAATCCACTTTTCTCAGAGTCGTAACAGGAATCCACATAACAAGGAAAATATAAATGACAATAAAAAATACTACAAATAAGAATTTTTTCAAAATTTAAAAAATATACTTGTGAACAAAGTTCAAAAATATTGCAAGTGCGTTGAATTTTAAAAAATTTCAATTATTTTATTTAATAAATTTATCACGTAATTTTTTCCATACTTGATCCAGTGGCGTACACCTTTTTCACTCTTATTTTTTACTTCATTAACCTTAACACGTCATAACAGGACAATTACTGACTTCTACGAGCTTTTATTGTGGCTAAAACAAAATAATTTAATTATTTGATGCACTATCCTGTATATTTAATAACGTCTAAAAAAACATTTAAATTATATTAATGTGTTGTATAAATTCTTCTATTTATATCTGTTTTTTAGTTCGAAGTCGGTTCTGCATCGAAGCCTTTTGACTGGCGTTAAGAACATTTCCTTTCGGTTTTAGATAACGCCGGTCGCTGGTTATTTTAGGAAATTCGACCTTAGCTGCAAAAATAAAGTATAGTTTCTACGTAACTCTTAAATTATATTTGCGCTAAATACAGTAGGAAGCGCGTGGGTAGGACGCGATACATCGCCATATTTTCTTCGAGATTGATTTATGTCTAGTTTATGTTTTACAACTACGTTTTTATTTTAAGTAAATTCGAAAAATAGATTTTGGTCGATGATTTAAAAAAAAACAAAATTTAAAAAAAATTATACAGGGTGTTTCGCGAGTGACTGGTCAAACTTTACCAGATGGTAAAGGACCATAAAATGGTTTCATATCGGCTATTATTGTATCCCAAATATCTTTTGTTTATTTTCAAAAATTTCAATTGTCAATATTTTGACTAAAGTTGCTCTAATTTGAACCAAATTTGGTATGTATATTCTAATGTGGGTAATCTGCCAAATTCTGTTCCGTAAAAAACAAAATAGTATAAAAATTCACCCTGTATATGAATTTTGACAATTTTTTATATCGCTTATTAAACTTCAATAATAACTTCATAAAAGTTCACGATAGGTAAGGGAACTTTTAAACCACTCTTACCAGTACAGATTAATTTGTCATAACGGTCCAGTTCCGTGGCCCGCTCGCTCACCCGATCGTACCCCTTTAGATTATTTTTTGTGGGATCATCTAAAACAAAAAGTATACGCTTATCTCGAAATGATCAGAGCTGGTGTAAATAATTTAGTGTTATGATCAAGAAAATTGCATTTAAATTGGAGGTGGATATTTCGAAAAATTGTTATAATCTTGTTATCTTGTATTAGGTTTGTTTTTTTGTATTAGTTTTAGTTAATCACTTTTATTTATTATTTAACATAATTTTAACTACCTGTTTTTTTTTCGATCATTATTTTTGACGTATGTTGGCCAATAGTAGTAATAAAATTAAACGTGAGTTTTATTTCGCAAAATTAAAAACTTTAATGAATATATCTGCGTACGTAAATTTTATTTAAAAACGGTTAATCGTAAATTTAGGAATTAAAACTAGAATTACTAAAAATGTGTGAAAAACTGAGAGTTTGATTTGTTTACGTTATTATTGTAGTTTATTAAAAGATATTGAAAGTTGGAAAAATTCATTATACTTTGTAAAAAAATATTTTTTTTGAAGGCGTTAAAATAACTTTTTGTTGTTTACGATACAGAATTTGGTAAATTACCTACATTAGAATATACGTACCAAATTTTGTTTAAATTAGAACCCTCGCTAAAATATTGACAATTGAAATTTTTGAAAATAAACGCAAAGACCCTGTATATATTAAATAAAAGATATTTGGAACATAATAATAGCCGATATAAAATAACTATATGGTCCTCTATCATCTGGTAAAATTTGACCAGTCACTGGCGAAACACCCTGTATATAGTTATAAAAAATCATCAAATAAAATAATACATCTTTCACAAAAGTTGGTAAGTAAAAGAAAGCTTGTTTCAGATCACGTATTGGGGCAAAAAAGCTGACGTGACGTATTGAAAATGTAGAGGGATCTTTATTTTTAGAAATATTAATGATCAGTAAAAATATTAGATAAAAAGTATCCCAATGAAATTTATTTAGAATTAAGAAACCCAGTATCTAAAAAGTGGGGGTCCACCGCTGGACTCTTCTTTACGATGATTAAACCAAAACTAGGTTTTCATTATTTTTTTAAATCTTGGGTTCTGTAACGAAGTTACTTTAAATTCCGTAATAATTAATATATTTAAATTAATGCGCGCACGGCACTGGAATAGAACTAACTTAAAATTATGGGAATGGCTAGAAGCTTCGAATACCAGTTGTAACCACCACCGAAAGATGGAGTTACTGGCGTACTAGTTTCGCATACCCAGCCGATCGTAATAATTAAAATATTTAAATTAATTCGCGCACGGCACTGGAATAGAATTAACTTAAAATTATGGGAATGGCTAGAAGCTTGGAATACCAGTTGTAACCACCGCCGAAAGATGGACTCACTGGCGTACTTGTTTCGCATACCCAGCCGACCTTATGGTATACGGAAGCCGGAGTCGATCTAGTCAGTTGCTGCGGCAGTCTCAATTAGAGTTACAGTGGCAGTACCTCGACATTTAGAAACAGGGCAAGCTGAAGGGAGCGCAGCCAATTTCAATTGTATCTTAGTCCAGTTCCGTTAGCCCGACCTTCAACGCCAGCCTGGAAGAATCATTTTCACTTTTTGTTTATTTTATTTCATTTGAAGCTTAAAATCAGCAGCAAAAATACACAAGTACTCAACCCAGTAGTAGTAAAAATTGCCCTTCTATCCGTTATAAATGCCATAATGACTTCTGGAGTGTTTCTTCTCCACTGACGCTGCCCGTGCAAGTGGCCTTTACACTATAACCGGAAGGTGGCGTCTATAACTGATTTTGCTGACTCGTCAATTAAACTATTTTTTTGTGTATCTTTGAGTCAAACTAAGATTTTCTTTTTATTATTTTTTCCCATCGTAGGTTCAACTAACTGATTTTGCTGACTCGTCAATTAAACTAGATTTTTTTTGTTTTTTTTTATTACGTTTTCCAATCGTAGGTTCAACTAACTGATTTTGTTGACTCGTCAATTAAACTGGGTTTTTTTGTTTCTTTTTTCCCATCGTAGGTTCAACTAACTGAATTTGCTGACTCGTCAATTAAACTATTTCATATGGTTTCTTTTTATTAATTTTTCCCATCGTAGGTTCAGTTAACTGATTTTTCTGACTCGTCAATTAAACTAGATTTTTTTTTGTTTTTTTTTTATTACTTTTTTCAATCGTAGGTTCAACTAACTGATTTTGCTGACTCGTCAATTAAACTAGATTTTTTTTTGTTTCTTTTTTCCCATCGTAGGTTCAACTAACTGATTTTGCTAACTCGTCAATTAAACTATTTTTTATGGTTTTTTTTTATTATTTTTTCCCATCGTAGGTTCAACTAACTGATTTTGCTGACTCGTCAATTAAACTAGATTTTTTTTTGTTTTTTTTTATTACTTTTTCCAATCGTAGGTTCAACTAACTGATTTTGCTGACTCGTCAATTAAACTATTTCATATGGTTTCTTTTTATTAATTTTTCCCATCGTAGGTTCAGTTAACTGATTTTTCTGACTCGTCAATTAAACTAGATTTTTTTTTGTTTTTTTTTTTATTACGTTTTTCAATCGTAGGTTCAACTAACTGATTTTGCTGACTCGTCAATTAAACTGGGTTTTTTTGTTTCTTTTTTCCCATCGTAGGTTCAACTAACTGATTTTGCTGACTCGTCAATTAAACTAGATTTTTTTTTGTTTTTTTATTACCTTTTCCCATCGTAGGTTCAACTAACTGATTTTGCTGACTCGTCACTTAACCCAGTTTTTTTTGGCTTCTTCAAATTCAGAAAATTCTGCTAACCAATTTCCTACGTGCTACGAGAATAGAATTTACCCTATTTTTTTAGTGACTCTGTATATATTACTACTAGAGAATATTGCGCATTTGGAAAATATATTTATTCGAGTTGTTTTTTTCAAATATCTAAATCAATTTTAAAAATATACTCTTATACAGGGTAATTTTCATGGATAATTTTTTGATTGTGATTTAAATTTTAGTTATTGCTTTTATCTATACAAAATATCTGTACCCAAAATTAAACAATATATACAGGATGATTCCAAAAAAAATTGATATACTTTCCAGTACTAAGACCAAGAAATTTCCAAGTAAAACTCTGTATATACTTTATTATAAATTTATATTTTTTTAAAAATCCAAAAGGTTATCCATTATCTCAAATGTGTCTATAATTTTGACATTACTTAATTCATACTATATTTAAGTAATGTCAAAATTTCACTTCCCTTTGGTAAGTTATAGTTGTTTTGTTTCTTCTCGTCAATTAGAACTTTGTATTGTAGGCCTGATGATGGTAGTCTGCCGAAACTAGTTGCCAACCATTTCAAAAAAATTTTCTTCAATATATTTTATGTGGAGTTTTATTACCTACATATTTTTTTAAAACTACATATTCTTCATATTTCGGGGTATATTTTTATTTGTAATGAATTTTTCTCATGATTATCAACTCTACTGTAAATATAAAACTTATTTATAACAAAAGAATTAAATTTATTTTTATTGCCATTTTCGAAATTAAAAACGAATTAATTCGAAATTCATTGTTCATAAAATCATTCATATTTGAAATGTTGTTGTTTATAGTATTTATGGCGTTTTCTGTGATCCAAATTCAAGCAGATCAAGACACATTTTCTTTTACTAAGGTTATTTTTTTTCTATGTTGTATGTAGATTTTATTATAATTATTTTATTATAGCTAGTAACAACAATTGCTTGCGTGTTCATAGATTGTGAAAATTCCAATGCACATATTAATGGAGGGGGCCATTTAGAGCCTGCCAATTGGTTAAAACCATTTATTCCTAATAAATTGACTCTAGACGGATCCATCGATCTGAGAGGCGTAGATAAAAATTAAATTTATAACAAATATTGTTTTTATAAATGAAATAAAATCATTTGTTTTTTTTTTCTATTAAAATACTGAAGACTAAGAATTTTTGTCTTTACAGATTGATAATATTTTTGACGTGTTTTTTTACATACCTAAAATAACTATTTTAAACTTAACCTAATTTAAAAAAAAAACCAACATTAATCGAAATACAATTTTATTAAAAATATCAAGGCACAGTTCACGTAAATCCAAATGCTAATAAATATTTCAATGCGTATAAAAACTTAAATACAAAATAAATATAATTTTAATAGTACTATAAAAATATTTTTTTAGTGCTATTAAATTTTTGTTATTAAAAAATAAATAAATCCACCTTGTACAATAAGATGATATAACAATCGTACATTCTACAAAACATTTTGGGCATGCGGCCAACGCCGGTTTATTATTCATAGTTTGATTTAACAGGGAAAGTGTTTTTAATGTTACAATTCGGTTTTGGTTTAGTATTTTTAAAACTGCGATATCGTCCAAAAATAAAACGGCCTGGAAACGTTTCACTAATAAATACATTTATTTTCTTAAATTAAACCAAAAATAATTTTAATAATTTATTTTTCGCAAATAATTACCATTTATGGAAATTAGATAGTTACTGTTTATGGCCCTTAGACTCCAATTTTACGTCCTAGATAGTAATTTGTCCTAAATAATTCAATTTATGGCCCTTTGGTTTTAATTTTTCGAAGAGCCTGATTTGACAAGTTTATTTATCGTTTGTGTTTTTTAGATAATGATTTTTTTTTAATAATTAAAATTTATGGCCCTAATTTATTCTATATAATTATCATTTATGACCATTAGATACTATTTTTTCGTGAAAAATTGAAGTCCAAGGGCCATAAACAGTCACTATCTTTGAAAAATTAAATGCCAAAGGCCATAAATTGAATTATTCACGAAAAATTACCATCTAACAGACATAAACGATAATTATATAAAATAAATTAGGGCCATAAATTTTAAGTATTTAAAATAAATCATTGACTACCAATCACAAACGATAAATCCACGTCAAATTAGACTCTAGGACCATAAACAGTAATTATCTTCGATAAATTAAAACCTAAGGGCCATAAATTGAATTATTTACGACAAATTAATACCTACGAGTCATAAACGATAATTATATATCTAATATTGGAGTCTTAAGGGCCATAAAGAGTAACTATCTTTGTAAAATTAAAGTCAAAGGGCCATAAATTCAATTATTCACGAAAAATTACTATCTGACGGTCATAAATGGTAATTATATGCAATAAATTAGGGCCATAAATTTTAATTATTTAAAAAATATCAATAATTACAAATCACAAACGATAAATAACCACGTCAAATTAGCCTCTAGGACCATAAACAGTAATTATCTTCAAAAAATTAAAACCTAAGGGCCATAAATTTAATTATTTACGACAAATTATAATCTAGGAGTCATAAACGATAATTATATACCCACAATTAGAGTATAAGGGCCATAAACAGTACTATCTTTGTAAAATTAAAGGCCATGGGCCATAAATTGAATTATTCACGAAAAATTACTATCTAACAGCCATAAACGATAATTATATAGAATAAATTAGGGCCATAAATTTTACTTATTTAAAAAATATCAATAACTACAAATCACAAACGATAAATAACCACGTCAAATTAGACTCTAGGACCATAAACAGTAATTATCTTCAAAAAATTAAAACCTAAGGGCCATAAATTGAATTATTTACGACAAATTACTACCTACGAGTCATAAACGATAATTTTATATCTAATATTGGAGTCTTAAGGGCCATAAAGAGTAACTACCTTTGTAAAATTAAAGGCAAAGGGCCATAAATTCAATTATTCACGAAAAATTACTATCTGACGGTCATAAATGGTAATTATATGCAATAAATTAGAGCCATAAATTGAATTATTTTCGACAAATTACAATCTAGGTGTCGTAAACGATAATTTTTAAATAATTAAAATTTATGGCCCTAATTTATTATATATAATTATCATTTATGACTGTTACATAGTAATTTTTCTTGAATAATTAAATTTATGGTACTTGGCCTTTATTTTTACAAAGATAGTTACTGTTTATGGCCCTTAGACTCCAATTTTAGGTATATAATTACCGTTTATGGCTCCTAGATAGTAATTTGTTTTAGTTTTTCGAACATAATTACTGTTTATGGCCCTAGTGTCTAATTAGACAAGATTATTTATCGTTTGTGATTTTTAGTTAATGATTTTTTTTATATAATTAAAATTTATCGCCCTAATTTATTGTATACAATTATCCTTTATGATTGTTAGATAGTAATTTTTCGTGAATAATTCAATTTATAGCCCCCAGCCTTTAATTTTACAAAGATAGTTACTGTTTATGGCTGTTAGACTCCAATTTTACGTATATAATTATTGTTTATGACTCCTTGATAGTAATTTGTCGTAAGTAATTCAATTTATGGCAACTAAGTTTTAATTTTTCAAAGACAATTACTGTTTATGGCCATAGAGTCTAATTTGACGAGGTTATTTATCGTTTGTGATATTTAGTTAATTATATTTTTTATATAATTAAAATTTATGGCCCTAATTTATTGTACATAATTATCATTTATGACCGTTAGTTAGTCTTCAATTTTACGTATATAATTTTTTGAAGATAATTATCAATTTATGGCTCTTATGCTTTAATTTTTCGTAGATATTGGCCCTTTTCGTAAATAATTATTATTTGTGACCTTAATTTATTGTACCTATATAATTATCGATTATGACTTTTAGATAGCAATTTTTCATAAATAATTCATTTTACGACCCTTACTGTCAGTAGATAGAACGTCCTTTAACTTTAAAGATTCAATAACTAAAGGCGATGACGTTTAGAATAAAATTTAATGAGTTGATTTCTTGTACAATTGTCACAATCTAAACGTCATTGTCGTTAGTTACAGAACCGTTAAAGTTAAAGGACGTTCTATCTACTGACAATTAGTCTTTAATTTTTCGAATTACTATTTATGGCCCTTAGATTAAAAATTTTATGTATATAATTATCGTATATGAGTCTTATGTAATAATATTTAATAAATAATCATCATTTATGGCCCTAATTTCTTGTAGATAATTGTCTTTATAACTCTTAAATAGTATTTTGTTGTAAAAAATTCAATATATGGTCCTTCGGCTTTAATTTTCCGAAGATAGTTAATATTTATGGCCCTTAGACTCCAATTTTACGTATATAATTATCGTTTAGGGCCCTAATTTCTTGAAGTTATTTATCGTTTATGACTCTTAAGTAGTAATTTTTTGCAAATAATTCAATTTATGGCCCTTAGGCTTTAATTTTTCACAGATATTTTCCGTTTGTGGACCTTAGATTTCAATTTTATGTATATAAGTATGATTTATGACTCTTATGTAATAAATTTTCGTAAATATTTATAATTTATGGCAGTAATTTCTTGTAGATAATTATCGTATTTAACTTTTAGGTACTAATTTTTTGGAATTAATTTGATTTATGGCCCTTAGTCTTTAATTTTCAGAAAATAGTTACTGTTTATGGCCCTTGGAGTTATGAGTTCTTGTAAATAATTATCATTAATGGCCCTAATTTCTTACAAATAATTATCGTTTATAACTCTAAGATAGTAATTTTTCGTAAATAATTTAATTTATGGCCCTTGGGCTTTAATTTCTCGCAGATATTTACCGTTTATGGTCCCTTAACTCCAGTTTTTCGTAAATTTATGGCCCTAATTTCTTTTAGATAATTGTCCTTTATGACTTTGTCATAATTTTTCGAAAATAATTATCATTTTTGGCCCTTGGGCTTTAATTTTCCGAAGATAGTTAATATTTATGGCCCTTAGACTCCAATTTTACGTATATAATTATCGTTTAGGGCCCTAATTTCTTGAAGATATTTATCGTTTATGACTTTTAAGTAGTAATCTTTTGCAATTATAATTATCGTTTATGACTCTAATTTCATAATTTTTCCTAAATAATTATCATTGATGGCCCTAATTTCTTGTATCGTTTATGACTCACAGACAGCAATTTTTTGTAAATAATTCAATTTATGGTATTTACCATTTATGGACCCTAGACTCCAATTTTACTTATATAATTGTCGTTCATGATTCTTACGTAATAATTTATCGTAAATAAGTTTCATTTATGGCCCTTATTTCTTTTAGATAATTATAGTTTGACCCTTAGATGGTGTTTCATAAATAATTCAATTTATGGTCTTTAGTCTTTAATTTTCCAAAGATAGTTACTGTTTACGGCCCTTAGACTCCAATTTAACATATATAATTACTGTTTATGGCCCTACAGTTTAATTATACGTAATTAATTATCGTTTATGACTCTTATGTAATGAATTTTCGTAAATACTTATCATTTGTGGCCCTAATTTCTTGCAGATAATTATCGCTTATAATATTGACAGTAATTTTTCGGAAATAATTCAATTGGTGGCCTTTAGCTTTAATTTTCCGTAGATATTGACCATGTATGGCCCTTAGACTCTAATTTTTCATTGGCCCTAATTTCATGTAGATATTTATCGTTTATGAGTCTTAAATAGTGATTTTTTGCAAATAATTCAATTTATGGCCCTTGGGTTTTAATTTTGCGCAGATATTTTCTGTTTGTGGACCTTATACTTCAATTTTACGTATATAAGTATCCTTTAAGACTCTTATGTAATAAATTTTCATAAAAATTTATCATTTATGGCCATAATTTCTTGTAGATAATTATCGTATACTACTTTTAGGTAGTAATTTTTTGGAAATAATTTAATTTATGGCCCTTAGTTTTTAATTTTCCAAAGATAGTTACTGCTTATGGCCCTTAGTCCCAAATTTTACGTATATAATTATCGTTTACGACTCTTATGTAACAATTTTTCGTATCGTTTCATTGATGGCCCTAATTTCTTCTAGATAATTATCGTTAGATAGGAATTTTTCGTAAACAATTCAATTTATAACCCTTGGGCCTTAATTTTCCATAGATATTTACCGTGTATGGACCTTTGAGTTACTTATGATTTTCTGTAAATAATTACATTTTGTGGCCCAAATTTTTTGTAGGCAATGATCTTTTAAATTAACTACAGGGCGTCAAAAAAATGAAACTTTGTCACCGATATAAAATCTGTTTTGAAGATGTAGATAAATTATTATATCATCAAATATAAAAAAAATATAAACAAACTTATATTCTAAGACTAGCACATAATATAAGTGAAAGCTTTCAAAAAAACTTGTTAACAACAATAAACAATATTAACACAAAACTATATAAGTTATAAACAATCTCATTATTAAACAGTAACGTTGTTAATATTTTGGTCCTCTTGATGATTGGGTTAAAAAAACAAAAAATCATTTTTGATGTTTTCTTTAGCATTAATGTTTATTTCGTCATAAATGTAATGCCCAAATCTTTTTCTGTACTTATAACGTTTCTTTATAAGTTGCGTTCGGAATAAAAAATTTAAAAAAAATGACCGGAAAAGGAAGTAACAAATTCGCGAAGAATATAAATATGTAGTTATTTTTATTTGTATTTAGTTAATTTCAAATATCAAAATGAAGATTATTTACACGTTGAAGATTTTTTTATTTTTATTGGTTCGTTTACTTCCTCTTAGACAAATCTAATTCGCCTTGACCGTTAGTAGCCATCATAGATAAGGGGATGGTAATAAATTGCGGATGACCGGAACTGCCGTCTGAAGGCGCTAAACTCAGAATAACTCCTCCGGCAGATGGCGCTGCGGCGTACATCATACCTTGTGATGTTTGATAAACCAATGGAGATAACATCGATGTAGGTTGGGATTTTGTTGTGGATGTTGACGTGGAAGTTGATATAGTGGATGAAGGGGTAGATTTCGTTGGATAAGGGGATGAAGGTGGGGATATTGAAGAAAAACTAGGGGTATCTGGTTGTGCGAAGACTGATAAAGGATTTTCCGAGTCCATTTCAGCATCGCTGCAGCTGTCACTGGATTCTGCTCCTGATAGATTGTCATTCTGAAATGAAAAAAAAAATATTAGGGTAAATTTTGTCACTTGTGAAATTTCAAATATGTTATTATAAGATCTTCCTACATGATAATTTAATTATATAAACGCAATTAAGTTTTAATTAAATTTAATTACGATTTTTTAACTGTGTGTAGGTTGTCTTTAACATGTTTAAAATGTATATTTCATTAACTTTTTTTTTACTGGGAATAACGGGATTTTTGGTATTAAATAAAACTTGATAGTTTTAACTTACGAAAATGTTTATTAAGCAAAATATAAATTTTATTCAATACGAATAGGAAAAAACAACAACCAGAACAGGAGGGCACAATAATAATAAGTATCCATCGTCTATCTATAAATGTTTTAAGCTGACCGTTTATTTCTTGACGATGTATAATATTTAAGTACAATATTTAATATTAAAAATATATGTAAATTTATATAACACTAAAATAAACATTTATAATAATTTTTCTATACAGGGTGATTCATTGGGAAATGTGCATACTGTAAGGGTAGATGAGGCACACCGAGGTGATTCAAAATAACCTATATTTAATGGATCTGTCTTTCTTTATAACCTAGATACAGAGTGATTTAATAATTTTGTCCTTTTTTTAACTTAAGAACCACCCTATATATTTTTCTAATATTTGGTACGTACGTTTTTTGTCCAATGTGGTGTCGATTAACATAATAATTCAAAATCATAATTAAAAAAATTAATATGTAGGTTTGGACTCCAAACAACACCTTGTATATCAACATTTTAAAATTGTATTAACATATTTAGAAAGAGCAGAAAATGTTAAGTAACACTGAATGTATTTGGTATTTCCGCATCCAATTTTGTAACTTATTAACTTGAGTCAAATCTTGATCTTTCGATAAAAAATCGGCTGTGTCACCCCAGAACTTTCCCGAGTTAGCTGTAGAGAATAGGATTATTTTAATTACAAAATACTAAGCATTACAATAATTTATGGAACACATTAAAAATAGCGAGCCGATGGTGAATACGTCTACCGAATTGATATCTCAATGTTGATGACATAAGCGGCGCATGCGCACGTTGTATATCACACTGCTACAATTAGGATCTCCTAAAATCATGTGTAAAAACTATTGGGAATTCGGGAAAAATTTTCATAGAATAGTTGTAGGGAATTTTAAATGTGTATTTTTCTCGCCATCTAGCGGCGAAACTAAAAGTTAAAGAAAATTTGATGCTTTACAACTTCGCACAAGAAAATTTTGCACTAAAATGCATTGTTTGTCCTCAAAATCAAGAAAAACTAGAGAAAACCTACATGCATATTTTTTACGCGCCCTCTAGTGGCGCAATTATTAAAAATTGTGGAAAAAACTTCAGACAAAAGTTGTAGGGAATTTTATTCTCTAAAACTTTGTACTACAACATTTCGCACTAAAGTGTATTTATCGCATTCGAGGCACACACCGACCCTTCATTCCAAATTTCAGCATGATTGGTCAAACGGTTCGGCAGTTATCGTGGAAGATTACACACAGACAGACCATGCGCTGGAAATGGTTTCAATCTTCTTGGGGGACCTCAAAATGGATATTTCCATCGATATCTCGATTATTTTTTTTGTTCGTTCTTTATACTTTCCCTTTGATGGGTCCGGGAAAGTAAAAATTAGAAAAAAGAAATAATTTGAAAAAAGAAAACAATCAGAAAATATGAGGGAAGATTAGAAAAACTCGAAAAAAGACAGAAAAAGACAGGGAAAAAAACCGAAAAAAAAACTAGAAAACACAGAAAAAAAGCAAAAAATCAGAAAAATGAGAAAAAAAAAACGAAAAAAAATAGAAGCATTAAAAAATCAGTAACTACAGTAAAAATCAAAAAACAACAGAAAAAATAAATAAAAAACCTAAATATTGAAAAAAAATTGAAAAAAACAGAGGAATAAGAAAAAATTAGAAAATAAAAGAAAGAATTAAAAAAACCGAAGACAATGAGAACGAAAAAATCGGAAAAAATCGAGAAAAAAACCAGAAAAACGAGAAAAAAACAAAAAAATTAGATGAATCGAAAAATCAAAAAGATCAGAAAAAAATCGGAAAAATCAGAAAACATTGGATAAAGTTGAAGGAAAAATCGGATAAATGGAAAATTAAATTGTAAAATACGGAAAAAACGAAAAATGCAAAAGTGAACGAAAAAAAAATCGCAATAGAACGCGAAAAATCGAAAAGTAACGCAAAAAAGAACAACTAAAAAACGAGATACAATTGTAACCATACAAAAAAAATTCAAAAGAATTTAAATAAATCGAAAAAAAAAACTCAAAAAATCGGAAAAAATTAGAGTAAGAAAAAATTAGAAAACAAAAGAAAGAAATACAAAAAAAACAGACCAGTGAGATAAAAATGAAGAAGAATTAGAAAAATCCAAAAAGAATAAAAAAAAAACAGAAAATCAGAAAAATGACATATTTTTTACGCGCCCTCTAGTGGCGCAACTATTGGAAATTCTGGAAAAAGTTTAAAACAAAAGTTGTGGGGAATTTAATGATTTAAAACTTTGTACTACAACATTTTGCACTAAAGTGTATAATTTGTGCTTGAAATTTAAAAAAAGCAAAAAATTGTTACATGTGTATTTAATCAATGTCGGTCTTGAGGACCTTCTACTGTACCAATTTCAACCAAAATCTAATGGTCGCATTCTAGGCACACACCGACCCTCCATACCAAATATCAGCTTGATGATTGGTCAAACGGTTCGGCAGTTATCGTGGAAGATTACACACAGACACACAGACAGACCATGCGCTGAAATGGTCTCAATCTTCTTGGGGGACCTCGAAATGGATATTTCCATCGATATCTCAATTTTTTTTTTGCTCGTTCACCTTACTTTCCCTTTGATGGGTCCGGGAAAGTAAAAAGGGACAAAATTATTATCTAAGTTATAAAGAAAGACAGGTCCATTAAATATAGATTATTTTGAATCACCTCGGCGTGCCTCATTTCCCAATGAATCACCCTGTATAAAATTGATTGATTAAATATCTCAAATTTTTAAAAAAAAAATTATTTTTACATGGCTCGTTTCTTACACAATTTTTCTCTTAAAACCACAAATTCTACAGTAATTGAACAACAAATGTTTAAGACAGATATTAATTGGAAACCAGTTTTTTTAGCGTTATTCATATTCCCCTTATTTTAAGATAAACTTTCCACCTTAAAGTTGTAGTTTTGTAATACAATATTTTTTTAGGTTGAACGCCAAAGAAGTTGAACAGACGTAAAAAAAAAACAACAAATAATGAAGCAGCGATCTCGGAAAAATAAACATCCTGGCTAGTTCACTTTTAACGAATAATTTCCATTGAGGTGAAATACGGCAACCAAAAAGCAGAAAGAAGACTATAAGAGACGATAGCGACTATATTAATGGTGTAATCAACGGATGGATGGGGTACAACAAAAAAATACAAGAAAATAGAGGCATGGATTGCAGGAAATAGATCAGATCTTGTCTAGATCTATAGTTTGAAATATTTTTTTTAATGGTAAGAGCGCAAGTTTTAAATATTACTAGGGCCCACCCATACTTCACCTTTGGTGAAGATGGGCAAACCGTAGGATTGAAATCGTGCAAAAATCTGAAAAAAATTTTGTTGCTCCAAAAAAAAAATGTCTGTCTGTGTGGATGTCTGTGCGCACGATAACTCGAGAACGGTACGGCCAATCCGGAAAATTTTTTCGGCCATCAGTTTTTATTTAAAAAAGGAATTATGTATTAGAAGATAAGCTTTTTCGGGTCCGAGGATCCTGGGCCCTTTCGAGATATCTCTATAAGGAAAGCACATTTGTCGATACTGATTTCTTTTAAAGCGTTGTGCAAGTCAAGATGCGTCAATTGATATCCATCATATCGCATTGAAAAAAAATTGAAAAATTTGAAAAAAAAAAATTTTTTTGGAAAAATTCCCATGGAATCGGAAACGGGCCGTAGTCTTGAAAAATCGCGCAGAGGTTATTTCTTTTACTAGTTTTACTAAAATTAAAATGTTTATAACTTTTTAATAAATAAATTAAAAAAAATAAAACTATGCATATAAATACTAAACGACAGGGTTTATATTTATGCATATCAAGCATAGTCGTAAATAATTAGAAAATGGAAAAATTCGACAAAAAAATTTAGAAAGAAAGCGACAGTTTCCCTTTATTTGAATTATGTATAACTTTAAATTTTCATTACAATCGGAGAGAAATTATATCTGACCCCCAAAAAATAACAAAATTTTTCAAAATTTAGATTTTAAAATTAATTAGTAAAGAGGTACTTTAAGGGGTGTAGATTCCAAAGCATCTATTCTTCTCTATCTCTTTTAGTTTCCGAGAAAATTGAGTTTTGAAACGAAAAAAAATGGTGGGACCGAAACTTCTACAAAATTCGAAAAAAAAATGTCAAGCAATAAATCAGGAAGAAACCAATAGTGCCCCTTTATTCGAAACATATTTCTCTATGTTTAACTCAAGTTTCGTTACAATCGGGGAGAAATAATATCTGACCCCAAAAAAAGGCAACCTTCAAAAATCTTCAAAATTTTTTACAATTTAGATTTTAAAAATAATTTCCAAAGGGGTATTTTTAGGGGCGTAGATTCCAAAAAAGCATCTGAACGATTTACGAATATTAGTATTCATAAATGTTGAAAGAACACTAGACTTATATTTTCTTAATGACATCGAAGGACCAAACTCTTTAGGTAGGAGTTAAACCAAAATAAAAACAGTATTTGAAATAGGAATGTAATTCTTATTCCATTTATTCCTAGTACTAACATGAACAGAAAAATAATAAACGGCACATTAATTTAAATTATGAAACCGAAATCAAATATAACTCATCACTTCACTCACTGTAAAAAACTATTTACATTTTTTCTTATTACGACAACTCAGAAACTTTTTGGGTGTGGTTCATTACGCACCATTTTTATTATTTGAAGAAACTTTTTACTCTATTGAATGCGACTGCATCCGTTTACAGTCGATAAGCGAGAGTGAGATTATGCTCTAAATTTTAGCGGAGAGTAGGGTTGCAGGTTTTTTATTGGTAGGAGACATGATACGTGGTATCCAAATAGCCTTGAATTCAGAATCTTAGCGGGAACAAATATATTTATATTTTTTGTCTCTTATAATAATGGGATAAATAAACACATTTTGAAATATTTCATGTTTTCTTTTAGTTTTAAATATACTTTTTGGCAAGTAATAATAACAATAAGAATAGTAACAATAACAAGAATAACTACTAATAATAATAGTATAATTTAACGTGTAATTAAAATTAAAAAAAAAACAAATTTGAAAATCTAAATTTTAGTTTTTTGAGCACACCTAAAAACTGAAGAATTATTTTTTCTAAAATTTGAAAATTATTTTTACAAGCAGGTAGTCAGTCCATCTGTGTGTGGTGCCCGGTTGATGATGCTTCTTTTAAGGATTAAAAATTCTGGAGCCAGGTTCAATTATCGTATTATTTGCAACTACCTGCTTGGTGCCCAGTTGATATCCGCCCCTATTCTTCTCTTTTAGTTTCCGAGAAAATTGAAATTTAAAATGAAAAAAAAATGTGAGAGCGCAGCTTCTACAATTTTCAAAAAAAAAATGTTAAACAATAAATTAGGAAGAAACCAACAAAAACTAATGGGTTCTTTCGACGGGTAACACAAACCCATATACCAAATTTCAGCTCAATCGGATTAAACGTGTAGCCTCTATCGTGGAAGAATATACACAGACAGACAGACAGACAGACAGCCTTCCATCTGGGAATGGTCTTAATCATCTCCATCTTTATCTCGAACATTACTTTCCCTTCTTGGAGGTGGATCGGAAAAGTAAAAATTAATTTATTCTGAATTTGTAGGTACTAGAACAAATTTGGGATGTGTCAAAATAGATATCATTTGTATTTCATCAAAAATCCGCTAAACAAGAAGTTAAAGCTATACAGAATGAAGATGATCCAGATTTTGATGAAAAGGAAGATTCAATGATTCTGATTAAAATATAATTATTTTAAAATGTGATTATAGTATGGTTCAACTGTTCAATATATTTTTATATCTTTCAAAGAGTTAACTATTAATAAATCATTACATTTCTTTAGAAATTTTGTAGTTTTACTTAAACCGACCGCATTTAAATATGATTGAAAATGGCGTATATTAATTTTTGTCTGGTGCCATCTATAGTTAGGTAGCATAACTAATTTCTTTATCTGATTAGAAATAGTGTTGCAACGCAACTCAAATAGCGCCATCTGTTGGATGTTGCATAATATACTAGTTGAATTACTAACAAATAGATGGCGCAACAACTGGCCATCATGTGCCTGTTTACAGACTCCAAGTAACAAGCTTAATTTAATAATTTTTGTTATTTCATTTTTTTAATTTAACGTGTAGAGTTTCGCTTCTTAATTCCTTATAGTTTAGGAGTTATTAAAAATTTAAAAAAATGGCGAGAGCGCGATCTCTATATTTTAAAAAATCGATAACTACCTTAATAAATTTTTTTGAGAAAAACTACTTTGTTTTTCGAAATCCACGTACTTTATACTACTTTTGTACAAATTTTCATTAAAATCGGAGAGATCGTATTTTTCAAAAATTTCAAAGGGGTTAACCTTCCGTTTTTTCGAGCCAAATTTTTTTTTGTCTCTGATTTTAATGAAATTATAGGAATGTATAGAGAATGACAATTGGAACAACGGAGCGATACCTGTTTCCGTTAATATTTTTTTTATGGAAAATACTTTGAATTTTCTAGTTACTCATAGGTTTAATCTTCTCCCTGTGTTATGCATCTTCTAGTGGAGTTCAGATATTATAAACGTGTGGAGTTTCGTTTCTTAATTCTTCATAGTTTAGGAGTTATTAAAAATTTAAAAAAATGGCGAGAGCGCGATCTCCGAATTTTAAAAAATCGATAACTCCCTTAATAAATTTTTTTGAGAAAAACTACTTTGTTTTTCGAAATCCACGTACTTCATACCACTTTTGTACAAATTTTCATTAAAATCGGAGAGATCGTATTTTTCAAAAATTTCAAAGGGGTTAACCTTCCGTTTTTTCGAGCCAAATTTTTTTTTGTCTCTGATTTTAATGAAATTATAGGAATGTATAGAGAATGACAATTGGAACAACGGAGCGATACCTGTTTCCGTTAATATTTTTTTTTTGGAAAATACTTTGAATTTTCTAGTTACTCATAGGTTTAATCTTCTCCCTGTATTATGCATCTTCTAGTGGAGTTCATATATTATAAAAGTGTGGAGTTTCGCTTCTTAATTCCTCATAGTTTAGGAGTTATTAAAAATTTAAAAAAATGGCGAGAGCGCGATCTCCGAATTTTAAAAAATCGATAACTCCCTTAATAAATTTTTTTGAGAAAAACTACTTTGTTTTTCGAAATCCACGTACTTTATACTACTTTTGTACAAATTTTCATTAAAATCGGAGAGATCGTATTTTTCAAAAATTTCAAAGGGGTTAACCTTCCGTTTTTTCGAGCCAAATTTTTTTTTGTCTCTGATTTTAATGAAATTATAGGAATGTATAGAGAATGACAATTGGAACAACGGAGCGATACCTGTTTCCGTTAATATTTTTTTTTTGGAAAATACTTTGAATTTTCTAGTTACTCATAGGTTTAATCTTCTCCCTGTGTTATGCATCTTCTAGTGGAGTTCAGATATTATAAACGTGTGGAGTTTCGCTTCTTAATTCCTCATAGTTTAGGAGTTATTAAAAATTTAAAAAAATGGCGAGAGCGCGATCTCCGAATTTTAAAAAATCGATAACTCCCTTAATAAATTTTTTTGAGAAAAACTACTTTGTTTTTCGAAATCCACGTACTTTATACTACTTTTGTACAAATTTTCATTAAAATCGGAGAGATCGTATTTTTCAAAAATTTCAAAGGGGTTAACCTTCCGTTTTTTCGAGCCAAATTTTTTTTTGTCTCTGATTTTAATGAAATTATAGGAATGTATAGAGAATGACAATTGGAACAACGGAGCGATACCTGTTTCCGTTAATATTTTTTTTTTGGAAAATACTTTGAATTTTCTAGTTACTCATAGGTTTAATCTTCTCCCTGTATTATGCATCTTCTAGTGGAGTTCATATATTATAAAAGTGTGGAGTTTCGCTTCTTAATTCCTCATAGTTTAGGAGTTATTAAAAATTTAAAAAAATGGCGAGAGCGCGATCTCCGAATTTTAAAAAATCGATAACTCCCTTAATAAATTTTTTTGAGAAAAACTACTTTGTTTTTCGAAATCCACGTACTTCATACCACTTTTGTACAAATTTTCATTAAAATCGGAGAGATCGTATTTTTCAAAAATTTCAAAGGGGTTAACCTTCCGTTTTTTCGAGCCAAATTTTTTTTTGTCTCTGATTTTAATGAAATTATAGGAATGTATAGAGAATGACAATTGGAACAACGGAGCGATACCTGTTTCCGTTAATATTTTTTTTTTGGAAAATACTTTGAATTTTCTAGTTACTCATAGGTTTAATCTTCTCCCTGTGTTATGCATCTTCTAGTGGAGTTCAGATATTATAAACGTGTGGAGTTTCGCTTCTTAATTCCTCATAGTTTAGGAGTTATTAAAAATTTAAACAAATGGCGAGAGCGCGATCTCTATATTTTAAAAAATCGATAACTCCCTTAATAAATTTTTTTGAGAAAAACTACTTTGTTTTTCGAAATCCACGTACTTCATACCACTTTTGTACAAATTTTCATTAAAATCGGAGAGATCGTATTTTTCAAAAATTTCAAAGGGGTTAACCTTCCGTTTTTTCGAGCCAAATTTTTTTTTGTCTCTGATTTTAATGAAATTATAGGAATGTATAGAGAATGACAATTGGAACAACGGAGCGATACCTGTTTCCGTTAATATTTTTTTTTTGGAAAATACTTTGAATTTTCTAGTTACTCATAGGTTTAATCTTCTCCCTGTATTATGCATCTTCTAGTGGAGTTCAGATATTATAAACGTGTGGAGTTTCGCTTCTTAATTCCTCATAGTTTAGGAGTTATTAAAAATTTAAAAAAATGGCGAGAGCGCGATCTCCAAATTTTAAAAAATCGATAACTCCCTTAGTAAATTTTTTTGAGAAAAACTACTTTGTTTTTCGAAATCCACGTACTTTATACTACTTTTGTACAAATTTTCATTAAAATCGGAGAGATCGTATTTTTCAAAAATTTCAAAGGGGTTAACCTTCCGTTTTTTCGAGCCAAATTTTTTTTTGTCTCTGATTTTAATGAAATTATAGGAATGTATAGAGAATGACAATTGGAACAACGGAGCGATACCTGTTTCCGTTAATATTTTTTTTTTGGAAAATACTTTGAATTTTCTAGTTACTCATAGGTTTAATCTTCTCCCTGTATTATGCATCTTCTAGTGGAGTTCAGATATTATAAACGTGTGGAGTTTCGCTTCTTAATTCCTCATAGTTTAGGAGTTATTAAAAATTTAAAAAAATGGCGAGAGCGCGATCTCCAAATTTTAAAAAATCGATAACTCCCTTAGTAAATTTTTTTGAGAAAAACTACTTTGTTTTTCGAAATCCACGTACTTTATACTACTTTTGTACAAATTTTCATTAAAATCGGAGAGATCGTATTTTTCAAAAATTTCAAAGGGGTTAACCTTCCGTTTTTTCGAGCCAAATTTTTTTTTGTCTCTGATTTTAATGAAATTATAGGAATGTATAGAGAATGACAATTGGAACAACGGAGCGATACCTGTTTCCGTTAATATTTTTTTTTTGGAAAATACTTTGAATTTTCTAGTTACTCATAGGTTTAATCTTCTCCCTGTATTATGCATCTTCTAGTGGAGTTCAGATATTATAAACGTGTGGAGTTTCGCTTCTTAATTCCTCATCGTTTAGGAGTTATTAAAAATTTAAAAAAATGGCGAGAGCGCGATCTCTAAATTTTAAAAAATCGATAACTCCCTTAGTAAATTTTTTTGAGAAAAACTACTTTGTTTTTCGAAATCCACGTACTTTATACTACTTTTGTACAAATTTTCATTAAAATCGGAGAGATCGTATTTTTCAAAAATTTCAAAGGGGTTAACCTTCCGTTTTTTCGAGCCAAATTTTTTTTTGTCTCTGATTTTAATGAAATTATAGGAATGTATAGAGAATGAGAATTGGAACAACGGAGCGATACCTGTTTCCGTTAATATTTTTTTTTTGGAAAATACTTTGAATTTTCTAGTTACTCATAGGTTTAATCTTCTCCCTGTATTATGCATCTTCTAGTGGAGTTCAGATATTATAAACGTGTGGAGTTTCGCTTCTTAATTCCTCATAGTTTAGGAGTTATTAAAAATTTAAAAAAATGGCGAGAGCGCGATCTCCAAATTTTAAAAAATCGATAACTCCCTTAGTAAATTTTTTTGAGAAAAACTACTTTGTTTTTCGAAATCCACGTACTTTATACTACTTTTGTACAAATTTTCATTAAAATCGGAGAGATCGTATTTTTCAAAAATTTCAAAGGGGTTAACCTTCCGTTTTTTCGAGCCAAATTTTTTTTTGTCTCTGATTTTAATGAAATTATAGGAATGTATAGAGAATGACAATTGGAACAACGGAGCGATACCTGTTTCCGTTAATATTTTTTTTTTGGAAAATACTTTGAATTTTCTAGTTACTCATAGGTTTAATCTTCTCCCTGTGTTATGCATCTTCTAGTGGAGTTCAGATATTATAAACGTGTGGAGTTTCGCTTCTTAATTCCTCATAGTTTAGGAGTTATTAAAAATTTAAACAAATGGCGAGAGCGCGATCTCTATATTTTAAAAAATCGATAACTCCCTTAATAAATTTTTTTGAGAAAAACTACTTTGTTTTTCGAAATCCACGTACTTCATACCACTTTTGTACAAATTTTCATTAAAATCGGAGAGATCGTATTTTTCAAAAATTTCAAAGGGGTTAACCTTCCGTTTTTTCGAGCCAAATTTTTTTTTGTCTCTGATTTTAATGAAATTATAGGAATGTATAGAGAATGACAATTGGAACAACGGAGCGATACCTGTTTCCGTTAATATTTTTTTTTTGGAAAATACTTTGAATTTTCTAGTTACTCATAGGTTTAATCTTCTCCCTGTATTATGCATCTTCTAGTGGAGTTCAGATATTATAAACGTGTGGAGTTTCGCTTCTTAATTCCTCATAGTTTAGGAGTTATTAAAAATTTAAAAAAATGGCGAGAGCGCGATCTCCAAATTTTAAAAAATCGATAACTCCCTTAGTAAATTTTTTTGAGAAAAACTACTTTGTTTTTCGAAATCCACGTACTTTATACTACTTTTGTACAAATTTTCATTAAAATCGGAGAGATCGTATTTTTCAAAAATTTCAAAGGGGTTAACCTTCCGTTTTTTCGAGCCAAATTTTTTTTTGTCTCTGATTTTAATGAAATTATAGGAATGTATAGAGAATGACAATTGGAACAACGGAGCGATACCTGTTTCCGTTAATATTTTTTTTTTGGAAAATACTTTGAATTTTCTAGTTACTCATAGGTTTAATCTTCTCCCTGTATTATGCATCTTCTAGTGGAGTTCAGATATTATAAACGTGTGGAGTTTCGCTTCTTAATTCCTCATAGTTTAGGAGTTATTAAAAATTTAAAAAAATGGCGAGAGCGCGATCTCCAAATTTTAAAAAATCGATAACTCCCTTAGTAAATTTTTTTGAGAAAAACTACTTTGTTTTTCGAAATCCACGTACTTTATACTACTTTTGTACAAATTTTCATTAAAATCGGAGAGATCGTATTTTTCAAAAATTTCAAAGGGGTTAACCTTCCGTTTTTTCGAGCCAAATTTTTTTTTGTCTCTGATTTTAATGAAATTATAGGAATGTATAGAGAATGACAATTGGAACAACGGAGCGATACCTGTTTCCGTTAATATTTTTTTTTTGGAAAATACTTTGAATTTTCTAGTTACTCATAGGTTTAATCTTCTCCCTGTATTATGCATCTTCTAGTGGAGTTCAGATATTATAAACGTGTGGAGTTTCGCTTCTTAATTCCTCATCGTTTAGGAGTTATTAAAAATTTAAAAAAATGGCGAGAGCGCGATCTCTAAATTTTAAAAAATCGATAACTCCCTTAGTAAATTTTTTTGAGAAAAACTACTTTGTTTTTCGAAATCCACGTACTTTATACTACTTTTGTACAAATTTTCATTAAAATCGGAGAGATCGTATTTTTCAAAAATTTCAAAGGGGTTAACCTTCCGTTTTTTCGAGCCAAATTTTTTTTTGTCTCTGATTTTAATGAAATTATAGGAATGTATAGAGAATGAGAATTGGAACAACGGAGCGATACCTGTTTCCGTTAATATTTTTTTTTTGGAAAATACTTTGAATTTTCTAGTTACTCATAGGTTTAATCTTCTCCCTGTATTATGCATCTTCTAGTGGAGTTCAGATATTATAAACGTGTGGAGTTTCGCTTCTTAATTCCTCATAGTTTAGGAGTTATTAAAAATTTAAAAAAATGGCGAGAGCGCGATCTCCAAATTTTAAAAAATCGATAACTCCCTTAGTAAATTTTTTTGAGAAAAACTACTTTGTTTTTCGAAATCCACGTACTTTATACTACTTTTGTACAAATTTTCATTAAAATCGGAGAGATCGTATTTTTCAAAAATTTCAAAGGGGTTAACCTTCCGTTTTTTCGAGCCAAATTTTTTTTTGTCTCTGATTTTAATGAAATTATAGGAATGTATAGAGAATGACAATTGGAACAACGGAGCGATACCTGTTTCCGTTAATATTTTTTTTTTGGAAAATACTTTGAATTTTCTAGTTACTCATAGGTTTAATCTTCTCCCTGTGTTATGCATCTTCTAGTGGAGTTCAGATATTATAAACGTGTGGAGTTTCGCTTCTTAATTCCTCATAGTTTAGGAGTTATTAAAAATTTAAAAAAATGGCGAGAGCGCGATCTCCGAATTTTAAAAAATCGATAACTCCCTTAATAAATTTTTTTGAGAAAAACTACTTTGTTTTTCGAAATCCACGTACTTTATACTACTTTTGTACAAATTTTCATTAAAATCGGAGAGATCGTATTTTTCAAAAATTTCAAAGGGGTTAACCTTCCGTTTTTTCGAGCCAAATTTTTTTTTGTCTCTGATTTTAATGAAATTATAGGAATGTATAGAGAATGACAATTGGAACAACGGAGCGATACCTGTTTCCGTTAATATTTTTTTTTTGGAAAATACTTTGAATTTTCAAGTTACTCATAGGTTTAATCTTCTCCCTGTGTTATGCATCTTCTAGTGGAGTTCAGATATTATAAACGTGTGGAGTTTCGCTTCTTAATTCCTCATCGTTTAGGAGTTATTAAAAATTTAAAAAAATGGCGAGAGCGCGATCTCCGAATTTTAAAAAATCGATAACTGCCTTAATAAATTTTTTTGAGAAAAACTACTTTGTTTTTCGAAATCCACGTACTTCATACCACTTTTGTACAAATTTTCATTAAAATCGGAGAGATCGTATTTTTCAAAAATTTCAAAGGGGTTAACCTTCCGTTTTTTCGAGCCAAATTTTTTTTTGTCTCTGATTTTAATGAAATTATAGGAATGTATAGAGAATGACAATTGGAACAACGGAGCGATACCTGTTTCCGTTAATATTTTTTTTTTGGAAAATACTTTGAATTTTCTAGTTACTCATAGGTTTAATCTTCTCCCTGTGTTATGCATCTTCTAGTGGAGTTCAGATATTATAAACGTGTGGAGTTTCGCTTCTTAATTCCTCATAGTTTAAGAGTTATTAAAAATTTAAAAAAATGGCGAGAGCGCGATCTCTAAATTTTAAAAAATCGATAACTCCCTTAGTAAATTTTTTTGAGAAAAACTACTTTGTTTTTCGAAATCCACGTACTTTATACTACTTTTGTACAAATTTTCATTAAAATCGGAGAGATCGTATTTTTCAAAAATTTCAAAGGGGTTAACCTTCCGTTTTTTCGAGCCAAATTTTTTTTTGTCTCTGATTTTAATGAAATTATAGGAATGTATAGAGAATGACAATTGGAACAACGGAGCGATACCTGTTTCCGTTAATATTTTTTTTTTGGAAAATACTTTGAATTTTCTAGTTACTCATAGGTTTAATCTTCTCCCTGTGTTATGCATCTTCTAGTGGAGTTCAGATATTATAAACGTGTGGAGTTTCGCTTCTTAATTCCTCATAGTTTAGGAGTTATTAAAAATTTAAAAAAATGGCGAGAGCGCGATCTCCGAATTTTAAAAAATCGATAACTCCCTTAATAAATTTTTTTGAGAAAAACTACTTTGTTTTTCGAAATCCACGTACTTCATACCACTTTTGTACAAATTTTCATTAAAATCGGAGAGATCGTATTTTTCAAAAATTTCAAAGGGGTTAACCTTCCGTTTTTTCGAGCCAAATTTTTTTTTGTCTCTGATTTTAATGAAATTATAGGAATGTATAGAGAATGACAATTGGAACAACGGAGCGATACCTGTTTCCGTTAATATTTTTTTTTTGGAAAATACTTTGAATTTTCTAGTTACTCATAGGTTTAATCTTCTCCCTGTGTTATGCATCTTCTAGTGGAGTTCAGATATTATAAACGTGTGGAGTTTCGCTTCTTAATTCCTCATAGTTTAGGAGTTATTAAAAATTTAAAAAAATGGCGAGAGCGCGATCTCTAAATTTTAAAAAATCGATAACTCCCTTAGTAAATTTTTTTGAGAAAAACTACTTTGTTTTTCGAAATCCACGTACTTTATACTACTTTTGTACAAATTTTCATTAAAATCGGAGAGATCGTATTTTTCAAAAATTTCAAAGGGGTTAACCTTCCGTTTTTTCGAGCCAAATTTTTTTTTGTCTCTGATTTTAATGAAATTATAGGAATGTATAGAGAATGACAATTGGAACAACGGAGCGATACCTGTTTCCGTTAATATTTTTTTTTTGGAAAATACTTTGAATTTTCTAGTTACTCATAGGTTTAATCTTCTCCCTGTGTTATGCATCTTCTAGTGGAGTTCAGATATTATAAACGTGTGGAGTTTCGCTTCTTAATTCCTCATAGTTTAGGAGTTATTAAAAATTTAAAAAAATGGCGAGAGCGCGATCTCCGAATTTTAAAAAATCGATAACTCCCTTAATAAATTTTTTTGAGAAAAACTACTTTGTTTTTCGAAATCCACGTACTTCATACCACTTTTGTACAAATTTTCATTAAAATCGGAGAGATCGTATTTTTCAAAAATTTCAAAGGGGTTAACCTTCCGTTTTTTCGAGCCAAATTTTTTTTTGTCTCTGATTTTAATGAAATTATAGGAATGTATAGAGAATGACAATTGGAACAACGGAGCGATACCTGTTTCCGTTAATATTTTTTTTTTGGAAAATACTTTGAATTTTCTAGTTACTCATAGGTTTAATCTTCTCCCTGTATTATGCATCTTCTAGTGGAGTTCATATATTATAAAAGTGTGGAGTTTCGCTTCTTAATTCCTCATAGTTTAGGAGTTATTAAAAATTTAAAAAAATGGCGAGAGCGCGATCTCCGAATTTTAAAAAATCGATAACTCCCTTAATAAATTTTTTTGAGAAAAACTACTTTGTTTTTCGAAATCCACGTACTTCATACCACTTTTGTACAAATTTTCATTAAAATCGGAGAGATCGTATTTTTCAAAAATTTCAAAGGGGTTAACCTTCCGTTTTTTCGAGCCAAATTTTTTTTTGTCTCTGATTTTAATGAAATTATAGGAATGTATAGAGAATGACAATTGGAACAACGGAGCGATACCTGTTTCCGTTAATATTTTTTTTTTGGAAAATACTTTGAATTTTCTAGTTACTCATAGGTTTAATCTTCTCCCTGTGTTATGCATCTTCTAGTGGAGTTCAGATATTATAAACGTGTGGAGTTTCGCTTCTTAATTCCTCATAGTTTAGGAGTTATTAAAAATTTAAACAAATGGCGAGAGCGCGATCTCTATATTTTAAAAAATCGATAACTCCCTTAATAAATTTTTTTGAGAAAAACTACTTTGTTTTTCGAAATCCACGTACTTCATACCACTTTTGTACAAATTTTCATTAAAATCGGAGAGATCGTATTTTTCAAAAATTTCAAAGGGGTTAACCTTCCGTTTTTTCGAGCCAAATTTTTTTTTGTCTCTGATTTTAATGAAATTATAGGAATGTATAGAGAATGACAATTGGAACAACGGAGCGATACCTGTTTCCGTTAATATTTTTTTTTTGGAAAATACTTTGAATTTTCTAGTTACTCATAGGTTTAATCTTCTCCCTGTGTTATGCATCTTCTAGTGGAGTTCATATATTATAAAAGTGTGGAGTTTCGCTTCTTAATTCCTCATAGTTTAGGAGTTATTAAAAATTTAAAAAAATGGCGAGAGCGCGATCTCCGAATTTTAAAAAATCGATAACTCCCTTAATAAATTTTTTTGAGAAAAACTACTTTGTTTTTCGAAATCCACGTACTTTATACTACTTTTGTACAAATTTTCATTAAAATCGGAGAGATCGTATTTTTCAAAAATTTCAAAGGGGTTAACCTTCCGTTTTTTCGAGCCAAATTTTTTTTTGTCTCTGATTTTAATGAAATTATAGGAATGTATAGAGAATGACAATTGGAACAACGGAGCGATACCTGTTTCCGTTAATATTTTTTTTTTGGAAAATACTTTGAATTTTCTAGTTACTCATAGGTTTAATCTTCTCCCTGTGTTATGCATCTTCTAGTGGAGTTCAGATATTATAAACGTGTGGAGTTTCGCTTCTTAATTCCTCATAGTTTAGGAGTTATTAAAAATTTAAACAAATGGCGAGAGCGCGATCTCTATATTTTAAAAAATCGATAACTCCCTTAATAAATTTTTTTGAGAAAAACTACTTTGTTTTTCGAAATCCACGTACTTCATACCACTTTTGTACAAATTTTCATTAAAATCGGAGAGATCGTATTTTTCAAAAATTTCAAAGGGGTTAACCTTCCGTTTTTTCGAGCCAAATTTTTTTTTGTCTCTGATTTTAATGAAATTATAGGAATGTATAGAGAATGACAATTGGAACAACGGAGCGATACCTGTTTCCGTTAATATTTTTTTTTTGGAAAATACTTTGAATTTTCTAGTTATTCATAGGTTTAATCTTCTCCCTGTATTATGCATCTTCTAGTGGAGTTCATATATTATAAAAGTGTGGAGTTTCGCTTCTTAATTCCTCATAGTTTAGGAGTTATTAAAAATTTAAAAAAATGGCGAGAGCGCGATCTCTATATTTTAAAAAATCGATAACTCCCTTAATAAATTTTTTTGAGAAAAACTACTTTGTTTTTTGAAATCCACGTACTTTATACCACTTTTGTACAAATTTTCATTAAAATCGGAGAGATCGTATTTTTCAAAAATTTCAAAGGGGTTAACCTTCCGTTTTTTCGAGCCAAATTTTTTTTTGTCTCTGATTTTAATGAAATTATAGGAATGTATAGAGAATGACAATTGGAACAACGGAGCGATACCTGTTTCCGTTAATATTTTTTTTTTGGAAAATACTTTGAATTTTCTAGTTACTCATAGGTTTAATCTTCTCCCTGTATTATGCATCTTCTAGTGGAGTTCATATATTATAAAAGTGTGGAGTTTCGCTTCTTAATTCCTCATAGTTTAGGAGTTATTAAAAATTTAAAAAAATGGCGAGAGCGCGATCTCTATATTTTAAAAAATCGATAACTCCCTTAATAAATTTTTTTGAGAAAAACTACTTTGTTTTTTGAAATCCACGTACTTTATACCACTTTTGTACAAATTTTCATTAAAATCGGAGAGATCGTATTTTTCAAAAATTTCAAAGGGGTTAACCTTCCGTTTTTTCGAGCCAAATTTTTTTTTGTCTCTGATTTTAATGAAATTATAGGAATGTATAGAGAATGACAATTGGAACAACGGAGCGATACCTGTTTCCGTTAATATTTTTTTTTTGGAAAATACTTTGAATTTTCTAGTTACTCATAGGTTTAATCTTCTCCCTGTGTTATGCATCTTCTAGTGAAGTTCAGATATTATAAAAGTGTGGAGTTTCGCTTCTTAATTCCTTATAGTTTAGGAGTTATTAAAGATTTAAAAAAAATGGCGAAATCTAAAAAACATATATTATTCTCTAGCTCTTTTAGTTTTAGAGAAAATTGAGTTTTTTAATAGTCAGAGCACAACTTCTAGCTCTTTTTAATTTTGACAGGAAATTGGGTTTTTTTTAATTAAAAAAATTAATTATCCATTTTTGATCTTTGTATTTTCCAAATTTTATTAAGAAACAATGACTAGACATCATTTTACAATTAAAAAAATACAGTAAATTATATAAAGGAAAACAATGCAAGTTTATTTAAATAAAAATGGTAATACAACACTAGATAGTCTTTATTTATCCAAATATTAGTTAATATATATCACAATTTAATTATTACAATATTATAATTACATCTCTTATTTTTATTATGTATTAGAGATATATGATATAAAAATGAAATTAGATATTAGTACAAAATTTATTCTCACTCTCACGAAAATTAACATATACTCCCTAAGAAGTCGAATAATAAATCTTGAGTTATTCAACAATACTCGATACTAACGAAGTGAATTTAACATTAGTTAGATACCTATTTTCGTTGATCGAATCTAAAATTAAGCTTTAATACATTAATAGCAGCACTTCATACTAACTTATGTGTGTGGTCACGTTTACCGACCAGAAATAGGTGGGACGTAACCATACAAATTAAAAATATATATATCGTTGAGATGATATTGTAATAAATTTCTAATTTCATTTAGATATCATCAAATTAATACTAGGAACAAAAAATATTGAATTTATATTGTCCATCCCTAACACCGATATTGTCATAAATAATTAATAATTTAAATGAATTTATGCCAAAATAAAAATACGCAAAACTTCAACTCTTTTTAGTATCACTTTTTGTCTCAGTTTTTACACCAAATACACTAGTACCGCTAATACTAGTCACGTTAGGCATCGGAATTGCCACTAATTGAGGTTGACTTATATTAGGACCTTGCAACAATCCTAAAATCATCCCATCTTGAGTAGTAGCATATCCGATACCAGCAGAAGTTTGTAAAACCAAAGGAAGAGCTTGAAGCCGATTGGTTGTACTAGGATTAATTTCAGTAGAAGTAGAAGAAGCAGTTTCTGAATTTATAGAAATATTTAAAGGAATGCTAGTACTAGAAGGATCAATTATTGGTTGTTTTTCTTCTAAAGTTGTTGATATTGTTGAATCGTTATTATTTACAATTTTTTCTTGCTGAATTTCTTGAAAATCTACTGTATCTTCTGTTGTTTCCATTTCATCACTGCTGCTTTCTGATCCTGATTCAACATCCTGAAACAAATGTATTATTTAAGCATATTAAAATAAAATGCGAATACAATTTTGTTAATGTACAGGGTGTTTCAAAATTGCCAAGCGGAATTTGTATTAAGCTTCAGGGTTAAGCTTAAGATTTCAACAATTATTAAATAAAAAACCATGCATAATACAAAAAATAAATAAAATTTACATACCTTTCACTTAAATTTAGAAAATTAATATTTAATTATAATTTTGGAAAATTTTGTAACACCCTGTTTTTAAAATAATATAGAGAATAATAAATCAGTTAAATGAGCTAAAAACAAAAATATGAAAAGAGGTTATTTGAATTTTTTATTAATGTTTATGTTGATGATGCAAAAAAAAGGACGAAAACTTTTGACTGACAATTTTTCCTTATTTTTTTCGGAATGGGTTGTGTACTTTTTTGTAATAAAATTAATAAATTACTATTGGGTAGAGAAAAAAAATGGAATATACTCCCATCCATTTTACTCAATTTTTTCTCTTCCCCTTGATTATTCTCGTTTTTTTTTAACAAAAAAAGGACGAAAACTTTTGATGCTCAAATTTTTGTTTTTCTTATTTTTTTCTCGATATGGGTTGTGTATTTCTTTGTAATAAAATTAAAATTTAAATTACTATTGTATAGAGAAAAAAAATGGAATACTCCCACCCATTTTACTCAATTTTTTCCCTTCCCCTTGATTATTCTCGAATTTTTTAACAAAAAAAAGGACGAACAGTTTTGACGCTCAATTTTTTGTTTTTCTAACTTTTTTCGATATGGGTTGTGTTTTTTGTTGTAATAAAATTAAAATTTAAACTACTATTGTATAGAGAAAAAAATGTGATACTCCCACCCATTTTACTCAATTTTTTCCCTTCCCCTTTATAATTTTCGTAGTTTTTAACAAAAAAAGGACGAACCCTTTTGACGCTCAATTTTTTGTTTTTATAACTTTTTTCTATATGGGTTGTGTATTTATTTGTAATAAAATTAAAATTTTAATTACTATTGTATAGAGAAAAAAAATGGAATTCTCCCACCCATTTTAATCCATCTTTCCCCTTCCCCTTGATTATTCTTGTATTTTTTAACAAAAAAAGGACGAAAACTTTTGACGCACAATTTTTTGTTTTTCTAACTTTTTTTCGATATGGGTTGTGTATTTTTTTGTAATAAAATTAAAATTTTAATTACTATTGTATAGAGAAAAAAAATGGAATTCTCCCACCCATTTTAATCCATCTTTCCCCTTCCCCTTGATTATTCTTGTATTTTTTAACAAAAAAAGGACGAAAACTTTTGACGCTCAATTTTTTGTTTTTCTTATGTTTTTTTTCGATATGGGTTGTGTATTTATTTTTCATAATATTAAAATTTAAATTACTATTGTATAGAGAAAAACAATGGAATACTCCCACCCATTTTACTCAATTTTTTCCCTTCCCCTTGATTATTCTCGTATTTTTTAACAAAAAAAGGACGAAAACTTTTGACGCACAATTTTTTGTTTTTCTAACTTTTTTTCGATATGGGTTGTGTATTTTTTTGTAATAAAATAAAATTTTAATTACTATTGTATAGAGAAAAAAAATGGAACACTCCCACCCATTTTACTCAATTTTTTCCCTTCCCTTTGATTATTCTCGTATTTTTTAACAAAAAAAGAACGAAAAATTTTGACGCACAATTTTTGGTTTTTCTGCTTTTTTTTCGATATGGGTTGTGAATTTTTTTGTAATTAAATTAAAATTTAAATTACTATTGTATAAAGAAAAAAAAATTGGAATACTCCCACCCAGTTTACTCAATTTTTTCCCTTCCCCTTGATTATTCTCGTATTTTTGAACAAAAAAGGACGAAAATTTTTGACGCACAATTTTTTGGTTTTCTAATTTTTATTTCGATATGGGTTGTGTATTTCTTTGTAATAGAATTAATATTTAAATTACTATTGTTGTATAGAGAAAAAAAAATGGAATACTCCCACCCATTTACTCAATTTTTGCCTTTTCCCTTGATTATTCTCGTATTTTTTAACAGAAAAAGGACGAACAGTTTTGACGCTCAATTTTTTGTTTTTCTTATTTTTTTCGATATAGGTTGTGTATTTATTTGTAATAAAATTAAAATTAAATTACTATTGTATAGAGAAAAAAAATGGAATACTCCCACCCGTTTTACTCAATTTTTTCCCTTCCCCTTGATTATTCTCGAATTTTTTAACAAAAAAAGGACGAAAGCTTTTGACGCACAATTTTTTGTTTTTCTTATTTTTTTTTCGATATGGATTGTGTTTTTTTTTGTAATAAAATTAAAATTTAAATTACTAATGTATAGAGAAAAAAATGGAATACTTCCACCCCTTTTACTCTAATTTTTTCCCTTCCCCTGTATTATTTTCGTAATTTTTAACAAACAATTTCCTTGTTTCTATATATTTTTTCCTATTCACATTTTTCACTCTTTTTTTAATTTATTTAATTTTTTTTATCTATTGGGTTGTATATTTTTTTGTAATAACTTTTATCAACTGATAATTTTATTTAATTCTATTTAAATGCAACCGAAATAAATATTTGCTCATTGACGTTCAAAGAAGCCATCATTCCCAAAGAATATCAACATTAACAGTACCCACCAATCAATTTCTTCGGCAAGAACCCGACCCGAACAATTTCATTAAAATAAATTTCGAAACCGCTAAATGGGATCGAAACCTCTCTCGGCTGTCAAGTGTTTTGGCGCCGGGGTCTTTGATCAAGCGGGCTTTGACCTGATCGCGGGGGTCATCTCCCAGACGGCCATATGATCGTGTCGAGGGTGTTTTCCGGGGGTATTGCACCACAGGGATGCTACTGCGGACCCGTCTCGTTACTATGATTTGTAAATGAACGCATATATGGGTTAAATCCCGTGGGTTTTCGAGTAAAATTCAATTTTTTTTTAAGATTGTCGATACTTATCTTGAGAAGTAGATGTACGTGAAGAGTGAACGGTGACTCATGGTTTTAATGTTGGAAGTGAAAAGTTTAACATCTGACATATATACAGGATGTTTATGAAATTATTTTAAGTCTTGTTGTTTAGACCAACAAAAATTTATTATAAACAGAATAACCCATAATAAATTGTATTAGTTAAAATTGAAATATTTTATTAATTATTTTGGAATTATTGAATTAATAATGATTTGCTGTTAAGATAATATTGACTACGCCGCTGGGTAATTAAACTGACATTGTTTTAGTAAGTGAAATATATATTTTTACTGAAAATTTCCTCTTTCTACTGCTAAAAACCACATTTCTCTATTTCTTTTAATTTTTAATTTACGCGTTTTTAAGTTGAAGAGTGTTTTTAGAAATTGTAAATTGACGTTATTATTTATCTGTGTCGTCAAGTAAGTAATAACGTTTTAGTATTTTAAGTGACAAATATTTTTCTGATTGTAAATTTTCTCCTCTTTCTATCGGTGAAACTCACATTTCTCTATCTCTTTTTATTTTTAAGTTACGCGTTTTTAGGTTGAAGAGTGTTTTTAGAAATTGTAAATTGTACCCTATGATGACGTTATTATTTATCTGTCTTATCAAGTAAGTCATAATGTTTTATTATTTAAAGTGACAAATATATTTCTCATTGTAAATTTTCTACTCTTTCAATTGGTGAAACTCACGTTTCTCTATCTCTTTTTATTTTTAAGTTACGCGGTTTTTAAGTTGAAGAGTGTTTTTAGAAATTGTAAATTGTACCCTATAATGACGTTATTATTTATCTGTCTTATCAAGTAAGTCATAATGTTTTATTATTTAAAGTGACAAATATATTTCTCATTGTAAATTTTCTACTCTTTCAATTGGTGAAACTCACGTTTCTCTATCTCTTTTTATTTTTAAGTTACGCGTTTTTAAGTTGAAGAGTGTTTTTATAAATTGTAAATTGTACTCTATGATGACATTATTATTTATCTGTCTCGTCAAGTAAGTAATAACGTTTTAGTATTTCAAGTGATAAATATTTTTCTTATTGAAAATTTCCTCCTCTTTCTATTATTGAAACTCACGTTTCTCTATCTCTTTTTATTTTTAAGTTACCCGTTTTTAAGTTAAAGAGTGTTTTTAAAAATTGTAAATTGACGTTATTATTTATATGTCTCATCAAGTAAGTCATAAGGTTTTAGTATTTTAAGTGAAAAATATTTTTCTTATTGCAAATTTCCTCCTCTTTCTACTAGTAAAACTCACGTTTCTCTATCTCTTTTTATTTTTAAGTTCCGCGTTTTTAAGTTGAAGAGTAATTTTAGAAATTGTAAATTGGACTCTATTGACGTTATTATTTATCTGTCTTATCAAGGAAGTCATAATGCTTTAGTATTTAAGTGAAAAATATTTTTCTTATTGCAAATTTTCTCCTCTTTTTACTAGTGAAACTCACGTTTATCTATCTCTTTTTATTTTTAAGTTAACCATTTTTAAGTTAGAGTGTTTTTAGAATTGTAAATTGACTTATTATTTATCTCTCTCATCATGTAAGTCATAATGCTTTAGTATTTAAAGTGAAAAATATTTTTCTTATTGCAAATTTTCTACTCTTTCAATTGGTGAAACTCACGTTTCTCTATCTCTTTTTATTTTTAAGTTACGCGTTTTTAAGTTGAAGAGTGTTTTTATAAATTGTAAATTGTACTCTATGATGACATTATTATTTATCTGTCTCGTCAAGTAAGTAATAACGTTTTAGTATTTCAAGTGATAAATATTTTTCTTATTGAAAATTTCCTCCTCTTTCTATTATTGAAACTCACGTTTCTCTATCTCTTTTTATTTTTAAGTTACCCGTTTTTAAGTTAAAGAGTGTTTTTAAAAATTGTAAATTGACGTTATTATTTATATGTCTCATCAAGTAAGTCATAAGGTTTTAGTATTTTAAGTGAAAAATATTTTTCTTATTGCAAATTTCCTCCTCTTTCTACTAGTAAAACTCACGTTTCTCTATCTCTTTTTATTTTTAAGTTCCGCGTTTTTAAGTTGAAGAGTAATTTTAGAAATTGTAAATTGGACTCTATTGACGTTATTATTTATCTGTCTTATCAAGGAAGTCATAATGCTTTAGTATTTAAGTGAAAAATATTTTTCTTATTGCAAATTTTCTCCTCTTTTTACTAGTGAAACTCACGTTTATCTATCTCTTTTTATTTTTAAGTTAACCATTTTTAAGTTAGAGTGTTTTTAGAATTGTAAATTGACTTATTATTTATCTCTCTCATCATGTAAGTCATAATGCTTTAGTATTTAAAGTGAAAAATATTTTTCTTATTGCAAATTTCCTCCTCTTTCTATTGGTGAAAGTCACGTTTCTCTATCTCTTTTTATTTTTAAGTTAACCGTTTTTAAGTTGAAGAGTGTTTTTAGAAATTGTAAATTGTACCCTATGATGACGTTATTATTTATCTGTCTTATCAAGTAAGTCATAATGTTTTAGTATTTTAAGTAACAAATATATTTCTTATTGCAAATTTGCTCCTCTTTCTATTGGTGCAACTCACGTTTCTCTATCTCTTTTAATTTTTAAATTACGCGGTTTTTAAGTTAAAGAGTGTTTTTAGAAATTGTAAATTGTACCCTATGATGACGTTATTATTTATCTGTCTTATCAAGTAAGTCATAATGTTTTATTATTTTAAGTAACAAATATATTTCTCATTGTAAATTTTCTCCTCTTTCAATTGGTGAAACTCACGTTTCTCTATCTCTTTTCATTTTTAAGTTACCCGTTTTTAAGTTGAAGAGTGTTTTTAGAAATTGTAAATTGACGTTATTATTTATCTGTCTCATCAAGTAAGTCATAATTTTTAGTATTTTTCTTATTGCAAATTTCCTCCTCTTTCTATTGATGAAACTCATGTTTCTCTATCTCTTTTTATTTGTAAGTTACGCGTCTTTAAGTTGAAGAGTGTTTTTAGAAATTGTAAATTGTTGTTATTTATCTGTCTCATCAAATAAGTAATAACGTTTTAGTATTTTTAAGTGACAAATATTTTTCTTATTGCAAATTTCCTCCTCTTTCTATTGGTGAAACTCACGTATATCTCTATCTCTTTTTTTATTTTTTAAAAATTGTATATTGACGTTATTATTTATATGTCTCATCAAGTAAGTCATAAGGTTTTAGTATTTTAAGTGAAAAATGTTTTATTGAAAATTTCCTCCAAATGGCGAAACTCACGTTTCTTTATCTCTTTTTATTTTTAAGTTATTATTGTTATTATTATTATTACAGGTGTTGAAACTAAGGTAAAATCTCAATTATCCGAAACCTTTTTAACAAAGTTAAAATATCGTCGGTAACCTCGTTAAAACAACGTCAACGTTTTTTTTTCTTCATCACTTTCCTCCACTCGCCGATAGGCTTAAATATGACGATTACGTTTTTGTAGAGGCGGTAAAATTGTCGGCAGCAGCAGGGCAATTTTGATTTGATAGGTACGAGGAATGTCGTTTTTAAAATATTGTCGCTCGCTCTTCTAATTTAGCGAAGAATGCGACTTATGAAAATTGAACATAACAGAGTACAAGCGGTACGATCGACAGAGGACATCGAAATGTACTATATGAAGTCCACTTTCATTATATTGATGGATTGATGGACTTACCTCTTTAAATTGGGTATGCAGCAAATATTTTAATCTAATTGAATATACCTTTCTTCCTTTTAAATCTTTTAAATAAAAAAAAATCCCGACAAAAATTTAATAATTATATCTGTACCAATTTTTATTTACAACAATTACACATTAATTTGTATGAGTCACTTATTACTCGGTTCACAAGTAATAAGTAACACCGTTCCCCATTAGTAGATGGCGTTAGCTGTCTACCATCGTATTTACATAATTTTTACTCAATATTAGCACTATTGTGTTTCGAGATGAGATTTGAATTCTATGCATCTGGACACATATCCGATGATGAGTCCTTAAGGGACGAAACAATGTCCGGTATACGACCTGATACATAGAAATCAAATTCCCACATCTTGTAAGTATTTAGCACTTGTTTTTGAAGTTTCATACTTCTTGTAGATGGGCTTTCTTTCGGATCCAGTTAATACTGGTTCTTAATTCACAGGTGGAATCTTTTCCCAAGTAATAAGTCACACCGTGTCCCATTGGTAGATGGCGTTAGCTGTCTACCACCGTATTTACATCTTTTTTAACTTCATATTTATTAGTATGGACGATTTTGTTAAGTTATAGTCAGCTCAATGCTAGCAAGGCAATCCTTATAGTTCAATTTATCAAGATGGCGGGAGAGAGAGATAGGCGCAGATGTGGGGAAGAAGAGATGGACAAGTGATAGGCGGACAAATGACAGATGACTGGAAATTACAGATGACTTGACAAATGGCGCGTTAGAAAATATTCCATAAATAAAAATTAATCAAAGTTAATAATAATTATCAATAAATAATAGAGATTAATAGAGAACTAACTAAAATACTAAAACTGCAAAAGAAGCAGAGATGACAGACGGACAAATGACAGATGACAGAAGGAGCGCGGGAAAAAACTCTATGAATCAAAAATAATCAAAGTCAATAAGAATCAAAAATAATCAAAGTCAATAATAATCACCAGTCAATAAATAAGTGAAAATTAATCAAAATTATAATAAATCATTAAAAAAATTATAGCAGGAAAAGAAACAGAGATGACAGACGGACAAATGACACATGACAGAAGGAGCGCGGGAAAAAACTCTATGAATCAAAAATAATCAAAGTCAATAATAATCTCCAGTCAATAAATAAGTGAAAATTAATCAAAGTTATAATAAATCATTAAAAATTATAGTAAGAAAAGAAGCAGATATCACAGACGGACAAATGACAGATGACAGAAGAAGCGCGGGAAAAAAACTCTATGAATCAAAAATAATCAAAGTCAATAATAATCACCAGTCAATAAATAAGTGAAAATGACAGATGACAGAAGGAGCGCGGGAAAAAACGCAATGACCAAAAATAATCAAAGTCAATAATAATTACAAGTTGGTAAATAAGTAAAAATTAATCAAGCTTATATTAAAACACTAAAAGCCGGAAAAGAAGCAGAGATCACTGGACAAATGACAGATGGACAATGACAGATGGACAAATGACAGATAGACAGATGACAGAAGGAGTGCGGGAAAAACACTATGAATCAAAATAATCAAAGTCAATAATAATCACCAGTCAATAAATAAGTGAAAATTAATCGAAGTTATAATAAATCACTAAAAGCGGAAAAAGAAGCAGATATGACTGGACAAATGACAGATGGACAAAAGACAGATGACAGATGAACAAATCACAGATGGACAAATGACAGATAACTGGATAAGAGGTGTGAGGAATAATAAAAAAGCAAAAAATAATAATGAACTAAGCTTTTAACTCTTAGTTCATCACTCGCTCAAAAGTTCATCTATTCATAAAAACGGCTTCAGCTACTTCAGTTCCAGTTTTCAGTTCACTCAGATCCTTCTGCTCTATCCGCTTACTCTGGTGGAGCTGTCAGACCTGAAGACCTGCACCGACGTACTTCAGGTCTGTCAGAGTATTGTGCTCTGACAGAATTCTCTGTTGGTGTTGTATAGAAGTCGCGTCAGTGCGTTCGTTCGTCTGTGCATCTGTCCGTCTATGCGCCAGTCCGTCCAAGCGCTTATCCGTAAGTTCGTCTATCCATCTACGCGCTTGTGGACTAAAGCTTTGGTTTCCTCGGAAGCGGTGCCGTCTTCTTACGTCCGTCAAAGTACGCTGGATGAAGTCACAAAAAACGGTGTCACGTGTACTAGGGGAAATGTTTTCCAAGACAGCGGTACAGTGGTGCCGTTTCGTTTCAACGCGGTCGGGGAGACGGTACGAATCAGTTTATCAACGGTTTTTTTACAGTGGTGTTGTGTGTGTCTATTATTTCATCCCATGGCAAGGGACTTATTACAATATTATTTAATCAATAAGAGAAAAGAGGATCTAACCTTAAAAACACACATAATTGTTGCTTTGCTGATAATGGATATGGGATTCGATTTGTCGGCTTTGATGTAATATCATCCTTGATGTAATTTAAGATATAATCGAACAAAATCGGTGTCGGGCGAAAATATTCTTTAAACTTGTTTTCATTATTAAATAAATGACGACAAACTGCAACCTCATAAGCACCTTCCCATCTGCGTTTATTAAATAATTCAGAATCTCTTGTCTCTTCCTTCTAAAATAATAACAAAAGTGCAGCGTCTAGACTATACGCTACTCTCTACCGCTATGAGGGGCGTACTTAACCCACCGTTTTTATGACGTCACCAGCCGTACTTTGACGGACGTAAGAAGACGGCACCGCTTCCGAGGAAACCATAGCTTAAGCGTCCGTTCACCCGGCTACGCATTCGTTCGTCTGTTCGTCTAAGCGTCTGTGGGTTCACCCGACTGCGCGTCTGTCCGTTTATGCGCCAATTAATCTATGCGTCCGTTGGAGTAAGCGTTCGTTCGTCTATGCGTTTGTCCATGCGAGTGTCCGTCTGTGCGCATGTCCGTCTGTGCGATTGCGACCGTCCAAGCGTTCGTTTATCCGTTATTTGCCTATCTGTCATTTGTCCAATCATCTGTCATTTGTCGATCTGTTCGTCACCTGTCATTTGTCCATGTCTTCTTCCTCACATCTCCACCCATCTCTACAGCCGTCACTAGAATCCGTTTCAATAGTAAAGAACCCATTTGCGTCATAGATAACTCGATGTGCAGAAACACAATTTTAACTTGTTTACTTTCGTCGCTTAGCGACGGTGATGTCAGTGGCGCGCGGATAATTAGCTGCAATAATGTAATTTTAATTTTTTTATTTATTATTTTTTTACGTCCTAATTTAGGTATTAATAAATTAATATTTCATCCACCTATATGACTCCGGCACCTTCTAAATGATTTGTTATTCTAACTTTTATGACCACCTTGCAGTTTCTGATAATAAAAACAATATATAGATCGGCAAATCCCTTACGATTTTTAGTTTATGACTACTATTCGACGGGTTGATTTTTTTATAGTTCGGATTTGTCATTTAAGTACGTTAACTTTTCTTTTCTTCATTGTACGATTGTTTTTGTTTAATTCGAAAAATATTTTACATCACACATTCACACAATAAATAATCATAGGTAAAGAATTAAAATCATTTTATCTATACACCATTTTTGATAATTAAACAATAATTTAGACAATCTTATTCTTTTTAGTAGGTATGTATTTATTTTAATTCGTGGTAATAATATTAAAATCGCCACGTCACTGGAACTTGCAATTTTCATTATGGCTGTTGTTATGACGTCACGTTCGCGCATCTAACCGTGACGCAAATGGGTTCTTTACTATTGAAACGGATTCTACCACCATCAGACTCCCCTTTCTCTCAATCATCATCATTCATTCGCCGCTATCATGAAAAAGTTTACTATAGTAGTAACCTATCTACTGCTTATATTTCAGATAGATCCATAATTTTAGAGATAATCCAATTGTGATAGTCCAGCCCTGCATTAAATTAATATGATTGATAAAAACACAAGAGTATTGAATGTGCTTTTTCTCTGAATTCAATAATCTGTTTTATTTGTAAACAAGAAATCACACTCGGTACCTGAATCTTTTATGAATCAGTTATTTATGCAAAGGATCGAAATTTTATAAGATTTAACTTCTGGTTCACGGATTATAAAAAATCTAATAATTTAAAATATTGTAAAAATAATTATTTTCTTTAAAAAGATAAATTACGTATTTACGATGAAAAATATGCTTCGTTAGTGCTTTAACTATTTCCGTTCTTGCTTTTTCCGTTTTATGCATATTAAGATTTTTTTAATTTCAAGGTCAGCCTTGACAATCTACCAAAATGGAAGAAATTTGGTACTTTCATTTAGTGCTTCTCAGTGTTTCAAAAAGTTTCGAAAGTACTTGTCTATTACTTTCCCGACCCACCTCCTAGAAGGGAAAGTATTGTGAACGAGCTAAAAAAAAATTTCGAGATAAAAACGGAAATATCCATTTTCGGGTGCCCTGAGACGATTAAGACCATTTCCAGATGGAAGTCTGTCTGTCGGTCTGCGTGTGTATTCTTCCACGATAGAGGCCACACGTTTAATCCGATTGAGCTGAAATTTGGTACTGAGGTTTAGGTTACTCGTCGGAAGAACCCATTAGTTTTTGTACGACATCTGTCGAACGAAAGTAGCACTATCAAAAAATGACAGATGCAATGTGTCACGGAATTGGACATGCAATATGTCATTTGAAAGCCCTTGAAAAACGCTATTCAGAACAGTCAAAATTATTTCTTCAACTGTCACCTGTCAAAAATAAAAAAATGTCAAAAGTTGAAACTTTAACATTAAATATCTGAAAAAGTATTCGTGGATACTTGTCGGGAAAGTTTTGGGGCGACACAACCGATTTTTTTTTTAGATGTTTTAGATTTTAACTTCAACGTTAACCCCAAAACCTTTTCGTATTGACTCAATTTTGGTACCAAGTTGTAGTGTTTCGTTAGTGCTTCTTGGTGCTTCAAAAACTTGCAATCACGATTCTTTCCTTTTCGAGATATTTAACTTTTAATTTTCAAGGTCAGTCCTCAAATCATGGATTGACTTAAATCCAGAGTCGTTTCTTGACTTTTGGTTAGTGCTTTTTAGTGCTTTAGATAGTTTTCTTAATGCCTTTTCCGTTTCCCGATTATTCAGTATTTTTTGTTTCCAAATTTGCACCAAAATTCTTTTCAAATGTACTTAAAATTTAGGGAAGTAGAGAAGTGCTACACAAAAAACATTCAGAAGTACGAGAAGAATCCAAAAATTGAAAAATATACAGAATGTTTCATTAAAAATAAAAAAGGTCAGTGGCCACGGCAATATAAGCTTAAAAATAAAATCTACAGCAGGCCAATAACGTTTTATTCTTTCTTTTTAATTTCTGATATAAGGTAGTATCCCTTATACATGGGCCACTCTATTCAGAGTGTCCAAAATAAGATGCCACTTTCCCTTATAATAATAATAATAATAATAAATGGGCTACGCCATCGTGCTCGAAAAATCGCGCGTGTTTTAAAGACCTTTTTATACTTTAATATACTGTTTTGGGGTTGACGTTGAAGTTAAAATCTAAAATATCTAAAAAAATAGACAAGCACTTTCGAAAATATTTAAAGCACTAAGAAGCACTAAATGAAAGTAACCTAACCTAACCTAACTTTCGTCCATTTTGGTAGATTGTCAGGGCTGACCTTGAAATTAAAAAATCCTCAATATGTAGAAAACGGAAAAAGCATTAACGAAAATAGTTAAAGCACTAAGAAGCACTAACAAACCTGAAATTTCCGAAAAAAAAACTAGAACAATGGACCTAAAGGGGTGTCGCGGGGACGAGCGAAAATATGAAGTTATTTAAACGGGACAAACGGCATTGTATTATAAATGTGACTTAGAATAAATACGTAAACAAAAATCATGAGCAGAAGCAAAGACTAAAGGGCATTAGGATCATATTTCGTTATTATTGATGGGATTTAAACGCGGAAAACGGCGTTGTCCCGTTTAAATCAGGCTACTTATAACGGATATATCCATCATCATACTTTCCCTCGTCTCCACGACACCCGCGGAGGTTTATTGTACTAATTTGCACTTAGCTTATCTACTGAAGGCGGTAAAATATTGTGTCGAAATTTTTTTTAAAATTGGACATAAATAAATGTATATAACTAGAGAAAGAATTATTATCAACATCTCATCTATATATATATATATATATTGTGTAATAATATAGAAATAATTTTAAATTGATTTTTTCTAAAAAAAAATTAATAAAATTATATATCACGGTTGGGTGGGTCACAATATATTCCCTCCGTATATGGAACTAAAATATTTCGATTAGAAATTTTTCCACATAACCAAAAATCTTTTCCAGTCATTCTATATTTCAACGAAGGTCAAAGATAAGCCAACGAAAATAATTCACTTTAGAAATTCTGCAGCTTGTCGCAATAGAATCGCAGAAAACGCATTCTGTAACCTGTCTCGCAGGCATTAATAAAACAAATTATCAAATAGGCACTAGCGCAATATATCTTGCGCGGTCAGTCGGCATTCCTAGATATATTTATCTTTTTTTTTTTTTTTTAGGTTAAATAAAATTCCTCGAAACGACTTTAATATTAACCAATTAGTAACATATTTAATACTTATTTAATAAATCAAGAAAAGCGAACCCCGATTTCTCTTTATTAAACTATCGCGTGGAATTTTATTTAGTTATAGCAGTGGCGGGGAAATTGAGAGTCCAACCCTGTTTAAACTTTTTTTATTAATAAAAAAAAACTAGTGGTAATATTTATTATTTTTTTTGCAAATTTATATTATATCTGTCTGACTGACTGACTGATATAGAATCTACTTAATCCAGAGACTTAAAAAAATTAAGAAAAATAAGAAAAAACAGAAAATAGAGGAACAAATAGGGCAAAAATTGTGAAAAACAGAAATTTAGGAGAAATAGTGAAAAAACAGGGCAAAAATTGTGAAAAATTTGAAAAGGGGAAGGTAGGAAAATTTTGGAAAAATAAAGCAAAATAGGGAAAAATATGAAAGTTTTGGAAAAATAGTAAAAAATAGTGAAAATGGGAAAAATTGGAAAAAATAGGGCAAAATTAAAAAAAATGGAAAATTGTAAATAACAGAGATATACGGAAAGAAACAGGAAAAAATAATGAAAAATGGGAAACACATGAAGAAATAGTAAAAATAGTTAAAATTATAGGATAATCAAGAATAATAATAAGGGAAATGGGGAAATTAGTGAAAAATAGGAAAAATAGTGAAAACAAAAATAGGAAAAAAACAGGGCAAAATAGGGAAAATAAATAATAATTGGCACAAATAGAGAACAACAGGAATAAATAATGAAAAACAGTAAAAATATGAAGAAATTATAAAACAGTTGGGAATGCTGCAGTAGTCAAAAATGGGTCAAAAATGAGGAAAATAGAACAAAATAGGGAAAAACAAGAACAAATAAGGACAAATAGGATAAAATTATGGAAAGCAGGAAAAAATAGAAACAGACTGGAAAAATGGAACAAATGTGGATAAATAGAAAATTTGTTAAAAATAGTGTAAAATGGAAAAATATAAATTAAATAGGGAAAATAGGGGCAAAAAAAGCGGAAAATACTGAAAAATAGGGGAAAATATGGAAAGATAGTAAAAATAGGAATAAAACGGAAGGTCAACAAATATTGATAAATAGAAAAAATAATGAAAAACAGGAAAAAAGGGAGAAACAGGAAAAAAGATGGAAAAACAGGGAAAAATAGGAATAAATTGTAAAAAAATTAAGAAAAAATTGAAAAAATAGGAACAAATGAGAAAAGCAGGAAAAAAGTAAGCCAAGATCAGTTGTCCAGGGGCGTATAAATGGGGAGGGTTAAGGGGGTATTTACCCCCAGGATGCCAAAAAATAGCACAAAAGAAGAAATAAAATATAAAAAATTTAGAAACGGACCAACATATTTGTTTAAATTGATTACCCTCCCCCCCTAGGAAAAAAAGCCAAGGTCGTAGATATGGGGAGGGTAAAGGGGGTAATTATCCAACCAGGATGTCAAAAAATTGCATAAAAGAAGAAATAAAATATAAAAAATGTAGAAACGGACAAACATATTTGTCTAAATTTATTACCTCCCAGAAAAAAGTAGCCCCCTAGGTAAAAAAGGCCAAAGTCGTAGATATGGGGAGGGTTAAGGGGGTAATTACCCCACCAGGATGTCAAAAAATTGCACAAAAGAAGAAATAAAATATAAAAAATGTAGAAACGGACCAACATATTTGTTTAAATTGATTACCCCCCTAGAAAAAAAGTAACCCCTAGGAAAAAAAGCCAAGGTCGTAGATATGGGGAGGGTAAAGGAGGTAATTACCCCACCAGGATGTCAAAAAATAGCACAAAAGAAGAAATAAAATATAAAAAATGTAGACAAATATATTTGTCTAAATTGATTACCACGCCCCCAGGAAAAAAGTAACCCCCTAGGAAAAAAAGCCAAGGTCGTAGATATATGAAGGAGAAAGGGGGTAATTACCCCACCGGGATGCAAAAAAATTGCACAAAAGAAGAAATAAAATATAAAAAATGTAGAACCGGACAAACATATTTGTCTAAATTGATTACCTCCCAGGAAAAAAGTAGCCCCCTAGGAAAAAAGCCAAGGTCGTAGATATGGGAAGGGGAAAGGGGGTAATTACCCCACTGGGAAGCCAAAAAATTGCACAAAAGAAGAAATAAAATATAAAAAATGTAGAACCGGACAAACATATTTGTCTAAATTTATTACCTCCCAGAAAAAAGTAGCCCCCTAGGTAAAAAAGGCCAAAGTCGTAGATATGGGGAGGGTAAAGGGGGTAATTATCCAACCAGGATGTCAAAAAATTGCATAAAAGAAGAAATAAAATATAAAAAATGTAGAAACGGACAAACATATTTGTCTAAATTTATTACCTCCCAGAAAAAAGTAGCCCCCTAGGTAAAAAAGGCCAAAGTCGTAGATATGGGGAGGGTTAAGGGGGTAATTACCCCACCAGGATGTCAAAAAATTGCACAAAAGAAGAAATAAAATATAAAAAATGTAGAAACGGACCAACATATTTGTTTAAATTGATTACCCCCCTAGAAAAAAAGTAACCCCTAGGAAAAAAAGCCAAGGTCGTAGATATGGGGAGGGTAAAGGAGGTAATTACCCCACCAGGATGTCAAAAAATAGCACAAAAGAAGAAATAAAATATAAAAAATGTAGACAAATATATTTGTCTAAATTGATTACCACGCCCCCAGGAAAAAAGTAACCCCCTAGGAAAAAAAGCCAAGGTCGTAGATATATGAAGGAGAAAGGGGGTAATTACCCCACCGGGATGCAAAAAAATTGCACAAAAGAAGAAATAAAATATAAAAAATGTAGAACCGGACAAACATATTTGTCTAAATTGATTACCTCCCAGGAAAAAAGTAGCCCCCTAGGAAAAAAGCCAAGGTCGTAGATATGGGAAGGGGAAAGGGGGTAATTACCCCACTGGGAAGCCAAAAAATTGCACAAAAGAAGAAATAAAATATAAAAAATGTAGAACCGGACAAACATATTTGTCTAAATTTATTACCTCCCAGAAAAAAGTAGCCCCCTAGGTAAAAAAGGCCAAAGTCGTAGATATGGGGAGGGTAAAGGGGGTAATTATCCAACCAGGATGTCAAAAAATTGCATAAAAGAAGAAATAAAATATAAAAAATGTAGAAACGGACAAACATATTTGTCTAAATTTATTACCTCCCAGAAAAAAGTAGCCCCCTAGGTAAAAAAGGCCAAAGTCGTAGATATGGGGAGGGTTAAGGGGGTAATTACCCCACCAGGATGTCAAAAAATTGCACAAAAGAAGAAATAAAATATAAAAAATGTAGAAACGGACCAACATATTTGTTTAAATTGATTACCCCCCTAGAAAAAAAGTAACCCCTAGGAAAAAAAGCCAAGGTCGTAGATATGGGGAGGGTAAAGGAGGTAATTACCCCACCAGGATGTCAAAAAATAGCACAAAAGAAGAAATAAAATATAAAAAATGTAGACAAATATATTTGTCTAAATTGATTACCACGCCCCCAGGAAAAAAGTAACCCCCTAGGAAAAAAAGCCAAGGTCGTAGATATATGAAGGAGAAAGGAGGTAATTACCCCACCAGGATGTCAAAAAATAGCACAAAAGAAGAAATAAAATATAAAAAATGTAGACAAATATATTTGTCTAAATTGATTACCACGCCCCCAGGAAAAAAGTAACCCCCTAGGAAAAAAAGCCAAGGTCGTAGATATATGAAGGAGAAAGGGGGTAATTACCCCACCGGGATGCAAAAAAATTGCACAAAAGAAGAAATAAAATATAAAAAATGTAGAACCGGACAAACATATTTGTCTAAATTGATTACCTCCCTGGAAAAAAGTAGCCCCCTAGGAAAAAAGCCAAGGTCGTAGATATGGGAAGGGGAAAGGGGGTAATTACCCCACCAGGATGTCAAAAAATTGCACAAAAGAAGAAATAAAATATAAAAAATGTAGAAACGAACAAACATATTTGTCTAAAAGTTTCATTACCCCAAAGGAAAAAAAGTACCACCCTAGGAAAAAAATTATCTACGTCCTAGTATTCAGCTAGTTTAAATATAATATGTCGATGTAAGATATTTGAATTAGATGGTCTTTTTTTCCCAGCTGATAACTTAAGTTTGTACGCCACTGAAAATTCAATTCGCTAACGGCACATGCTCGTTTTTTCTTAGGCTAGATGCTCAATTATCCAAAGATATAAAAAACGACAAAATAGAAGTAACGTTACAAAAATGCAATAATCCTGAATTTTTCTTTTACCCGCAAATTACTTTATCGAACTACAATTAAGTAAATAATTGTAACTAAAAATTTAAAAGTTAAATGTAAACTACCGGAAGCCATAAAACAGTCTTCATGATGTAAGCAATAACTTATAGATTATCTTATCACGTTGGCGACGAAGGATATGACATTTATGGAGGTAAAAAGTTCGCCCAAAAAAAAAAGAAAAGATATTGGCACGTGTCGTACAAGACACAACAAATTATTCCTTCTGGTGTTTGTTTGTTCGTTGATGCGGACTTAAAAGATGCAGCTGCAATCAGGAATCACTCAACCATTAAATATATTGAAACTTTTAATAAATCTTTAACACTTTGTATGCTGTAAATCTAAATCTGAAATTAGAATTTTCAATTTTATTCAAATAAGAAATACAAATTTTATAGTCTTAATTAATTGATTCATTACTTTTTACTTTCCGAACAACAGAGTTGTATAATTAAACTTTTGCCATTGTTGCCAGATTTATCAAAAAGTAATTTTTTTTTCATCTTTTTTAAATTACCAAAATAATGCATTTTTATGAAAAATTATAGGATATGAAAGTGATGGAACATAAAATTTTCTACACATTTTGTCATTACCGTTTTTTTGGACAAAATTATGGATTTTTATGAAAATTTACAAAAAATCAAAATTGTAGAACATGAAATTTTCTATGAATTTTGTCTTTTCTTTTTTTTTGGAGTTCCCGCATAGTTTCGCCGCTAGTTTTTATTTTAATTTTTAAGCAATTTTTTTCTTTATTAAATTATTAATTTTTAGTTAAATTTTAATATTAAAAATTTAAAAAAAATCTTTAAAATCTCTAAAATATTAAATGGGATTTTCACCATTCGAAAGATAATATAAATCTCTAAATTTGAAATGTATTTTAGTTTCTTAAAATTTAGAATTGTAATTATTATAGCCAAAATAAAGAATTTTTTTAAATTTTTTGTAATTTTGTTTTATCAATAAGTATAAAATAAATGAAAAAAGTAAATAACATAATCCTCTAAAAAAATCGAAAAAACGCCAAAATGCAAGAAATCGAATTATATCACAAAAAAAGGAATAAGTTGGAAAAATCCGTAAAAAACAACCAAAAACCGGATCAATTTTAAACAAAAGAAAGAAATAAAAAAATTAATGAAAAATATCGAAAGAATTAAAATAAATCGCAACAAAATCCCAAAAAAATGGCAAAAAAATTGTAAAAAAAATAAAGGAATAAGGAAAAATGAGAAAAAATTTGAAAAAATATAGAAAAAAAAATAATTGGAAAAAAAAAGAAATAGAAAAAACACGAAACAATGACAAAATCGAAACATCGAAAAAATTAGAAAAATGAGAAAAGATTAGAAAACACCTAAAAAAAAGAAAAAAAAAACAAAACATCAGAATAATGAGAAAACGGAAAAAAAGTGAAAGAAAAAAATTGTAAAATATGTAAAATAACGAAAAAAATTCCAAATTTTTCAGTAGTTTTTTCCATGTTCCCCTATTTTACCCTATTATTTCCCATTTTTCTATTTCTTTTCATTTGTTCTTTTTTTTCTATTATTTTATCCCATTTCTTTTATTTTTCCTTATTTTTTTTATATATCTATTTGGACCTGTTTTCCCCGTTTATTCATAGTATTTTCTATTATTAAATATTTTTATCTATTTCTTCTATTTTTTCCTATTTTCTTTAATTTTTCATCATTTCTTCTTATTTTTTCCTATTTGTGCCAATTTTTTTACCTAATTTTTTCCTGCTTTTTTATATTTTATCCTGTTTTTTCTCTATTTTTTAATATATTTCCCTATATTTCTTTAATTTCCTTATTTTTCCCATTTTTCTTGTTTTCCCTACTTATCCGTATATATGTCCCTAGTATTATCTACTTTTTCCTATTTTTCCTTATTTTTCCTATTTGTTTCTATTTTTCAATGATTTTTAATATTCTTCCCTCTTTTTTGCAAATTCTACTATTTTTCCCATATTCATTCTCCACTTTTTCGATATTTTTTCCAATTTTTTACTATTTTTTTTTCACCACTTTTCATTATTTTTCCCAAATTTCCCAATTTTGTCCAGTTTTTCTTTATTTTTTCCCTAATTTTCATTATTTTTTGCAAATTTCTCTATTTTTCACAATTTTACCATAGTTCTTCCTTTTTTTTGTTTTCCCAATTTTTGACTACTTTTCTCTTTTTTCCTAAATTTTTCACTATTTTCTTTATTTTTGCATATTTTTCCTTACTTGTCCTTATTTGTAGTTATTTTTTATTATTTTCCTCATTTTTCCTTACTGTTTCCCTATTTTCACTTATTTTCCCAAATTTTCAATATTTTTTCCAAATTTTTTCTTATTTTTTCCCTATTGTTCAATCAAGTTATAGAAAAAAAATGTAATAGTTAAAACAATTCATTGGTACCAATAAATTTTTGACAAAAAATTTGATTATTTTTTTCGTTTTTAAACTAACTTTATTAATATAAATAGTACATTCGAAATGTGTGAAATATTTCATAATTTTAAAATAATACTTGTAGAAATTATACAAAATTATAAAAAGTTCAAAAAAATTTTTAGAAAAAATTAAATTTTTTTTAATTTTTGTAAACTAATTTTATTAACGTTAATGCAGAAAAACTAAAATAATCGATTAAACAATTACTTTACTATAGGAGTGTTTGGAAAGTTGGGTGGGATTAGCCCTCATTTTTATTTTTGTTTTCCTGTTACAATCTTTTTTGCTCGAGTTAAAATAAAAGTAAAATTAACGAGATTTCCTAGTAGACCATTTCTTCATAAAGTAACTTTAGAGTCACATATGTAATATGAAATTCTTTATTTCGCGTAACCAGATACACCATCCTAGTCTTAACGAAGCTTTCTGTCTCTTTTCAGGTCGCGAGTGGGACAAAAAATATAAACAAATGATCAAAATTATATTTTTCATCAAATTAAATATTTACTGGTATAATACTAATTTTATAAATTAAAGATTACGAACAATTTTTATCAATTTTTAATAATTTTTGTCCATTTGTGAGTGTCTTTTGATCCACTGTGAATTGAACTACACCAGGTAGCGAAATCAAAGAAAACTATAACTTAGTCGAAGACAAAAGCGGCACTCATTCTTGTACAAGTGGATTTCTATATAACAATATCAAATCACATGCCGCATTTTCGAAATGAATACCGAGCGATCTAAAAGATGGGGCTCTTTTGCTTAACATGGACGGTCTATAAAGTTTTTAAATAGGAAAATATTTTGTTATCTAAGCATAATAATAAATAATCATATCAAATATAATGGGTAGGAAAAAATAAAATACAGAAAATTTTATTTCCTTCATTATAAATTTCTAAGAGGTGTGAGCATCATATTTTGTCAACAAACGGACTCATGAATTTTGGAAAAAAATGTTAAAATTTTAAAAAAAATAAAGGTAAAGTTTTAAATAATATATTATGTAAATATATGTATGATAAATAGTAATATATGGTATAAAGTGTTGAAGATTAGGTTTATTATGTAATGAAATTACATATTTGTTTTTAAAGAAAAAAATTATTTTAGCTTCTTTTTATTAATTATTGTTAATAAATTAATTCAATTTTTAATATATACCTACTCTGACATGATTTTTTTTAATCCATCATTTTCCAAGAATATTTATACAATAAATGCTTGGAGGAAAAATTTTTACCAAAAAATTGACTAAGGCCCCGGAAAATCTGTGAAGAAAAATTAGACAAAAAATTCTTAAGGAGCAAGTATTTTTAACAAAAAATTGTTTACGGTCCTGGAAATTTTTCGGTGAAGAAAAATTAGACAAAAATTTAAGAATTTTTTACAAAAAATTGTCTAAAACCCCAGAAATTTATCTGTGAAGAAAAATTAGACAAAAAATTCTTAAGGAGCAAGTATTTTTAACAAAAAATTGTTTACGGTCCTGGAAATTTTCCGGTGAAGAAAAATTAGACAAAAATTTAAGAATTTTTAACAAAAAATTGTCTAAGGCCCCGGAAATTTATCTGTGAAGAAAAATTAGACAAGAAATTCTTAAGGAGCAAGTATTTTTAACAAAAAATGGTTTACGGTCCTGGAAATTTTCCGGTGAAGAAAAATTAGACAAAAATTTAAGAATTTTTAACAAAAAACTGTTTAAAGCCCCGGAAATTTATCTGTGAAGAAAAATTAGACAAAAAATTCTTAAGGAGCAAGTATTTTTAACAAAAAAAGGTTTACGGTCCTGGAAATTTTCCGGTGAAGAAAAATTAGACAAAAATTTAAGAATTTTTAACAAAAAATTGTCTAAAGCCCCGGAAATTTATCTGTGAAGAAAAATTAGACAAAAAATTCTTAAGGAACAAGTATTTTTAACAAAAAATGGTTTACGGTCCTGGAAATTTTCCGGTGAAGAAAAATTAGACAAAAATTTAAGAGTTTTTAACAAAAAACTGTTTAAAGCCCCGGAAATTTATCTGTGAAGAAAAATTAGACAAAAAATTCTTAAGGAGCAAGTATTTTTAACACAAAATTGTTTACGGTCCTGGAAATTTTCCGGTGAAGAAAAATTAGACAAAAATTTAAGAATTTTTAACAAAAAATTATCTAAAGCCCCGGAAATTTATCTGTGAAGAAAAATTAGACAAAAAATTCTTAAGGAGCAAGTATTTTTAACACAAAATTGTTTACGGTCCTGGAAATTTTCCGGTGAAGAAAAATTAGACAAAAATTTAAGAGTTTTTAACAAAAAACTGTCTAAAGCCCCGGAAATTTATCTGTGAAGAAAAATTAGACAAAAAATTCTTAAGGAGCAAGTATTTTTAACACAAAATTGTTTACGGTCCTGGAAATTTTTCGGTGAAGAAAAATTAGACAAAAATTTAAGAATTTTTAACAAAAAATTGTCTAAAGCCCCGCAAATTTATCTGTGAAGAAAAATTAGACAAAAAATTCTTAAGGAGTAAGTATTTTTAACACAAAATTGTTTACGGTCCTGGAAATTTTTCGGTGAGGAAAAATTAGACAAAAAATTATTAAACAGTAATAATTTTTAACTGTGGTCCTGAAATTTAACTGTGAAGAAAAATTAGAAAAAAATCTTCACAGACAAAAAATTGTCAAAGGTCCCGGAAATTTATCTGTGAAGAAAAATTAGACAAAAAATTCTTAAGGAGCAAGTATTTTTAACAAAAAATTGTTTACGGTCCTGGAAATTTTTCGGTGAAGAAAAATTAGACAAAAATTTAAGAATTTTTAACAAAAAATTGTCTAAAGCCCCGGAAATTTATCTATGAAGAAAAATTAGACAAAAAAATTATTAAAGAGTAATAATTTTTAACAGAGGTCCGGAAATTTATCTGTGAAGAAAAATTAGAAGAAATCTTAGAGGAAGAATTTTTATCAAAAAATTGTCAAAGGTCCTAAAAATCTATCTGTGAAGAAAAGTGAGACAAAAAATTCTTAGAGGAAGAATTTTTAAAGAGGAAGAATAAAAAAAAGTTGCTTGAAGGTCCTGGAAATTTATATGTAAAAAAAAATTAGACAAAAAAATCTTAATAATAAAAGAATTTATAACAGAAAATTATCTAAGGTCATGGAAATTTATATGTGAACAAAAATTAGACAAAAAATTATTAAAAATAAATAATTTTTATCAAAAAATTGTTAAAGATCCTGGAAATTTATCTGTGAAGAAAAATTAGAAAAAAATTCTTAGAGGAAAAATTTTTAACAAAAAATTGTCCATGGTCATGGAAATATTTCAGGACCTTGGACAATGTTGTTGGTAAAAATTTTTCCTCTTAGAATTTCTCGTATAATTTTTCTTCACACATGAATTTCCAGGACCTTACACAATTTTTGGTTAAAAATTCTTCCTCCTTAAGAATTATAGATATATTTTTTTTCACAGATAAACTTCCAGGACCTTAGACAATTTTTTGTTAAAAATTGTTCCTCATTTAATAATTTTTTGTCCAATTTTTCTTCGCAGATAAATTTCCAGGACCTTAGACAATTTTTTGTTAAAAACACTTGCTCCTTAAGAATTTTTCGTCTAATTTTTCTTGACATAAATTTCCATTACCTCAGGCAATTTTTTGTTAAAAATTCTTCCCCTTTAAGAATTTTTTGTCTAATTTTTCTTCGCAGATAAACTTCCAGGACCTTAGACAATTTTTTGTTAAGACTCATCCTCTTTAAGAATTTTTTTCTAATTTTTCTTCACATATAAATTTTCAGGACCTTAGACAATTTCTTGTTAAAAATACTTAACTCCTTAATATTTTTTTGTCCAATTTTTCCTCACAGATAAATATCCAGGACCTTCACAGTTTTTTCTTAAAAATTCTTCCTCTTCCTCAAGAAAAATTGGACAAAAAATTCTTTTGTTCAATTTTTCTTCACAGATAAATTTCCAGGACCTTAGACCATCTTTTGTTAAGACTCTTCCTCTTTAAGATTTTTTTTTATAATTTTTCTTCACATATCATGGACCTTAGACAATTTGTTGTTAAAAATTTTTCCTCTAAGAATTTTTTGTCTAATTTTTTGACAGATAAATTTCCAAGACCTTAGACAATTTTTTGATAAAATTTTTTTATTTTTAAGAATTTTTTGTCTAATTTTTCTTCACAGATAAATTTCCAGGATCCTAGACAATTTTTTGGTAAAAATACTTGCTCCTTAAGAATTTTTGTCTAATTTTTCTTCACCGATAAATTTCCAGGACCTTAGACAATTTTTTGTTAAAAATACTTGCTCCTTAACAATTTTTTGTCTATTTTTTCTTCGCAGATAAATTTCCAGGACCTTAGACAATTTTTTGTTAAAAATACTTGCTCCTTAACAATTTTTTGTCTATTTTTTCTTCGCAGATAAATTTCCAGGACATTAGACAATTTTTTGCTAAAAATTCTTCCACTTTAAGAATTTTTTTCTAATTTTTCTTCACAGATAAATTTCCAGGTCCCTAGACAATTCTTTGGTAAAAATAATTGCTCCTTAAAAATTTTTTATCTAATTTTTCTTCGCAGATAAATTTCAAGGACCTTAGACAATTTTTTGTTAAAAATATTTGCTCCTTAACAATTTTTTGTCTATTTTTTCTTCGCAGATAAATTTCCAGGACATTAGACAATTTTTTGCTCAAAATTCTTCCACTTTAAGAATTTTTTTCTAATTTTTCTTCACAGATAAATTTCCAGGTCCCTAGACAATTCTTTGGTAAAAATACTTGCTCCTTAAAAATTTTTTATCTAATTTTTCTTCACAGATAAATTTCCATGACCCTGAACAATTTTTTGTTAAAAATTGTCCAGGGTCTTGGAAATTTATCTGTGAAGAAAAAATGGACAAAGAATACTTAAAGAGGAAGATTTTTATACAAAAAATTATCTAACGTCCTGGAAATTTATCTGTAAAGAAAAATTGGACAAAAAATTCTTAAAGAGGAAGAATTTTTAAATAAAAATTGTCTAAGATCTTGGAAATTTATCTGTGAAAAAAAATTAGATAAAAAATTCCTAAAGAGGAAGAATTTTTAACAAAATTTTTTTTAAGGTTTTAGAAATTTATTTGTAAAGAAAAATAGCTATAAAATATTCTTAAAGAGGAAGAATTCTTAACAAAAAATTGCCTAAGGTCCTCGAAATTTACATGTGAAGAAAAATTAGACAAAAAATATTTTTAAGGAGCAAACATTTTTAACAAAAAATTGTCCAAGGTCCTGAAAATTTATCTATGAAGAAAAATTGGACATAAAATTCTTAAAGATGTATTTTTAACATCAAATTTTCTAAGGTCCTGGAAATTCATGTGTCAAGAAAAATTAGAAAAAAATTCTTAAAGAGGAAGAAATTTTAACAATAAATTGTTTAAGGTCCTGGAAATTTTTCTGTGAAGAAAAATTGGACAAAAATTCTTAAATGGGAAAAATTAAAAAAAAAACCATAGAGGGAGAATTAAAAAAAAAGAGTCAAATGTCCTGGAATTTTATATGTGAAGAAAAACCAGACAAAAAATTCTCAAAGAGGAAGAATTAAAAAAAAAGTGTCTAATGTCCTGGAATTTTATCTTTGAAGAAAAATTAGACAAAAAATTCTTAAGGAGCAAGTGTTTTTAACCAAAAATTGTCTAAGGCCCTGGAAATTTATCTGTAAAGAAAAATTGGACAAAAAATTCTTAAAGAGGAAGAATTTTGAACAAAAAATTGCCTGAGGTCCTGGAAATTTACATGTGAAGAAAAATTAGACAAAAAATCTTTAAGGAGCAAACATTTTTAACAAAAAATTGTCCAAAGTTCTGAAAATTTATCTGTGAAGAAAAATTGGACCAAACATTCTTAAAGAGAAAGAAATTTTAACAATAAATTGTCTCAGGTCCTGGAAATTTATCTGTGAAGAAAAATTGGACAAAAATTCTTAAATGGGAAAAATTTAAAAAAAGACCCATAGAGGAAGAATTAAAAAAAAACTGTCTAATGTCCTGGAATTTTATCTTTAAAGAAAAATCAGACAAAAAATTCTTAAAAAGGAAGAATTTTTAACAAAAAATTGTCCAAGGTCCTAAAAATTTATCTGTGAAGAAAAATCAGACAAAAAATTTTTCAATAGGAAAAAACTTAAATAAGAAATTATAAACTCCAGGAAATCGAATTTTGATGAAAAATTAGACAAAAAATTCTCATCTCCCAGAAATCTGTAATTTTTTTAATTCTATTTTCTATCTCAATAAAATTTAATTAACCCTCAACAATATCAAAATTCATTAATAATCCAAAATCTACATAAACAATATTTTTCAAATTTAAATACTAATATGAAATTCAGTTCGATTTCATCATATTTTGACTAGTAAGTAAACAGAATTTAGCTATTTACCCAACTCTAAACGTATTACAAGTTTTAATTAAATTACGAGTTTGTGTGGTCTCGTTTAATTACTTTAATTAAATAATATTGATGAAAGGGTCTAGCTACCAGTCGCTATACGGTAGATAAACTATCTAGTACAAAAAAACTTTATAATAAAAAGTTTAATGGGAATCACTGAAATTTGTGAATATATTAAATAAAATGTTATTTAATAATAATAATATGTATTAATTTTTATAAAAACCAGTTTCTATTCCATATTGAATATAAAAATATATGGCATAACCGTTTTGATAACTGAATATAGTTATTTTTTTTTAAAGCTGTTAACGCCTACACCATAAGGAAACGAAGAACAAGTAAGTTATGAATATTGTTATTAAGGAATCTCCCATGTGTCGATTGTAACCAGATATCATCGGATATAGTTATTTGCACGTGATCATTGGGGCTTCAATTCCGTGATACTTAATCCTTACAATAAATATTTTTACATATGTGTGTAATTTTAGAAGAAACGTTATAAAATTTTATTGTTATAATTTAAAAATCGTTTCAGGGAGATTCCATGAGTAAATATATTTGATTATTTTTGTAAATAAACATTACCAATATATAAAAATTAATTGTATAAGAACGAAAGTAAAAATATTTAATTATTCGGTTATAAATAAAACTGAATCCAACCTGAGATAAAACTTTTTATTAACAAATTAGAAAAATTGTTTCAAAATGTCATTGAAAAAAATTAAAAAATTTTAAGAATTAAAAATTTCAAAATTTTTTATCCAAAATTAACAAAATTTGAAGAATTTTGATTCAAAATTTTATAAATTTCTATCTACTATTTCTGTCAACAATATCCATTACAATCTTCAAGAATTGTGATTAAAAATTTCAGGAATGAAAAAAATTCAAAGAATTTAAACCTTCCATTAAAAAAAATTAAAATTTTCAAGAATTGTGATCAAAAATTTGAAGAATATTGATGCGAAATTAAAAAAATTTCCATCAACTTTTTCTGTCAAAAATGTCCATCAAAAAATTTAAAAATTTTCAAGAATTGTGATCAAAAATTATAATGAAAAATTTTTAATAACAAATTAGAAAAATTGTTTCAAAATGTTATTGAAAAAAAATTAAAAAATTTGAAGTATTAAAAATTTCAAAAATTTTTATCCAAAATTAACAAAATTTGAAGAATTTTTATTCAAAATTTTATAAATTTCTATCAACCATTTCTGTCAACAAAATCCATTAAAATCTTCAAGAATTGTGATTAAAAATTTCAGGAATGAAAAAAATTTAAAGAATTTTGAACAAAATTTTAAAAATAACTAATCTGTCAAAACCTTCCATTAAAAAAAATTAAAATTTTCAAGAATTGTGATCAAAAATTTGAAGAATATTGATGCGAAATTAAAAAAATTTCCATCAACTTTTTCTGTCAAAAATGTCCATCAAAAAATTTAAAAATTTTCAAGAATTGTGATCAAAAATTATAATGAAAAATTTTTAATAACAAATTAGAAAAATTGTTTCAAAATGTTATTAAAAAAAATTAAAAAATTTGAAGTATTAAAAATTTTTATCCAAAATTAACAAAATTTGAAGAATTTTGATTCAAAATTTTATAAATTTCTATCTACCATTTCTGTCAACAATATCCATTAAAATCTTCAAGAATTGTGATTAAAAATTTCAGGAATGAAAAAAATTTAAAGAATTTTGAACAAAATTTTAAAAATAACTAATCTGTCAAAACCTTCCATTAAAAAAAATTTAAATTTTCAAGAATTGTGATCAAAAATTTGAAGAATATTGATGCGAAATTAAAAAAATTTCCATCAACTTTTTCTGTCAAAAATGTCCATCAAAAAATTTAAAAATTTTCAAGAATTGTGAACAAAAATTATAATGAAAAATTTTTAATAACAAATTAGAAAAATTGTTTCAAAATGTTATTAAAAAAAATTAAAAAATTTGAAGTATTAAAAATTTTTATCCAAAATTAACAAAATTTGAAGAATTTTGATTCAAAATTTTATAAATTTCTATCTACAATTTCTGTCAACAATATCCATTAAAATCTTCAAGAATTGTGATTAAAAATTTCAGGAATGAAAAAAATTTAAAGAATTTTGAACAAAATTTTAAAAATAACTAATCTGTCAAAACCTTCCATTAAAAAAAATTTAAATTTTCAAGAATTGTGATCAAAAATTTGAAGAATATTGATGCGAAATTAAAAAAATTTCCATCAACTTTTTCTGTCAAAAATGTCCATCAAAAAATTTAAAAATTTTCAAGAATTGTGATCAAAAATTATAATGAAAAATTTTTAATAACAAATTAGAAAAATTGTTTCAAAATGTTATTAAAAAAAATTAAAAAATTTGAAGTATTAAAAATTTTTATCCAAAATTAACAAAATTTGAAGAATTTTGATTCAAAATTTTATAAATTTCTATCTACAATTTCTGTCAACAATATCCATTAAAATCTTCAAGAATTGTGATTAAAAATTTCAGGAATGAAAAAAATTTAAAGAATTTTGAACAAAATTTTAAAAATAACTAATCTGTCAAAACCTTCCATTAAAAAAAATTTAAATTTTCAAGAATTGTGATCAAAAATTTGAAGAATATTGATGCGAAATTAAAAAAATTTCCATCAACTTTTTCTGTCAAAAATGTCCATCAAAAAATTTAAAAATTTTCAAGAATTGTGATCAAAAATTATAATGAAAAATTTTTAATAACAAATTAGAAAAATTGTTTCAAAATGTTATTGAAAAAAATTAAAAAATTTGAAGTATTAAAAATTTTTATCCAAAATTAACAAAATTTGAAGAATTTTGATTCAAAATTTTATAAATTTCTATCTACAATTTCTGTCAATAATATCCATTAAAATCTTCAAGAATTGTGATTCAAAATTTCAGGAATGAAAAAAATTTAAAGAATTTTGATACAAAATTTTAAAAATTTCCATCAACTAATCTGTCAAAACCTTCCATTAAAAAAATATAAAATTTTCAAGAATTGTGATTAAAAATTTGAAGGTTGAAAATTTTTAAACATTTCTTAAATATTGATCAAAAATTTCAAAAATTTGATGAATTTTGATGCGAAATTAAAAACTTTTCCATCAACTTTTTCTGTCAAAAATGTCCATCAAATTATTTTAAAATTTTGAAGAATTTGGATCCAAAATTTAAAAATTTTGAAGAATTTTTAATGCAAACTTTAAAAAATTTCTATCATTTATATCTTTCAAAAAATTCCTTAAAAAATAGTCAAGAAATGCGATTAAAATTTTAAACATTTAAAAAATTTTGATCCAAATTCAAAAAAATTAAAGAATTTTGACGCAAAATTTTGTAAATATCTATAAACTATTTTTGTCAAAAATTTTCTTCAAAAAATTTAAAGATTTCAAAAATTTTGGTCAAAATTTCACAAATTTGAAGAATTTTGATGCGAAAATTAAAAACATTCCATCAACTATTTCTGCCAAAAAATTCCATCAAAAAATTTCAAAATTTTCATGAATTGTGATCAAAAATTTCAAGAATTAATAATTTCAAGAATGAAAAATTTTTAAACATTTTCAAAATTTTGAAGAATTTTTAATGCAAATAAACCTTTAAAAATTTCATTAAAAAAAATTAAAAATTTTCATTAATTGCGATTAAAAATTCCAAGAATGAAATATTTTTAAACATTAAAAATTTTTTATCCAAAATTCAAAAAATTTAAAGAATTTTGATGCAAAATTTAAAAAAAATTTCATCAACTAATCTGTCAAAAATTTCCATCAAAAAATTTCAAAATTTTCAAGAAAGTTGATAAAAGTTTCAAGAATGAAAAATTTTACACAGTTTAAAAATGTTGATAAAAAATTTCAAAAGATTGAAGAATTTTGAAGCAAAATTTTTTAAATTTCTATATACTATTTTTGTCAAAAATTTCCATCAAAACATTTCAAAATTTTCAAGAATTGTGATCAAAAATTTCAAGAATTAATAATTTCAAGAATGAAAAATTTTAAACATTTTCAAAATTTTGAAGAATTTTTAATGCAAACAAACCTTTAAAAATTTAATTAAAAAAAATTTCAAAATTTTCAGGAATTGCGATTAAAAATTTCAAGATTAAAAGATTTTTAAACATTAAAAAAATTTTATCCAAAATTTAAAAAATTTAAGGAATTTTGATGTAAAATTTAAAATATTTAAGGAATTTCGATGTTAAATTTAAAAAAATTTCATCAACTAATCTGTCAAAAATTTCCATCAAAAAATTTTAAAATATTAAAGAATTGTGAAAAATTTCAAGAATGTGAAAAATTTCAAAAATGGTAATTTTTAAAAATTTTCAATATTTTGATCCATGGAAAATTTTGAAAAATTTTTAATGCAAAATTTAAAAAATTTCTATAAACTATTTCTGCCAAATATTTTCGTAAAAAATTTTAAAATTTTCAAGAATTGTGATTAAAAATTTCAAGATTGAAAATTTTTAAACATTTCTTAAATATTGATTCAAAATTTCAAAAATTTGAAGAATATTGATGCGAAATTAAAAAAAATTCCATCAACTTTTTCTGTCAAAAATGTCCACCAAATTATTTCAAAATTTTGAAGAATTGTGATAAAAAAATTGAAGAATGAAAAATTTTAAATATTTCAAAAATTTGGATCAAAAATTTAAAAATTTTGAAGAATTTTTAATGCAAACTTTAAAAAATTTCTATTATTTATATCCTTCAAAAAATTCCATAAAAAAATTCAAAATAGTCAAGAAATGCGATTAAAATTTTTCATTCTTGAAAAATTTTAAACATTTAACAAATTTTGATCCAAATTCAAAAAATTTAAAGAATTTTGACGCAAAATTTTGTAAATATCTATAAACTATTTTTGTCAAAAATTTTCTTCAAAAAATTTAAGAAAATATAAAGATTTCAAAAATTTTGGTCAAAATTTCACAAATTTAAGAATTTTGATGCGAAAATTAAAAACATTCCATCAACTATTTCTGTCAAATCAATATTTTTTTTGTAGTTTGATATAAAAAGTGAAAAAAAAATAAAAAAAGTTGGAATTTTAATTAAATCAAGTAAGTTGGATGATATTGTTTTTTTTTATTTAAAGAAAATCCTAGACACGAAGAAAAGTGTTATCTTATTATTTAATTTTTTTTATTTAAGATTCTTTTTGTAATTTTATCAACAACAAAATAAATCATTTTTTTGGTTTTTTATATAGTTTGTGATGTAAAAAGTGAAAAAAAAATTGAAAAAACATTGAATTTTAATTAAATCAAGTAAGTACTGGATGCTTTTATTATTTTTTTTATAAAAAAAAATCCAATACACTAAGAAAAGTGTTATTTTATAATTTAAATTTTTTTATTTAAGATTTTTTTTTTAATTTATTTCGATAGGGAAAACATTCCTATACACTAAGACAAGTTTTATCTTATAAGTATAATTTTTTTATTTAACTTTTTTTTGTAATTTTATCAGCAACGAAATAAATCATTTTTTTGGGTTTTTGTATAGTTTGTAATGTAAAAAATGAAAAAAATTGAAAAAACATGAAATTTTAATTAAATCAAGTAAGTACTGGATGCTTTGATTCTCTTCTTTATAAAAAAAATCCTATACACTAAAAAAAGTGTTATCTTATAATCAAAATTGTTTTATTTAAAGTTTTTTTTTGTAATTTTATCAACAACAAAATAAATCATTTTTTTGGGGTTTTATATAGTTTGTGATGTAAAAAGTGAAAAAAAAATTGAAAAAGCATTGAATTTTAATTAAATCAAGTAAGTACTACTATTATTTTTTTTATAAAAAAAATCCAATACACTAAGAAAAGTGTTATTTTATAATTTATATTTTTTTATTTAAGATTTTTTTTTAAATTTATTTCGATAGGGAAAAAATTCCTATACACTAAGATAAGTGTTATCTTATAATTATAATTTTTTTATTTAACTTTTTTTTTATAATTTTATCAGCAACAAAATAAATCATTTTTTTTTTGTTTTTTGTATAGTTTGATGTAAAAAGTGAAAAAATAAATTGAAAAAAAGAATTTTAATTAAATCAAGTAAGTACTGAATACTCTTCTTAATTTTTTTTTGGTTAAAAAAATCCTATACATTAAGAAAAGTGTTACCTTCTAATTTTAATTTTTTTATTAAAGATTTTTTTAAAATTTATTTCGATAGGGATAAAATTCCTATACACTAACTATCACCTGTCAAAAAAAAATGTCAAAATTTAAAACTTTAACATTAAATATCTGAAAAAGTATTAATCCGATTGAGCTGAAATTAAAACGATCAAAATTCTCCTAGAATGAACAAAAATATAATAATCATTACATTCTGAAAATATGTGTTAAAACAGGCGTACGCCACTGACGTTGACGTTTGTGGATAATAATTTTAGTTTATTTTCTATTCCTTGATTTTATTTTATGAAATTATTAAATTTCGAATTTTCTTTAAATTTTCGAAATATTTAAATTTTCAAAATTTTTGTAAATTCTTGAAATTTTCAAAAACATTTTTGAATTAGCAAAATATTTGAAATCAGAAATTCTTTAAAATTTCCACATGTTTATAGATCGGGAATTGTTTTTTGAAATCTTCGAAATTTTAAAATTTCATAAATTTTAGGTTTGACATTATTTAGAAATTTTCTAAATATTTATAGTAATTGAAATTTTTTAAATTCTTGAAAATTTTAAGACAAGATTTTTGAAATTTGTAAAATATTGAAATTTTTGAAATTGTGAGGTTTCGTGTTTTTGAAATTGGAAATTATTCAAATTTTCAAAATTTTAATAGTTCGGGAATTATTTTATAAAATCTTCGAAATTTTAAAATTTTTTAAATTAGGTTTAACATTGTTTAGAAATTTTATAAATATTTTTACAATTGGAAATTTTTTAAATTCTTGAAATTTTTAAGACAACATTTTTGAAATTTGTAAAATATTGAAATCTTTGAAATTCTGAAGTTTCGTGTTTTTGAAATTCGAAATTATTCAAATTTTCAAAATTTTAATAGTTCGGGAATTATTTTTTAAAATCTTCGAAATTTTAAAATTTTCTAAATTAAGTTTGACATTGTTTAGAAATTTTCTAAATATTTATAGTAATTGAAATTTTTTAAATTCTTGAAAATTATAAGACAAGATTTTTAAATTTGTAAAATATTGAAATTTTTGAAATTGTGAGGTTTCGTGTTTTTGAAATTGGAAATTATTCAAATTTTCAAAATTTTAATAGTTCGGGAATTATTTTATAAAATCTTCGAAATTTTAAAATTTTTTAAATTAGGTTTAACATTGTTTAGAAATTTTATAAATATTTTTACAATTGGAAATTTTTTAAATTCTTGAAATTTTTAAGACAACATTTTTGAAATTTGTAAAATATTGAAATCTTTGAAATTCTGAAGTTTCGTGTTTTTGAAATTCGAAATTATTCAAATTTTCAAAATTTTAATAGTTCGGGAATTATTTTTTAAAATCTTCGAAATTTTAAAATTTTCTAAATTAAGTTTGACATTGTTTAGAAATTTTCTAAATATTTATAGTAATTGAAATTTTTTAAATTCTTGAAAATTATAAGACAAGATTTTTAAATTTGTAAAATATTCAAATTTTTGAAATTCTGAAGTTTCGTGTTTTTGAAATTGGAAATTATTCAAATTTTCAAAATTTTAATGGATCGGAAATTATTTTTTAAAATCTTCGAAATTTTAAAATTTTATAAATTTTAGGTTTGACATTATTTAGAACTTTTCTAAATATTTATAGTAATTGAAATTTTTTAAATTCTTGAAAATTTTAAGACAACATTTTTGAAATTTGTAAAATATTGAAATTTTTGAAATTGTGAAGTTTCCTGTTTTTGAAATTGAAAATTATTCAAATTTTCAAAATTTTAATAGTTCGGGAATTATTTTTTAAAATCTTCGAAATTTTAAAATTTTATAAATTAGGTTTAACATTGTTTAGAAATTTTATAAATATTTTTAACATTTGAAATTTTTTAAATTATAAAGTTTCGTGTTTTTGAAAATACAAATTTTTAGATTTTCAAAATTTGGAAATCTCAGGATTTTTTTAAACTTTGGAAATTTTAAAATTTTCAAAATCCGTTTTGACATTATTAAGAAATTTTCAAAATACCTATTTATAATAATTTTTAAGATGGCATTTTTGACATTTGTAAAATATTTGAAATTAGAAAATAATGAAGTCTTTGAAATTTTGCGTTTTTGAAATTATATAAATTTTAGAAATTTAGGAAGCTCAGGAATTTTTTTTGAAATCTTCAAAATTTTAAAATTTTTGAAATTCGTTTTTACAATGTTTAGAAATTTTTGAAACATTTATAATAATAAAATTTTTTTAAATTCTTGAAATTTTTAAGACGGCATTTTTGAAATTCGTAAAATATTTGGAATTATAAATTCAGAACAGTCAAAATTATTTCTCCAACTGTCACCTGTCAAACATAAAAAATGTCAAAATTTGAAACTTTAACATTAAATATCTGATATCTATTTTTTCCTGTTTTCCCTATTTTTCACAATCGCTATTTTTTCCCTATTTTACTTTCCCGACCCACCTCAAAGTATTGTGAACGAGCTAAAAAAAAATTCGAGATAAAAACAGAAATATTCATTTTCGTGTCCCCTGAGACGATTAAGACCATTTCCAGATGGAAGTCTGTCTGTCTGTCTGTATGTGTGTGTGTAGGTGTATGTGTGTGTGTGTATTCTTTTCACGATAGAGGCCACACGTTTAATCCGATTCAGCTGAAATTTGGTATAGGGGTTTGGGTTACTCGTCTGAAGAATCCATTAAGTTTTTGTACGACATCTGTCAAACGGAAGTACCGCTATCAAAAAATGACAGATGCAATATGTCACGGAATTTGACTTGTAATATGTCATTTGAAAGCCCTTGAAAAGCTCTATTCAGAACAGTAAAAATTATTTCTCCAACTGTCACCTGTCAAAAATTAAAAAATGTCAAAAGTTGAAACTAACATTAAATATATGAAAAAGTATTTGTGGATACTCGTCGGGAAAGTTTTGAGGTGATACAACCGATTTTTTTTTCAATCAAGAACTTTTGTTATACACTAAGAAAAAAAGAGTTTTACCTTATAATTTTAGTATTTTTATTTTAGTTTAAATTCCTTTCAAGGTATATAGCTAAAACGAAAAAAAAAGAAGAAGTTTCTACCTGTATTAATAAAACATGGCTTCTCGTTAACGACGTCGAAATGTCATCAATAAAATTAGTTGAAAATATCGATAAATACGATTCCCTGAAGAGCGCTGATCGTCCGTCGAACAATAAGCAACAATTAATTCTTGCAAATAGTAGTCTGGGCCGAATGCGAGTCTTAGATTTACGCAATTCCAAATTTGACGAAGACAAGTCCGAGTGGAGAAGCGCAGACTGCCTGGCTTTGCTTTGCCTATTATAGCTTTATAGCTCTTGCCGCTTCCAAATGGGGAACTAACGCGTTGAAAAACTATGCTATCTCATGGAAATTGAGTTTACGTTGTTGTGATGACAGCCGTCGCTTCTTCTTTTTCTTCTTTCTCGGAGATTCGTCCTTATTTTTTTCCTCAAGGAAAATTCCAAGGCGGTTTGCTGATACGAGGTTATATCAATATATTTCATCATTGAAAAAATATGTAAGATATGTTTAATTAAATACAGAGTTAATTTTAACATTTATTACTAGATTTTAATCATTTATTAAGGTGCAGTAAATATCCGGGCGTATACGAACTCTGACACAAAATCGAGGTAATCCGATTTACACAATTTTTTTCTCATCATTTTTTGTTAATTCTGATTATTTTTAACAGTTACGATTTCTTTTATGATCGTTTTTGGACTTCAAGGATCAATTTTTGTAAATTTTTAACACTCAAGAATTATTCTGATTATTTTTTGAACCTTCGGGATCATTTTTTGTTAATTCTGATTATTTTAAAAAGTCAAGAATTATTTTATAATAGTTTTTGGACTTCAAGGATCAATTTTTGTAAATTTTTAACACTCAGGAATTGTTCTGATTATTTTTTCAGTATCATTTTTTGTTAATAATTCTAATTATTTTTTGAATCATCGGGATCATTTTTTGTTAATTCTGATTATTTTTAACAGTCAAGAATTATTCTGATTATTTTTTCAGTATCATTTTTTGTTAATAATTCTAATTATTTTTTGAACCTTCGGGATCATTTTTTTGTTAATTCTGATTATTTTTAACAGTCAAGAATTATTTTATTATCGTTTTTGGACTTCAAGGATCAATTTTTGTAAATTTTTAATACTCAATAATTATTCTGATTATTTTTTCAGTATCATTTTTTGTTAATAATTCTAATTATTTTTTGAACCTTCGGGATCATTTTTTTGTTAATTCTGATTATTTTTAACAGTCAAGATTTATTTTATGATCGTTCTTCGACTTCAAGGATCAATTTTTGTAATTTTTAAACACTCAGGAATTATTCTGATTATTTTTTCAGTATCATTTTTTGTTAATAATTCTAATTATTTTTTGAATCATCGGGATCATTTTTTGTTAATTTTGATTATTTTTAACAGTCAAGAATTATTTTATTATCGTTTTTGGACTTCAAGGATCAATTTTTGTAAATTTTTAATACTCAATAATTATTCTGATTATTTTTTCAGTATCATTTTTTGTTAATAATTCTAATTATTTTTTGAACCTTCGGGATCATTTTTTTGTTAATTCTGATTATTTTTAACAGTCAAGATTTATTTTATGATCGTTCTTCGACTTCAAGGATCAATTTTTGTAATTTTTAAACACTCAGGAATTATTCTGATTATTTTTTCAGTATCATTTTTTGTTAATAATTCTAATTATTTTTTGAATCATCGGGATCATTTTTTGTTAATCCGGATTATTTTTAACAGTCAAGAAATTATTTTATGATCGTTTTTGGACTTCAAGGATCAATTTTTGTAAATTTTTAACACTCAGGAATTTTTCAGATTATTTTTTCAGTATTATTTTTTGTTAATAATTCTAATTATTTTTTGAATCATCGGGATCATTTTTTGTTAATTTTGATTATTTTTAACAGTCAAGAATTATTTTATTATCGTTTTTGGACTTCAAGGATCAATTTTTGTAAATTTTTAATACTCAATAATTATTCTGATTATTTTTTCAGTATCATTTTTTGTTAATAATTCTAATTATTTTTTGAATCATCGGGATCATTTTTTGTTAATTTTGATTATTTTTAACAGTCAAGAATTATTTTATTATCGTTTTTGGACTTCAAGGATCAATTTTTGTAAATTTTTAATACTCAATAATTATTCTGATTATTTTTTCAGTATCATTTTTTGTTAATAATTCTAATTATTTTTTGAACCTTCGGGATCATTTTTTTGTTAATTCTGATTATTTTTAACAGTCAAGAATTAATTTTATGACCATTTTTGGACTTCAATGATCAATTTTTGTTAATATTTAACACTCAAGAATTATTCTGATTATTTTTTCAGTATCATTTTTTGTTAATAATTCTAATTATTTTTTGAACCTTCGGGATCATTTTTTTGTTAATTCTGATTATTTTTAACAGTCAAGATTTATTTTATGATCGTTCTTCGACTTCAAGGATCAATTTTTGTAATTTTTAAACACTCAGGAATTATTCTGATTATTTTTTCAGTATCATTTTTTGTTAATAATTCTAATTATTTTTTGAATCATCGGGATCATTTTTTGTTAATTTTGATTATTTTTAACAGTCAAGAATTATTTTATTATCGTTTTTGGACTTCAAGGATCAATTTTTGTAAATTTTTAATACTCAATAATTATTCTGATTATTTTTTCAGTATCATTTTTTGTTAATAATTCTAATTATTTTTTGAATCATCGGGATCATTTTTTGTTAATTTTGATTATTTTTAACAGTCAAGAATTATTTTATTATCGTTTTTGGACTTCAAGGATCAATTTTTGTAAATTTTTAATACTCAATAATTATTCTGATTATTTTTTCAGTATCATTTTTTGTTAATAATTCTAATTATTTTTTGAATCAACGGGATCATTTTTTGTTAATTTTGATTATTTTTAACAGTTAAGATTTATTTTATGATCGTTTTTGGACTTCAAGGATCAATTTTTGTAAATTTTTAACACTCAGGAATTGTTCTGATTATTTTTTCAGTATCATTTTTTGATAATAATTCTAATTATTTTTTGAATCATCGGGATCATTTTTTGTTAATTCTGATTATTTTTAACAGTCAAGAATTAATTTTATGATCATTTTTGGACTTCAATGATCAATTTTTGTTAATATTTAACACTCAAAAATTATCCTGATTTTTCTTTCAGTATCATTTTTTGTTAATTCTGATTATTTTTAACGGTCAAGAATTATCTTATGAACGTTTTTTTACTTCAAGGATCAATTTGTGTAAATTTTTAACACTCAGGAATTATTCTGATTATTTTTTCAGTATCATTTTTTGTTAATAATTCTAATTATTTTTTGAATCATCGGGATCATTTTCTGTTAATTCTGATTATTTTTAACAGTCAAGAAATTATTTTATGATCGTTTTTGGACTTCAAGGATCAATTTTTGCAAATTTTTAACACTCAAGAATTATTCTGATTATTTTTTCAGTATCATTTTTTGTTAATAGTATTTGAGAGAAAAGAGGGGAAATTTGGAAGGAAGAGGATAAATTTGACAAAAATGAGAAAATAAGGGGTAACTTTAAAAAAAGGGGGGTAATTTAAGAAGAAAAGGGGGTATTTTCAGAAAAAAGTGACAAAGTGAAAAGAGGAAAAATTTCAGGTAAAAACTGAAAATAATGAGAAAAAATGGGTAGTTTTAGAAATAAAGGGGAAAACGGGGTAGGTAATTTCAAGAAAAAAAATGGCAAAATTTGCAAGAAAAGAGAGGAAATTTTGGGGAAAGAGGGAAAATTTGACAAAAAATAATAAAAATGAAAAATTAAGGGCCAATTTTAAGAAAAAAAAATTGGGTAATTTCAGGAAAATGTGAGATAAATTGAGAGAAAAGGGGAAATTTGAGGCAAAAAGTGACATTATTTGAGAGAAAGAGGGGAAAAATTAAGTAATTTCAGAAAAATGCGACAAAAATTGAGAGAAAAGAGGGGAAATTTGAGGCAAAAAGTGACAGTATTTGAGAGAAGAGGGGAAATTTGAAATTTTGAAGGAAGAGGATAAATTTGACAAAAATGAGAAAATAAGGGGTAACTTTCAAAAAAAGGGGGGTAATTTTAGAAAAAAAGGGGGTATTTTCAGAAAAGAGTGACAAAGTGAAGAGGAAAAATTTCAGACTAAAACTGAAAATAATGAGAAAAAATGGGCAGTTTAAGAAATAAAGGGAAAACTGGGTAATTTCAAGAAAAAAGTGACAAAATTTGAAAGAAAAGAGAGGAAATTTAAGACAGAAAGTTAGAAAATTTGAAAGAAAAGAGAGGAAATTAAGAAGGAAGAAGGGAAATTTGACAAAAAATAACAAAAATGAAAAAATAAGGGGTAATTTTAAGAAAAAAAATTGGGTAATTTCAGAAAAATGTGACAAAAATTGAGAGAAAAGAGGGGAAATTTGAGGCAAAAAGTGAGAGTATTTAAGAGAAAATAGGGGAAATTTTAAAGGAAGAGGATAAATTTGACAAAAATGAGAAAATAAGGAGTAACTTTAAAAAAGGGGGGGTAATTTTATAAAAAAGGGGGTATTTTCAGAAAAAAGTGACAAAGGGAAAAGAGGAAAAATTTCAGAAAAAAACTGAAAATCATGAGAAAAAATGGGTAGTTTTAGAAATAAAGGGGAAAACGGGGTAATTTCAAGAAAAAAGTGACAAAATTTGAAAGAAGAGGAAATTTTGGAGGAAGAGGCGAAATTTGACAAAAAATAACAAAAATGAAAAAATAAGGGGTAATTTTAAGAAAAAAAAAATTGGGTAATTTCAGAAAAATGTGACAAAAATTGAGAGAAAAGAGGGGAAATTTGAGGCAAAAGTGACAGTATTTGAGAGAAAGAAGGAAAAAATTGGGTAATTTCAGAAAAAATGTGATAAAAATTGAGAGAAAAGAGGGGAAATTTGAGACAAAAAGTGATAGTATTTGAGAGAAAATAGGGGAAATTTTGAAATAAGAGGGTAAATTTGACAAAAATGAGAAAAAAAGCGGGTATTTTCAGAAAAAAATGACAAAGTGAAAAGACGAAAAATTTCAGACAAAAAAATTAACAGCATTTGAGAGAAAAATATATATCAGGATTTGAACTTGGAACTTTTATACAGGGTGGGCCAATTACCTTCCCGCGGTTTGTGGCGTCGAAACTAGTAAAGATATCAAAATGAAAAGAAAATATTTTCATTTATACAGAGTGATCCATATACGGGCGGCTAAAAAAATTGTAATTTTTTTAAATGACACACCCTATATATTTTTACATTTTTAGATGACTACTTTAGTGGCCTTTATGACAATATTTTATTTTTTTTAATCGGATGCTGCGTTGCCAAGATATTCAAATTTTTATTAAATTTTCTGAAAAATCGCTACATTTCAAAATCATTCAAAAATTAATGTATTTTCCGAATTTGAAAATGAAACTTTGGTTAAAGTTAGTTTGGATATGGATGTCCCTCGTACATATTTCATAATTATTTAAATATGTACAGGGTGTTTATAATATAAGATTAAAATTTCAAAATTGTAATTATAAAAATCTTTGTTTTTTTAAATGAAACACCCTGTATATTATTTAATATTTAGAAAGCCTAGTATGTGGTATGTATAGAAATCCTGTAGAATAGGCTTTCTAAATATTAAATAAAATACAGGTTTCATTTAAAAAGATTTTTATAATTACAATTTTGAAATTTTAATCTTATATTATAAACACCCTGTACATATTTAAATAATTATGAAATATGGACGAGATACATCCATATCTAAACTAACTTTAACCAAAGTTTCATTTTCAAATTCGGAAAATACATTAATTTTTGAATTATTTTGAAATGTTGCGATTTTTCAGAAAATTTAATAAAAATTTGAATATCTTGACAACGCAGCATCCGATTAAAAAAAATAAAATATTGTCATAAAGGCCACTAAAGTAGTAATCTAAAAATGTAAAAATATATAGGGTGTGTCATTTAAAAAAATTACAATTTTTTTAGCCGCCCGTATATGGATCACTCTGTATAAATGAAAATATTTTCTTTTCATTTTGATATCTTTACTAGTTTCGACTCCACAAACCGCGGGAAGGTAATTGGCCCACCCTGTATATAACGTCTACACTCTACCGCTAGACCACATCGTTCACAGTGATGAATAATCAAACTTTCAAGTTAACGTAATAAAAGCCGATTAGGGCGAAAGGAATAACCAAAGAATTTTTTAACTTAATTTTAAATAAAACTAATTAGGATGTTATTTTTGTTAAATAATAAATTTAAATAAGAGTTATTAGTCATAAAAAGTGTCTGCCCCCAAAGTACACAAATCTTGCTAAAATAGCCTAAGGAACACATAACTAAAGACATCATTGTCGGTGAAACAAAACGACCGGCATTTATTATGACTTCTTTGAAGAGTGATCGAAACCGTCCACCTGACTTTATGACCTATTAGGAAAGAAATATAATCGATGGTTCTTATATTTCACGACGTCCTTATATTTTTTTGCGAATAACGAGATGCGATATATCGAATTCGCATTCCAAATCGAGTACGAGTAGAGTCAAAAGCAAAGAGCTGGTGGCTGGTAGTAACGTTGCGTACGAGGCAACTAAAAATAGAAGCAGAACTGTTTGTGGCCGAGGATACACACAATGCGGAAATTATATACCTACTAATCCATTATTTCAGTTAGTTGTCGTACGGGTTTGCAGAGGCTTCTTTCTGTCTCTAATGGTTTACTGGAAATACTTCTTATGATTTATATAGGAAAAAGTGTACGAGAGCTCAATCTCGTAAGATGATATAAAAATTTATCTTGATAAATTCATTCTGTTCTTTCTATTTTATCTTTTAGCTTACATTTATTTTAATTAAAATTTTTAAATTTCATATACCTATACGTATTTTTGTCTAAGAGCTACGTAGAGCTAAATCTACTTAACTCGGAGACTTGAAATTTAGAGAATATGTTCTGTTCATAACATAGACACCCACTAAGGAAGGATTTTGTGATATTTTGATTTTAAGGGGTAGAAAAAGGTAAATGGCGAATAATAGAAAAAAATATGGAAACTGGAGAAAAATGGAAAAAAAAGATAAAAACTAGGAAAATAGGAAAAACAGGAGAAAAAAGGGAAAAGTATAAAAATAGGAAATACTATGGAAACTATAGAAAATGGAGGAAATTGAGAAAAACAAGAAAAAATAAGGGAAAGAAGGAAAAATTATAAAAAATAGGAAATAATATAGAAAAATTAAGAAAACATTGACAAATAGGGACAAATATAGAAAAATGGGGAAAATATCAAACGACAACAAATGAAAATAAATGAAAACAAACGAACACAAACAAAAACAAACGGAAACAAACGAAAACAAATAAAAAAAATTGAGTGTGTCGCCCCAAAACTTTTCCAATGAGTATTCACGAATTCTTTTTCAGATATTTAATGTTAAAGTTTCAACTTTTGACATTTTTTAATTTTTAACAGGTGACAGTTGGAGAAATAATTTTGGCTGTTCTGAATAGACTTTTTCAAGAGCTTTCAAACGACATATTGCATGTCTAATTCCGTGACATATTGCATCTGTCATTTTTTGATAGTGGTACTTCCGTTTGACAGATGTCGTACAAAAACTAATGGGTTCTTCCGACGGGTAACCCAAACTCCTATACCAAATTTCAGCTCAATCGGATTAAACGTGTGGCCTCTATCGTGGAAGAATATACACACACAGACAGACAGACAGACTTCCATTTGGAAATGGTCTTAATCGTCTCAGGGGACCCGAAAATGTTTTTATCTCGAATTTTTTTTTATCTCGTTCACAATACTTTGAGGTTTGTCGGGAAAGTAAAATAGAGAAAAAATAGCGATTGTGAAAAATAGGGAAAACAGGAAAAAATATAGCAAAATAAGAACAAATAGGGACAGATAGGGAAAAATAAGAGAAAATTGGAACTAATTAAAAATATGAAGAAATAGGAAAAATTGGAAACAAATAGGAAAAATACAAAAAATAAATAAAATAGAGACTAGGGTAACAAAGTAAAACAAAGGGTAAATAATGAAATTGGGGAAAAATAGGGAAACGTTGGAAAAAATAGGAAATAATAAGGCAAAATAGGGAAAATAAGGAAATTATAAAAAAATAGAGAAAAATGGGGAAACATAGGAAATACTGAAAATAAGGAAAAATAAGAAAAAATAGGGAAAAAAGTAAAATAGAAAAAAATAAATAATAATAGGGACAAATACGGATAAATAATAAAAGAGGAAAAATAAATGAAAAAAGAAAGTAGGGAAAATAGGGAAAAATAATGAAAAACACAAAAATAGGGAAAAATAGGAAAAACTAATGAAAAACAAGAAAAAATATGAAGAAATAGAAAAAATCCAAAAAATATGAAAAAATGGAGAATAGAGAACAATAGGAAAAAATAGTGAAAACAGTGAAAAATATGGAAAAGTTGGTAAAAATAGGAAAGAATAGGGCAAAATGGGGAAAATAAGGAAATTATTGCAAAATAGAGAAAAATGGGGAAAACATAACTGAAAATAGTGAAAATAAGGAAAAATGGAGAATAATAGGGGAAATACGAACAAATATAGAAAAAGGAAAAAATAATGAAATACAAGAAAATATAAGAAAATATGGAAATATGGAGAAAAATAGGAGAAAATGGAGAAAACAGTTAAAAATAGGGAAATATTAGGTAAAATAGTTAAAAACAGAGAAAAATAAAAAATGGGGAAAAAATGGCGATTGTGAAAAATATAGAAAAACAGGAAAAAAATAGAAACAAATAAGGAAAGATGGAGAAAAATAAGAGAAAATATTAAAAACTAATGAAAAACAAACATGAAAATAGTGAAAATGGGAAAAAATAAAAAAAATAGGGAAAAAAGTAAAATAGAAAAAAATAGAGCATAATAGGGACAAATACGGACAAATATTCAAAAAGAAAAAAATCATGAAAAACAAGAAAATATGAAGGAAATCAGAAAAAATATGGAAAATTGGAGAAAATAGGGGAAAATGAAGAAAACAGTTAAAAATGGGGAAATATTAGATAAAATAGGGAAAAATGGGGAAACATGAAGAAAATAGGACAACGAAAAAAGGAGCATATAGAGCAAAATAGTGAAAATAGAGTTAAATGGGGAATCTACACGAAAAATATGAAGAAATAGGGAAAATAAAGCAAAAAATACAGAAAACAGGGGAAAGATAAAAAATAGGAGAAAATAGGGAAAAATAGTTAATAATACGAAAAAATGTGAAAAAGAGGTGAAAAATAGAAAAAGATCGATAAAACAGGGAAATTAGAATTAAATAGAGAAAATGTAAAAATGACTTTAATACAAATTTAAATCGACATTGGGACGATATTAAAAAAATCGGCTGTGTCACCTCAGAACTTTCCCGGCTAGGCCGTAGAGAATGGGATTATTTTAATTACAAAATACTGAGCATTACATTAATTTATGGAACACATTAAAAATAGCGAGCCGAATTGATATTTCTATGTTGATAATGACATAAGCTGCGCATGCGCACGTTGTATATCACACTGCTACAATTATGATCTCCTAAAATCATGTGGGAAAACTATTGGGAATTCGGGATAATTTTTCACACAATAGTTGTGGGGAATTTTAAATGTGTATTTTTCTCGCCATCTAGCGGCGAAACTATGAGAAATTCGATAAAAAGTTAAACATAAAAGTTAAAGAAAATTTGATGCTTTACAACTTTGCAGGAGAAAATTTTGCACTTAAATGCATTGTTTGTCCTCAAAATCAAAAAAAACTAGAGAAAACCTACATACACATTTTTTACGCGCTCTCTAGTGGTGCAACTATTGGAAATTCTGGAAAAAGTTTGAGGCAAAAGTTGTAGGGAATTTTATTCTCTAAATCTTTGAAACACAACATTTTGCACCAAAGTGTATTGTTTGTCCTTAAATTTTAAAAAAAGTAAAAAAATGTTTAATGCGTATTTAATCAATGTCGGTCTTGAAGACCTTCTACTCTACCAATTAAAACCAAAATTTAATGGTCACATTCTAGGCACACACACCGACCCTCCATACCAAATTTCAGCTTGGTTGGTCAAACGGTTCGGCAGTTATCGTGGAAGATTACACACAGACAGACCATACGCTGGAAATGGTTTCAATCTTCTTGGGGGACCTCAAAATGGATATTTCCATCGATATCTCGATTTTAGTTTTTTGCTCGTTCACCTTACTTTCCCTTTGATGGGTTCGGGAAAGTAAAAAGTAAGAGCAGGAGAATTTGCCGCACTTTTTTTTATTAATATCAAGTTAGCAAGACAACTGCCTACATAATGACGATATTAAAAAACTAAGAGCAGGAGAATTTGCCGCTTATTAGTTGTGGGAAAAAATTTTGCCGCCCCTTTTTTTATTAAAAATTAAACATCTTGCTAACAACTTGATATCAAGTTTTTAAATCCAAATGTGGTCCACCGAAGAAGAAATAAAATTCAAAGTCTAGTACCACAAATATTTAATAAAAGTTGGAATTGGCAACTTATTTCGACATACTAATACCATCATCAGGCCTATAATACAAATGTTCTTTTGTAAGTCTCAACTATATTGTTATCCCTCTTTTGTTACTTATATTGAACATTTGTATTTTTATGCCGAAACTAGTTGCCAATTCCAACTTTTATTAAATATTTGTGGTACTAGACTTTTGAATTTGAATTATATTTCTTTTTAGTTTTTAATATTGTCATTATTTATACAGTTGTCTAGCTAACTTTATATCAAGTTAGCGAGATGTTTAATTTTTAATAAAAAACAAAGAGCGGCAAAATTTATTTTTCCAAACTAACTAAAGGCAAAAAAGCGGCAAATTACTAATAAGATACCATTGTAATTTTTCGAAGTTGTCTTGCTAAGTTGATAGACGTAAAATCGACCTATCCAAGAATATTCATAAATTTTGAGAAGTGTAAATGGTAGCATTGTTAAGACGAATTTTCACTATAGAAATGTTGTTAATATTATTTAAGCTTATTTTATAATTTAATAAACTTTATACAATTTTTATCCCTAAAACTTTTTTACCTTAATAAGCAAAAACTCTTCAGAAAGAGGTTTTTTGTTTATTTTTTTTATACTGAATCCAAATCTGAACTCAAATTTTTATTAAATTTTACACAAATACAAAAAAATAAATAAAAAAATAATAAATGCTAGAATCTAGATTTGATAATTAGTTGTAAATTCTCAATAATTGGCCACCTCCCAAGCAACTCTAAAATTCGAGGCGGGCGCTTGTTTCTCATTTTTCTCATTGACAGAAGTTATTATTTAAATAGGCTTCCGTCTAATGTAAAATATTTCGATAAGAAAAATAATTTACATCAGCGTTGAAAGTGTCAGTTTAATTTAAAAGCGGTTGAATGGTCTAACACGTTTTGACATTTTTCAGTTTAAATCTAAGCATTCTTTCACGCAATGTTGGTACGTCTATAACTAGAATTTTTCATTTATTTGTTTTATACAGAGTGATTCTTAATAGTAAAAAAAAGTATTGACAATAATATTAAATTTCAGTAAAGTACTGTCTAAAAAAAAAGATAAAGTCATCTAAAAACCCATGAAATAAATTTTCCGTTTTGTTGTTTTGTACTTAATTTTTTAACTGTAGTAAATCAAGTTGATCTTTAGAATCAGCAAAAAAAAATTGCTATTATTCTTGTATATTTAATATATACAGTGATTCCAATAAAGATTTTAGAGGGCGCAAAATTTTTTCCCATGGACCTTTAAAAAGTGAAGGTTGACCTTTAGAATCAGCAAAAAAATCGCTGTTGTTCTTGTATCTATAATATACACAGTGATTAAAAGCGAATTTTTGAAGGGTTGAATATTTTCCAACAGGGAACTTAAAAAAGTGAAGCTTGACCCTTAGAATCAGCAAAAAAATCGCTGTTGTTCTTGTATCTATAATATACACAGTGATTCCAAGCGATTTTTTGAAGGGTTGAATATTTTCCAGCAGGGAACTTTAAAAAGTGAAGCTTGATCTTTAGAATCAGCAAAAAAATCGCTGTTGTTCTTGTATCTATAATATACACAGTGATTCCAAGCTAATTTTTGAATGGTTGAATATTTTTCAGAGGGGAACTTTAAAAAGTGAAGCTTGACCTTTAAAATCAGCAAAAAAACTCTGTTCTTGTATCCATAATATACACAGTGATTCCAAGCGAATTTTTGAACGGTTGAATATTTTCCCACGGGGAACTTAAAAAAGTGAAGCTTGACCTTTAGAATCAGCAAAAAAATCGCTGTTGTTCTTGTATCTATAATATACACAGTGATTCCAAGTAAATTTTTGAATGGTTAAATATTTTTCAGCAGGGAACTTTAAAAAGTGAAGCTTGACCTTTAGAATCAGCAAAAAAAATCGCTGTTGTTCTTGTATCTATAATATACACAGTGATTCCAAGTAAATTTTTGAATGGTTAAATATTTTTCAGCAGGGAACTTTAAAAAGTGAAGCTTGACCTTTAGAATCAGCAAAAAAAATCGCTGTTGTTCTTGTATCTATAATATACACAGTGATTCCAAGTAACTTTTTGAAGGGTTGAATATTTTCCAGCAGGGAACTTAATAAAAGTGAAGCTTGACCTTTAGAATCAGCAAAAAAATCGCTGTTGTTCTTGTATCTATAATATACACAGTGATTCCAAGCAAATTTTTGAATGGTTGAATATTTTTCAGAGGGAAACTTTAAAAAGTGAAGCTTGACCTTTAAAATCAGCAAAAAAATCGCTGCTCTCGTATCTATAATATACACAGTGATTTCAAACAAATTTTTGAATGGTTGAATATTTTTCAGAGGGGAACTTTAAAAAGTGAAGCTTGACCTTTAGAATCAGCAAAAAAATCGCTGTTGTTCTTGTATCTATAATATACACAGTGATTCCAAGTAAATTTTTGAATGGTTAAATATTTTTCAGCAGGGAACTTTAAAAAGTGAAGCTTGACCTTTAGAATCAGCAAAAAAAATCGCTGTTGTTCTTGTATCTATAATATACACAGTGATTCCAAGTAAATTTTTGAATGGTTAAATATTTTTCAGCAGGGAACTTTAAAAAGTGAAGCTTGACCTTTAGAATCAGCAAAAAAAATCGCTGTTGTTCTTGTATCTATAATATACACAGTGATTCCAAGTAACTTTTTGAAGGGTTGAATATTTTCCAGCAGGGAACTTAATAAAAGTGAAGCTTGACCTTTAGAATCAGCAAAAAAATCGCTGTTGTTCTTGTATCTATAATATACACAGTGATTCCAAGCAAATTTTTGAATGGTTGAATATTTTTCAGAGGGAAACTTTAAAAAGTGAAGCTTGACCTTTAAAATCAGCAAAAAAATCGCTGCTCTCGTATCTATAATATACACAGTGATTTCAAACAAATTTTTGAATGGTTGAATATTTTTCAGAGGGGAACTTTAAAAAGTGAAGCTTGACCTTTAGAATCAGCAAAAAAATCGCTGTTCTTGTATCTATAATATACACAGTGATTTCAAACAAATTTTTGAAGGGTTGGATATTTTCCAGCGGGGAACTTAAAAAAGTGAAGCTTGACCTTTAAAATCAGCAAAAAAACTCTGTTCTTGTATCCATAATATACACAGTGATTCCAAGCGAATTTTTGAACGGTTGAATATTTTCCCACGGGGAACTTAAAAAAGTGAAGCTTGACCTTTAGAATCAGCAAAAAAATCGCTGTTGTTCTTGTATCTATAATATACACAGTGATTCCAAGTAAATTTTTGAATGGTTAAATATTTTTCAGCAGGGAACTTTAAAAAGTGAAGCTTGACCTTTAGAATCAGCAAAAAAAATCGCTGTTGTTCTTGTATTTATAATATACACAGTGATTCCAAGCAAATTTTTGAATGGTTGAATATTTTTCAGAGGGAAACTTTAAAAAGTGAAGCTTGACCTTTAAAATCAGCAAAAAAATCGCTGTTGTTCTTGTATCTATAATATACACAGTGATTCCAAGCAAATTTTTGAAGGGTTGAATATTTTCTAGAGGGGAAATTTGAGAAGTGAAGCTTGACCTTTAGAATCAGCAAAAAAATCGCTGTTGTTCTTGTATCTATAATATACACAGTGATTCCAAGCTAATTTTTGAATGGTTGAATATTTTTCAGAGGGGAACTTTAAAAAGTGAAGCTTGACCTTTAAAATCAGCAAAAAAACTCTGTTCTTGTATCCATAATATACACAGTGATTCCAAGCGAATTTTTGAACGGTTGAATATTTTCCCACGGGGAACTTAAAAAAGTGAAGCTTGACCTTTAGAATCAGCAAAAAAAATTGCTGTTATTCTTGTATCTATAATATACACAGTGATTCCAAGTAACTTTTTGAAGGGTTGAATATTTTTCAGAGGGAAACTTTAAAAAGTGAAGCTTGACCTTTAAAATCAGCAAAAAAATCGCTGCTCTCGTATCTATAATATACACAGTGATTTCAAACAAATTTTTGAATGGTTGAATATTTTTCAGAGGGGAACTTTAAAAAGTGAAGCTTGACCTTTAGAATCAGCAAAAAAATCGCTGTTCTTGTATCTATAATATACACAGTGATTTCAAACAAATTTTTGAAGGGTTGGATATTTTCCAGCGGGGAACTTAAAAAAGTGAAGCTTGACCTTTAAAATCAGCAAAAAAACTCTGTTCTTGTATCCATAATATACACAGTGATTCCAAGCGAATTTTTGAACGGTTGAATATTTTCCCACGGGGAACTTAAAAAAGTGAAGCTTGACCTTTAGAATCAGCAAAAAAAATTGCTGTTATTCTTGTATCTATAATATACACAGTGATTCCAAGTAACTTTTTGAAGGGTTGAATATTTTCCAGCAGGGAACTTAATAAAAGTGAAGCTTGACCTTTAGAATCAGCAAAAAAATCGCTGTTGTTCTTGTATCTATAATATACACAGTGATTCCAAGCAAATTTTTGAATGGTTGAATATTTTTCAGAGGGAAACTTTAAAAAGTGAAGCTTGACCTTTAAAATCAGCAAAAAAATCGCTGCTCTCGTATCTATAATATACACAGTGATTTCAAACAAATTTTTGAATGGTTGAATATTTTTCAGAGGGGAACTTTAAAAAGTGAAGCTTGACCTTTAGAATCAGCAAAAAAATCGCTGTTCTTGTATCTATAATATACACAGTGATTTCAAACAAATTTTTGAAGGGTTGGATATTTTCCAGCGGGGAACTTAAAAAAGTGAAGCTTGACCTTTAAAATCAGCAAAAAAACTCTGTTCTTGTATCCATAATATACACAGTGATTCCAAGCGAATTTTTGAACGGTTGAATATTTTCCCACGGGGAACTTAAAAAAGTGAAGCTTGACCTTTAGAATCAGCAAAAAAATCGCTGTTGTTCTTGTATCTATAATATACACAGTGATTCCAAGTAAATTTTTGAATGGTTAAATATTTTTCAGCAGGGAACTTTAAAAAGTGAAGCTTGACCTTTAGAATCAGCAAAAAAAATCGCTGTTGTTCTTGTATCTATAATATACACAGTGATTCCAAGCAAATTTTTGAATGGTTGAATATTTTTCAGAGGGAAACTTTAAAAAGTGAAGCTTGACCTTTAAAATCAGCAAAAAAATCGCTGTTGTTCTTGTATCTATAATATACACAGTGATTCCAAGCAAATTTTTGAAGGGTTGAATATTTTCTAGAGGGGAAATTTGAGAAGTGAAGCTTGACCTTTAGAATCAGCAAAAAAATCGCTGTTGTTCTTGTATCTATAATATACACAGTGATTTCAAACAAATTTTTGAAGGGTTGAATATTTTCCAGCGGGGAACTTTAAAAAGTGAAGCTTGACCTTTAGAATCATTAAAAAAATCGCTGTTCTTGTATCTATAATATACACAGTGATTCCAAGCAAATGGTTGAATATTTTTCAGAGGGGAACTTTAAAAAGTGAAGCTTGACCTTTAAAATCAGCAAAAAAATCGCTGTTCTTGTATCTATAATATACACAGTGATTCCAAGCAAATGGTTGAATATTTTTCAGAGGGGAACTTTAAAAAGTGAAGCTTGACCTTTAAAATCAGCAAAAAAATCGCTGTTGTTCTTGTATCTATAATATACACAGTGATTCCAAGCAAATTTTTGAATGGTTGAATATTTTTCAGAGGGAAACTTTAAAAAGTGAAGCTTGACCTTTAAAATCAGCAAAAAAATCGCTGTTGTTCTTGTATCTATAATATACACAGTGATTCCAAGCAAATTTTTGAAGGGTTGAATATTTTCTAGAGGGGAAATTTGAGAAGTGAAGCTTGACCTTTAGAATCAGCAAAAAAATCGCTGTTGTTCTTGTATCTATAATATACACAGTGATTCCAAGCAAATTTTTGAAGGGTTGAATATTTTCTAGAGGGGAAATTTGAGAAGTGAAGCTTGACCTTTAGAATCAGCAAAAAAATCGCTGTTGTTCTTGTATCTATAATATACACAGTGATTTCAAACAAATTTTTGAAGGGTTGAATATTTTCCAGCGGGGAACTTTAAAAAGTGAAGCTTGACCTTTAGAATCATTAAAAAAATCGCTGTTCTTGTATCTATAATATACACAGTGATTCCAAGCAAATGGTTGAATATTTTTCAGAGGGGAACTTTAAAAAGTGAAGCTTGACCTTTAAAATCAGCAAAAAAATCGCTGTTGTTCTTGTATCTATAATATACACAGTGATTCCAAGCAAATTTTTGAATGGTTGAATATTTTTCAGAGGGAAACTTTAAAAAGTGAAGCTTGACCTTTAAAATCAGCAAAAAAATCGCTGTTGTTCTTGTATCTATAATATACACAGTGATTCCAAGCAAATTTTTGAAGGGTTGAATATTTTCTAGAGGGGAAATTTGAGAAGTGAAGCTTGACCTTTAGAATCAGCAAAAAAATCGCTGTTGTTCTTGTATCTATAATATACACAGTGATTTCAAACAAATTTTTGAAGGGTTGAATATTTTCCAGCGGGGAACTTTAAAAAGTGAAGCTTGACCTTTAGAATCATTAAAAAAATCGCTGTTCTTGTATCTATAATATACACAGTGATTCCAAGCAAATGGTTGAATATTTTTCAGAGGGGAACTTTAAAAAGTGAAGCTTGACCTTTAAAATCAGCAAAAAAATCGCTGTTCTTGTATCTATAATATACACAGTGATTCCAAGCTAATTTTTGAATGGTTGAATATTTTTCAGAGGGGAACTTTAAAAAGTGAAGCTTGACCTTTAGAATCAGCAAAAAAATCGCTGTTGTTTTTGTATCCATAATATACACAGTGATTCAAATCAAGTTTTCGTTGGGTTAAACATTTTCTGCCGTGGACCTTTAAAAAGTGAAGCTTGATAATCAAAAAAATCGGTGTTCGAATTCCTGCTAATCTTTAATACCAGGTTATTGTTCTTCTACATATAAAGTGATAATACAAACTTTTCTATCATTTTTTCACTTGCATTAAAATGACAGTAGCAATGTGGTTGTAATTCAATAGGAAGTTTTCTGTTAGTTAAGATGACGTTGAATTTGACAAGACAGTAAGTTATAAAACAAAGTTGCATTGTAATGAATAGAATTCACGGTTTTTATATGAATTTATACACAAAATATTCGATTTTGTAAAGAAGCAAGATATAGGTATATAGGTATTTTTTTAATTAAGCAAAATAATAGAAATATTTATTACAATTCTCATGGTAAGAGGGAATAAATTACAAAAAAGATTTAAGTGTTAATATATGATAAATGTTAGCAGTGAAGAATCATCTTGTATATTTTATTTAACTGACAACAGCGCGGCTTCTATTTTGATTCTATCTCGAATTGCATCTAATCGAATTTTTATCGCCGTTCAAGCATCGTAAACATTATATGTAAAGTAGTTATTCTATTGAAATTAAACGTTATTTTATTAATGCTTTTGTCTATTAGTCTAATTTTTCACGTTGTTGTATTCAACTGTGCGGGACAAAATTTATTAACATTTTTGAATATTTTTTTCATTACCGATTTCAAGGTCTCATCGATTTTATAAATTGAATAATTATAATGGTTTATGAGAGTCATACGAAATGCAAGGCAGGTGCAGATGGTAGCATCATTTTCCTCAAATTTAATTTGAAACCGTGAAATCATGCAAATTTTTTTAATTTGCTCTAATTGCCTTGGTGATGGTGATGTAGTTCTTTTTTTTGCGTATTGGTTCTCATGCTAAAATAAAAACGGGTTTTTAACTTTTAAATGACAAAAATATATCTTTTACAATTATATATGTATATCTAATTAAAAATGTAAAAATATTGATCAAATTTTCAGGAATTCAATAATGTCAAGAGTTTTGATAAAAAAAAGTGATAAAGATGGAAATATCTATTTTGAAGTCACCTGAGATGATTAAGACCATTTCCAGATGGAAGTCTGTCTGTCTGTCTGTGTGTATTCTTCCACGTTAGAGGCCACACGTTTAATCCGTTTGAGCTGAAAGTTGGTATATGGGTTTAGGTTACCGAAGAATCCGTTAGTTTTTGTACGACATCTGTCAAACGGAAGTGTCACTATCAAAAAATGACAGATGCAATATCTCACGGAATTTGACATGCAATATGTCATATGAAAGCCCTTAAAAACTCTATTCAGAACAGTCGAAATTATTTCTCCAACTGTCACCTGTCAAAAACAAAAAAATCGGTTGTGTCGCCCCAAACCTTTCCAGACGAGTATCCACGAATACTTTTTCGGCTAGCTTTAACATTTTTTACAATTTCTCTTAAACTTTTTTTGGTTTTTTTTTTAATTTTTATTTTTTTTAGCTCATTTTGCTTTTCATGTATTTTTGTGCATTTCTATGTATTTTTTTCTTTTTTTGCATTTCTTTGTATTTTTTTTCTTTTTTTTGCATTTCTTTTGTATCTTTTTTACTTTTTGGCATTTTTTTTGCATTTTTAACGTTTTTTAGCATTATTTTAATTTTTCTAGCATTTTTTGACTTATTTTTAGATTTTTTGGCATTTTTTTAACATTATTTTACTTTTTTTTTGACTTAAGATTTTTTTTTCATTTTTAGCATTATTTTATTTTTTTCAGCATTTTTTAAACTTTTTTTTAGATTTTTTTGGCATTTTTTAACATTCTTTACAATTTCCTTTATCACTTTTTTTTACTTTTCATTCTTTTTAGAACTTGTTTAAAATTTTTTAGTTCATTTTTTGCTTTTCATGTACTATTGTGCATTTCTTTGTATGTTAGAATTTTTTTAAATTTTTTATCATTTTTTGCACTTTGTCATTTTTTAACATTATTTTATTTTTTTTTTAGACTTTTTGACATTTTTTGCATTTTTTTACCATTATTTTACTTTTTTTTAGCATTTTTTAAACTTTTTTATGGCATTTTTTAACATTATTTACAATTTCCTTTATCACTTCTTTTTAACTTTTCAGTTTTTTTAGAACTTTCAACAATTTTTAGCTCATTTTTTGCTTTTCATGTATAATTGTGCATTTCTTTGTATGTTTGTATTTTTTTTGCGTTTTTTCCATTTTTTTGTTCTTTTTTTTTGCATTTTTTTAATTTTTTTTTTGCAATGTTAGCTTTGTTAGCATTATTTTACTTTTTTATTTAGATTTTTTTGGCATTTTTACAGTTTTAACACTTTTTAAACTTTTTTTGCTTTTTTTTTAGAATCTTCATCATTTGTTAGCTCATATTGCTTTTTGTTAATTTTTGTGCATTTCGTTGCATACGTTTGTATTTTTTTTGCATTTTTTTCATTATTTTTTGCACTTTTTTTTGTGTTTTTTTTACTTTTTTGAATTTTTCTTGCATTTTTAACATTTTTTTGCATTATTTTAATTTTTTCAGCATTTTTTGACTTCTATTTAGATTTGTAGGCATCTTTTTGCATTTTTTTTTCGATTTTAGCAATTTTTAGCATTATTTTACCTTTTTCAGCATTTTTTAAACTTTTTTTTAGATTTTTTTGGCATTCACTTTTTTTTAACTTTTCAGTTTTTTTAGAACTTTTAATATTTTTTAGCTCATTTTTTGCATTTCTTTGGATGTTTGTATTTTTTTGCATTTTTTCCATTTTTTTGTTCGTTTATTTCCATTTCTTTTAACACTTTTTAAACTTTTTTTGCTTTTTTTTTTGTAGAATTTTCATCATTTTTTAGCTCATTTTTTGCTTTTCATATATTATTGTGCATTTCATTGTAGAAGTTTGTATTTTTTTTTTTGCATTTTTCCACTTTTGTTGTTGTTTTTTTTGCATTTTTTTTTCATTTATTGAAGAAGCTAGCAAAAAAATTTCGAGATAAAGAAGGAAATATCCATTTTGAGGTCACCTGAGATGATTAAGACCATTTCCAAATGAAAGTCCGTCTGTCTATCTGTCTGCTTGTCTGTCAGTTTGTGTGTATTCTTTCACGATAGAGGCCACACGTTAGATCCGATTGAGCTGAAATTTGGTATATGGGTTTGGGCTATGTATCGGAAGAATCAGTTATTTTTTGTACGAGATCTGTCAAACGGAAGTATCACTATCAAAACATTACAGACGCAATATGTCACACAATTTAACTTGCAATATGTCATTTGAAGACCCTTGAAAAACTCTATTCAGAACAGTCAAAATTATTTCTCCAACTATCACCTGTCAAAAATAAAAAAATGTCAAAATTTGAAACTTTAACATTAAATATCTGAAAAAATATTTGTGGATACTGATCGGGAAAGTTTTGGGGCGACACAACCAACATCAACGCGGACGATTCGCGGGCAAAAGTTAGTTCTTCATATTTTTGTCTATTTCTATTGAACTACGACATAAGTGATAATGCGGAAGGAGGGATGTTTAAAATCAACTAGAAGTTAAATAAAGAAATTAATTTATTATCATTAACTTATCATAGTAAATAAGAGAAGAATCGAATGAAATAAGATGTCGTAGATTGTATCTAATGTTTGTTATATGTCTTAGAAATTAGTTTATGAGGAGAAAATTATATTTTTAGCCGTATGATGCTTGAAAAAGAATTACCTGAAAAACAACAAGGATGAAAATGAAATATGTCAACTCCAAGTTGTTGAAAATGAACCACATGTTGTTAACAGTAAGAGATGGCGAAAACAACCGGAAATGTTATTTAATAGACAAAAAGTATGAATTATTTTTAACTAGAAGCTCTGTATAAATCTTGTAATAATATTGTGTATGTTTGATACACAATTGTGTAAAAATACTGACGCGCATGCTATGGCGCCTTTCTTCTGAAAACTTTTGGTTAGTCTAGCAATGTTGCCATATTACTATTGCAGAAATAATATTTGTAACAAAATTGAATTAAAAGTTTAGTATCATTATGAACTAACAATTTTTACTACATGCTCTATAATCGATAAATCTTTAATATGTCATTAATTTTCTTTATGTTATAACACCCACTCAGTACTATATAGGAAGACCAGTAGTCAAAGAGTCCTTCTACCATTTTGAAAGATCACGTTCTCCCTACAACGAGACCTCAATTATCTTCAATAAATAGAAGATAGTCATCGGAGATGTTAAAATCTCGGTATCGGCCGCTAGTATCATGGATATCTTTGGATCCTTGCGTCGCATATATGTATATACCTATACCTAAACGTAGATGGTAATCTAGCCGGTCGGCTTGCACACAAGGACCTTAACTAATGGCTCGACTTTATACTACAATTACACAGAACAATGGCTATTATATTGTTATCGAGCTACTCTCTCTCTCTTTCTATTTCTCCCTTTAGCAAAAATATTGACTTATACGCTAATCTGAATAAAGCATAAAAGTGATAAATATTATAATAAAATATAAATATATAATTATTTATTTATAACAGTAAATTTTTTCGGGTCAGTTCCAACCGTATTTTGTTGTCTCCCATCTCTATATCAAATAATATCGCGATTTGATTTATAAGATACGATGGTCTCGAGCCTCTTTTTCCAAAGTTGGTAAATTTTTACTTTACCAACCCACCTCCGAGAAGGTTAGGTGATCGAGCTAAAAAAAGTTTTTGAGATAAAGATGGAAATATCCATTTTTAGGTCAACTGAGACCATTTCCAGATGAAAGTTTGTCTGTCTGTGTGTATTCTTCCACGATAGAGGCCACATGTTTAATCAGTTTGAGTTGAAATTTGGTATATGGGTTTGGGTTAACCGTCGGAAGAACCCATTAGTTTTTGTACGACATCTGTCAAACGGAAGTGTCGCTATCAACAAATGACAGATGCAATATGTCACGGAATTTGACTTGCAATATATCATTTAAAAGCCCTTGAAAAACTCTATTCAGAATAGTCAGAATTATTTCTCCAACTGTCACCTGTCAAAAATAAAAAATGACAAAATTTGATACTTTAACATTAAATATCTTTTTTAATACCCATCAAAAAAAGAAAACCTATTGGTCATTTGTTACCGGTTGTCCTAGGTTAATAGAAAAAAAAGGTTAAATGGATGGCGCTCATTATTAGTTAAAAGTAAATCTTTTCGATGATTAATTAATCCTATAAAATTTAAGCTTTATTTACAAAAAAAAACTTATTTTAATCGTTACAAACAAAGGAGATTAATAGACAAATCTAACCGAACTTTTTAATTACAGTTTTTTTTTCCTTCTTTTTAATGCGGAGAGAAACAAGTAGAGAGTGAGAAAGATAGTTGAAGAGGAGTCATATAAAAATTAGATGCACGGATTTCTTGATGGATTTAATTGCTCCGAACCTCGCTGCGCTCAATTTTTTTCATCCCCCTCCTGCTTTTTTACTGTTCTCTTTATATATTAAACTTTTTTTCCACTTTTTACATCCAACAATAAAAATAATTTAATATGCCACCAACTAGAGTTTAATTTATAGTTAATTAATTTTTTCTGAGTCAATAAGCTTGAGTTTAGATAAATAATTAACAAAGATAGCAATTAGAGTTTAATCTGTACTTAATTTTTTTTTTCTGAATCACTGTACTTAATTTTAGATATATAATTAACGTGTCTACCAATTAGAGTTTATAATATACTTAATCATTTTTTTCTGAGCTGCTAGGCCTGTAATTAGACAGATAATTAACTAGGATAGCAATTAGAGTTTAAATTACAATTAATTAATTTTTTTTGAGTCAATAGGCTTGAGTTTAGATAACTAATTAACGAGGATAGTATTTAGAGTTTAATTTGTACCTAATTCATTTTTTCTGAGTCAATAGGCTTAATTTCAGATATATAATTAACGTGTCTACCAATTACAGTTTATATTGTACTTAATATTTTTTTTCTGAGTTACTAGGTTTGGAATTAGATAGATAATTAACTAGGATAGCAATTAATTAGATTTTAAATCGTAATTAATTAATTTTTTTGAGTCAATAGGCTTGAGTTTAGATAAATAATTAACTAGGAAATCAATTAGAGTTTAATTTGTACCTAATTATTTTTTTCTGAGTCACTAGGCTTAATTTTAGATATTTAATTAACGTGGCTATAAATTAGAGTTTATATTGTACTTAATAATTTTTTTCTGAGCCACTAGACTTGCAATTAGACAGATAATTAACTAGGATGGCAATTAGATTTTTAATTGTAACTAATTAATTTTTTTGAGTCAATAAGCTTGAGTTTAGATAAATAATTAACTAGGATAGCAACTAGAGTTTAATTTGTAGTTAATTAACTTTTTTATGAGTGATTAGGGTTAATTTTAGATATATAATTAACGTGTCTACCAATTACAGTTTATATTGTACTTAATATTTTTTTTCTGAGTTACCAGGCTTGGAATTAGATAGATAATTAACTAGGATAGCAGTTAGATTTTAAATCGTAATTAATTAATTTTTTTGAGCCAATAGGTTTGAATTTAGATAAATAATTAACTAGGAAATCAATTTGAGGTTAATTTGTACCTAATTATTTTTTTCTGAGTCACTAGGCTTAATTTTAGATATATAATTAACGTGTCTACCAATTAGAGTTTATATTGTACTTAAGAATTGTTTTCTGAGCCCCTAGGCTTGATTTTAAATAGGTAATTAACTACGATATTAATTTATTACTTTTTTCTGAGACATTTGACCTACTATTAAAAAAAAAATAAAATACGACAGTAATTAGAGTAGTTTTTTCTGAGACACTAGATCCACAATTTAAAAAAAAAATTATATTAAATAATAGTTATTTGTTTAACTAGGCAGAGAAGTAACAGATTTACTGCCGCGGCTAGCATTTCATTGCCGAGGCAAAGCCGAGGCAATGAAACTAGCCAAGGCAGTAAATCTGATTCTCTGCCGTGTGAAACATATAATTTTTTCTCCGATTGTTTGTACAGTGTGATTAAAAAAATCAAATTAAAATGAAAACTTTTTTATAACGGATACAACTCACAATTCTTAATATTAAGTTGTTTGGAGAAAATATTAATCTGTGTTTAGAGATATAAAATTATTTTTTTAATACCTAGGCATTAAAAATCATTTTTACTGCCTAGGCAGTAAAAGTGTTACTTCTATGATCGATAAATGTCACTAAAACTGACGTTTAATGTCAATCGGAGAAAAAATTCTTTCTTTGCATGTTTAAAATCATCAAAAACTAAAAGGAACGGATTACCTTATTTAAAAATCAAAACTACTTTTATATAGTATAAATAAAATCATTTTAAAGAAAAAAATTATACTGAGAGTCTCATAAAAAATGATAAATATTCTAGCTATTAGTTTTGCTGATAAAAATAATAAGTTTTGTATATAATTTGAAAATAACACTTAAATTTTGGCTTTTCCGATCTGAATGTTACGATACAAAATTTTAAATTAAAACAAATATTGGGATTAAACATACCAAAAAATGTCTGTTCACTCTTTCTGTAATAACATTTTAATAAATTAATTTAAATTGTGTTGTAGTCCGCCCATGTTCATTTTCTTTTCCGTCAACTATTTAAATAATGCCGAGCACTAGTCCAATTCACCATCTCGTATGACGTTGTGTGCTTGTTTGGAACACACATACATATGTATACGCGTGCATATATCATATGAGAACAAGAGAAAAATAAGGGCTAGCGCACACGATACTACAACATCGATATATGTGTAGAAACGCCTACGCGATGAGGAAATCAAGAAAGAAGAACGAAGAAGAATTATGAATGCTGTGATTAAAGACCTCTCGTGTGCTGATTGTAACCAGATATACTTGTCTACATCTGCAGACAAGTATTGTATCGATGAACGTTTATTGATATGCATAACATTATTTTGGGTTCGGTTAAGGTTATACATTAACTACACTAGAATCGACATTAATCGTCCTCGGTTCAAAAACAGTTTTTAATAAAATCCGAAGTAGTTTTAGTTAGTTTTTAATTAGAATATTAACAACTGATACTTTTATAATCGAAGGACCATATCATTTTTTATAAGAGAACGGTTAAAACTTTATTGTACATTAAATTATTATTTTTAGAAAGCTTTTTCCTAGCTCATTTAATTGTATTAAACAAAAACAAGAGCACAAGTTTCAGAAAAAGACGAACCAAAAGTATCTCAACCGCCTCCGATAATAGTAGACGAAATAACAAATTTTAATGCACTCACTCCATACTAAAATGATGGATGGATTCCAAATTAAGATCATCAATGATAAAACTACAAAAATTAATACTAATGACAAGAAACAAAACCGTCTAATTAAGGTAATGGCAATCAATTTTCATCACTCCTGTATTCCTGAAGAAATAATCCGGAAAATGAGAAGTTACTAGAAAATTGAAGTACAAAACAAAACAGCCTCTAAATATGTTTATGCTATCATTCAGCAACGATGAAGATGAGTAGAATAGCTATGACAGTTCTGGCGCACTCCTTATGGAAAATAACATGCGAAATCGCTAAGGTTCATTCTGTTAATTTTGTTCAAATTCAAGGTCACTCGTGACGCCATCAGACCCCACTAGACGAGTCTCGAATAGGTTTTAACAGGTCTCGAACAGCTTATAACAGGTCTCATTTAAAATGAGATATGTTACATAGATGTGGAAAGTTATCGTGATAATAAAACCAGGGAAATCACCACATGAAATTACGCCTATATCGTATAATCTCGAAACTGCTTGAAAAAAATTACTAAAAAGACTAACTATAGACCAATTCCACAGAATAACTATTATTAAAAAAAAACATGGAAGAAGAAAAAGTCAGCTCCAGTGTTTTCCTTGATGTAGCGATCGAGTTTGGTTTGAAGGACTCAAATACAAAATGAATCGATTATTGCCAAAACAGTATTCAGAATTATTATATATATCAGAAATATTAAGGAAGAAGCATGCTCTAAAATTAAAAAAATTAAGGCAAAAGTACCACAAGGAAGTGTCTTAGAACTAGTCCTATATCTATTATACATCAGTGATATTCCTGAATTAGAACAAAATACAATTGCCACTGCTGTCATGGCAGTAGAGAAAACCCACAAGGAATCTGCAAAAAAACTACAAACATCATTTGATAGAATTAATAATTGAACCAATCATTGGAGAATCAAGGCGAATCAAATTAAATCGGTACATATTACTTATGCTAATAAAAACAATCAGTGTATACCAGTCACAATAAATAAAACCCAGATCACCTGTGCTAATAGGCAGGTTCGACATTTTTCTTATTTTTTTTTTTAACTGAAATCGAGAGATTTTGTTATTTAAAAACGATCAAAAAATATTAATATTTACGTCCGCTGTAAGCATTTTAAAATCAAGGATTGGCGAGAGGCTGAAAAACGTACATGTGCGCGAGACTAGACCGTGTGACGTCAGTAGCCATGAACGCTTCGCCCCTGGCCCGCTGCTGCGCTGTATTCACGATACACACATCCTGAATACAGCGCAGCAGCGGACCAGGGGCGAAGCGTTCATGGCTACTGTCAATGTCAAAAAAAACGTGAAGTCATTATATAACAAAATATTGATATACAAACAAATTCGGCAACCAGGTATGGACATATGGTATCCAGCTTTGGGGCTTTGCCAACCAAAGTAATTACGGAGATTCCAAAAAAGTATTATCTAACGATCTAGTAAGAAGTCCTTTGTGTTAGTATAAGTGAAAGTTACAGAAAAAAGAAGAACATACACGTTAAGTAAGGTGTAAAATATCATCAGAATCTAAGGTACACTAGTGAGTAGACTTTAGTAATCCAATCCTCATACATATAATTTAATTTGAACAAAAATTACTCATTGATTGTAATATTAACAAATTCCCTGTTACTTACATTAATATTGGTTAAATCTTTTAAAAATTTACATACTAGAAACTGACACGTCCTCTGGAAAATTATTTTACTTTAAACGGTGGTTTACTATAAAACGAATGCTCACCATGATAGCTTGTAAGGTTGGGAGTATGTATTCACCCATCCCCTGAATCTTAGTCGACCGAAGCGTCTGGAGATAAGTTGACCTGATTTGATTAACTGACAAAATTGTGGCGTGATCTTTGACAAATTATTAAGTCGTCAATATCCTTCGTCTATTATATAAGACCGACAGAGAGATAAGAGTTAGAAAGCGTCTGGCGATAAGTTGACATGATTTGATTAACTGACAAAATTGTGGCGTGATCTTTTGTAACAGTTAACAAATTATTAAGTCAATATCCTTCGTCTTGTATAAGAGCGACAGAGAGGTAAGAGTTAGAAAGCGTCTGGCGATAAGTTGACATGATTTGATTAACTGACAAAATTGTGGCGTGATCTTTTGTAACAGTTAACAAATTATTAAGTCAATATCCTTTGTCTTGTATAAGAGCGACAGAGAGGTAAGTTATAAAGCGTCTGGAGATAAGTTGACCTGATTTGATTAACTGACAAAATTGTGGCGTGATCTTTGACAAATTATTAAGTCGTCAATATCCTTCGTCTATTATATAAGACCGACAGAGAGATAAGAGTTAGAAAGCGTCTGGCGATAAGTTGACATGATTTGATTAACTGACAAAATTGTGGCGTGATCTTTTGTAACAGTTAACAAATTATTAAGTCAATATCCTTCGTCTTGTATAAGAGCGACAGAGAGGTAAGAGTTAGAAAGCGTCTGGTGATAAGTTGACCTGATTTGATTAACTGACAAAATTGTGGCGTGATCTTTTGCAACAGTCAACAAATTATTAAGCCAATATCCTTCGTCTTGTATAAGAGCAACAGAGAGGTAAGTTATAAAGCGTCTGGAGATAAGTTGACCTGAATTGATTAACTGACAAAATTGTGGCGTGATCTTTTGCAACAGTCAACAAATTATTAAGTCAATATCCTTTGTCTTGTATAAGAGCGACAGAGAGGTAAGTTATAAATTGTCTGGAGATAAGTTGACCTGAATTGATTAACTGACAAAATTGTGGCGTGATCTTTTGTAACAGTCAACAAATTATTAAGTCAATATCCTTCGTCTTGTATAAGAGCGACAGAGAGGTAAGTTATAAAGCGTCTGGAGATAAGTTGACCTGAATTGATTAACTGACAAAATTGTGGCGTGATCTTTTTCAACAGTCAACAAATTATTAAGTCAATATCCTTTGTCTTGTATAAGAGCGACAGAGAGGTAAGTTATAAAGCGTCTGGAGATAAGTTGACCTGATTTGATTAACTGACAAAATTGTGGCGTGATCTTTTGCAACAGTCAACAAATTATTAAGCCAATATCCTTCGTCTTGTATAAGAGCAACAGAGAGGTAAGTTATAAAGCGTCTGGAGATAAGTTGACCTGAATTGATTAACTGACAAAATTGTGGCGTGATCTTTTGCAACAGTCAACAAATTATTAAGTCAATATCCTTTGTCTTGTATAAGAGCGACAGAGAGGTAAGTTATAAATTGTCTGGAGATAAGTTGACCTGAATTGATTAACTGACAAAATTGTGGCGTGATCTTTTGTAACAGTCAACAAATTATTAAGTCAATATCCTTCGTCTTGTATAAGAGCGACAGAGAGGTAAGTTATAAAGCGTCTGGAGATAAGTTGACCTGAATTGATTAACTGACAAAATTGTGGCGTGATCTTTTTCAACAGTCAACAAATTATTAAGTCAATATCCTTTGTCTTGTATAAGAGCGACAGAGAGGTAAGTTATAAAGCGTCTGGAGATAAGTTGACCTGATTTGATTAACTGACAAAATTGTGGCGTGATCTTTTGCAACAGTCAACAAATTATTAAGTCAATATCCTTCGTCTTGTATAAGAGCGACAGAGAGATAAGAGTTATATAGCGTCTGGAGATAAGTTGACCTGATTTGATTAACTGACAAAATGTGGCGTGATCTTTTGTAACAGTCAACAAATTATTAAGCCAATATCCTTCGTCTTGTATAAGAGCGACAGAGAGGTAAGAGTTATATAGCGTCTGGAGATAAGTTGACCTGATTTGATTAACTGACAAAATTGTGGCGTGATCTTTTGTAACAGTCAACAAATTATTAAGCCAATATCCTTCGTCTTGTATAAGAGCGACAGAGAGGTAAGAGTTATATAGCGTCTGGAGATAAGTTGACCTGATTTGATTAACTGACAAAATGTGGCGTGATCTTTTGTAACAGTCAACAAATTATTAAGTCAATATCCTTCGTTTTGTATAAGAGTGACAGAGGTAAGAGTTCGAAATAAGACAGAAAGTGTTGCGAAGAAATATTGGAATGTTCTGGAACTTTTAATGACGTGTATTTACAGGATAGGACTTACAGAAAGATGGTTTAATGAATTTTCTTTGTTGCAGAGAGTAATAGGATGATTTGAATTTAAAATTGAATTATCAAATTATTGGAAATTTATCCAAAAGATATTATCTATTGTGCGATAAAATTATTAATAGTATAAAATATTTTTATAGTGGTATATTGGAAAAAAAATAAAACCACTCCCATTATAACAATCATCATCCGTATACACTTGCTAAAAACAAATGTCAAAGTATTTAATACGATTGCAAGAAAATTTATAACCGCTTAACGCACTTATGACTTAGTTTATGAGATACGTTGATATAAAGATATGAGTTATGGGTTATAACGCCGGATAGATTGTTCAAATGAATCGTATAGCATTATAATGACTCTAGACTAAACGTTAATGAAGTACCGTGCAATTAAGAACGATTTTTAATCGGGTAATCGACGCCAGTTCGGATTCAGCTCAACCGAGACATATCTAAGATACTATTCGTCATTTTATTGTAAGTGCACTTGTTTCGAAATGTTGTCAATATAACATTAAGTCAGTATAACATTAAATTATAAATATACAGAGTGTTGTTTTGGTTTTCTGTACTAACCAACGCCTTTAACACGTTTAGTGATAACCAAAAATCTTAGATCGATAAATCTATAAATAGATTCTCAAATTGTGCTCTCATAGTTTATTGGTAACAGGGTATGTCAAATACAGGAAAATATTTAAAAAATTAAGTGTTAGGTTAACTTAAATTCCTGCAGAGAAAATTCCCCAGACCAAATAAAACGTAATCAATTCTAAAATTACCAAACATGACTTCTACTATACAAATCACGTAATAATATTTTTCTACAACCCTTTACAAAAAGACGTCATTTTGTAATAGAAAACCTTCAGCGAAAACTAGATTTCCGTCACAAATGAGAGAAATTCTCATAACGTTAACTTTCTATCTCTCTTGCTCTCCCTCCCTCTCTTGCTCCCCATCTCTTTTGCTCCTCCCTTTCTCTATCTCTCTCTTGCCATCAGTCATTCTTCCTCTCTTACTCCTACTCCCTCTCTCCTCTTGCTCTCTCTCCCTCTCTTGCTCTCTCTCCCTCTGTTGCTCCCTTTCTCCCTCTCTTGTTCTCCTTTTCCCTCTCTTGCTCTCTCTCTCTCTCCCTCACTTGCCCTCTTTCCCACACTCTTGCTCTATCTCCCTCTCACTTCTTTATAAGAAGTTTGTGCTTATTAAGGTAAAACAGTTATAGGGGTGTAAAATTGTATAAAGTTTATGCAATATTTAAATTATAAAATAAGCTTATATTTATATAGTAAAAATTCGTCTTAACAATGCTACCCTGAGCATTCTTAACTACAACCATCTACACTTCTCAAAATTTATGAAAATCCTCGGACAAGTAAACTTTTATTTGTGATAAAATACATTTTTAGAATGAAAAATTTACTCTAAAATAGCAACACGTGTCGACTGATAGTTGATTTGAAAGGGTATCTATTATAATGGATTAAATAATTTAAATTTTTTACTCTCTGTTTAATAGACCCACCCATAAATGACTTGGTTCTGACCCACATTCATTTTTGAGATAAAAAAAGGATTTATGCGGTTCCTTACGTGATTAACTATCTCCCTCTCTCTTGCTCCCCCTTTCTTTTGCTCTCCCTTTCTTTTGCTCTCCCTTTCTTTTGCTCTCCCTTTCTTTTGCTCTCCCTTTCTCTTATTTCCTCTCTTGGTACCTATCACTCTCCTGCATCCTCTCTCTTGCTCTCTCTCTCTCCCTCTCATGCTCTCTATTTCTCTCTCTCCACTCTTGAGCTCTCTCCCCCTCTTGCTCTCCTCTCCCTCTCTTGCTACTCTCCCTCTCTTGCTCTCTCTCCCTCAATTGCTATCTCTCCCTTTTGCTCTTTCTCCCTCTCTTCCACCCCCTACCACTCTCCTTTTCCTATTTTTTTTCCTTATTTTTGAGATAAAAAAGGAATTTATGCGGTTCCTTACGTGATTTACTATCTCTCTCTGTCCATCTCTATGTATATCTATATATCCCTAACGATCACTATTTATATCAATCTATTTCTATCTATATCTCTCTATTCCTATCTCGCTCTAACTTGCTCGTCATTTCTACTGCTCTCCCTCTCTCTTGTTCTCCCTCTCTCTTTCTCTTACTTCCTCTCTTTCTCTCTCTTGCTCTCTATCTCTCTCCTGTTCCCTCTCTCTTGTTCTCTCTCCCTCTAATTATCCTGCTCCCTATCTCGCTCCTGCTCCATCTCTCTTGCTCTCTCTCTCCCTCTAATTATCCTACTCTCTCTCTTTATCTCTCTTGCTCTCTCTCTCTCCACACTTGAGCTCTCTCCCTCTCTTGCCAGTCTTACTTTCTTGCTCTCTCTCCCTCTCTCGCTGTCTCTCCCTCTCTTGCTCTCTCTCTCTCTCTCTCTCTCTCTCTCTCTCTCTCTCTCTCTCTCTCTCTCTCTCTCTCCCTTTTGCTCCTTCTCCCTCTTTTGCTCTCTCCCCCTCTCTTTCACCCTCCCTCCCACTCTTCTCTTAATATTTTTTCCTTATTTTTCATTATTTTTTCCCATATTTCCCTGTTTTCCCCTATTTTACCTTTTTGTATATATTTTTTCATGTTTTCCTATTTTCTCCTACTTTTTCCCAATTTCAGTTTATTCTTCCCTATTTTATCTACTTTTCCCTATTTTTCCCATTTTTTCTATTTTTCTTATTTTCTCTATCTCTATTTTGCATTTTGTGTTACGAATGAATTTGGAAAAAAAATCAAAAATCTATAGGGTGATTCAAAAAATACATAAACATATCATTGAAAAATAAATGAAGAAGTAGTTTTTGCTATGATTTTTGAGATGTCATTAAATTTACTTTTCGATTAAAGTTTCTATATTTAATAACATGTATAAATTTGGACAAAATCTATAGGGTGATTCAAAAAATACATAAATATATCATTGACAAATAAATAAAGAAGTACTTTTTGCTAGGATCAGATCACCCTGTATTTTTGATGTCATAAAATTTACATGTCGATTAAATCTAATAAAATGTATAAATTTTTAAAAAAAATTAAAAATCTATAGGGTGATTCAAAAAATACATAAATATATCATTGAAACATAAATAAAGAAGTACTTTCTGCTACGATCACCCTGTATTTTTGATAAATCACAAAATTTACTTGTCGATTAAAGTTTCTAATCTAATAACATGTGTAAATTTGGAAAAAAATCTATAGGGTGATTCAAAAAATACATAAATATATCATTGACAGATAAATAAAGATGTACTTTTTGCTTTGATCACCCTGTATTTTTGATGTTATAAAATTTACTTGTCGATTAAAGTTTCAAAATCTAACAACACGTATAAATTTCAAAAAAATATAAAAAGTCTATAGGGTGATTCAAAAAATACATAACTATATCATTAAAAAGTAAATAAAGAAGTACTTTTTGCTGTGATCACCCTGTATTTGTGATAAATCACAAAATTTACTTGTCGATTAAAGTTTCTAAATCTAATAACATGTATAAATTTGGAAAAAAATCTATAGGGTGATTCAAAAAATACATAAATATATCATTGACAAATAAATAAAGATGTACTTTTTGCTTTGATCACCCTGTATTTTTGATGTTATAAAATTTACTTGTCGATTAAAGTTTCTAAATCTAATAACATGTATAAATTTAGAAAAAAATCTATGGGGTGATTCAAAAAATACATAAATTTATGATTAAAAAATAAATAAAGAAGTACTTTTTGCTATGATCACCCTGTATTTTTGATATATCACAAAATGTACTTGTCGATTAAAGCTTCAAAATCTAATAACATGTATAAATTTCAAAAAAATATAAAAAATCTATAGGGTGATTCAAAAAATACATAAATTTATCATTAATAAATAAATAAAGAAATACTTTTTGCTATGATCACCCTGTATTTGTGATAAATCACAAAATTTACTTGTCGATTAAAGTTTCTAAATCTAATAACATGTATAAATTTGGCAAAAAATCTATAGGGTGATTCAAAAAATACATAAATATATCATTTACAAATAAATAAAGATGTACTTTTTGCTTTGATCACCCTGTATTTTTGATGTTATAAAATTTACTTGTCGATTAAAGTTTCTAAATCTAATAACATGTATAAATTTAAAAAAAAATCTATAGGGTGATTCAAAAAATACATAAATTTATGATTAAAAAATAAATAAAGAAGTACTTTTTGCTATGATCACCCTGTATTTTTGAGATGTCATAAAATTTACTTGTCGATTAAAGTTTCTAAATCTAATAACATGTATAAATTTCAAAAAAATATAAAAAATCTATAGGGTGATTCAAAAAATACATAAATTTATCATTAATAAATAAATAAAGAAATACTTTTTGCTATGATCACCCTGTATTTGTGATAAATCACAAAATTTACTTGTCGATTAAAGTTTCTAAATCTAATAACATGTATAAATTTGGCAAAAAATCTATAGGGTGATTCAAAAAATACATAAATATATCATTTACAAATAAATAAAGATGTACTTTTTGCTTTGATCACCCTGTATTTTTGATGTTATAAAATTTACTTGTCGATTAAAGTTTCTAAATCTAATAACATGTATAAATTTAAAAAAAAATCTATAGGGTGATTCAAAAAATACATAAATTTATGATTAAAAAATAAATAAAGAAGTACTTTTTGCTATGATCACCCTGTATTTTTGAGATGTCATAAAATTTACTTGTCGATTAAAGTTTCTAAATCTAATAAAGTGTATGAATTTGGAAAAAAAAGTTAAAAATCTATAGGGTGATTCAAAAATAGTTAGAAAAATTATTTGTATTAAGTAAATATATAAAAAAATCGTTAAAATGAGGTCAAGGTAACACGATTACGTATTAGACCATTATTTTTTCACATAAATCTGACCAATCACTATCGCCCAACAATAAAAAAAAATCTAATTAATATTCATCATTACTATAATTAAAAGGAGATCAAAAAACCGTCGGATGCGGCGGCACCAGAAGCGATCGGAGTGAAATTTTTGATTAATATCTAAATCAGCATCGATATTTTTTATGAACTCTTTTGTCTTTAAGGTAGCTTCACATTAATTAGCACTAATAGCTTCCTCTCTTTATTATTAAGACATCTATCTAAATACACCGTTAATATATTTTACAAATTCGTCACGAATTAATTTTTTGTTACGTTTAATTTTTTCTGTCACTTTTACATTCATTAAAAGTGTTACGGTAATTTTAAAAAAATATTCGTTTATTAACTTCAACAAGGCGTTTGACAAGATAAATAAATTAAATACAAATTGGGTTGAACCTTGGATATAAAAATAATCTTACCCGTTTTATATGATATGGAATACTTACCTGTAACAAAAGAAAAATAATTAGAATATATAATAAAAAAAAAAGTCACATAGTAGGTAATAAAAAAAATTATTTGGACATTTTAATAGTGTAAATTAATTTTTTGTGTCTGAATTCTTAAAATACTTAAATCAAAGCGATTTTATAAATTCTTTAAGTACCATTAAATCGGTACCAAATTTTATAGCTTTATTAAAATCAAAATAAACTGCACTGGATGTGCACCGGATGGGTCCAAATTAAAAATTATTTGCCAATTTAGCGAATGATCTTTTCCGATTTATTATAATTTTATAACTCATTTAAAACGATTTTAAGATACAAAAATAATTGTTATTTTTTTATGGGTTCACATTCAAGCTAACAGTTTATGTTGATGGGTTATCGTTAAAAAAATAAAAATATTTAAATTCGGTTAATGCAAAAAAAAAAACATAAATTATAATATATAATTTTATTTATATTGTATACAAAAAATACATAATGAATGGAAAAATCTAAACAATTTGTAGATAAATAATTTTTATATAATGTAGAGGGTCAGTATTAGAACCTTAGGGGACATAGAAATATTTCGTTTCTTACAATTTAATTACCTAAAACAAAATAAGAACAATAATGTATCAATATAAATTTAAATAAAATTATTTCTAATACATACAGGGTAGGCCAAAGTAAAATATTTTTCTTGATTACAATGATGTAATTTTTTTAAATCAATAAATACCATATAGATATTTTTAGCACTATGAAAAATACAGAATTTAACAATGAAAAAGTAAATTTTTTTTTGGTAAACCCTGTATTATTTTTTAAAAAACTAAGTAATTTATTATTAATAAAATGATATTTTCTTGGCACACTCTGTATTATTATTTCCCGAAATGTTAAGTAAATTGTTATTGAAAAAGTACAATTTTCTGGCACACTGTATTATTAATTTCCAAAAATATTCTATTTTAATTTAATATTTTGAAAAAATATCAAAAATGTATAGGGTGATTTAAAAAATTCATAAATTCCTCTATGAAAAAATAATAAACAAATACTTTTTGCTATGATCATCCTGTATTTACTCCTTGATTAGTTTCTAAATCTAATAATATATATGATTTGGCAAAAAATCAAAATGTATAGGGTGATTCAAAAAATACCTACATTTATTATTGAAAAATAAATAAACAAATACTTTTTGCTAGGCTCACCATGTATTTTTGAAATGTCACAAAATTTACTTATTAATAAAAGTTTCTAAATCTAATAACATGTATAAATTAAAAAAAAAAACAACAAAATATAGGGTGGTTCAAAAAATACATGAATTAATCATTGAAAAATAAAGAAGTACTTTTTGCTATGCTCACCCTGTATTTTTGATATATCACAAAATTTACTTGTCGATTAAAGTTTATAAATCTAATAACTTGTATGAATTTGGTAAAAAAATCAAATATCTATAGGGTGATTCAAAAAATACATAAATTTTATTGGAAAATAAATAAACAAATACTTTTGCTACGCTCACCATGTATGTTTAATGTCATAAAATTTATCTCTCGATTAAAGTTTCTAAATCTAATAACATGTATGAACTTGGAAAAAAAATTCAAAATATATTGGGTGATTTAAATAATATGTAAATTGATTATTGAAAAATAAAGAAGTACTTTTTGCTATTATCACCCTGTATTTTTGATAAATCACAAAATTTACGTGCTGATTAAAGTTTTTAAATCTAATAACATGTATAAATTTGAAATAAAAAATCTATAGCGTGATTCAAAAAATACATAAATATGTCATTAAAAAATAAACAAAGAAGTTCTTTTTGATATGATCACCCTGTATTTTTGATATGTCATAAAATTTACTTGTCTATTGAAGTTTCAAAATCTAATAGTGTGTATGAATTTGAAAAAAAAATTTATAGGGTGATTCAAAAAATATATAAATGTATCATTGAAAAAATAAATAATCAAGCACTTTTTGTCATGCTCACCTTGTATTTTTGATATTTCACAAAATTTACTTGTTATAAAAGTTTCAAAAACTAACAACATGTATGAATTTGGAAAAAAAATCAAATATGTATAGGGTGTTTCAAAAAATACATAAATTCATTACAGAAAAACCAATGAGCAAGTACTTTTTGCTATGCAGACTCTGTATTTTTGATGCATCAGAAAATTTTAGTCTTGGTAAAAATTTTTAAATCAAAGTATATTTGGTATGATATTAATATATGAGACACTCTGTATATTTTCAAATGTGTATTATTATTCCTCAAAAAACTAAGTAAATTATTATTGAAAAAGTACCATTTTCTAGCGCACTCTGTATTATTAATTTCCAAGATTACCTTATTTTTCATAAAAGTTTTTAAATTTAATATTTGGAAAAAAATCCAAAATGTATAGGGTGATTCAACAAATATATAAATTTATCATTGAAAAATAAATAAACAACTACTTTTTGCTATGCCCACCCTGTATTTTTGATATGTCCTAAAATTTATCTCCGGATTAAAGTTTCTAAATCTAATAACATGTATGAATTTGGAAAAAAAAATTAAAAATGTATACGGTGATTCAAAAAATACATAAATTCATCATTGATGTACTTTTTGCCATACTCACCCTGTATTTTTGAAATTTAAAAAAAATTTCTTGTTAATAAAAGTTTCTAAAACTAATAACATGTATGAATTTGAAAAAAAAAAACAAATATGTATAGGGTGATTCAAAAAATACATAAATTCATCACAGAAAAACAATGAATAAATTACTTTTTGCTATGCTCACGCTGTATTTTTGATATATCATAAAATTTTAGTCTTGGTAAAAGTTTTTAAATCCAAGTATATTTGGTATGATTTGAATATATGAGATACTCTGTATATTTTCAAATGTGTAATATTCCTCGAAAAACTAAGTAAATTATTATTGACAAAGTACCATTTTATAGCGCACCCTGTATTATTAATTTCCAAGAATATTTATTTTGATAAGTCTTTAAATTTAATATTTGGAAAAAAATTAAATATGTATACGGTGATTCAAAAAATACATAATTTTTTTTTCGAAAAATGAATAAACAAATACTTTCTGCAATGCTCACCCTGTATTTTTGATATTTAAAAAAATGCATTTCGTAATAAAAGTTTCTTAAACTAATAACATGTATGAATTTGGAAAAAAAATCAAATATGTATAGGGTGATTCAAAAAATACATAAATTTATCATTGAACAATAAATAAGCAAGTACTTCTTTCATTGCTCACTCTGTATATCACAAAATTTACTTCTAAATAAAAGTTTCTAAATCTAATAACATGTATAAATTAAAAAAAAAAAACAAAAAATATAGGGTGATTCAAAAAATATAGGGTGATTCAAAAAATACATGAATTAATCATTGAAAAATAAAGAAGTACTTTCTGCTATGATCACCCTGTATGTTTGATGTCATAAAATTTACTTCTTGTTTAAAGTTTCTAAATCTAATAACATGTATGAATTTGGAAAAAAATTTAAAAATCTATAGGGTAATTCAAAAAATACATAAATTTATCATTGAAAAATAAATAAAGAAGTACTTTTTGCTATAATCACCCTGTATTTTTGATTTGTCATAAAATTTATCCCTTGATAAAAGTTTCTAAATCTAATAACAGATGTGAATTTAAAAAAAAAAACAATATATAGGGTGATTCAAAAAATATAAATTTATCATTGAAAAATAAATAAACTAGTACTCCTTGCTATGCTCACCCTGTATTTATGATGTCACAAAATTTACATGTTAATAAAAGTTTCTAAATCTAATAACATGTGTGAATTTGGAAAAAAAATCAAAAATGTATACGGTGATTCAAAAAATACATAAATTCATTATTGATGTACTTTTTGCTACGCTCACCCTGTATTTTTGATATATCACAAAATTTACTTGTCGATTAAAGTTTATAAATCTAATAACATGTAGTAATTTGGAAAAAAATTCAAAAATCTATAGGGTCATTCAAAAATAGAGAATTTTATCATTGAAAAATAAATAAACAAATACTTTTTGCTACGCTCACCCTGTATTTTTGATATGTCACAAAATATACCTGATAATAAAAGTTTCTAAATATAATAACATGTATGAATTTAAAAAAAAAAATAAAATATATAGGGTGATTCAAAAAATAGATAAATTAATCATTGAAAAATAAATAAATAAATAAATAAAGATCTTTTTGCTAAGATCACCCTGTATTTTTGGTATGTCATAAAATTTATCTCTTGATTAAAGTTTCTAAATCTAATAATAAGTATGAATTTGGAAAAAAATCAAAAATATATAGGGAGATTCAAAAAATACATAAATTCATTATTGATGCACTTTTTGCTATGCTCACCCTGTATTTTTGATATATCACAACATTTACTTCTCGATTAAAGTTTCTAAATCTAGTAAAATATATGAATTTGAAAAAAAAATTAAATATCTATAGAGTGATTAAAAAAATACATAAATTTATCACGTGAAAACCAATGATCAAGTTACTTTTTGCCATGCTCCCCCTAAATTTTTATCTTTCACAAAATTTACTTGTTAATAAAAGTTTCTTAATCTAATAACATGTCTAAATTTGGAAAAAAAAGATCAAAACGTATACGGTGATTCAAAAAATACATAAATTCATCATTAAAAAATAATTTTAAGTTTCTATATTCAAGTTTATTTGGTTATATGAGACACTCTGTATATTTTAAAATGTGCGTCTGATATTTTTTTTTTCGGTGGTCCATTACGAAAAAAAAGGAAGAGATTTCTCGTGTTTCACACGGCCCCATCCGCAAATTACAAGAATCCAAGAATTCGTAACACATTCCCGATTTAAAAATTTTCATCTCACGTACGCCACTGAAACCGCGGCCTTATACGGTCATCCCTTTTTGTTTTTCTACCTTCGCTACCGGGCTTTAGACAATCAGGATCGAACTAAGGATGAACAAATTATTTTCTAATACTAGGGTGCTCTATATTATTTACATTAGGTCAATCAAAATTATGTTTTTTAAAATTTAAAAGCTTCCGAGTATTGTTAATAATTATCTTTAATTGTAAATTTATAAATTTTTAAAACAGTTATTTATTCCTTATAACTTTAAAAAAAAATCGACCGTGTCACTTCAGAACTTTCCCGGCTCAGCTGTGGGGAATAGGATTATTTTAAATACAAAATACAAACTTTCTGAATGGGTAAATATTGCAAAAATACGTAAAAATTAATTAAAATAAAAAACGACAAAAGTTAATAAAAATAGTAACAAGTTATTATAAATAGCAACAAGGTAACGAATTAATTTAAAAAAAGACAAAAAAATTGTTAAAAAATGATAAATTTCAGCAAAAATTAAAACTATAATAAATAAAGTAAGAAAAAAGAAAAAAGATCGTACTAAAGGGAAAAAATAGACAAAAAAATATAAAAGGGTTAAAAAATCAACAAAAAGTCAAAAAAACGACAAATAAGACAAAAGTAAATGAAAAAAAAAGAAAAAAACGCCAAAAAAGTAAACAAAAAGAAAAAGAAGCAAAACATAGACAAAAAGGTCAAAAAAGCTCAAGAAAAATTAAAACAAGCAATAAAAAGGCAAAGAATGGTAAAAGGACCAAAAAAGGTGAAAAAAAGCAAATATAAAACACAAAATGGGTCAAAAAGAACAAAAAAGGGAAAAAAGTAATAAAAAAAAAACAAAAAAAAGCAAAAAAATGTAAAAAGGGACTTAAACAGGAAAAAAAACAAGAAACAAAAGTGAAAAAATAAACAAAAAAACAAATAAAGTAAAAAAAGGGGCAAAATAAATGCAAAAATATGGCAAAAATGGTAAAAGTCGGCAAAAAAGAAAAAAATTCTTATTAATGACTAAAAAAGAAAAATCAAAGAAAAAGTCCAAAAAAAAGCCAAATAAAACAAAGTAAAGGAAAAAACACCAAAAAAGTAAACAAAATTAAAAGAGGAACAATAGAGACAAAAAGGTCAAAAAAGCCCATGAAAAGTTAAAAAAAGCAATAAAAAGCCAAAAAAGGGTAAAAAGACCAAAAAATGTAAAAAAAGCAAAATAGGTAAAAAAAGCCAAAAAAGTAAAAAAAAAAGACAAAATAAAGGCAAAAAGGTCAAAACAGTCCATGAAAAGTAAAAAAATGCAAAAATAAAAGGCAAAATAGGTTAAAAAAGTACAAAATAAGTAAAAAAAAGAAGAAAAAAAAGCAAAATAAAGGCAAAAAGGTCAAAAAAGGCCATGAAAATTTAAAAAAATCAATAAATGGTCGAAAAAGACCAAAAAAGGGTAAAAAAGCAAAAATAAAAGGCAAAAAAGGTCAAAAAGGCCAAAAAAAGTGCTAAAAAGTAAAAAAAGAAAAAGAAGGGAAAATTAAGGCAGTCAAAAAAGCCCATGAAAATTTAAAAAAAGCAATGAAAAGGCAAAAAATGGTAAAAAGGCAAAAAACGTAAAAAAAAAGCAAAAATAAAAGGCAAAATACGTCAAAAAAACCCAAAAGTAATAAAAAAAAGAGGAAAAAAAGACAAAATAGACGCATAATTAAGGCAAAAAGTTCAAAAAAGCCCATGAAAAGTTAAAACAATCAATAAAAAGGCAAAAAAGGGTAATAAGATCAAAAAATCAAAATACCAAAAAGTGCAAGAGTAAAAAAAAAGTTAAAAAACTACAAAGAAGCAAAAAAGGGCTAAAAAGGCCAAAAACATGATACAAATGTAAAAAAAGCAAAAAAGTCAAAAAAGGGGCAAAACAAAGGAAAAAAACAAAAAGGGAATAAGAAATACAAAAAGGGAGTTATTTACCATTGTTACAACTTTTTTATATGGCCTGAAGATGGTTTATTAACCGAAACTAGTTGCCGATTTTGATGAATAATATGATTTGGTGTTTCATTTCATTAATTGAACATTTGAAATATGGATAACATTTTGTATTTGTAATTTTTATTATAAAGTAAAAAAAAAATTGAAATAAAGTTTTTAAATTTGACGTATATAAAGTCTAGTACGGTTCTGTTCGGTGTGCGACGGGCGAGCTCTGAAAAAGAAACCAAAAAATCGACTTGGCGGGCCACGTGCTATTGTTTTCGAGAAATTGGCGACGGTGGCTGTTGTGGCTCTTTTCTTGTTACGATGCCATCTAGATGGCTTTTTGTACGACGAGAAGAATTTCAGGTGACTTGACAATGAGATTCGCTCAAAAATGTCGAATTACCACCAACGAGAAATTATTTTCGAACTTGAATGACAATTAGGCAATTTAGAAGGAACAGTTGAAAATTTATACTTTATTTTATTTATTCCCAATTTTTATTTTTATTTTTCAAAATTTGGTTTTTCTTTTTTTAAACGTTGAATTTTTATAATCAGAATTTTATTTCTTATGTTTTATAAAAACAAATTGCAAAATTTTTCCAAAAAATTTGAAATTGAAATTTCAAAATTTTGATTTTTGTCAAATATTTCAAAATTTCTACGATTTTGGTTTCTGGTCTAGTTTAGACGAATATTCTGACTTAAAAAAATTGGAATTATTTTTTTTTTCAAAATTTGGTTTTTGTTTTTTAAATTACAAAATATTTCTATTTTTTCAATGCTTATTTATACAAAATTGAGACTTTTCCAAACGTTGAATTTTTATAATCAGAATTTTTTTTCTTATGTTTTATAAAAACAGATTGCAAATTTTTTTCAAAAATTTTAAATAAAATTTAAAAAATTTGGATTTTTGTCAAATATTTCAAAATTTGGTTTTTCTTTTTTTTTAATTACAAAATATTTCTATTTTTTTTAAATGATTATTTATCCAAAACGTTGAATTTTTATAATCAGAATTTTATTTATGTTTTATAAAAACAAATTGCAAATTTTATTCAAAAATTTTAAATAAAATTTAAAAAATTTGTATTTTTGTCAAATATTTCAAAATTTCTATGACACTGGTTTCTAGTCTAGACGAATATTCTGACTTAAAAAAAATTGGAATTATTTTTTATTTCAAACTTTTTTTTTATTTTTTTAAATTACAAAATATTTCTATTTTTTCAATGCTTATTTATACAAAATTGAGATTTTTCCAAACGTTGAATTTTGATACTCAGAATTTTATTTCTTATGTTTTATAAAAACAAATTGCAAATTTTTTACAAAAATTTTAAATAAAATTTTAAAAATTTGGATTTTTGTCAAATATTTCAAAATTTCTACGACTTTGGTTTCCAGTCTGGTTTAGACGAATATTCTGACTTAAAAAAATTGGAATTATTTTTTTTTTCAAAATTTTATTTTTGTTTTTTTAAATTACAGAATATTTCTACTATTTCAATGCCTATTTATCCAAAATTGAGACTTTTCCAAACGTTGAATTTTGATACTCAGAATTTTATTTCTTATGTTTTATAAAAACAAATTGCAAAATTTTACAAAAAAATTTGAAATTAAATTTTAAAAATTTGGATTTTTGTCAAATATTTCAAAATTTCTACGACTTTGATTTCCAGTCTGGTTTAGACGAATATTCTGACTTAAAAAAATTGGAATTATTTTTTTTTCAAAATTTGGTTTTTGTTTTTTAAATTACAAAATATTTCTATTTTTTCAATGCTTATTTATACAAAATTGAGATTTTTCCAAACGTTGAATTTTGATACTCAGAATTTTATTTCTTATGTTTTATAAAAACAAATTGCAAATTTTTTACAAAAATTTTAAATAAAATTTTAAAAATTTGGATTTTTGTCAAATATTTCAAAATTTCTACGACTTTGGTTTCCAGTCTGGTTTAGACGAATATTCTGACTTAAAAAAATTGGAATTATTTTTTTTTTCAAAATTTTATTTTTGTTTTTTTAAATTACAGAATATTTCTACTATTTCAATGCCTATTTATCCAAAATTGAGACTTTTCCAAACGTTGAATTTTGATACTCAGAATTTTATTTCTTATGTTTTATAAAAACAAATTGCAAAATTTTACAAAAAAATTTGAAATTAAATTTTAAAAATTTGGATTTTTGTCAAATATTTCAAAATTTCTACGACTTTGATTTCCAGTCTGGTTTAGACGAATATTCTGACTTAAAAAAATTGGAATTATTTTTTTTTTCAAATTTGGTTTTTGTTTTTTAAATTACAAAATATTTCTATTTTTAAATGTTTATTTATTAAAAATTGAGATTTTTTCAAACGATGAATTTTTATAATCAGAATTTTATTTCTTATGTTTTATAAAAACAAATTGCAAAATTTTTCCAAAATTTTTAAATTAAAATTTCAAAATTTTGATTTTTGACAAATATTTCAAAATTTCTACGACTTTGGTCTCTAGTCTAGTTTAGACGAATATTCTGACTTAAAAAAAATTGGAATAATTTCTTTTCAAAATTTGGTTTTTCTTTTTTTAAATTACAAAATATTTCTATTTTTTCAATGCTTATTTATCCAAAAATTGAGATTTTTCCAAAAGTTGAATTTTAATAATCAGAATGTTATTTCTTGTTTTATAAAAAAAAATTGCAAAATTCTTTCAAAAATTTTAAATAAAATTTTAAAACTTTTGATTTTTGTCAAATATTTCAAAATTTCTACGACTTTGGTCTCTAGTCTAGTTTAGACGAATATTCTGACTTAAAAAAAATTGGAATAATTTTTTTTCAAAATTTGGTTTTTCTGTTTTTAAATTACAAAATATTTCTATTTTTTCAATGCTTATTTATCCAAAAATTGAGATTTTTCCAATCGTTGAATTTTTATAATCAGAATTTTATTTCTTATGTTTTATAAAAATAAATAGCAAATTTTTTTAAAAAATTTTAGATAAAATTTTAAAAATTTGGTTTTTCACTTTATAAATTACAAAATAGTTCTATTTTTTAAATGGTTATTAATTCAAAATTAAGATTAAAATTTGATTTTAAAATTTGGATTTTAGTCAAATATTTCAAAATGTCTACATCTTTATTTTTTAAGTTTAAGATTTTATTTCCAAATTAAAAAAAAATAAATTTAATCTATTTTTTAATTTTCCATTTTAATAAATACCAAAAATGTATTTAAATATTTCATTTATAAAACAATAATGAAATTTAATTATTATAAAAATATAAATTACATACATTTGAAATACCAAAAGTACCATAGATGGTAGGGGTACCATATATGGATGGTGCTAGAAGCACCATTAGTTTAGGCGTAGGTGATTTTACGCTAATATTTTTCATATCCTTGACTTTAACATTTTACTGACGTGGAAAAATACCTATACGCAATTATTATTTAATAATACGCAAATGGAAAAAAAATTAACGCAAACTATCAACAATATAATAAAGGAAAACACTGAATGTCAAAAATTAATCAAATTAATATTTTTTTCATGTTTTTTAATATCCTTTGTTTTTTTTTAATTCATAGCCATTTTCCTATTTTCCTATTTTTTTCCCATTTTTCCTATTTGTGTCTATATTTCTCTTTTTTTTGTCTTTTTTCTGATTTTTTCGATTGTTTCTAATCTTTCCTTATTCTGTTTTTTTTACCTATTTATTTCGTTTGGTATTTATTTTTTTCTGATTCCTCTAATTGTTTTCGATTTATTTCGATTCTTTCAAATGTTTTCATTTTTTTCGGTTTTTTGCGATTTCTTAAATTTTTGCGTTTATTTTTTCAGATTTTTTTATTTTTTTTGCAATTTTCTGCGGTTTTTGGCGATTTTTTGCCTTCATTTTTGCGATTTTTTGCCTTCATTTTTGCGTTTTTTTGATTTTTTTTTTGATATTTTCCGTGTTTTTTTGCGATTTTTTTTGAGATTTTGTTCCGATTTTTTTATCATTTTTTGCGTTAATTTTTTTATTTTATTTTTGCTATTTTCTGAGGTTTTTTTCGCGAATTTGTTTCTTTTACCATTTTTTGCGTTTATTTTTGCGATTTTTTTTCAGATTTTTTAATTTTTTTTTTTGATATTTTCTGCGGTTTTTTGCGATTTTGTTCCGCTTTTTTTTCGATTATTTACCATCATTTTTTGCGTTAATTTTTTTCAGATTTGTTGATTTTTTTTGATATTTTCTGCGCTTTTTTTGAGATTTTGTTTCGATTTTTTATCATTTTTTTGCGATTATTTTTCAGATTTTTTGAATTTTTTTTCGATATTCTCCGCGTTTTTTTGTGATTTTCTTTCGATTTTTTTTGACATTTTCACCATTTTTTGCAAATTTTTTTCAGATTTTTTGTGTGCTATTTTCTGCAGTTTGTTGCAATTTTTTCAGATTTTGTTTCGATTTTTTTACCGCTTTTGTTTCAGATTTTTAATTTGCGATTTATTTTATCTTTCAAATTTTCTATTTTTTTAATTTTTTTGCGTTCCATTTTGTTTTTTTTTTCGGTTAATTTAGAATTTTCCTGATTTTTCGTTTTTTTTTCGTATTTTACAATTTTGTTTTACATTTCTTTTCAGTATTTTCTGGTTTTTTCAACTTGTTTTATTTTTTTTCGATTTTTTCCCGTTTTTTTCAGATATTTCTAAAAAAAATTTTTGTTTTATTCTGATTTTTTTCGATTTTTTTTCTAATTTTTCCTCATTTTTTCTCACTATTCTGTTTTCATTTCTATTTTTTTTTGTTTTCAGATTTTTTCTCATTTTTTTTTCGATTTATTTCAATTCTGCCGAATTTTTTCATATTTTTGAAATTTTTTATTACATTGGTTTTCGGTTTTCTGATTGTTTTTTTTTAAATTTTTTACCGATTATTTGCATTTGCAATTTTTTGTGATTTTTTCCCCATTTTTTTGATTTTTATTTGCCATTTTTGACGATTTCTGTCGTGTTTTTTTTTATTTTTTACTATTTGTTCACGATTTTTTCTATTTAACCTATTTTTGCCTAAATTTTCCTCTTTTCCCCCTATTTTGTCCTAATTTTCTATATTTTTTTTATTGCCTGTGTTTTTTCCTATATTTCTTATTTTTACCTATATTTTACGGCTTTCCTATTTTTTTACTGTTTTTTATTGTTTTTTACCGTTTTTTATTGTTTTTTACTATTTTTTATTGTTTTTACTGTTTTTTGCGTTCTTTTTACTATTTGTCACTATTTTTTTTTCTATTTCTCCCATTTGCCTATTTTTCCAGTTTTTCTTATTTTTGCCTGTTTTTTTATATTTTTCCAATTATTGGCTATTTGTTACTCGTTTTTCCTATTTTTCTTTTAACGATTTTTTAATACTTTCTACCATTTTTTAACTGTTTTTTACTATTTTTTTTCTCTGTCTTTTTCCCATTTTGCATGTTTTTACTGATTTTTCCCTATTGTTTCTCATTTTTTTCCCTATTTTTTTTTCGTTTCCCCATTTTTAGTTTTTCTTACTTTTCCAGGTTTAACTTTTTTACCTGTTTATTTCCCTGTTTTTCTAATTTTTTCTATTTTTTTTTTATTTTCACCATTTTGTTCATATACAAAAATCATCGTATTAATTTTACCTGCTCCTGTATATAAACTATACAAAATCTCACACTCCTCTTTTCGCACAGGATCCCTTAAAAAGGGATCTGAAGATTTTTCTATGCATATTAATATATAAATTCTTTAATTAATAACTTAATTGTTAATTACGAACTTTTAATTATTTAAAATACGTTTCATCTCTTTAAGACCATCATCAACTTTATTTTCATAAATACGGACCTGCAGTTCGTAGTTATCATTAACAATATGTGAAGTACGATTCTGTTTAATTTATTAAAATTAATTTGAAATAAATTTTTGATGAACAAATATTTTACGTTCCCAAAAAATTTTCTTTTTCGTAAAAATCTTCACAATCATCTTCCAACGTGTATCCTTCTCGTATCGAATCTAAAGTGGTAAGTGCCACCGGTAATCGCCCATATATGGTACCTGTACCATGTAAGGTACCTTCGGATTCCTGCCGATCACCACCGAGACTGAGTCATGGGTCCGCGGACCCACCAGTTCCTCTAAGACCATCGTGCTGCTGTTATGTGAAAGAAGCCACGGCGAAGCTGTCCGGACGTGGTGCGACGGTTGCACAGATGGTAAGTTTTTAGTAATTTTTTCTTGTTTGGGGTAGGTTTTTGGGGATGAAATTTCGTGAAAGAGATTGAGCATTTAAGAAAATTTATTCGAATATTAAAATTTATAAGTAAATTATAAATTTTGTTACCTGGATATTTGGTGGGAAAAAATAGATCGCTATTTTTTAATAAATAAATTTTGATTTTTTTTTAACAGTGAAAATGGGAATTTACTTTTTGTTTAAAAAAATAATATCTTAAATTTCCTAATCCTGATGCTGTCAATAAATATGGAGAAACATTGATAGTATTCTAATTAACTTTTTATTTAATACGATGTTAAGATTGTTATAAATTTAAATTTTTTTAATAATTCTTTTTTTATTTTTAATTCATTCGGTATTAACTCTGATGATGTCAATAAAAATGCAGAAACATTGATAGTATTCTAATTAAAATTTCATTTAATATGATGTTTAGATTGTTATAAATTTAGATTTTTTTTAATAATTTTTTTATTTATTTTTAATTCATTCGGTATTAACTCTGATGATGTCAATAAATATGCAGAAACATTGATAGTATTCTAATTAAAGTTTCATTTAATATGATGTTCAGATTGCTATAAATTTAGATTTTTTTTATATTTTTTAATAATTTTTTTATTTATTTTTAATTCATTCGGTATTAACTCTGATGATGTCAAAAAATATGATAAAACGTTGGTAATACTAATAGAGTTTACAATTTATTTTCATAATTTTTAGTTATTTTATTATACTTTAGTTAATAATGGTAAAAATTTATGAAATTTGTGTTTTTTTTTGCTTGAAACAATTTAAATTTTATTTGTGTTATCAATTTTTTTATGTATTCGATATAAAATCCTGACTGATGACACCAAAAAACATAAACAACTATTTCGGGATATAAATTTAATTATTTATAGCGATCTAAATATTGTAACACGATGACTGCCAACTGCGAGATATCTTCTAGTTTGGCTACTATTTATCTGGTAGTTGGCAGTCAACGTGTTAAAATAGCTAAAAATCACTTATATGTAAAATAATAAAAATCGCTTAAATATGAAAATATTAAGCAATAGTAATTAAAAATGTGCAATAAATTGTTCAATAATAATTTTTTTTTAAAAAGAGTAAAAATTAATTAAACATATTTAATATTACTATAAATGCAGTTGGAATTACTTTAAAATGACTTAAAACGTTATAATAAAATAATTTAAAAATATTTAAAATATCGTTAAAATTATCAGAAGCTCTTACAAAATACAGGAATAACTGGAAATCTTGCAAAATATTGCTAAATAGATATTAATATTGCTATAAATAGTTAGAAATCGCTCAAACGGAAAAATATCGCTAAAAGATCATAAAAAGAATATTAATGTATATAGAATGCTAGGAAATATTTTTAATTTCTAAGAACATCATTTAAAACGGTTAATTGCATGAATGGACAAATTTTCGAAAAATAGTTAAAAATCGCTTAAATGGCTTTGAAAATCGTGCACGAAATTACTAAAAATCAGTTAAATCATAAAAATAAGTTAAAAACATACATTTAAAAATAGTCAATAAATGTTTAAATATAATTAAGATCAATCACTAAAATAGTTAAAAATCGCTTACATATGGAAAATGGTTTTAATGATGGAAATATGAATCGAAAATTATGCACTTAATTGTTCAATACATTATGAGGTTGCTATAAATAGTTAAAAATCATTTAAATAATAAAAATGTTTACAATTAAATATCACTAAAATAGATAAAAATCACTTAACTGTGGAAAATGGGTTTAAAGATGGAAATATCAATTGAGATTGTGCACTAAATTGTTAAATATAGAATGAGATCGCTATAAATAGTTAAAAATCGCTTAAATGTGGAAAATTGATTAGTTAAAAATCGCATAAATGTGGAAAATTGTTTAGTTAAAAATCGCTTAAATGTGGAAAATTGGTTAGTTAAGAATCGCTTAAATGTGGAAAATGGGTTTAAAGATGGAAATATCAATTGAGATTGTGCACTAAATTGTTAAATATAGAATGAGATCGCTATAAATAGTTAAAAATCGCTTAAATGAGGAAAATTGATTAGTTAAAAATCGCATAAATGTGGAAAATTGTTTAGTTAAAAATCGCTTAAATGTGGAAAATTGGTTAGTTAAGAATCGCTTAAATGTGGAAAATGGGTTTAAAGATGGAAATATCAATTGAGATTGTGCACTAAATTGTTAAATTAAAGAATGAGATCGCTATAAATAGTTAAAAATCGCTTAAATGTGGAAAATTGATTAGTTAAAAATCGCATAAATGTGGAAAATTGGTTTAAAGACGGAAATATCATTTAAAATTGTGTATTAAATTGTTAACTGTACAAATAGTTAAAAATCGCTTAAATGTGGAAAATTGGTAAGTTAAAAATCGCTTAAATGTGGAAAATTCGTTAGTTAAGAATCGCTTAAATATGGAAAATTGGTTTAAAGATGGAAATATCATTTAAAATTGTGTATTAAATTGTTAACTGTACAAATAGTTAAAAATCGCTTAAATGTGGAAAATTGGTTATTTAAAAATCGCTTAAATGTGGAAAATTGGTTTAAATGAAAAAAATGTGTTTAAAGCTGGAAATATCAACTGAAAATCGTGCAAATAATTGCTAAATATAGTAAGAGATAGCTATACCTATAGTTAAAAATCATTTAAATGTTAAAAATAGGTATATTTAAAATTTAAAAAAAAGTGCATAATATCACTATAATAGTTGAAATTGCTTAAATGGGTAAAATATTGTGGTTAAATAATTAAAACTTGTTTAATCGGGCAAAATATCGCTGATAATCATTCAAAATTAGAAAATTTTATTTAAAAATAAAAAAAATATTTTAAATTTTTTAAAATAAGTTAAGTGAACTTAAAATCGTTTAAATAGGTAAAATTTAGTTAAAAGGGTTAAAAATCACTTTAAAAAATTAACTAACAATCATGTATATTAGTATAAAATTGCTAGCAATGTAGTTAAAAAATCGCTTACAGGAACAATATATTGCTAAAAATCCAAATCCTTTAAAATTACTCAAACTGAACATCAATTGTTAAAAACGATCAAAATTTAAATCGGCAAAAAAATTAAGAATTATAAAAAAAATATTAATCGCAGACAAATTATAAGAAAGCAGTTTTATATTTTTATAGCAATTTTAAATTTTACCCGTTTTAACTTTTTTCGTTATTTTAATATATAAGTTATTATTAATATTTTACATATTTTTAGCTATTTTAAAGTAGTTTTAACTATTTTTATAGAAATATTAAATTTTTTATTGTAAATTTCACCTTTTTTTAACCTTTTTCGTCATTTTAATCCAGTTATATTTTTTATATTTAAGCGATTTTTATATCTCTTAGATATAAGTGATTTTTAGCTATTTTAAAGCAGTTTTAACTATTTTTATAGCAACATTAAATTTTTTATTTTATCACCTCTTTAATTTTTTTTTGTCATTTTAATAAAATAAAAATTTATCTTCAGCAATTTATTGTACATTTAAGGGATTTTTTGTTAAAATTTTTTTCATATTTAAGCGATTTTTAATAGCAATATTAAATTTTTTATTGTAAATTTCACCTTTTTTTAACCTTTTTCGTCATTTTAATCCAGTTATATTTTTTATATTTAAGCGATTTTTATATCTCTTAGATATAAGTGATTTTTAGCTATTTTAAAGCAGTTTTAACTATTTTTATAGCAACATTAAATTTTTTATTTTATCAGCTCTTTAATTTTTTTTTGTCATTTTAATAAAATAAAAATTTGTCCATTTAAGCGATTTTTAACTACTATTATCTGATTTTTTTAGTTAAATTTTTTTTATATTTAAGCTATTTTTAATATCTTCGATATTAAGTGATTTTTAGCTATTTTAAAGCAGTTTTAACAATTTTTATAACAATATTATATTTTTTATTTTAAATTTCACCTTTTTTTAACTTTTTTTTGTCATTTTAATAACAAATTTTCTTGAGCAATTTATTGCACATTTAAGCGATTTTTTAGTTAATAAATTTTTCATATTAAACCGATTTTTCAGTTAATACATTTTTTATATTTAAGCGATTTTTTAGTTAATAATTTTTTCATATTTAAGCGATTTTTAATATCTTAGATATAAGTGATTTTTAGCTATTTTAATGCAGTTTTAACTATTTGTATAGCTATATTAAATTTTTAATTTAAAATTTCATCTTTTCTAACTTTTTTTTTTCGTTTTAATTCAATAATAAATTTTTTTCAACGATGTATTGTCCATTTAAGCGATTTTAAACGACTATTGATGATTTTTAAAGTTAAATTTTTTTTAACAGTTTACTTATTTATATAAGTGATTTTTAGCTATTTTTTAACTACTTTTATATCAATATTAAATACATTATTTTAAATTTTACCCTTTTGTAGCGTTTTTGCTAATTTTAATATTAAATTCATTTTTTCGGTCATTTTTTTGTCCATTTAAGCGATTTTTAATATTTTGCCTATATAAATAATTTTTAGATATTTTGAAGTAATTTTGACTAATTTTTTTGAACAATTTATTACCCATTTAAGAGATTTTTGTCCAATTTTTTAGAAATAATTTTCATAATTAAGCGAATTTTAACTACCATTGTCTGATTTTTTTAGTTATTTTTTTCTTATTTAAGCGATTTTTAACATTTTATTTATATAAGTGATTTTTAGCTATTTTTTAACTACTTTTACACCAATATTAAATTAATTTTTTTTGACCAATTTATTGTTCATTTAAGCGATTTTTGATTAATTTTTTAGTAAAGTTTATCATATTTAAGCGATTTTTATCATTTTGCCTATATGAATAATTTTTAACTATTTTAAAGTAATTTTGATTATTTTTGTTGAAAAATTTATTGTCCATTTAAGCGATTTTTTTTAGTAAAATTTTTCTCATTTAAGCGAATTTCAACATTTTACTTATATAAGTGATTTTTAGCTATTTTTTATATCAATATTAATTTAAATTTTACCTTTTTGTAGCATTTTTGGTAATTTCAATATGAAATAATTTTTTTAGACCTATTTATTGCAAATTTAATCGATTTTTTCCTAATTTTTCATATTTAAGTGATTTTTTACATTTTATCCATATAAATCATTTTCAGCAATTTTAAAGTAATTTTGACTATTTTTATAGCAAAATTAAATATATTTAATTAATTTTCACCTTGTCTTATTTTAATATTAAATTGAATATTTTCAGACAATTTATTATCCATTTAAGGGATTTTTTAAAATTTTTTAGTTACATTTTTTATATTTAACATTTTACTCGTATAAATGATTTTTAGCTATTTTTCATATTTTAAAATTAGTTTGTCCATAACATTTTTTAGCACTGATAAATATTTTAAAAAATACATCGTTAGTCAATTTTAGAAAGGATTTAAAAAAAAGTAGCATTTTTTAGCCACTTTAATATTATATTAAAAATTTTTACTTTTCCCACTGAATTTTTTTGTACTTTCATTATTATTTTGTTTTTAAATGATTTTTCGCACATTTAAATATTTTTTTTAATATTAAATGATTTTTATCAATATATTGCATGATTTTTAATAACTGTTTTTATATTTAAAAATTGTAATAATTCATTTTTTGTCAAATCGATTGTTTTTTACTTCACTAATTTGGAATTTTGAACTATTTATTTGTATTATTATTTATAACTATAATTGTTTATGTACATTTTTGGAAATAATATCGCAATTTTGTAAATTTTTGATAAAATGAAGGATTTAACTGTTTTGATCATAAACCCTTTATTTGCAATAACTTGTACATAAATTTCGTACACCTATGACCCGGAACAACCTCACATACACACACATACACACGAAAAAAAAAAACAAGTAAAAATCGAAAATCCAACCATGATTCACTGGTTTCAGAATATCAGTACATCGACCTGACGATGCATCTGGTTCCAAAAACAACCATCAACCCCTCAATCCGAGAAATTTCCGCCTCCAGCCACCACCAAACCGACAACACACCCTCAAAAAACACTCTTAAGAGGGTTGGATCATTCCAGATCGCTAATTCACCCCGGTAGGGGGCGAAAACTGAACAGGTGCTGCCCCCACCACGACCAAGACAAGTCGAAGTCGGTCGAGAGTCGAAATTTGTTGAGAGGCCGCTTGCTTGATTCCGATTCCGATGCTACGGCACGTTGCCTAGGAGACTAACAGGTATCGTATGTCATTTAGATAAACATGCATGATGATGATGATTGAGTTTATGGTTATTTTTTTTTTCTTTTCGGGCTGCTGGGTTTGAATTTGTGATGGGTCATTGAGTAACTTGCGGAGGCGAGAAAGTTGGAAATATTTCTTTAATGTTTAGAGAATTATTATTACTCGAATTATATAGTTTAAATTTACATTAATTAAATTCGAAAAAAAAAATACTGTAAGGGTGGCAAAAATAATTTGTGATTCTATCTGAATATCTATATGCTCCTTTTGCTACTCGATGGCGTCTCAGATCTAAAAACTATCAACACCTCTTGATTAACGACGCTATTCAACTGGTCTGGTCCAAAGCACTTGCCTCGTTATTATAATTCCTTACATTACTTGCATTTTTCATATTAAATAACAATTTTAATTTATTTTAAAAATACTTCATAACAATCAAATTTCCCAAATCAGACTTAACGAGGAAAAATAAAATATAAAAAAATATAAAAATTCCTGTAAATGTCATAAATTTTATATAGAACAAAAAAGCTTAAACGGGGACAATTTTCAGTTAATATTTCCATCTTTAAGCCCATTTTACACATTTAACTATTTGTAGCGATCTCATTTGAACTATTTTTGGCACATTTACGCCATTTTTTGTTTTTTTACGCATTGGATTTTTATTAAAAGAAATATAAAAAAAATGGAAAAGGAATGTTTTACTGTATCTCAAGTTTTCTACAAAGGCCATCATCAACTTTTTTTTTTAAATACGGACCTGCCTTTGTTATTCCAAAATTTGATAAATAAGTGAATAATCAGTAACAATTTATAATTACGGTCCTGTCGTATTTCTTTTGTAAATTCATTTCATAATTCTCATATTCCTAAATAAAGAAAATATCATCAATTCTGTCCAGACGTCTGTCTGCCTTGATATAAACACTATAAATTTCGAACGAAGGTTTTCACTTTACTAGTTAGTTTTCTCCAGGGAATAATCCTGTTAAATTTGAGCAGGATCGGGTCGGCCCTTCCGGTACTCGCTATACAAATTCGGTGTTTTGAATAAGAAAAAAAAATTTCCACTTTAAATTTTTCGAACTTTTTCTATGCATAATATTACCCTACATGTATGTGAGAAATTTGGCCAGGATTGTACTAGCCATTCCTGTACCCGATGGGCCGAAATCATGAAATAGTGCACAACCGTTTGAGCGTCCCTAGAATTTTGATAATTTTTTTTATTTCACTCATATATTTTTTTATCGAAATTGTTAGGTAATATCAGTCTATTGTTATATTTGTTTTGACCAAATTAAAACGAATTTACAAAAGAACTACGACAGGACCGTAATTAAAAATTATTGTCACAGATGATACTAGTTATTTCAGATAAAACGTTAAGGTGACAAGTGTGATATATCACTGAATTTGAATTTTAAAGATTTATAAATTTTTGTATTTAAAAAAAATATTTGATTAAAATAAAATGAGACACAATAAAACTTTTTCTGTTTTTTAAAACCAAAAATAGCATGTTTAGTTCTCCCTGTATAACTCGAGAAGGGCGATAGTCCCTATAGATTTTTTTGACCAATGTAATGTTCTTTAAAATATTTAACTTTTTGCTCATTTAATCAGCTTCGTATCTCTTATGTTAGCCTGTATAGTAATTAAAAAAAAAACAAAAACTAAAGTTTTGATAGGGCTCATTCTTAGTTTAACAAACTACAACTTGAATATTTTTATCGAAACGTTATTCAACCATTATTCAATAAAGACATTACAGAATTTATTCATTTAAATTATTTTTAATTTGATTATTACTTAAAATAATTTATAAAATATTTATGGATCTCTTTTAATTTTCTTCTCTTTCTAACACTGTGATTTCATCATACGTGAGTTGCTCTATACAATTAATATAAACAGCAATGTTTCTAGTTAAACAGATTATAAAAACTATTAAAAAAAAACTTCATATGAAATCCAAAATTTATTGTTACCGTGTAAGTACTGGCAACGCCGCAATAAGAACAAAATAAAAGCATATATAGTAACTTGAAAATAAATGCAAAAAAAATTGTGTCGAATTGTATGGTGTAATAAAGGTATTTTTTTTTATTTTATCACATCTATTTATTTTTTTATTTTGCTTTGTAATTTATTTTCTTTTGATCATAAAAACCGTCATGTAATTTTAAAAAAATTCTGTGTTGAATATTTTTCCTATTTTCAAAAAATAAATAAAAATTAGTTCTAAGCTATGATGAAAATATTTTTTAATCTTAATTTAGACAAGTAAATTATGGGTCGCGGTCCGTTCGAAAACAAAAATCAAAAGCCCACTTTTTTGATTTTATTGTCATAAACCATTTTTTAAAATTATTAATAGACATGTGAATTCTCAACAACATGCTCAATTTAAATTAAGGTGGACTTTAGATACGCGACCGAGACAGACGACCGCGACACGAGACCGGGACGCGAGACCGCAACACGAGATCGCGACAGTGTTGTCTGCCATTTTATTGAAACATACGACAAAGACCAGCGACAACTATCCAGTCTGTTTGATAGAAAACACGTGTGAACTCAAAAATGACGTCGAGGAGATTTTATAATTGTTTTAATCGACGTAAAACGAGACAAGTGACACCATTGGTTTGGGAGAGGACGTTTGCATGTCTCTGTCGTCCGCCGTGGTTGCTCGTCTCTATCACGCGCTCCAAATGTTCTTCATACAATTTGATACAAAACAAATGTGTCACGGTCTCTTGTCTCGTGTCGCGATTGCCTGTCTCGGTCTCGTACCTCAAAGCCCACCTTTAAGGTACTCAAAAATGACGTCCAGGAAATTTTATAATTGTTTTAATCGACGTAAAACGAGACAAGTGATACCATTGGTTTGGGAGAGAGCGTTTTCATGTCTCTCTCGTCCGTCGTGGTCACTCATACAATTGGATACAAAGCAAACGTGTCGCGGTCTCTTGTATCGTGTCGAGATTGCCTGCCTCGGTCGCGTACATCAAAGCCCACCTTTAAGATACTCAAAAATGACGTCGAGGAGTTTCTATAATTATTTTAATTGACGTAAAACGAGACAAGTGACACAATTGCTTTGGGAGAGGACGTTTGCACGTCTCTGTCGTCTGTCGTGGTTGCTAGTCTCTATCATGCGCTCCAAATATTCCTCATACAACTGCATACGTGTCGCGGTCTTTTGTCTCATGTCGCGATTGCCTGTCTCGGTCTCGTACCTCAAAGCCCACCTTTAAGGTACTCAAAAATGACGTCGAGGAGTTTCTATAATTATTTTAATTGACGTAAAACGAGACAAGTGACACCATTGCTTTGGGAGAGGACGTTTGCACGTCTCTGTCGTCTGTCGTGGTTGCTCGTCTCTATCATGCGCTCCAAATATTCCTCATACAACTGCATACGTGTCGCGGTCTTTTGTCTCATGTCGCGATTGCCTGTCTCGGTCGCGTACCTCAAAGCCCACCTTTAAGGTACTCAAAAATGACGTCGAGGCTATAATTATTTTAATTGACGTAAAACGAGACAAGTGACACCATTGGTTTGGGAGAGGGCGTTTGCATGTCTCTGTCGCCCGTCGTGGTCGCTCGTCTCTATTACGCGCTCCAAATGTTCTCCATACAATTACATACGTGTCGCGGTCTCTTGTCGCTTGTCGCGATTGCCTATCTCGGTCGAGTTCCTCAAAGCCCACCTTTAAGATACTCAAAAATGACATCGAGAAGATTGTATAATTGTTTTAATCGACGTAAAAAGAGACAAGTGACACCATTGGTTTGGGAGAGAGCGTTTTCATGTCTCTGTCGTCCGTCGTGGTCACTCATACAATTGGATACAAAGCAAACGTGTCGCGGTCTCTTGTATCGTGTCGAGATTGCCTGCCTCGGTCGCGTACATCAAAGCCCACCTTTAAGGTACTCAAAAATGACGTCGAGGAGTTTCTATAATTATTTTAATTGACGTAAAACGAGACAAGTGACACCATTGGTTTGGGAGAGGGCGTTTGCATGTCTCTGTCGCCCGTCGTGGTCGCTCGTCTCTATTACGCGCTCCAAATGTTCTTCATACAATTACATACGTGTCGCGGTCTCTTGTCACGTTTCGCGATTGCTTATCTCTGTCGCATCCCTCTAAGCCCACCTTTAAGGTACTCAAAAATAACGTCGAGAAGATTTTATAGTTGTTTTAATTGACGTAAAACGAGACAAGTGACACCATTGGTTTGGGAGAGGGCGTTTGCATGTCTCTGTCGTTCGTCGTGGTCGCTCGTCTCTATCATGCGCTCCAAATGTTCTTCATACAATTTAATACAAAGCAAACGTGTCTCGGTCGCGTACCTCAAAGGTACTCGTTCGCAGTAAGCGATGAAGACGGGAGACCGCGATAGGAGACAGAGACAGGCGGCAATCGACGGAGACACTAGAGCGAGAGCTCGTTCGCAGAGGACAAATCAAAGCCGAAAAGATTAAAACGTAAATTTCTAGAGGACGAGGAAGAAGACAGCTTAATTTTATACTATTACTATAAACGGTATGAAAGGGCACCAATACAGTGATTATTTCAAAAACGAAAACAAAAAGAATGTCAAACACAACTATGACCTGTCAACTTGACAAGTTACTGTTTTTCTTTTATTAATAAATGTGGTTGTAGAAAAAATTTTGTGCACAACTTTTACGCAAAACATTTTTCCAACTCGCTAGATTTGCGGCACTCGCCTTACGGCTCGTGCCACAAACTTATGAGCGTGTAATAAGTGACGCTTTGCAAACTACTATTATCGAATAATATTTCGATTTTCATCGAAAACAATTTTGTCGAATGATCTTTTAATCGAAAATACTATTATCGAATTAAATTTTTGTCGAAAACAATTTTTTCAAAATGCATTTTGATTGAACTCTTTTTTGACGAATGTCATTTTATTAGAAAACCAAAATATAACTGCAATTTTGATGTAAATCATTTATTTTAAATTAGAGGTGTCTCTCTTATGTTGGCCTGTGTTAATTTTTCTCATTTTTTACTAATTTTTTCGATTTTTTTACAATTTTTTCGAATTTATTTCCAATTTTTCGGTACTTTTTACAATGTTTCCCATATTTACAACTTTTTAGATTTCTTTCGGGGTTTTTTCTGATTAATTTCCAATTTTTCCGTATTTTATTTTTTTTCGGAACTTTTTGAATTTTTTTCATATTCTTTTCAATTTTTTCCGATTTTCTGTATTTTTCGATTTTTTGCGATTTACTCCAATTTTTCCCAATGTTTTAGATTTTATTTTCGTTTTTAGAAGTTATTGGCGATTTTTTTTTTTCGTTCTAATTTTATTTTTCTGTTCCTTTCATTTTTTACTTTTTCCACTTTTCCTATTTTTAACATTGTTTTAAATTTATTTCGAAATTTGCCCGTTTGGTAAATTTTTTAAATTTTTCAGCTTTTTTTTAATTCATTTCCAATTTTTCTGTATTCACTTCATTTTTATTAATTTTTCCCATTTTATTTGATTTTTTCCTATTTTTTATAATTTATTTCCAATTTTTTGGTGTTTTTTTAAGTTTTTACATTTATACAAATTAATTTTCAATTTTTCTCATTTTTACAATGTTTCCCATATTTACAATTTTTTCGATATTTTTCAGGTTTCTTTAATTAATTAATTTCCAATTTTTCCGTATTGTTTTCGTTTTTTCTGTTTTTACGAATTTTTTTCATATTCTTTTCAATTTTTTCCGATTTTCTATATTTTTCGGTTTTTTGCGATTTACTCCAATTTTTAGCCGATTTTATTTTAATTTTTAGAAGTTATTGGCGATTTATTTTTTCGTTCTAATTTTATTTTTCTGTTCCTATCATTTTTTACTTTTTCCACTTTTCCTATTTTTCCCATTTTTTTAAAAATTTATTTCCAAAGACCATTTGCCCATTTTGTAAATTTTTTAAACATTTCAGCTTTTTTCTAATTAATTTCCAATTTTTCTGTATTTACTCCATTTTTATTAATTTTTCCCATTTTATTCGATTTTTTCCTATTTTTCATAATTTATTTCCAATTTTTCTGTTTTTTTAAGTTTTTACATTTTTTAAAATTAATTTTCAATTTTTCTCATTTTTACAAATTTTTCCAATTTTTCCCTTATTTACAATTTTTCGGTGTTTTTTTAAGCTTTTACATTTACATAAATTAATTTTCAATGTTTCTCATTTTTATAATGTTTCCCGTATTTACAATTTTTTCGATTTTTTTGTTTTTTTTTTAAATTCATTTCCAATTTTTCCGTAATGTTTCCGTTTTTTCTGTTTTTTTCCGAATTTTTTGCATATTTCTTTCAATTTTTTCCGATTTTCTATATTTTTCGGATTTTTGCGATTTACTTAAATTTTTCGCAATGTTTTAGATTTTATTTTTATTTTTAGAAGTTATTATCGATTTTTTTTTCGTTATTTTATTTTTCTGTTCTTTTCATTTTTTACTTTTTTCACTTTTCCTATTTTTAACATTGTTTTAAATTTATTTCCAAAATTTGCCCGTTTTGTAAATTTTTTATATTTTTAAGCTTTTTTCTAATTTATTTCCAATTTTTCTTTATTCATTCCATTTTGATTAATTTTCCCATTTTATTCAATTTTTTCCTATTTTTAATAATTTACTTTTAATTTTTCTGTGTTTTTTTAAGTTTTTACATTTTATAAAATTAATTTTCAATTTCTCTTATTTTTACGATTTTGTACAATTTTCCTAGTTAACGATAGTGTCGAGCAATCATAGAGGATGAGCTCGATTTTCTCGTTTTTTTGTTCACACCCCCCTGTAGAGTGCAAAGTCTTACAATGAAATTTTGTTAAAGATATTTTCAGTACTGGATTTGCGAAATGTGAAAAAAAATTATCAAAATTCTAGGGACGCTCAAACATTGGTGCACTGTTTCATGATTTTGGCCCATCGAGTACCGGAAAGGCTAGTGCACTCCTGGCCAAATTACTCACGTACATGTAGGGTAATATTATACGTGGAAAAAATTCGAAAAATGGAAAATTTTTCTTATACAAAACATCTAATTTGTATAGGGAGTACCGGAAGGGTCAACCCGATCCTGCTCAAAATTAACAGGATTCTTCCCTGGACAAAACTAACTACTTTCCCTTCTCTGATGGTGGGTCGGGAATGTAAAATGTAGATAAATAATTAAAAATGTTTGCAAAATAATTTTAAAAAAACGTGACAATAATTACATATTTTCACTAAATAATTTTTCAAAATTTCACTCAAAACTTGCAACTAAATTTCGAAAAATACCCATTTATAAAAATTGAAACAAAAATTACCACCAAAAATTAACATTTAAGCATTGTCGTACAAAATAGGCTTAGATAAGGGGTTCCATACTCTGGTAAAAGTAAGTTAACAATTTTGAATAAATCACCCTGTATACAGAGTGGCGCAAATTTAATTAATATTTCATAAACCGTTATTAAAGTTGGTTAAAAGTTGCAAATTTTCAAAAAAAAATTGAATGGTTTGTTCAATATTAAAATATCAGGACCGGTTCCGGGGTATTTGGGGAAAACCGATATATATTTAATTAACCTTAAATTTTAAAGCTAGAAAAGAAGAATTTTTTATTGAATGTGAAATACCGTTTAACATGTTTTAAACAATGTTTCGGCCTTGAAGGGCCATCCTCGACTTTTTTTTATTTTCTAATTTATAAAACAGACCAAATTTCCGTCAAATTTTGTCTTTCAAACAACGAATTATAACTAATAAAAAATTATTATTAATATTTGGTTAATTATGTGTATAAATTTTGTGTTTTTGGGTGAATGCAAAAAATTCTGTTAAATAATTGATACGTCGCCGCCGGTATTCCAAGCCATAAACAATTGATTTACCTTTCCATCACACTTAACTCGGCGTTTAGTAACGTTAGTTAAACGTTAAATTCTAATTCAATGCCGCTTTTTACTGTATCGGGGAATAAAATGCGATCGGGAATAGGCGTGTTGTTTAATTAAAATGGAAATTTTCGGTTCTTGTTTAGTTGTTAAAGTTTAATTAATACATGATATTACTTCCTTGAACAAAAAGAGTTTAAAATAAATTATAGCCTGTCTAAATGTCTTTAGCAAATAATGTTAAGTGATGTGTTATAGATGCTAGTTTATTTTGACGTTTACACTAAAAAAACAAAATGAGATAGAATTGTCTAGACGAACTTTCTATTTATAATTTTCAAACCGATTTATTTATGCTTAATTTCAAATTTTATAGAATACAGACTTACAGAATTTATTAACCAACTTTACTAAAATTTAAAAAATCAGCAGTATCCAAGTTGCTCAGGTACTTTGTTCAGTAGTATGGTATATCATGTCTGAAAACAGAATTCCAAAATTCGAAACTGTTCTCAAGTTACAGCTGTGACAGACGGATAGACAGACAGACAGACAGACGGACATTGTAATATCGATTGCTGAAAAAAGAAATCCAAAATTCGAAACCGTTCTCGGGTTATCGCTGAGATAGACGGAAAGACGCACGCACAAACGGACAGACAGACGGTTGCAGTTCACTTAGGTCATTGAAAATAATATGGGTGCGAGCTACTGTGACCAGCTATCTATTGCTGAAAACATAGTTCCAAAATTTGAAACCGTTGTTGAGTTATCGCTGTGACAGACGGACAGACAGACAGACAGACAGACGGACGGACGGGCAGACATTGTAAAGTCAATAAGTACCTTCGCTTTGCTACGCTACTTAATAAGGGGCTAAAAATGTTATGCTATAACGCTGGTATTCACTTTAATGGAAAAATGACAAAAGGACTTAAGAGTATTAAGAATGTAAAAAAAGGACTAACAATGTTAAAAATGGACTTAAATCATTCTGGATAATAAATTATAAAAAAATGTTCTAAAACTATTAAAAATAAGCTGCAAATGGTCTAAATGCCATAACTGGGATTCAATTTAATATAAAAAATACCAAAAGGACTTAAAATTAGTAAGAATATAAAAATAGGACTAAAAATGTTAAAAAATGAACTTAAATTATTCTGGATACAAAAATTTTTTAAAATAAGTTTAAGATGGTCTAAATGCTATAACGCTGTGATTCACTTTAATCGAAAAAATACCAAAAGGATTTAGGAGTATTAAGAACATCAAAAAAGGACTAAAATGTTAAAAATGGACTTAGATCATTTTGGAGAAGAAATAGAAAAAAAAATGTTAAAAATAAGCTGAAGATGGTCTAAATGCCACAACGCTGGGATTCACTTTTATGGAAAAAATACCAAAAGGACTTAAGAGTATTAAGAATAGAAAAAAAAGGACTAAATATGTTAAAAAAAAGACTTAAATCGTTCTTAATAAGAAATTATAAAAAAATGTTCTACAATTTTTTTTAAAATAAGCTGAAGATGGTCTAAATGGAAAAAATACCGAAAGGACTTCAGTGTATTAAGAATATAAAAAATGGACTAAAAATGTTAAAAAAAATGGACTTAAATCATTCTTAATAAGAAATTATAAAAAAATGTTCTATTTTTTTAAAATAAGCTGAAGATGGTATAAATGGAAAAAATACCGAAAGGACTTAACAAATTTAATAATATAAAAAAAGTACTAAAAACGTTAAAAAATGGACTTAAATCATTCTGGATAAGAAATTATAAAAAAATGTTCTAAAAATAACCTGAAGATGGTCTAAATGGCATAACGCTGGGATTCACTTTAATGGAAAAAATACCAAAAGGACTTAAGTGTATTAAGATTATAAAAAAAGGACTAAAAATGTTAAAAAATAGACTTAAATCTTTCTTAATAAGAAATTATAAAAAAATGTTCTAAAATTTTTTAAAATAAGCTGAAGATGGTCTAAATGGAAAAAATTCCAAACGGACTTAATTGTATTAAGATTATAAATAAAGGACTAAAAATGTTAAAAAACGGACTTAAATCATTCTTAATAAGAAATTATAAAAAAATGTTTTAAATTTTTTTAAAATAAGCTGAAGATGGTCTAAATGGAAAAAAAAACCGAAAGGACTTAATTGTATTAAGATTATAAAAAAAAGAACTAAAAATGTTAAAAAAAATGGACTTAAATCATTCTTAATAAGAAATTATAAAAAAATGTTTTAAATTTTTTTAAAATAAGCTGAAGATGGTATAAATGGAAAAAAAACCGAAAGGACTTAATTGTATTAAGATTATAAAAAAAAGAACTAAAAATGTTAAAAAAAATGGACTTAAATCATTCTTAATAAGAAATTATAAAAAAATGTTTTAAATTTTTTTAAAATAAGCTGAAGATGGTATAAATGGAAAAAAAAACCGAAAGGACTTAATTGTATTAAGATTATAAAAAAAAGAACTAAAAATGTTAAAAAAAATGGACTTAAATCATTCTTAATAAGAAATTATAAAAAAATGTTTTAAATTTTTTTAAAATAAGCTGAAGATGGTATAAATGGAAAAAAAAACCGAAAGGACTTAATTGTATTAAGATTATAAAAAAAAGAACTAAAAATGTTAAAAAAAATGGACTTAAATCATTCTTAATAAGAAATTATAAAAAAAATGTTAATTTTTAAAAAAAAAAAAATAAGTTAAAGATGGTTTAAATGCTATAATGCTCGGATTCACTTTAATGGAAAAAACACCAAAAGGACTTAAGTGTATTAAGATTATAAAAAAAGGACTAAAAATGTTAAAAAAATAGACTTAAATCATTCTTAATAAGAAATTATAAAAAAATGTTCTATTTTTTTAAAATAAGCTGAAGATGGTCTAAATGGAAAAAATACCGAAAGGACTTAACAAATTTAAGGATATAAAAAAAGTACTAAAAACGTTAAAAAATGGACTTAAATCATTCTGGATAAGAAATTATAAAAAAATGTTCTAAAATTTTTTAAAATAAGCTGAAGATGGTCTAAATGGAAAAAATTCCGAATGGACTTGATTGTATTAAGATTATAAAAAAAGAACTGTAAATAAAAAAATGGACTTAAATCATTCTGGATAAGAAATTTTAAAAAAATGGCCTAAAAATTTTAAAAATATGTTGAAGATGGTCTTAATGCCATAATGCTGCGATTCACTTTAATAGAAAAAATACCAAAAAGGACTTAACAGTATTAAGAATATAAAAAAGGATTAAAAATGTTAAAAAATGAACTTAAATCATTCTGGATCAGAAATTATAAAAAAACGTTCCAAAAATTGTAAAAAAGGCAAATAAAAGTCTAAATGCCATAACGCTGGGATCCACTATAATGGAAAAAATACCAATAGGACTTAAGAGTATTAAGGATATAAAAAAGGACTAAAAATGTTAAAAAATGGACTTGAATTATTCTTAACAGGAAATTATAAAAAAAAAGTTCTAAATATTTTAAAAATCAGCTAAAGATTGCCTAAATGCCATAACGCAAGATTCACTTTAAAAGAAATAATACCAAAAGGGCTTAAGAGTATTAAGAATATAAGAAAAGGAATAAAAATGTTAAAAAATGGACTTAAATCATTCTGGATGGGAAATTATAAAAATGTTCCAAAAATTTTCAAAATAAACTGAAGATAGTCTAAATGCCATAAGGCTGAAATTCACTTAAATGGAAAAATACCAAAATGACTTAAAGAGTATTAAGAATATAAAAAAGGACTAAAAAGGTTAAACATGGAAAAATCATTCTGGATAAGAAATTCTAAAAAAATGTTCTAAAAATTTAAAAATAAGTTGAAGATGGTCTAAATGCCATAACGCTGGGATTCACTTTAATGAAAAAAAAATACAAAAAAGACTTGGAGTTTTAAGACTATAAAAAAATGTTTGGGCTTAAATCATTCTGGATAAGAAACTATAAAAAAATATTCTAAAAATTTTAAAAACAAGCTGAAAAAATACCAAAAGGACTTATTAAGAATATAAAAAAGAACTAAAAATGTTAAAAAAATATACTTAAATCATTCTGAATAAAAAATTATAAAAAAAATGTTCTAAAAATTTTAAAAATAAGCTGAAAATGGTTTAAATGGCATAACGCTGGGATTCACTTTAATGGAAAAAATACAAAAAAGACTTAAAATTATTAAGAATTTAAAAAAAGGACCAAAAATGTTAAAAAATGGGCTTAAATTATTCTGAATATGAAATTATAAAAAAAGTTGGAAAAATTTTAAAAATAAGCTGAAGATGGTCTAAATGCCATAACTCTGTGAGTCACTTTAATAGAAAAAATACAAAAAAGACTTAAGAGTATCAAGAAAATAAATAAGGGACTAAAAATGTTAAAAAATTGACTTAAATCATTCTGAATAAGAAATTATGAAAAATGTTCTAAAAATTTTAAAAATAAGCTAAAGATGGTCTAAATGGGATTGACTTTAATAGAAAAAATACCAAAAGGACTTGGAATGTGAAAATAATTATTAGTTTAAATATAAAAACAGTGAACGTGTTAAAATTACTATATTTAAGTGACGAACAGTTTTTTTTTTGTTATCTAATTTAAAAATTTCCTGAATTACACCTAACCAGTTTTATTAAAAATATTAAGATGACATCTAAGCGAAAAATCTTTAAGACGATCTCGTTGTTTAAAGAATGCAAAATGTCCGCTGTTATTGCTATAACTGTCTTTTGGTTGATAATCAGCTAACGGTGCTCCGTACAGAGGGTGCTGAAAATTTTAATTGCGAGCTGATTTCGAAAAATTTGCATACGGATGTCGAAAAACCACATTTTTTTAGGTCCTTTAAATTAGCTAAAATTACTTTCGATTCAGATATTTCTTCTGAACCGTTCATTAATTAATTTCAACATAATATCGGTATTTTATGTTTATATTTATTTATTTTTTATAACCACAGTTGAAAAGAGAAAAAATATATATACAGAACGATTTTTTATTGTTATGATATTCGCATGTATCCATTTATGGGCATTGAATCTATTCAACATAAAAAAGATTAATTATACCGTTTTGCATAAACAATTATACAAACAATCAATTAGGTAATCTAATGAAGTTGTTTTGGTTGGATTTTTTTTGTCGTTTACTATTCAAAAAGTGGGCGACAACCTTCCTTGGTATGAAACCATATTAGGAAGGGACAACAAGAATCGTACTCGGTCAAGAAATGGTCCGTATATGTCGAGCTTGACTATTTTTGGAAATGATCAAAATATAGGGTATAGTAGTGTAGGTCAGGATATATAGAATAATCAGAAATTTTTTATTTATAAAAATAAAATAAATTTCGCGATATTTTTAATAAATAAATTACTTTGAAGACCTTGTATAGTTATTACGTACTTGTATATTTCTTATGAATTTCATCATAAAGTTAATTTTTCGTTGTTATACATATTAAAATAGTTGTAATTTCAAAACAAAAACAAGTTTTAAACTATTATATATTTTTTTATACTCAAAAAATATTTAATCGAAACAGGGATAAAGATAATTTTTTTTTTTAACAAGATGACAAAGTTATATCTGATATAGAATATTTATTCATATAATACGAAAGTGCGGTAATATTACTGACCTGAATTCATAAACATTTACTTGTAACATGACATTCGACGTTTATTCTGGTGTAATATTTTGTTATTTGTAAAAAGCGAATGTCTAACGTAATTTTAATAAATTAAATTAAATTACGTTTTCAGAACGAAAACATTCTTTTTTATATATTGGTTTCTCAGACACGTATTTGCTGATGGATGTGTGAAATTGGACCATGTTTTTAATAAAAGAGCACTGTACTTTTTATGATTTGACCCATTTTTGTTTGCTTTATAAATTGATTAAAAAAATTCAGTACAATTATGAAAAATCTTCATGAAAAAACGTTTTGATATTAATTTTTTAACTGTGGGTAAAATTTTGCTGGGACAAACATATTGGAAAATAGATTAAAACATTTTGACTTGGTTGAATTTTTAATCAATTTAAATAAACCATGATTATAATTATTTTCAAAAAATAAAACTGAGTTTTAAATTAAAAAATTTCGATAATATATAAAAAAAAATCCGAAATTTCAAAAAACAAATAAATAAAAATGTCTAGAAATCTTGATAATTTCAAAAGTATATTGAAAATTTTAAAAATATAATTTTGAAAAATTTGAAATTTTTCATTTTTTTTTCGAAAAGTAAAATGTCAAAATATTAAAATATTTCTAAAATTTGTCGAAAATTTTAAAAAACAATATTAATCGTCTAATTAAAAATAATTCAAAAATTTCAAGAATTTTAAACATTTCAATAGTGTCAGAAGTTTCAAAAGAAACTAAAAAATTATTCGAACTTTTCAAAAATATATAAAAATTTCGAAAAATATTCAAAAATTTCTAATATAACGAAAATTTCAAAAAACAAAAATAAAAATATTTCAAAAATTTCAAGAATTTTTAACATTTCAAAAGTGTTAGAAGATTCAAAAGGAATTAAAAAATTATTCAAACTTCAAAAATATATAAAAATTTCAAAAAAATTTCAAAAATTTCAAATATAACGAAAATTACAAAAAACAAAATTAAAAATATTTCAAAAATCTCAAGAATTTTAAACATTTCAATAGTGTCAGAAGTTACAAAAGAAATTAAAACATTTAAACATTTCAAGAATATATAAAATATTTCGAAAAATATTCAAAAAATTCTAATGTAACGAAAATTTCAAAAAACAAAATTATAAATATTTCAAGAATTTTAAACATTTCAAAAGTATCAAAAGTTTCAAAAGAAAATAAAAAATTATTTGAAATTTTTTGACATAATTTCGAAAAATTTGAAATTTTGCAAATTTTTTTCGAAAATTGCAAAAATCAGAAATGTCAAAATATTCAAAAATGTATAAAATATTTCAAACATTTCAAAAAAACGAAATTATTCGTCTAAATAAAAATTTCAAGAATTTTAAACATTTCAAAAGTGTTGATTCAAAAGAAATTAAAAAATTATTTTAACTTTTCAAAAATATATAAAAATTTCGGAAAATATTGAAAAATTTCTAATATAACGAAAATTTCAAAAAACAAAATTAAAAATATTTCAAAAATTTCAAGAATTTTTAACATTTCAAAAATGTTAGAAGATTCAAAAGAAATTAAAAAAGTATTCAAACATTTCAAAAATATATAAAAATTTCGAAAAATATTGAAAAATTTCTAATATAACGAAAATTTCAAAAAACAAAATTAAAAATATTTCAAGAATTTTTAACATTTCAAAAGTGTTAGAAGATTCAAAAGAAATTAAAAAATTATTTTAACTTTTCAAAAATATATAAAAATTTCGGAAAATATTGAAAAATTTCTAATATAACGAAAATTTCAAAAAACAAAACTAAAAATTTTTCAAAAATTTCAAGAATTTTTAACATTTCAAAAGTGTTTGAAGATTCAAGATAAATTAAAAAAATATTCAAACATTTCAAAAATATATAAAAATTTCGAAAAATATTCAAAAAATTCTAATGTAACGAAAATTTCAAAAAACAAAATTATAAATATTTCAAGAATTTTAAACATTTCAAAAGTATCAAAAGTTTCAAAAGAAAATAAAAAATTATTTGAAATTTTTTGACATAATTTCGAAAAATTTGAAATTTTGCAATTTTTTTCGAAAATTGCAAAAATCAGAAATGTCAAAATATTCAAAAATTTATAAAATATTTCAAACATTTCAAAAAAACGAAATTATTCGTCTAAATAAAAATTTCAAGAATTTTAAACATTTCAAAAATGTCAAAAGTTTCAAAATAATTTAAAAAAATTCGAAAAACTTGAAATTTTGCAATTTTTTTCGAACATTTCAAAAAGTAAATATGTCAAAATATTCAAAATTTTCTAAAATATTTCAAAAATTTAAAAAAATGGGAATTATTCGTCTCATTAAAAATTTCAAGAATTTTAAACATTTCAAAAATGTCAATAATTTAAAAAAACATTAAAAAATTTTCCGAAAATTTCAAAAATTTATAAAAAATTTCGGAAAATTTAAAATTTTGTATTTTTTTTTCGAATATTTCAGAAAACATAAAATTAAAAATATTTCAAGAATTTTAAACATTTCTAAAATATTTCAAACATTTCAAAAAATGGGAATTATTCGTCTAATAAAAAATTTCAAGAGTTTTAAACATTTCAAAAATGTCAATAGTTTAAAATAACATTAAAAAATTATCCGAAAATTTCAAACATTAAAAAATTCGGAAAATTTGAAATTCTGCATAATGCAAATTTTTTTTAAAATATCCCGAAAATTTCAGGAAACAAATTAAAAATATTTCAAGAATTTTAAACATTTCAAAAAAGTCAAAAGTTTCAAAATAAATTAAAAAAATATTCTAAAATTTCAAACATATATAAAACATTTCGAAAAAGCTGAAATTTTGCAATTTTTATCCAACATTTCAAAAATTTCTAAAAGTAAATATGTCAAAATATTCAAAAATTTCTAAAATATACCAAAATATCAAGAATTTTAAACATTTCAAAAATGTCAAAAGATAAAGTAAAAAAACATTTAAAATAAATTCGAAAATTTAAAAAAGCAAAATACGTAAAAATTTGCGAAAAAATAACAAAAGGGCGAAAACCATCTAGAAATTTTAATTGAAAATTAAATAAAATCAATCACTGATTTTCAAAAAAAGTTTAATATTCTGAAAAAGTCAAGATTCAAGGTATTTTAAACTGAAAAACCTGAAAAATTTTCATTTAATCTATAAGATAAATTAACCTCGTCAAAGGGCAAAAGTTGTAACTTGGATAAATTAATTTTCACTGTTCAAAAAAGCGGAAATTTCCCTACAAATTAAAGATTTTCCAGTCGAAAGTTTTATAGAATATGCATTTACAAAAATTCACACATTTCAAACAAAATTTTCTTACAAACATGTACGCGTTTTTTAATAAAAATTCATCCATTTCTTACAAACATTTACGAATTTTTTACAAAAATTCACGCAATTCACGATTTCTTACAAAAATTTAAACAATTACAAAAATTTACTCTTTTATAACAAAAATACACGCGTTTCTTACAAAAAATTTACGCGATACTTTATAAAAATTCACGAAATGTTGACCAAAATTCACCCTTTTCAAAAAACAACGCATTTACAAAAATTTACTATATTTTTTATAAAAATTCACGAAATTTTTACAAAAATTTACCATTTTTTACAAACATTTAAACAATTACAAAAATTCACGCAATACTCACAAGAATTTTCTTACAAAATTGTAAACAATTTACTCATTTCTTACAAAAATTTACACATTTTTTACAAATTTTGCGCATTTCTTGCAAAAAATCATGATTTCTTAAAAAAATTACGCATTTGGGCAATTCTTACAAAAATTTATGCATTTCTTACAAAACATGCATTTCTCGGAAAAATTTTCACATTTTTTACAAAAATTTACGCATTTAGGCACTTCTTACACAAATCCGCGCAATTCTTACAGGAATTTATGCATTTCTTACAAAACATGTATTTCTTGGAAAGATTTTCACACTTTTTACAAAAATTCACGTATTTTTTACAAAAATTTACGTATTTGGAAAAAATCAAGATTTCTTAAAAAATTTACGCATTTAGGCCCTTCTTACAAAAATCCACGAAATTCTTACAAAAATTCATGCATTTTTTACAAAACATGCATTTCTTTGAAAAATTTTCACATTTTTTTCAAAAATTCACGTATTTTTTACAAAAATTTACGCATTTCTTGCAAAAATTCAAGAGTTCTTAAAAAAATTTACGCATTTAGGCACTTACACAAATCCACGCAATTCTTAGAAACATTTATGCATTTCTTACAAAAGATGCATTTCTTGGAAAAAAATTTACATTTCTTACAAGAATTCATGCATTTTTTACAAAAATTTACGCATTTATTATAAAAATTCGCGCATTTTTTACAAAAATTTACGCATTTCTTCCAAAAAATCAAGATTTCTTAAAAAAATTTACGCATTTATGCACTTCTTACAAAAATCCACCCAATTCTTACAAAAATTTAAGCATTTCTTAAAAAATTTTTTACATTTTTTACAAAAATGCAAGGATTTATTACAAAAATTTACGCACTTTTCGCCAAAATTCATGATTTCTTACAAAAATCCACGCAATTCTTACAAAAATCCACGCAATTCTTACAAAAATTTACGCATTTCTTTTACAAACACGCATTTCTTACAAAAAATTACACATTTTTTACAAAAACGCATGTTTTATTACAAAACTTCACGCATTTTTTACAAAAATTTACGCATTTCTTACAAAAATTTACCCATTTCTTACAAAAATTCACGATTTCTTAAAAAAATTTAAGCAATTACAAAAATTTAGGTATGTCTTACAAAAATCCACGCAATTCTTACAACAATTCACGATTTATTATAGAAATTTATGCACTTCTTACAAAAACTTAGAAATATTCAGGCAAGATGGCGGATGAGATTTGATTATGGATCGAATCCATCCAAAAATAGTGTGTGGGGGGAATTTTTGGGTAGGAGAATAGGAATTTTTTGTCAAATATAATAAATTCAAGATGGCGACTCCACGAGAGCTGACGAAATTTATGATTGTTGGCCGGATTCTATTCAAAATTGGTATGTAGGGATTTTTGAGGTCAGAGATTATGAGTTTTTTGTCAAAATTAATAAATTCAAGATGGCGGACGAAATTTATGATTATTGATAGATTCTATACAAAATTAGTATGTGGTGATTTTTGGGATCAGAGATTAAGAATTTTTTGTCAAAATTAATAAATTCAAAATGGCGATTCCAAGATGATGGACAAAATTTACGATTATTGACAGATTCTATTCAAATTTAATATGTGGGGAGTTTTAGGGTCCGAGATTGTGAATTTTTTGTCAAAATTAATAAATTCAAGATGGCGATTCCAAGATGGCGGACGAAATTTATAATTATCGATAGATTCTATTCAAAATTGGTATGTGGTGATTTTTGGGACCAGAGATTAGGAATTTTTTGTCAAAATTAATAAATTCAAAATGGCGGTTCCAAGATGGTGTACAAAATTTACGATTATTGACAGATTCTATTCAAATTTAATATGTGGGGATTTTTACGGTCCGAGATTATGAATTTTTGTTCAAAATTAATAAATATTCAAAATTGGTATGTGACGATTTTTGGGACCAGAGATTAGGAATTTTTTGTCAAAAGTAATAAATTCAAGATGGCGACTCCACGAGAGCTGACGAAATTTATGATTATTGGCCGGATTCCATTCAAAATTGGTATGTAGGAATTTTTGAGGTCAGAGATTAGGAATTTTTTGTCAAAATTAATAAATTCAAGATGGCGACTCCAAGATGGCGGACGAAATTTAGGAGTATTGACAGATTCTATTCAAATTTAATATGTGGGATTTTTGGAGTCGCAGATTATGAATTTTTTATCAAAATTATTGAGATTATATTCAAAATTGGTTTATGGTGATTTTTGCGGTCGGAGATTATGACTTTTTTGTCAAAATGAATAAATTCAAGATGGCGACTTCAAGATTAATGATTTTTTTCATCAACATTTTTGAGACCAAAACCATCTAGATATATCATCCATTGTCAAAAAAATTTAAACTTTTTGAAAACGAGAAACGATTAATAATAATCGAAACGATTATTATTAAAAAAAGATAAATTTGATATTTTACATAGTTTTTGCAAATTAATATATTTTAAATCATTCAAAGTAACACAGCAAAAGGATGTTAATTCGTTTATTTTAAACAACGAGACTCAGGTATTTAAAAAAATTGGTTCATAGGACCAAAATTTGACGCGACAGAGATCTATACCGTATTTGAATATAGGCCATTGATATACAGGTGACGCACAATGTACTAATGTTAATTAGGAATTTATTAAAAATAGGTTAGAAGATTTAAAAATATGTAAAAATATATTTTTAGCTGATACATTTTTGCGTATAATAATAAAGAACATATATAAAGAAAGTTAGGTTACGTTTTTTTTTTTAGATTTTGATGCCTCATCCTGTATATATGTATTTTGTTTTTTAATAATTTTAAATTTAACCCACTTTCTGAAGATGACTTAAAAAAAAAAATAAAATAAAAAACACTTTTAATTCGCGATATTACCGTTGAAAATTCAGAAGTAACGATTTATTCTTCTTTACCCAATGGTAAATGTCTGTTTAAAAATATATTATGTAAAACGTAGGAATAAATACATCCCCAGTAGGTCATAAACATGCTACCGCTGACAGATAGCCAGCAATGTTATAAAATTTATTAAATCAATGTGAAATTTTTAATGTTATGTCGAGAATTCATACCAAAGCTTTCACAATCGCCGGATTTTTATTTTTACTAAAAGGATTTAATCCTGGTTGTAAATTCTGTTATATATTATGGATTTTTAGTTTAATCTCATAAATATTGTGACAGATTTTGTCACCTCTTCGCAGGTGTTTATTATTGACACACTTTATATATTTTTAGTTTAAGAAGAAAAAAAATTATATTTAGGTTTGTACAAAATTGAAAAAAAAATTTCCCACACTTTTAGGAACAATTTTTTATATATTTTTACGATACTTATTTTTACTTGTAGTTGTTGGGTAGATTTTCATATATATGGAATCGACTTATTGTAATCGATTCAATGGCGGGACTCAGACCCTTGAATAGGGGCGCTAGACCGTTAACGACCTGGAGAATATTAAAAAGAAAAAAAATTACCCCCATATATTGTAGTGAAATAATTAGTATGAATTATTGAATTTTATAATTTAATTAATCAAGAAACAATTAAAAAAAAACAGATGAGAAACGAAAGATAATAAACAAAGTGTCAAACAATTAATAAAAATTTATGTATGGTATGAAATGGTAATTCGTAATTTTACAAAAAAAAAAGTATATTTAAAATAGTTTAATATGGAAAAATAAATAAAAATTTAGATTGTATACCAATTATAATAATAATTAATTTTATATCATAAAATTAAAACTTATAAAATTTTTATTTAAGAAGAAAAGTTGGAAGAAAAATCTTAGTTTAGAAGTAAATTTATACATAACAAAAACATAAGAAGAGGCAGAAACAGGATAAAACTAAAATTTATATTTTGTTTATTAATTTTTGTAATTTTTCACTAGAATCCACCCCAAATTAAGATTTCCGTATCATTATAATATACAGGATGGGGTAATTAAACCGTCGGTTAGAAAGATCTCTAAAAACTGAACTATTTATTGAAAATATTGACATCCTTTTGATACTTTAGGTTATACTGGAAATTGGTGTCAACTTCATTTTTTTAATGGGATACCCTGTATATTTTGCAAGATTATTATTAATAGCACAAAAATTAATTGGTTGTGAAAAAAATTTATATCTGAAAATCGAAAGGTATAGGAAACCCTAATATACATATAGATAGCGGACAATGTATTCTTCTGAATAAATTAATATTATACAGGGTGTTTCATAAAAAAAATATGCGAATTTTTTGCGTTAGGATTTTATTATAACTTTGACAGTACCTTGTATAAAAAAATAAGAATTTCATAAGACAAACGACAGAACGTAATGTCGTTTAATATTTGTAGAAAATTTAAGCTACTAGGATACGAGTGGGTTTGGAAGGAATTTAATTTTTTCTTAATGGTGAAAAAGTTTAGTTTAAATAAAAAAAAAATGTATAATTCAAAAACAGGTATTAACAAAAATTGTTCAAAGTAACGTAAATATTATTAAAGTTGCATAATATACAGGTTATCCCATTATGAAAACGAAGTTGACACCAATTTCCGGTATAACCGGAAGTAGAAAAAGGATGTCAATATTTTCATTAAATAGTTCACCCTTCTAAACCCCTATATTCCAATTTTGAGTTTTCAAATACCTTTACTTCTCATGATCTTTCTAATAGACGGTTTATTTGCCGCACCCTGTATATATATATGTGTAGATATTCCGTTTCGGCACGATAGAGGTCGCAATTTTTAGTCCAATAGTACAAAACATTCTTTGGAGCAGTAATTCGTTGAATATTATAAATGGACATTCTACCTCTAAGGGGGTGAAAACTGGAGGGGTTTGAAATTTAAAAAAATTCATATACCTGCCATATTTGAAAATATTGAAACAGGATATGATGCTCTTTTAATGTCCTAATTATTATAAAATTAATTTGCTTGAAACTTTTTTTCATCTAACCTATGGGGGTGAAATTGGAGAGGGAAGAAATTAAAAAAAATCATATCCCCGCCATTTTTAAAAATATTGATATAGGTCATGAGACTTTTTTAATGTTTCCTCACATTTTTGGGATGATATTTGTAAAAGTGTAAAATTTTTGAAAATATTCACGATTTCTACTGGTTTTTTTTCAAATTTAATTAAAATAAAAAATTTCTTTAAATAATTTTAAAAAAATTTCCTTTGGGGTGACATTTGTAAAAGTGTAAAAAATTTTAAAATATTCACGATTTCTACTGGTATTTTTTTTCAAATTTAATTAAATTCAGAAATTTCTTTTAATAATTTTAAAAAAATTTAAACTTTAATATGTAAAATCGAAATTTGTAAAAGTGTAAAAATTTTTAAAATATTCACGATTTCTCCTGATAATTTTTTTTCAAATTTAATTAAATTAAGACATTTCTTTAAATAATTTTAAAAAAAATTAAATTTTAATATTTAAAATCTAAATTGAAAATAAAACTTTTCCTTTGGGATGACATTTGTAAAAGTGTAAAAGTTTTTAAAATATTCACGATTTCCACTGGTAATTTTTTTTCAAATTTAATTAAATTAAGAAATCTCCTTAAATAATTTAAAAAAAATTTAAACTTTAATATGTAAAATGGAAAAAAAAAATTCCTTTGGAATGACATTTGTAAAAGTGTTAAAAAATTTTAAAATATTCACGATTTCTACTGGTAATTTTTTTCAAATTTAATTAAAATAAGAAATCTATTCAAATAAATTACAAAAATTTCCAAATTTAATGATATTTAAAATTGAAAAAAAAACTTTTCCTCACACTTTTAGAATTACTTTTATAAAAATGTAAATATTTTTAAAATATTCACGATACTTTTTTTACTAGTAATTTCTTTGTTTATTTAATTAAATTAAGAAATTTCTTTAAATAATTAAAAAAAAATAATTATACTTTATAAATATATTTAAAATTGAAATTGAAAAAAAAACTTCCTAACACTTTTGGGGGGACATTTGTAAGTGTAAAAAAATTTCAAAAATATTCACGATACTTATTTTTACTGGTAATTTTTTTTTCAAATTTAATTTAATTAAGAAATCTCTTTAAATAATTTTAAAAAAAAATTCAAAAATATTCACGACACTCATTTTTAATAGCAGTTTTTTTTTCAAATTTATCTACATTAAGAAATCTATTTAAATAATTTAAAAATTTTTTTAAAAATATTCACGGTGCTTATTTTTACAGGTGTTTTTTTTCAAACTTAATTAAATTAAGAAATCTCTTTAAATAATTTTAAAAATATTCACGATACTTATTTTTACTGGTAGTTTTCTTTTTCAAATTTAATTAAATTAAGAAATCTCTTTAAATAATTTAAAAAAAAAATTAAAAATATTCACGGTGCTTATTTTTACAGGTGTTTTTTTCAAACTTAATTAAATAAGGAAATCTCTTTAAATAATTTAAAAAAAAATTAAAAATATTCACGATGCTTATTTTTACAGGTGTTTTTTTTCAAACTTAATTAAATTAAGAAATCTCTTTAAATAATTTAAAAAAAAATTAAAAATATTCACGATGCTTATTTTTACAGGTGTTTTTTTTCAAACTTAATTAAATTAAGAAATCTCTTTAAATAATTTTAAAAATATTCACGATACTTATTTTTACTGGTAGTTTTCTTTTTCAAATTTAATTAAATTAAGAAATCTCTTTAAATAATTTAAAAAAAAAATTAAAAATATTCACGGTGCTTATTTTTACAGGTGTTTTTTTCAAACTTAATTAAATAAGGAAATCTCTTTAAATAATTTAAAAAAAAATTAAAAATATTCACGATGCTTATTTTTACAGGTGTTTTTTTTCAAACTTAATTAAATTAAGAAATCTCTTTAAATAATTTAAAAAAAAATTAAAAATATTCACGATGCTTATTTTTACAGGTGTTTTTTTTCAAACTTAATTAAATTAAGAAATCTCTTTAAATAATTTTAAAAATATTCACGATACTTATTTTTACTGGTAGTTTTTTTTTCAAACTTAATTAAATTAAGAAATCTCTTGAAATAATTTTAAAAATATTCACGATACTTATTTTTACTGGTAGTTTTTTTTTTAAATTTAATTAAATTAAGAAATCTCCTTAAATAATTTTAAAAAAAAAATTCAAAAATATTCACGACACTTATTTTTATGGGTAGTTTTTTTTCAAATTTAATCAACTTAAAAAATCCCTACATAATTTAAAAAAAAAAATTAAACTTTAATTATATTTAAAATTGAAATTGAAAAAAAAACATTTCCTCACATTTTTGGGATGACATTTGTACAAGTGTAATTTTTTTTTAAATTATTCACTCGTAATTTTTTTTAAATTTAATTAATTAAAAAAATATATAAATTTACTAAAACAATTAATTTTTTTTATATTTTACGTTTGTAAAAAATTGAAAAAAAACTTCCTAGCACTAACATTAGCAAAAGTATAATTTTTTAAAAAATATTCACGATATTTTATTTGTAAATTAAAAAAAAATAACATTAAAATAATTTTGTGCTTTTTTAGGTCTAGATTTTTAATAACAACAAAAATTTTGTTAATTTTAATTCCTCCCATAAACCAAATTTTTTGGTACCGCCACTGCGCTCATAATTTACCATTATTTTATTTTATTTTGATATTGATTTAAATGCAAACCGATCTCAGTGTTTTAGTGTATGTTTACACGCACATTCGGTGCGTAAAAAAAATCGCTGATTGCCAATAAATAAATCAATTTTATTTTCGTTTTTTCGTCTTGTTGAAACGAAGTATGAAGAATAATTTTAAGACATGCAATCACTAACTAATATATATTTAAATGTATGGATTAAACGCTTATACAAGGTTGGTTAAATTTTAAAATTCAACAATATTTTTTTGTTATTTTCGAGTTAAAATCAGAATTTTTATGGTGAAATCTGCATTTTTCTATTTTATTTGGTTAATCATTTATTACTATTTTATTGTTTGTTATTATTTTTATTGATTAATTAATACTTTTTTTTAAATTTCCGTTTTAAATAAAATATAAGTCGCAATGAATGGGCATGAGAGGTTAATGTTATGAAGTGAGATAGGACAAAAAATGTTTATGTAACGAATAAATTGAGACATGATGTATTTATAAAGAAATATGTCTGTAAAGTTATAAAATAACCCCGCACACAATGTTAAAAAATGGAAAAATCGGAAAATCCGAAAAAAATCGAAAAAAAAAAAATTGGAAATCGACAAAAATTGAAAAAACCAGAAGAATAAGGAGACGAATAAGAAAAAAAGAGAAAAAACCTGGTAAAATTCGAATATTTTTAAAAACCACAGAAAAAAATCAATAAACAAAAGAAAAAATCAGAAAAATAAGAAGAAAAAAAAACAACGAAAAAACCGAAAAATATCAGAGGAATAAGAAAATATGAGAAAAAATTAGAAAACAGGAGAAGGAAATGGAAGCAAATGAAGAAAGATTGGAAAAAATTGAAAAAAATCAGAAACAAATAACAAAAAATCATAAAAATGAGAAAAAAGAACGAGGAAAATTAGAAGAATAGAAAAAATCAGAAAATCGAAAAAATCTGAAAAATAAGAAAAGAAAAAACTTTGGAAAAAATTGAAAGAAAAATGAGAAAATATTGGGAGAGAAGAACGAAAAATAATATTAATACGAAAAAATCAAAAAAATTGTAAAAAGTCGAAAAAAGCGCAGAAAATACGCAGAAATGGCAAAAAACGGATTATTTTAAAAATATCACAAAAAATTGCAAAAACCGCATCAAAATCACAAAAAATCAGAGAAATAACAAAAAATGTAAACAAAGAAATAGAAAAAAACAGAACAATGAGGAAAAATTAGAAAAAATAAAAAAAAAATCAGAAAGAAAAAGAAATAAAGAAACAAAAAATCAAAAAAGTGAGAAAAAATAAACGAGAAAAATCGAAAAATATCGTAAAATATCAAAAAAACAACAGAAAAATAGGAAAGAAAAAATAAAAAAGTCCAAAAATCAAAAATATCAGAGAAATGAGAAAGTATGTGAAAAAATTAGAAAACAGAACAAAGAAATGAGGAAAAAAATCAGAAAAATAAGAAGAAAAAAAACGAGAAAAATTATAAGGATCGAAAAAATCAGAAAAAATCGGAAAAAATTAGAAAAGAAAAACTGAAAAACTTTGGAACAAATTGAAAGAAAAATGAGAAAATATTGAGGAAAAAAATGAAAAATAATATTGTGAAAAAATCAAAAAAAAACACGAAAAAACCCTGAAAATGCCAAAAAAATAACGGAAAAATCGAAAATAGCGCAAAAAAAAGCGCATCTTAAAATCCCAAAAAAAACCCGCAATTAATCACAAAAGTGAGAAAAAAATTGGTAAATAAAAGAAATAGAAAAAACAGAACAATGAGGAAAAATTAGAAAAAATCGAAAAAAATCAGAAAATTGAGAAAAAAAAACGACAAGAATCTAAAAATATCGCCAAAAAAACATAAAACAACCAAAAAATTACAACAACAAAAATTAAAGGATTTAAAAATATTCAAAAAAAAATTGAAATAAATCGCAAAAAATCACAACAAAATCTCCAAAAAAAAAGGCAAAAAAATCGTAAATAATCGCACAAAATCAAAGGAATAAGAAAAAATTAGACAACAAAAAAAAGAAATTGAAAAAAAACGATGAGTAAAAATAGGAAAAAATCTAAAAAAAATAGAAAAATAAACAATCAGACAAATAAGAAAAAACCACAAAAAATCTTTATGTAAAATAATTACAGATGAAATATAGAAAAAATTATAAATAAAAAAAAATTCATATTGTATGAAAAGACAGATAATAAGAGAAAGAGAGAGAAGGTCACTTTTCGTTACGTGACGATTTCTGCCAATTAACCACTACCGCGTTAAAGAAAAAATGTGAAAAAAACGAAAAAAAATAAGAAGAAACGAAAAAGTCAGAAAATTCGGAAAATATTGGAAAAAATTAAAAATAACACTTTGAAATACGGAAAAAACGAAACAAATCAAAAAAATTGTGAAAATTCGAAAAAAACGCTGAAAATGGCAAAAAACGGAAAAAATCGAAAAACATCCTAAAAAAATCGCATAAAAATCAAATAGAAAAAATAACAGAACAATGAAGAAGAATTACAAAAAAAAAAACGAAAAAAATTCAGAAAAAAAAACGAAAAGAATCAGAAAAATGAGCAAAAAAACGAGAAAAATCGAAAAACACCGGAGCAAAAAAACAATATAAAACAACCAAAAAATCTGAAACAATTGTGACTATAAAAAATTAAAAAAATTCCAAAAAATAATTTAAATAAATAGCAAAAAATCACAACTATTTTTCCCTATATTTTCCCTGAGTTTTTTATACAATTCCCTATTTTCCCTAAATGTCGCTTTTTTTCTTATATTTCCTAATTGTTTTCCTATTTTCCCTGGTTTTCATTGTATTTTCCTATTTTCCCCTATTTGTATGTATTTTTCTCCATTTTTAGTTTTTTCTAATTTTTTCCTGTTTTTCATTTTTTCCTAGTTTTTTAAATTTTTCTTTATTTTTCTAAACTTTTCCCTATTTTTCAATATTTTGCACTATTTTTTCCTACTTTTCTCAATATTTCATTATTTTTTCCTATTTTACTTTATTTTTTTCCTCTTTTTCCCTGTGTTTTTTCCCAATTTTTCTCATTAGTATTCAGCATTTTTCTATATTTTTTCCTATTTTTCACTATTGTTTCCCATTTCCATTATTTTTACCCATTTTTCACCTTATTTTTCCCTAATTTACTTTATCTTTCCCTATGTTTCAATATTTTTTCTCATTTTTCCCTATTTTCTCTATTTTGAGAGAGAATTCGAAAAGAAAAAACAAAAAAACTTTGGAACAAATTCAAAGAAAAATGAGAACAAAAAAAAAACGGAAAAAATCGAAAAACACCGCAAAAAAAACCGCATCTCAAAATCCCAACTAATCACAAAAAATAAGAAAAAAATTAGTAAACGAAAGAAATAGAAAAAAAACAAAACAATAAGGAAAAATTACAAAAAATCGAAAAAAATCAGAAAAAAAACAGAAGAAAATCAGAAAAAAAAGAGAAAAATATCGCAAAAAACCATAAAAGAACTAAAAGAACTGGAAACAATTATAACCACAAAAAAAAAATTTAAGAATTTAAAAAAATTGAAATAAATCGCAAAAAATCACAACAAAATACCCAAAAAAAACGGCAAACAAATCATAAATAATCGCAAAAAAAAACAAAGGAATAAGAAAAAATTACACAACAAAAGAAAGGAATTGAAAAAAACAAAATGACGAGTAAAAATTACAGGAAATCGAAAAAACAGAAAAAATAACCAGAAAAATAAGAAAAAACCACAAAAAATCTCTCTGTAAAATAATTATAGATGATGTATAGAAAAAATTCATATTGTAGGAAAAGAGAGAGAAGGTCACTTTTCGTTACGTGACGATTTCAGCCAATTAACCACTACCGCAAACCGCGTTAAGGAAAAAATGAGAAAAAAAAAACGAAAAAAATGAGAAGAAACGAAAAAATCAGAAAAATCGGAAAAAACAAAAAATTTTGAAAAAAATTAAAAGAAAAATAAGAAAATAGTGGAAAAAAATGAAAAATAATACTTTGAAATACGGAAAAAACGAAACAAATCAAAAAAATTGTGAAAATTTGAAAAAAACGGAAAAAATCGAAAAACATTATAAAAAAATCGCATAAAAATCAAAGAAATAGAAAAAATAACAGAACAATGAAGAAGAATTACAAAAAAAAAAAATGAAAAAAATTCAGAAAAAGAGAATCAGAAAAATGAGCAAAAAAAAACGAGAAAAATCGAAAAATATCGCAAAAAAAATATAAAACAACCAAAAAATCTGAAACAATTGTGACTATAAAACATTAAAAAAATTCCAAAAAATAATTTAAATAAATCGCAAAAAATCACAACTATTTTTCCCTATATTTTCCCTGACTTTTTTATACAATTCCCTATTTTTCCTAAATGTCGCTTTTTTTTCTTATATTTCCTAATTTTTTTCCTATTTTTCTATGGTTTTCATTGTATTTTCCTATTTTCCCCTATTTGTATGTATTTTTCTCCATTTTCAGTTTTTTAAAATTTTTTCCTGTTTTTCATTTTTTCCTGGTTTTTTAAATTTTTCTTTATTTTTCTAAACTTTTCCCTATTTTTCAATATTTTGCACTATTTTTTCCTATTTTTCTCAATATTTCATTATTTTTTCCTATTTTACTTTGTTTTTTCCTCTTTTTCCCTGTGTTTTTTCCCAATTTTTCTCATTAGTATTCAGCATTTTTCTATATTTTTTCCTATTTTTCACTATTGTTTCCCATTTCCATTATTTTTACCCATTTTTCACCTTATTTTTCCCTAATTTACTTTATCTTTCCCTATGTTTCAATATTTTTTCTCATTTTTCCCTATTTTCTCTATTTTGAGAGAGAATTCGAAAAGAAAAAACAAAAAAACTTTGGAACAAATTCAAAGAAAAATGAGAACAAAAAAAAAACGGAAAAAATCGAAAAACACCGCAAAAAAAACCGCATCTCAAAATCCCAACTAATCACAAAAAATAAGAAAAAAATTAGTAAACGAAAGAAATAGAAAAAAAACAAAACAATAAGGAAATATTAGAAAAAATCGAAAATAATCAGAAAAAAAACAGAAGAAAATCAGAAAAAAAAGAGAAAAATATCGCAAAAAACCATAAAAGAACTAAAAAAACTGGAAACAATTATAACCACAAAAAAAATTTAAGAATTTAAAAAAATTGAAATAAATCGCAAAAAATCACAACAAAATACCCAAAAAAAAACGGGCAAACAAATCATAAATAATCGCAAAAAAAAACAAAGGAATAAGAAAAAAATTACACAACAAAAGAAAGGAATTGAAAAAAACAAAATGACGAGTAAAAATTACAGGAAATCGAAAAAACAGAAAAAATAACCAGAAAAATGAGAAAAAACCACAAAAAATCTCTCTGTAAAATAATTACAGATGATGTATAGAAAAAATTATAAATAAGAAAAAATTCATATTGTAGGAAAAGAGAGAGAAGGTCACTTTTCGTTACGTGACGATTTCTGCCAATTAACCACTACCGCAAACCGCGTTAAGGAAAAAATGAGAAAAAAAACGAAAAAAATAAGAAGAAACGAAAAAGTCAGAAAATTCGGAAAAATTCTGAAAAAATAAGAAAAAAATTAAAAGAAAAATGAGAAAATATTGGGGAAAAAATTAAAAATAATACTTTGACATACGGAAAAAACGAAACAAATTAAAAAAATTGTGAAAATTCTAAAAAAACGCTGAAAATGGCAAAAAAACGGAAAAATCGAAAAACATCCTTAAAAAATCGCATAAAAATCAAATAGAAAAAAATAACAGAACAATGAAGAATTACAAAAAAAAACGAAAAAAAATCAGAAAAAAAACGAAAAGAATCAGAAAAATGAGCAAAAAAAACGAGAAAAATCGAAAAATATCGCAAAAAAAAAATATAAAACAACCAAAAAATCTGAAACAATTGACACTATAAACAATTAAAAAAATTCCAAAAAATAATTTAAATAAATCGCAAAAAATCACAACTATTTTTCCCTGAGTTTTTTATACAATTCCCTATTTTCCCTAAATGTTTTTTTCTTATATTTCCTAATTTTTTTTATATTTTTCCCTGGTTTTCATTGTATTTTCCTATTTTCCCCTATTTGTATGTATTTTTTTCCATTTTCAGTTTTTTCTAATTTTTTCCTGTTTTCATTTTTTCCTAGTTTTTTAAATTTTTCTTTATTTTCTATATTTTTCTAAACTTTTCCCTATTTTTCAATATTTTGCACTATTTTTTCCTATTTTTCTAAATATTTCATTATTTTTTCCTATTTTAGTTTATTTTTTTCCTCTTTTTTTTTCTCATTTTTCCCTATTTTCTCTATTTTTTCCTATTTTTCCCTACTTTTTCTTAATTTTCCATTATTAAATTGCAATAATTTCGATGTACGCGTCGGCGTCATTTATGATTATTTTTTTCAGTACTGAAAGTAAAATCTGTAAATTTCATTGACCCACTACAATCTAATACATTTTTTTTAATCAACGCAATAGAAACCCATCAAAGTTGTTTCTTGTTTCAGAAATGGGCTGTGTGGGCTGTGGACTCGGATCAACTAGACCATCGAACCATCGACCATGAAACTCGTACCATGATCAGGGACTCGATTTATTAAGGGGTAATTCTAGTCAATTTTTTAAAATAATTAAATTTAGACTGATCAAAATGTAATATTATATTTACACTGATTTATCTATAGGGTAATTTTTTAAAAATTGTATGAAATATTTTTTATTTGAAAACGATTATTTTATTTTTTAAAATTTTATTATTAAGTTTTCAATGAAAATATTTAGTATCTACTCAATTTTTTTTTAATTTTCTCTTTTTTCTATTTTATTCATCTTTCAGTTTCAGAATGGAAAACTTTTTAATGAATTTTAGGAAATTAATTAAAAAGTGAAATTTTAGAAACAAGTTCTAACCAAATAAATTTAAAATGTATATTTTAAATAAAAAAAACAAAATTTAATAAAAATTCTCAAAAAATCCCAATAAAAAAAAATAGATAACAACCAAAATCTAAACGAAAACCATAATTTGGAAAAAGAAGCAAATTTCCAAAGAAAAAAAAAATTATATATTTATTTCAGTATATTCATTCAGATAGTAGAATACAATTTATAATAGTTTATGTAACTTGTTTATTTCTAGAATTAAAATTAATTTGAATTGCAATTTGTTAAATGTGCATGTTTTTGAGGAATGCAGTTTTGTCAGATTTAAAATTTATTCTAGCGATGAATTTCGAAAGTAGGTGAAGCTTTTTGTTATTGGGAAAGGTTAGGTTTTGTTATTTTGAGACAATTCTACGCGCAGTTAAAAAAATTAACGAAATAGTTTGCCAAGGTTACGTTAAAATTAGCCGATATCTCGAAAACAGGATTTAATTAACCAATATCTCAAAATATACAAAATATTTTGTCATGAAATGTAATTTACTTTATATAAATTTATTCTAGATGATTTATAGTTTTAATTAGCGGATATCTCAAAAATATTACAATCACACAATTTACTAATATCTCAAAATATCTCAAGAGTATCAAAAATATCTGAAATATTTTGTCATCAAGTGTAATTTACTTTATACAATTTTTTTCAGGATGGTTTATAAAGTTTTAATTAACCGATATCTCAATTTTTTAAATCTGTATCAGAAATATTAACAAACTATTACTCAATTAGCCAATATCTCAAAAATATTTTAATTAACTGGTATCTCTTTTTTTTAGTTTATCTTTTAAAAATATACCAAAATATTACCCAATTTGCTAATATCTCAAAAAATAATTTTTATAAAGCGGTATCACAAAAACAACATTTTAATTATCTGATATCTCAATTTTGTAAAAAATTATGTTTTATAAATATTGAAAAAATTATAATTAACCGATATCTCAAAACTAACATTTTAATTAACTGATATCTCAATTTTTTTAAATCTGTCTCAGAAATATTAACAGACTATTACTCAATTAGCCAATATCTCAAAAATAATATTTTAATTAACTGGTATCTCTTTTTTTTAATTCATCTTTTAAAAATATACCAAAATATTACCCAATTTGCTAATATCTCAAAAAATAATTTTTATAAAGCGATATCACAAAAACAACATTTTAATTATCTGATATCTCAATTTTTTAAAAAATTATGTTTTATAAATATTAAAAAAATTATCAAAGTATTATCCAATTTGCTAATATCTTAAAAAAATATTTTTTTATAAACCAATATCTTAAAAATAATATTTTAATTAACTGATATCTCATTATTTTAAATATCTTAAGAGCTCTATAATATCAAAATGTATAAAATATTTACAAAATATTAGATATATACATATTTATTAATTTTTACTCATATGCCAAAAATTTCAGTTAACTGATATCTCAAAAATGCTTAAAGTTATACATTTTGTCGTCTACTGAAAATAAGTTTATAATTAACCGATATCTCAAAAATAACATTTTAATTAACTGATACCTCATTTTTTTTAAATTTATCTTATATATATTAACAAAATATTAAACAATTTGCTAATATCTCAAAAAATATTTTGTTAAACTGATATCTCAAAAATAATATTTCAATTAACTGCTTAAAGTCCAACAATTTTAAAAATATTTATAAACATTTTGTCACATTACAAAAATAAGTTTATAATTAACTGATATCTCACAATAACATTTTAATTAACTGATATCTCAAAATAACATTTTCATTAACTGATATCTCAAAAAATAATATTTTTATAAACCGATATCTCCAAAATAACATTTTAATTAACTGATATCTCAAAAATCAAATTTTTAGATAATAAAATGGTTTCTAAAATTTAAAACCCTGCGATTATCGTATATACATTTTTATAAATCTATAAATTTTTATAAATTTTACAAATTTTTATATATTTTTAATTTTTTTTTAAAATTTTCACGTATTTAACGAATTCTTCCAAATTTTACCTTTTTGGAAATTTTTACAAATTTTTTTAAACTATCGGTTTTTTTTTTTTTAAATTTCCACCAGTATCTTTTTTGAAATTCTTAATAAATTTTTGCAATTTTCGGTGTATTTTTTAATTTTTTTAACATTTTTTTTTTGAAGTTTTTAAAATGTTTTTTGTTTTTCGAAATTTTTGAATTTTATAAAATCCTTTTTTTTCAGTTTTTATTTTTTTTTTAAATATTTGATAAATAAGTTCTTAACATTTTTAAAACTTTCTTCTTCTTAAATTTTCTGAAATTTTCAAACTCTAGAAATTTTTGAATTTTGGAAAATTTCTAATACTTTTTAATAGTTATTGAACTTTTCGACGTGTTTTAAATTTTTTAACATTTTTTTTGGAGTTTTTAAAATGTTTTTTCGAAATTATTTTCAATATATTTTCAAAATTTTTGAATTTTGTACATTCATTTTTTTATAAATGCTTGATAAATAAGTTCTAAACATTTTTAACATTTTTGAACTTTTCAAAATTCTTGAAAGTTTAACAATTTTTTAATGTTTTTTGAAATTTTTAATATATATTTGAAATTTTCAATATATTTTTGATATTTTTAAATTTTTACCATTTTTTTTAATCTTTAAAATACGTTTTTAATTTTTTTAAATTATTAAAATATTTTTTTTGAAATTTTTGCGACATAATCGAAATTTTTAAAATTTACATCATTTTTTTCAGCTTTTGATTTTTTTAAATGTTTGATAAATATTTTATATTTAAAAAAAAATTGAAATTCTAAGTTTTTGAAATTTTCAAAATTCCCCGAAATTTTTAAAATTTACATCATTTTTTTCAGCTTTTGATTTTTTTAAATGTTTGATAAATATTTTATATTTAAAAAAAAATTGAAATTCTTGGTTTTTTAAATTTTCAATATATTTTTGTTATTTTTAAATTTTTAACATTTTTTTTTGAAATTTTTAAATTTTTACATTTCATTTTTTTTAGTTTTTGTTTTTTTTAATGTTTAATGAATAAGTTATTATAATTTATAAATTTTTAAGTTCTTAAAATTTTTGAAATTTTCAAAATACTCAATTTGCAATTTTAGAATATTTCTAATGACATTTTTTTAATGTTTTTTGATTATTTTAAAATATTTTCGATATATTTTTGATGTTTTTAAATTTTTAACATTTTCTTTTAAATTTTTAAATATTTTTTGAAATAATTAAAATAATTTTTGAAAGTTTTAAAATATTGGTTGAAATTTTTGAATTTTAGAAAATTTCTAATAATGATTTTTTTAATATTGTTTTAAATTTCTATTAATATTAATGTTTTTTGAAATTATTAAAATTCTTGAAATTTTTTGCAATTTACAAAATTTTCGAAATTTTTAGTATATTTTGAAAATTTCGATATATTTTTAACATGGAAATTTTCAAATTTCTAGACATTTTTATCTTTTTTAATTTTTGAATTTTTTGATTTATTTTTAAAAATTTGAATTTCTTAAAATTTTGTTTTTTTTGAAAATTATTAGAATCACGTTTAGATGTTTTATTAAAATTTACTAAAAATTCAACTGATCTTTTAGTATAATTTTTAATATTTTTTGTGCCAAGGTTTTTCCCGCAGTTAAAGAGTTAAAGATATTTTGCCATTAACTATGATTTACTTTGTATATATGTATACAGGATGGCTCAAAATATTTTAATAAATCGATATCTCGAAAATGCTTAAATAGTTTTTAGTCATTAAGGAATCATAAAAATAGAAAGATTTGACCATTAATTGTTGCTTACTTTAATCAAATTTAGATTTTTTAATGAAACACCCTATATATTCTTATATATATAAAAATTCTAAAATATCACATATAGTATTAAAATAATTTAAATATATAAATAAAAATAGTCAGTTAGTGAATTTTTAATGCGAACAGTGCCATATTATTTTTATTTAATAAAAGACTGATAGTTGTAACATTGTACATATATCTCAAAACGCCATTGTACTATACAGATTGTCACAAATTTAATATTTTTTTGTTTCAGTTAAAAAATTAAATTTTTGACACCTTATATATATTATCTTTAATAAATATGCTTTAATTGACGAGAAGCTTTAAATAATTTAGTTATTATTAGTTCTACGTGCCATTTTTATTAAAAAATATACAGGATGATTGTGAGTGAATTTCTGGAAAATCATGGTCAAATCAAATTACTTTAAAATAAAATACCTTGTATATTGTTTTTTTATCGTATCCTGTTTTTTGTTCTAGTGTTTTACCATATAAGGTTTATTATAGTTTTACAGAAACTCATAAATAATCACCCTGTATATATTTTTAAATTATAAATATCGTGAAATCGTGCTATAAAATTTAATTAACATTACTACACTAAGAAAAAAATATTTAATAAAATTTTTTTTCGTAGGTATAGAAAAATTTAGTTTTAATATGTGCCATACTAAATATACCAGGTGGCTCAATAGATTAGTGGGAAAAATTTAAACATTTTTTATACATAAAATTTAAATGTAGATATAAATAATTATCAAACAGTAAGTTATGAATATAAATTAGATACGATAATAATTGTATAAAAGGTCAACCTACCGCTAATTTAACCAATGGGATTATTAAAAGAGGGGATCGCTTGAATGTTATTGGTTAAAAAAATATTATTTAACTAATATTGATTAATAATTATAAAAGCATTTTAATGTACTTAGAATAAGTCATAAAACTTTGTTTATATTAAAATATTTTAAATATATTTCTTCAGGGACGGCGCAATTGCCGATCATTTTTTTTTTTCTAATTCTAGGACTAAATTTTTTTTTTTTTAAATTTTCAAACGAGTGTTGATGATTTATATTAATTATAGGCTCTTTTTGATATTTAATAATTTTAACTTTTTTTCTCAATTTCTAGTGTGAAAAAATGGGTTTTTGTTCATTTTAAGGAGTATGCAAAAATGTATTTTTGCTAGTTTTTTTCCCAAATTTGGGTACACAAAAATGCGCTCATGCTTCTTTCTTTTAATTCAGGAAGGAAAAAATACATTCTTGTTTTTTTTTTAATTCTTGTGTGGAAAAATTGATTCCTGCTTCTGTTTTTTCAAATTCGAAGAATGTGGAAAAATCAATTATTATTTTTTTTTAATCGAAAAAAAAAATGTAATAGGTTTCTTTTTTTTCAAATTCGAGTGTGAAAAAATGCACTCTACATTTTTTAACAATTTTTTTTTAAATTTCTCTTAATTTTTTTATAAAATTTTGAGTTTCTATTACCAATTATCAAAATATTCGTTTAATAGCAATAAATAATCGTTAAATTTTAAATGTTTTCTCAGTAATTTTTGACATTTAACAATTTTTTTTTTCAAATTTGAGTTTAGGAAAATGCATTTTTGTACCTTTTTTTACTTAAAATCGTGTCAGGAAAATCAATTTCTCATCGTTTTTTCCAATTTCTTGTGTGAAAAAATGCAATCTTTCTATTTCCTTTTAAATCAGGAGTAAAAAAATACATTTTTGCTTTTTTTTAAAAAAATTCCTGTTTGGAAAAAATTATTATTGGTTTGGTTTTATCAAATTCAAGAATGAAAAAATGAATTGTTGCTTGTTTTTCAAAATAGAATAAAAAATACACTTTTGCTCCTTTTTTTTTGACAAAATCGATTATGGAAATATGCATTTTTGCTGCTTTTTTTGAAATTTGAATGGGAAAAAATGCACTATTGCTTCTTTTCTTTTAATTCGAGTGTAAAAAATACATTCTTGTTTGTTTTTGACAAAATCAAATATGCAGAAATGCATTTTTTCTCGTTTTTTTTTTCAAATTTGGTTGCGAAAAATGCAATCGTACTTTTCCTGTTAAATCAGGAGTAAAAAAAAATACATTCTTGCTTCTTTTTTTAAAATCGAATAAAAAATGAATTTTTGATGGTTTTTTCCAAATTTGAGTGGGAAAAAATACACACTTGCTTCTTTTCTTTTAATTCGAGTGTAAAAATGTATTCTTGCTTGTTTTTGACAAAATCCAGTATGCAGAAATGCATTTTTGCTCGTTTTTTAATCAAATTTGGTTGCGAAAAAATGCAATCGTGCTTTTTCCTGTTAAATCGGGAGTGAAAAAAAATACATTCTTGCTTTTTTTTAAAATTCCTGTCTGGAAAATAGTTATTTTCCTTACAAGTGCGGAAAGTTATACTTTTCCGCACGCAATTGCAGTGGCCCGAACGACGCAAAGCGGAGTTCGGACATGCAATTAAGTGGGGAAAAGATACTTTACGCAAGTGTTAGGAACAATATTTTTTCTACAAGCGCCTAGAATTAAAAAAAATTTTTAGCAAAAAGTATTTTTTCTACGAGCGTGCGGAAAGTTACAACTTTCCGAACTAGTGCCGGAAAGTACAACTTTCCGCACTAGTGCGGAAAAGTACAACTTACCGCACGCTTGAAGAAAAAATAATTTTTGGTTCTGTTTTATCAATTTCAAATGTGGAAAAATGAATTATTGCTTTTTTTTAAAAATAGAATAAAAATGCATTTTTGCTCCTTTTTTTTTGGTAAAATCGATTATGGAAATATGCATTTTTGCTGCTTTTTTCCAAATTTGGGTGTGAAAAAATACACTCTTGCTTCTTTTCTTTTAATTCGAGTGTAAAATGTATTCTTGTTTGTTTTTGATAAAATCGAGTATGCAGAAATGCATTTTAACTCGTTTTTTTTTATCAAATTTGGTTGCGAAAAAATGCAATCGTGCTTTTTCCTGTTAAATCAGGAGTAAAAAAATACATTCTTACTTTTTTTTTTAAATTCCTGTTTGGAAAAAATGATTCTTGGTTCTGTTTTATCAATTTCAGGAGTGGAAAAAAAAATCTTGCTTATTTTTTCAAAATCGAATAAAAAAATGCAATTTTGCTCCTTTTTTTACAAAATCGATTATGGAAATATGCATTTTTAATGCATTTTTCCAAATTTGGGTGTCAAAAAATACACTCTTGCTTTTCTTTTAATTCGAGTGTAAAAAATGTATTCATGTTTGTTTTTGACAAAATCGAGTATGCAGAAATGCATTTTTGCTCGTTTTTTTTTCAAATTTGGTTGCGAAAAAATGCAGTCGTGCTTTTTCCTGCTAAATCAGGAGTAAAAAATACATTCTTGATTTTTTTTTTAAATTCCTGTCTGGAAAAATGATTCTTGGTTCGGTTTTATCAATTTCAAGTGTGGAAAAAGAATTCTTGCTTCTTTTTTTAAAATCGAATAAAAAATGCATTTTTGATGGTTTTTTCCAAATTTGAGTGGGAAAAAATACACTCTTGCTTCTTTTCTTTTAATTCGAGTGTAAAAATGTATTCTTGCTTATTTTTGACAAATTCCAGTATGCAGAAATGCATTTTTGCTCGTTTTTTTCAAATTTGGTTTCGAAAAAATGCAATCGTGTTTTTTCCTGTTAAATCGGGAGTAAAAAAAATACATTCTTGCATTTTTTTTAAATTCCTGTCTGGAAAAAATGATTTTTGGTTCTGTTTTATCAATTTCAAGTGTGGAAAAAAAAATTCTTGCTTATTTTTTCAAAATCGAATAAAAAAAATGCAATTTTGCTCCTTTTTTTACAAAATCGATTATGGAAATATGCATTTTTAATGCATTTTTCCAAATTTTCGTATGAAAAAATATTCTTGCTTGTTTTTGACAAAATCGAGTATGCAGAAATGCATTTTTGCTCGTTTTTTTTTCAAATTTGGTTGAGAAAAAATGCAATCGTGCTTTTTCTTGTTAAATCAGGAGTAAAAAATACATTCTTGCTTTTCTTTAAATTCCTTTTTGGAAAAATGATTCTTGGTTCTGTTTTATCAAATTCAAGTGTGGAAAAATGAATTATTGCTTCTTTTTTAAAATCGAAATTCGCTCCTTTTTTTTTGGCAAAATTGATTATGGAAATATGCATTTTTGATGCTTTTTTCCAAATTTGAGTGGGAAAATGCACTATTGCTTCTTTTCTTTGAATTCGAGTGTAAAAAATGTATTCTTGCTTGTTTTTGACAAAATCGAGTATGCAAAAATGCATTTTTGCACGTTTTTTTCAAACTTGGTTGGGAAAAAATGCAATCGTGCTTTTTCCTTTTAAATCATGAGTAAAAAAATACATTATTGATTTTTGTAAAATTCCTGTCTGGAAAAAATGATTATTGGTTCTGTTTGATCAAATTCAAGTGTGGAAAAATGAATTCTTGCTTCTTTTTTTAAAATCGAAAATCGCTCCTTTTTTTTGGCAAAATCGATTATAGAAAAATTGAGTAGGGAAAAATGCACTATGCTTTTTTTCTTCGAATTCGAGTGTAAAAAATGAATTCTTGCTTGTTTTTGATAAAATCGAGTATGGAAAAATGATTTTGCTCGTTTTCTTCCAAATTTGGAAGTGAAAAAATGCAATCTTGCTTTTTTCCCTTTTAAATCAGGAGTGACAAAATACGTAATTCCTGCCTGGAAAAAATTGTTCTTGATTCTGTTTTATCAAATTCTTGCTTATTTTCTCAAAATCTAATAAAAAATACATCAGTTTTCTTTTTTTTAATTCGAGTGTGATACAATGCATTTTTGATCTTTTTTTGTCAAAATCAATTATACAAATACGCATTTTTGCTCTTTTTTTTTCAAAATCGATTGTGGAAAAATGCATTTTTGCTCGTTTTTTTCCAAATCTAAGTGTGAAAAAATGCACACCAAAAAAAAAAGAATCACAATACAATATATTTAAATTGGCAAATTCTTAACTGGATTTTATTTTACTATCTTTTTTCGATCTTTATATCCAAATTTTTTGATGTTAAATAAAATGACTGAGACCAACCCTGTTCGTTCTATGATGTATATAAGTGCGAGAAAAAGACCTGTCTTGTTGCCCTACCAGTCCAACAGGAAATGTAACAATTTAAATTAATTGTAAATAATATTTCTTATGTCTGTATGTTTATAAAAATACTGTTGACGTTAATTAATATATTTTTAAAATATTCGAGTATTTTAGAATTAAAAAAAAATATAAAATGTCTTTTAGACAATTTTTTGTGACACATTGTATATAGATAAACGCGATTTTTTTTACCAATGATAAATATTCCCCTAATTCCGACTCTGTATGTATATAAACCGATTTTTTTTTAATCTCGATCGAAGATCAGTCGGTCGATATCAAAGTCTCGATTTCTCATTCAAATTTTTAATAAGAAATCTTTTCTTCGATTAAACGCCGAGATAGAACCATATTTATAAATTACAAATTCGAATTTTCTATACGGAATAAACAACCTGTATATTTAAGATTATACTTTATTTATGTAGAATGTCAAATAAGATAAGAGGATCAGGGACTCACTGATGTGTATGATTGACAAGCTAGATATTAGTAGCTACTAGTTTTTTTTAAAGATTACCAATTAAAATGCTACTACACTGGGAAAGATTGTTCGGTTAGTAGAAAAATAATCATTTGTTAAAATAGTCAATTAAAATTGTTTTATTCTTTGTAATTTTTTTTAAGGTGAAAATAAGCTTGATATAACATTTTAAAAATTTTATAACTTATATAACCAGAAAAAATATAAACACCATTAAAAATTTCAGGATAAAAATTATTAATTTGTACCAAGGGAGAGATTATTATGAAAATTTAAAAAAAAAATCAACTTTAGTCTCTTTTTTCTAAAATCTAATTTTGGTCTCTTTAATAACTGATTTTTTTGCGTTTTTTTCAATTTGCTAAAAAAATATTTTTTGAAATTGTAAAATCAAACAATTTTGTAAATTTTTCTACAATTTTTTATATTTTTACATATTTTACAAATTTTTAATATTTTACAATTTTACAATATTTGAAATTTTTATAAATTTTTGAAATTTTTACAAATTTTTGAAATTTTCAGATTTTCCGAAATTTTTGCAATTTAAGTAAATCATTAATATATTTCTAATATTATTTGAAATTTTTCATGCATTTTTGAAATATTTCTCAATATTTTTTTTTTAATTTTTAAAATGTTTTTTGAAATTTTTCAAAATTTTTGAATTTCTCTTCATTTTTTAAAATTTTTGATAAACAAGTTCTAAACATTTTTAAAATGGTAATTAAAATTTTTGAATTTCTTCAAATTCTCGAATTTCTGAAATTTTTGCAATTTTAGAAAATTTCTAATAATATTTTTTTATTGTAAATTAATTTTCGATATATTTTTGATGTTTTTAAATTTTTTTAACATTTTCTTTGAATTTTTAAAATATGCTTTCAAAATTCAAATTTGTGAAAACATTTTTCAAATAGTAAAATTGAATTTGAAATGAAAATTTTTGAATTTTTTTAAAATTCTCGGAATTTTTGAAATTTTTGCCATTTTAGAAAATTTCAAATAATATTATCGATACATTTTTGATATTTTTAATTTTTTAATGCATTTTTTCAATTTTTAAAATACTTTTTGTACTTTTTCAAAATTTTTGAATTTCTTTTCATTGTTTAAAAAAAAACAATTTTTAATTTTTGATAAATAAGTTCTAACATTTTTAAAATGCTAATTAAATTTTAATTTTTTTAAATTCTCGGAATTTTTGCAATTTTAGATAATTTCTAATAATATTTTTTTTATGTAATTTAAATTTTCGATACATTTTTGATGTTTTTAAATTTTTGTCATTTTTTTGAAAATTTTGCCATATTTTTTGAAATTTTTGGCATATTTTCAAAATTTTTTAATTTCTTTTCATTTTTTTTTTAATTTTTAAAGAAAAATTGATTTTGAAGTTAAGGTTTTTGTTTTTTTTTTTAAATTCTCTTGCAATTTTGGAAAATTTTTAATTTTTGAATTTTTTAATACAATTTTGAAATTTTTAAAATATTTTTTGAGATTTTTGACAAATTTTCAAAATTTTTGAATTTCTTACTATTCATTTTTTGTAAATGTTGTTTTAAATGTTTGATAAATAATTTTTTAACATTTTTAAAAAAAAATTAAGATTTTTGAAGTTCTAAAAATTTGTGAAAGTTTTGATATTTTATAATTTTTCGATATTGATATTTTATTTTCTTTTTTGGAATTTTTATAATTTTTTAACATTTTTAATATATTTTGAAATTTTCGATATATTTTTGATATTTTTAAAATTTTCATCATTTAATTTTTTGAAAATTTCGATATATTTTCGAAATTTTGAAATTTCTTACATTTCATCATTTTTAAATTTTTTACTATTTTAATGTTTGATAAAAAATTTTTTAACATTTTTAAATTTCTTACGCTTTGTTTTTTTTTTTTTTTTTTTTTTTTTTTTTTTTTTTTTTTTTTTTTTTTTTTTTTTTTTTTAATTTTGTTTTAAATGTTTGATAAATAATTTCTTAACATTTAAAAAAAAATAAGATTTTTGAATTTCTTAAAATTATATAATTTTTCGATATTGATATTTTATTTTATTTATGGAAATTTTTCAAAATTTTTAATATATTTTGAAATTTTTAACAGTTGTTTTTTGAAATTCTTAAAATATTTTTTGAAATTTTTAATATATTTTCGAGACTTGAATTTCTTTGTTTACATTTTTGGGATTTTTACAGTTCTTAAAATTTTTCAAAGTTGAAATTTTATAATTTTTAAAATGTTTGATATTTTTTATAAATTTTTAAAGTATTTTTAGAAAGTTTTGACATATTTTCGAAATTTTTTAATTTCTTGCTTTCCATTTTTAACTGTTTGATAAATAAGTACTTAACATTTTTAAAAATATTAAAAATCTTTGAAGTTAAAATTTTTGAAAGTTATGAAATTTTATATTTCTCAAAACAAATTTTTGAAATATTTTTTATTAAGTTTCAAATTTTTTAAATGTTTGATAAATAAGTTTTTAACATTTTTAAGATTTTTGAAGTTCTTAAAATTTTGTAATATTTTAGTTTTTCAAAATTTTCGAAATTTTTAATATATTTTGAAATTTTCGAAATATTTTTAAATTTTTTAACATTTATTTTTTGAAAGTTTTCAAATATTTTTTGAACTTTTTGATATATTTTTCATTTTTTTTTTTATTTTTTTTTAAACGTTTGATAAACAAGTTCCTAATATTTTTAAAATTTTTGGAAGTTTGCCATTTTCAAAATTATCGAAATTTAATATATTTTAAAATTTTCGATATATTTTTTGACATTATTGAAATTTTTAAATTTCTAGACATTTTTATTTTTTTTTTAATTTTTTTATATATTTTTGAAATTTTGAATCATGTTTATTGATGTTTTATTTAAAATGACTAAAAAAATTCAACAAATGCCAAAAAGTTTTAGTATATTTTAATAGTTTTGTGCCTGTATAAAGGGTTAAAAAATCAAAAAGTTAAATTCACACTTTTGTAGTTTTTCTCAAATTTAATTTGTGCATAATTATAATTTTTATTGTATAAAAACTCTATTTTCTCTTGTAAATAAGTACGCCTATGTTTATATAAAAATATTTTTAATTTATTTATGTTTGTCGTATATATTATATTATTTATAAACTAAATAATTTTATATAATTGTAATACATTTTTTCAGTGTAAATATAATGTTTTTTAGGTTATAAATTTTTGTGCAATTAGGCTGAAGTATAGCTTTAAAATTTATCATGTATAAGATCTAAATCTGTATATGTTTTCGTTTAATAAATTCCATTTTTTCGAAACCAGTCTGTTATTTATTTTCTCTTTTTTTGCCTTATTATCATCGATGATGAGTTGGCAATACATCTAGATATGCATCTCTACGAATACCGGACTCAAAACATAAATTGCTCAATTTCAAAGTTTATATGGATTGTTCTGGTTAGTTCTATATATATTTTTTTTTATTAAATTAAAATTAAAACAAAAAATGTTTCATCACATTTTGCACAAAAAAAACTTTTCGATATATTTTTTATTAGACTAAAATTTATTGAGGATGGCGTTCTGAATACGAAACGTTTAGTAAAAATTATAATTATAAATTCCTATTGCATTTATCAATATTTTTACAAATTAGAACATTAACGCAAAAAAAGTAGTTAATTTGTCACTTTTTTAATACACTTGGCAACAATGGTAAAAGTTTTTAATACTAAACACACTTTTTTAATACACCTGGCAACATGGCAAAATTTTATCATAAATATGTGTGCAAAATTTCCGTTAAATCGGTTGAGATCCTTCAAAGATATAATTTTCGTTTAAATTTATTTGCAGCTAAAAAGGTAAGTGATTTTTTGATTTTTGTAACATTTCGAAAATTAAACTAAAATTAAAATTTCATACAGAGTGTCCCATAAAAAAATTGTAAATATTTGAAAATGACTTTTCTTAGAAATTTTAAGATCCACATCTGAAGATGTTTTTTTAGCCGAAAGTAGTATATTTTATTATTTTAAAATTATATATAGTACAAGCCGTAAAATTTTAATCACCCTGTATACTACAGTTTTATTCAAAATATCAAAACCAAATTTGTAAATATCCAAAGAGCGCAAAAATGATATGCATGCAAAAAATAATAATAAAAATAACTCACCAACAGTTCTAGACGATCAACCATAATTTCACTTCACTCAACAAATTCACTTAAGGTTGCAAAGCGTTCGATTAAATTTAAGTATTACTTAGCTATCAAAATTTATTCAATTGTTTTTAATTAAGACGAGTCGTTTTTTTTAATAGTTTACAAAAATACCAATAGAAACTGATTTCAAAAATTGAATATCACTTTATTACAATCCTTGTGCTATAATAAGTCATAAAATGATGATATCAGTAACTAAAAATAAGATATCAGAAATATATGCTATGAACTAGCAAATTTAACTTGTGCCATATCGGTAAAACCTAAATATCATTATGACTGCTACTAGTACCCAAGATCAGATATCAGTAACAAATGACATGATTATATCAGTAACTTATCACGATATCAGTAATTCATGATATGACTATATCAGTAAGTTATTAATATTTCGTGACAATCAGTGAGTCATAAATATGATATCGGTAACTCATGATATCATTAAAACAGTAACTCATGATTATGAGTAACCTACGAATATCAGTAATTCATGATATGACTATATCAATAATTTATGAATAAGATTATTAATAATTTTTGATATTATGATATGAGTCACTTATGATATGATTATAATAGTAACTCGTGATTATGATAACCTATGAATGATATCAATAACCTATGAATGATATCAGTAACTTATCACAAATATTAGTGACTTGTCATATCAGTAATTCATGATATAACTATATCAGTAATTTATGAATGATATTAATAATTCATGACAATATGATATCAGTAACTTATAGTTACGATATCTGTAACTTATGAATATAATATCAGTCACTCATGATATGAGTTACTCATAATTATGATATCGGAAGCTCATATTATTATAACAGTAACTCATGATTATGATATCAGTAACATGTGAATGATATCCATAACCTAACCTATGAATGATATCAGTAACTTATCACAAATAAAAGTAATAATATTAGTAATTCATGATATGACTGTCAGTAATTTATGAATAAGATATTAACACTTCATACCAAGATGATATCAGTATCTCATGATTACTATATCAGTGACTCATGATATGATTATATCGGTAACTAATGATATGATTATAAGAGTAACTCATAATTATGATATCAGTAAGCTACGAAATGGTACCAGTAACTTATCATAGTAACTTATTATCATATAAATAACCTATGAATGATATCAATAACCTATGACATGATTATATTAGTGACTTATCATAATATCAGTAATTCATGATATGATTATATCAGTAATTTATGAATAAGGTATTAATAATTCATCACATTATGATATCAGCAATTACAATATCTGTAACTTATGATTACAATATCAGTAATTCATGATATGTTTATATCAGTAACTCATAATTATTATATCTGTTGCTCATGATATGGCTATAACAGAAACTTTTGATTATGATATCAGTAACCAGCGAATGATATCAGTCATTAGTCATGACTAAGATATACTTCGTGCCGTGACGATATCAGTAATTCACGATATGACTATATCAGAAATTTATGAATATATCTTAATATACCAAAAACTGTGGCTAATAGACTGTCTGAAGCCAACATAACCAAAAAAAATATATGAATAAGATATTAATACTTCATGACATGTTATCAGTAACTCATGATTATGATATCAGTAACTCATGATATGATTATATCAGTAACTCATGATATGGCTATAACAGTAACTATTGATTATGATATCAGTCATCAACGAATGATATCAGTTATGCAAGACATGATTATATTAGTAACATATTATGATATCAGTAATTAATGATGGCCATATCACTAATTAATGACTAAAATATTCATACTTTATACCGTGATATCAGTATCTCATCATTACGACCACAGTGACTTATGATATGAATATATCAGTAACTAATAATTATGATATCGGCAGCTCATGATATGGCTAAAACAGTAACTCTTGGTTATGATATCAGTAACCAACAAATGATATCAGTCACGCATGGCATGATTATATTAGTAACTTATTATGATATCAGTAATTAATGATGACTATATCAGTAATTTAAGAATAAGATATTAATGCTTTATACCGTGATGATATCAGTATCTCATGATTACGATATCAGTGACTCATGTTATGAGTATATTAGTAACTAATAATTATGATATCGGTAGCTCATGATATGGCTAAAACAGTAACTCTTGGTTATGATATCAGCAATCAACGAATGATATCAATAACCCATGGCATGATTATATTATTAACTCATTATGATATCAGTAATTAATGAAGCCTATATCAGTAATTTATAAATAAGACATTAATACCTTGAAATGATATCAATATCTCATGATTATGATATTAGTGACTCATGATATGATTATATCGGTAACTCATAATTATGATATCGCTAACTCATGATATGATTATAAGAGTAACTCATAATTATGATATCAGTAAGCTTCGAAATGATATCAGTAACTCATCATAGTAACTTCTTAAGATAATTATGATATCCATAACTCATGATATGATTATAACATTAACTTATAATTATCGTATCAGTAACCTATGAATGATATCAGGAACTCATGACATGATTATATTTATTATTAGTAATGGTAACCATTAATTAATGATATGTAACTCAGTAACTTGTGATTTGATTATATCAGTAATTCATAATTGTGATATCGGTAACTCATGATGTGATTATAACAGTAACAAATAATTATGGTATCATTAACCTATGAATGATATCAGTAATTCATATGACTATATCAGAAATTTATAAATAACATATTAATACTTCCTGACAAGATGATAAAACATGATTACAATATCAGTAACTAATGATATAATATCAGTAACTCACGATATGAGTATAACAATAACTCACGATATGAGTATAACAATAACTCATGATATTGATATTAGTTACCTATGAATGATAACAGTAACTCATGATAACGATATCAGTAACTTATGAATGATATCAGTAACTTGTGTCATGGTTATATCAGTAACTCCTGATATGATTATATCAGCAACTCATAATTATAATATCGGTAACTCATGAGTATAACCTATGAATATGAGTAATTAATGATATGACTATATCAGTAATTTATGAATAAGATAATAATACTTCATACCGTGATTTTATCAGTTACTCATGAGTACGATATCAGTGACTCATGATATGATTATATCAGTAAATCATAATTACGATATCGGTATCTCATGATATGATTATATTAGTAACTTATTATGATATCAGTAGTTCATAATATCAATATATCAGTACTTTATAAATAAGATATTAATATTTGAGGGCATGATGATAACAGTAACTCATGATTACTATATCAGTAACTCATGATATGATTATATAAGTAACTCATAATTATGATATCGGTAACTCATGATACCATTAACTTATGATTATGATATCAGTAACATATGAATGGTATTATGAACTCATGACAAGATTATATTGGTAACTTATATAATGCTATCAGTAATTCATGATAGGATGATATCAGTAACTCATGTTTACGACATCAGTAATTTTTGATATAATATCAGAAATTCATAATTATGATATCGGTAACTCATGATATGATTATAAGAGTAACAAATAATTATGATATCATTAATCTATGAATGATAACAGTAACTTTTGATATGATCATATTAGTAACTCAGCATGATATCAGTAATTAATGATATGACTATATCAGAAATTTAAGAATAAGATATTAGTACGTCATGACATGATGATATCAGTAACACATGATTAAGATATCAGTAACTCATAATATAAGTATAATAGTAACTCATCATAATGATATTAGTTACCTATGAATGATAAGAGTAACTCATGACTTGGTTATATTAGTAACTTATTATTATATCAGTAACTCATGATATGATATCGGTAACTTATAATTATAATATCAGTAACATATGATTACAATATCAATAACTCATGATTAAGATATCAGTAACTAATGATATGATACGGGTAACTCATAATATGAGTATAATAGTAACTCATCATAATGATATTAGTTACCTATGAGTGATATCAGTAACTCATGATATGATTAAATCAGTAACTCATAATTATAATATCGGTAACTCATGAGTATAATTTCAATAATTTATGATTAATATATTAATAGATCGTGATATCAGTAATTCATGATTATGAGTGACTAAAGTCCGATTAGAGCAAAGCAGATATAAAATATAAAAGTTCGGTTCTGTTATTTAAATTAGGATTATTAAAGTGAAATTTTAATTGTTGAAAATATTATTTATTTTTGTAAACTATTTAAAATTATTTTATATTGACCTAATTTGAGACACGTTTAATCCATGATTATTAATTTAATTTTTCAATTTCTTCTAATCTGACCAACCGTGGGATTAAGTTGACATTTACTTCTCATAATAACATAATTATTTTCGTTCTAATTGTACATATCAAAATAAAAATTTCAATATAAAGACAATATCGCCAAAGCGAAATGCAAATGTCGAAAAGCATTGTTCGTAAAAGGACAAAAAAAGCTAAATTAAAAACATGTTTATTATCACATTTACGGGATGGAGAAGAAAATTATGTAGCGAGCCATTTAGTAGTTGCATTTTTTTGGTATACAAAAAAATGCAGCCAAGTCCAATTTGAAAATAATAGAAATACAATTTTTTTTTAATCTACATAATTTATAAGCAAAAATTTTGCTCATAAAGGTTCAAAAATCGTTAAAAGAATATTTAAATATGTTCAAATTTGTAGAAAATATTATTTCCAAAAAAAAAACTTTTATTGTTGGCTCACCCTATATAATCGTAAATTAACAAAATATAAACTAAAATAAATAACAACCATAAACATAGATCTTAAAAAAACATGCTTTCAATAATACATTTGTAGGTTATAAGGTACACAAATAAATTTATTTTTTTACAAAATAATTTTTTTTTGATACGCCTATGGTTGATAGAAGAGTGGGCAACCAAATTGTCTGTAATATAAAATATATCTTTCAAGAGAAAGTATGTAGGTGGGTATAAAAAAATTGTTGATATTTTTGCTTAATTACGTCATTAGTTTTTTTATTATTTTATTTAATTAATATTAAAAAAAAAGACAATTTGGTACCAAAATTATATAGACATTTTGAACTTACGCTACATGGACTAGATGAAAGTTCAGCAACAAAATTTTATTTTGAAAACTGACTTTTAAATAAATATTTAACAGATTGTTTTTTTTTTTACTATTTTCAAAACAACCTGTCTTTTACGTTAAAAAAAGTTTGTTCAAAATGTCGATTAAAATATTTAAGTGTGTACCCTTAAAAACTTTACTTTACCTAACCTTAAGTAGTCCCTTAGGGACGAATTATTTATAATTTTATATATAAAAACATTAATTAAGTAAAGAGTTTTGTACAAAATTAATAATTGTTATAATTGATATCTCGATACTATTATTTACAAAAACAAATAAAAATATATATAAAAAAAATGTATATACGGCACCGGTTTGATCAATATGGCCCCTGGAGTATTATTTTTTTATTAATGCTGTTATTTTATTTATTGTCTTTTTGGATTGTACAAATTTTAATATAAAATAATTTATTTCCAAGATACATTTTTTAATACGGACCTGCACTTTTTAATTCATTTTTAAAATCCCTATCCAACCATATAAAACACTTTTTATTAGGTTTTAATTAATGAACTATATTTTAGGAATTTTTCTAAGTACGGTACTGCTTATTTTTTTATTATTTTGAATATTTTTTAAACAATTTAGCTTTTTAGTTCAAAATTTATTATATTAATTAATTTTCTTTTAAAAAAATTATAAATATTTGCAGGGAAAATTGAACAGGATCGTACTTAGAAACACTTTTATTAACACTTAATAAAAAAATTAAGTAGTTGGGTAAAGAAAAAAATGGAGTTTTCAAAATGAAATAAAATGTACAGGTACGTATTTAAAAAATGATAAAACAATTTTTTTTTTAAATCAGATATCGGTATTAATGAGATTTTTTTTACCTTTTTATGAGCCCATTTTAAATTTAAGCAATTATTTTAACATGAATATTATTATCTTGCTTTTCATTATTATTTTAAAGAAAATCCCCTTTTTTTTCTCTATCCAACCATATAAAACCCTTAGAAATTTTTATTAGGATTTTTAACTAGGAATTTTTCTAAGTACTGTCCTGCTAATTTTTATTACTCTAAATATTTTTTAAACAATTTAACATTTGAATTAAAATTTATTATAATTGTTAATTAATTTAAAAAAAAATTATAAATATTTGCAGGGAAAATTGAACAGGGCCGTACTTGTAAAATTTTCTAAAGTATTATTAAAACCTAATAAAAAAATTAGTTATTTGGTACAGAAAAAATTAGCTTTCAAAAACTGAATGAAATGTACAGGTACGTATTTAAAAAATCGTTGGTGGGCTTTCAATGATTAAACAAAAAAAAATCAGATATCGGTATTATTAAAAGATTTTTTTTATCTTGATTTTTAATATTGTTTCAAGGAAATCCCAATTTTTTTCTCTACCCAATCATATAAAACACTTAAAAAATTTTATTAGGTTTTTTAACTAGGAATTTGGAAGTACTGTCCTGCTTATTTTTATTACTCTAAATATTTTTTAAATAATTTAACTTTTTAATTGAAATTTATTATAATAAAACTCTAATTGTTAATTAATTTTATTTAAAAAAAAATTATAAATATTTGCAGGGAAAATTAAACAGGACCGTCCTTAGAAAATTTTATTAAAACCTAATAAAAAATAAGTGGTGGGGTAAAAAAAATTTAGCTTTCAAAAATGAAATAAAATGTACAGGTACGTATTTAAAAAATCGTTGGTGGGCTTTCAACGACCAAACAAAAAAATATTAAAAAATCAGATATCGGTTTCAATAAAAGATTTTTTTTACCTTAAAAAAATTATAAATATTTGCAAGGAAAATGCAACAGGGTCGCACTTTTAAATTAATTTTTTAAAGTACAGTTTTTTATTAAAACTTAATAAGAAAATTAAGTCATTGGGTAAAGAAAAAATTAAGTTTTTGAAAATGAAATAGAATGTACAGGTATGTATTAAAAAAATCGTTGGGGTGCTTTCAATGATAAAACAAAAAAAAAATAAAAAAATCAGATATCAGTATCAATAATAAATTTTTTTATCTAAAAAAATTATAAATATTTGCAGGGAAAATGGAACAGGATCGTACTTAGAAATTTTTTTAAAGTACAGTTTATTATTAAAACTTAATAAAAAAATTAAGTGGTTGGGTACAGAAAAAATTAAGCTTTCAAAAATTAAATAAAATGTACAGGTACGTATTTAAAAAATCGTTGGTGGGCTTTAAAGGATAAAATAAAAAAATTAAAAAAAAAATCAGATATCAGTATCAATAATAAAAGATTTTTTTATCTTAAAAAAATATAAATATTTGAAAGGAAAATGAAACAGGATCGTACTTAGATTTTTTAAAGTACAGTTTGTTATTAAAAGTTAATAACAAAATTAAGTGATTGGGTAGAAAAAAAATTAAGCTTTCAAAAATTAAATAAAATCAGATCAGTATCAATAATAGATTTTTTTATCTAAAGAATTATAAATATTTGCAGGGAAAATGCAACAGGGTCGTACTTGGATTTTTTTTTTAAAAGTACAGTTTATTATTAAAACTTAAAAAAAAAATTAAGTGGTTGGGTACAGAAAAAATTAAGCTTTCAAAAATTAAATAAAATGTACAGGTACGTATTTAAAATATCGTTGGTGGGCTTTAAAGGATTAAATAAAAAAATTAAAAAAAATCAGATATCAGTATCAATAATAAAATATTTTCTTAATCTAAAAAAAATATAAATATTTGCAGGGAAAATACAACAGGGTCGTACTTAGAATTTTTGTATAAGTACAGTTTATTATTAAAACTGAATAAAAAAATTAAGTGGCTGGGTACAGAAAAAATTAAGCTTTCAAAAGTACATAAACAATATGTACAGGTACGTATTTAAAAAATCGTTGGTGTACTTTCAATGCTAAAATAAAAAAAATTAAAAAAAATCAGATATCAGTATCAATAATAAAAGATTTTTTTATCTAAAAAAAATTATAAATATTTGCAGGGAAAATGGAACAGGATCGTACTTAGAATTTTTTTTTAAAGTAAAGTTTATTATTAAATCTAATAACAAAATTAAGTGGTTGGGTAGAGAAAAAAATAAGGTTTCAAAAATTAAATAAAATGTACAGGTACGTATTTAAAAAAACTTTAGTGAACTTTCAATAATAAAATTAAAAAAAAATCAGATATCGGTATCAATAATAAAAGATTTTTTTTACCTTTTTGTAAGCCCAATTTAAATTTAACCAATTATTTTAACAAAATTATTTTTATCTTGCTCTTCATTATTGTTTTAAGAAAATCCATTTTTTTCTCTATAAAAAACACTTAAAAATTTTTATTACTTTTTTAACAATTTAGAAATTATTCTAAGTAAGGTCCTGCTTGTTTTTACGGACAAACTAAAACAGGATCGTGCTTAGAAAATTTTCCCAAGTGCATTTTATTATGAAACCCTAATAAAAAAAATAAGTGGTTAGGTAGAGAAAAAAATGGAGATTTCAAAAATTAAATAAAATGTACAGGTACGTATTTAAAAAATCGTTAGTGGACTTCCAATGATAAAATAAAAAAAAATCAGATTTATCAATAATAAAAGATCTTTTTTATCTTAAAAAATTATAAATATTTGCAGGGAAAATGAAACAGGATCGTACTTGGAAATTTTTTTAAAGTACAGTTTATTATTAAAACTTAATAAAAAAAATTAGGCTTTCAAAAATTAAATAATATGTACAGGTACGTATTTAAAAAATCGTTAGTGGACTTTCAATGATCAACTAAAAAAAAAAAAAAAATCAGATATCAGTATCAATAATAGATTTTTTTATCTAAAAAAATTATAAATATTTGCAGGGAAAATTCAACAGGGTCGTACTTAGATTTTTTTTTAAAGTACAGTTTATTATTAAAACTTAATAAAAAAATTAAGTGGTTGGGTACAGAAAAAATTAAGCTTTCAAAAATTAAATAAAATGTACAGGTACGTATTTAAAAAATCGTTAGTGGACAAATGTAAATATTTGCAGGGAAAATGGAACAGGATCGTACTTAAAAATTTTTTTAAAGTAGGTATAGTTTATTATTAAAAATTAAAAAAAAAATTAAGTGATCGGATAGAGAAAAAATTATGCTTTCAAAAATAAAGTAAAATGTACAGGTACGTATTTAAAAAATTGTTAGTGGACTTTCAATGATTAAATAAAAAAAAATCAGATATCAGTATCAATAATAAAAAAAAAAATTTTATATAAAAAAAATATAAATATTTGCAGGGAAAAAGGAACAGGATCGTATTTAGAATTTTTTTAAAGTACAGTTTATTACTAAAACTTAATAAAAAAAATTAAGTGATTGGGCAAAGAAAAAATTAATCTTTCAAAAATTAAATTGAATGTACAGGTACGTATTTAAAAAATCATTAGTGGACAAATATAAATATTTGCAGGGAAAATGGAACAGGATTGTACTTAAAATTTTTTTAAAGTATAGTTTATTATTGAAAATTAATAAAAAAATTAAGTGATTGGATAGAGAAAAAATTAAGCTTTCAAAAATGAAATAAAATGTACAGGTACGAATTTAAAAAATCGTTGGTTAGGTCAATGATAAAACAAAAAAAATTAAAAAAAATCGGTATCAATAAAAGATTTTTTTTTACCTTTTTATAAGCCCAGTTTAAATTTAACCAATTATTTTAACAAGATTATTTTTATCTTGCTTTTCATTATTGTTACGAGAAAATACCAAACAAATCGATAAAATGTAATACTATAAAACAGTTTAAGCCCAGTAGCCGAAGCTTTCTAAAATTCCAATTGAATTTCTTCAATTCTTCAATTGTTATTAACAATCCGCATCGTGTGTCGCCAGTGACGTAGCTAAAAGGAGAGTCCATGTCCTTTATATAGTAATTATTTTTTATTTAAGTATTTCAAAAATTTTATAGGCTTTCGACACTTCAATTCAAAAATTTCGCTATCACGAAAATCTAATAACTAATTATTAAAAACACACACGTAGAAATTAGACGTTCGTTGTCGGGCTGAGGCAGGGGGACATTGACCCACAATTTGAGCGATTTCGAGCCTCCCACATCCACATCAGACTTTTACGCGGCCAATCGGATTTCGTGAATAGCTTTCGAATCTAGTAGGCCGTAATTGCACGACTAACGAGATCTAGCATTGAAAAATGATTAAATTTAAACAAATAGGGGGGCCCGTTCGGTTTCTTACAGGTTGCCGACGCACATTGGCGTAACATAATTTTATTTTTACTTTTATTAATATAACAAAAGTAAATAAATTTTGTTCCTTATTGCTATTAGTGTCAATTTTATTTAATCCTTACAAAAATACTAATTACTTATTGTATTAATAACAAAAAAAATAGGTTGCCTAAGAATTAGGAATCATACAAACATTTTTCATTTTTTTTCTCTCAAAATTCAACATTTTTTCAAAATTTATAAAAAAATTGTCTGTTCTCAGTTTATTATGTAAAATAATAAAAATAGGAAAAAATAATGAAAAATGGTGCAAAATAGGAAAAAATAATGAAAAATGGTTCAAAATAGGAAAAAATAATGAACAAAATTAGAAAAAACAAAAAAAATGAGAAAATAGAGAAATTAGGGAAAAATAGGGTAAAAGGAAAAAAATTCGGGAAATTGGAAAGTGTTGAAAAAAAAAACTAAAAAAAAACGGAAAAAACTGAAAAAGAATTTTTAAAAAATTTAAAAAAAATTCGAAAAAACTGAAAAAATCGAAGATATCGAGACATTAAAAAAAAATCGAATAAAACCAGGAAAAATCGGAAAATCGAAGATATCGACGCATTTAAAAAAATCGAATAAATCCAGGAAAAATCGGAAAAAATCGAAGAAAAAAACTTATGGAAAAATCGAAAAAAAAATCAAAGAAATCCAGTAAAATCGAAAAGTCCAGAAATATAAAATCCACGAAAAATTGGAAAAATCGAAAACAAAAGTTGGGAGAAATTGGAAAAAATAGAATAAATCCAGAAAAAATTCGAATAAAAAATTTGTAAATTTTTCGAAAAAATTGGAAAAATCGAATAGATCGAAAAAAATTGAGAAATTAAAAAAAAAATGAATAATCCAGGAAACATCGGAACAAATCAAGAAAAAAAATTGAAAAAACCTGGAAACATGGGAAAAAATTGAAAAAAAAATTGGAGAAATTGGAAAAAATTGGAAACAATCGAGAAATTTACAAAAAATATCTGCAAAATCGAGGAAAAAACGGAATAAATCGAAAAAAGTGTTCAAGAAATTCAGAAAGAATCGAAAAGATCAGAAAAAATGGAAAAATCGAAAACAGTAGTCCAGAGATTTAAAATCCAGGAAACGAGAAAAAATCGAAAATAAAATTGGAAAAAAATTGAAGAATAAACAAATTGTGACATTTCAAAAAACAAATTGAAGAAATCCAAAAAAAATACAGGAAAAGTTGGAAAAAATCTAAGAAAAAAATTGGAGAAATAAAAAACAAAAAATCGAATAGATCGAAAAAATCGATAAATAAAAAAAAAATTGAAAAATCCAGGAAACATCGCAACAAATCAAGAAATTTAAAAAAAAATTGAAAAATCCTGAAAGCATTTAAAAAATTTAAAAAAAAATTCAAGAAATTCGAAAAAATTCAAAGAGATCGGAAAAATTGAAAAAATTGAAGAAATCGAGTGAAATCGAAAAAATACGGAAAAATCGGAAAAAATCAATGACAAAAATTGAAGAAATTGGAAAGAATTAAAAAAATCGAGAAATTAAAAAAAACTGAAAATCTAGTAAAAAACGGAAAAAAATTGAAAAAAAAATTCGGAGAGAATCGAAAAGATCGGAAAAAATTGAAAAATCGAAAAAAAAATCATAGAAATCGAGTAAAATTTGAAAAAGTCCAGAAATTCAAAATCCAGGAAAAATGGGAAAAATCGAAGAAAAAAAATGGAGAAATTGGAAAAAATTGGAAAAAAATTAAAGAATGGAAGAAATTGAGACGTTTCAAAAAAAATTGAATAAATCCAGAAAAAATTCGATAAAAAAATTTGAAAAATTCGGAAAAAATCGAGAAATTAAAAAAAATAAATAAAAAACCCAGGAAACATCGGAACAAATCAAGAAATTAAAAAAAAACTGATAAATCCTGGAAACATCGAAAAGAAAAATTCAAGAAATTCGGAAAAATTCGAAAAGGTCGGAAAAATTGGAAAAAAACGAGTTAAATCGAAAAAATCCAGAAAAATTCAGGAAAATCGTAAAAAAAAAATGGAGAAATTAGAAACAAATTGAAAAAACCGAAGAAATCGAAAAAATGGAGACATTTCATATAAAATCTAATGAATCCAAAAAAAAATCAGAAAAAATCGAGAAAAAAAAATAGAGACATTCGGAAAAAATTGGAAATATGGAATAGATCGAAAAAAATTGGATAAATCGAAAAATCGAGAAATTAAAAAAAAATTCTGAAAATCCAGGAAAAATTCAAAAAAAAAATAGGAAAGAATTGGGAAAAATTGAAAAAAAATGGAAAACATTGGAAAAATCGAATAGATCGAAAAAAAAATCGAGAAAATAAAAAAAATTGAAAAATCTAGGAAACATCGGAACAAATAAAAAAAATCTGAAAAAACATAGAAATATTGAAAAAATCGAAAAGTAACATTCAAGAAATTCGGAAAAATTCGAAAAGGTCCTAAATATTGAAAAAATCGAAAAAAAATGAAGAAATAGAGTAAAATCGAAAAAATCCAGAAAAATTCAGGAAAAATCGAAGGAAAAAATAGAAATTGAAAAAAATTATAACAAAATTAAAAAATCGAGACATTTCAAAAAAAAATCTAATAAATCCAGAAAAAATCAGATAAAATCGAGAAAAAAATTTGAGAAATTCGGAAAAAATTCGAAAAATCGAATGGATCGAAAAAAAATTGGAAAAATCGAAAAAATCCATAATTTAAAAAAATCCAGGAAAAATTGGACAAAAATTTGGAGAAATTGGAAAAAATTGAAAAATAGAGATTAAATCACGTAAGGAACTTAGTTCCTGACGGGTATCCCCCTACCGCAAAAACTTTTTTTATGTTTTTTTGTTCTAAAAGTATATTTTTGGCATACTTTTTAAACAAAAGATATATTTAGAAAGCCGTAAATAGACTCTGATTATCGAGTAAAATTATCGAAACGTTGATCCTATAAAATAGCGCTCATATCTACATTTTATTATTTGTTTGGTAACTGGTAAATCCATAAAGACGATAATAAAAATATTCCAGCATTATTGACGAATCTCCATTTACTTTAATAAAACAATCTCGATTAATTACTCTATACACCCTGTTAAATTAAAAATTCAACGAAAAAAAAAAATCATGTTCCACACGGTATTTTATGACCCTGCCGTGTTGCCAAATCGGCCATCAGCTGCTGGTTCCACCCTCAAATGCTAATGTTCCGTTTCAAAAACAACCCACACACGCCCATGTGGGTATTATGTAGGTTATGATCTTTATTAATAGTACAAGTGGTATGTAAAAAAAATATTTATCGAATTATAAAAAGTAATTTATTAAAAATATAAAAAAATTACTTATTATTTCCAAAAAAAATAATAATAAAGAAACAATTGTGTATATTTATTTTTAATATTTCAGTATTTTTTTATACAGAATGTCCACTTTTTCGTAACAAAATTTTTTTAGCATCATACCGCTTGTACTAGTACATAAAAGAAATATTACTTCATAAATGTAGGTAATTTTAGTAAACCTCATACCTTATATGAGGATTTGTTTGATAGCAAACTTCATGTGGGAGGGTTAAAGAAATTAACTATAAAAGTATCATATTTCTGACATTTTAGTTTTTTGTTATTTTTAACCGTTTTAAAAGATTTATTTGTATTCCAGAATTTAGTCCCAAATAAAAAAAAATGAGACACTTGGTATATTAAAAAAACCATTAATATTTATATAAAATAATCACAAAAAAGCACCAAACATTTGAACAAAAGCAACAACAAAAAAACATGCAAAGAAAAATAACAGTTACAAAATAACAAGTTACACCGCACACACAGTTTACAAATTTTTTTTGGGGATTTTTTATAATTCTCTTGATAAAAAGAAAATACACACAAAACTATTTATATTTAAATTCATTGATAATAAATATTTTTTTAAATCACGTATCAGTTAATCGATTATTAAAAATAATCAAGTGTTTACTTATGAAACAATTGAAGCACGAATATCCGCTTCCGTCCGGACTTAGGAGGAAGTAATGTCAATTAAGTAAAGGTAATTTGCAATTTTTGATTGTCACGTGGAGAGGAAGGACACGAAGTTTTTACAGTAAGACCAAAATTTGTATGCCAAGTGTATATACATTGACCCATTTTGATGTTTTTGATTATGTTCCAATTTATACATTTTTCCATGATTTTTTAGAATTTTTCAGCGATTTTTATTAATTTTTAATGATATTTCAGGACCTTTTTAGGGATTTTTATGATTTTTTTAAGGATGTTTCAGGAAACCGTTAAGAATTTTTACGATTTTTTGTTAAATGTTTCAGTACCTTTTCAGGATGTTTCAGGACCTTTTCAGGGATTTTTTTGAATTTTTTAAGAATGTTTCAGGACTTTTTTAGGGGTTTTTATGAATTATTTTTAAGAATATTTCAGGAAACGAATTTTTATTTTTTTTTAAATATTTTAGTACCTTTTCAGGATGTTTCAGGACCTTTTCAGGATGTTTCAGGACCGTTTCATGGATTTTTTTGAATTTTTTAAGAATGTTTTAGAAATTTTTCAGAAATATTTATGATTTTTTTTACGTATGTTTCAGAAACATTTCAGGGATTTTTATGATTTTTTTAAGGATCTTTCCGGATTTTTTGAAGGATAATTCAGGAAATTTTGGGATTTTTTTGAATTTTAGGAATTTTTCAGATATTTTTATGATTTTTTAAGGACGTTTCAGAAACATTTCAGGGATTTTTATGATTTTTTTAAGGATCTTTCCGGATTTTTTGAAGGATAATTCAGGAAATTTTGGGATTTTTTTGAATTTTAGGAATTTTTCAGATATTTTTATGATTTTTTAAGGACGTTTCAGAAACATTTCAGAGATTTTTATGATTTTTTTAAGGATGTTTCCGGATTTTTTGAAGGATGATTCAGGAAATTTTGGGATTTTTTTGAGTTTTAGGAATTTTTCAGATATTTTTATGATTTTTTAAGGACGTTTCAGAAACATTTCAGAGATTTTTATGATTTTTTTAAGGATATTTCAGGACCTTTTTAGGTATTTTTATGATTTTTTTAAGGATATATTAGGAATTTTTTTAAGGGTTTTTGAAGGATGATTCAGGAAATATTTAGGGATTTTTATGAATTTTTTAAGGATGTTTTAGGATTTTTTCACAAATTTTTATGATTTTTTTAAGTATGTTTCAGGAACTTTTCAGTGATTTTTGTGAATTTTTTAAGGATGTTTCAGGATCTTTTTAGAGATTATTATGAATTGTTTTAAGATGTTTCAGGAACTTTTTAGGGATTTTTATGAATTTTTTTAAGGACGTTTCAGGAAATTTTTAGGGATTTTTATGTAAAATGTTTCAGTACCTTTTCAGGATGTTTCAGGACCTTTTCAGGGATTTTTTTGAATTTTTTAAGAATGTTTCAGGACCTTTTTAGGGGTTTTTATGAATTCTTTTTAAGAATGTTTCAGTAAACGATTTTTTATGATTTTTTTAAAAATATTTTAGTACCTTTTCAGTTTCAGGACCTTTTCAGGATTTTTTTTTAAATTTTTCAGAATGTTTCAGGACCCTTTTAGGAATTTTTATGAATTTTTTAAGAATGTTTTAGATATTTTTCAGAAATATTTATGATTTTTTTTACGTATGTTTCAGAAACATTTAAGGGATTTTTATGAATTTTTTAAGGATATTTCCGGAATTTTTTAGGGGTTTCTGAAGGATGATTCAGAAACATTTCAGAGATTTTTATGAACTTTTTAAGGATATATTAAGAATTTTTTTAAGGGTTTTTGAAGGATGATTCAGGAAATATTTAGGGATTTTTATGAATTTTTTAAGGATGTTTCAGGATCTTTTTAGAGATTATTATGAATTGTTTTAAGATGTTTCAGGAACTTTTTAGGGATTTTTATGATTTTTTTTTTAAGATGTTTCAGGAACTTTTTAGGGATTTTTATGAATTCTTTTATGGATTTTTATGAATTTTTTAATAATGTTTCAGGAAACCGTTAAGAATTTTACGATTTTTTGTAAAATGTTTCAGTACCTTTTCAGGATGTTTCAGGACCTTTTCAGGGATTTTTTGGAATTTTTTAAGAATGTTTCATGATCTTTTTAGGGGTTTTTATGAATTCTTTTTAAGAATGTTTCAGGAAACGAATTTTTATGATTTTTTTTTATATTTTAGTACCTTTTCAGGATGTTTCAGGACCTTTTCAGTTTCAGAACCTTTTCAGTGATTTTTTTGAATTTTTTAAGAATGTTTAAGGACCGTTTTAGGAATTTTTATGAATTTTTTAAGAATGTTTTAGAAATTTTTCAGAAATATTTATGATTTTTTTTACGTATGTTTCAGAAACATTTCAGGGATTTTTATGAATTTTTTAAGGATATATTAGGAATTTTTTAGGGGTTTTTGAAGGATGATTTTTATCGATTTGAAGACCTTTCGAGAATTTTTCAAGGATTAATTTAAGAGATTTTTCAATTATTTTATAAACAGTTTTCTAAACAGCATTAAAGTTATTTCAAGGAATTTTCAAGGATTACTCGAGAATTTTTGAAGGATTTTATGAATTTTTTAAAAATGTCTCAGAAACTTTATAGGGATTTTTATGAATTTTTTAATGATGTGTCAGGACCTTTTTAGAGATTATTATGAATTTTTAAGACGTTTCAATGTTTCAGGAATTTTTCAGGCATTTTTATAGATATCTCAAGGACCTGTCAAGAATATTTCAAAGATTAAAAACGTCGGATTATTTATTTTGAGAAATAATATTTTTTTAGAATTTTTGTAATTTTTAACTATATTTTTTTTTCATTTTTGATATAAATTAACCCTTAAATATTTTAGTATTATTTTATTGAAAATATAAAAAAAATCAGTATTTTTTTTGAAAATTTGGATAATTTTTGTATTATTTTTTTTTATTTTCAAACTTTACACGATGATGAAAAAATAACTTTCTATTTTTTATCGACAATTAAATAATTTTAAAAACGGTTTCGTCAAAATTTTTGTTTTTTTTTTTAATTTTTGATAAAACTTAACCCTTAAATATTATACTATTATTTTTAGCAAATATAATAATTTTTTGATATATATTTTTGAAAATTTGGACATTTTTTGTACTATTTTTTTCATTTTCAATTTTTACACGACAATGAAAAAATAAATTTCTGTTTTTTATCAACAATTAAATAATTTTTAAAATGATTTCGTCAAAATTTTTGATTTTTTTTAAAGCATACACTGGGTGACTCAGTAATAAATATTTTTTAATTTTATAAAATTCATAAATTTTTATAAAATTTGTGATTTCATTATCTTTTAATTTTTACAAACTTTGTAATTTTTATATATATTTAAATATCTTTATTATTAATTTTTACCAATATATCCCGGTTATATAATTTTCTTAATATTTTGATCAACATATTTTTTTAATTTGTTTTATTTTATAGAAATCATAATTTTGTATATTTCTTATTTTTGTCTAAATTAACACAATTTTTTTGGTAATATCAATTTTTGTTATACTTACAATAATTTTCTAAATCTCGGAAAATTCAATAATAACTATTTTTAAATTCTGATTTTATAATCGTTTAGTCATAATTTTTTTGTTACAATTTATCATGTAATATTAATTAAAATTGACAAGAGTAGAACAAACCTAAGTAATTCCATAATTGTATTTAATTAATTTGATTATATAATTATCGGAGATTATGACGTAAAAATGTACTTAAGTTATTTATTATATGGACAGTGGATTCCATAAATAATAACGGTCAGACGTACTTGGGAAAAATCTAAAGAAAATTCATGTAATTATGATGTAAAAATAAATGGTATGACGTTGAATTTCATTCATAGATATAACGGACAGAAAATTCATTAAATAATTATTTAAGAAATAATTTTTATCTTGATAATAGAAAAATAATCCCACGATTAAATTATATTTTTTTTCGATATAATTTCATAACGATCCGATCAATTAAATACCTAAAACTAACCCTGCATCAATAAATCAATAATTATCCAACAGAAGCTACAAATTCTTTACAATATCAGATCAGTCTTTTTTTTTATTTGGGCTCTTTAGCCAGTCTGGTCTTGGAACCTGACCGGAATAAGAATAAGAGTAAAAAGAATAAAAATAAAAAGTATAAAGCAATCCATAGGCGCTCACTAAGGGTATTATTTGAGCATTTTTATATTAGAAAATAATAAAAACAGTTTTCATAAAATCTTATAAGAGTCCGATTAAGGTACCTCGCGACACACCCGATGGAGTTTAAATTTGACGTGAGTGAAGAATGTTTTCATGATCGCGCAAACCAAAGAAGCAGCAAAAGTTCAGATTTCGTCGATGGATCGAGACGATTAAAAGAACCGTAGATTTATTGCGGCTGGATTTTTCGACACGTCTCGATATTACATTAGATATCAGAAAGGGCCGGGATTATAGTCGGCGAGCTCTGAGGATTTTTTTTAAATTAAAAAAAAAATTAATAAAAAAAAACAAATATAGATTCTAATATAAATATTACATGTGTGTATTTTTTTTTAATAATATTTTTTCTATGTATGGAATTATTTTTAATACTTGGCCTACTGGCTATTTTCTGTGCGAAGAAGGCAGGTTCTTTATTCTTCAAACTGCTGCCGAATCCATCAGTTGAAAATCAAAAGGTTTTTTGTTGCTGATGGCCAACATGGGCGCTTGTCGATATTTTTTTATTTCTTTTTTTGGATCGTGCAAGAAACAGGGCTTTTGACCTTATTATAACACAGAAAAAATTCTTTTACTAAACGAAGCGTTGAACTGTTTGAGTTTTTAATAAGTAAAAATTGTTTAATAATTTTATTGGTATGAATATTTTTTTAAATTAAAATTTCCAAAATTTTATAATTGTATTTATATAATTAAGCATTGAACTAAATTTTTAAATAGTTCAAATCTGTTCAATGACAATTTTTTTTTTGTTTATAAATTTTAATTTCACGTTTTTTCAAATTTTGTCTAAATTTAATTTTCCAAAAAATTAGGATTTTCTTGAAAATTTGATTCTTTTTTTCTAAATTTGTAAATCTGACAACATCGATTTTAGCTGCCTTTGAGTTTAATTTTTAAATAAAATCTGATCTATGGACAAATTTGTAGCATTGGCAACGTTGATTTTAGTTGTCATTAATTTTTTGATCTAATTTTTAGTATTGAGCAACACTGATTTTCAGTTTTGAATTTTTTTGTGATTTGTGAACAAATTTCGGAATTTTTATATAAAATTTGATGATTTTAATATATCTTTAATCTAGGGACAGATTTATAGCACTGGCAACGTCTATTTTAGTTGCTTATTTTTATCATCTAATTTTTAGTATGAGCAACACTGATTTTCAGTTTTTATTTTTTTTTTGTGATTTGTGAACAAATTTTGGAATTTTTAAATAAAATTTGGAGATTTTAACTTATCTTGGATCAAGGGACAAATTTTTAGCACTGGTAACGTGGTTTTTAGTTGTCATTAATTTTATGATCTAATTTTTAGTATGAGCAACATTGATTTTCAGCTTTTAATTTTATTGTGATTTGTGAACAAATTTTCGAATTTTTATATATTATTTGAAGATTTTAACTTATCTTTGATCTGGGGACAAATTTTTAGAACTGGCAACGTTGATTTTAGTTGTTATTAATTTTTTTATATAATTTTTAGTATGAGCAACACTCATTTTCAGTTTTTAATTTTTTTGTGATTTGTGAACAAATTTTGGAATTTTTATGTAAAATTTGAAGATTTTAATCTATCTTTGATATAGGTACAAATTTTTAGCAATTGCAACGTCGATTTTAGCAGTTGTTTATTTTTTGATCTAATTTTTAATATGAGCAACACTAATTTTCAGTTTTTATTCTTTTTTTCTGATTTGTGAACAAATTTCGGAATTTTTATATAAAATTTGAAGATATTAATATATCTTTAATCTAGTGGCAAATTTGTAGCACTGGCAACGTCGATTTTAGTTGGACTTATTTTTTTGATCTAATTTTTAGTATGAGCAACACTGATTTTCAGGTTTTAATTTATTTTTTTGTGATTTGTGAACAATTTTGGATTTTTTATATAACATTTAAAGAATTTAATTTATCTTTGATCTAGGGACAAATTTATAGCACTCGCAACGTCGATTTCAGTGGTCCTTAATTATATAATCTAATTTTTAGTATGAGCAACACTATCGTGATCTGTGAACAATTTTGGGAATTTTTATATAAAATTTTAAGATTTTAACTTATCTTTGATCTAGGGACCAATTTTTAGCACTGGCAACGTCGCTTTTAGTGATCTTTAATATTTTGATCTAATTTTTAATATGAACAACACTGATTTTCAGTTTTTCATATTTTTTTTGTGATTTTTGAACAATTTTGGGAATTTTTTATATAAAATTTGAAGATTTTAACTAATCTTTGATGTAGTGACAAATATTTAGCACTGGCAACGTCGATTTTAGTTGTCATTAGTTTTTTTATCTCATTTTTAGTATGAGCAATACTGATTTTCAGTTTTTAATTTTTTTGTGATCTGTGAACAAATTTCGTAATTTTTAAATAAAATTTGAAAATTTTAACTAATCTTTGATGTAGTGACAAACTGATAGCACTGGCAACATTGATTTTAGTTACCATTAATTTTATCATCTAATTTTTAGTATGAGCAAAAATTATTTTCAGCTTTTAATTTTTTTTTGTAATTTGTGAACAAATTTTTAAATAAAATCTGATGATTTTAATCTATTTTTGATCTAGGGACAACTGGCAACGTCGATTTTAGTTTGGTTATTTTCGAAAAAAAAAATTTAGTTTTTTATTTATATATTTAAGCATATTACTAAATTTTTAAAAAGTTCAAACTTGTTCAATGATAATTTTTTTATTTCGTAATTTTAGGTTTTACATGTTTTTTTTGATTTTTTTTTTAAATTTAACTACCAAAAATTTGTATTTTTTTGAAAATTTGAATTTTATTTTTACCAAAAACAACAAAATATTTATACATTTAGTTATAGAAAAAAATTATTTAAATATTTAAGTAGTAAACTAAATTATTTAACCGTTCAAACCTTTTTTTTGTAATTTTTAATTATACGTTTTTTGAATTTTTTCTAAATTTAAATTTTCCAGAAATTTAGATTTTTTTTGAAAAATTGAATTTTATTTTTCTCAAATACAACAAAATATTATTTTTACCAAAAATAAAATCATATTTGTCTAAAAAATATTGATTTATTTTCTTACTGTTTTTTTAAAGAGGAAAATTTTTTTGTCCTGTTATTTTTAAATGTACGTTTTTTCAATTTTTTCTAAATTTAAATTTTCTAAAAATTTAGATTTTTTTTTGTAAAATTGAATTTTATTTTCCTCAAATACAACAAAATATTATTTTTACCAAAAATAAAATCCTATTTATCTAAAAAATAGTGATACATTTTCTAACTACTGTTTTTTTAATTTAACCAAAATTTTATTTTCGAAAAAATTTAAATTCCGATTTTTATGATTTTTATAATTTTCATAAATTAAAATTCATGATTTTTATTTTTTTATATTTTTTTTAATTATAATAATTGTCATTTATAACATAATTTTGCAAAAATTTGAAAAAAATATTTTTATTAATATTAGACTCTTCTTATCCTAATATCTATATTTTTTATTTTCTTATTATAACGGAATGGAGAAACACCCAGTAAAATATATTGTGTAAATGTGACCATTTTTATGGGTAGCAAATACAAGAATTTGTTAGGAAATCAAATGTTATATATTTTGTTTCATTTGCAATACAAGATGATTCCCAGCGGGGCTTGGCAGTTTTTGGGCAAGTTTTCTATCATAAACATTGATGCCTCGCCAGAAATCATATGTTGCCCTTGTTCAAGGCAGTTTTAAACAAATTGCCAGAAAAATGAAAAGATCTATTCATTTTTTCCAAGTTAAAAATCTTTATCAAAAAATGGTCAGTTTGGATACTGTTAGGAATTTTAGAAAAGTCAGTTAATTCTTGTATTTCGTTGGGTAAAGACCTGTTTTCAGGCATTTTTGAGTTTCTGTCAGACAGGGGATGGTTTCTAAATATTAATCAATCGTTTTCATAAACTTATATCAATAATTATGATTTTATTGTAACTCACGCGCGTCTAGGTTTGCTCGGCCTAACAAGATATTTTGTCATCATAATATTTCTATTTATATAGAAAGAAAGCACCATAAGTACACATGACGTACACCTTTGTTATATTATACTAAGAAAATATCTGGTATATCACAAGAATTCTCTTGTTTTCATTTTTCAAAACTCGTTGCGTGTAGTTGATTCATTCGCCGCTCATAAATTTGCGTATTTTGTTGGTTAACGTTTCCATTATAAGCTACCTGCGAGGTACGCAATTTAATATGTTACAAATAGTCGATTACGAAATTTCACCAACGTTCAATATTTTTCTAGATAAATTACATTTGACTTTAGCCAATAAATATTATTACTAGCACTCGCTTGTCCATGATCGTCCCGAGGTGATGTAGAACGTTCGTAATTTTTTATAGTCTTGGTTATAACGGGAAGAAGATAGTTTCCTTGATATGAAGAGGTACCTTCTGTTTAGAAATTTTTATAATTTTAACCCAACCCAAAAATTAATTAAGAAAAAATATAAACAGTAAGATGTTTTTTATAATGAAAAAATAAAAATACTATAAAAAATATTTATCATTTTTATATATATATAAATTGAAAAAAGCAGTGGTGTGCATGACACAAGATAATTCAATTAACTTGATTGAGTTCGATTAATATTTGCGATCAATTTTCATGAAAATTATTCGCTCGAGTGCGTTAACAAATATCTCGTGCGACGAGGAAAACGGTCTCTTCTCACCGACTGTGTCGGAAGAACCTGAAATTCAATTTAAAAACCGAACAAGACAGCAAACTGAATAATTCATTCACGAACCAACGGACCTCACGCATATTTTCGAATGTGTGAGATTTATTCCGATTCCCACCGAGACGCCTAATAGGGAAACAGATGTTTTTTTCATCGAGAATCACTGTCGGTCGAATTTTTGCCAAAAATTACTCAAATAACTCCGAAATCGACAGAGAATGCGGCTCCGGTATATAAATTCGTAAATTCCGGTGGCATTCTTTATATAACTACATAAAAAATAAAATCAATTTTAAGTTGTAACGAAAATATCATTTTTTTACTATATTTTTAATTTTTACCATACCAAATAAATTATTTTGGTGTAATTAAGGCAAAAATAATGGCGAAACGTCAATTTTAAAGTGCGTTTTTAAAGAATTTAACTTGAAGGTGGTAACAGAAAGACGAAACATTTTTGAACATATTTGGGAACGATTTTAAGAAAAATTTTAACCTATCTCTGATCTAGGGATAAATTTGTAGCACTGGCAACGTCGCCTTTAGTGATCATTAATTTTTTTATCTCATTTTTGGTATGAGCAACACTGATTTTCAGTTTGTCATTTTTTTTTTTGTTATTTGTGAACAATTTTCGGAATTTTTAGAACCGGCAACTTCGCTTTTGAAAATCAGTGTTGCTCATACCAAACATGAGATAAAAAAATTAATGATCACTAAAGGCGACGTTGCCACTGCTACAAATTTGTCCCTAGATCAGAGATAAGTTAAAATCTTCAAATTTTATATAAAAATTTCGAAAATTGTTCACAAATCACAAACAAAAAAACAAAAACTGAAAATAAGTATTGCTCATACTGAAAATTAGATCAAAAATTAATAATGACTAATAGCGACGTTGCCGGTGCTAAAAATTTGTCCCTAGATCAAAGATAAGTTAAAATCTTCAAATTTTATATAAAAATTTCGAAAATTGTTCACAAATCACTAACAAAAAAACAAATACTGAAAATCAGTATTGCTCATACTGAAAATTAAATCAAAAATTAATATTATAATTATATATTAATTTTTGATCTAATTTTCAGTATGAGCAATACTGATTTTCAGTTTTTGTTTTTTTGTTTGTGATTTGTGAACAATTTTCGAAATTTTTATATAAAATTTGAAGATTTTAACTTATATTTGATCTAGGGACAAATTTTTAGCACCGGCAACGTCGCTATTAGTCATTATTAATTTTTGATCTAATTTTCAGTATGAGCAATACTGATTTTCAGTTTTTGTTTTTTTGTTTGTGATTTGTGAACAATTTTCTAAATTTTTTATATAAAATTTGAAAATTTTAACTTATCTTTGATCTAAGGACAAATTTTTAGCACCGGCAACATCGCTATTAGTCATTATTAATTTTTGATCTAATTTTCAGTATGAGCAATACTGATTTTCAGTTTTTGTTTTTTTGTTTGTGATTTGTGAACAATTTTCGAAATTTTTATATAAAATTTGAAGATTTTAACTTATATTTGATCTAGGGACAAATTTTTAGCACCGGCAACGTCGATATTAGTTGTTATTAATTTTTTCCACTAGTTTTTAGTATTAGCAACACTGATTTTCAGTTTTTATTATTTGTTTGTGATTTGTGAACAATTTTCGAAATTTTTATATAAAATTTGAAGATTTTAACTTATCTTTGATCTAGGGACAAATTTTTAGCACCGGCAACGTCGCTATTAGTCATTATTAATTTTTGATCTAATTTTCAGTATGAGCAATACTTATTTTCAGTTTTTGTTTTTTTGTTTGTGATTTGTGAACAATTTTCGAAATTTTTATATAAAATTTGAAGATTTTAACTTATATTTGATCTAGGGACAAATTTTTAGCACCGGCAACGTCGCTATTAGTCATTATTAATTTTTGATCTAATTTTCAGTATGAGCAATACTGATTTTCAGTTCTTGTTTTTTTGTTTGTGATTTGTGAACAATTTTCGAAATTTTTATATAAAATTTGAAGATTTTAACTTATATTTGATCTAGGGACACATTTTTAGCACCGGCAACGTCGATATTAGTTGTTATTAATTTTTTCCACTAGTTTTTAGTATTAGCAACACTGATTTTCAGTTTTTATTATTTGTTTGTGATTTGTGAACAATTTTCGAAATTTTTATATAAAATTTGAAGATTTTAACTTATCTTTGATCTAGGGACAAATTTTTAGCACCGGCAACGTCGCTATTAGTCATTATTAATTTTTGATCTAATTTTCAGTATGAGCAATACTGATTTTCAGTTTTTGTTTTTTTGTTTGTGATTTGTGAACAATTTTCTAAATTTTTTATATAAAATTTGAAAATTTTAACTTATCTTTGATCTAAGGACAAATTTTTAGCACCGGCAACATCGCTATTAGTCATTATTAATTTTTGATCTAATTTTCAGTATGAGCAATACTGATTTTCAGTTTTTATTATTTGTTTGTGATTTGTGAACAATTTTCGAAATTTTTATATAAAATTTGAAGATTTTAACTTATCTTTGATCTAGGGACAAATTTTTAGAACCGGCAACGTCGCTATTAGTCATCACTCATTTTTGATCTAATTTTCAGTATGAGCAATACTGATTTTCAGTTTTTATTTTTTTGCTTGTAATTTGTGAAGAATTTTCGGAATTTTTATATAAAATTTGAAGATTTTAACTTATCTTTGATCTAGGGACAAATTTTTAGCACCGGCAACGTCGCTATTAGTCATTATTAATTTTTGATCTAATTTTCAGTATGAGCAATACTTATTTTCAGTTTTTGTTTTTTTGTTTGTGATTTGTGAACAATTTTCGAAATTTTTATATAAAATTTGAAGATTTTAACTTATCTCTGATCTAGGGACAAATTTGTAGCAGTGGCAACGTCGCCTTTAGTGATCATTAATTTTTTTATCTCATTTTTGGTATGAGCAACACTGATTTTCAGTTTGTCATTTTTTTTTTATTATTTGTAAACAATTTTCGGAATTTTTAGAACCGGAAACGTCGCTTTTGGTGATCATTAATTTTTGATCTAATTTTCAGTATGAGCAATACTGATTTTCAGTTTTTATTTTTTTGCTTGTAATTTGTGAACAATTTTCGAAATTTTTATATAAAATTTGAAGATTTTAACTTATATTTGATCTAGGGACAAATTTTTAGCACCGGCAACGTCGCTATTAGTCATTATTAATTTTTGATCTAATTTTCAGTATGAGCAATACTTATTTTCAGTTTTTGTTTTTTGTTTGTGATTTGTGAACAATTTTCGAAATTTTTATATAAAATTTGAAGATTTTAACTTATTTTTGATCCAGGCACAAATTTTTAAAACCGGCAACGTCGCTTTTAGTGATCATTAATTTTTGATCTAATTTTCAGTATGAGCAATACTGATTTTCAGTTTTTGTTTTTTTGTTTGTGATTTGTGAACAATTTTCTAAATTTTTTATATAAAATTTGAAAATTTTAACTTATCTTTGATCTAAGGACAAATTTTTAGCACCGGCAACATCGCTATTAGTCATTATTAATTTTTGATCTAATTTTCAGTATGAGCAATACTGATTTTCAGTTTTTGTTTTTTTGTTTGTGATTTGTGAACAATTTTCGGAATTATTATATAAAATTTGAAGATTTTAACTTATATTTGATCTAGGAACAAATTTTTAGTACTGGCAACGCCGCTTTTAGTGATAATAGTTTTTTTGATCTATTTTAAGTATAAGCAAAACCGATTTTTAAGTTTTATTTTTTTGTGATTTTTGAACAAATTTCGGATTTTTTTTTATAAAATTTGAAGGTTTTAACTTATCTTTGATATAGGGACAAATGTTTAACACTGGCAACGTCGATTTTAGTTGTCATTATTTTTTTATCTACTTTTTAGTATAAGCAATACTGAAATTAATTTATTATTTTTTTTTGTGATTTGTGAACAAATTGCGGAATTTGTAAATAAAATCTAAAAATTTTAATATATCTTTAATCTACGGATAAATTTGTAGCACTGGCAAAGTCGACTTTAGTTGTCATTATGATCTAATTATTTTATTAGTGATTTATTTAAAAAAAAATTGAAAAAATCTTAATTTTCGATCAAATATTTTCATAGATTTTATACAACGTGTTAAAGTTTTATTTTTTAATTAAAACAATAAATTTCCATCGATTTTGAATACCGGATAAAACATATACATTGAGAAAAAAAAATATTATTAGATATATTGTCACGGTTGACCGATCACACTGTACATTAGCTATTTACCCAGCATTTAACACTGAGAACGAGGAAGGCGTTAAGGACTTGAAAACAAAATTTCCCACGCGATAACAAAAATCGTTTGTGTACACAACGACCATTATGATACACCTTGTAGAAGGTGTAACCTGTGATTTCAACAATTTCGCAATTAACCCGAACCGATATTTTATAGTTAAATCACCAGATTATCGATATTATTATTTTAAAACGAAAAAAAAAATTGTATTAATAGTAATAATAGAAATAACAGAAATTTTCTTTAGTATGTATTTAATTGATTATTTCAGCGCGATAGTTATTTCTTCCTTTTGGTTTCATCAGATAATAAAATTCGATATTTATTAACAAATATGCGTATAAAAAATAATAATAAGTATTATTTCCCGCGACTACTGTTAAATACTACAATAGTTTTTTCAACTTTGATCGTGCCACGGGCCACCCAATACGAACAAGAAACAATCATATTAAATAATTATACGCTATTACATTACTACCAATTTAACGAAATCACGAGTTTTAGCTCACTTAATGCGACCCTGCTATACGGAGCCAACGGACTAGGTAATAGTCATAATACAGGATGGGACTTGGATCAAGTGAAAATTATTACTTTAATACCGATTTGTAGATTTGGGACTGAAATTTCAAAATTTTTATTTCAAAAATTTCAAAACAATCAAAAATTACTATAAAAATTTCAATAAAAAAAAACGAATGAAATTTGTAAATTTGATACTAAACTAATAGCATTGGTTAGGGTTTTGATTTTTTTAAGTCCGACTCTGTTCTTTAATGTTAGAAAACCGGAATCCGCGTTCTTCCAAAAAATTCAAAAATGAATGAAATATGCAACGATTGACAATCATTTTAGAAAATTTATTCCAAAATTTCGAAATTTTTAGAAATTTCAATAAAAACTGGAAAAAACTCGTAAATTTGATACTAAACTAACAAAAAATATCAAAAATTTAAAGAAATTCAAACAGGTCAATAAAAAAATCAAAAATTACCTAAAAAATTTAAAAAATTTGCAAAATTTGGAAATTTCAATCAACAATTTAAAGTTTAATCAAAAATACAAAAATTTGAACCAAAAATTCGAAAGTTTTCATCAAAAATTTAAAGAAATTCATAAATTAAGTCAAAAACATAAAAAAATTCCATAAAAATATCAAATATTTCCAAAAAATTCAAAATTTAATCAAAAATTTTAATCAAAAGTTTTAATCAACAATATCAAAAATTTCCAAAATTTCAAAATAGAAATTTCAATTAAAAAATTTAAAGTTTAATCAAAAATCAAATGTTTTAATTAAAAATTTCAAAAAATTAAAAAATTTCAATAAGAAATTATTAAAATTCGTAAATTTAATACTAAACTAACAAAAAATATTAAAAATTTAAAAAAATTCCAACATGTCAATAAAAAAATAAAAAATTACCATAAAAAATTAAAATATTTCCGAAATTTAAAAACATTTTAAAATTTCAATCAAAAAATTCAAAGTTTAATCAAAAATTCAAAAGTTTTAATCAAAAATTTAAAAAACTCCAAACATTTCAATCAAAAAATTCAAAAATTATAAAAATTTCAATTTCAATCAAAATATTAAAAATTTAAAAAAATTCCAACATGCAATTAAAAAAATTAAAAATTACCATAGAAATTTTAAAAAAATAGAAAATTCAAAAACATTTTTAAATTTCTATCAAAAAATTCAAAGTTCAATCAAAAATTCAAAAATTTTAATCAAAAATTCGAAAGTTTTAATTAAAAATTTAAACAAATTCATAAATTTAGTCAAAAAAATCAAAAATTTCCATAAAAATTTCAAAAACTCCAAACATTTCAAAATTTTCATTAAAAATTCAAACATTTCAATCAAAAAAATCAAAAATTAACATAAAAGTTCAAAAATTTCGAATATGTAAAAAAATTAGAAATTTCAATCAAAAAATTCAAAGTTTAATCAAAAATTCAAAATTTTTATTTAAAAATTCTAAAGTTTTGATCAAAAATTTAACAAAATTCAAATATTTGAATCAAAAAAATCAATTACCATTAAAATTTAAAAAAATTCCGAAATTTAAAAAATTTCAGTCAAAAAATTCAAAGTTTAATCAACAATTCAAAAATTTTAATTAAAAATTCGAAAGTTTTAATCAAAAATATCAAAAATTTAAAAAAAAATCAAACGTTTCAAAAAAAAAAATCCATAAAAATTTCAAAAATTTTCAAAATTTCCAAAATTTAAATTTTTTTTAGAAATTTCAATCAAAAAATTCAAAGTTTCAATAATTCAAAAATTTTAATTAAAAATTCGAAAGTTTTAATCAAAAATATCAAAAAATTCAAACATTTCAATCAAAAAAAATCAAAAAGTACCATAAAAATTTAAAAATCTTCCAAAATTTAAAATTTTTTAGAAATTTCAATTAAAAAATTCACAAAAATTCAATTGTTTTAATCAAAAATTTCAAAAAAATTAAAAATTTTAAACATTTCAATCAAAAAATTTAAAATTTACCATAAAAATTTTAATAAAAAATAATTAAAATTCGTAAATTTAATCAAAAAATTCAAAGTTGAAGTAAAAATTTAAAAGTTTTAATCAAAAATATCAAAGTTTAATCAAAAATTCAAAAGTTTTAATCAAAAATTTAAAAAAATTCAAACATTTTAATTAAAAATTTCAATTTCAATTTCAAGTTTAATCAAAAATTCAAGTTTTAATCAAAAATTCAAAAAATTTCATACATTCAAAAAATTCAAAAATTATAAAAATTTCAATCAAAAAATTGAAAGTTTAATCAAAAATTCAAAAGTTTTAATCAAAAACTTCAAATATTTCAATCGAAAAATTCAAAAATTATAAATATTTCAATTTCAATCAAAAAATTCGTTTAATCAAAAATTTAAAAGTTTCGATCAAAAATTTCAAATATTTCAATCGAAAAATTCAAAATTATAAAAATTTCAATTTCCAACAAAAAATTCAAAGTTTAATCAATAATTCAAAAGTTTTAATCAAAAATTTAAAAAATTTCAAACATTTCAATCAAAAAATTCAAAAATTATCATAAAAATTTCAATTTCAATCAAAAAATTCAAAGTTTAATCAAAAATTTCAAACATTTCAATCGAAAAATTCAAAAATTATCATAAAAAAATCAATTTCAATTTAATCAAAAAATTCAAAGTTTAATCAAAAATTTCAAAAGTTTTAATTAAAAATTCACACTTCAATCAAAAATTAAAAAACTTCCATAAAATTTCAATAAAAACGATTAAAATTCGTAAATTTGATACTAAACTAACATTATTTAGAGTTTTGAATTTTTTAAGTCCGCCTCTGTTCTTTAATGTTAGAAAACCGGAATCCGTGTTCTTTCAAGAGATACAAAAAAGATACAAATATGCAAAGATTGATAATAATTATGATAATATTATGCTATATACTGATACACAGTAAAATTATAATTGCATTTCATTAGATAAAATGATTTATTTTTTTTTAGTGTAGAATATTTAATATATTTTATTTAATTTAAAAGTTATTAAATTGTAACTTATGAGTATTGATTTAAAAAAAATAATTATAAATCTAATAATTTTATACCATTTGTGTGTATTTTCAATAATTGTAATAATTGAGGGTTTGTTTGGCATAAATGTAAATACATGATTTTTCGTATACTTCAGGGTCTCCATCGCACCTCGAGACTTTAATAAAACAAAACAACAAAAAATAAGTACCTAAAAAAATTCAACACTATCCGCTCCCTCTACCGCTGAGGATGCGAATGCATATGGGAATGGGGATGTTGCGGATGGCCGTAGCCTTGGTGGGGTGGGGGTAGCGGACTCGGACACGCTTGGGAATAACCCCCGTGTTGCGGGGAACCACCTAAACCCAAATGGGGTTGATCGAGGTGCGAATAATGACCTTGACTGGCTAGGGAATGGGGATGCGCGTGCGTGTGCGGCGAACCGTACACCATTTGTCTTACTTTGGAATCGTCGTCGGAGATGTTGTAGGTGAGTTCCGTTTCCTCGAAGCCGGTCGCCGACATCCTTTGGTCACCTCCTGCACTACCCGCTGGAGGATCGGGGGAGTTTAGACAGGTTTGGATTAGCGCTTTGCCTGAAACAATCAATTTATTGATTGATAAAAAAAAAGTTTTCTTTAACATTATAAAACTCGTTTAAACAATAAAAAATTTAGTTTGCTAAAGACATTATTTCAAACATAAAATTATTTTTCTTAGAATTTAAAATAAAAATCTAATAACCTCTCGTTTCATGCTTTTTTTTATATATACAGAGTGCTCCATAATCCCGGTGTTGTATGAGACACAAATTGCTTATTTTAAATAGAACACCCTGTATTGAATTTAAGAGTAATAAAATCAATGTCAATATACAGATTTAAAAAAAAAACGGCTGTGTCACCCCAGAACTTTCTCGGTTGTGGCGAATATGATTATTTTAATTACCAAATACAAAATGCAAAAAAAAAACAGCACAAAAGGTAACAAATGGAAAAATAAAGAAGGAAAAAAGGCTTAATAAAAGAAAAAATGGGCAAACAAAGGAAAAAAGGGTAAAAAAATCAACAAAAAGTACAAAAAAAAGACAAGTAAAGGGAAAAAAAGCAAAAAACGCCAAAAAAATATAAAAAAAAGTTAAAAAAATCTGATGTGACCAGCACATGACCTCTCGCCATTTTTGAATCAAAAATTTACAGGTTGACACAAAAACGTATGAAAAAAAATTATATTTTTGTAAATCTGGCAACAATGGCAAAAGTTTCGAAAATTTTAATGAGATGAAAATAAACTATAGGGTATACAAAATATATGTGTAAAACTTTATTGCCATTTTGTATAATAATGGCGTCATCACCCATAGCAAATGCCACTTCCGGTTGTGCGATTGGCACCAAAATCCAATCAGATCTAATCTAGGGTATCAGAATCCTGTATGCAAAATTTCAAATTTTTTTATTCAGTAGTTTTTGAGTTATCGTTACTACAACATCCATCCAAACACACACTAACACACACACACACACACTAACACACACACACACACAGACATCATCGCGAAAATATTAAAATCGTATTCTAGGGACCCCAAAACGTGTTTATCAATTGAAAACTCACTACCCAATTTTTAGCATGATTCCTATACCTCTCTTATCTGAAGGGCGAGAGGTAAAAACACAAAATAGAGGCAAAACAAAGGCAAGAAAGGGCAAAAAAAGTAAAAAAATGGCAAAAAAAAGTTAAAAAAAAGACAAAAAAATTCAAAAAATGCCAAAAAAAGTAATAAATAAAATTTAAAAACTTTTAAAAATGTAAAAAAAAGACAAAATGGAAGCAAAATAACGGCAAAAAAGTTCAAGAAAGACTAAAAAATTAAAAAAAATCTTTTTTTAAAGTTTTCAAAAAAGTCAAATAAAGGCAAAAAAAGGCAAAAAATGTCAAAAAAAATTTAAGCAAAGAAAAGGGCGCCAAAAAGGGTATAAAAAGCAAAAAAAAATCGAGGTAAATAAATGAAAATGCAAAAATGGCCAAAAAAAGGCAAAGAAATAAAAAGGATAAAAAAGCTAAAAAAGAAAAAAGTGAAAAGAGCAAAAAAAAAACAAAAAAGGGTAAAATAAAGGCAAAAACATGGCAAAAAACCAAAATGGTAAAAGAAGGCACAACAAAGGCAAAAAGAAATAACCTTATTATGAAGCCAAAAAAATGACTATAAAGGAAAAAGAATAAAAAATAAAAAAAAGACCGAGAAAAGCGAAAAAGAGACAAAATATATAAGCCAAAATAATGCCAAAAAAGTAATAAAAAAAACTTTTCTAACGAGTATCCACGAATACTTTTTCAGATATTTAATGTTAAACTTTCAAATTTTGACATTATTTTATTTTTGACAGGTGACAGTTTGAGAAATAATTTTGACTGTTCTGAATAGAGTTTTTCAAGTGCTTTCAAATGACATATCGCGAGTCATATTCCGTGAGATATTGCATCTGTCATTTTTTGATAGTGGTACTTCAGTTTGACAGATGTCGTACAAAAACTAATGGGTTCTTCCGACGGGTAAGCCAAACCTCTATACCAAATTTCAGCTCAATCGGATTAAACGTGTGGCCTCTATCGAGGAAGAATACACACACACTTATACACACACACATACACACACAGACAGACAGACTTCCATCTGGAAATGGTCTTAATCGCCTCAAGGGACCCGAAAATGGATATTTCCATTTTCATCTCGAAATTTTTTTTTGCTCGTTCACAATTCTTTCCCTTCTAGGAGGTGGGTCGGGAAAATAAAAATTAAGACAGGAAAGTAAAAACTTTTTCCCATATGTTAACTAGGTTTGGTTCTAAACCTTATAAAAGTCACAATAGAGACAAATTATCAACCATTTATTTCACGGAAATAGCTGAACCAACAAATTTCTTTGAATTCTATGTAGAATCTAATAATATACAGGGTGTTTTTTTAAAAAGTTTCCACCCCCGATTTAGGCTTACCCAATAATTTTTGGCAAAAATGGCGAGACTCGTCGATTTTTGATTTGAGGGGGACAAAATTTTTGATAATAAACATCACTCTAACGTCAACCCCCTTCACCCCACGCCCCACAACTTTAAAATTTAAATAGGGAACATAGCATGTGTGGCACATCAGGGAAAAGATAATTCAATGCAGAATTCAAATCAGTACGTTTAATTTTTTTACTACCCCCCTGAACAGAAATACAGGGTGTTTTTTCCTACCCTCACTTTACTCTCGCACAATAATTTTTGAGAAAAATAGTGAGACACGTCGACTTTTGATTTAAAGGAAACGAAATTTTTGACAAAATTTGTCGCTCTACCTTCACCGGCCCGCCAATACTTCACCTTTGGTGAAGTATGGCAAACCGTAGTATTGAAATCGTGCAAAAATCTCAAACATTTTTTTTGCTCCAAATGACTTAAAATGTCATGAAACGTGGAAAAAATTGATTCTTTCGGCTTTCGGTTTTTATTCAAAAAAGAAAGGCTCTATCAGAAGATGAGCCATTTCGAGTCCGAGGATTCCGGTCCCGCCTACTAAGTGAAACTTCTATTCGAGATATCTCGATAAGGAAAGCAAATTTGTCGATACTGATTTCTATTAAGGTGTTGTGTAAGTCAAGACGCGTTGATTGATATCCATATCGCAACCGGCTCATTGAAAAAAAATTATTGGAAAAATTATTGGAAAAATTGCGATTTTTTCGAATCGGACTTTCTTCCGCTGACGGAAATGGGCCGTAGTCTTGAAAAATCCCGCAGAGATTATTCCTTTTACTAGTTTATTAAATTGTGTTTTTCTCTTTGTTTAATCTAATCAGGTACCCAAAATTTATTAGATCGATATTTTTTTAACCATCGCTTTTAAATATGCACGAACAATTTCAAGCCTTCGCGAAAACTTGTGAATTATGAAATTTTATGTCTATTGTGAAAACCCATCATGAATTAAATGTCTCATGGAATAAAATTATCATGACATTTTTATTTCGTTCTGGACGCCTACCTTAATATTCGGTAAAAATTTTTTTCGGTGACTTTTAGTCTAACCGAATACCATATGCATGATATGTTTATGGTAATAAACTCGCGGTAATAGTAAAAACTTTATGGTAAACGATATCCAAATCTACGAAGTTTCGTCAATTTTTCTCAAAGATTATTGGAAACTAGTTGCATAAAAAAGTTTAATAATTAAAATTTATTTTGCTAAAAATTTATAACGGCGTAACGTCTATGGTGTCCATTATTTTGAAAATTTTTTTGTTTAAAATAATGTCTTCTACCTGTTAATTTAATTAGGGCACAATTTTTGTTTGTATTACATAAAAAATACCAAAGACAATCTAAAATACATAAATAAATATACGAATACATTTAATAAAATATTTATTCAGTATAACAAATCGGAAGTAAACTAGATGAGATTCTAGAAATAATTTATTCATTTACCTGTACCTTCATACCATACACGGTATATTGCGACCACCACAATCATAAATTAATACCGTTAACTAAACGTGAAAATAAAGTACGAATAGCAAAGAAGATAAATTCAGAACCGTATTAAGACAAATATTCCACAATTATTATGTAACAATAAAATTAATAACAAGAAACATTTTTATTAACAAACAAACATTATTTATATATTTCAAATAAATATTTTTTTTTAATATATGAAGTATAATTTTTAAAATTTACTTCTAAGCCGAACCTGTATTTACAAAGCGATAGAATTAAGACTTGAACGCAAAGTTGCTAGAATAAAATTCATGTATGACACATAATTTATCTAGATTTCTGCCCGATGCAATGGAACTTAGTAATGAGATAAATAGAGCGAGACAAAATTATCTTACATCGACGTGAGAAAAATTTGCCAAGACGCTTCGAAACATTATTAATTAATCGATATACATACAAGTACTGGAAAATGAATTTTCTCTATCAAAACAAAAATTTCAAAATACTTGTATTAATTTAAAATTATGATATACCTAAATGGTACTTGCCTGCCTCACTGGTGATCATCGGTTGTAATTTTCTAGTAGCAAACGTATACACGTGACCAGTTTCTGATGCTACCAGCAACATCACTTGGGTACCAGTCAACGTTGATAATTCGTAAGCCTGAAACAAAATAGTAATTAAGAAAAAATTATTATTATAAATATATTTACTAGGGTGACATGCGCCATCTATGTATGGATGGTCTAATTTCAAACAAGGCATTGTAGCATATATTTCATATACTCTAAATTTTGTTATATTATTTAAATAAATAAACCATCATTTATAGTATTCTTAAATCGACTGTCATATAGAAAAGTACCATGAAAGACCGTTCTAATGGTTTTTGACACACCTTTATACCGAGTGGGCTTATTAACATAAAAAAAAGAATGATTTTTGATAAAACTTTTGGACAATAGAAAAATCGCTATCTTGTGTCTTGTGTAGTGAAACTGTAAGTTATCTTATCTTATATTATCTCATTTTGAAAATTTATTATCTTTTTATATCACTTTGATTACGATGGTACAATTGTAATAGGTCAACCTATTTACAATTATCTGAGCTTGTGTTACAGCGTTAACTACTTGATTCATGTTAAAATCACTTTAACTTTTGAAACTCTGCTACGCCACTGTTTAGTTCCCTTTTTTCTCAACAACGGCTTCCGCCAAGGTGAGCACTGTGACAACCCTCTCTTCCACTTCAACCGTTGAGCAGTTAACATGTAAATTAATATAGTGCTTCGTTATCTACCTGTGTATGGGTTTAATCCTAAAATATAATGTCTAGTGTGTGGAATTTAAGGTAACAGATCTTTTCCATTTTATTACAAATATGCAAAGACCACGAGTCTATCTCATAATTAATCAATCATATGGATCATCGTGCATGAGAGCGGTGTTGCCAAACTTAATAGAACAATTTAGAATTCCTTAGGACACGGTCCAGGATATACCGAGGGAGAGCTCCTCTTATGGACACCCCTTTTTTTCTGTAATTATATATTTTTTATATGCGCTGTTGTTAAATGTATTGTGCTATATTCGGAACTATTTATGTCTTGTTCTTACTTTCATTTAAATGTAATGTATCAAACATTACCTATTTAATTGTTGTCGTTTACTAGTAGAATTTAATTGTTGTTTACTAGTAGATGAATTTCTGTTTAATTGTTGTTGTTTACTATTAGCTGAACTTCTATTGTTGTTGTTTACTATTAGATAAACATTGTTTAATTATTGTAAATTTACGTTTAAAGCTTGCTGATTAAATCTTATCAGAAAGCAGGACGATATGTTTTATTGTCCCACGTCCCCTAAACGTGTAATAATTATAGGGTGGTCCTTCGAAATCTTTATTCGACCACGCGATAGCTTATGTGTGATTTTTTGAACCAAACTTCTATTACTACAAGTCCACAAATCTACTAAATACATTCACTCTGATTCATTCATTTTGATTTTGTTTGAACAGGCATATTTTTTTCATCTCTTCACGTGTAAAACGACATGGCCTGCCTGACCAAATCAAGTTTGTCACTGTGTAATTTAACTTTTATTTCGTAATATTTTAGCTTATGTAGAGCGATTAAGCGTTTGTTCTATGAAAAAAAAAAGCACTTCAATTTCCAGCTGAACGTATCATACGTTCTTCTAAATTTGTTGGTGCTGAAGACATGTTTTTTTATATAAATCTTAATTTTGTAACATTTGTTTTCTTGTCGAAGAAAAACCTTTCTTGCCATATTTTAAATTGTTGTTTCATTTTTTTTTCTTTAAATTTATAAAACGTCACATGTTCATTTAGTTGTCAAATCGTCTTTGGCCAAGACAATTTGACATTATCTTTCTCACATATGATTAGTTATAATTGTTCACCATACGTATCTTACTGATTACTGTTTAAAATCATATTATTCATTGTAACTTTTCATCGCATTGCGTTCACTGATTGTTAAAAATTCAATTTGTTAACTGAAATTGTTTATACGTTTTTTTTTATGAGATTTTTCTATTTAAATTGATTATTTGTCTCCAAACATTTCACTTTCATTCATTTGATGCACAGTATGCGTACAGTTCTTTGGTGATCCTTGTTACGGTTTTTTTTTTCTATTTTTCACCACAAGATTTAATTTTATTTCAACTGTGTGTTGAGGCCCTAACGCTAATGGTGCAGTGAGTCTTTAACATAAAGTTTTTTTGATTAATCGCCGCGCATATCGGCCTTTTACTTATCACTTTTGGCTGGCCCTTTGTTTCTATTACAACGCAGCCATAGATTTTGAATATAATTATTTGCTTTATTTGGACTTTAATATTTCGGGTTTGTCCTAAAATGGGTTTATATTATCAGTAGTACTTAGTTATAGAGTATATTTTATTTAGTTTATACATATTCGCGAGAAATTAATTAGTGGCCGTGTAACCATTGCTATTATAGGTACGAGGCTGGCGAGCTAGAAGCTAAGGGAAGTGTTGTTAGCCTGGTTCGTGACTCGGCATTTTTTATTGACATTTTCTTGGACGAGACGAAAAGGTGTTTTGGTGTTTAGGTTTTCGAAATAATTCTTTTCAAGTCAGCTTTAGGCTGGATTTTTACCTAACACCGTTTCGACGAATTCTCTTGTGGTTAAGCCTTGTCGTGGCTGTTTTATTAAGAATTCTACCCACTGTGGGGATTTGAACCTTACCGTGTCCACCACGTGTTCCCGTTTACCATCCTTCAGGGGTAAGTGTTTGCTTCACCTTCTTAGCATATTCATTTAAGAAACATTTTTAGATTTTTGGCCTAGTCGTGTTAAGTTGAATAAAAGGATGCCGCTTATGGCCGAATTTATATATATGATTGGAAGATGATTGGGTGTCCGTTATGGTTGTTATTCATTTTCATCTCTTGAGGAGGAACTGAAGTTAAGAGAATAGACAATGGTCGCTAATTTTTTTAATGATACATATTTTGCATTTCTTAGTTTTTTTTTGTGTTATTGTTACAATGTTAGTTATTCAGTTAGATTAAAATAACTTTTTTTTTCCCTTCCCAGCTATGTTAAAAATTCACCAGTTTAGCACATCTTTATTTGTTTCTTCTTTTGTTATCCAAATTTTATTGTAAACTAATTATTGTTTCTAAGTTTTAGCTAAAGTCAGGACGCCGTTGTTCGAACAATGGGGGACCAGTACAGAAGCAACTGTTTGTTTAATAAATTTTGTTTGTGAAGGAACTGTGTGTTTCAATAACAGATTTAATTTCGGGCTTAGGCCAGGCGCAACACTGGACCATTTTTGCTAAGTGAATTTATTTAATTTGGTTGCTGATTAAAAGAATACATTAACTCTGTTGATCTTTGGTAGATCATCTTGTAGATTTATTGATTTACTTTAGTGATTATTTGGGTTCATCTCATCGAACGATGTGCTTTATTCGGAGTCACAAAAGCTCTGGCGCGATATAAATCTCATACTGAGCTAGTCGGTGAACTGTTACTACCTTACGCCTCAAATAATCATTTGATTTAATTCGGTAGATTTTGCTCTGTTAAACTCATGTTTTTTTTTTAACCTAACCACACATTAACTCTTGAGTCTTTGGATTTATACAGTCAGCCAAGTGAGATGTCGGTCATTAACTCTGAAACTTTCTTTGTTTACTTGTAAACCGTCTGGGAACCGTTGGCTCATTCATTTGGGCCGAAAAGCGGTCTGGTAGCCTTCTTGAAGACTCCTCAGAACACAGAACATCTTCTTCGCCACACTTCACGGGATATTATTCGCAGGCGATCAACCCAGACTTCAAAGACACACACTGCTGCTATCCTGACATAGACGACCCATTCACTTGGACGTAGGACGTCTCACTAATTTTTTGAAGGGTAACATTTACTAAAAAAACCCAAGATTAGTACAGAAAACCACAAAGTTCCCTTTTTTTGTTTGATTTAACAACTAAACAACTAATTTATCTAGTGGGGGATCAATTTATCGGGATCCTTCAGACAGACATAATAGGCAAGCGGCGCTCAGGCATTATATTTATTTTGCAACATTATTAAAAATAATTTTAACTCACTTATCCATCCTGAGTCAAGAATTAGAGCTAGTCATTCATTATCAACGAATTGTAACTCAAGTTTCATGCTATTAAAAACTGGTTACAGCATATGTCGTATCAATTTTTGGCGAATTTACTTCATTTTTTAATATTAAAAACAACGTTTTGTCTGCTTTTTTTTCTATCTAATCATGTAAAACACTTAATTATTTTATTACGTTTTAAAAATGAAATGTAATTTAAGAATTTCTGTAAGTACGGTCCTACTTCATTTTCACTGTAAATATTTATACTTAATGAAACTTAAATATCCTTAACGTTTAAGTATACATAAATTTTTAATAAAGAGATAAATTGTTTAAAAAACATACAGAATTAAAAAATAAACAGGATCGTACTTAGTAAAGTACAACATTGGAGGAACTAGCCTAAAAGTGAATGCGACAACAGGTTGCCCACGGCAACGGGCTATATCCCGGAATCCTGGAGGGAAGTCAAAGCGGTCCTTATACCCAAGCCTGAGAAAAATCCATTTCAGACCATGTTATACAGATCGATTAGTCTTACATCATTTATGATAAAAGTGACACAAAACTGGTTGAAAAGCACACCAGAGAAACCTCCTTAAAAGAGAGGCCACTCCGCCAAAATCAGCGTGCTTATCAACCTGGAAAATTCTGTGAAACAGCTATACACCAACTGGTGTCAAAAGTAAAAGATTCACTGAACAACAAGAAAATTGCTTTCGTGCCTTTCATTGATATAGAAGGAGCCTTTGACCATATCTCACTCAATTCTAGAGTCAGAGCAGCCAGGCAGTATGCGATAAATGACATCATCTGTAGATGGTTCATATCCATGTTAAACCTTAGGAACATAAACTATTGGAGAAACTACCCAAAAAGTGAATGTGGCAAAAGGTTGTCCACAGGAAGCGTTCCTCTCACCTCTCCAGTGGAACCTAGTCGCAGACGAACTTAAAAAAAAACTCAACGAACTAGGCTACTTCGCCCAGGGCTACGCGGATGACATAAACGTAGTAATCAAGGGCGGTTTCCCAGAACGGTATCTAACATACAAGATGATCTGAGAACTATTGAAGAATGGTGTAAAGAAGAGAAACTTCATAGAAGAGAACCTTAAAGCCCGTAACAAACTTTAAGTTTTTTCAAGGATGCTAAATATCCGAATGTCCAAAATCAAGATGACACTGATGTCACGATAGAAAGTGATTGGGAGCACATGGGAACTAAAACCGTCAGTCGTACACTGGTTGTAGACGGCAGTTTTGAGACCCATGATAACATATGGTGTACTAGTAAATAAGCTATGACAGTTCTGACACACTGGTAATTTTTTGGCTCATTCAAGGTCACTCGTGACGTCCTCAGACCCCACTAGACGAGTCTCGGAACAACTTTTAACAGGCCTCGAACATGTCTCGAACAGCTTTTATCAGGTCTCGAACAGCTTTTAACAGGCCTCGAACAGCTTTTAACAAATCTCGAATAGCTTTTAACAGATCTCGAACAGCTTTTAACAGTTATTTAACAGCGCATCAAAACTGACAAGCGGATCAAACCTGCTCAAAAACTGTTCAGAGACCTATTAAAAGCTGTTAGAGGCCTGTTAAAAGTTATTCCGAGACTCGTCTGGTGGTGTCTGATGACGCCACGAGTGACCTTGAATGAGCCAAAAAATTACCAGAATGGACCTTATAGCGATTTCCCATATTAATTTCCATAAGGGTGTGCCAGATATGTAATAGCTTATCTACTTGCACTAGTATCTGGGCATAAAATAAACTAAAGGTATGCAACTTTGGAGCTATCTAAATTACAGAGGCTAGCATGTCGCTACATAACCGGTACAATTAAAAGTACACCGTCAGGGACCACGAAAACAATTCTTAATCTTCCTATTGACCTCATCGTCAAAGCGGAGGCTAGAATTTTAGCATATCGGCTACAGCAAATAAAGAAGAAATGGTGGACAAGAATAAATAGTCTATATTGGTCTTACCGCAAGTATAGGTAATTCAATGTGTTAGAAAGAGAACGTATCTATCTCAGTTACTATTAGTCCAAATGGAAATCGGCTCTCGTCTTCACGTACTGGAGCTGAAGTCCTAAGGTACAAGACCCGGTTGTACCTTGGAACAATTTGCATCAACAGTTTCCTTTCAGTTATCAATATGATATGACATTAACTTTTTGCGAATTTTGATATAGATAGTCAAAATAATAGTGAGTAAATTGGTCCATTTTATGAAAAGCCGAAGAAGTAAAATAAAAATAGAAAAATGCTCCAAGGTACAATACTCTCTCCTACAGATCCATTTGCCAAATTTGGCCATGAAGAGTGCAACACTTGCGAACAATTTAAACAAAATAACTTAATTCCAAGAAAGCTAAAACTGAACAAAGCACATCAAGGTACCTCTACAGACAGCAGGAAAAGATTGTAGACCCATCCACATTAGTAGTTTCTGCTGATATGCAAAAAAATCATCATATTGCCACCATGAAAGTTTTGTTCCACAGGAGACAATTCTTTTGCTAAAACTTTTGCTGTTATATGATGACCAAAAGGAGGAGGATTTGATTAGCACCATAGATACATGAAGTACAACATAATATTACGTTTTTTTTGGCCACCCTGTATTTTTATTATTCCTCTACTCAATATATTTTAATTTCATACTCGCTTAATATCGCCTTCTTATTTCCTCGCGTCATGTCCCTCTCTTCTCTTGGTATTTCGATAAAATGTCTTTCCCATGTTAATAATGATCTTCTCTTTGCCTACTCAGTCAAAATAACGAACTTTATATCGTTCGTGTCGCTTACTGTAGATTTCTTTTTTTTCTCCCCCTCATCTTATAGAGTAAGTTTTTATTATATTATATTTCCACTAAAATTCTTTGATATCATTATTAATTATTTCGACGCTTTTAACTTTTATTTACCGTTATTTTTAATTCTTTTGCCGGTATATATTTTTTTTGTTATATTTAATCAAAAGTTCATATCTTATTTTTTTATAACAATATAAATTATCTGATGTCTGTGTCTCGTTTTACCAAAAATAGAATCTATTTTTTAATTTGTTTTTACAGATTGTCTTAGAATTTAATTAATTATCATGGTTTTATATTCTTTTTCAAAAACAGAGACCAGGAAATCTGGTAATTTATAAGATTTTTGTCTTATATTTACTTTATGTGAACTTTTAAGTTTTTTTCCTTTGGACCAAGTTTTTTTTCCTTTGGACCAAGTCTTTTTTCCTTTGGACCAAGTTTTTTTTTCCTTTGAACCAAGTTTTTTTTCTCCCTTGGACGATATTTTTTTTCTTTGGGAATACGTTCTTTTGGAACAAGCTTGCGTTCCTTTGACTACATTTTTTCCTGGACTACGTTTTCTTGGATTACGTTTTTGGACCAAGCTATCAAGTTTCCTTTAGAGAAGGACGATAGGAAAGACCCCAAGAAAAGCCAAGTTTTTTTTTAAAAAAGAAAAAATCTCTGGAACTTTTTTATCGTAAAATAAACAAATATAACGTTTAATTTAAGTTGAATTTCCTTAACCCAAAAAAAAAGAAAGGATGGATTTTGAAATATATCATAGTTTTTATTGTCAATTGTTTCTAATTACATCAAAAAATCTCTAATTACATCAAAAAATCAATTTGACTGGCGTCCAACACTTTTTTTTAAATATATTACTTCTGATATATTTCGAATTCTATTCGTGGAACGAACCCATAATAAAAATATTTGAGCTTAATCACATTAATTATTTATTATCAACAAAGTAAAGTATCGTTTCAATAATTTTGTTCCAGCTAAAATAAAAATTGTTGCTTTTACACTTTTTTGGTACAAGTAATCAATTTAAATGAAATTGTTGAAGTAAATTACTTTGAGACAGATCATACATTTATGAATGCACTAAGGGAAATATTTATTTATGACAATTAAAATATTATTATGTGTAAGAAATACGATTTGGTATATTGCCACACAAATAATCAATATGTGGTTGCATGCTTTATTTCAAGTTTGTAAAGAAATATTGTCTACATATTAAAAAACATTCATTAACATTAAAAATTTAATATTCTGTCTTATTTTTTTTCTTTCATGAAGGTACTTTCACTTTTACCTAAAAGTAACGTAACAAGAGCTCCGCTCTACTCAGCCCTTAGCCTTATAGATAAACAGAACTGTAATGTATTTACCTTCCATTATTTTACACAGAATAAAAAAATACTGATAGGTTTTATACTTATTTACTTTTACGTTTACTCATGTGAAATGAAATGAATATTCTATTTCTGAGGCAAATGTTTACATGGTTCCGATACCTGGTTGACGTTAGTTGAATTACCCCCCCCCCCCCCGTCACCTGTCATACGTCAAAGTATTAGCTCCAACATTGCCAAGTTTACATATATCACCAGAACAATACAATGTTCGCTCATTTACACCCCAACCAACCAAATAAAACGAAAATCTTAGATATCAGTCTCGGTGGCATAGATCGTTGGCTGTCGGTCATATTCATTTAAGGCTATTTAGATGCTAGATCAACATGAGTTCCTGCCTCGTATCTTGCAGTAAAATTTTAATTTAAAAATTTCAGTGTTGGATACTTAGCTCGAATAGGTAAACCGCATTAATTTTCCTACACCTAAAGCCAAATGGCGCCATCAATCCTCAATAAGTGGCCCCAGAGCACCACGGCAAATAATAATACAAGCCATTGGCTTCTGGGGTTCACTCGAGTAAATAATCTATGACAATTCTGGCGCACTCCTTGTGGAAATTAACATGGGAACTCGCCAAGGTCCATTCTGGTAATTTTTCGGCTCATTCAAGATCACTCGTGACGTCATCAGACGAGAGCTGTTCGAGACTTATTCAAAAGCTGTTCGAGACTTGTTGTTCAAAAGCTGTTCGAGACCTGTTCAAAAGCTGTTTAAAGCTGTTCGATACCTCAAGAGCAGTTTAAAGCTGTTAGAGACCTCAAAAGCTGTTCGAGACCTGTAGCTGTTAGAGACCTGTTTAAAGCTGTTCGAGAGCTTTTGAACAGGTCTCGAACAACTTTAAACAGCTCTTGAAGAGGTCCCGAACAGCTTTTGAACAGCTCTCGTCTGATGACGTCACGAGTGATCTTGAATGAGCCAAAAAATTACCAAAATGGACCTTGGCGATTTCCTATGTTAATTTCCATAAGGAGTGCGCCCGAACCGTCATAGCTTATCTACTCACTCGTAAGGGGGTGAAATATAGGGTGAGTATTATTATTATTTTTTACCAAAAATGACTAAAATTAAATGAACGTAACAAAATAAGTAAAAATTAAAAAATAATCCGGACACATCTATGTCTATCTATGTCTTTATTCTCATAAAATATCTTGTAGCAATTAACGAAATAAATCAATGGGGATTTTATTTTATCTCTCACAATACATCACTCTGAACAAGACTTTCCATTAAACTATCACCTATTAATTTTTTAAGCAAATAAAACGAAACACAACACAATAAATCTCATTTGTTTAATTGGAGGCTATTATCTATTTCATTTAATTGCTTTGGTAGGTTCGAATTACTACCAGTGGTGTAGTTAGTTCAATATTTTTACTGTACTATAAAAAAAAATCATTTATCTACGCCATAATAAATTTCATATAGTTGAAACTTAATCTTCAGGTTTGATATTAGATACCTTAATAGTGATGTTCATGAATAAATTAATATTAATATGTCGATTCTTCGACACTATAAAAAATTATTTTTTAATGGGTTATTACACCCTGTATATATTTTTAATTTTACTACGGTATATAATGAACTGATAATATAGATATTAATATAATTATACAAATTAAAATATTTATCGTGAAATGATAACTACTTTTATTTACAGTTGGAAGCCATTTTTTTTAACTGGTTTTATAGCTTTTATTTATCAAGATTATACAAAAAAGTTGATTATTATTAATTAATTTATCTGCTAATATTTTTTTTTTGTTCGTTAATGAATAAGATTAAAAATTAATATGTAAATTTTAAAAACTAGATACAATTATTTTTGAAAATTTTATAGTTATTTATGTAAAAATTGGTTCTAGTTATTTTTTCTGTACAATTTTTAAAAATTTCACACAAATTTGAAGATTCTAAATGATTTTTAAAATTATTTCTAAAAAATTCACGCGTTTAACTTTTTTTCGAATTATAATTTCTGTTTTATATTTATATTAGAAAAATTGTCTACATTTCCTATTATTTAATAGTAATTTATTTTTTTTTAAATTATGATATTCGCATATGAATACGTCGAACGAAAAGAGTAAAAAATATAATTAGAGATAATTTTCAAAACCCACAAGTTAGATAAAAGAGATAAAGAAGAAAGCATTCAGTACCTTTCGTAATACATAATTAGTGACCATATGCATATATTATTATATTCGATCTGTGGAGATGGTAGGAAATTATAATAAGTTTTTAAAAAATACAAAAGGTTAAAAAAAAGTGCGTTATCATTCCGTACTAATGATCCCAATATTGTTGAAGTAATAAAATTATAATTATAGGCGTCAAGTGCCGACAGAATAATGGAGAAGATATGTCAAAAATATTGAAAGAAAAAAATTATATGATCCATTATGTTATAGTTGAAATAGAAATTGGTTTTACAATGCTTATTATCAGAGATTTTTTTTACTAACAGAGGTGTAGTTAAAAAAAAAATATAACCACAGAAATCCGTTCGAACATCACATGTGTTGGTGTCAAATATTTGTTTTAGGTTTTTTTTTTAGTGTATACTGGAACTAAATCGTTTGTAATTAAAATTTTTATTTTAAAAGATAGTTGGAGCTGAAGATAACTGTAAAGCTTTTAAATTGATTTTACATGCAAAGTGAAATTGAAAATATTATTTTAAGTCCCACTCAAAAAAAGTTTTTTCATAACAAAAATATATCGAAAAAAAAAACGTTGACAGATTAAATTTTAGAATAGTAAATTTTTTAACGATCCCATATTTTAATTTATCTACCAATAAAATTTTCTTTAATAGAATTAGATTCGGTAAAAAAATCTTAGACAAATTAGATTGAGTCAGCTGTACAAAATAAAAAAATACAGCTGCCAAAAATTTGTCTATCTATGTATTTTAAAATTTTATTATACAGAAAAAAAAAACCTTAACCTTAAGTCAATTTAATTTGTTTAACTTAAAAATTTTATTTAACAAAATTAAGATTTGATAAAAAAAACTTAAGACAAATTAAATTGCAGCAGCTATAAAGTTAAAAAAATTACAGTTGCCATAATTTGTCTATATGTACATTTTAATATGTTTATAGCTGCCATAATTTAATTTGTCTAACTAAGGATTGTCTTCAAAATTTTATTTAACAAAATTAGATTTGATAAAAAATCTTAAGACAAATTAAATTGCAGCAGCTGTAAAGTTAAAAAAAATACAGTTGCCATAATTTGTCTATCTGTGCATTTTAATATGTTCAGAGCTGCCATAATTTAATTTGTCTAACTAAGGATTGTCTTCAAAATTTTATTTAACAAAATTAGATTTGATAAAAAATCTTAAGACAAATTAAATTGCAGCAGCTGTAAAATTAAAAAATTACAGTTGCCATCATTTGTCTATATGTACATTTTAATATGTTTATAGCTGCCATAATTTAATTTGTCTAACCAAAGATTGTACTTAAAAATTTTATTTAACAAAATTAGATTTGATAAAAAAATCTTGGACAAATTAAATTGCAGCAGCTATAAAGTTAAAAAAATTACAGTTGCCATAATTTGTCTATATGTACATTTTAATATGTTTATAGCTGCCATAATTTAATTTGTCTAACCAAGGATTGTCTTAAAAATTTGATTTAACAAAATTAGATTTGACAAAAAAATCTTAAGACAAATTAAATTGCAGCAGCTATAAAGTTAAAAAAATACAGTTGCCATAATTTGTCTATCTGTGCATTTTAATATATTTATAGCTGCAATAATTTAATTTGTCTAACTTAGGATTGTCTTAAAAATTTTATTTAACAAAATTAGATTTGATAAAAAAATCATGGACAAATTAAATTGCAGCAGCTGTAAAATTAAAAAAATACAGTTGCCATAATTTGTCTATATGTGCATTTTAATATGTTTATAGATGCCATAATTTAATTTGTCTAAGTAAGGATTGTCTTAATAATTTTATTTAACAAAATTATAATTGATAAAAAAATCTTTAAGATAAATTAATTTGCAGCAGCTGTTAAGTTAAAAAAATTACAGTTGTCATAATTTGTCTATCTGTGCATTTTAATATATTTACAGCTGCCATAATTTAATTTGTCTAACCAAGGATTGTCTTAAAAATTTGATTTAACAAAATTAGATTTGACAAAAAAATCTTAAGACAAATTAAATTGCAGCAGCTATAAAGTTAAAAAAATACAGTTGCCATAATTTGTCTATCTGTGCATTTTAATATATTTATAGCTGCAATAATTTAATTTGTCTAACTTAGGATTGTCTTAAAAATTTTATTTAACAAAATTAGATTTGATAAAAAAATCATGGACAAATTAAATTGCAGCAGCTGTAAAATTAAAAAAATACAGTTGCCATAATTTGTCTATATGTGCATTTTAATATGTTTATAGATGCCATAATTTAATTTGTCTAAGTAAGGATTGTCTTAATAATTTTATTTAACAAAATTATAATTGATAAAAAAATCTTTAAGATAAATTAATTTGCAGCAGCTGTTAAGTTAAAAAAATTACAGTTGTCATAATTTGTCTATCTGTGCATTTTAATATATTTACAGCTGCCATAATTTAATTTGTTTAATCAAGGATTGTCTTAAAAATTTTAATTAACAAAATTAGATTTGATAAAAAATCTTGGACAAATTAAACTGCAGCAGCTATAAAGTTAAAAAAAATACAGTTGCCATAATTTGTCTATCTGTGCATTTTAATATATTTATAGCTGCCATAATTTAATTTGTATAACTAAGGATTGTCTTCAAAATTTTATTTAACAAAATTAGATGTGATAAAAAATCTTAAGACAAATTAAATTGCGGCAGCTGTAAAGTTAAAAAAAATACAGTTGCCATAATTTAATTTGTCTAACTAAGGATTGTCTTCAAAATTTTATTTAACAAAATTAGATTTGATAAAAAAATCTTGGACAAATTAAATTGCAGCAGCTATAAAGTTAAAAAAATTACAGTTGCCATAATTTGTCTATATGTGCATTTTAATATGTTTATAGATGCCATAATTTAATTTGTCTAAATAAGGAGTGTCTTAAAATTTTATTTAACAAAATTAGATGTGATAAAAAATTCTTAAGACAAATTAAATTGCGGCAGCTGTAAAGTTAAAAAAAATACAGTTGCCATAATTTGTCTATCTGTGCATTTTAATATGTTTATAGATGCCATAATTTAATTTGTATAAGTAAGGATTGTCTTAATAATTTTATTTAACAAAATTAGAATTGATAAAAAAATCTTGGACAAATTAAATTACAGAAGCTGTAAAATTAAAAAATTACAGTTACCATAATTTGTCTATTTGTGCATTTTAATATGTTTATAGCTGCCATAATTTAATTTGTCTAACCAAAGATTGTCTTAAAAATTTTATTTAACAAAATTAGATTTGATAAAAAAATCTTGGGACAAATTAAATTGCAGCAGGTGTAAAGTCAAAAAAATTACAGTTGCCATAATTTGTCTATCTGTGCATTTTAATATGTTTATAGATGCCATAATTTAATTTGTCTAAGTAAGGATTGTCTTAATAATTTTATTTAACAAAATTAGAATTGATAAAAAAATCTTTAAGACAAATTAAATTGCAGCAGCTGTAAAGTTAAAAAAATTACAGTTGCCATAATTTGTCTATTTGTGCATTTTAATATGTTTAGAGCTGCCATAATTTAATTTGTCTAATTAAGGATTGTCTTCAAAAGTTTATTTAACAAAATTAGATTTGATAAAAAAATTTTGGACAAATTAAATTGCAGCAGCTGTAAAATTAAAAAATTACAGTTGCCATAATTTGTCTATCTGTGCATTTTAATATGTTTAGAGCTGCCATAATTTAATTTGTCTAACTAAGGATTGTCTTCAAAATTTTATTTAACAAAATTAGATTTGATAAAAAATCTTAAGACAAATTAAATTGCAGCAGCTGTAAAATTAAAAAATTACAGTTGCCATCATTTGTCTATATGTACATTTTAATATGTTTATAGCTGCCATAATTTAATTTGTCTAACCAAAGATTGTCTTAAAAATTTTATTTAACAAAATTAGATTTGATAAAAAAATCTTGGGACAAATTAAATTGCAGCAGGTGTAAAGTCAAAAAAATTACAGTTGCCATAATTTGTCTATCTGTGCATTTTAATATGTTTATAGCTGTCATAATTTAATTTGTCTAACTAAGAAGTGTCTTAAAATTTTATTTAACAAAATTAGAATTGATAAAAAAATCTTTAAGACAAATTAAATTGCAGCAGCTGTAAAGTTAAAAAAATTACAGTTGCCATAATTTGTCTATTTGTGCATTTTAATATGTTTAGAGCTGCCATAATTTAATTTGTCTAATTAAGGATTGTCTTCAAAAGTTTATTTAACAAAATTAGATTTGATAAAAAAATTTTGGACAAATTAAATTGCAGCAGCTGTAAAATTAAAAAATTACAGTTGCCATAATTTGTCTATCTGTGCATTTTAATATGTTTAGAGCTGCCATAATTTAATTTGTCTAACTAAGGATTGTCTTCAAAATTTTATTTAACAAAATTAGATTTGATAAAAAATCTTAAGACAAATTAAATTGCAGCAGCTGTAAAATTAAAAAATTACAGTTGCCATCATTTGTCTATATGTACATTTTAATATGTTTATAGCTGCCATAATTTAATTTGTCTAACCAAAGATTGTCTTAAAAATTTTATTTAACAAAATTAGATTTGATAAAAAAATCTTGGGACAAATTAAATTGCAGCAGGTGTAAAGTCAAAAAAATTACAGTTGCCATAATTTGTCTATCTGTGCATTTTAATATGTTTATAGCTGTCATAATTTAATTTGTCTAACTAAGAAGTGTCTTAAAATTTTATTTAACAAAATTAGATTTGATAAAAATTTCTTAAGACAAATTAAATTGCGGCAGCTGTAAAAAGTTGCCATAATTTGTTAATCTGTGCATTTTAAAATTTTTACAGCTGCCATTATTTAATTTGTCTAACTAAGCATTGTCTTAAAATTTTATTTACTGGAATTAGATTTGATAAAAAAAATTAGACAAATTAAATTGCAACAGCTATAAAAATACAATTGCCATAATTTAATTTGTCCAACTATGCACTGTTTTAAAATTTTATTTAACAGAACTAAATTTGGTAAAAAAAAAATTAGACAAATTAAATTGCACCAGCTATAAAAATACAATTGCCATAATTTGTTTATCTGTGCATTTTAAAATTTTTATAGCTGCCATAATTTAATTTGTCTAACTATGCATTGTTTTAAAATTTTATTTAACAGAATTAAATTTGATAACAAAAATTAGACACATTAAATTGCAACAACTGTAAAAAATTACAGTTGTCATAATTTAAGTTGTCTAACTATTCATTGTCTTGAAACTTTGTTTAACAGAATTAAATTTGATAAAAAATTAGACAAATTAGATTTCATCTATAAAAAATAAAAAAATATACAGTTGCTATAATTTAATTTGTCTTAAATTTTTTTTAACAGAATTAGATTTGATAAAAAAATTAGACAAATTAAATTTCAACAGCTATAAAAAATAGAAAAAAATTACAGTTGCCATGATTTAATTTGTCTAACTATTCATTGTCTTAAAATTTTGTTTAACAGAATTAAATTTGATAAAAAAATCAGACAAATTAAATTTCAACAACTATAAAAAATAAAAAAATATACAATTGCCATAATTTAATTTGTCTTAAAAAATTTTTTAACAGAATTAGATTTGATAAAAAAATTAGACAAATTAAATTTCAACAGCTATAAAAAATTGAAAAAAATTACAGTTGCCATGATTTAATTTGTCTAACTATTCATTGTCTTAAAATTTTGTTTAACAGAATTAAATTTGATAAAAAAATTAGACAAGTTAAATTTCAACAGCTATAAAAAATTGAAAAAAATTACAGTTGCCATAATTTAATTTGTCTAACTATACATTGTTTTAATATTTTGTGTAACAAAATTAGATTTGATAAAAAAATTAGACAAATTAAATTTCAATAGCCATAAAAAATGGAAAAAATTACAGTTTTCATAATTTAATTTGTCTAACTATTCCTTGTCTTAAAATTTTGTTTAACAGAATTAAATTTGATAAAAAAATTAGACAAATTAAATTTCAACAGCTGTAAAAAATAAAAAAAATTACAGTTGCCATAATTTAATTTGTCTTAAAATTTTGTATAACAGAATTAGATTTGATAAAAAAATTAGACAAATTAAATTTCAACAGCTATAAAAATTTAAAAAAAAAATTCAGTTGCCATAATTTAATTTGTCTAACTATGCACCGTCTTAAAATTTTGATAAAAAAAATTAAGACAAATTAAATTTCAACAGCTATAAAAATTTAAAAAAAATTACAGTTGCCATAATTTAATTTGTCTAACTATGTACTGTCTTAAAATTTTGATAAAAAAAATTAGACAAATTAAATTGCAACAGCTATAAAAATACAGTTGGCATAATTTGTTTATCGGTGTAATTAAAAAAATTTACAGCTGCCATAATTTAATTTCTCTAACTCTGCATTGTTTTAAAATTTTGAAAAACTAGATGTAAAAAATGAATAAAAATACAGCTGCCATAATTTAATTTGTCAATAAAATTTGTTTTAAATATAAATTATAGTCTGATAATAAATAATTATTAATCAATAAATCATTACATCAATCTGTAATATTACTTACTTCCTGGGTTTATCTAAAACGATATGTATCTATTAACGAAGTAGGTATATGTGTGTCGAATAGGTGTTAAAATAATCAATGACCGAACAGCTGGTATACATCGTTTCGATGGGATTAAATTCATTTAATGTCCGATTATGTGATTATCATTAAACTCAAATAATAATGATGTAGTTACAGGTTTTTCAGAGATAACAATGTCCGGTGGGCAATGCAATATCTTCATTTAACTAAAACGTTTTGATATTTGCCTATAATAACGTCAATTTTATGATTTAACGAACAAAAATTTATAGTATAAAACCCACAACTAATTTATTTTATAGAAATAAAATTTTGTTTTATAGAGTCTAATAAGAGGTTAGTTAATAACTTTTAGCTGAGGTCAAGTTATTTTTTATTCAAAATTGTGTTACTTTAATTTATAGGATTGCCTTGCTAGTATTGATCTGTTCATAATTTAATAAGATTGCCCAAGTAGCTAGTCTACGATTGTTCTACCGCAACTATAGGGGATTCAACGTGTTAGAGAGAGAGGTATAGGAAATTCAGCGTGTCAGAAAGAGAGAGCCGGTCTTCAGGTCCCTCAGCTACGTCAGCTGTCAGACCTGACATAGTAGATAGTCTACGTTTGTTCTACCGCAACTATAGGGAATTCAACGTGTTAGAGAGAGAGGTATAGGAAATTCAGCATGTCAGAAAGAGAGAGCCGGTCTTCAGGTCCCTCAATTACGTCAGCATCCTCTGGTAGTGCTGTTAGACCTGACTAGCTGTCAGACCTGACGTAGTAGATAGTCTACGTTTGTTCTACCGCAACGATAGGGAATTTAAGGGGTTAGAGAGAGATGTATAGGAAATGCAGCGTGTCAGAAAGAGAGAGCCGGTCTTCAGGTCCCTCAGCTACGTCAGCTGTCAGACCTGACATAGTAGATAGTCTACGTTTGTTCTACCGCAACTATAGGGAATTTAAGGGGTTAGAGAGAGAGGTATAGGAAATGCAGCGTGTCAGAAAGAGAGAGCCGGTCTTCAGGTCCCTCAGCTACGTCAGCTGTCAGACCTGACATAGTAGATAGTCTACGTTTGTTCTACCGCAACTATAGGGAATTTAAGGGGTTAGAGAGAGAGGTATAGGAAATGCAGCGTGTCAGAAAGAGAGAGCCGGTCTTCAGGTCCCTCAGCTACGTCAGCTGTCAGACCTGACATAGTAGATAGTCTACGTTTGTTCTACCGCAACTATAGGGAATTCAACGTGTTAGAGAGAGAGGAATAGGAAATTAAGCGTGTCAGAAAGAGAGAGCCGGTCTTCAGGTCCCTCAGCTACGTCAGCTGTCAGACCTGACATAGTAGATAGTCTACGTTTGTTCTACCGCAACTATAGGGAATTCAACGGGTTAGAGAGAGAGGTATAGGAAATTTAGCTTGTCAGAAAGATAGAGCCCGCCTTCAGGTTACTCAGCTACGTCAGGTCTGACAGCAGTACCAGACTCTCTCTCTTCCTGATACGCTGAATTTCCTATACCTTTCTCTATGACACGTTTAATTCCCTATACTTACGGTAGAACAAAAGTAGACTATCTACTTTCCGATAAAAAAGAATTGATATTCTATAAACAATACTTATTTTATACCTTGACAACGTTGCCGCTTCTAAGTTGTGTCTGAAAACTATGAATTTCATATTTTTATATAAAAATTGATTGATTTTGGTTATTAGCAAATATTTTAGTACGGTGCTGTAACTATCAAATTACTAACTACTATTAAATATTTCCTAAATCTTTCATGTACATCCTTAACTTGGACTTCTATTACATTCATTAATATGCATACATTACGACAAATCTCTTGGAAGTACAGGAATTTTTTTTAAGATAGCGCACGCACACGCCATGCCAGTTACAATAACAACACACTGTGTTTTTAATGAATTTCTGTATATAATTAATTAAAAAGTCACTGCTTTACACATTTTAGACACCTATAATTTTACCACTAAGCGCCTCGTGCGTTCTGAATTAGTCAAAAGTCAGTGGCAGATCGCCATAAAGAAAAACAGGTAAGTAATTATAATATAATTGAGCATTTAAAATAAAAATATACAGCGTGTTTCATAAAGTTGTTTTATTATTAAACCCAATCCCATAAAAATCCCAGTAGTAGTGTTTTGAATTTAGTAAATAATCCGGACTCCGGAAAATTATTCATATACTTCGGTATAACATACAATTTTAAAAATACACTGTGTATTTAATTGGAATTTTCGTTATTATAAAAATGAAAAGTTTAGAGAATATAAAAACTTTTTTCAAAGAAAAAAAACTAAAATCGATATATTCACGCTTATCTTTAATTTTGATGTTAATAATGTTAATATAAACCAGTTGAAAATGTACAAGCTAACATTGCCAAGACGAGCTTTTAATTCACAAATTTTAAAACTTTAGACCTTTATAACCATTTTGTTTTAACAGGCACAAATTTTTTGTCATACAATTTTTTGATTATTTTTAATCTTATACAAATAAAAAAAAATCACAAATATAACTTCCGACCCATATAACTTTTTTGTCTGATTTTTTTTGTTTACTATTTTTATGGTGAATTCGAATCTGAAATAATAATATTAAGAATCTATGGGATTTATAGAATTTTTTAGAGTTCGTCAAAAATGTTTGTTCAAAAAGAAACATAGAAAAAATAAATTAATCAAGAATCAAAGCGTTATAAACAAAACGAGAATAAGACTAAGCAAGTATACAAAGATCAGAAGATAAAGACAAAAAATAGAGCCAGAAATGAACAAAAAAAAACATTACAAATGGAAATAAATACAAAAATTAGAGAAGAAAATCATAAATATAAATAAATAATATATTGAAGAAGACAATATTGAAACGTTCCTACCCCAATTCACTCAATCTCTAAGTAATTCCCATTTTTTAAATTATATTATTTTTTCCTTTATCTTTCTATTTACGTAGAACATATATGTATATTCTAATTCTATTTTTCCTGTATAAAATTTGCTCTTAAAATTCGTAAAAAGGACCCAACATATCCCTCTTAGTTTCAATAAATACTGAGCAAAAACCCCTCCCTTCCAACATCCTTTTCAACAAAACTAAAGAACCCGTCCTAAAAACCGAATGGGATCGGTTAAACTATCTGATCAGACTCCAGATCAACACCCACAACCAAGAAAAATGGATCGAGATACATCCAACAGCAACCACAGGGACGGTTCCAGGTTCTGGAACTAACTCAACATCCTCACAGGTTAAAATACCAAGTCCCATTTCCACCTACAGATGAACAGACAAAATTTGAAGGGAATTTGATGCTCTATAACTTTATACTGGAACATTTTGCACTAAAATGCACATTATTTCACCCCCTCTAGCGGCGAAATTATTGGACATTTTGGAAAAAGTTTAAGACAAAAGTTGTAGGGAATTTGATGGTCTATAAGTTTAGACCAATAAATTTTGCACTAAAATGCATTGTTTGTCCTCAAAATTTGGGAATAGTCAGGAAAAACCTACGTGAACATTATTTCGCGCCATCTAGCGGCCAAATTATTAGAAATTCTAGACAACGTTTCAGACATAATTTGTAGGGAATTTGATAATCTATAACTTTGTACTGGAACATTTTGCACTAAAATGCATTGTTTGTCCCAAAATTTGGGAAAAGTCAGAAAAAACCTACGTACATATTATTTCGCGCCATCTAGCGGCCAAATTATTAGGAATTCTGGACAACGTTTCAGACAAAATTTGTAGGGAATTTGATAATCCATAACTTTGTACCGGAACATTTTGCACTAAAATGCATTGTTTGTCCTTAAAATTTGAGAAAAATCAGAAAAAACCTACGTACATATTATTTCGCGCCAACTAGCGGCCAAATTATTATTAATTCTGGACAACGTTTCAGACAAAATTTGTAGGGAATTTCATAATCTATAACTTTGTACTTTAACATTTTGCACTAAAATGCATTGTTTGTCCATAAAATTTGAGAAAAGTCAGGAAAAACCTACGTACATATTATTTCGCGCCAACTAGCGGCCAAATTATTAGGAATTCTGGACAACGTTTCAGACAAAATTTGTAGGGAATTTCATAATCTATAACTTTGTACTTTAACATTTTTCACTAAAATGCATTGTTTGTCCTTAAAATTTGAGAAAAATCAGAAAAAACCTACGTACATATTATTTCGCGCCAACTAGCGGCCAAATTATTAGGAATTCTGGACAACGTTTCAGACAAAATTTGTAGGGAATTTGATAATCTATAACTTTGTACTGGAACATTTTGCACTAAAATGCATTGTTTGTCCTTAAAATTTGAGAAAAATCAGAAAAAACCTACGTACATATTATTTCGCGCCAACTAGCGGCCAAATTGTTAGGAATTCTGGACAACGTTTCAGACAAAATTTGTAGGGAATTTGATAATCTATAACTTTGTACTGGAACATTTTGCACTAAAATGCATTGTTTGTCCTTAAAATTTGAGAAAAATCAGAAAAAACCTACGTACATATTATTTCGCGCCAACTAGCGGCCAAATTATTAGGAATTCTGGACAACGTTTCAGACAAAATTTGTAGGGAATTTGATAATTTATAACTTTGTATCGGAACATTTTGCACTAAAATGCATTGTTTATCCTCAAAATTTGAGAAAAGTCAGGAAAAAACTACGTCATTTATAATTGCAAGAATTTCAGTAATTTCTTTTTTCTTTTATTGTTAATTGGAATAGACGGAGCTGGCTGTGGCGCAATAAAGGATACTTTAATCTATTTAAGTACGAGGGTTAATTTAAGGTACCTCTATAGCAAGGCTACGGTCCTCGACACTAGCCCTGGGAACAGATAGTGGAATGGGACAAAGAAGATTAATTAATTAATTTATATATTGTTTGCTAATATTAAAATTTGTTTTAATTCTCAACAATAAATATTACTTCCTTTCCTAGTACCGGTTTACCAAATAACTTTTACCTCTCTTTCCTTATTCCTTTATATTTGTGCGTCTGCTCGCGGAGAGCAGGGGTACGAGGTGGGTTCCTCCTCTCCTTTTCCTTTTTTTTTGTATTTTTTTTGTATGGATAGGTATTTTCTATACCTATATTTATAATTATATTTTAAGAAAAATTCTTTATAGATATCAACGTTATCAATTAAGAAATCAGTGTTTTTATGGTCATTACTTCACACTCGTTCTTATGTAACTATTTTAATAATCTAAAGGGTATCAAACCTTCAATTAAAATACCGCAAGCTCGAAGTTTTATCAGTTCCCGACCACGGCCGTTGCCGTTAGGAAAAAAAATAAATAAGGAAGTTGAAAGTGTCAATCTAGGTCTTATCATCGTCACGTAGCGACCGATAAAAAATTCAAAGGTGTTCATCTCGACCAAGAATGATTCCTTGAAATCGACATTTCTCTTCGAGGAATCGACTGTTAACTAAATAGAGATCTTTATATCTACGGAAGTTTATATGTAGTTTGATAATATGATACATAAACGAAACTAAATTATTACCGAAAAAAAATATTTATAATTAAAGAAAAAATATATGTTTGACATTCATTGAACAACTGTTCTTCGATTGGTTCTTCGAAACGAACGTTTTTCGATGAACGCTGTTAACTTTACGATGATCTTAATATCGCGGTAGCGTGTATGAAGCACGTGAAATAAGATCGTTTATTTTTTGTGGGTCTTAATTTTTTCGTTCTTTACGGGATAATTATAGGGTACCAGCTTCCTTTTCGATTAAATTAGTGTGATAAGTACTGGTGTTAACGATGCTAACTGAAAAACAGGATTTTATTATTATTATCATCATCATCATCGCTTTTTGGGGTATCGAAGGCGGAAAACGATTTTAATGTAATATACAGGGTGGTTATTTTAATAAAAATTCTTAATCAATATTCTTATAAAAATAAACTTGTTGGTATTTATAAATAAAATCACGACCAGAATGTATTTAATTAAAACGTTTTAATAGCTTGTATTTAACATACCAGACATAAGTTCACTTTCCTCAGAAAGTGAATAATCTATTATTTAAAGACCTCCAACTGAAAATTTCTCGGTAGAAATGCCGAGGTATGTTTACAAATTTAGACTAGCGCATCGTTAAGAATCTAAATTTGGTATAAATACTTTGTACGGCGCAGATCATAAACAGGACTTGGTTGGCTATTTTAAAATTAATGTCTCTCGACATGTTGGGTTAATTTAGGAACGCCAGTTTCCTCTTTGAGCTTTAAATTTAGACGGGATTTTATTCGGTTTAAATTGGATATCAAATTTAAACATAGATTTAAAATAAATTAGTTACTAACGAAAAAAATTCTATAAAAACTAAAAAAATAAATATTATCGACGATCTATAAAAAAAGTTTGTAGTCATCAAAAAGGGGTAAACCTTACATGGTTTGAGGTAGTAGATTTCTTTTTCATCAAAGGGAAAGTAAGGTGAACGAGTAAAAAAAAAATCGAGATATCGATGGAAATATCCATTTTGAGGTCCCCCATGAAGATTGAAACAATTTCCAGCGTATGGTCTGTTTGTGTGTCTGTGTCTAATCTTCCACGATAACTGCCGAACCGTTTGACCAATCAAACTGAAATTTGGTATGAAGGGTCGATGTATGCCTGGAATGCGACCATTGATTAAATACGCATTTAACAATTTTTTTATTTTTTTAAATTTTAAGGACAAACTACAATTTAATGCAAAATGTCGTAGTACAAAGTTTTAGAGCATAAAATTCCCTACAACTTTTGTCTTAAGCTTTTTCCAGAATTTCCAAAAGTTACGCCACTAGAGGGCGCGTAAAAAATGTGTGTTAAAATCACTTTATCTTTTGAAACGCCACTGTTTAGTTCCCTTTTTTCTCAACAACGGCTCTCGCCAAGGTGAGCACCGTGACAACCCTCTCTTCCACTTCAACCGTTGAGCAGTTAACATGTAAATTAATATAGTGCTTCGTTATCTACCTGTGTATGATTCTAAACCTAAAATATAATGTCTAATGTGTGGAATTTAAGGTAACAGATCTTTTCCATTTTATTACAAATATGCAAAGACCACGGATCTATTTTATAATTAATCAATCATATGGATCATCGTGCATGAGAGCTCTGTTGCCAAAACTAACAGACTAATTTAGAATTCATTAGGACACGGTCCAGGATATACCAAGGGAGAGCTCCTCTTATGGACACCCCTTTTTTCTGTAATTATATCTTTTTTATATGCGCTGTTGTTAAATGTATTGTGCTATATTCGGAACTATTTATGTCTTGTTCTTACTTTCATTTAAATGTAATGTATCAAACATTACCTTATTAATTGTTGTCGTTTACTAGTAGAATTTAATTGTTGTTTACTAGTAGATGAATTTCTGTTTAATTGTTGTTTACTATTAGATAAACATTGTTTAATTATTTTAAATTTATGTGTTAACCTTTAACGTTTAAAGCTTGCTGATTAAATCTTATCAGAAAGCAGGACGATATGTTTTATTGTTCCACGTCCCCTAAACGTGTAATAATTATAGGGTGGTCCTTCGATATCTTTATTCGACCACGCGATAGCTTATGTGTGATTTTTTGAACCAAACTTCTATTACAACAAGTTCACAAATCAACTAAATGCATTCACTCTGATTCACACAATGTGCATGTATGTTTTCTCTAGTTTTTCTTGATATTGAGGACAAATAAGACACTTTGGAGCAAAATGTTGTAGTACAAAGTTTTAGAGCCTAAAATTCCCTACAACTTTTGTCTCAAACTTTTTCCAGAATTTCCAAGAGTTGCGCCACTAGAGGGCGCGTAAAAAAATGTGCATGTAGGTTTTCTCTAGTTTTTCTTGATTTTGAAGACAAACAATGCATTTATTGCAAAATTTTCTTGTGCAAAGTTGTAAAGCATCAAACTTTCTTTAAGTTTTATATTTAACGTTGTATCGAACTCCTCATAGTTTCGCTGCTAGATGGCGAGAAAAATACACATTTAAAATTCCCTACAACTATTGTATGAAAAATTTTCCCGAATAGTTTTCACACATGATTTTAGGAGATCCTAATTGTAGCAGTGTGATATACAGCGTGCGCATGCGCAGCTTATGTCGTTATCAACATTGAAATATCAATTCGGTAGACGTATTCACCATCGACTCGCTATTTTTAATGTGCTCCATAAATTAATATAATGCTTAGTATTTTGTAATTATAATAATAATAATAAATAATATATTCTCTACCGTCGAGCTGGGAAAATTCTGGTGTGACACAGCCGATTTTTTTATATTGTTTAGGATAGTACAGAAATGCCAAATCCAATTTTTCGACTTCGGCGACCTTCCGGATCACCGCACTTTTTCCAGATTTCGCTCTATTGATTTTTTAAAATTTCCTAAATATTGAGCTAAATATGATTACTGTAGGCCCAACAGTTCCCGGAATACAGATTTCAAAGTTTGGTGAACAAACATTGATAAAACTGCTAAAATTATTCTTCCAGAGGTGATATTTGAAGAAACAACTATACATCAGATTTCCTAAGAAAAGTTTTTACGCAATTATAAAAACAAATTGAGATTCATCCATCCAACTACTGAAGGCAAAAATGTAAATGAAAAACAATCAGGTTTTCCAGGCTAAAGAAGATGCTGACAGGCTGATTGTCACTACAGCTATCGAAAAGGCCTCTGATTTTGAAGCAGTGTTTATTGTAATTGAGGACATAGACTTGTTGGCCTCACGAATCCCACAATAACATCTTCGTTCAAAAATGTGGAAGGGGAAAAACATCAGATATCTTCTTTTCAAACACATCAATATCTTCAGACCACCATCTCATCCCTTTCATCCACGTTTTTAGTGGATGTGATTCCACGTACCTCCTTTTTGGTCAAGGAAAAGGCCAGTTTCTCCCAACTATTCAAAATAATTCCGATCTAAATGAGAAATCAGCGATTTTTACCAAGCCCAATGCAAACGCAAGATGAAGTAATTGAAGCAGGAGAACAACTTATAATCGCAATATATGATGGAAACTGTAGGCCTAATAGTTTACAAGATACAGCTTCTCAAAGTTGGTCAAAAAAGGGTGTCATTTAATGAGAAACAAAGACACAAACATAATTAAAGAAGGTAGGTATAATACTATTAGAAAATTTTGGAAAAAATGAAAAATTAAATTGTAAAGAAGAAATCGAAAATCCGAAGAAAAAAAAAACGCTAAAAAAGGCTAAAAATCGCAAATTAACACCAAAAAATGAATGAAATAAAAAAAATGAGAAAAAAGTAGAAAACAAAAAAAAATGGAAAAAATGAAAAAAATAAAAAAAAAATCATAAAAATGAAAAAAAAAACGAGAAAAAATTAAAAGAATCGAAAAAATCTGAAAAAAATCAGAAAATCGAAAAAAAAAACATAAAATAAAATAAAAAAACTTGAGAAAGAAATTAGAAAATAAGTATTGGGAGAAAAATAAAAAATGAAATTGAAAAGAAGAAGAAATCAAAAAAACGATAAAAATCGCAAAAACAAAAAAAAAGACTCAAAAAAACGCAAGAAATCTAAAAATATCACAAAAAACGCAAAACAATCGCAAAAAAACCGCAACAAAATCACAAAAAAATGAGAAAAAAATCGCAAATTATCACAAAAAATCAATAAAATAAAAACAAATGAGAAAAAATTAGAAAACAAAAAAAAAATAGAAAAACAGAACAATGAGAAAAAATGAGTAAGGATTAGAAAAAATTGAAATAATAAAAAAAGAAACAAAAAATCATAAAAATAAAAAAAACGAGAAAAAATTGGAAAAAATAAAAAAAAACAATAAACTTAAAAAATTTAGAGAGAAATTAGAAAATATTGGGAAAAAAATGAAAATTGTAAAATCCGGAAAAAACACAAGAAATTGAAAAATCGCAAAAAAAAATGGCAACAAAAACACAGAAAAATGACAAAAAAAATCGCAAATATAAAAGGAATAAGAAAAAAATGAAAAAAAATTAGAAAATGAAAAAAATAGAAAAAAAAAACAGAACAATGAGAAAAAATGAGGAAAAAGTAGAACAATCGAAAAAAAATCAGAAAAATGAGAAAAAAGCGAGAAACGAAAAACATCGCAAAAACCAAAGAACAACCAAAAAACCGAAAATAACCATAACAAAATGACAAAATTCGAAAAAAGAAATCCCAAAAAAATCGCAATTGCAAAAAATCAGAAGAATAAGAAAAAATGAAAAAACAAAAGAAAAAAAATAGAAAAAGAAAAACAGAACAATGATGAAAAATTAGAAAAAATATTTTTAACAATAAAATTATTTTTTTGCAAAATAAAACTATTAAAAAAGTCGTTCAGAATTTATAACTTTAAAATCTGGTCACCTAATTAAAATTGAAAAATTTTGAAAGTAAGAAATAATAATTTCCTGATACTTTTTCATTTTTTAGATGGTTACAATTGTTTTGGTTTTTTTGGTTGTTTTTTTTTGAGATTTATTTCGAATTTTTGCGATTTTTTTCATGTTTTTTTTTTCGATTTTTTGCGATTATTTGCACTTGTAATTTTTTTGCGATATTTTTTGGGATTTTGTTACGATTTTTTTTATAACTAAAAAATAATTTCCACAAAAGTACTGAAAAAAATCATTATGATATAAATCAAACCGAGGTTATTTATTTGCAGAAAAAATTTAAAAAAATATTTTTTTACTATACAAATCAGGCGAGTTTAATGGTGTCACAAAAATCTTCTATTTAGGTACCTGACGTCACTAAAATCCCATATTCACTCAAAATTAAAACCCGGTGGCCGTAACATCTGGCAACTAATCAAGTATTATTGGAAGACAATAAACATTTAAATTTTTACACAGAAAGTACATCTAATCGCCATCTATCGAACATTTAGTCAATTAATAGTTTTTGTTATGAAAAACATGGGGTGCTAATTCCGTCTCAATTATATTTTCTAGTATTTTGTATTTTGGTGCACTACTATTTTTTTTTTATTTGTAAGTTTATATATTTTTCTAACTACTATTGGTCATTACCGCTTAGAATAAATCAATGTGTGTTGGAAATATTTTTTTTATTTACCCAGTTTAACCGAATAAGTCAAATTTTGATTCTACAGGGTGACACCGAAGGCTGAACAATTGAGATCGACGACAACCCATATACTGTTACTCAAGATTCGGGTTGAATGTCTGGAGATATGTTAAACTAATTTGATTAGCTAACAAAAAGTGGTGTGATATATTTTAGAGGACGTCTATATATGCACAATTTTCGATATAATATTTGCTTCAAAATACTAATTCAACATTAAAAAAAAGTAAACAAAAAATTATATTATAAGGGTCTGAAATTTTCAGTCCATGACATTTTTAAGTTCGTTGACCATAATATAATTCAAATATGGCGCTTAATTTATTAATTGTACATTTCGCTACTTTGTTTACATAAAAATTTAATAGCAACACTTTAAAAAAAATATGTTTTATCATTCCGGTTACAAATATTGCTCATGGAAGCGTCATTAAAATCATAGAAAATCAAATTTTAATAGGAAAGATAAACAATAAGTTTATTATTTTGTTACAACCTCAAATGATGATTGAAACCCATTAAAATATAATTAAAATAAACTGTTTAATCGAGCAACTATATGTTTTTTTAAGTATCTGGAAAATTAGCTGATTGAAAAAAATATAAAAAAAAAAAATTTTCTTTTTTAGTTGCTTGTTAACGGTGTGAAACCGTTTTTATTAGCTGAGAAAGTGCGGCTTGACGCCGAGTTAAATAACAGTAACTACATCGCATTTACATACATTGATTATTCATCAATTTTTGACAGTTTAAATACAAAACGTCGTGCCGCGCTGGCCCGATATCTTTCAAGAAGTCGACGAATGCGAATGACTATACAAAAATAACCCATTAATCCTGAATGAAAAGACCCTCTGAAAATATTTAGCAAACAAGATACGAGATGTCAATTTTGTTAATCGCCATGGAAATTTGCTTATAAATTGTCCACGGCCCAGTTGATTATAATGGCTTTTTGTTCCTTTTGTATTGGTAACGAAAATTCATCGGCCAGTTTTTACAACACGATTATAATATGCATTACAACATCGATTGCCTGTAAAAATTGTAACAAGAAGAAAAAATTGACGTGTGAGAAACACCTGCCTTCGTCGACAAATGAGAAAATCACACCAGATACAGCGGCGTACGAAAATATTTATATTTAAAAAAGAAACTATAGGTTTCCTATTTGCAACTAAAACTATATAATCAAAAAAAAAAAAAAAATAGGCGACTAGTTTCAGCTGAATAGCCATCTTTAATATCAAGGTTTAATTTAATTTGTATATGATTAAATGTATTTTACTAAGTAAGCCTGAAGATGGTTATTCAGCCGAAACCAGTCGCCATTTTTTGTTAAAAATTACTATAACTTGTGGTCGGCCAGTGGTCGAAATTCGACTGTAATTCATTAAATTTAAAGTTTATGTATCTATTTTTTCATATTTTTCTTTAATTTTAGTCATTTTTTCTTGGTTTTTTTTTATTTTTTATTGTTTTTTTTTTTCAAATTTTCCTCATTCTTCTATTTTTGCCCATATTTCCCTATTTTCCTATATTTCCTTTTTCCTGTTTTTTACTGATTTCAATTTTTTTCCATTTTTCCTATTTTTGCCTATATATCCCTATTTTTTGTTTTTTTCTGATTGTTATTCTGATTGTTTCGATTGTTTCTCAATCTTTCCTCATTTTTTCTCATTGTTTTTTTTGTTTTCTGATTTTTTTTTATTCCACTGATATTTTTCAATTTATTTCAATTCTTTCGATTTTTTTAATTATTGTAGATGGATACAATTATTGCTGTTTTTCTGGTTGTTTTTTGCGATTTTTTTCCGATTTTTGCAATTCTTTTTTGCGATTTTTTTTCCAATTTTTTCCATTATTTCCATTTGCAATTTTTTGCGTTTTTTCACAAATTTTTTGCTATTTTCTGCGGATTTTTTTTTACGATTTTTTTGGGATTTTGTTTCGATTTTTTTACCATTTTTGTTTGTGATTTTTTTGTAATTATTTGTGTTTTATTTCAAATTTTTGATTTTTTATATTCTTCCCGGTTTTTGCGGTTTTTTGCACTTTTTTTCGATTTTTTGCATTTTTTGCGATATTTTTCGATACCTTGATTTTTTTTAGCGACTTTTTAGCGTTTTTTTGCTTATATGCGTCTTTTCATTCGGTTTTTTACAATTTTGTTGATTTTCTCGTTTTTTTCAAATTTCAACAATTTTTTTTAATTTTTTTCCAATATTTTTGACTTTTTTCTATTTTTTTTTTCTAAATTTTTTTATCTTTTCTAATTTTTCCTCATTTTTTTCTTATTGTTCTGTTTTTTTCTATTTCTTTTGTTTTCTGATTTATTTCTCATTTTTTCTTATTCCTCTGATTTTTTTCGAATTATTTGAATTCTATGAATTTTTTTATGGTTACAATTGTTTTAGGCTTTTAGGTTATTTTTTGATTTTTTCAAATTTTTTACCATTTTTTACGATTTTTTTTTTTCAATTCATTTGAATTTTTTTTATTTTTTTATAACGTCACAATTGTTTTTTCCGATTTTCGCAATTTTTTATGATTTTTTTTTTGTTTTTTCAATTGTTTTTTAATTTCCTGTTTTTTCGTATTTTACAATATTTTCTGATTTTCAACTTTTTTTTCTGTTTTGTTTATTTTTTCGGATTTTTTCATCTTTTCTAATTTTTCGTCATTTTTTTCTCAGTGTTCTGTTTTTTTTATTTCTTTTGTTTTCTAATTTTTTTTATTCCTCTGATTTTTTTTCGAATTATGTCAATTTTTTTTTCCTTTTTTAATTTTTTTATATGGTTACAATTGTTTTCGGTTTTTTGGTTGATTATTGCAATAATTTTTTACCATTTTTGCGATTTTTTTACAACTTTTTCCGATTATTTGCAATTGCATTTTTTTTCAATTCTGCCGATTTTTTTTTTATATGGTTACAATTGTTTTCGGTTTTTTGGTTGTTTTTTTGCGATTGTTTTCCAATTTTTTGCCATTTTTTGCAATTTTTTTCCGATTATCTGCATTTTTGCAATTTGTTTTCAATTAAGAATTTTCTCGGTTTTTTTTTTAATTTTTTATAAGGTTGCAATTATTTTAGGTTTTTTGGTTGGTTCTTGGGTTTTTTGCCACTTTTTCAATTTTTTTTGCAATTTTTTGTGCTTTCTTACGATTTTTTTGAATTTTTCTTGCGATTTTTTGCGATATTTTTCGATTCCTTGTTGATTTTTTCCGTTTTACCCATTTTTTTCCTAATTTTCTTATTTTTTTCTATTTTTTCTATCTTTTCCTGTTTCCATTTTTACTGTTTACTCTCTATTTTTTTTTGTATTTTTGCTTATTTCCCTTTTTTCTCATTTTTTCTATTTTTCCATATATTTCTTATTTATTTTTACCTATATTTTACTATTCTTACCTATATTTGACAGTTTTGCCATATTTTTCCCTATTTTTTCTTATTTTTTCTGTTTTTTCATATTGTTTCCAATTTTTACTATTTTTTTGAATTCTTTCCTATTTTTTATATTCTTATCTATACATGTCTTTATTTTCTTATTTTTCCCATTTCTCCCTATTTTTTTGTTTTTTTTACCGTTTTTTTTTTCCTGTTTTTCCTATTTTTCTGACTTTTTTCTTTTTACTGTTTCCGATTTTTTCATTTTTTCCCATTTAAAATTTTTTTTAGTTCTATTTAAAAATATATCCTATTCATAACTAACTTAAGGCGTTATATATAAATCTTCTAAAACTATCTATAAATATTTATTGGTCAATTTTATTTATTCCTGAAGCGAATTGCGCCACTTAATAAATAGTGATTTTTTTTTACGCGTGGGTTCGAACTTTAAACTTGAATAAAACCTGTAATCTACCCACAAAATGTCAATTTATAACAACAATCTATCATGATGATTTCCTCTAATCATCACGATTTTTATTCCGTTTAAATTTAATTGTTAAATAATTTTTTCACTAAATCAAAAATCTCAATTAAATTATTTATTAAAAAAATATATTTATTTTTTATTACTTTTCAGTAAATTTGACAATAAAATTTTTTCAATTTTTTTATTTTACAATCAGATTTTTTTTTCACCATAAAACTTCTTTTTTTTTTAATTGAAAGAAAATGGTTTGTTTTTTTAATTAGAATAAAATTGTATAATTAAAGTTCGAGAAAATTTTAATTAAAGCAACTTTTATTTAAAAAATAATTAGCAATAAAAAAAATTATGAATCTGAAATTGTTAATTCTTGCAAATATGTACAAAATAAATTAATAATAATATTAATTAAGATTATTTAATTTCAATTAAGGACAAAATTCAATGAAATTTAGTCGTGTTGTTTAAATAACAAAAAAAAAAGGAAAAACAATTATTCTTTTTTTTTTAATTATAGCAAAGAAGTAGCAATTATTTCTATTTTTTTTGTAAATATCCCAAAGTAGAAATTATTCCTATTTTTTTTGTAAATATCCCAAAGCAGAAATTATTCCTATTTTTTTGGTAAATATCCCAAAGTAGAAATTATTCCTATTTCTTTTATAAATATGCCAAAGAAGTAGGAATTATTCCTATTTCTTTTATAAATATCCCAAAGAAGTAGGAATTATTCCAATTAATTTTGTAAATATTCCAAAGTAGAAGTAATTCCTATTTTTTTGATAAATACCCCAAAGAAGTAGGAATTATTCCTATTTATTTGGTAAATATTCCAAAGTAAAAGTTATTCCTATTTCTTTGATAAATATCTCAAAGCAGTAGTAATTATTCCTATTTATTTGGTAAATATTCCAAAGTAGAAGTTATTCCTATTTCTTTTATAAATATGCCAAAGAAGTAGGAATTATTCCTATTTCTTTTATAAATATCCCAAAGAAGTAGGAATTATTCCAATTAATTTTGTAAATATTCCAAAGTAGAAGTAATTCCTATTTTTTTGATAAATACCCCAAAGAAGTAGGAATTATTCCTATTTATTTGGTAAATATTCCAAAGTAAAAGTTATTCCTATTTCTTTGATAAATATCTCAAAGCAGTAGTAATTATTCCTATTTATTTGGTAAATATTCCAAAGTAGAAGTTATTCCTATTTCTTTTATAAATATCCCAAAGAAGTAGGAATTATTCCAATTAATTTTGTAAATATTCCAAAGTAGAAGTAATTCCTATTTTTTTGATAAATATCCCAAAGTAGGAATTTTTCCTATTCATTTGGTAAATATTCCAAAGTAGAAGTTATTCCTATTTCTTTTATAAATATGCCAAAGAAGTAGGAATTATTCCAAAGTAGAAGTTATTCCTATTTCTTTTATAAATATGCCAAAGAAGTAGCAATTATTCCTATTTCTTTTATAAATATCCCAAAGAAGTAAGAATTATTCCTATTTATTTGGTAAATATTCCAAAGTAAAAGTTATTCCTATTTCTTTTATAAATATCCCAAAGAAGTAGGAATTATTCCTATTTATTTGGAAAATATTCCAAAGTAAAAGTTATTCCTATTTCTTTGAAAAATATCTCAAAGAAGTAGGAATTATTCCTATTTATTTGGAAAATATTCCAAAGTAAAAGTTATTCCTATTTCTTTTATAAATATCCCAAAGAAGTAGGAATTATTCCTATTTATTTGGAAAATATTCCAAAGTAAAAGTTATTCCTATTTCTTTGAAAAATATCTCAAAGAAGTAGGAATTATTCCTATTTCTTTTATAAATATCCCAAAGAAGTAGAAATTATTCCTATTTATTTGGTAAATATCCCAAAGTAGAAATTATTCCTATTTTTTTTGTAAATATCCCAAAGCAGAAATTATTCCTATTTATTTGGTAAATATTCCAAAGTAAAAGTTATTCCTATTTCTTTGATAAATACCCCAAAGAAGTAGGAACTATTGCTATTTATTTGGTAAATATTCCAAAGTAGAAATTATTCCTATTTCTTTTATAAATATCCCAAAGAAGTAGGAATTATTCCTACTTATTTGGCAAATAATCCAAAGTAAAAGTTATTCCTATTTCTTTGATAAATATCCCAAATAAGTAGGAATTATTCCTGTTTATTTGATAAATATTCCAAAGTAGAAATTACTTCTATTTCTTTTATAAATATCCCAAAGAAGTAGGAATTATCTCTATTTCTTTGACATATGAGGGGTGACACAGGGGTATGGATTAACCCCTTTAACTTTTTTATTTATTGTCCGATTTTTATGAAATTTTAACTAGGTCTAGTAAGAGTAATTTCTGATTTTATGACGTGTACTTTCAAGATGGCCGTCTTCCGGTTTCACCTGAAATATACCAAAAATTTGATCAATTTGGATTCTACGGATCAAAATACATACAATCCACTAGTCAAATGTTAATTTGACAGAACTTTAATTTTTTTTAAAATAAAATGTTTTTCTCAGTGTACTTTGCTGAAATTTTACAATATCAATTAAAGATGAAAAAGAAGTTCACAAAAAAATGTTATTTACTTCAAAAAACAGTTTTTGCCTGTTTTTTTTTACCCAAACTCATTTTTTTACCTCGGTTTTTTTGAAGCCCATTTCAATACGAATAAATGATATGCTGTACTTTCTGTTATGCATTGTTTTTAAGTTCCAGTTGTTTTTTTTCAGTGTAAGTGGCTGTAATTTATGGTATTAAAGAAACCTACCTACATACTAGACATGTAATTTGATCAGTAGAATAAAAAATTATCAAAATATATAGGGTGTTCCATTAAAAAATTAAAATTGGGTCTATTTCCGGCGAAATCGGAAGTCGGTCATCTTTAATGTGTCACCCGGTATATTTGTACGAATTGGAAAATACAATCTTGCGAATTTAAACAGAATTAGCTTTGGTAAAAAAATCTTAAAACAAATTAGATTGCGGCAGCTGTATAAAATTAAAAAAATACAGTCGCCATAATTTGTTTATCTGTGGATTTTTAAATTTTATCAACTTTGGAAAAAACCTTGACAAATTAAATTGCAACAGCAGTAGAAATGTAAAAATTTTACAGCTGCCATAATTTAATTTGTTTATGTAGTTACTTACAATTTTATTATAGAGAATCAAACGAAAAGAACAAATGTTGTGCATTTAATTTTTTTATAACTATCGGTTGTGTCGCCCCAAAACTTTTCCGACGAGTATCCGCAAATATTTTTTCAGATATTTAATGTTAAAGTTTCAACTTTTGACATTTTTTATTTTTGACAGGTGACAGTTGGAGAAATAATTTGGACTGTTCTGAATAGATTTTTTCAAGGGCTTTCGAATGACATATTGCATGTCCAATTCCGTGACATATTGCATCTGTCATTTTTTGATAGTGATACTTCCGTTTGACAGATCTCGTAAAAAAGCTAATGGGGTCTTTCGACGGATAACAAAACCCCACGTACCAAATTTCAGTTCAATCGGATTAATACTCTTTCAGATATTTAATTCTGAAGTTTCAAATTTTGACATTTTTTATTTTTGACAGGTGACAGTTGAAGAAATAATTTTGACTGTTTTGAATAGATTTTTTCAAAGGCTTTCGATTGACATATTGCGTGTCCAATTCCGTGACATATTGCATCTCTCATTTTTTGATAGTGATACTTCTGTTTGACAGATCTCGTAAAAAAGCTAATGGGTTCTTTCGACGGATAACCCAACCCCACGTACCAAATTTCAGCTCAATCGGATTAATACTTTTTCAGATATTTAATTCTGAAGTTTGAAATTTTGACATTTTTTTTATTTTTGACAGGTGACAGTTGGAGAAATAATTTTGACTGTTTTGAATAGAGTTTTTCAAGGGCTTTCGAATGACATATTGCGTGTCCAATTCCGTGATATATTGCATCTGTCATTTTTTGATAGTGTTACTTTCGTTTGACAGATGTCGTACAGAAACTAATGGGTTCTTCCGACGGGTAACACAAACCCCTATACCAAATTTCAGCTCAATCGGATTAAACGTGTGGCCTCTATCATGAAAGAATACACACAGACATACAGACAGACATACTTCCATGTGGAAATGGTCTTAAACGTCTCAGGGGACCCGAAAATGGAAATTTCCGTTTTTATCTCGAATTTTTTTTTAGCTCGTTCACAATACTTTCCCTTCTAGGAGGTGGGTCTGGAAAATAAAAAATCGAGCAAAAAACCAGTTTCTAAGACAACAAAAATTAAAAGGGTTTTTAATTTTAAAATTTGTTACAAGTATAAAATTTTATGCATTATAAAATAAGCTTAAATTAACAAAAAAAAAATTACTAATTTTCTACGTTTACATTGATCTATCTATATTACAATAATTACCACCAATTAATCACCTTATACTATTAAAGTAAATATACAGCATGGCAAAGTAAAATCATAAAAGTGAGTTAGTAATCAATTCCTCCATAGGTGTAATTACATGTTATCAAATGGGATGTGTCTTATTCAATGAAATCAGATACCGAGTTTGCGATAAACGTTGGAAAATATGATTACGTATTTAATACGAATTAACAATGTTTATCTAACCTAAACAGCGTTTATACGATCATTTAACATTTATTGATTTGTTAATAAATAAAAGAAAATTAAAACCTGTGATAGAGCAGTTTGCTCCAAATATAAAAAAAAAATTGGAACAGGTCAAATTATTATACAGGGTGGGCCAATTACCTTCCCGTGGTTTGTGGCGTCGAAACTAGTAAAGATATCAAAATGAAAAAAAACTGTTTTATTTGGTTCGAAAATTCCTACAACTAGAAAATATTTTCAATTATACAGAGTGATTCATATACGGGCGGCTAAAAAAATTGTAATTTTTTTAAAAGACACAGACAAATTAAAAAAAAATGAGGAAAGATTAGAAAAAATTGAAAAATAACAAAAAATCATAGAAATGAAAAAAAACGAGAAAAAATTTGAATCGAAAAAATTTGAAAACAGAAAAAATTGGAAAAAATTTAAAAAAAATAACAAAAAACTTTGAAAAAAAGGAAAAACTTGAGAGAATTTAGAAAATATTGAGAAAAATGAAAAATAAAATTGTAAAATACAGAAAAAAAACGAAGAAACAAAAAAACCGAGGAAAAAACGCTAAAAAACAAAAAAGATGGCACAAAAAACGCAAGAAATCAAAAATATCACAAAAAATAGCAAAAAAACCGCAACAAAACAATTGCAAATTATCACAAATATCAAATGAATAAGAAAAAAATGAGGTAAAACGAAAAAACAGAAAAAATCATAAACATGAGAAAAAAAGAGAATCGACAAAATAAAAAAAAAATAAAAACTTTGGAAAAAATTGAGAGAAACGAAGGCTCAAAAAAAGCTAGAAATCTAAAAAAAATCACAAAAAATCGGAAAATAATCGCAAAAAACCGCAAAAAATCATAAAAAAATTGCAAATTATCACAAAAAAATTGCAAATTATCACAACAAATCAATGGAACAAGAAAAAATTAGAAAACAAAATAAAATAGAAAAACAGAACAATAAAAAAAATGAGGAAAGATTAGAAAAAATTGAAAAAAAAAAACAAAAAAATCATAGAAATGAAAAATAAAACCGAGAAAAAAGTAGAAGAATCGAAAAAATATGAAAACGTCAGAAAAAATTGGAAAAAATAAAAAAAAAACAAAAAAACTGAAAAAAGAAAAAAAAAAATGAGAAAAAAACCGCAACAAAAAAATCACAAATTATCATAAAAAAATTATAAAAATGAGAAAAAAAGAGAAAAAATTAGAAGAATCGAAAAAAATAAAAAAAAACAAAAACTTTGGAAAAAATTGAGAGAAAAGAAGGCTCAAAAAACGTGAGAAATCTAAAAAAATCACAAAAAATCGCAAAATAATCGCAAAAAATCACAAAAAAATTGCAAATTATCACAAAAAAATTGCAAGTTATCACAAAAAAATTGCATATTATCACAACAAATCAATGGAACAAGAAAAAATGAGAAAAAATTAGAAAACAAAATAGAATAGAAAAACAGAACAATAAAAAAAAAATGAGGAAAGATTAGAAAAAATTGAAAAAAAAAAAACAAAAAAATCATAGAAATGAAAAATAAAACCGAGAAAAAAGTAGAAGAATCGAAAAAATATGAAAACATCAGAAAAAATTGGAAACAATAATAAAAAAAAAACAAAAAACTTTGAAAAAAGAAAAAAATTGAGAGAGAATTTAGAAAATATTGAGAAAAGTGAAAAATAAAATTGTAAAATACAGAAAAAAACGAAGAAACCAAAAAACCGAAGAAAAAAAAAAGCTAAAAAACGAAGAAGTCCAACAAAAACGCAAAAAATGGAAAAAAATCAAAAAAATCCGTAACAAAAAAATCGCAAATTATGACAAAAAAATTGCAAGTTATCACAAAAAAATGCAAATTATCACAAAAAATCAATGGAACAAGAAAAAATGAGAAAAAATTTGAAAACAAAATAGAATAGAAAAACAGAACAATAAAAAAAAATGAGGAAAGATTAGAAAAAATTGAAAAAAAAAACAAAAAAGCATAGAAATGAAAAATAAAACCGAGAAAAAAGTAGAAGAATCGAAAAAATATGAAAACATCAGAAAAAATTGGAAACAATAATAAAAAAAAAACAAAAAACTTTGAAAAATAGAAAAAAATTGAGAGAGAATTTAGAAAATATTGAGAAAAGTGAAAAATAAAATTGTAAAATACAGAAAAAAACGAAGAAACCAAAAAACCGAAGAAAAAAAAAAGCTAAAAAACGAAGAAGTCCAACAAAAACGCAAAAAATGGAAAAAAATCAAAAAAATCCGTAACAAAAAAATCGCAAATTATGACAAAAAAATTGCAAGTTATCACAAAAAAATGCAAATTATCACAAAAAATCAATGGAACAAGAAAAAATGAGAAAAAATTTGAAAACAAAATAGAATAGAAAAACAGAACAATAAAAAAAAAATGAGGAAAGATTAGAAAAAATTGAAAAAAAAAAACAAAAAAGCATAGAAATGAAAAATAAAACCGAGAAAAAAGTAGAAGAATCGAAAAAATATGAAAACATCAGAAAAAATTGGAAACAATAATAAAAAAAAAACAAAAAACTTTGAAAAATAGAAAAAAATTGAGAGAGAATTTAGAAAATATTGAGAAAAGTGAAAAATAAAATTGTAAAATACAGAAAAAAACGAAGAAACCAAAAAACCGAAGAAAAAAAAAAGCTAAAAAACGAAGAAGTCCAACAAAAACGCAAAAAATGGAAAAAAATCAAAAAAATCCGTAACAAAAAAATCGCAAATTATGACAAAAAAATTGCAAGTTATCACAAAAAAATGCAAATTATCACAAAAAATCAATGGAACAAGAAAAAATGAGAAAAAATTTGAAAACAAAATAGAATAGAAAAACAGAACAATAAAAAAAAAATGAGGAAAGATTAGAAAAAATTGAAAAAAAAAAACAAAAAAGCATAGAAATGAAAAATAAAACCGAGAAAAAAGTAGAAGAATCGAAAAAATATGAAAACATCAGAAAAAATTGGAAACAATAATAAAAAAAAAACAAAAAACTTTGAAAAATAGAAAAAAATTGAGAGAGAATTTAGAAAATATTGAGAAAAGTGAAAAATAAAATTGTAAAATACAGAAAAAAACGAAGAAACCAAAAAACCGAAGAAAAAAACGCTAAAAAACAAAGAAGGCCCAAAAAAAACGCAAAAAATGGAAAAAAAACCGAAAAAATCCGTAACAAAAAAATCGGAAATTATGACAAAAAATCAAATGAATAAAAAAAAATGAGAAAACGAAAAAATTGAAAAAAAAAACACAAAAATGAGAAAAAAATCAGGAAAAATTAGAAACAACAGAAAAAAAAACAAATTTTATTTTTTGGATCTCTAAATTTTAACCCTTTTTGTAGATTAGTTCTGAAATAATCATTTCCTGATAAAAATTTTTGTAACTAACAAATAATCTCCACAAAAGTAAATAATTCTGGTACTGAAAAAAAACATTATAATATAAATCAAACCGAGGTTATTTATTTGTAGAGGTAGTATGGAGTTAGATAAAAATATTAAAAAAAAATATTAAAGATTATAGATCAGTAGTTTTTGACCAGGCGAGTTTATTGATGTCATAAAAATCTTCTATTTACTTGATGTCATTAAAATTCCATATTCACTCAAAACTAAAACCCGGCGGTCGTCACATCTGGTAACTAAGCAAGTGTTATTGGAGGATATTAAAGATTTAAATTTTTACGTAGATCTACGCCATCTATCAAACATTTAGTTAATTAATAGTTTTTGTTATGAAAATCATGCGGTGCTAATTCCGTCTTTAGTGACGTAGTTATACAAGCTGAGACTTGTATATTTTACCGGTTCTAAAATATTTAGATTTGAAAGCGATTGTAAAAAAATTCTGGAAATTGATCCAGTGATTATGATTTACTTTCAACGTACATTAAATAATACTCAATTCACGAATAGATTTCTTGCGCTGATGCTATAATGTTAATTTGAGTTTATCAACGGAATTAATTTGAAAACATTAACATTATAACAAGCAATAAATTACAAGTTCTCAAGCGAGATTAAAATACAACGAGACCCAAACAAAACCTTCTTTTATGGCCAATAACATGTAATTCATAATTCAAGAGATAAAAAAAAAACGGAAACAAAAAACCGGAATGGTCAGTTCTCACAACAAAAGTTGCAATTTTATGTAGTTTTGATACGATATAAATAAATCATTCAAAAATAATAGTAGCTCGTAAAAGTGCAATAAAATTAGTTTTTTTTATCTTTTTTAATTGAAAAATTATAGAAGACAATGATAATTGATTCACGCCTATTTAAAAATAAAGTAAGAAATTTTATCCTTAATATTTATTGAGAAAATAATATTTACGACTCTTCTTGGTTAGATACATTAAAACGCCTTGTATTAAGGATTTTTGTGTATTAATTAATTTTAATGGAAAATGATACGTCAATTACAATTTCTCACCGAACTAGTTTGGAATCCTTTTATTCAAATTTTTCATTAAAATTTTTGAAATTTTTTATAAAAATTTTTGTTTATTCATTATAAAAAATATTAAACATTTTTTGGCAATTTGACCATTTTTTTATAGTTTTGTTCCGTGTCCTCATTAAAACTAAAATATAAAGTGGATTTTTACAAACCCTCTGAACACTAGCTATAAATTAAAAAATACAAAAAAAAACTAATTAAAATTACCTATAATTTTTGTTTATTTAATTATAAATAATCTATGTCAATTTTTAACAATCTGTCTTAATTTATGTTTATGTTCATTTTTTTTAATATATGTTCATTCCTAACAATCTGTTCATTTTTAACAATTTTTATTGATTTTTAACAATTTTTGTTGGTTTTAAACAATTTTTGTTTATTTTTAACAATTTGTGTTAATTCTTTACAGATCACTTTAAACATTTTAACCATGTTTATTAATTTTTAACAGTTTTTATTCATTTTTAATAATTTCCGCTCATTTTTACAAATGTCTGTTCATTTTTAACAATGTATGTTCATTTTTATCAATTTTTGTTGATTTTTAACAATTTTCGTTAATATTTAACAACTTTTGTTAATGTATAATAAATTTTGTTAATTTTTAACAATTTTTGTTAATTTTTTAGTTATTTTTTGTTCATTATTAACAATTTATGTTCTATTTTAAAAAAATTTGATCAATTTTAAAAATTTTTGTTGATTTTTAAGTTTTTGTTAATTTTTAACAATTTATGTTCACTTTCAATAATTTATTTTCTATTTTAACAATTTATATTGATTTTGAACAATTTTTGATGATTTTTAAAATTGTTGTTCTTTTTTAACAATTTTCGTTAATATTTAACAACTTTTGTTAATGTTTAACAATTTCTGTTAATTTTTTACAATTTTTGTTAATTTTTAGTTATTTTTTGTTCATTTTTATCAATTAATGTGCCATTTTAACAATGTCTGTTCATTTTCAAGAATGTTATATTAACTTTTAACAATTTATTTTATATTTTAACAATTTATATTGATTTTGAACAATTTTTGCTCATTTTTAACAAATTTTGTTAATTTCTAACAATTTTTGATAATTTCTTAACAATTTTCAGTTATTTTTGGTCCATTTTTAACAATTTATGTTCATTTTAAACAATGCCTGTTCATTTTCAAGAACGTTATGTTTACTTTTAACAATTTATTTTCCATTATAACAATTTACATTGATTTTGAACAATTTTTGATGACTTTTAAAATTGTTGTTCTTTTTTAACAATTTTTGTTAATTTTTAAGAATTTTGGTAATTTCTTAACAATTTTCAGTTATTTTTTGTTCATTTTTAACAATTTATGTTCTATTTTAACAATGTATGTTCATTTTTACCAATTTTTGTTGATTTTTAATAATTTTTGATGATTTCTAGAATTGTTGTTAATGTTTAATAATTTCAGTTAATTTTTAACAATTACAATTGTTAATTGTTAGTTATTTTTTGTTCATTTTTATCAATTTGTGTGCAATTTTAACAATATCTGTTCATTTTCAAGAATGTTATGTTCATTTTTAATAATTTATATTCCATTTTAAAAAATTATTATCGTTTTTAACAATTTTTGTTGATTTTTAATTTGCTGATTTTTAACAATTTTTGTTATTTTTTAAGTTTTTGTTAATTTTTAACAATTTTCGTTGATTTTTAAAAAATTTTGTTGATTTTTAAGAATTTTTGTTATTTTTTAAATTTTTGTTAATTTTTCACAGTTTTTGGTAATTCTTTAACAGCTTCTAGTTATTTTTTCTTCATTTTTAACAATTTATGTTCTATTTTAACGATTTATGTTCATTTTAAACAATACCTGTTCATTTTCAAGAATGGTATGTTTATTTTTGATAATGTATGTTCGATTTTAAAAAATTATGATCATTTTTAACAATTTTTGTTGATTTTTAACAATTTTTGTTAATTTTTAAGTTTTTGTTAATTTTTAACAATTTTTGGTAATTTTTTAACAGTATTTAGTTATTTTTTGTTAATTTTTAACAATTTATGTTCATTTTAAACAATGCCTGATCATTTTCAAAAATGTTACGTTCACTTTTAACAATTTATTTTCTATTTTAGCAATTTATGTTCTATTTTAACAAATTATGATCATTTTTAACAATTTTTGTTGATTTTTAACAATTTTTGTTAATTTTTAACAATTTTTGTTAATTTTTAACAATTTTTGGTAATTACTTATCAATTTTCAGTTATTTTTGTTCATTTTTAACAATTTATATTCATTTTAAACAATGAATGTTCATTTTCAAGAATGTTATGTTCATTTTTAGAAACAATTTATGTTCTATGTAAAAAAATTATGATCATTTTTCGCAATTTTTGTTGATTTTTAACAATTTTTGTTAATTTTTAAGTTTTCGTTCATTTTTTGTAATTGTTTAGCACTTTTTAGTAATTTTTTGTTAATTTTTAACAATTTAAGTTCTATTTTAACAAATTATGATCATTTTTAACAATTTTTGTTGATTTTTAACAATTTTTGTTAATTTTTGGTAATTTTTTTAACAGTTTTTTGTTAATTTTAAACAATGCCTGTTCATTTTCAAGAATGTTATGTTTACTATTAACAATTTATTTTCTATTTTAACAATTTATGTTCTATTTTAACATATTATGATCATTTTTAACAATTGTTGTCGATTTTTAACAATTTTTGTCAATTTTTAACAATTTTTGGTAATTTTTTAACAGTTTTTAGTTATTTTTTGTTTATAAGTGTTTTTTTTGACAGGTTTTCAGTGCCCTATGTTGTAATTTATAATATTTATTTATTTGTTTATCAATGAATGAAAGAATTTTTTCGAACAGATTTTATCAATTTTGTCCAATATTCTGACCAAAACTTTTTTTTCTCAATGAAAAATAAACTGTCGAATTTAATTCTCTTCCAGGTAAAATATTAAAATTTAGCCCATTTTATTCTCTATCAACTAATAATCACTTGTAAAGTTGTGGGAATTTGATTTCGATGCATCCAGGCCGTATACCGGACAGCTGTTTCGTCCTTTAAGGACTCATCAGTGGCAATGTGTACTGGCGCTTATTACAGAGGTGGAATATTTTCCTCAAGTAATAAGTGACACCGTGACCTATTGGTAGATGGCGTTAGCTTTCTATCATTGTTTTACATCGTCTTTACTCAATATTTCACCACTGTGTTCCGAGGTGGAATTTGAATTCTATGCATCTGGGCACATTGCCGCTGATGAGTCCTTAAGGGACGAAAAAGCTGTCCGGTATACGGCCTGAATACAGAAATCAAATTCTTACAACTTACAACTATTTAACTCTTCTTTAGGGTTTCATACCATTTGGAGATGGGCCTTCTGTCGGTTACAATTAGTAATGGTGGAATATTTTCCCCAAGTAATAAGTGTCACCCTTTTTAATAATAACTTAGTTGGCTCTAAAACAATAAAAAAAAATGAAGAACCCCTTTTACGTGTAGACTTTTATAAGTAATTTAAGTCGAATAAAAATAAATATTAATGCCAAACAATTCTATTTCTATTGAATCCATAAAGCTCGAATCGAAATAGGTTAACAGTGACATTGGGAACATAAAACAGAGATCCAAAAATATTATATTTTGACAAATGCTCCACTGAAAATAGCTCAAGTAAAATTCCTAGCTGGCCACTGTCTCTATGAGTTTACCATTTAATACTAAAATAAAATGACCTAATTCTAGCTAGAAGTATATTTTAGTTTGGTACGAAAATAAGCCAAAATCGATTCGGTGATTCAGGAAGTTTACATTTTGGGTCTGGCCCATGTTTAAAAGCATTTTCATTTATAGAAAATAGTTTTTATAATACGTATAGAAAGTATGTTAAAATAATCAGACAATTAATATCTCTATTCTTTTTATAATTATTATTATTACCTCACCATGTTCCTCATATACAAATTACACGACAAATGTACCAAATATTCTTAATCTAATTTGAAGTCACTGAAGACGAAAATGGCACTTACTTATTTTTCCAAAAAAGAGCTATCAAGATATTAGTAAAAAAAACGTTTTCCGAAAATCGGTAGGAAATTTTGATATTCCAGACAAAATTTCATAAAGAAAAAGTCAAGATTTTCTAACTGTTAGGAAATATTTATTTCCTTACTGTGATGAAACTATATTTCCTTAGTGTTTTACGTACATGATTGAAAACATATTCGTACTTTTCTCTTGATTCCTTTGGCAATAATTCTAATGAAGCAGTATTCACTGCATCAACCAGCTCTGGAGGAGTCCCAGGAATGGAAAATTCATCATCACTTTTCATTTTACACTGTTTTGCAACCAATTTTATTACGAATTTCAAAGTATCATTTATTTGTGAATAAAATTGTTCGCGATTTTTTCAAAATTAATTAAAATATGTATGTTTACCTCGTAGGAAAAGTCTAACATTTATGGACTCTGTGTTGCTAAATCTCGGCTTGCGTCTCGACTTAGCAATCTTCACAGTCGTCCAGGAATGTTGGGACTTTTCCTACTCGGTAAAAAATGTAGTATTTTTTTTGATTTTTTACTTAACATTAACTGGAAAATACTAAAAAAATACAATACAACCACATTTTCCTTGGATAATTCTCTAAACGGCAACCATGCAAGTCACGTGGTGTGCGGGCCTCTTAAAAGTTTTCTAAGCTCGCGTAGTGACATTTTCTTCCCAAACCTCCCAAGAGCTGTTCTCCTTGGAGACATGAATGCCAGACATACTCAGTTTAGAGATCATGCATCCAATGCAAACGGAGTTCTCGTATCCAATTTGCTGATTGATCTCCACATATTTCGAGCCCCCACGTTTGTAGAGCACTAAGGAAGCTCTATTACCGACCACATGCTGCTCACAGATAGATGTAGAGGTCAGGTCGAGCTTAGATGCTTCTGATCACCAAAGGCTTATGGTAGAAAACACACTTTCCAACCCCATTCCTCCAAGAACAACAACCCAATATCAAGCCTGAAGTTATAAAAAGCAGATTAGTTCCTCTTTCAGCGAACCATCACCGGAAATCTGCCAGCTGATCACGTTATCGACTCCAACATGGACATCGATAACCTGGAAAATTTCATCAGCAAACGTCATCTCCCAGGTCCTTGATGTTGCTGTCCCACTGAGCAAAAATCTCTCTCTCGAACATTCGGCGGAAACGCCAACTCTATTTCCAGTTCGTAAGATCTAGAGATCCTTTCCTAAAAACCGAATGGACTCGGTTAAACTCTCTGATCAGATTCCAGGTCTCAACACCTACAACCAAGAAAAATTGATCGAGGTTACTTCCAACTTCGACCACAAGTACGGTTCCAGGTTCAGCTTCCCCGCTGGTCTCAAAAAACCAAGTCCCATTCCCACATACAAGTGAACGGACCAACCATTCCCACCCCTGAGCAGAAGGTCACTGCTTTCAAAGAACATCTCCAAAACTCCCTAAGGAACTCAAACAATTCCCGTTTCCAAATTGATAAGAATATCCTCCTCCAAAACATCCTCCTAACAGACAATCCCCCATTCTCTCTACCTTCACCTCTGATGACATATCCTCGGTTTGTCAAAAGGGAAAAAACTCTGTCCCAGGTCCCTGCTACCATTCTCTCTATCCTCACCATCCTTATAAACTCCTGCTTTCAACGTTCCTATTTTAAAATTTGTTGGAAAACCTCTGATTCCCAAACCCCACAAAGACCTCACTTCCCCAGATTCCAACGGACATATCCTTGACGAATGATCTAGATAAGTTCTTTGAGAATTTACTCAAAGACCGTATCTGGATGAAAAGGGAACGATCCCCCAATTCCAACATGGATTTAGGTTTGAACATTCCACCTAAGATGTACTAATAAGACTCCATACCCAAGCCTCCAAAGCCCTCAACCTTAGTCACTGTGCACCACAAAACAGCGGTTCAAGTCTGGAATGCTGGACTCATTCAGAAGCTTTCAAACATTGAACTTCCTATCTCAGTCAACGAACTTATTCACTCCAATCGCAAAAATAGAACTATTCGTTAAAAATTCCATCTGAGACCTTCATTCAACAAGCTGGAGTCCCCCCAAGACTCAGTGTTAGCTCCCGTACTGTACCTCATCTACGCGCACGACATCCCACATCCCCCCTCACCTAGCCAAGATATTCAGCTTTATGCTGATGAGACGGCGATTTTTTCAACAAACGGAGTGACCGTGGTCCAAAAAACCGTAGACCGTGAACCACTCGGCCCCGCGCATCTCCTTTCGGTTTCCGGACAATATAGAAATTCGCGTAGAGCAGCAGAATCATTTTTCTAGCACCAGTTTACCCCAGCAAAATGTGCAAACACTCATAGAGCTTGTAACAAAGTTACTAATTTATCAATATTTTTAAAGTCCTAATTCCCGTTTTAATTACTCTTTATTAATAATAATAACTCCGTTTTATATTTACATTTTAAAATAATTATTATAATTAGCTTTCCTCTGTTATACGTCATTAAAAATTCTTGTTATTAAAAATAGCGCGATCGGCAATTGATCGTAAACAGGTAAAATCAAAATGCACCGTGAATACGAAAAATAGAATAAACACCGCTACCTTCGTCCAAGAGTGTCGGCTTTCTCATTGCCCTCCACCCCTTCGTGCCCAGATACCCAGAGTAGCGTTACTCTGTTACTGGCAGCAATACGATCCAAGGATTCGATGAAGTTCCACACTAGCTTCGAGTCCTGCCAGTTGGAGCTCAGTGCTTTTAAAGCTGCCTGGCTGTCCGACAAAATGTAAATATTTTTGTTAACAAGAGGATGATGTTCCAACTCTCTTGCACACAATTCTATAGCACAGACCTCCGCCTGAAAGATGATAGCATACTTGCCGAGGCTTATTGTGATGTCAACTTTCGGTTTTCTGCTGCACGCTCCGGCTCCCGCACCATTTCGGGTCTTTGAACCATCTATGTACAGTACATAAGCCGTCCCTCGAAAGAGGATCTCCCCCTTTTCCTATTCGTCTCTTCTCGGAAAAAGGACGTTAAAGGACTTCTGTATGTGAGTTCTGGAGGAGAGCACGTCCGAAACTATTCCAAGAATGTGGTGAGTACTCATCTCTCGCAGCAGTCTAGAGTAGTCCCATAGCCTCTTCCCCTCAATTTGACTAGACACCGACATGGCTCTATAGGAGACCTCCTGCTCCAATAATATCCATCAAATAAAAGCCGACACAGTTAAACAGATAAAATGCTTGAACAACGCAGAGGCACAGGCAAAAACTTGGTATGAAGAAGTAGTTCATGGTTTTTAGGGTAACAACAGGAGCCGAAACGACCGTCAATTAATCAAAAATCATTGGGTTACTAAAATTTTTATGAAGCTTCAAAATCTATAAATTCTGCTTATAGGGATTTCACCAGGACATCGCTACAATCGAAAATCGGTAAGAGGGCATTTGGGATTAAAGCAAGATGAGTGACTATTGCTTCATGCAACAATTTGGGCAAAATTAGGCATTATACATTCGTTACAGGTGTAACAGTAAAAAATATTGTGTAAATGTTACCATTTTTACGGGTACCAAATACAATTGACTCGTCCAAATAAAGAACAAGAATCTGTTTTAAGTTCCATTGGCGATATAAGATGATTCCCAGTGAAGCTTCAGTTTTTGGGCAACTTTTCTGTCATAAATATTGTTGTCTTGCCGGAAATCATAGTTTTGTCAATATTTTCCAATAATTTATAAGTTCAAACTTTTTTCAGTAATGGCCAGTTTGGTTACGGTAGAAATCCCAGAATAATCGATTAATTTTTGTGTTTCGTTGGGTAAAGACCTGTTTTCAAGCATTTTTGAGTTTCTCACGTTCAGGCGAGGGTTTCTTAGAATTAATCAATCGTTTTTATAATTTCGTGTTCATTTTAATAATTATTATTTGTTTTATTTGTAGTAGGCTCTGGTCTTCAAATACTTCAGCTCCGCCGGCCCTGGTCGGAGCTGAAAAATGCTGCGTTAAATGCGTCGAAAATCGAGTCAAAATGGAACGTTTTACTTTTCCGACCCACATCCGAAAAGGGAGAGTATTGTGAACGAGCTAAAGATGGAAATATCCATTGTGAGGTCACCTGAGATGATTAAGCGTTTCCGGATGGAAGTCTGTCTGTCTGTCTGTCGGTGTGTATTCTTCCACGATAGAGGCCACACGTTTAATCCGATTGAGCTGAAATTTGGTATATGGGTTTGGGTTACCCGTCGGAAGATCCCATTAGATTTTGTACGACATATGTCAAACGGAAGTGTCACTATCAGAAAATTACAGATGCAATATGTCACGGAATTTGACTTGCAATATGTCATTTGAAAGCCCTTCAGAACAGTCACAATTATGTCTGCAACTGTCACCTGTCAAAAATAATGTCAAAATTTGAAACTTTAACATTAAATATCTGAAAAAGTATTCGTGGATACTCGTCGGGAAAGTTTTCGGGTGACAGAAGCGATTGTTTTGTTTTTGTTTTGACACTTCTTTTTCCTTTTTTTAAATTTTTTTTGCCCCTTTTTTAAAACTTTTTTTGATTAACTTTGTTTTAACATTTTTTAAACTTTCCTTAACCTATTTTTTAGCTTTATTTTGTCTTTTTTTTAAACCTTTTTTTCCTTTTTTTTGTCTTTTTACGCCTCTTCGCCCTGTTTTAAATTTTTTTTTTACTTTTTTGACGTTTTTGCCTTTTCTGTTGCGTTTTTTACCTTTTTTGTTGCTTTTTTGCCCCTTTCTTGCCTTTTTTTAATTTTTTTTTGCCATATTTGCTTTTATTTTCATATTATTTTGCTTTTTTCCACTATTTTATCGTTTTTGATCTTTTACCCCTATTTTGACTTTTTTGGGGATTTTTGATATTGTCTTTACCCCTTTTCCCTTTTTTGACCTTTTTGCCCTTTTTAAAACTTTTTTTGATTAACTTTTTGCCGTTTTGTTACTTTTTAATCTTTTTTTGTAGCTTTTTTGTCCTTTTTTTGTCTTTTTTTTGTCTTTTTTTTGTCTTTTTTTGTCTTTTTTTGTCTTTTTTTGTCTTCTTTTGTCTTTTTTTGCCTTTTTTTTGTCTTTTTTTGTCTTTTTGCCTTTATTTTCATACTATTTTGCTTCTTTTTGTTACATTTTTGGTTTTTTCCCCTTATTTGGCATATTTTTTGGACTTTCTTAAAACTTTTTTTTGTTTTTTTTTGCCTTTATTTTCCTCTATTCTGCTTTTTTTAAACTTTTTTGTATGTTTTTTTTCTTTTTTTTTGGCGTATTTTCCTTTTTCTCTTTACTTTGCCTTATTTGGTCCTTGTTGGACTTTTTGCTGATTTTTTTCCATTTTCCCTTTTTTTTGCCATTTTTCCGTTAATTTTTTATCTATTTTGTCTTATTTTATTTTTCTTCAACTTTTTTGGCGTTTTAGTTTTAAAGCTTTTTTGACCGTTTTTGCATTTATTTGCTTCGATTTTGTATTTTTGTTGTTGTTTTTTTATCTTTTTGTTGCTTTTTTATCCCTTTTTGCCACTTTTTTTGCTTTTTTAAAGCTTGTTTGGGTTTTTTTTTACTTTTTTTTTAACTTTTGCTCCGGAGCTGACGGAGCTGAAAAAAGGACTCAAAATGGAACGTTTTTTTAATAGTTTTCACGCATCGTTTTTAGGTGCGTTAAATGCGTCAAAAAACGACTCAAGAACGTTTTTAACGATTTTCACGAATCGTTTTCAGGTGCGTTAAGAACATCAATTTGCAACGTTTTTTGACGTATTTAGTATGCTATTTTTAAGGCCGCTCTTATGGGAAATACGTGTAATAGCATGGAAAAACTTCTCATTTTAAAGCACCTAAAAACGATGCGTGAAAATCATTAAAAACATTCCATTTTGAGTCGTTTTTTGACGCATTTAACGGACCTAAAAACGATGCGTGAAAACTATTAAAAACGTACCATTTTGAGTCGATTTTCGACGCATTTAACGCAGCATTTTTCAGATACGACCAGAGCCGACGGAGTTGAAGTACCTGAAGACCAGAGCCGACGGTAGAAAAAAGTAAAGGGGGTAAATTTCTTTTAAAATTAAAAATATTTCATCAGTAATTTTGCTCGAAAAACTGATATTTGTCTAAATCGCTGGACCTTCTTGAAAAGCTTCTAAAAATATTAGAATATGTCAGAAACTATTAAAAAATAAAATAAATCTTCAAATTTGCTAACAATTGTTAGAAGCATTCAAAATGAGAAAATATGTTATAAATTTTAAAAAAATAGGAAAATTTTCATAATTTGCCAAAAATTGTTGGAAATTGTAAAAAAAAATCCCATACATTTATTAGATACTGTCAAAAATAATCAAAAAGGTCCTTAAGAAATTATTTAAATTTTCTTGAAAAATCCAAAAAAAAGGCATAGGAAAATTCTTGAAAGTTGCTTAAAAATCCATGGAAAATACGTAAAAATCATTGAAAATTCTTAAAAGTTTATTTTTTTTCTACCCCTTATTCGTTACCTATTATTTGTATCCATGTTGTTTTTACCTTTATATATAATATGGAAAAAAACAGAAAAACATGTTTTTTGCTAATATCTCTTACTCTTATTATCAATTTCAGCAATCTCAAATTAAGCTAAAAAAAACTTTTTTCCCATTACAATTAAGAAAAAATTTTTAACTAGTATTATTTACCTGTATGATTACAAACTAACAAATGAATAGTTAAAGTATTTTCTAAGTAAACATATTGATACGAGCAATAAAGAAGATGTTGGTGAACTTCAAAACAGAACAAATATTTATTTTAAACACACAATTGTTATTGAATCCTTGTGGGAACTTACTAGCTTCCGTGAAGTCCACATTAATATCTTCTTTTCTTCTGTTTTATTAACAGTATCTTTATGTACTAGATTATTAGTTTTTTTTTTTGTATTGATTTTGAGGAGGTGTGAGAGAGTTATTAGTAGATAATTTTTTATTTGTTTCGAAAAACAAAATTATTTTAGATTAATTACAAATCAAATCTAATTAAAATAATTGCTTGGGAAACGGATATCGAATAGTTTTTATTTTAGTGACTGACTGTCCTGGTTATTAATTCATGTTTAAACACCTTTTTTCTATTTCCGGTTAGTAAGTAAATCATTTAATAACTTTAACGCAAGCATATATTCAAAATCAGATTAAAAAAAAATTGTTTTTGTTGCTATAGAGTGAGAAATTTAATGCTAATGATGAATAGTAAAAAAATTAGATATGCGGTATAATTAGAAAACTAGTTTTTTTTTAATGGACCGTTCAATTTGTAATTTAATTATTAAATATTTTAATCAAGATATGTGTGTGGTAAAATTTTTTTTTAATACACCGAAAGTTATTTTCTCAGACCACATTTAACAAATGATTATAATGTATTTTGTTGATAATTTCATTCAAGCCTAAAATATACGAAAAAATTAAAAAAATTTGCTTTTTATAACATTTAAAAATAAAGTTGATGGTGATTCTGCAACACCGAAACGTTGCAAATAAAATTTAGTAAATTAAGATTTTAATCTTAAAAATGAAATTTAAGTAAATACATATTTATAAAAATAAGGACAAAAATAAAAATACATTTTTTCAAATATTAAACAAGCCGCCCCTGATAATTTCAAATTAAGGAAATTATTGTATTAATTCAGAAAATTGGCAACATTTTCCTTATTTAATTAATTTGGTATATTCAAAAATAAATCTGAGACTTAAATTATTTTTAAACGATTTTATTTTTTGCTACATTTTAAACAATATCGGACTAAATTTAAACTACAAACATTAATAATTAATAAAAAATAAATTTCTATATATAACAAAAAAACTTGTGATTATAAGTTAATTTATTGATAAAAAATTATTAAAGATAATAAATCAATATTATAAATATTGGCGCCCTACGTGGGGCAGTCAAAAACTGGTAAAAAGCCATTTTTTTTTATTTTAGTCAGGATACTGAAAAAAAATGTCCAACACCTGTCAAATTATTCAAAACTTTGCAAAATTATTAAAGATAATAAATCAATATTATAAATATTGGCGCCCAACGGGGGGCAGTCGAAAATTGGTAAAAAGCCATTTTTTTTTTTTTAATTTTAGTCAGGATACTGAAAAAAATTGTTCAAAAATGCCCAAAACCTGTTAAATTATTCAAAACTATTGAAAATTATTAAAGATAATAAATCAATATTATAAATATTAGCGCCCAACGGGGGGCTGTAAAAAATTGGTACAAAGCCATTTTTTTTTTAAATTTTAGTCAGGATGGTGAAAAAACTGTTCAAAAATGTCCGAAACCTGTTAAATTATTCAAAAATATTCAAAATTATTAAAGATAATAAATCAATATTATAAATATTGGCGCCCAACGTGGGGAAGTCAAAAATTGGTAAAAGCCATTTTATTTTTAATTTTAGTCAGGATACTGAAAAAAATTGTTCAAAAATGTCCAAAACCTGTCAAATTATTCAAAAATATTCAAAATTATTAAAGATAATAAATCAATATTTTAAATATTGGCGCCCAACGTGGTGCAGTCAAAAATTTATAAAAAGCCATTTTTTTTTTAAATTTTAGTCAGGGTACTGAAAAAAACTGTTCAAAAATGTCCGAAACCTGTTAAATTATTCAAAAATATTCAAAATTATTAAAGATAATAAATCAATATTATAAATATTGGCGCCCAACGTGGGGAAGTCAAAAATTGGTAAAAGCCATTTTATTTTTAATTTTAGTCAGGATACTGAAAAAAATTGTTCAAAAATGTCCAAAACCTGTCAAATTATTCAAAAATATTCAAAATTATTAAAGATAATAAATCAATATTTTAAATATTGGCGCCCAACGTGGTGCAGTCAAAAATTTATAAAGAGCCATTTTTTTTTTAAATTTTAGTCAGGGTACTGAAAAAAATTGTTCAAAAACGTCCAAAACCTGTCAAATTAATCAAAAATATTCAAAATTATTAAAGATAATAAATCAATATTATAAATATTGGCGCCCAACGTGGTGCAGTCAAAAATTTATAAAAAGCCATTTTTTTTTTAAATTTTAGTCAGGGTACTGAAAAAAATTGTTCAAAAATGTCCAAAACCTGTCAAATTATTCAAAACCATTCAAAATTATTAAATATAATAAATCAATATTATAAATATTGGCGCCTAACGTGGGGCAGTAAAAAATTGGTACCAAGCCATTTTTTTAAATTTTATTCAGGATACTGAAAAAAACTGTTCAAAAATGTATAAAACCTGTCAAATTATTCAAAACTATTTAAAATTATTAAAGATAATAAATCAATATTTTAAATATTGGCGCCCAACGTGGTGCAGTCAAAAAATTTTAAAAAGCCATTTATTTTAGTTTTAATCAGGATACTGAAAAAAAACTGTTCAAAAATGTCCAAAACCTGTCAAATTATTCAAAACTATTCAAAATTATTAAAAATAATAAATCAATATTTTAAATATTGGCGCCCAACGTGGTGCAGTCAAAAAATTTTAAAAAGCCATTTATTTTAGTTTTAGTCAGGATACTGAAAAAAAACTGTTCAAAAATGTCCAAAACCTGTCAAATTATTCAAAACTATTCAAAATTATTAAATATAATAAATCAATATTATAAATATTGGCGCCCAACGTGGGGCAGTAAAAAATTGGTAAAAAGCGATTTTTTAGTTTTAGTCAGGATACTGAAAAAAATTGTTCAAAAATGTCCAAAACCTGCCAAATTATTCAAAATTACTAAAGATAATAAATCAATATTATAAATATTAGCGCCCAACGTGGGTCAGTCAAAAAATTTTAAAAAGCCATTTATTTTAGTTTTAGTCAGGATACTGAAAAAAACTGTTCAAAAATGTCCAAAACCTGTCAAATTATTCAAAACCATTCAAAATTATTAAATATAATAAATCAATATTATAAATATTGGCGCCCAACGAGGGGCAGTCAAAAATTGGTAGAAAGCCATTTTTTTAAAATTTAGTCAGGGCACTGAAAATAATTGTTCAAAATGTCCAAAACCTGTTAAATTATTCAAAACTATTCAAAATTATTAAAGATAATAAATCAATATTATAAATATTGGCGCCCAACTGGGGGCAGTCAAAAATTGATAAAAAGCCATTTCTTTTAATTTTAGTCAGGATACTGAAAAAAACTATTCAAAAATGTCCAAAACCTGTCAAATTAATCAAAAATATTCAAAATTATTAAAGATAATAAATCAATATTGTAAATATTGGCGCAAAACGTGGGGCAGTCAAAAATTGGTAAAAACCCATTTTTTTTAATTTAAGTCAAGATACTAAAAAAATGTTCAACAATGTCCAAAATCTGTCAAATTATTCAAAACCATCTAATATTTAAAATAATTGCGAATAAAAAAAGTATAACCCAATTTTTTTAAAGTTCAAGAATTTTGATAAAAAATTTCTATTTTATTGTAGATGAATTATTCATTGAAAAAAAATTTAATAAAGAAAAATAAATCAATATTATTGACGCCCAACGTGGGGCAGTCAAAAATTAGTAAAAAGCCATTTTTATTAATTTTGATCAGGATACTGAAAAAAACTGTTCAAAAATGTCCAAAACCTGTTAAATTATTCAAATCTACCTAATATTCAAAATAATAGTAAATAAAAAAGTGTAACCTAAATTTTTTCAATTTCAAGAATTTTGATAAAAAAAATCAAAAATGTCTATGCTATTGTATATGAATTATTTACGATTCCTTAAGGGACACACTATATAAATAATTTCGAATATTTATTTAGTATTAGTTTTTATTTGCATATATAATTTTTGTAAATTTGATATTTTTTGTCCTAAAATTTGGGATTTTAAAACATCCTTTTTATCCTGGGTTCCGTTTTTTTTTTCAGAATTTAAATCTATTACCAAAAATTTAAATTTTACACAAATAAGAAAAAAATTTGACAAACTTTAATTTTGTTTTTGTTTTAATAAGCACAAAATTTTCATAATAATTTTACATTCCCGGTCCCATCGAAGGGAAAGAAGAGTGAGTAGATAGGAGACCATTTATTATTAAGATGGCGGCGATTGGCGGAAGATATCTGAAAGATGAGAAAGAGTGACGGGGCCCATAAGAAGAAAATAATAAACCACTAAAGACGGAAAAGAAGAATGACAGATAAACAAATGACAGATGGACAAATGACAGATGAAAGATAGACAAATGACAGATGGACAAATGACAGATGTACAAATAACGGACGGACAAATGACAGGTGACAAATGACAGTAGACAGATGGACAAATGACAGATATACAAATGACAGATGGACAAATGACAGATGGACAAATGACAGATGCACAAATGACAGATGGACAAATAACAGATGGACAAATGACAGATGCACAAATAACAGATGGACAAATGACAGATGCACAAATGACAAATGGACAGATGAGAGATGGACAAATGACAGGTGACAGATATACAAATGACAGATGGACAAATGACAGATGCACAAATGACAGATGGACAAATAACCGATGGACAAATGAGATGCACAAATGACAGATGTACAAATAACAGATGGACAAATGACAGATGCACAAATAACAGATGGACAAATGACAGATGCACAAATGACAGATGGACAAATGACAGATGTACAAATGACAGATGACAGATATACAAATGACAGATGGACAAATGACAGATGCACAAATGACAGATGGACAAATAACCGATGGACAAATGACAGATGCACAAATGACAGATGTACAAATAACAGATGGACAAATGACAGATGCACAAATAACAGATGGACAAATGACAGATGCACAAATGACAGATGGACAAATGACAGATGGACAAATGACAGATGGACAAATGACAGATGACAGATATACAAATGACAGATGGACAAATGACAGATGCACAAATGACAGATGGACAAATAACCGATGGACAAATGACAGATGCACAAATGACAGATGTACAAATAACAGATGGACAAATGACAGATGCACAAATAACAGATGGACAAATGACAGATGCACAAATGACAGATGGACAGATGACAGATGGACAAATGACAGATGACAGATATACAAATGACAGATATACAAATGACTGATATACAAATGACAGATGGACAAATAACAGATGGAGAAATGACAGATGCACAAATGACAAGATGAACAAATGACAGATGACAGATGGACAAATGACAGATGGACAAATGACAGATTGACAAATGACAGATGGACAAATGACAGATGGACAAATGACTGGGCAGATGGACAAATGGCAGACGAGAACGAACGCTTAGACAGACGAAGTAGGAAAAAATTGTTAATTAATTAATGCATAATTAATAGAAAAATCGTGATAAAAATTTTTTGCGGCCGATTAATGTTCATAAATCTATTCAGTAAATGCCTGAGTTTTTCAATTCTTAATTTTCATAGTTAATAAGTTTAAATATTTACTTAGAAAAGGTCTAAAGTGGGCGGGGTTTACGCAAGCCAGAGTCCATGTTTTCGGCCGTATTTTCAACCCTCTGGGAAACTTATAAATATTGGTCCTACAGTTCCGGGAGGTACAATTTTTTTTGGGAAATTTCCTCCTCTTTTTGAATTTTTTTTCAAATTTGAAAAATGTCAAATAGTTTTTGAGATATTTGCAAAAAACCAAACATAATTTTTTTCAGTTAATAGATTATAACTTTTGCAATTTTTGCGAGCGGCTCTGCAATTTTTTAAAAAATCATCTACACGCTATTTCGAATCGATTGACACCGCGTTCATATTTTTCGGAAGCAGAGAAGAAGTTTGACCCAAAAAGCACTATACAGACTTAGACCTCTGATCCGGAAAAGTTCTAGGGTGATACAGTCGATTTTGTTTTATTTACTAAATTCAAATTTTTAAAACTTGATATTAAAACAAGATTGAAAATTCGTCTTGACAATGTTAACTTGCATATTCTTTACATTTTAGACAAATCGACTCCTCACAACGCATCTATGAAAAATAGCTAACATATTCTGAAGGTTTTTTTAGTGGTTATATTTATTTCGCGCCAAGATTGGGTTTATTGATAAACAAGTAAATTTTTCATCGTCTATGAGTTAAATAAAGAAATTGTTATAAAGTGAGATTAACATAAAATTTTACAAACTTGAAAATTGTAAAATATACTGATAAAGTAATTTGAAAAAAAATCTTCAATAAACCTTATTGAGTTTAATAATAACAATAATAATAAAATCTTTAATAAAAACAAAATCCATTAAATATAAATAAAATCTCGAAAAAAAAATAATTCTTCAGCTAATTTGCATACCTCGTTACAAAGCAATCTAGACGTATTATTCTTCATTACTTTCTACAAGAAATTGTCACTTAAATGAAATCATTTGACCACTCATTTTTATACCGAACGGAGATGTTATCAGTTCGTTCTGATGGTGTTCACTCTAGATTACGCCCAATTTCTCAGATTCTTGATTAAATTAGATGATTACGAGCGATTGACGAAAAGAAAAAAAATATTTATAATCTTAAATTTTAATGAAAGCGGAGTTAAGATTCCAAATTCTTCACACTCGATCGTATGATAGATACGAATGATGGTTAATCCGATAGACATATTTTGTTGAAACACCGGAAGAATTATTTACACATGAAAAAATTTATTTTTTTTTTTACTTTTCCGACTCACCATCCGACGAGAAGGGAAAGTATTGTGAACAAGTTAAAAAAAAAATTAGAGAACCCTTTAGTACATCTGTCAAACGGAAGTGTCACTGTCAAAAAATGACAGAAACAATATGTCACGAAATTTAACTTGCAATAAATCATTTGAAAAACTCTTCAGAACAGACAAAATTATTATTCCAACTGTCATCTGTCAAAAATAAACAAATATCAAAGTTTGAAATTTTAATACTAAATATCTGAAAATGTACTTCATGGATTTGTAATGAAGTTACTTTTTCCGTAATAATTAAAGTATATAAATTAAATCGCGCACGACACTGCATTAAGAATTAATTCAAATTAAGGAAGAGTTCAGCCGTTACCTGTTAAACCTTCGCCCAACAGATGGAGACACTCGCGTCCGTGCTTCTTAGACTCCCGAAGTATTTATCGAGTAAGACGATTCAATCAGTTGTCGGTAGCTTCAGAGTCCAAGTTGCAGTGGCAGTCCGAATTGGAACCAGTTCAGAACCAGCAAGCGAACTTTAGAGATTGGTCAAGCTGAAAGCTGAAGAGAGTCGAAGCCAAGTACCGGAACCGTCAATCAAACTACACCACGCCAACCTAGTGCTGTACCGTCCGTTATACAATAACGACCCACTTTTCTCCACTGAAGCTGTCCGTGCAAGTGGCCTTCACACTATAAACGGAAGATGGCGCCCGAGGCAATCTGGAACTTGGACTAAGGCGCCAAAATACCGCTTGAAGGCGCAAAAATTTGAATCAACTTCGGTAAAATGGTTTTCGGTTAATTGTCAGACATCTGTCAAAAAATGACAGAAGCAATATGTCCCGTAATTTTAACAATTCAATTGATTTTTAGACAATTTATTTTATTTTTGAATAATTTTTATTTAATTTTATAATAATTTACTTATTTTTTGGTACAATTTTATCGTTTTCTCGACAATTAAATTGTTTTTTACACAAGGGCGTAGATAATTTTTTTTTCCTAGGTGGAAGGTACTTTTTTCCTCGGGGGTAATCAAACTTTTAGACAAATATGGTTATCCGTTTCTAGATTTTTCATATTTTATTTCTTCTTTTCGTGCTATTTTTTGGTATCCTGGGGGGATAATTACCCCCTTTCCCCCTATATCTACGCCTTTGTTTTTACAATTATATTATTTTTTCTAGTTTTAACTATTTTTTTTTTCAGATAATTTAAATGTTTTTGGTAGATTTAATTGTTTTTGGTAGATTTAATTTTTTAACAATTTTATTTTTTATTAGTTTCATTGCGCTTTGGACAATTTAATTGTTTTTTTTACAGTTTTTTTAATTATTTTTGAAATAATTTTAAAATTGTTCGCATAATTAAATAATTTCTTGGGTCAATTAATTAGGTAAATAACATTTTCTGGAAAACTATTTTTCGGACAATTTAATTGTTTTTTATTTTACTATTTAGTTGATTTTTAGAAAATTTACCGGATTTTCCAACAATTTATTTAGTTTATGGACAATTTTGACTTAATTTTCTAATATGTTTGTTTTTTCTTGTCACTTCTAATTTTTGGACAATTTTATTATTTTCTCGACAATTATATTGTTTTTTTTTACAATTTGATTATTTTTTACGAGAGTTTTAACTATTTTTTTTTAGAAAATTTAATGGTTTTTGGTAGATTTAATTGTTTTTGGCGGATTTAATTGTTTTTGGTAGATTTAATTGTTATTGGTAGGTTTAATTATTTTTTCTAGATTTAATTGTTTTTGGCAGATTTAATTGTTTTTGACACAATTTATTTCTGTTGTCCAACTTAATTTTTGTTTTTTTAAAATTTTAAAATGTGTTTTAACAATTTAATTGTTTTTTGTACATTTTAATTATTTTCCTTTGTATAATTGTATTAGTTTCATTGCGACAATTTAATTGTTTTTTATAGTTTTTTTAATTATTTAATAATTCTTTTGATCCATTATTTCCGTAAATAGTGTTTTCTGGAAAATTATTGTTTGGGCGCTAATTGTTTTTAGGCCCATTTTATTCCTTATTTTTGACAATTTAATTGTTTTTTTTGCCATTTAGTTGATTTTTAGATAATTTACCTGATTTTCCAACATTAATTTGTAGACAATTTTATTATTTTCTCGGCAATTATATTGTTTTTTTTTTACAATTTTATTATTTTTTCGAGATGTTTAACTATTTTTTCTCACAAAATTTAAATGTTTTTGGTAGATTTAATAATTTTTGGTAGATTTAATTGTTTTGGTAGATTTAATTATTTTTGAAACAATTTATTTCTGTTGCTCAATATAATTCTTGTTTTTTACCATGTTAATGCTTTTGGACAATTTAATAGTTTTTTGTACATTTTAATTATTTTCTTTTGAATAATTTTATTTTTTATTACAGATTCATTGCGCTTTGGACAATTTAATTGTTTTTTATCATTTAGTTGATTTTTAGAAAATTTACCTGATTTTCTAACAATTTATTTAGTTTTTGGACAATTTTGGCTTAATTTTCTAACAATTTGTTTGTTTTTTCTTATCGCTTTCAATTTTTGGACCATTTTATTAATTTCTCGACAATTATTTTGTTTTTCTACAATTTGATAATTTTTTCGAGAGTGTTTACGATTTTTTTCCGATGATTTAATTGTTTTTGGTAGATTTAATTGTTTTTAATAGATTTAATTGTTTGTTATTTATTATCCAACTTAATTTTTGTTTTTTACTACATTAAAATGTTTTTTGACAATTAAATTGTTTGTTGTACATTTTAATTATTTTTTTTTGTATAATATTATTTTTTTATTAGTTTCATTGCGACAATTTAATTGTTTTTTTAGTTTTATTAATTATTTAATAATTTTTTTGATCCATTATTTCCGTAAATAGTGTTTTCTGGAAAATTATTGTTTTGACACTTTAATTGTTTTTAAGCCCATTTAATTACAGTTTTTTTTTGACAATTTAATTGTTTTTTTTACCATTTTTTTGATTTTTAGAAAATGTACCTGATTTTCCAACAAGTTTTTGGACAATTCGGACTTAATTTTTTAAGAATTTGTTTTTTTTTTGTCACTTATTTTTTTACAATTTTTATTATTTTCTCCACAATCATTTGTTTTTTTAAAATTTGATAATTTCTTTCAGAAAATTTAATTGTTTTTGGTAGATTTAATTGTATTTGGTGGATTTATTTATTTTTGAAATAATTTATTTTTGTTGTCTAACTTAATTTTTGTTTTTTACTAAATTAAAATGTTTTTTGACAATTTAATTGTTTTTTGTATATTTTAATTATTTTCTTTTGGATAATTATATTTTTTATTACAGTTTCATTGCGCTTTGGGCAATTTAATTATTTTTTTGTTTTTTTCATTATTTTTTGAATAAAACTTTTCGGACAATTTAATAATTGTTTAGGTCAATTATTTCGGAAAATAATGTTTTCTGGAAACTAATTGTTTGGACACTTTAAGGCCAAATTCATTATTTTTTATTGACAATTTAATTGTTTTTTACCATTTAAGTAGTTGTTTTTTAGAAAATTTAAATATTTTCCAACAATTAAGTTATTGTACAATTTTTGTTTCATTTTTTAACAATTTGTTTGTTTTTTTGTCACTTTCGGACAATTTTTATTTTGTAAACGACTTGTTTTTGTTGCATGGATTTATTTTGGAAAATGTCATTGTTTTTTTTACGATTTAGTTTAATTTCAGAAATGTTTACAAAGTTTTAGGAAAATTTGCCTAATTTTCGGTCATTTTAATTAATTTTTGGACGATTTTGAGTCTATTTTTACTTTCCCGACCCACCCAACGAAGAGGGAAAATATTGCAAACGCGCAAAAAAAAATTTAGGGATAAAAACGGAAATATCCATTTCGAGGACCCCCGAGACGATTACGACCATTTTCAGATGGAAGTCTATCTGTCTATGTATGTGTGTGTGTATCTGTCTATATGTATTCTTCCACACGTTTAATCTGATTGAGCTGAAATTTGATATATGAGTTTCGATTATCAATCGGAACAACCCCTTTGTTTTTTTACTACAACTGTCAAAGGGAAGTGTCAATGTCAAAAAATGACAGAAGCAATATGTCACGGAAAAAACTCTATTCAGAACAATCAAAATTATTTCACCAACTGTCGCCTGTCAAAAATAAGAAAATGTCAAAATTTGAATATCATTCATCTCTGGATACTTGTCGGGAAAGTTTTGGAGCGACTCAACCGATTTATATTATCTGGTTCGTTTAATCTTGAATAAAACTTTTATGTATATTTTACTAGAATTGTATAAAATTAAGATACCTACAAAAAAATATAAATTTCCTCGGTCAATTTTGTTGAGAAACAAGAGAAAATTAAAAACATTCCTGCTTATAAATTTTCATCACAATCACCATAAAATCGTCAGTCGCACAAATCCATAAATTATTTTTACAATCTTGATAAAACGAATCGAATGTGAGGGTAAATAACCATTCATTAATCTTGATAATTGAGTGTTTTGCAAGGTGTGTTTACTTTATTTATACTCGATAAAACTTGCTTGACGTTCGATAGAAAATAGAAAAACGCTGGTCAACTAAAAAAAAAACAGTATTGCTCTAATGATCGAATAAGTAATGAATTATCTATGGGTTTAATAAATTTTATCTAATTGCGGTAAACGCCTGATGTTGACCCCACTTAACGTGTTTATTCACCGCATACATTCGATTAATAATTGATAAAGATTAAGGATAAAATTTTTTATCATATTTAATTTTTTAACATTAACTTAGAAAAAATTTTCCGTCAAATATTTACCATGAACATTTTCTGTACTTAAAGTATATGTAGCGAGAAAGTAAAAATAATAAAAATTTACAATACCTTTTAATAAAACCATTTTGTTTATAAAAAATAAAATTTTTATTTGTAATTATATTTTCGTTTTTTTCCGATTCTTTTCTTATTTTCTGTTTTGTTTTTATTTTTTATTTTTTCGATTTTTTTTCTGATTTATATTGATTTTTTTTCATTTCTTCTGATTTCTCTGATTTCTTGTTTTTTTTCTCTTTTTTCTAATTTTCCTCATTTTTTTTCTCATTGTTCTGTTTTTTCTATTTCTATCTTTTTAATACTGTTTTAAATTTGTTTCCGGTTTTTTTTTTCGGCCTTTTTTCGATTTTTTTGCAACTTTTTGTGATTTTTTTTCCGTTTTTTTGCGACCTTTTTTTATTTTTTCATTTTTTTCGTACGTTAGAATTTTATTTTTCATTTTTTAATATTTTCCGTTTTTTCATTCAATGGACATTTTGTGTACTTAAAGTATATGTAGCGAGAAAGTAAACATAAAAAAAATATTAAAATACTTTTTAATAAAACTATTTTTTTTTTTACAAAAACTTATATTTAAAAAAAAAAATAGAATTTATTTCAAAAATAAAAACTAGAAATCAATTTTTTATTTGTATTTATGTTTTCGTTGTTTTTTTCGATTCTTTTATCATTTTTCTGATTTATATTGATTTTTTTTTTTCGTTTCTTCTGAGTTTTTGTTTTTTTTTATGTTTTTTTTCGATTTTTTCTAATTACTCTCATTTTTTTCTCATTGTTCTGTTTTTTTTTCTATTTCTTTCTTTTATTTTGTGATTTTTTCTCATTTTTTTCTTATTCTAATTTTTTTCGATTCATTTCAAATTGAATTTTTTAATACTGTTTTAAATTTTTTTATGGTTACAATTGTTTCCGGGTTTTTTTTTCGGTTTTTTTTCCGATTTTTTTGCAACTTGTGATTTTTTTCCGTTTTTAATATTTTCTGATTTTTCATTCAATGGACATTTTCTGTACTTAAAGTATATGTAACGAAAAAGTAAAAATAAAAAAATATTACAATACATTTTAATGAAACTATTTATTTTAGAACAAACTAAATTAAAAAAAAAAAACAGAATTTATTGCAAAAATAGAAACTATAAATCAAATTTTTATTTGTATTTACGTTTTCTTTTATTTTTATTTATTTTTTTCGATTTTTTTTTGTGATTTATATTGATTTTTTTCGTTTCTTCTGATTTTTCTGTTTTTCGTTTTTTTTTTGTCTTTATCGATTTTTTCCTTTTTCCTCATTGTTCTGTTTTTTTTATTTCTTTTTGTTTGTTTTCTGATTTTTTCTCATTTTTTTCTTATTCCTCTAATTTTTTTTCGATTCATTTCAATTCTTTGAATTTTTTTAATACTGTTTTAAATTTTTTTATGGTTACAATTGTTTCCGGGTTTTTTTCCGATTTTTTTTGTGATTTTTTTGTGATTTTTTGGCAACTTTTTTAATATTCTCTGATTTTTCAATTAATTTTTTCCAATGTATTCTGCTTTTTTTCTTAGTGTTTCCCATTTTTTCTGATTTTATTGATTCTTCTAATTTTTTCTTGGTTTTTTCTCATTTTTCGATTACTTTCGATTTTGTTTTCGATTCTTTTCTAATTTTCTTTTTCTTTCTATTCTTTTCTGATTTTTTCTCATTTTTTGTCTTATTCCTCAAATTTTTTTGATTCATTTCAATTCTATGATTTTTTTTATTTTTTTTATGGTTACCATTGTTTTTTTTTTTTAATTTTTTTGCGATTTTATTCCGATGTTGTTCCGATTTTTTGTCATTTTTCATTATTTTTTCCTTTGTTTTTACGTTTTCCAGCGCTTTTTGCGTTTTTTCGGTTTTTTTGAATTTATTTCATTTTTCCGTATTTTACAATTATATGTTTAATTTTTTTCAATATTTTCTTATTTTTCATTCAATTCTTTTCAATATCTTCTGTTTTTTCTTCTTATTTTTTTCATTTTTTTCTGATTTTATCGATTCTTCTAATTTTTTCTTACTCTGATTTGTTTTTTCTGTTTTCTATTTTTTCCTTTTTTTTCGGTTTTTTCTAATCTCTTCTCTTTTTTTCTCATTGTTCTGTTTTTTTTTTTAATTCTCTCTTTTGTTTTCTAATTTTTTCTCATTTTTTATTTCTCTGTTTTTTTTCGGTTTTTTCTTATATTCCGATTTAGATTCAGCATTAAAACCAAAAAGTTTTAAAATTTGTAATTTTTTTTTCATTTGTATAAAATTTAAAATTCCCATTAAGATTAAGTATTAAAAAGTAAACAAAAAGTTTGCGATTTTTAGACAAAAAAGTTATAGAAGTTTCTAAATTTTAAAACTTGTGAAAATTTTTTTCATTTGTGTCAAAATTCAAATTTAGATCAAGCATAAAAAGTGAACAAAAAAACTGTAGTACGAAAAGTTTGTAACTTTTAAGATAAAAAAAGTTACAGCAGTTTTAAAATTTCTGACTTTTAAAATAAAAAAGTTACAGCACTTATAAAATTTATGACTTTAAAGATAAAAAAGTTACAGCAGTTTTAAAATTTCTGACTTTTAAAATAAAAAAGTTACAGCACTTATAAAATTTGCGACTTTAAAGATAAAAAAGTTACAGCAGTTTTAAAATTTGTGATTTTTAAGGTAAAAAAGTTACAGCAGTTTTAAAATTTTTGAGTTTTAAGGTAAAAAAGTTACAGCAGTTTTAAAATTTCTGACTTTTAAAATAAAAAAGTTACAGCACTTATAAAATTTGCGACTTTAAAGATAAAAAAGTTACAGCAGTTTTAAAATTTCTGACTTTTAAAATAAAAAAGTTACAGCACTTATAAAATTTGCGACTTTAAAGATAAAAAAGTTACAGCAGTTTTAAAATTTGTGATTTTTAAGGTAAACATGTTACAGCAGTTTTAAAATTTGTGACTTTTAAGATAAAAAAGTTACAGCAGTTTTAAAATTTTTGAGTTTTAAGGTAAAAAAGTTACAGCAGTTTTAAAATTTTTGAGTTTTAAGGTAAAAAAAGTTACAGCAATTTTAAAATTTGTGACTTTTATGATAAAAAAGTTATACCAGTTTAAAAAATTGCGACTTTTAACATAAACAAGTTACTTACAGCAGTTATAAAATTTGTGACTTTTAAGATAAAAAAGTTACAGCAGTTATAAATTTTGTGACTTTTAAGGTAAAAAAGTTACAGCAGCTTTAAAATTTGTGACTTTTAAGATAAAAAAGTTACAGCAGTTTCAAAATTTGTGACTTTTAAGATAAAAAAGTTACAGCCGTTTTAAATTTTTTGACTTTTAAGGTAAAAAAGTTACAACAGTTTTAAAATTTGTGACTTTTAACATGAACAAGTTACAACAGTTATAAAATTTGTGACTTTTATAATAAAAAAGTTATACCAGTTTAAAAAATTGCGACTTTTAACATAAACAAGTTACTTACAGCAGTTATAAAATTTGTGACTTTTAAGGTAAAAAACTTACAGCAGTTTAAAAAATTGTGACTTTTAACATAAAAAAGTTACAGCAGTTTTAAAATTTGTGACTTTTAACATAAAAAAGTTACAGCAGTTTTAAAATTTGTGACTTTTAAGATGAAAAAGTTACACAAGTTTTAAAATTTGTGACTTTTAAGATAAAGAAGTTACAACAGTTTTAAAATTTGTGACTTTTAACATAAAAAAGTTACAGCACTTTAAAATTTGTGACTTTTAAGATACAAAAATTACAAAAGTTCAAAGTTTTTTTTCATTTGTACAAAATTTTAAATTTTTAATTTATATTATTTAAATTCATCATAAAAAACTAAACAAAAAATTGTAATCCGGAAAGTCTGTGACTTTAAAGACAATAACGTTATAGAAGTTCAGTTTTAAAATTTGTGAACATTTTTTTCATTTGTGTCAAAATTCAAATTTAGATCAAGCATAGTACGAAAAGTTTGTGACTTTTAAGATAAAAAAGTTACAGCAGTTTTAAAATTTGTGACTTTTAACATAAAAAGTTTTTTTCTATTTGTAGAAAATTTTAAATTTATATTTAGATTCAGCATAAAAGTAAACAAAAAAATGTAATCCGGAAAGTTTGTTATTTTTAAGACAAAAAAAGTTATAGAAATTCAAAATTTTAAAATTTATAATTTTTTTCCATGTGTGTAAAATTTTATATTTTAAATTCAAATTTAGATTCAACATAAAAAAGTAAACTAAAAATTGTAGTACGAAAAGTTCGTGATTTTTAAAATAAAAAAGTTACATAGGTTTTAAAATTTGTGACTTTTAGATAAAAAAATTACAGAAGTTCAAAGTTTTAAAATTTGTGACCTTCTTTTTCATTTGTGTAAAATTGTAAATTTTAGATTTAGATTCAGCATAAAAAAACTATAAGTAGTACAAAAAGTATTAAAACAAAAAAATTATCAGTAGTAGTAAAATTTGTTAATTAAAATTTCGTCTTGGCAATGCTACCTGCGCTTTTTTAACAATTTTTTTTTCGTTTTTTTTCCATATTGATAATAATTGGTACTTTTATTTCAAATAAAAAATATCTTCATGTAGTTCCTCAATGTTTTCGTTCTCTTTTTAGCTTTACATTTTTTCTGAGATAACCAGAGTCTTTTAAGGCAATTAAATTTACTGTATTTATTTTTTCTTAAAAAAAATAATTTTATTTGTTACTAATTTACCTCATCAATGCCAAAAATATTTTTGTACTTGTATTAATAACTAAATATAAATTTATTTTCTTTTACGTATTATTTTTGAATTATAAAATTTGAAATAATAAAAATTGCTTCTCATATTTTACCTAAATTATCAAATTAAAATCGACCCAAAGGGAATCTCATCACCCAGGAAATAAATCAAGTCCAAGATCGCCAAATTGGCCCCTAAGGTCAAACCATACAGCGACACCTCACGCCATAATCATAAAGCCTTAAATATCGCCGCATCAACTGTCAGTAAGAACATATGTTCATAATTTCAGTACTACCGACATTCCGACAACAATGTAACAGTACCACAATGCCGTGTCATATAATTATCTCAGTCACGTGTTACAAAATTCGCTTCTTACGCGAAAACCGAACGAAAATGATAAAAAATGTCACCGAATTTGATATTGTTACGATGTTGAACATCGTAGAAACCAAACAAAATAATTTAAATGCCTATAAATCAACAAGAAATTTGATAATTGTTGGCAGATGTATATCGCTATGTTATTTTTTATAGGAAGGATGGTCGGCGGCTGTGTTGCCAAATCATAAAAAAAAACCTAACTCAAATAAAATAAAGATTTAACATTAATTAAAAAATAAATACAATACTATTAATTAAGTAAATTAAATTATAATTATATTTAATAAAACAAAAATAATTATAAATTAATAAATAATATAGTAAGAATGTACCAATTAAGAATATTATATATTAAAATTAATTTTATATATACTGTTATTATTATTATTAAATAAAATATATTTATAATTTTTATTTAAAAAATGATTAAGTATTTTTTATTAATGTTTTAATATTTTTCATAAATAAACGTGACAACGTCGCATTCAAACAGACGGTATCTATATGCGCGCGCATTATCTCACGTGCATGTGTCAATCCGAAAAGATCAGACGAAAAGAGGTTATGAGCACTCACCTTTTTCATAATTCCAGTTTTCCTTTTAGAAAACGTCGTATACCGCCTGAGTTTATTCTCGATATACTCCATTTTGATTTTAACACGTCCTTTGGTCTTTTTGCCGTTACTAGGCGGTGATTTCTTCGATTGCATCGAATAGGAATCTTCGTTGATTTCGTTAACGCAGCTGTCTAATCCCATACTTTGACCGGATAAACCTCTCTCGTCGTAAATGTCTGATTTTAATCCGCGATTGCAAGCACTAGATACCATCGTATGTCTCGGTGATAATTGTTGTAGACTCGTAGACGGTCGTCCTAAGTTGGGGTTGCCGTAAATTTCAGGAGACGTTTCGCCGCTCAGCAGGTTCATGTTGTAGCCGAGGTTGAAACGGGAATCCCTCCCGCCCGGTGGTTCCATTTCGCACCACAGTTTGACTAATGACAATTAACTAAATAAAACAAAAACAAAACGAACTCGCGATTTATTTACGGAGCCAACGCACTCTCTCTTGGACTGTTGTCGCACACAATCACAGCTGAATGCACAATACGATCTGTCGAGCCGTGGGGCAATGTCGTGCGCCGCCCAACGCTTTTTCGCATTGTTGCCACGTCGATTTTCATTTCGAATATCTAAAGATTTTTATTTTTCATAAACAGTTTAATATAACTTTTAAATCGGTTAATTACTAAATTTTGATAGATTATAATAAAGCTCTTTTTGTATTATTTTAAATAAAAATCTAATATCGCCGATATCCGGTTTGCCCGGAAATTCAAATGGAATACCCGGTATATTTCTATATATTTGGATTCTACGACTTCAAACAAGTCAAATTTCACTTAAGAAACCATTTTTATTTCATTTTTGAATTTTTTGATCCATCCTACTAATATTTTGGACTAAATTCAATAAAATCAAACTAATATTATCTAAAAAGTTTAAAATTTTATCAATAATTAAGCAGCGAAGTAAAGCCAAGGTACCTATTCACTTTACAATGTATGTCTGTCCGTCTATCTGTCTGCCTGTCTGTCCGTCTGTCACAGCGTTAATTCGAGAACGGTTTCGAATATTGAAACTCTGTTTTCAGTTTCAGTTACAATAGCTCGCCTATCAACTATTTGTAATGACCCAAGTCAATTGCAACTGTCTGTCTGTCCGTTTGTGCGTGTGTCTTTTCATCTATCTTAGTGATAACTTGAAAACAGTGTCGAATTTTGGATTTCTGTTTTCATCAATCGATAACTGGTGACAATAGCTCACCCACCTACTATTCTCAATGACCTAACTCAACTGCAACCGTCTGTCTGTCCGTCTGTCTGTCTTTTTGTCTATATTAGCAATAACTCGAGAACGATTTCGAATTTTGGAACTCTGTTTTTAGCAATCCATAGCTGGTTACAATATCTCGTCTATTATCCATTTTTAATGACCTAAGTCAACTGCAACCGTATGTCTGTCCGTTTGTCCGTTTTTCAGTCAGTATCAGTGATAACTCGAGAACGATTTCGAATTTTGTATTTCTGTTTTCGTCAATCGATAGAACGGATTCAAATTTTACTATTTTCAGTGACTTGAGTCAACTGCAACCGTCTGTCTGTCCGTTTGTCTGTCTTTTCATCTGTATCAGCGATAGCTCGAAAACGGTTTCGAATTTTGGAACTCTGTTTTTAGCAATCCATAGCTGGTTACAATAGCTCGTCTATTATCCATTTTTAATGACCTTAGTCAACTGCAAGCGTATGTCTGTCCGTTTGTCCGTTTTTCGGTCAGTATCAGTGATAACTCGAGAACGATTTCGAATTTTGTATTTCTGTTTTCGTCGATCGATAGAACGGATTCAAATTTTACTATTTTCAGTGACTTGAGTCAACTAAAATCGTCTGTCTGTCCGTTTTTCCGTGGCTGAGCTACTTGGATACTGTTAGCTTGCTGGATTTATTTATTTTTGTTTCTTAAATTATTTATATTTAAAATACGATATTGTAAATATCCTTTTTTTTTAACAGGGATGTCTTGAAGAGAATTTTGCATCGCAATTAAAAAAATACCGGGTGGCCCAATTATTCCACTAAAAACAATTGAGTTTAAGTTAAAAAACTTAATTTACTGTATTAAATGTTTATTAATAGAAACAAAAATAAATAATTGACAAAATTGAGATTTTTTATGATGGAAAAAAAAATTGAAAAATAAAATAAAAATGGCGTTTAAGTGACATTTGACAATCGGCGTTAAGTGACATTTGACTGTCAAATGTCACTTACATAGAATCCAAACATGTAAAAATGTACCAGGTGGTCCATTTTAATTTCTGATTTTCATGTCGTTTCCGGTCCAACCGGATTTAGTTTATATCTCTGGAAACATAAAATTAAAAAAATCCGGTAGTCACTTATTTTTACAAATTTATTCACTTTTAAAAGTTTCATCTTTTATTGATTGTATGTGCAATTATCAGGAAATTTTATTCTTGATAAAAGTTTCTAAATTTAATAAACTTTATTAAACTAAGATACAAATTTTAAAAATATACAGGATGTGCCAAAAACCAGTAAAATAACATTAAAAAATAAATCTTTAATTTGCACACTCTGTAGATAGTATTAATTTAAATAATATTTCATTCTTGTTAAGTTTCAGAATTCAATATACTTAATATACATAAAAAATAAATATCAATAATATACAGGATGAAACTAAAAATTGTGATTAAAAAAGAAATAAACTCGTTAATTTGCAATTTGTAGTATTACTTAATTAAAAAAATTTCAGGTTTTGCTCAGTTTTTAAATTCAGTAATCTTTATAAAATTAAACAATAAATTTTAATAATATACAGGGTGATGTTAGGAATGAGTACATAATGATTAAAAAATAAGTATTTATTTTGCACACTTTGTAGTATTAATTTGAAAAGAAATTCAATCTTGTTAAGTTTTTAAATTTAGATTTTAATAATATACAGGATGATGTTAAGAATAAGTAAAATATTATTAAAAGATAAAAGTCTATAATTTGCATACTCTGTAGAATTAATTTGATGAAAATTTTATTTTTATTAAAAGTTTCTAAATTTAATAAACTTGATAATATTAAAAAACGAATTCAAAAATATACAGGATGATGCTAAAAATACGTAAATTATGATTAAAAATCGTTCATTAGTTTGTACACCCTGTAGTATTTTTAACAGAAAATTTCACTCTTAATAAAAGTTACTAAATTCAATATACTTTATAAAATTAAACAATAGATTTTAATAAAATACAGGGTGATGCTAAGAATAAGCAAAATATTATTAAAAGATTGTCTATAATTTGCACACTCTGTAGAATTAATTTGATGAAAATTTTATTTTCATTAAAAGTTTCTAAATTTAATAAACTTGATAATATTAAAAAACGAATTCATAAAATATACAGGATGATGCTAAAAATAAGTAAATTATGATTAAAAATAGCTCTTTAGTTTGTACACCCTGTATAATTATTAACAGAAATTTTCACTCTTGATAAAAATTAATAAATTCAATAAATTTTATAAAATTAAACAATAGATTTTAATACATTACAGGGTGATGCTAAGAATAAGTAAAATATTATTAAAAGATTGTCTATAATTTGCACACTCTGTAGAATTAATTTGATAAAAATTTTATTTTTATTAGAAGTTTCTAAATTTAATAAACTTAATAATATTAAAAAACGAATTCAAAAATATACAGGATGATGCTAAAAATAAATAAATTATGATTAAAAATCGCTCTTTAGTTTGTACACCCTGTAGTATTTTTAACAGAAAATTTCACTCTTTATAAAAGTTACTAAATTCAATACACTTTATAAAATAAACAATAGATTTTAATAGTATACAGGGTGATGTTAAAAATAAGTAAAGTATTATTAAAAGATATCTTTAATTTGCACACTCTGTAGAATTAATTTGATGAAAATTCCATTCATATTAAAAGTTTCTCAATTTATTACACTTGATAATACTAAAAAATGAATTCAAAAATATACAGGATGAAGCTAAAAATAAGTAAATTATGATTAAAAATAGCTCTTTAGTTTGTACACCCTGTAGTATTTTTAACAGAAAATTTCACTCTTAATAAAAATTAATAAATTCAAAAAATTTTATAGAATTAAACAATAGATTTTAATAAAATACAGGGTGATGCTAAGAATAAGCAAAATATTATTAAAAGATTGTCTATAATTTGCACACTCTGTAGAATTAATTTGATGAAAATTTCATTTTTATTAAAAGTTTCTAAATTTAATAATATTAAAAAACGAATTTAAAAATATACAGGATGATGCTAAAAATAAATAAATTATGATTAAAAATAGCTCTTTAGTTTGTACACCCTGTATAATTTTTAACAGAAAATTTAACTCTTGATAAAAGTTACTAAATTCAATAAACTTTATAAAATTAAAAAACACATATCAATAATATACAGGATGATGCCAAAAAGACAATAATTATGAATAAAAAATTACTTTTTAATTTGCACATCCTGTAGTAACTTGACAGAAAATTTCACTGGTAGTAAAAATTTTTAAATTTAATAAACATTATATAATTAAACAATATACAGGATGATGCTAAAAATATGTAAATTATGATTAAAAATCACTCTTTAGTTTGTACACCCTGTAGTATTTTTACCAGAAAATTTCACTCTTGATAAAAGTTTCTAACTTCAATAAACTTTATAAAATTAAAAGACAAATATCAATAATATACAGGATGATGCCAAAAATACAATAATTATAATTAAAAAGTAACTTTTTAGTTTGCACATATTTTGACACTTGTAATAAAAGTTAAAAAAAAACAAATATTAAAAATATACAGGATGATGCAAATACATTAGTTATGATTAAACAAAAAACATTGTCAGAAAATTTGAATCGCGATAACAGTTTTTGTATCCAATAATTTATAAAAAATATCCAAAATGTACAGAGTGATGCAAATTATACGATTTTGACCCTTATGTCAGTACCGTAGCTAGAGGCTTGGAGGAGCAGGGACAGCAAGTGATTAGCAGCCAGGGGTGGGTTAAGGGTTAAACCCCCCCTCCAACACCCACACATATATTTTGTTTTTCGAAGTTTTCTGTAATATATTCTCGTAATTTTGAACCACCCCCACCCTTATTGGTAAAAACCCCCTCTAATAGGTAATTCTGGCTTTTCCCAAATTTCTCTATTTTTCCTTGTTTTCCTGTTTTGTCCTGTTTTTCCAAAATTTCCCTATTTTTCACTATTTTACCCTATTTTTCGTATTCATCCCAATTTTTCACTATTTTTTCGTGTTTCTCTTTTTTTCTCTATTTTCCCCAATTTTTTCCTAATGTCGGGGTAGGGTTAAACCATTGTTAAGTCAAAATTACTTTATAACCTTATAAACAATTGAATATGGATGCTTGGTTTCCCGATTTTTTCCCTATTTTTCGCTTTCCGTATTTTTCCACTTCCTATTTTTTCCAATTTTGAACTATTTTTCATTATCTTTCCTCTATTACGTTGTTTTTCCCCATTTTTAAAATTTGTTGCTGTTTTTTCCAATTTTTCACAATTTTTCACCATTTTCCTCCTATTTTGCCATTTTTTACACTACTTTTCATTTTTTTGCTATATTTTTTCCTACATTTCCCAAATTTCTATTTTTTCTCCATTTTCCCCAATTCCAATTCCCCAAATAAGTCTCGTTTCAGTCTCGGTCTCGTCTCATAACCGTTTGTCTCGTCTCGTCTCGTCAAATCTCGTTATTGCTAGAACGGGATCCGGACAAATCGCCGAATCAACAAAACGCCGAATGGACAAAAAAATAAACCGTATTTGCCAGATTTATCAAAAAGTTCATTTTTTTTAATATTTTTTTAAATTGCCAAAATTATGCATTTTTATGAAGAATTACGAATTTTTAAAGATGTAGAACATACAATTCCGCATAGTTTCGCCGCTAGAGGGCGTGAAAGGAATATATTTGTATAGACTTTTGCTCCTTATTTTTAGATTTATAGCCAAAATTATGGATTTTTCTGAAAAATTGCAAGAAATCTAAAATTGTAAACCATAAAATTTGCTATAAATTCTGTTTTTGCTTTTTTTTGAATTCCTCATAGTTTTGCCACCGGTTTATTTTAATTTGGAAGTAATTTTTATTTTATTAAATTATTTTTTTGTAGTTAAAATTTAATATTAAAAATTTTAAAAGAAATACCGTTAGATTTTTTATAAAAAAACTATATAATTGTGATTTTTTTCAAAATTTTATTACAAAAATAGTGAAATTTTTAAAAAATAGTTCAAAGAAATTTGATTACGATTTAAAAAAATTGAATAACTTTGAAAATATTGAAGATATTAAAATAGGATTTTTACCACTCGAAAGGTATTATAAAACTTTAAATTTACAATGTGTTTTAGTTTCTTCGAATTTAAGATTGTAATTATTATAACCAAAATAACTTCTTTTTCATTTTTTTGTAATTATACTTAATCCGATATTATAAAACAAATGAAAAAAGTAAATAAAGTGTCTGAAAGGAATTAAAAAGTACTAAATGTGTAAATTATTTCATAATTTGAAAATAATATTTGTAGAAGTTATAGCCAATAATGTAAAAAGTCAAAAAAAATCCATAAAATGTATATGAATTTTTGACAAAAATAGTATATTTTACAAGATATGGAAATACTAGTTATTTTGACAGTGAAAATATGTCCACGAGCGAAGCGAGTGGGGCTATTTCACGAACGAAAAGAACATATTTTATGTAGCAAATCTCTAAATATTTTAGATAGATTGGGCATCCCTGAAAACCCCATTTCTAAAATTTTCAGATTTTAATTCCGCCTACTTCTGCTGAAACCTCTAATTAGCCCTCTAAAAGAATCACCCTGTACAACATATAAATACTAACACCTCTTAGTTACTGGATTCTAAACCATATCTTCAATCTCTAAATATCTCATTTATGTCATACACATTTCATAAAATACTAATTAAAAGTATTTCTACAAAAGACTTATTTTCGGACTATTTAACCAGCCTTTCGGCGATTTGTCCATTCGGCGATTTGTCCATTCGGTAATTTGTCCTTTCGGCGATTTGTCCATTCGGAAATTTGTACATTCGGCGATTTGTCCATTCGGCAAATTGTCCATTCGGCGATTTGTCCATTCGGCAATTTGTCTATTCGGCGATTTGTCCATTCGGTAATTTGTCCTTTCGGCGATTTGTCCATTCGGAAATTTGTACATTCGGCGATTTGTCCATTCGGCAAATTGTCCATTCGGCGATTTGTCCATTCGGCAATTTGTCTATTCGGCGATTTGTCCATTCGGTAATTTGTCCTTTCGGCGATTTGTCCATTCGGAAATTTGTACATTCGGCGATTTGTCCATTCGGCAATTTGTCCATTCGGCGATTTGTCCTTTCGGCGATTTGTCCATTCGGAAATTTGTACATTCGGCGATTTGTCCATTCGGCAATTTGTCCATTCGGCGATTTGTCCATTCGGCAATTTGTCTATTCGGCGATTTGTCCATTCGGTAATTTGTCCTTTCGGCGATTTGTCCATTCGGAAATTTGTACATTCGGCGATTTGTCCATTCGGTAATTTGTCCTTTCGGCGATTTGTCCATTCGGCAATTTGTCTATTCGGCGATTTGTCCATTCGGTAATTTGTCCTTTCGGCGATTTGTCCATTCGGCAATTTGTACATTCGGCAATTTGTCCATTCGGCGATTTGTCCATTCGCTATTTTGACCACTTTCGGCGATTTGTCCAAAGACTGCTTTCGGCGTTTTGACCAGCCTTTCGGTAATTTGTCCATTCGGCGTTTTGTCCATTCGGCGATTTGTCATAGACCCGCTAGAACTTATTTCTAAGATAGTACAAAACGAGGTAATTATTAATTCCATTGTAATTTATAAGTCCTAACAAATTCGAAACACATTGAGAGTGTCATTTTATACAAAATAAAATATTTCACACATGGTTACCAGATTTTAGATTTCGTAAATTTATCGTAACCTATGCAGACCTTTCTTTTATTATAAAAAAATTAAATGTTTATATTGCTTGCTAGTTAATTTTTCTCAGAAATTCAGAAACAAATTTTGAACTATCGGGTCTCGCCGTATATGGTCTCGGTATCGCCTAAATAATATTCAAAAAGGTCTCGTCTCGCTCTCGTCTCGGTTTTACGAGACGAGAGCGAGAAAAGTATCGTTCTCGTGTGAAGTCCTAGAAGTAGCACCAAATTTTTTTACTCTCTATTATTTCTTTGTATTTTTTTACTTTCCCATATCTGTTTCTCTCTCTTGAACTTAAATGTTTTTTTTAAATAATACCATAGAAAACATAAAATACAATGTTGCCATATTGAAATAAATTTAAAATTTAGGTTAATTAACAAGAAGTACAATTTGAATTGAAAAACGTTTCTTATTTTAACTAGAGGTTAACCTTCAAGTAGAAGTTAGTTAACCTTCAAGTTAACATTACATTGAAAAACTGGCCCTTGGTTATTAAAATAATTAAAAAACAATGTTGCCACTTTGATAATAATTGATAAGGACTTATTATACTATAATCGTAATCGACACGGAGTAATAAATCAAAATTTTATGGGAGTTTTAAAGCACAGGCGGCTCAAACAAAATCTATGATTTTAAAGAGCCTGTAGTTAAAAGATGCGGTGAATTTAAGAATTTTACTTGTGCCGCCCGGTTTTGTGTAACATAAATATATTCTACCCTGATTTTAATCCCTTTTAAGACTCTGATGAGGGTAAATTAGGGGGTATTTGTTTGTATTTTTTTTTTGTTACTATTTTAAACTTAAATAATTATAATTTAACAACTTGTTTTAGGTGAGTCCCCTAAAGTACATACCGGAATAATACTCAGTAATACATATTTTAAATGATGATTTTATGTACCCCATAAATAATAATATAGGTACCCACACCTGAAATTTCCTGATCTGACAGTTATATTATTCTGACTCGATCACGATTCTAGTATACATAAGATAACTTGATCTAGATTAAAAAAAAAATTAAAATTTACTACTACATTATTCATTTGTAGCCCAAATTTTTCTATCGAAAGCATATCTTCCTTTCTTAGTCCAATTATAGGTTTTTTAAGGTGTTGAATAATGTTTAGAAATTTTTGGATTGTGCTATGAATTACATATACAAAAATTTTGTTTAGTCTCTGTTGTAAGTAATTCTAAATGTTCTAGTCTAAGAATCCTCCAAATTCTCGTTTATTAATCAACTGAACATAAATTCAAGAACAAAATTATAAGTTAATTAATAATTTTAGATGAATTTTAGTAGTTATATCAAATTATTATATATTTGGGACATCCCTCGTATATAAATAGTAAAAGTAAATGGCAAATTGTTTTCTCCTTCCAAATATTAGACTTCCAACAATATAAGTTATACAACAAACCACGATTCGTCCTTTTTGACAGCGTGTGCCGATCACCTAGAAGGAGGGATTTCTTACTACCATCTAAGGATATCAGATCCTTATATGGAGCCGAACGATTCTAAATATGGCACTGGGCTGTCCTAACACTACTTGTTTACATCCCACTTTTGTCTTTTATTGTTTCTCTACCGTACCCACTGATATGCGACAAATAACAATTATTCACCGACAAACGGTATATATATCCTTTTTTACCCTTTTTCGGTTAAATTCCTCCAAATATAACTTTAATCCAAAAACGACTTAAGCTCATATTACCTCGATATAGCTACGAAGTATGCTATTTAAGTTAACTACAAGTTAGAGAGAGATGCTACATTGTAGGTAAGATGTTACTTGAAGCCTGCGCTTAGTTGTAACGCATGTATTGGACGATACGAAACGGTGTTGCCGGTTTTAAAAATCAATTGATACATTTTATTTTTTAAATTAAACCAAATATTTGACAAAAAAAAATTAAACAAATTTCCCAGGATTGCAGCAGTTCATACAGTTCAAACTTTTTTATTATCAATTATATGGAAAAAAGGTATTCTTCAAAAAAAGTTCTACATGGTTTGAAACCTAAATTACAAACATTAGATATCAATTTTTTTTAGTCGTATACGAGGTGTCTCAAAAAAATGTAATTTATGAATGTGAAATTTGTAAGTGTGTGAAGTTGACCCCCCATTTTGAGAATTTTGATATTTTGTTCCAAGTTTGTAATAAATTATTTCAGAAAAGTATTGGTTAAACTTAAATACAAAAAACTCAAAAAACCATTTTTTAGCCCCATTATTATTTTTTATTTTTTTTTTGTACCAGATTGTTCTAGTTGTTCTGAACATTGTTCCAAATTTTTATGTATTAAAAAAATATTTCAAGTCAAAAATTAATAAAAACCATTTGGGTCTAGGTTTTCATTATTTCTTTTTCGATTTTTTTTGTTGTACTAAATTGTTCTAGTTATTCTTAGAACTGGTCCAAATTTTCATACCTTAAAAAATATTTCAAGCTTAAATTCAATTAAAACCATTTAGAACTAGCCCCCCATTTTTTTTTCGAAAGTTAGTTTTGTAAAGCGTTTTATTTTATCAACAAAGAATAAAATATTACAAATATTTTTTATTATTTTTCATTCTTAAATTTGAAATAAATAATTTTGTTTTTGTATGATTTAGAGTCAATATTTTAAATTATAGGTAGAAATTTAAAACATATTGACACAGAGACTAAAATTTTTGACAATAAAAAAATTAGTCAACAAAAATAAACAATAAGAATCGTGATCAATTTTTTACTTTCCCGACACACGTCCTAGAAGGGAAAGTATCCATTTTCGGCCCCCCTGAGACGATTAAGACCAATTCCAGATCTGTGTGTGGTTGTGTGCGTGTATGTGTGTGTGTATTCTTCCACGATAGAGGCCACACGTTTAATCCGTTTGAGCTCAAATTTGGTGTAAAGGTTTGGGTTACCCGTCGGAAGAACCCATTAGTTTTTGTACGACATCTATCAAACGGAACTATCACTATCAAAAAATGACAGATGCAATATCTCATGGAATTTGACATGCAATATGTCATTTGAAAACCCTTGAAAAACTCTATTCAGAACAGTCAAAATTATTTCTCCAACTGTCACATGTCAAAAATAAAAAAATGTCAAAATTTAAAACTTTAACATTAAATATCTGAAAAAGTATTAATCCGATTGAGCTGAAATTAAAACGGAATGAACAAAAATATTATTTTCGAAAATAATAATCATTACATTCTGAAAATATGTGTTAAAACAGGCGTACGCCACTGACGTTGACATAGATCATGTTGAAGTTTATGGATAATAATTTTAGTTTATTTTCTATTCCTTGTTTTTATTTTCGGAAATTATTAAATTTCGAATTTTCTTTAAAATATTTAAATTTTCAAAATATTTGTAAATTCTTGAAATTTTCAAAAACATTTTTGAAATTAGTAAAATATTTGAAATTAGAAATTCTTTAAATTTTCCAAATTTTTTATAGATCGGAAATTGTTTTTTGAAATCTTCGAAATTTTAAAATTTTATAAATTAGGTTTGTCATTGTTTAGAAATTTTCTAAATATTTATAGTAATTGAAATTTTTAAAATTCTTGAAAATTTTAAAACATTTTTGAAATTGTGAAGTTTCGTGTTTTTGAAAATACAAATTTTCAGGTTTTCAAAATTTGGAAATCTCAGGATTTTTTTAAACTTTGGAAATTTTAAAATTTTCAAAATCCCTTTTCATATTATTTAGAAATTTTCAAAATGCCTGTTTATAATAATCGAAATTTTTAAGATGGCATTTTTGAAATTTGTAAAATATTTGAAATTAGAAAATAATAAAATTTTTGAAATTTTGCGTTTTTAAAATTATAAAATATTTAAATTTTCGAAATTTAGGAAGCTCAGGATTTTTTCTTGAAATTCTTTTTTACAATGTTTAGAAAATTTTGAAATATTTATAATAATAAAAAATTTTCAAATTCTTGAAAGGTCCCTATAAGATAAGCTTGTGATTTGGGCTATATTTTTATGATCTTCAAGAGACAGTACTGACCCAAACCAAGGTTGCGAAATCTTAAAAATATTTTTAAAAAATCCCGAAAAGTCTCTATTGTGTGCTATGTTGCCCTCAAATGTTCGCAACATTGGCACACCCAATACGGCTCGATCTAGTAAAGGCATTTTTGTGCTATTTAGGGATGTTTCATGAGCATTTTCATGTAACTAAGGACGACAATTTTGTGGCCAATTACCTTATAATCTTTTGTGTAAAAAAACTGTTTAGCCTTTTCACCATATCCAGTTGCCGGGACCAAGAATTAGCAAAAAAATTCGATGTGTCGGGGAAGTTCGACGCAAAACACTTCGATAAGCAGTAAGTTATCATATTTCAACACCAGGTTTATTGATTCACACTTGATGCACTGCATCCCTGAGGAAAAGTACAAAGTGGTCCAAAACTAGTCGGAAGACAAGCTAGCGATCCGATCCCGGTGAGCTAAATCAAGTACCCAGTCGTATGTCAGTGTCGATGTAAGTATAGGATAAGGTACTATCGTGCCCCTTGATCCCTTACCGGAGCCAATCTTTGCTGACTGAGGCCACCGCAGTAACGGAAACTATCCCCACTTTGCATCGCCAACAAGATCGATCGCGCATTTGACTAATCTAAATACAAAAAACCCTTCTGGCCCTGATGAAGAACATTGTGCCAGAGAGATAACACCTGTCTTCTGCAGGCTTTTCAACTTGTCCTATAAAAAGGAATATTTCCTTCCAGCTGGAAATGCGCTCGAGTTCAGCCATTACCCAAAAAGGGCAAAAAGACCTTGCCAAACAACTATCGGCCAGTTGCACTACTTTTAGTAATACCAAAAGTCATGAAGAAAGCTATCGACCAATACGTTTTAAAGTACCTGGAAGACTTTAACATCCGTAGTGACCATCAATATGGGTTTCGCAAACAAAGACCGACAGGGGACCTCCTCACCTATGTTACCCATCTGGAACAGTGCGATTGAACAACATGGAGAGTCCTGCACTCTTATGGCATGCCTGAAAAATTTTGCTTATGAGTTTATAGTTTCTTACGGATCGTTCTTTGCAAGTAGCGTGTCGTGTCGTGTCTTCCTTTGCCTTCAATGCCCGAACATCAGCTTCCGATGCACATCTTCGCAGACAAAAGAAGTTTTACAGCTTAATAAAGTCCTGGTAGCTTAGGGTGATAGTAACGAAATATAACTTAACGCTAAGTTTTAACGTTGTGGAACTCGACATGATTATGTCAGGACAGTCTATTCCATTGGCTTCATCATTAAAACTTGGTGTCAATTTGGGGGGAAATAGGTCATGGCGTGATCACGTTGCAAACACGGCGAAGAAACTTCTCAAAAACTTTATACATTGTTTCGCACCAGAAAGCTTTACTCGCCGCAATAGTTTTAATGCTTTACAAGGGACAAATTGGACGATCACTGGAATACTGCTCACACATCTAGAGCTCCGCGCCTAAGCATAGCTTGCGGTTGCTGGATTTTATTCAGAAGAGAGCAATTCGCCTACAGCTGTCTAGGAATCATTTAAGTTTGAAACATCGAAGAAAGGTGGGCGACCAGACACTTTTTTGCAGATATTTTAATGAAAGGTGTTCGAACGACATTGTCGCTTGATTCGAAGTCCATCTTTGTACTCCCCATACCAACCTATTTCAGAACTCCTTTATCTGAAGAATACCATCATTCTGGAACAACCTTTCTGAAACCGTGTTTCCCAGGGAGTACAATCTTCAGCGATTCAAATCCAACGTGAACCGCCATTTTCCTTCACGGCCACTCTTGAAGCGGCTTAAAGGATTTCCTTTTGTGTTTGTGCTGTATCCATAAAAAATGGATTTGCAGAGGAAGTTCTCTTGGGCCTTGTCGGATTCCTGACTTAAATACAGTTTATAAAACAGGAGAAACTGTGAACAGTACCAACGTTATCATATACTCGAGTCGATTAATTCTCGAGAGCTCAGTCTACTGCACAAAATTGGTGCAAGACGATCAGTCCCCGTCCATCCAGGAACACACCCGCCGATAGAAACCCGTCCGCTGAGAAATTCGTTTTGTGTCCGAACAAACGGAAGATTCATGCGCGCCGATACCAGTGACCAAGCCAATCCGCCAGCCTAGAAGTAATAACCGGTGAACTCATTCTCCATTGTCTTACAAAGTTCTATTTGTACCGCGATCGGTTTGTATACGTTCGACGAAAAGGGACACTTGAGGTTCGTTTGCCAACAGAGTACTTCTCTGCGAAATTAGGTTGTACTCCAAACACACAACAGAGGGTACATTGCTGAGAAATTAGGTTGTACTGTCTGTCCGTCTATCGGCACACACGAACTTCAATAAGACGCAATGGAGGGTACATCGCTGATATTAGATTGTACTACCTGTCCGTCTATCTGTCGGTTCGTGCTACCTCATTAAGAAGGGTACATTTGGTGTTCCTTAGCCAACAGGGGTACTTCGCTGAGAAATTAGATTGTACTTCATGAAGGCATGATGGAGAGTACTTCGCTGAGAAATTAGGTGGCACTGTCTGTCGGTACCCGCGAACTTAATTAGGGCGTAACAAGGGATAGATCGAAATGGACCTTTTTCCGCCGACGTAGAGTTTCGTGTACTTCTCGCTTATGGTTTGCACCCATAACATCATTGCTTCCACGACCATAAAACGGAAATTGTGTTGCCGCTTCTAGAACCGCGCGCTTTGCGCTAAATATTGATAGAGCTTGCACATAACCCGCGATGGTTTGGATGACCCGTCATGGACACCGTACACCTGTTTTCTTAGCTTCCCTCAAAACCCCGTAAGGGCCATTTTGTACTAGAGACTTTCCTCCCACGCCGGATATTTTCGAATATGTATGTATGGTCGTTGTCATCGCAAAATCTCATTTTTAAGAAGTTATCTGTATGGTGTCCTTACACCCTTTCGTTTTATAATTGAGTAAGCCCTAAAGATACCACATATATTATTTTTTCTGCAATCACTACCCAAAGTAGACTTTTGTGCATCGAAATCTCACCGCAAAATTGACGTTTTCCGCAGACTGACATTAAATGTCACCTTTGTACATGGTCCACAAAATTTTTAAAAAGCATTTTGATTAGGATGTACAATACAGATTTCGAAACAAATATACACATAACATACTCTGATCCAGTAGGTTCGAGTTCGTATGGTTAAGTAACGTGTGAAGCAACCAGAATTTCCTTTGTGCTTAAGCAAGTTTTCTGATCTACTAGGCTTAAGCAGGGTTTCCTGATCTAACAGGTTCGAGTTCGTATAGTTAAGTAACGTGGGAAGTAACCAGAATTTCTTGTGTGTAAGCAAGTTTTTCTGATCCACTAGATTCGATTTCGCATAGTTGGTTAACGTCTGACGCAACCAGAAATTATTTCGTGTTTAAGCAAGTTTTTCTGATCCACTAGACTTATGCAAGTTTTTCTGATCCAATAGGATCGAGTTTGTATAGTTAAGTAACGCGGGAAGCAACCAGAAGTTCTTTTTTGCATAAGCAAGTTTTTCTGATCCACTAGGCTTATGCAAGTTTTTCTGATCCACTAGATTCGAGTTCGCGCAGTTAATTAACGTGGGAAGCGACCAGAAATTCTTTTGTGCCTAAGCAAGTTTTTCTGATCCACTAGGCTTAAGCAAGTTTTTCTGATCCACTAGGATTATGCAAGTTTTTCTGATCCACTAGATTCGAGTTCGCATAGATAATTAACGTGGGAAGCAACCAGAAATTCATTTATGCGTAAGCAAGTTTTTCTGATCCACTAGGATTATGCAAGTTTTTCTGATTCACTAGATTCAAGTTCGCACAGTTAATTAACGTGGGAAGCGACCAGAAATTCTTTTGTGCCTAAGCAAGTTTTTCTGATCCACTAGGCTTAAGCAAGTTTTTCTGATCCACTAGGATTATGCAAGTTTTTCTGATCCACTAGATTCGAGTTCGCATAGATAATTAACGTGGGAAGCAACCAGAAATTCATTTATGCGTAAGCAAGTTTTTCTGATCCACTAGGATTATGCAAGTTTTTCTGGTCCACTAGATTCGAGTTCGCACAGTTAATTAACGTGGGAAGCGACCAGAAATTCTTTTGTGCCTAAGCAAGTTTTTCTGATCCACTAGGCTTAAGCAAGTTTTTCTGATCCACTAGATTCGATTTCGCATAGTTAATTAACGTGGGAAGCAAACAGAAATGCATTTGTGCTTAAGCAAGTTTTTCTGATCAACTAGGCTAAAGCAAGTTTTTCTGATCCACTAGATTCGAGTTTGCATAGTTAAGTAACGTGGGAAGCAACCAGAAATTCATTTATGCGTAAGCAAGTTTTTCTGAGCCACTTAGCTTATGCAAGTTTTTCTGATCCACTAGATTCGATTTCGCATAGTTAATTAACGTGGGAAGCAAACAGAAATGCATTTGTGCGTAAGCAAGTTTTTCTGATCGACTATGCTAAAGCAAGTTTTTCTGATCCACTAGGCCCATACAAGTTTTTCTGATCCACTGGATTCGAGTTCGCATAGTTAATTAACGTGGGAAGCAACCAGAAATTCTTTTGTTCTTAAACAAGTTTTTCTGATCAACTAGGCTAAAGCAAGTTTTTCTGATCCACTAGGCTTAAGCAAGTTTTTCTGATCCACTAGGATTATGCAAGTTTTTCTGATCCACTAGATTCGAGTTCGCATAGTTAATTAACGTGGGAAGCAACCAGAAATTCTTTTGTTCTTAAGCAACATTTTCTGATCCACTAGGCTAAAGCAAGTTTTTCTGATCCACTAGAATCGAGTTCGCATAGATAATTAACGTGGGAAGCTACCAGAAATTCATTTATGCGTAAGCAAGTTTTTCTGATCCACTAGGCCTATGCAAGTTTTTCTGATCCACTAGATTCGAGTTCGCATAGTTAATTAACGTGGGAAGCAACCAGAAATTCTTTTGTTCTTAAGCAACATTTTCTGATCAACTAGGCTAAAGCAAGTTTTTCTGATCCACTAGATTCGAGTTTGCATAGTTAAGTAACGTGGGAAGCAACCAGAAATTCATTTGTGCGTAAGCAAGTTTTTCTGATCCACTAGGATTATGCAAGTTTTTCTGATCCACTAGATTCGAGTTCGCATAGATAATTAACGTGGGAAGCAACCAGAAATTCATTTATGCGTAAGCAAGTTTTTCTGAGCCACTTAGCTTATGCAAGTTTTTCTGATCCACTAGATTCGATTTCGCATAGTTAATTAACGTGGGAAGCAAACAGAAATGCATGTGTGCGTAAGCAAGTTTTTCTGATCGACTATGCTAAAGCAAGTTTTTCTGATCCACTAGGCCCATACAAGTTTTTCTGATCCACTGGATTCGAGTTCGCATAGTTAATTAACGTGGGAAGCAACCAGAAATTCTTTTGTGCTTAAGCAATTTTTTCTGAGCCACTTGGCTTATGCAAGTTTTTCTGATCCAATAGGTTCGAGTTTGTATAGTTAAGTAACGCGGGAAGCAACCAGAAATTCATTCGTGCGTAAGCAAGTTTTTCTGAGCCACTTAGCTTATGCAAGTTTTTCTGATCCACTAGATTCGATTTCGCATAGTTAGTTAACGTCTGACGCAACCAGAAATTATTTTGTGCTTAAGCAAGTTTTTCTGATCCATTAGGCTTATGCAAGTTTTTCTGATCCACTAGATTCGATTTCGCATAGTTAATTAACGTGGGAAGCGACCAGAAATTCTTTTGTGCTTAAGCAATTTTTTCTGAGCCACTTATCTTATGCAAGTTTTTCTGAACCACTAGATTCGAGTTCGCATAGTTAATTAATGTTGGAAGCGACCAGAAATCCATTTGTGCGCAAGCAAGTTTTTCTGATCCACTAGGCTAAAGCAAGTTTTTCTGATCCACTAGGATTATGCAAGTTTTTCTGATCCACAAGATTCGAGTTCGCACAGTTAATTAACGTGGGAAGCAACCAGAAATTAATTTGTGCGTAAGCAAGTTTTTCTGATCCACTAGACTTATGCAAGTTTTTCTGATCCACCAGATTCGAGGTTGGAATATTTAATTAACGTGGAAAATAACCAGAATTTTTTTGTGCTTAAGCAAATTTTTCTGAGCTCATATTATTGAATTTTAGGGACATTAGCCGTGGCCCAGGCAAACCTTGGGAAAATGCGCAAATTTGCCACTAAATGGCCCAAATCCAATGCTTATCTTATAGGGTCCTTTGTAAGACGGCATTTTTGAAATTTGTAAAATATTTGGGATTATAAATTCCGAACAGTCAAAATTATTTCTCCAACTGTCACCTGTCAAAAATAAAAAATGTCAAAATTTGAAACTTTAACATTAAATATCTGAAAAAGTATTTGTGGATACAATGTTCAAAATATTGAAGTACAATAAAAATAAAATTGAAAAAAGTAATAAAGGAAATAGTTTTTGTTAAATTTGGACTTTAAACATTTCTTTTAAGACATAAAAATTGGAATACTGATAGGACATAAAAAACAATATGGTACAACAAAACAAATTTCGAAAACTAAAATAATAGTCCAGGGCAATTAGAACAAAATCGAGGGAATAGCGGAAATTTTTAGGGACAGCAGATATCGAGTTGCGGTTTTCTGCATTGTGTCCAGGAAGGTCCCAGGAAAAAAGTATATTTCGTCTGGTTTAGTCATTTTTTGAAAAATGCCTTCTAGGCCGGAAAATTCATTTTCCAACTGCATCATTGCTTGCACCATTATAAAAACAACTAGAAACTCGGAAAAATCGCTCGGAAATCGTTACTCGCGGAGTTTTCGGGGCTGCCGAACTCGATTCTGGCATTAGAATTACTAAGGGGTGCACGGGGGTGCCAAAGCTTTAAAGAGAGTAGGACAATGAAGAAGGGGAAGAAGATGAAGAAGGGGAAGAAGGGGAAGAAGAAGAAGATTTTAAACAAGAAGTTGAAAATTTAAGTTTATAATGAATAATTCAAGATTATTAAAAACTCCTATTTGTTATTTGAATAAAGTATTATTTTCATAATTTGCGATTTTTCGTTTTCTCATTTACCATTTCCCACAGGGCTACCCCGAGCGCCCCCGGGGAAGTATATTCGGCATCCCCGAAAACCCCCGATTAACGAGGTTGTAGCTAGATTTATGCACGCTGCCATTTCTCCCCCAATTCACCCCCTGCGCACAGCTACAGAGCCACCCCCGTGCACCCCGGGTAATTCTAATACCAGAATCGAGTTCGGCAGCCCAGAAAACCCCCGAAAAACGAGCGATTTATCCGAGTTTTCAGTCGTTCCTATAATGGTCCAAGTAATGATGCAATTGGAAAATGCATTTTCCGGCCCAGAAGGATTTTTCAAAAAATGACTAAACACGACGATATAGACTTTTTTCCTGGGACCTTCCTGAACACAATGCAGAAAACCGCAACTCGATATCTGCTGTCCCTAAAAATTTCTGCTATTTTTCCTAACTTCCCTGGACTATAATGCGCGGCTAGCTCTAAATGGTTTTAATTGATTTTGAGCTTGAAATATTTTTTAACACATGAAAATTTGGAACAATGCTAAGAATAACTGGAACAATCTAGTACAAGAAAAAAAACTTGGACAAAAAAATAATGAGGGGCTGGACCCAAATGGTTTTTATGGATGTTCAGAACAACTAGAAAAATCTGGTGCAAAAAGATAAAATCGAAAAAATAATAATGGGGGACCAACTCTAAAAATGGTTTTTTGAGTTTTGCTTGTATTAAGGTTTAAGGAATATTCTTTTAGAACAATTTGGTCCAAACCTAGAACAACTTTCAAAATATCAAAATTCGAAAAATGGGGGTTTGTCAATATCGAAATTTGGTTTAACGAAAAGTTGATCAATGTTGAAAACTACATACAGATATGCAATCATATCAATTTGCTTTCAAAATTGTTGCCTACAATAAAATAATAATATTTAAGTTTTATTTTAGAGCAAGATTTGATGATCATTGGGTACTGAGATAGACGTACCTAAATTTTTAATACCCAGTTTTCAATTCTAAATAATAGTTTTTGATATTTTTTTACACACCTTGTATATGACTAAAAAAAATCATATTTCATGAGTTTATCCTGAGCTTTGGACCATGCAGAACTTTTTATGAAGAATAACTTTTTTCCCTAAAATTGATAATAGAAAAGTGTTCCATATGTTGTGATCTTTCCTTATTTATGTAACAAATCTACTTATTGGGAAACATACAGAAATCTGATAAGTAATGACCAAGAAGTGAATGTAGCAGGTGTTATAATTACAGCTGCAGTAGAGCAACTTACAAAAACCGTTGAAAACGCTGCTTGGTATTCTACCACACGCAAAGTCCAGCCAGATGCAAAAACTGAGTTACCTTCAATAATCAAAGGAAAAATTGCGCATTAAGGTAGATTACGTAAGATATGGCAAATAACAAGATAAAAGAAACTTAAACAGAGCGTGCCGGATTAGAGACGACATAACAAAAGCAAATACTTTTGCTGACCATTTAGAAAGGTCTTCCAGCCAAATCCTTCAAAAATAGACGGTCATGAAGAAGAAGTCAAACAATCAATCGGACTCTGTATCAGTTAGAACTAACACTAACAAAAATATCGACTTGATAAATGCCATAATCCTCTTCGATCTACCCTAATGAGCAGTGAACTTGATAGTTTTTATTTACAATGCAATTTTGAGGCTGGGTTATTTTCTAATGCAATGGAAAGTGGCCCAAATCATCTCAATCCCCAAACCTGGCAAACTAACAGAAGATATAACTTCTTACAGGCCAATAAGATTGCTCCCTATACTATTCAAAATACTAGAAAATATACTAAAAATTAAACTAGAAACAATCATCAAAGGTAATCACTTAATCCCAGAACATTAATTTGGTTTTCAAGAATAGTACGCCACTGTTGAACAGGTTTAACGGGTCACTAACAAAATAATGCAATGTCTGGAGGATAAAATGTACTGTTCTGCCACATTCCTGGATGTGAACCAAACGAAATGCAACAGTCGTCATAAACACATTGGACTACAAGAGCAAGCTTAATGATCTGGTTAATCAAGACACTTACAAAAAATTACAGAAAGATCCAACAGAGAAGATCTTAAGAAAAACTGCCAAACTGATAAAACAATCGTCATTACCAGAGGAGACAAAAAGGAAACTATGCAGTACAGAAGCTCTACCACCTAGACTATATGGACTATAAAAATTCATAAAGATAATGAACATTTATGACCAATTTCAAGTGCTTTAAGATCACGAACTTACAACCTGAACAAGCATCTGGAGGAAATTCTGCGTGTGCAAAACAACATCGTATATCCGAGATTCTACGCAGTACATCACGACATCCTAGTTAGTTTCGACTTTCTTTCATTATTTACAAATGCGTGACTCAGCTATATAGGGGAGATTTTTCCAGAGCACGTTAACCTTTTCTGACACTCGCTCACAACAATATGTTTTCAGTGGATCCATACGTTCTATGAATAAATTGACGGATTCGCTATATTAAGCCCACTCAGTCCAGTTGTGGTCAATTTTTACACGGAAAAATTTGAGAAGAGAGCCATACGCACTGCTGAAAAAAAACCGAAACATTGATGACTACCGTATGTATATGACACATTTGTGGTCTGAAGTCATGGAACAGAAGACCTGCAGAATATCCTTAACCATCACAGCATTAAGGGTATGAGAACCAAGATACATCAACGCTGAAGTGAAACACCTGACACAATAACTCGTACTACGCGCTCAAGGGAGATGAAATCCTGGTAAAGAATAATACCAAGGAAGTGTCTTATCTACCGTAGATAGAAGGTGTCACTGTCCGAATTTTGAAAATATTAAATAAAAAGAAAATCAGCACCATGTACAAATCAACAAAGAAAATAGGGAGTATCTAAAAACAGTAAAAGACCGCAGAGATCACCTCACATCAGCAGGACTCTATAGAATTCAGTGCACTTGTAGAAAAGTATATTATCTAACGAAGACCAGAAGATCCTTTTCGAAAATACCGACTTACTAGCAACATCAAGACATTATTCGACCAGATGGAACTTGGAAGCAATAGAAATATTCAAACATAAAGAGAACTTCAATAGAAAGAAAGAAACAACAACATTACCTAGGATGTGGCACACAGCATTAAGGAGTGCGAAAATAAAACTGCCACATACCGGTGGCGCCAAAAAATCGCGCGCAGACACATATATAAATGGCACACTCGAAGCAAACGAGAAACACTCCCATTTTCCAACCTTCTGGAAATCCGCCTACACTATCCTTATCCCCAAACTCCAAAAAGACCCAACATCCCTTTCCCAACATCAATCTCCCTATCCCATTCATCAAACTTATCTACTTCTACCTCCAAAACCATCCGTATCAAAGTCGGAAACTCCCTCTCTAATCCTTTCACTCCACTAGCTGAAGTTTCGCAAGGCTCCGTCCTTGCCCCTGTCCTCTATGTCATCTATACCCATGACATCCCACTCCCTTCTTCACCTTGCCAATACCTCCAACTCTACGCTGATGATACCCAAATGTCAGCCTCCGCTCCTTCTACTAGAGCTCTTAATTCCAAAATCCAACAACTCCTTGATGGTTTCTCCCGATGGGGTAGCACCTGGAGGGTTACCCTGAATCCTCCAAAAATCCAACTTATCATATTCAAACATCCCATCCAATCACGAAAATCTAACCAAAACCACAATGAAATCAACCTTAAGCTCTGGGGTGAGAGACTCGTCCCTTCGGATGAGGTTACCTACTTGGGAGTATGCTTCACACGGACTCTCAATTGGGCGACCGAAGTCCAAAGAACTCTAGACAGAGTTAGGAGACGGGTCTCCCTCCTTGGTGCCCTTGGTAGACGATTTGGCAGGTGTAACCCAAGGACATTGCTACACACTTACAAAACCTATATCCGCCCTGTAATGGATTATAGAGCTCTTAACTTTTCCTCACTTCTTCCTCGTCTTCTGCACACCGTCACGCTACTGAGAGGAGGATCATCAGATAAATGTCCTACCTTCCCTGGCGCTTCCCTTCCAGCAAAATATATGATCATACTAATATATCCACTATTATTTCCAGATTTAAGAAGCTTCCATAGAGGATAAGTCGGAAGAACGACTGGGCAGCACCAATACACATGCCCAAGAAACTCTAAGAGTCAAATGAACAGTTGACAGGAACAGACGGATACTTAGCAGAAAACCAAAGAAGAAATTCATCCAGACCAACCTCAGGATCCTTAGCGAAGCAAGCGAAGACATAAATCTTCCGGACGAGCTCCTAGATCTATTGGAGGATGCTCCTCTTAGCATTAGATGAGCTAGACCGACCACCACCGACTCCGAAGAACTGTGCACCACTCTGAGCCTCCCCGTTCCAAAGCTCGTAAGTGTCAAACAATACAACAACTCCCACTGTATCCCTGAGAAGAAGAATCTTTCTTCTACATCAGGGTACAAGGATACAAAGAAACAACATATGAAAAGGACAGATTATCGAGAGGCTAGTTTAGCAGGTATGCCCCTAACTCTAATGATCAGGGGAGAGTCCTCCTGCACTACTTTACGCATAGAACACTAAAAAAAAGAGCCTTTGGAAGTAATAATCAAAGAAAACCACGACATAACAATCCGGAAATAAAAAATTACATTAAGGCCAACTATGAAATCGTACATTCTTACTTCTATAAGTCTGTCTGATTGTCTGTATCCGATTGAATTTTAAAATTCTGATTGTAGATATGGATGTATTATAAACAATTTAAGAAAAAATTATAGGATAAAAATTTGAGATTTTTTTACTATTTCTGTAAAAATTAAAATATACAGGGTGTCCCAAATAAGAGTGATCGATTTTAAATGTAATTGTACAGCGTATTAATTGCTCTAAATAAATCAGGTTTTCACTGATTGTTTTCGTTTACCCAAAAGTTTTTTTATGAAGTTTGTTAACATTTTATCCCATCAATACAGAATGATTTACTAATATTGGTCAAAATAAATGGAAAAAATATGTATTATTTAAAATGGAACACCCTGTATATTTTGATGGCGATTTAACTTCTTTTAAAAAATGTAGTTTGATATCTTTTGCTTTCCTGTCAACAAAGATATTCGAGATTTCAAGAAGCACTGCATTTTTCTTTATGGAAAAAGGATATTAAATAAAAATTAACAAATTTGACAAAAAATTTATTCAGCAACAAAACATAACACAAAAACTAAAAAATAACATTAGGGATATTATCGAAAACATTCCGACAACCATATTAGAAAAATCGTTTGAAAATTTAAAATTTCGCTTGCATGTGTGAATTGAAGAAGAGGGTAGGCACATACAGCATTTATTGTAACTTTAACATTCTTTTTTGCTAATAATTGCAGTATTAGTTTTATTAAATGTTTGTGATGTTTTTTTGCTGAATAAATTATTTGTCAGATTTCTTAATTTTTATTTAATGTTCGTTTTTCCATAAGGAAAAATGCGGTGCTTCTTGAAATCTCGAATATCTTTGTTGAAAAGAAAGTAAAAGATATTAAACTATACATTTTTTAAAAGAAGATGAGTCGCTCTTTTCAATGCCATCAAAATATACAGGGTGTTCCATTTAAAATAATACATATATTTTCCATTCATTTTGACCAACATTAGTAGATCACCCTGTATTGACGGGACAAAATGTAAACAAACTTCATAAAAAAACTATTAGGTAAAGCTGTGCATTTACATATAAAATCGATCACTCTTATTTGGGACACCCTGTATTATAAAAAATGTATGACTATTAAGAAAATAAATTATAAGGGATCTGAAATTTTATTACAAAAAGTTTGTACGTACCTATTAAGACAAAACAATTTTTTCTATTTATATATTAAAAGTTCGTCTTGGCAATGCTAGTTTGCACATTTTCATCTGATTTTATATGATAAATTGTAAGATTAAAATTTATAAAAAGAACCATCCTGTATATATTTGGTCAAGGTGAAGTGATTAACATATTTTTGATTGACTTGCGTTGGTCAAATCAATGGGTACTTTCTACTAATGTATAGTTATTACGTAGTCGTGAATGGGGTACTTGAAAAAAATGAAGACGTCAATTAGGTGTTGAATTTATTCCAATTTTTTTTTCTATGGGCATTTCAAAAATTAAATTCCTCTTTCAAAATAATAAAAGGGGATATGATAGAAATGTTGAATGGGATAATAATTATTCACTTGTATATTCAATTGATGTTTCTTTTAATTATTTTATGTTGTAATATTTGTTGTATGTATATTGTTGCATTATTATGTTTATTAAAAATTTTTATTAATTTAAATAAAATATATTTTTTAAACGTTTAAATAAAATTTAAAAAATAAATTTATCTTTAGTGCTATTGTGAATGAATACCTAGTGATTGACCATTAAGCGCTAAATATGCATAGAAAGATGCTAGATGACCGTAAAAAGGAGTACCATTAGCTGTACGCCCAAGCACCATGACGCATTTGGCAAATTAATTAGATATTTATAGCTTAGGCGCCGATCGTCGCCGTTTCCGTATACAGAGGGACACGAAATAATATAAGTAAAAGTAAAATATAGTATAAAAATAAATTTTGTTTAATAAAAAATAAAAAAAATATATAAATCCAATATGTTATTCATATCTCAAATGTGATCCAACCATCAACAAAAACTGATAATTTATGTAAAAACCATGACAAAAATTGGCCAGCATTAATAAAAACTGACCAGAAATAAAGAAAATTGACCAGCATTAACAAAGATTAACCATCATTAACAAAAATTGACCAGCATTAACAACAATTGACCAGCATTAACAAAAATTGACCATGTGCTTAAAAACCATGACAAAATTGACTAGCATTAACAAAAACTGACAACTTGCTTAATAACATGACAAGAATTGACCAGAATTAATAAAAATTGACCAGCATTAACAAAAATTGACCACCATTAATACAAATTGACCAGCATTAACAAAAAATGACTGGCATTAACAACAATTGACCAGCATTAATAAAGATTGACAATTTGTTTATAAACTATGAAAAAAATTAACCAGCATTAATAGAAATTGACCATGTGCTTAAAAACCATGACAAAATTGACTAGCATTAACAAAAACTGACAATTTGTTAAAAAAACATGACAAGAATTGACCAGCTTTAATAAAAATTGACCAGCATTAACAAAAATTGACCAGCATTAACAAAAATTCACCAGCATTAACAAAAATTGACTAACATTAACACAGATTGACAATTTGTTTATAAACTATGACAAAAATTAATCAGCATTAACAAAGATTCACCAGCATTAACAAAAATTCACCAGCATTAACAAAAACTAACCAGCAATAACAAAAATTGAACAGCATTAACAAAGATTAACCATCATTAACAAAACTTGACCAGCATTAACAAAATTTGACCGGAATTAACAACAATTGACCAGCATTAACAAAAATTGACAATTTGTTTATAAAATATGACAAAAATTGACCAGCATTACCAAAAATAGACCAGGTGCTTAAAAACCATGACAAAATTGACTAGCATTAACAAAAACTGACAATTTGCTTAAAAACATGACAAGAATTGACCAGCATTTATAAAAATTGACCAGCATTAACAAAAATAGACCACCATTAACACAAATTGGATCAGCATTAAACAAACAATGACTAGCATTAACAACAATTGACCAGCAATAATAACAATTGACAATTTGTTTATAAACTATGAAAAAAATTGACCAGCATTACCAAAAATTGACCATGTGCTTAAAAACCATGACAAAATTGACTAGCATTAACAGAAACTGATAATTTGCTTAAAAACATTACAAGAATTGACCAGCATTTATAAAAATTGACCAGCATTAACAAAAATAGACCACCATTAACACAAATTGACCTGCATTAAACAAAAAATGACTAGCATTAACAACAATTGACCAGCATTAATAACGATTGACAATTTGTTTATAAACTATGAAAAAAATTAACCAGCATTAACAAAGATTCACCAACATTAACAAAAATTGACAATTTGTTTATAAAATATGACAAAAATTGACCAGCATTACCAAAAATTGACCATGTGCTTAAAAACCATGATAAAATTGACTAGCATTAACAAAAACTGACAATTTGCTTAAAAACAAGACAAGAATTGACCAGCATTAATAAAAATTGACCAGCATTAAACAAAAAATGACTAGCATTAACAACAATTGACCAGCATTAATAACGATTGACAATTTGTTTATAAACTATGAAAAAAATTAACCAGCATTAACAAAGATTCACCAACATTAAGAAAAATTAACAATTTGTTTATAAACTACAACAAAAATTGACCAGCATTAACAAAAATTGACCATGTGCTTAAAAACCATGACAAAATTGACTAGCATTAACAAAAACTGACAATTTGCTTAAAAACATGACAAGAATTGACCAGCATTAATAAAAATTGAATAGCATTAACAAAAAAAGACCACCATTAACACAAATTGACCAGCATTAAACAAAAAATGACTAGCATTAACAACAATTAACCAGCATTAATAACGATTGACAATTTGTTTATAAACTAAGACAAAAATTAACCAGCATTAACAAAGATTCACCAACATTAACAAAAATTGACAATTTGTTTATAAAATATGACAAAAATTGACCAGCATTACCAAAAATAGACCATGTGCGTAAAAACCATGACAAAATTGACTAGCATTAACAAAAACTGACAATTTGCTTAAAAACAAGACAAGAATTGACCAGCATTTATAAAAATTCACCAGCATTAACAAAAATAGACCACCATTAACACAAATTGGCCTGCATTAAACAAAAAATGACTAGCATTAACAACAATTGACCAGAATTAATAAAAATTGACAATTTGTTCATAAACTATGAAAAAAATTAACCAGCATTAACAAAGATTCAGCAAAATTGACAATTTGCTTAAAAATGATGACAAAAATTGACCTGCATTAACAGAAATTGACAATTTGCTTATATAAGATGATAAAAATAAATTAACCACCAATAACAAATTTTAACCAGTATTAACAAAAATTGACCAGCATTAACAAAAATTGAGAAAAGTTTTAAAAATACCAATTTGGGAAATTTCGAAAATTTCGAAAAACTCAAATATTTGACCATACCGATAATAATTATAAATGCGAAATTTTGAAAAAATTCTATAACTTATAAATGAAATTCGAGTAACATAAAATTTTTGAAAAAGTCAAAAATTTGGCATTTACGAATAATAATTTTAAATGCGAAATTTTTTAAACAAAATTCTAAATAAAAAATCAATGAATAAAAAAATTCAAACAATTTTGGGAATTTGATATTTACAAATAATAATTTCAGATGCCAAATTTTGAAAAATAAATTATAAATTTCAAATGAAAAATCAAGTAATAAAAAAATTTCAAAAAGATAATAATTTTGGGAACTTTCAGAAATCTAAAATTTTGATAAACCCAAAATTAGATATTTACAAATAATAATTTTAAATGCAAATTTTGAAAAATTTTCTATAAATAAATGAAAAATCAATTTTTTTTTTTGAATTTTGAACATTTAAATTTTGAAAAACCCAAAAATTGGGCATTTACAAATATTAATGTTTAATGACAAATTTTGTAAATCTCAAAATAAAAAAATTTCTAAAACGACAATTTGGGGAATTTTTGGAACATTTAAATTTCGAAAAACTCAAAAATTTGAGATCAACAAATAATAATTTTAATTGCAAAATTTTGAATAAATTCTCTAACTGACAAAAGAAAAATCAAGTAATAAAAAAAATTTCAACCAACTTTTGGAAATTTGACTAACATTAAAATTTTGAAAAACCCAAAAATTTGGCATTTACGAATAATAATTTTAAATGCGAAATTTTTGAAACAAAATTCTAAATTCTAGATAAACATTCAATTAATAAAAAAATTCCAACAATTTTGGGAATGTGATATTTACAAATAATAATTTCAGATGGATAATTTTGAAAAATAAAAAAATTGACATGAAAAATCAAGTAATAAAAATATTTCAAAAAGATAATAATTTTGGGAATTTTAGGAAATCTAAAATTTTGATAAACCCAAAAATTTGATATTTACAAATAATAATTTTAAACGCCAAATTTTGAAAAACTCTAAATTTTAAATAAAAAATCAATTTTTTTTTTCAATTTTGTAATCTCAAAATAAAAAAAATTCAAAAAGAACAATTTTAGGAATTTTATGTTAAATTTTGAAAAACGCAAAAATTTGACATTAATAAATAATAATTTTAAATGCAAAATTTTGAAAAAATTCTATAACTGGCAAATAAAAAATCAAGTAATAAGAAATTTAACCAATTTTTGGAAATTTGAGTAACATTAAAATTTCGAAAAAGTCCAAAATTTGGCATTTACGCATAATAATTTTAAATGCGAATTTTTTTAAACAAAATTCTTAATAAAAAATCAATGAATAAAAAAATTCAAACAATTTTGGGAATTTGATATTTACAAATAATAATTCCAGATGCCAAATTTTGAAAAAAAAAATTATAAATTTCAAATTCAAAATCAAGTAATACAAAAATTTCAACAATTTTTTTTAAATTTGAGTAACATTAAAATTTCGAAAAAGTCCAAAATTTGGCATTTACGCATAATAATTTTAAATGCGAATTTTTTTAAACAAAATTCTTAATAAAAAATCAATGAATAAAAAAATTCAAACAATTTTGGGAATTTGATATTTACAAATAATAATTCCAGATGCCAAATTTTGAAAAAAAAAATTATAAATTTCAAATTCAAAATCAAGTAATACAAAAATTTCAACAATTTTTTTTAAATTTGAGTAACATTAAAATTTCGAAAAAGTCCAAAATTTGGCATTTACGCATAATAATTTTAAATGCGAATTTTTTTAAACAAAATTCTTAATAAAAAATCAATGAATAAAAAAATTCAAACAATTTTGGGAATTTGATATTTACAAATAATAATTCCAGATGCCAAATTTTGAAAAAAAAAATTATAAATTTCAAATTCAAAATCAAGTAATACAAAAATTTCAACAATTTTTTTTAAATTTGAGTAACATTAAAATTTCGAAAAAGTCCAAAATTTGGCATTTACGCATAATAATTTTAAATGCGAATTTTTTTAAACAAAATTCTTAATAAAAAATCAATGAATAAAAAAAATCAAACAATTTTGGGAAAATAATAAAAAAAATTCAAAGAGATAATAATTTTGGGAATTTTCAGAAATCTAAAATTTTGATAAATCTAAAATTAGATATTTACAAATAATAATTTTAAACGCCAAATTTTGAAAAAATTTTTATAAATTTTATTTGAAAAATCTATTCTTTTTTGAACATTTAAATATTGAAAAACTCAAAAATTGGACATTTACAAATATTAATGCTGAATGACAATTTTTGTAAATCTCAAAATAAAAAAATGTCAAAAAGAACAATTTTGGGAATTTTAGGAATATCTAAATTTTGAAAAACCCAAAAATTTGACACTAACTTTTTTTTAAATTTGAGTTAGATTAAAATTTTGAAAAAGTCAAAAATTTGACATTTTCGAATAATAACTTTAAATGCAAAATTTTTTTAACAAAATTTTAAATAAAAAATCAATGAATAAAAAAATTCAAACAATTTTGGGAATTTGAAATTATAAACAAATTTTTTAAAATTTTCTACAAGTTTTAAATGAAAAATCAAATTTTTTTTTGAATATTGAACATTTAAATTTTGAAAAACGCAAAAATTTTATATTGACAAATAATAATTTTAAATGCGAAATTTTGAAAAAATTCTATAACTTGTAAATGAACATTTAAATATTGAAAAACCAAAAAATTGGACATTTACAAATGTTAATGCTGAATGAAAAATTTTGTAAATCTCAAAATAAAAAAAATTCTAAAAGGACAATTTTGGGAATTTTTGGAACATTTAAATTTCGAAAAACTCAAAAATTTGACATTAACAAATAATAATTTTGAAAAAATTATATAAATAGCAAAAGAAAAATCAAGTAATAACAAAATTTCAACAAATTTTTGAAAATTTGAGTAACATCAAAATTTTGAAAAATTCAAAAATTTGGCATTTACGAATAATAATTTTAAAAGCGAAAGTTTTTAAACAAAATTCTAAATAAAAAATCAATGAATAAAAAAATTCAAACAATTCTTTGAATTTGATATTTACAAATAATAATTTTAAATGTAAATTTTGAAACATTTTCTATAAATAAATAAAAAATCAATTTTTTTTTGAATTTTGAACATTTAAATTTTGAAAAACCGAAAAATTGGGCATTTACAAATATTAATGCTGAATGACAAATTTTGTAAATCTCAAAATAAAAAAATTTCTAAAAGGACAGTTTTGGGAATGTTGGAAACATTTAAATTTTGAAAACCCCGAAAATTTGGCATTTACGAATAATAATTTAAAATATGAAATTTTTTAAACAAAATTCTAAATTCTAAATAAAAAATCACTTAATAAAAAAATTCAAACAATTTTGGGAATTTGATATTTACAAATAATAATTTCAGATGCCAAATTTTGAAAAAACAAATTATAAATTTCAAATGCAAAATCAAGTAATAAAAATATTTTGATGAACCCAAAATTTTGCTATTTACAAATAATAATCTTGACAACCTAGGGAATTTTCCTAGTTTTTTCTTAATGAAATAAATTTGTGAAAAGTAAATGAAAATAAGTGAAACTAAATGAAAATAATTGAAAATAAAAAAATCAATGAAAATAAATGAAAATAAATGAAAATCAATAAAAATCAATGAAAATACATGAAAATGAATGAAAATACATAAAAATAACTAAAAATAAATAAAAATGAATGAAAATAAATAAAAATGAATGAAAATAAATAAGAATAAATGAAAATTAATAAAAATCAATGAAAATAAATGAAAATGAATGGAAATAAATGAAAATGACTGAAAATGAATAAAAATGGACGAAAATAAATGAAAATCAATGAAAATGAATGAAAATAAATGATATCAAATAGAAATGAATAAAAACAAATAAAAATAAATAAAAACAAATGAAAGCATATAAAAAAAATGAAAAAAACTGGAAAAAAAGTGAAAAAATAAATAAAAATTAAAATGAATGAAAATAAATAAAAATAAATTAAAGTGGATAAAATAAAAAACTTTTTCGCCTGTGGTCATACAGGGACCATTTTTGGTCAATTAAGTACCAACTAGACTGATTTTTTTTCTAATTTTTATTTTTCTCATCGTTCCAACACTTTAATTAATTGCTGACTATTTGTATTTCTGTAAATGTTCAGTTTGTTTTTATTTGATTTTACACTTTTCTTAGATCCAGACTATAGTATGTAATTTTTAGAGTTAACGAAGAAAAAAAACCCATAAGATGTCTTTGTCCGTCCGTCCGTCCGTCTGTTAACCTGAGTCAACTTGAAAGCGGTGAGAGATAGAAACAAACCGACAACGATATTCAGCATCGTTAAAAACCCCAAAAATGATATAAATCTTTGACTTATTTTTACTTTCCCGCTACTTATACCTTATATACTATAAAATACTTTACATATATAGAAACGGCAAAAATATTGTCGTTTGTCACCTTTTTTTTTATTAATATGACTACTAGAACTTTACTGCAGATATTCATTATAAGATTATAATCTTTTTAGTTTAAAATGGTTTCAACATTGAAGCAGTATATAAGATAGTATAAAATCTTGGAAACAACGGCAAACACTTTTGTGTTATCAGTAACCAGTTCGTTCTCTGTGTTGTTGCATTATATGTGGCCGTACGCCATTGCAGCAAATAAAATTTCACAAAAGGCGAACAAGTGGATCACGGCTGGTTCTTCTTTTATCCCCGACATCGACAGCACAACGACAAAGTAAACCCATTAAATCAATACTAATTTAATAGATAAAGCGCTTGTAATTGCAAAATATAAATAAGAACGTGAACAATAAACTGGTGGAAAACAATGTATACGCGGTAGGAAAAGGAGGCAAAACGAAGTCCCATTCTATTCATCCTTCGAACAGTGGGTGTCAATTTTTTATTTTTGTTCGCTTTGTTTTATTCCGATGATACGGAAATAATTGCTGCTCGTTTATTCAAAGAAATATATTATATTTACTATTATTATTATTGTTTACAATTTGTCACAATTATTAACAATAAAATTCCCTGTAACCTTAAAACTCTTATTTTTAGTCCTTTTTAGAATGTTATTGAGTGAGATTTTTCCAGATATTTTTAATGAAAATAAATTTTTAAGACTTAAATGACTGAAGAATTTATATCATATATGTAATAAAGAGTAGTTGGTAGACTAAAAATAAAAAAAAGTATATTTCTGCCAATTTTCACTAGAGGCCACTGATTAATCGACTCAGTTTAATTTTTAGGTTCTAGTACAATTTTTTCAGTACAGTTATAATTATTTTATTTTTTTGATAAATTGAATCCAATTGATGAGAAAAAATTATTATAGCATGTTTTTATTAAAAAAAAACCTGAAGTACTTTTTTCTGTAGGAAAAAAATCGGCAGGAAGTTTTTTACAAATTTCTTATTACTTAATTGCAGCTATAACAATTTTTTGATACATTTAATCCAAAAAAATTACAACAGCAATTATTTTTTATTAAAAAAAAGCTGAAGTACATTTTTTCAGTACGAAAAAGCTCAGCAGGAGGTTTTTATTGAGAAAAACTTCCTAGTACAATTTTTTAATCCTTTTAAATCACAAAAAAATTACAGGAACAATTTTTTATTAAGAAAAAGGTGAAGTACAGTTTTTCAGCAGGAAACAATCTGCAGGAGGTTTTTTTATAAATTTCTAATTCCTGACCTATAGCTATAATAATTATTTGATAAATGTACTCCAATCAATGAGAAAAAAATTACAATAGCAATTTTTTATTAAAAAAAGCTAAAGAACCTTTTTTTCAGTAGGAAAAAGCTTAGCAAGAGGTTTTTTTTTATCGAGAAAAACTTAATAGTACAATTTTCTTATTCCTTAACTAAGAAACAAATTACGAAACATTTTTTTTAAGAAAAAGCTAAAGTACAGTTTTTAATAATTTTTTTATTTTAATCCAATCAATGAGAAAAAAATTACAATAGCAATTTTTTATTAAAAAAAGCTAAAGAACCTTTTTTTCAGTAGGAAAAAGCTTAGCAAGAGGTTTTTTTTTATCGAGAAAAACTTAATAGTACAATTTTCTTATTCCTTAACTGAGAAAAAATTACAAGAAGAATTTTTATTTTTTTTAGCAGAAAAAAGATCTGCAGGAGATTTTTTTAAATTTTTTTACTCCTCAACTGTAGCTACAATATTTTTTTTGCAAAATTTAATATAATCAATGAGAAAAAAATTACAAGCACAATTTTTTATTAAAAATAATTCTGAAGTACAATTTTTCAGAGGAAAAAAGACCTGCAGGAGATTTTTTATTAAGACAAACTTCCTAGTACAATTTTTTAATTATTTAACTCAGAAAAAAATTACAGGAACAATTTTTTATTAGGAAAAAGCTGAATTACAATTTTTCAGCAGGAGAAAAATCTGCAGGAGGTTTTTTACAAATTTCTTATTCCTTAACTGTAGCTATAACAATTTTTTGACAAATTTAATCCAATCAATGGGAAAAAAAGCTGAAGAACATTTTTTCAGAAGGAAAAAGATCTGCAGGATGTTTTTTATTGATAAAAACTTCCTAGTACAACTTTCTAATTCTTTAACTCAGAGAAACATTGCAGAAACAATGTTTTATTAAGAAAAAGCTGAAGTACAGTTTTTCAGCAGGAAAAAATCTGCGGGAGGTTTTTTTAAAAATTTCCCATTCCTCTTAACTGTAGGTATAATAATTATTTGATAAATTTAATCCAATCAATGAGAAAAAAAATTACAACAGCAATTTTTTATTAAAAAATGAGGGGGTAATCCCACCCAACTTTCCGAACACTCTTAGTAATGTAATTGTTTAATCGATTATTTTAGTTTTTCGGCATCAAAATACATTAATTATATTACCTATCGAATGGTATAAATCCCATTTTAATATCTTTAATATTTTTAAAGTTATTCAATTTCTTTTAAACTTATATTAAATTACAAAAAAAAAATTAGGAATTCTACAATTTTTTGAATAAAATTTTGAAAAAAATCACAATTATAGAGTTTTTTACTACAAATTTAAGGGTAATTTTTTTAAAATTTTTAATATTAATTTTAACCTTAAAACAATTAAAACCTATTTGTGAATAATTTTAAAATCAATAAATAATTAATATCTCATTCAATTTTATTCAAAATGGGAAACAGACCTTTTTTTTAGATTTTTTGGATCAAAATGCATTAATAAATTTAGTTTAAAAAACTAAAAAAAAATCAAATTTTTTTTCAAAAATTCATGGGTCCATTGAATTGTTTTAACTTTTTTCATTTTTTGCTATAACTTTTACAAATACTATGTTAAAATTATGAAATAATTTACACACATAGTACTTTTGGATCCTTTTCGGATATGCTATTTAATTTTTTCATTTATTTTATACTTTTTGATTGAACGAAATTACAAAAAAATTTAAAAAAATTCTTAATTTTGGCTGTAATAATTACAATTCTAAATTTTAAGAAACTAAAATACATTTAAAATTTAGAGTTTTATATTATCTTTCGAATGGTGAAAATCACATTTCAATAACTTTAATATTTTTCAAGTTATTCAATTTAGTTTAAAATCGTAATATAATCTTAAATTTCTTAGCCAATTTTTTAAAAATTCCAAAATTTTTGTAATAAAATTTTGAAAAAAATTACAATTATAAAATTAATTATTACAAATTTAAAGATATTTTTTTTAAGTTTTTAATATAAAAATTTAACTGAAAAATAATAATTTAATAAAGATACAAATTAAAATAAAAACTAGCGGCGAAACTATACGCAACTTGAAAAAATAGTTAAGACAAAATTTATAGAAAATTTTATGTTCTACAATTTTGATCCCATGTAATTTTTCATAAAAATCCATAATTTTGTCTTAAAATCTAAAAAAGTCACAAAAATGTCTATATAAATTATTTTCACGCCCTCTAGCGGCGAAACTATGAGGAATTCAAAAAACCAGTAATGACAAAATGTGTAGAAAATTTTATGTTCTACAACTTTCGTATCTTGTAATTTTTCATAAAAATGCATTATTTTGGTTATTTAAGAAAAATATGAAAAAAAATTACTTTTTGATAAATCTGGCAACAATGGCAAAAGTTTTTGAAAATTTTAAACATTCGAAATTAAACTATAACGTATAAAAAATATATGTGTAAAACTTTATTGTCATCTTGTTAGGTAATGACGTCATCACTTATAGCAACTGTCACTTCCGGTTGTCCGATTAACACCAAAATCTATACAGGTCGTCTCCTTGTTACCCTAAATATGTATATAAAATTTCATCTAAATCGGTTCAGCCGTTTAGACGCTATCGTGTTCACACACACACAGACACACACACAGACACACACACAGACACACACACAGACACACACACACACAGACAGACATCATGCTAAAAATGGTATAAATGGATTCAGGTGACCTCAAAACGTAAAGATCCGTTAAAATCTGGGTATGGTCAAAATATCATGATCGCAATACTTTCCTTCTATACAACTCTGTTGTTCGGAAAGTAAAAACAAAACTGAAGAACAACTAAGAAACAAATTAAAAAAACAATTTTTTTTTAAGAAAAAGCTAAAGTACATTTTTTTCAGCAGGAAAAAGCTCTGCAGGAGGTTTTTAATTGTGAAAAACTTCATAAGTAGTACAATTTTCTAATTCTTTAACTAAAAAAAATTACAGGAACAATTTTTTATTAAGAAAAAGGTGAAGTACAGTTTTTCAGCAGGAAAAATCTGCAGCAGGTTTTTTACAATTTGTCATTCCTCAGCTATAATAATTTTTTGATAAATTTAATCAGTATGAAAAAGCTTAGCACGAGGTATTTTATTGAGAAAAACTTCCTAGTACAATTTTCTTGTTCCTTAACTGAGAAACAAATTACAAAAACAATAGTTTTTTCAACAGGAAAAAAATCTGCAGGAGGTTTTTTTTAATTTTCAACTGTAGCTATAACAATTTTTTTTATAAATTTAATCCATTTAATGAGAAAAAAATTACAAGCACAATTTTTTATTAAAAATAATCCTGAAGTAGATTTTTTCAGAGGGAAAAAGATCTGCTAGAGTTTTTTTACTGCAAAAACTTCCCAGTACAATTTTTTAATTCTTTAACTCGGGAAAAAAATTCAGGAACAATTTTTATTAAGAAAAAGCTGAAGTACAGTTTTTCAGCAGGAAAAATATCTGCAGGAGGTTTTTTTAAAAATTTCTCATTCCTTAATTGTAGCTATAACATTTTGTTTGGTAAATTTAATCTAATCAATGAAAAAAAATTACAACAGCGATTTTCTTTTTTAAGAAAAAGCTAAAGTACAGTTTTTCCAGCAGGAATAAGTCTGCAGGAGGTTTTTAATTGTAAAAAACTTCCTAGTACAATTTTCTAATTCTTTAACTAAAAAAAATTACAGGACCAATTTTTTATTAAGAAAAAGGTGAAGTACAGTTTTTCAGCAGGTAAAAATCTGCAGGAGATTTTTTTTACAAATTTGTCATATTATAATAATTTTTTGATAAATTTAATACGTAGGAAAAAGCTTAGCACGAGGTTGTTTTATTGAGTAAAATTTTCTTATTCCTTAACTGAGAAACAAATTACAAAAACAATTTTTTATTCAGAAAACTTCCTAGCACAATTTTCTTATTCCTTAACTTAGAGAAAAAATAGAAGAAGAATTTTTTATTAAGAAAAAGAAAAAGTACATTTTTTTTAGCAGGAAAAAGATCCGCAGGAGGTTTTTTTAAAATTTCTTATTCCTCATCTGTAGCTATACTACTTTTTTGATTTTAGTCCAATCACTGAGAAAAAAATTACAAGCACAATTTTGCAGGAGGTTTTTTATTTAGAAAAACTTTCCAGTATAATTTTCTAATTCTTTAAAAAAAATTACAGGAACAATTTTTATTAAGAAAAAGCTCAAGTACAGTTTTCAGCAGGAATAAACTCTGCAGGAGGTTTTTTAACAAATTTCTTATTCCTTAACTGTAGCTATAACAACTTTTTGATAAATTTAATCATTGAGAAGAAAAATTATAACAGCAATTTTTTATTAAAAAAGAGCTGAAAAATATGTTTTCGGTAGTAAAAAGCTTAGCAATAAGTTTTTTATTAAGAAACAGAAAAAGTACATTTTTTGTTAGCAGGAAAAAGATCCGCAGGAGGTTTTTTAAAATTTTCTTATTTCTTAACTATAGCTATACTAAATTTTGATTTTAATCCAATCACTGAGAAAAAAATTAAAAGCACAATTTTTTATAAAAAAAAAACTGAAGTACATTTTTTCAGTAGTAAAAAGTTTAGCAAGAGGTTTTTTTATTGAGAAAAACTTCCTAGTACAATTTTTTAATTCTTTAACTCAGAAAAAAATTACAGGAACAATTTTTCATTAAGAAAAAGCTGAAGTACAGTTTTTCAGCAGGAAAAAACTCTGCAGGAGTTTTTTTTTACAAATTTATTATTCCTTAACTGTAGCTTTACTAATTTTTTGATAAATTTAATCCAATCAATGAGAAAAAAATTGCAAGCACAATTTTTTATTAAAAATAATTCTGAAGTAGATTTTTTCAGAGGGAAAATTATCTGCAGGATGTTCTTTATTGACAAAAACTTCCTAGTACAATTTTCTTAATCCTTAACTGAGGAACAAATTACAAAACATTTTTTTTTTAAGAAAAAGCCAAAGTACAATTTTTTTCAGTAGGAAAAAGACTGCAGGAGGTTTTTTAAAATTTTCTTATTCCTCAACTGTATAATAGTTTTTCGATAAACTTAATCCAATCAATAAGAAAAAGTTCCTAGTACAATTTTTTAACTCAGAAAAAATTACAGGAACAATTGTTATTGAGAAAAAGCTGAAGTACAGTTTTTCAGCAAGAAAAAATCTACGGGAGGTTTTTTTTACAAATTTCTTATTCCTTGACTCTAGCTGTATCAGTTTTTTGATAAATGTATTCCAATCAATGAGAAAAAAAATACAACAGCAATTTTTTATTAAAAAAAAGCTGATGAACATTTTTTCGGTAGGAAAAAGCATAGCAAGAGGTTTTTTTATTGAGAAAAACTTCATAGTACAATTTTCTTATTCCTTAACAGAGAAACAAACTACAAAAACAATTTTTTTTTTAAAAAATGAGGGGGTAATCCCACCCAACTTTCCGAACACTCCTAGTAAAGTAATTGTTTAATCGATTATTTTAGTTTTTCTGCATCAAAATACATTAATAAAATAAGTTTACAAAAATTAAAAAAAAAATTAATTTTTTCTAAAATTTTTTTTTAACTTTTTATAATTTTGTATAATTTCACAAGTATTATTTTAAAATTATGAAATATTTCACACATATTGCACTTTTTGATCCCTTTCGGGTGTACTAGTTACTTTTTGCATTTGTTTTACCATTTTCGATAAAACAAAAGGACAACAAAATTTAATTTTTGTTTTATTTTGATTATAATAATTACAATGTTAAATTCGAAGAGACTAAATTATTTTTTAAATTTAGAGTTTTATATTACCTATCGAATGGTATAAATCCCATTTTAATATCTTTAATATTTTTAAAGTTATTCAATTTTTTTTTAAACTTATATTAAATTTCAAAAAAAAATGAGGAATTCTACAATTTTTTGAATAAAATTTTGAAAAAAATCACAATTATAGAGTTTTTTACTACAAATTTAAGGGTAATTTTTTTAAATTTTTAATATTAATTTTAACCTTAAAACAAATCAAACCTATTTTTGAATAATTTTAAAATCAATAAATAATTAATATCTCATTCAATTTTATTCAAAATGGGAAACAGACCTTTTTTTAGGTTTTTTGGATCAAAATGCATTAATAAAGTTAGTTTAAAAAACTAAAAAAAAAAATTTTTTTGTCAAAAATTCATGGGTACCTACCATTGAATTGTTTTAACTTTTTTCATTTTTTGCTATAACTTTTACAAATACTATGTTAAAATTATGAAATAATTTACACACATAGTACTTTTGGATTCTTTTCGGATATGCTATTTAATTTTTTCATTTATTTTATACTTATTGATAAAACGAAATTACAAAAAATTTATAAAAAATTCTTTATATTGGTTATAAATATTACAATTCTAAATTCTAAGAAACTAAAATACATTTTAAATTTAGAGTTTTATTTTATCTTTAGAATGGCGCAAATCCCAGTTTAATAACTTTAATATTGTAGAAGTTATTCAATTTAGTTTAAAATCGTAATATAATTTTAAATGTTTCTTAGCCAATTTTTAAAAAAAATCACAATTTTTGTAATAAAATTTTGAAAAAAATTATAATAATAAAATTAATTATTACAAATTTAAAGATATTTTTTTAAAATTTTTAATATTAAAATTTAAGTAAAAAATAATAATTTAATAAGGATAAAAATTGCTTAAAAATTAAAATAAAAACCAGCGGCGAAACTATGCGGAACTCGAAAAAAAATTAAAGACAAAATTTGTAGAAAATTTTATATTCTACAATTTTGATTTTTTGTAAATTTTCATAAAAATCCATAATTTTGTCTCAAAATCTAAAAAAAGTCGCAAATGTCTATATACATTATTTTTCACGCCCTCTAGCGACGAAACTATGAGGAAATCTAAAAAACGGTAAAAACAAAATGTGTAGAAAATTTTATGTTCTACAACTTTCATATCCTGTAATTTTTCATAAAAATGCATTATTTTGGTTTTTTAAGAAAAATATGAAAAAAAATTACTTTTTGATAAATCTGGCAACAATGGCAAAAGTTTTTGAAAATTTTAATCAGTCGAAATTAAACTATAACGTATAAAAAATATATGTGTAAAACTTTATTGCCATTTTGTTTGGTAATGACGTCATCACTTATATCAACTGTCAGTTCCGGTTGTCCGATTAACACCAAAATCTATACAGGTCGTCTCCTTGCTACCCTAAATATGTATATAAAATTTCATCTAAATGGGTTCAGCCGTTTAGACGCTATCGTGTTCACACACACACAGACACACAGACACACAGACACACAGACACACAGACACACAGACAGACATCATGCTAAAAATGGTATAAATGGATTCAGGTGACCTCAAAACGTAAAGATCCGTTAAAATCTGGGTATGGTCAAAATATCATGATCGCAATACTTTCCTTCTATACAACTCTGTTGTTCGGAAAGTAAAAAAAGCTAAGTACAGTTTTTTCCACAGGAAAAAGACTGCAGGAGGTTTTTTAAAATTTTCTTATTCCTGGACTGTAGCTATAATGATTTTTTGATTTTAATCCAATCTATGAAAAAAAATTACAAGCACATAAAAAGTGAAGTACCTATATTATTTTTTCAATAGGAAAAAGCTCTGCAATAAGTTTTTTATTAAGAAAAAGAAAAAGTACATTTTTTGTTAGGAGGAAAAAGATCCGCAGGAGGTTTTGTAAAATATTCTTATTCCTTAACTATAGCTATACTAAATTTTGATTTTAATCCAATCACTGAGAAAAAAATTAAAAGCACAATTTTTTATAAAACAAAAACTGAAGTACATTTTTTCAGTAGTAAAAAGTTTAGCAAGAGGTTTTTTTATTGAGAAAAACTTCCTAGTACAATTTTTTAATTCTTTAGCAAAAAATTACAGGAACAATTTTTTATTAAGAAAAAGCTGAAGTACAGTTTTTCAGCAGGAAAAACTCTGCAGGAGCTTTTTTTACAAATTTCTTTTTCTCTAACTGGAGCTTTACTAATTTTTTGATAAACTTAATCCAATCAATAAGAAAAAAAATTACAACAGCAATTTTTTATTAAAAATATTCCTGAAGTACATTTTTTCAGAGGTAAAAAGATCTGCAGGGTGTTTTTTAATAAGAAAAAGTCCTTAGTACAATTTTTTAACTCAGAAAAAATTACACGAACAATTTTTATTGAGAAAAAGCTGAAGTACAGTTTTTCAGCAGGAAAAAATCTGAAGGAGGTTTTTTTACAAATTTCCCATTCCTATTGCTGTAGGTAAAATAATTATTTAATAAACTTAGTCCAATTAATGAGAAAAAAATTACAACAGCAATTATTTTTAATTAAAAAAAAGCTGAAGAATATTTTTTCAGTAGGAAAAAGCTTAGCAAGAGGTTTTGTTTATTGAGAAAAACTTCCTATTACAATTTTCTAATTTTTTAAGTCAGTGAAAAATTACGGGAACAATATTTTATTAAGAAAAAACCAAAGTACAGTTTTTCAGCAGGAAAAAACTCTGCAGGTGTTTTTTTACAAATTTCTCATTCCTTAACTGTAGCTATAACAATTTTTCGATAAATTTATTCCAATCAATGAGAAATTAATTACAAGCACTTAAAAATAAGACTGAAGTACAGTTTTTTCAGTAGAAAAAAGCTCTGCAGGACGTTTTTTAATGAGAAAAACTTCCCAGTACAATTTTATTATTCCTCATTTTAAACCACAATTGTTTGTCGATAAATGTTATCCAATTAATAAAAAAATAATAATGGAGCAAAAAGTTCATTTTTATTAATACAAAACGGCACTAGTGCAGGTTTTTCAATCAGAAAAATTCATTTATTGTGTTTACTTTTAATATAAATATAAATAAATTAAATTTTTATTTATTATTATATATCACACTAGATTTTGTATCTAAATGTAATTTTAATGGCTTAAAGTTAGCCTGTACATATTATCTCACCTTATATGTCTTAATAATAAAATAAAATAAATTTCTAACTTATCCTAATATTCTTGTACTTAAAGCTATTAAACAATAATCAAAAAAGCATTTTCCAAGTGCAATATTTTAACTGTTATCATACATACAATAGTGCAAATAACACTCATTTCTGCGGATTGATTAATAGAGCCATCTGTAACTTTGCCATCGCCTGTAACGATATTTCATATGCGAAAAGGATGAAATATAAAATGGTCAGTAACGAGTCTAAATGATCAAGTCATAATTCAACATTATGACATTTGCCAACATTTAGATGAATCGAGATGTTGGTACTTAATCAATTTATAAAGTTGAGCTAATTTTTATTATTTTTGTATTGAAACAAATTCTGTAGTTATTTAACTAAAATTATAGAAGAAATTTTATTGATACTTGATTCAGTATACAAAAAAAAAATGTTTAAAAAAGCACGCTTTTTTTTATGCACTAAAAAGTAGAAAACATTTTTTTCTTTGCTGCTAAATGTGATTCAAAATATTTATGACTAAAAATAAAACCGTGGGGCATTTAATCATAATCCATGTATAAAAAAATTATTAATTAATATTGACCATATGTGAATTTGGTTTCTTTTTAAATTTTTATGTCTAAATTTTATCCCCTTAAAATACCGCCCAAATATTTCCTTTGCTATTTTACAAAAATTTACATATTTTATTTATTTATTTATTTGTTAGGGCTTGAATTTTGTTTATTTATTTGTTATAAAATTCGATAGGGCTTGAATTTTGTTTATTTGTTTGTTACAAAATTTGTTAGGTCTTGAATTTTGTTTATTTTGATGGTATAAAATTTGCTAGTTCTTGAATTTTGTTTATTTTTTTTTATATAACTTGCTAGGTCCTGAATTTTGTTTATTTATTTATTAGGGGTTGAATTTTGTGGATTTATTTGTTATGAAATTCGTTAGGCCTTGAATTTTGTTCATTTATTTATTATAAAAATTGTTATGTCTTGAATTTTGTTCGCTATAAAATTTGTTAGGACTTGAATTTTATTTATTTATTTGTTAGGAATTGAATTTTTTTATTGTTCTGTTATATAACTTGCTAGGTCTTCAATTTTTATAAAATTCGATAGGGCTTCAATTTTGTTTCTTTATTTGTTATAAACTTGGATAGGTCTTGAATTTTGTTTATTTTGCTGGTATAACATTTGTTAGTTGTTGAATTTTGTTTATTTTTTGTTGTATAACTTGCTAGGTCCTGAATTTTGTTGACTTATTTTTTAATGATTAAATTTTGTTGTTGTTGTTATATAACTTGCTAGGTCTTCAATTTTGTTTCTTCATTTGTTAGAAACTTCGACAGGTCTTGAATTTTGTTTATTTGTTTGTAACAAAATTTGTTAGGTCTTGAATTTTGTTTATTTTTTGTTATATTACTTGCTAGGTCCTGAATTTTGTTGATTTATTTGTTAGGTCTTGAATTTTGTTTATTTTGCTGATATAACATTTGTTAGTTCTTAAATTTTGTTTATTTTTTGTTATATAACTTGGTAGTTCCTGAATTTTGTTTATTTATTTGTTATAAAATTCGATAGGTTTTGAATTTTGTTTATATTTATGTTATAAATTTCGTGAGGGCTTGAATTTGGTTAATTTTTTTGTGATAAAATTTGTTAGGGCTAAAATTTTGTATGTTTATTTTTTATCAAATTTGTTAGGTCTTGAATTTTGTTTATTTTTTCGATAAAAAATTTCTTGGGGATTGAATTTTATTGTACCTTTTTGTTTTCAAATTTGCTAAGTCTTGAATTTTATATTTTTAATTGTTATAAAATTTGTGAGGTCTTGAATTTTGTTTATTTATGTTTTATAAAATTTGTTAAGGCTATAACTTTAGTTTAATTATTGCAAAATTTCTTACGGATTGATTTTTTTTTACTTTTTACTTATGTTTACATTTGTTTATTTTGCTGATAGGTCATCAATTTTGTTTATTTATTTGTTATAAAATTTTGTCAGGGTTTGAATTTTGTTTATTGTTTTATTATAAAACAGGTCTTGAACTTTGTTTATATTTTTGTAACGGATTTAATTTAGTTTATCTTGCAGGTATGTATTTTGTGTTATAAAATTTCTTAGGTCTTGAATATCATATATTTATTTGTTATAACATTTATGAGTGCTTTAATTCTGTTTAGTGTTTTGTTATAAAATTTGACAGGGCTTAAACTTTGTTTATTTGTTTGTTATAAAATTGATAAGGTTTCGATTTTTTTTATAAAATTTATTTGGGCTTGAATTTTGTTTATTTGTTATAAAATTTGTTAAGTATTGAATTTTGTTTATATTTGTGTGTAATAAAATGTGTTTGGACATGACTTTTGTTTATTGGTTATACAATTTATGAGAGCTTAAATTTTGTTTATTTCTGGGTTGCAAAATTTGTTAGGTCTAGAATTTTGTTAATCTTTATTTGTTATAAAATTTGTTAGATCTTGAATTCTATATATTTATTTGTTATAACATTTGTTAGTGCTTTAATTGTGTTCAGTTTTTGGTTATAAAATTTGTGACTGCTTAAATTTTGTTTATTTGTTATAAAATTTGTTAGGTCTCGAATTTGTTTTTTTTATAAAATTTGTTAAGTTTCGAATTTTATTTATATTTGTGTGTAATAAAATGTGTTAGGACCTGAATTTTGTTTATTTTTTATATAATTTATGAGGGCTTGAATTTTGTGAGGTCTTGAATTTTATATATTTATTTGTTATAACATTTGTGTGTGCTTTAATTCTGTTTAGTTTTTTGTTATAAAATTTGAGGTCTTGAATTTTGTTTATTTATTTGTTATAAAATTTTTTGGGTCACGAATTTTTTTTTTTATAAAATTTGTTAGGTCGTGAATTTTGTTTATTTGTTATACAAGTCATGTTTATATTTAATTGTTATAAAATTTGTGAGGTCTTGAATTTTGTTTATTTATGTGTTATATTACGGATTAAATTTTGTTATAGGGGTCTGAAATTTTTTAAACTTATAATTTTTTTTCGTGTTTGTATAAATTTTAAATTTCACATTCAACATAAAAAATTCAACTTTATAAATTTTATTAAAATAAGTAAAAATTATTTCGTCGTTAAAATATTCTCACGATACATCTAGACAACGTACAAACGACTCTTCCCTGTCACTTGTCAGCGATCAACTGTCAAGAACGTCAAGTCTACTCGATGTTGAACACGGTTAGAGATAAAAGAGCGCAAAATAAAGGCACTAAGTATGAGGATTCGCCCCATTTGGAAGCCGACAGAAACGATAGGACGCGAATCGGTTTATCCTTTCATGGCTTGCGACTATCCGCCTGCTTTACTTCATCTTGTGCGATATATGTTAATATGCAAATTGCTCGATTAATGGATATACCGCCACCGTGTGGGTTTTATCGGTATTAGATTAACGCCGGCTGGTGTCTTTTGATTTGGTACTAAAGACAGCGGCGGGTTCTTAACATATTATAAACGGATTTTTTACTTGCTACTGTGATAAATTACATTCACACTTTTTTATTGTAGATAATTAAACACCATATAAAAAATAACAATAAACTGTGATTATTTTAATCGAATTAGAATTAAAAATATTCATATTTAATTTGCATTAGATATTGAATAGTAGTCAAAGAATTTTTTAAATAAAAATAGCATATAAATTTATATAAAAAAATTAATTGATATTGAATAATAATAATAAAAAAATAAAATTGGTGCATGTCATTATAAATTCTGATATTTAATTTTATAAAAACTTTATTGGCGAAAAAATTTCTTCATTATATAAATATACATGATTTGACAAATGACATTTTTTTTTCATAACTATAACTTACAAAAGGGAAACAAAAGAATTATATCTAAAATCGCTAATACTAATAAATCGCTAATACTATGCTTGAATTTCGAATTTGGAACCTTTTATTTTCAACAATGTTCTAGAATATCGTAACCACTAACAAAAACTACATTTTTTAAAACCATACGTACGTTTCGCTAACTATGTTAGCATCATCAGGAGTTGATGATAAACTTGATTATCATCAACTCCTGATGATGCTAACATAGTTAACGAAACGTACGTACTGTCAGTAGATAGTGTTCATTAACTTGTAATAAGCAAATTATCAGTTCTTGTTAAAGATGTCCACTGTTTGTTAATTTTAGTCAACTTTTGTACCACTGGTCAATTATTCTTAATGATGGTTAATTTTTGTCATAGTTTATAAGCAAATTGTCAATTTTTGTTAATGCTGGTCAATTTCTGGTAATGCTGGTTAATCTTTGTTAATTATGGTCAATTTTTGTCATAGTTTATAAGCAAATTGTCAATTTTTGTTAATGCTGGTCAAATTTCATCTTAGCTTATGAGCAAATTGTCAATTTTTGTTAATGCTGGTCAATTTCTGGTAATGCTGGTTAATCTTTGTTAATTATGGTCAATTTTTGTCATAGTTTATAAGCAAATTCTCAATTTTTGTTAATGCTGGTCAAATTTTGTTAATGCTGGTCAAATTTTTGTTAATGCTGGTCAATTTTTGATAATTCTGGTCAATTTTTGTTAGTGGTGGCCAATTTTTGTTAATGCTGGTTAATATTTGTTACTGGTGGTCAATTTTTGTCATAGTTTATAAGCAAATTGTCAATTTTTGTTAATACTGGTCAAATTTTGTTAATGCTGGTCAAATTTTTGTTAATGCTGGTCAATTTTTGTTAATTATGGTCAATTTTTGTTAGTGGTGGCCAATTTTTGTTAATGCTGGTTAATATTTGTTACTGGTGGTCAATTTTTGTCATAGTTTACAAGCAAATTGTCAATTTTTGTTAATACTGGTCAAATTTTGTTAATGCTGGTCAAATTTTTGTTAATGCTGGTCAATTTTTGTTAATTATGGTCAATTTTTGTTAGTGGTGGCCAATTTTTGTTAATGCTGGTTAATTTTTGTTACTGGTGGTTAATTTTTGTCATAGTTTATAAGCAAATTGTCAATTTTTGTTAATGCTGGTCAAATTTTGATAATGCTGGTCAAATTTTTGTTAATGCTGGTCAATTTTTGTTAATTCTAGTCAAATTTTGTTAGTGGTGGCCAATTTTTGTTAATGCAGGTTAATATTTGTTACTGGTGGTCAATTTTTGTCATAGTTTATAAGCAAATTGTCAATTTTTGTTAATGCTGGTAAATTTCTGGTAATGCTGGTTAATATTTGTTAATGGTGGTCTATTTTTGTCATAGTCTATAGCAAATTGCCAATTTTTGTTAATGCTGGTCAAATTTTGTTAATGCTGGTCAAATTTTTGTTAATGCTGGTCAATTTTTGTTAATTCTGGTCAATTTTTGTTAGTGGTGGCCAATTTTTGTTAATGCTGGTTAATATTTGTTACTGGTGGTCAATTTTTGTCATAGTTTATAAGCAAATTGTCAATTTTTGTTAATGCTGGTCAATTTTTGTTAATTCTGGTCAATTTTTGTTGGTGGTGGCCAATTTTTGTTAATGCTGGTTAATATTTGTTAATGGTGGTCTATTTTTGTCATAGTCTATAGCAAATTGCCAATTTTTGTTAATGCTGGTCAAATTTTGTTAATGCTGGTCAAATTTTTGTTAATGCTGGTCAATTTTTGTTAATTCTGGTCAATTTTTGTTAGTGGTGGCCAATTTTTGTTAATGCTGGTTAATATTTGTTACTGGTGGTCAATTTTTGTCATAGTTTATAAGCAAATTGTCAATTTTTGTTAATGCTGGTCAATTTTTGTTAATTCTGGTCAATTTTTGTTGGTGGTGGCCAATTTTTGTTAATGCTGGTTAATATTTGTTACTGGTGGTCAATTTTTGTCATAGTTTATAAGCAAAATGCCAATTTTTGTTAATGCTGGTCAAATTTTGTTAATGCTGGTCAAATTTTTGTTAATGCTGGTCAATTTTTGTTAATTCTGGTCAATTTTTGTTAGTGGTGGCCAATTTTTGTTAATGCTGGTTAATATTTGTTACTGGTGGTCAATTTTTGTCATAGTTTATAAGCAAATTGTCAATTTTTGTTAATGCTGGTCAATTTTTGTTAATTCTGGTCAATTTTTGTTGGTGGTGGCCAATTTTTGTTAATGCTGGTTAATATTTGTTAATGGTGGTCAATTTTTGTCATTGTTTATAAGCAAATTGGGGTTTTCAAAATTTTATTCTTCCTAAAACTCCCAAAATAATTTTTTTTTAATTTTTAATTACTTGATTTTTCATTTGAAAGTTATAGTTTTTTTTTCAAAATTTGACATTTAAAATTTATTCGTAAATGTCAAAATTTTGGGGATTTTTAAAATTTTAGTGTTCGTAAAATTCCCAAAATTGTTTTTTTTATTTGATTTTTTCATATGAAATTTTGTCAAAATTTTTTATTTATAATTAATATTTGTAAATATCAAATTTTTGGGTTTTTCAATATTTTATTGTTCCTAAAACTCCCAAAAAATTTTTTTGTGACTTGATATTCCATTAAAAATTCATAGACATTTTTTCAAAATCTAATTTTGTAAAGTAGCAAAACTTTATTTTAAAAATAAAAAAATTGAGTTTTTTAAAAATTATATTTTGTGCATTTTTTCAACTGGTTTTTAGACCTCTGTCAAAAATTCAAAATTTCTCATTTATTTAGCGGTAGTATTTTTTTTATTAAAAAAAATTAAATTTGATCGAAATTTGGATTTCAAAATTTCTTAAAATCCGATTTAAACTGTTTTTAATTTTTTCAAAAATTTGTCATATTATGAAAATAAAGTATAACTAAAATAAAACTAATTTTCGTACAGGTACTGGCCAATTTTGGTTTTTGAATTTAAAAATCTCGCTATGTGTATTTGCTAACTGAATTTTTTTTGTCTTAAAATTATTAAAATTAGAAAAAGTAACTTAAAAATAAAAACTAGAGAAAAAAAGCAAAATTTAAACTTTATAAATTTTGTCGTAGTTTTTTTTTTTTAAATAATTTCCTCTAATTGCAACGAATCCTTCTTTAATTTTTTTTTTTTTAAATTTACAAATACAGCATCAGATGTAGCACAAATTAGAAAAAAATACTCCAAATTAATACAACATATAAAAAAAATAATCCAATTTGATAAAAATTCCCACACCAATACAGGTTCCAATAATAAATCGATTGATGAGAAAAATCGATGACCCAAAAATCAACGAGCGAAAATTTTTAAACGACATATCATTCCCACAGTAAAAAAAATCGTGACATAACCCGACTATGCGCCACTAACAGGTAGGTATGACATTTGTTGGTTCTTGTACAAGCTCCTGGAAGTCCTTTTGCGGAGCAGCGGCGGTAGACTGCATGGCTCTCTGCCTCTGCCGCTCTGCCTCTACCACCGCCTCTAGCCGGTGTGAGAGAGTTCAATCGGGCATCGCAGAAGAGGAAGATGGAACCGATCAACAGGAACGTACTCGATGTAAATTTCATAAAAATATTTTCTTATTTGTTTTTAAAAATATTAAGAAAAAAAGATACGGATATTGTGGATTTTTTTTTGTAATACAAAAAATTTGTTCCTATTATGAGGGCCCATTCATAAAATATGTTACTCAGAATTTTACCTTCTCGGACTCCTCCCACTCCCTCCATCACGTTAAGTCACACTTGGGACCCCCCTAATAAATATTATATCACAAAAGCTATCCGATCCCCCTATAAACGATTTCTTGTGATTATAAATAGCATACAGATGAATAATGTAAAAATATTACACGAGGTAAAAATATACATTATTATCGAAATTAAATTTTTTAGGGTTTTTCTTCGTATTTTTTATAACTTTTCCTGCCTTTCCTCATTTTTTCGTCTTCAAATTTTTTCCGATTTTTTATTTTTTTCAATTTTATTTCATTTTTGTAAAAATTTTTCTAATTTACTGGCCTTTTTCGATCTTTTCCGATATTAACTTTTTTCTATTTGTTCCAGATTTTTTCTTCGGTTTTTTATGGTTTATGTTACGACTTTTAACAGTTTTTTTACAATTTTGTATGATGTTTTACGATTATTTAGCATTATTCACGAAATGTTACGACTTTTTACCAATTTTTTACCAATTTCTTAAGATTTTTTCGATTCTTTACATTTTTATGATTTTTACGATTTCTTACCATTTTTTGACGATTTTTGACGTTTTCTTACAACCGATTATATAGCATAATTTACGAAATGTTATGACTTTTATTAGATTTTAAACAATTTTTTTACAATTTTTCAAGATTTTTTACAATTTTTTACAATTTTTTACAATTTTTTACAATTTTTTACAATTTTTTACAATTTTTTACAATTTTTTACAATTTTTTACAATTTTTTACAATTTTTTACAATTTTTTACAATTTTTTACAATTTTTTACAATTTTTTACAATTTTTTACAATTTTTTACAATTTTTTACAATTTTTTACAATTTTTTACAATTTTTTACGATCTGTTTACAATTTTTTACAATTTTGTATGATATTTCACCCTTATTTCGCATTATTTATGAAATGTTACGACTTTTACCAGTTTTTTACCAATTTTTTACGATTTTTTCATGATTTTTTACGATTTCCTACGATTTTTTACAATTTTTCAGCTTTATTTATGAAATGTTTCGACTTTTTACCATTTTTTTATCAATTTTTTTCGATTTTTTCGACTTTTTACATTTTTATGATTTTTTACGATTTCTTACGATTTTTGACGATTTATTACATTTTTGTATGATGTTTTTACGATTATTTAGCATTATTTACGAAGTGGTACGACTTTTTAATAGTTTTTTACCAATTCTTTACGGTTTTTCTTGATATTTTAAAAATTTTTACGATTTATTATGATTTTTTTAAATTTTTTTACGATTTATTACGATTTTTAACAATTTTTTATGATGTTTTACGATTAGGTAGCATTATTTACGAAATGTTACGACTTTTTACCATTTTTTTACCAATTTTTATGATTTTTCGATTTTTTACATTTTTATGATTTTTTACGATATCTTACGATTTTTTTACGATTTTTGACGATTTATTACATTTTTGTATGATGTTTTACAATTATTTAACATTATTTACGAAGTGTTACGACTTTTTAAAGGTTTTTTACCAATTCTTTACGATTTTTCTTGATTTTTTAAAAATTTTTACGATTTATTACGATTTTTAACAATTTTTTATGATGTTTTACGATTATTTAGCATTATTTACGAAATGTTTCGACTTTTTACCAGTTTTTTTACCAATTTTTTACGATTTTTCATGATTTTTTACGATTTCTTACGATTTTTTATGATTTTCACGATTTTCCACGATTTTCAAAGGTTTTTTTACGGTTTTTTACATTTTTCTTTAATTTTTTTAATTTGTTAATTTTTTAAAAATCCGTAAAAAACCGTAAAAAACAGTAAAAAACCGTAAAAATAAGCGAATTAATTTTATAATAATTAGAACATCAAACAAAAGTTTTAATTATCCAAAATTTCCCGATGTTATTTTTTTATCGGAATTATATAATTTTACTGGAAAATTGGAAAAACGGCGAAAACCCCAAAATGTTATATACAGGGTGGCGCAAATTTAATTGAATTGAAAGGGATAATAAAAAGGACAAATATTTTTTCATTGACGGGCTTGAGTGGTAAAAGATAAATATTTTTACACGGAGAGGTTAAAGGCGAAAAATTTCCAAAATTACAAAAATAAAAAAAGGAATATTCTAAAAAATGCAAAAATTTCAATTTTTAAAAATGTTAAAAAAATTTAAAGATTGGTGCTGAAATGGTAAAATGAACAAATATTTTCAAATGGGCAGGTTTAAGGAACAAAAGTTTAAAAAATTAAAAAAAAAATCAAAAATTGCAAAATCAAAAAGATCAAAAAATTCAAAATATTAAAAAGAATCAAAAATTTGAACGATCAAAAATTTTCAAAAATATCCAACTATTTAAAAATTTCAATAATTTAGAAATATGTTCTAGTTAGTTTTTTTTTAAATGTTTTTATAATTTTTTACGATTTTTTTCGATTTTTCACGATTTATTTTTGAAAAAATATGAAGAGCTTTTTAGTTATAAAATGGTACAAATATGTAATAAACGCAGAAAATAATTGACAACTTGAAAATAAAATAATACTGAATAAACAACTTATTACAAACAAAAGTTGGTAAGTACAAAAGAAATGTAAAATTGCAACATTTTTTGAAAAAAAAAGTAGGTAGGCACGTATTTAAGTATATATCAACGCTTATATTCTAAAAATACAAAAATAAATTTGATTCTAGCACTGCCTAAAATGTAATCTAACCTACTTAAAAAATGATTACATATTAAAAACACTGAAATCATAGTAGATGTACTAGAGCTTCCGAACCTAGGTATAGGGAAGTCAATGAGTACGAGAGAGAGGTACTTTTTTGTCGTTTTTCGTCGTTTTCGTCGTTTTTCGTCCTTACATAGGCCGCCGTTCTAAATCTAAATCATCTGGTCCGATATCTCCTTCTCGGAATCAGTGTCCAAATCTTATCTCTCCACATAGTCCTCTTCTCCAGATTCTTCCTGGCTATCAAACTGTATATCGGGCTCATTTTCGCTTTTTTCCAAGCACTCTAACATCAATTGGTGTAGACGCTCCTGTTCTTTTGCGCGAGTACCCGAAGGTTAACCTTCCGGTACTCGCGCGCGGACTCTAGCTCCGCAGCTAAACTAATTTTGGATTTATTTTAAAATGTGCTGATTAAGGCGCTTCTGCTACAATAAAACATGTCCATAGACATAGTTTAAAGTGACAGAGAAGAAATTTTAGTTAAGGATAGATATGAGGAACAGCAAATAGATGAAAATCAAGTGTCAGCTCGAGCTTCTTTGACCTTCCGGTACTCGCGCGCGGACTCTAGATCCGCAGCTAAACTAATTTTGGATTTATTTTAAAATGTGCTGCTCTACTAATTTTTGATTTATTTTAAAATGTGCTGGTCAAGGTGCTTCTGCTCGAGCTTCTTTAAAGAAGCTCGAGCTGACACTTCATTTTCATCTATTTGCTGTTCCTCATATCTATCCTTGACTAAAATTTCTTCTCTGTCACTTTAAACTTTGTCTATGGACATGTTTTATTGCAGCAGAAGCGCCTTGAGCAGCACATTTTAAAATAAATCAAAAAGTAGTTGAGCTGCGGAGCTAGAGTCCGCGCGCGAGTACCGGAAGGTCAAAGAAGCTCGAGCGGGCACTTCATTTTCATCTATTTGCTGTTCCTCATATCTGTCCTTATCTAAAATTTCTTCTCTGTCACTTTAAACTTTGTCTATGGACATGCTCTTTTCATCCGTTCCCAAAGTTTTTTTTTGTTTAATAATAATTTAGGAAAATTATCGACACGAAAAAAATTATTGAATCCTGTCCTGTATAAGAAGAAGAAAATGCAAGAAGATGCGGCTTGCATATCGAATCGGCGCATACTTTATTGCAACGCAGTATTGTGAGAACTTACCCAATGCACGAGTTAAAAAGCCAACAAGGGACTACAATGACGATTCACGCATAATCTTCGAATACGATTGTCGCTACTGCTTTAGCACGGGAGTTTATCTATAATTTTTTAATATTTTTTTTTTCATTGATTTAAATAATATAGAAAATTGAAATAAAAAATATATTTCATCCAGATTTTTATGTTTTCAAACACTATTTGTTTTTTATGATTAATAACATAATTTTAAAATGGTAAAATTTTTAAAAAATATAAAAAACACAACAGAAACTATTTGAAAATTATATAAAAATCCATTTTAACTTCTAAAATTCTCTATAATCATTTAGAAATATTTAAAATGATTTATAACAATCTAAAACTTTTTAAAATCCTCCTAAAACAAATTAATATCTTAAAATTTTTTAAACAAAATCTTAAACCATGAAAAACATCATAAAACCATCTAAAAATGTTTAAATAACTATCAAAAATTATCTGTAAAAAACTAGAAACCTTCTTAAAGCATCAAAATTATAAAGTTCAGTAAAAATAGTGTTAAATGAGGACTAAATGAAGAACTTGATACTGTCTAGGTAACGTTCAGTCTTCAGTCGGACCAGATTAACATGATTTATTGCTAACCATTACAAGAAGAGCAAATATTGCCCAAAATGTCTGTGAATTTTGACGTGGAATTCAACATAGTTTTTGAGCTTTTTTATAATTGTTTTACCTTGTCTAACTTCTATTGTATAAATTTATTTAAAATTTTGATTAAAATGCGACACGAAATTGAAAATAATAAGTGACGCGACTCAATTTTGGATCGCAATATTTATTCTAATATTAAGCAAAAATAACCAAAATTCAGTTCAGGTAAAATTATTCAAAGAATAATAATAAACTCAAAGTCATACCACATAAAAAATATTATAAATTAGTTGAATAAGTGGGTAAGGGCGACATGTTTCGAACAAATAATGGCCATCATCAGGCTTATAATACAAATTATAAAATATGTTAAAACACAATATGAAATCACAAAAAATTTAAGTTACTTACAAAAAGCTTATGCTCGTACAAATGAATTACAAAATGGTATGATTATTAAATTAACGTATCAAAAATTTTTTTATAAAACTGAAAAAACTTTGTATACTTGAATAATTTTTTTGTAAAATATAAAATTATATACGTTTGATGCTTCGATACTGGAGGATTCAAAATAATGCCAATTTACATCGAAATTTAAATGACAATTTTGACGTATGACAGCTCGAAGTCAAATGAATTTGACGTGACAGACAATGACAGGAAAGGAAAAAGTAACAGACCACTAGTAGAACTTAATAAAATATGAGATCAAAATCAAAAAGAAGAAGAAATAACCTATAAAATGTATCAAACTAATCAAACGAAAACAAATGAAAACAAATGAAAACAAATGAAAACAAATGAAAACAAATGAAAACAAACGAAAATAAATGAAAGCAAATGAAAACAAACTAAAATAAACGAAACCAAATGAAATCAAAAGAAAACAAACGAAAACAAATGAAAATAAACGAAAACAAATGAAAATAAACAGAAATAAATTAAAATAAATGAAAACAAACGAAAATAAACGAAACCAAATGAAATCAAAAGAAAACAAACGAAAACAAATGGAAATAAATGAAAACAAATGAAAATAAATGAAAACAAACGAATATAAACGAAACCAAATGAAAACAAACGAAAACAAATGGAAATAAGTGAAAACAAATGAAAACAAACGAAAACAAATGAAAGTAAACGAAAACAAATGAAAATAAACATAAATAAATGAAAATAAATGAAAACAAACGAACATAAACGAAACCAAATGAAAACAAACGAAAACAAATGGAAATAAGTGAAAACAAACGAAAATAAACGAAACCAAATGAAAACAAACGAAAACAAATGGAAATAAGTGAAAACAAATGAAAACAAACGAAAACAAATGAAAGTAAACGAAAACAAATGAAAATAAACATAAATAAATGAAAATAAATGAAAACAAACGAAAATAAACGAAACCAAATGAAAACAAACGAAAACAAATGGAAATAAGTGAAAACAAATGAAAACAAAAGAAAACAAATGAAAATAAACGAAAACAAATGAAAAAAAACGAAAATAAATGAAATAAATGAAAGCAAATGAAAATAAACGAAACCAAATGAAATCAAATGAAAACAAACGAAAACAAATGGAAACAAACGAAAATAAATGAAAGCAAATGAAAACAAACGAAAACAAATCGAAATAAGTGAAAACAAATGAAAACAAAAGACAACAAATGAAAATAAACGAAAACAAATGAAAACAAACGAAAATAAACGAAACCAAATGAAAACAAATGGAAATAAGTGAAAACAAATGAAAATAAACGAAAACAAATGAAAACAAACGAAAACAAATGAAAATAAACGAAAACAAATGAAAACAAACGAAAATAAATGAAAGCAAATGAAAACAAACGAAAATAAATGGAAATAAATGAAAACAAATGAAAACAAATGAAAATAAACGAAAACAAATGAAAACAAATCGAAATAAGTGAAAACAAATGAAAACAAAAGACAACAAATGAAAATAAACGAAAACAAATGAAAACAAACGAAAATAAATGATAGCAAATGAAAACAAACGAAAATAAACGAAACCAAATGAAATCAAATGAAAACAAACGAAAACAAATGAAAACAAATGAAAATAAATGAAAGCAAATGAAAACAAACGAAAACAAATGAAAGTAAACGAAAACAAATGAAAATAAACATAAATAAATGAAAATAAATGAAAACAAACGAAAATAAACGAAACCAAATGAAAACAAACGAAAACAAATGGAAATAAGTGAAAACAAACGAAAATAAACGAAACCAAATGAAAACAAACGAAAACAAATGGAAATAAGTGAAAACAAATGAAAACAAACGAAAACAAATGAAAGTAAACGAAAACAAATGAAAATAAACATAAATAAATGAAATTAAATGAAAACAAACGAAAATAAACGAAACCAAATGAAAAAAAAACGAAAATAAATGAAATAAATGAAAGCAAATGAAAACAAACGAAAATAAATGAAATAAATGAAAGCAAATGAAAACAAACGAAAATAAATGGAAACAAACGAAAATAAATGAAAGCAAATGAAAACAAACGAAAACAAATCGAAATAAGTGAAAACAAATGAAAACAAAAGACAACAAATGAAAATAAACGGAAACAAATGAAAACAAACGAAAATAAATGATAGCAAATGAAAACAAACGAAAACAAATCGAAATAAGTGAAAACAAATGAAAACAAAAGACAACAAATGAAAATAAACGAAAACAAATGAAAACAAACGAAAATAAACGAAACCAAATGAAAACAAATGGAAATAAGTGAAAACAAATGAAAATAAACGAAAACAAATGAAAACAAACGAAAACAAATGAAAACAAACGAAAATAAATGATAGCAAATGAAAACAAACGAAAATAAACGAAACCAAATGAAATCAAATGAAAACAAACGAAAACAAATGAAAACAAATGAAAATAAATGAAAGCAAATGAAAACAAACGAAAACAAATGAAAGTAAACGAAAACAAATGAAAATAAACATAAATAAATGAAAATAAATGAAAACAAACGAAAATAAACGAAACCAAATGAAAACAAACGAAAACAAATGGAAATAAGTGAAAACAAACGAAAATAAACGAAACCAAATGAAAACAAACGAAAACAAATGGAAATAAGTGAAAACAAATGAAAACAAACGAAAACAAATGAAAGTAAACGAAAACAAATGAAAATAAACATAAATAAATGAAATTAAATGAAAACAAACGAAAATAAACGAAACCAAATGAAAAAAAAACGAAAATAAATGAAATAAATGAAAGCAAATGAAAACAAACGAAAATAAATGAAATAAATGAAAGCAAATGAAAACAAACGAAAATAAATGGAAACAAACGAAAATAAATGAAAGCAAATGAAAACAAACGAAAACAAATCGAAATAAGTGAAAACAAATGAAAACAAAAGACAACAAATGAAAATAAACGGAAACAAATGAAAACAAACGAAAATAAATGATAGCAAATGAAAACAAACGAAAACAAATCGAAATAAGTGAAAACAAATGAAAACAAAAGACAACAAATGAAAATAAACGAAAACAAATGAAAACAAACGAAAATAAACGAAACCAAATGAAAACAAATGGAAATAAGTGAAAACAAATGAAAATAAACGAAAACAAATGAAAACAAACGAAAACAAATGAAAATAAACGAAAACAAATGAAAACAAACGAAAATAAATGAAAGCAAATGAAAACAAACGAAAATAAATGGAAATAAATGAAAACAAATGAAAACAAATGAAAACAAACGAAAACAAATGAAAACAAATGAAAACAAATGAAAACAAATGAAACAAACGAAAACAAATGAAAACAAATGAAAACAAATGAAAACAAATGAAAACAAATGAAAACAAATGAAAACAAACGAAAAAAATGAAAATAAACGAAAACAAACGAAAAAAATGAAAATAAATGAAAACAAATGAAACGTAAATTTAGAAATAAATAATTTTGGGTAGGGTAAAGTTTGGGTCGAGTCTATTATTATTCTTTGAATATCGCAACTACTGCGAACAAAGGGAGAAATTTTATTAAACAGGACCGTAATCGGAAAAATATTAAATAATATAGGTTCGTGTCAATCTAAAGTAATAAATCTGTCTACCATGATATTAAATTAATCAAGGAAGTAAGAAAGGATTGGAAAGAACAGAAATTTTAGTACCATGTGGAACAAGAATATTAACGAGATTTAAAAAAAAAAGATGAACGAAACAAAAAGACTGTAATATGCTAAAATGAATCGAAAAACACAAGAAAATGAAAAAAATAACTTAAAAGTATCACAAGTAACTACAATAGACCAATCAATAAGAAAAGATAAACGCCAGGAAGAGAAAAGAATGGTATACCGATCAAAAAGAAAGATAAGAGAAGGCAGTAAGTGCCAAAAGGTTAGAGAAGAAGAGAATCTAAAAATGGAATTAGAAATAAAAGAACAAATTAACTTAAAATAACTAGTACGAAGGAACATGATAATATTATAATTTTAAACTGTCGTATCCAAGCAGTAAATTTTTTATATATTTTAAAAACTTTTAAATTCATCCAAAATAATTTTAATCTATTTAGAAGGTGTTTAAAATAATTTATAACAATTTAAAACCATTTAAAAACCTAAAAATTTTAAAATCATAATTAAAAAATATACGAAATATCACAAAACCATTTAATAAACATCAAAAAGCTTCAAAAGCTTTAAAATCGTTATAAAACCATTTTCAAAAATAATTTAAAACTAATTAGAACTTGTTTAAAATTTTACATAACATTCTAAAGATTTTAAAACGATTTCAAAGATTAAAATAAACTTTCTAAACCCATTTAAAATTGTATAACAACCTTCAGGAATCACGTAAGAACCTAAAAAATCGACTAAAACATTCTAAAATATGTTAAAATGTTTTTAAAATTATTTAAAAACCTTCAAAATGCGTCTAAGTTGGTATAAAACCATTTGAACCGGTCAGTCAAAATTTTATTATATATAATTTTTTTTATACTATTTAGAACGTGTTTAAAATAATCTTTAAACTTTTTAAATGTTTCTAAAACCATAAAAGCTTAAAATCTACTTGAAACATTATAAAAAACCTTCTAAAACCATCGAAAATTGTATTAGAACTTTCAGGAATATTGTTAGAACTTTTAAAATTGTCTATAATATTCTAAAATATGTTAAAATGTTTCTAAATTTATTTAATAATCTTCTAAAAGTCACTATAAAACCATTTTAAACTGCCCAGTCAAAATTTTATTATCTACAATTTAAAGCCATCAAATCATTAAAAACTATTTAGAATGTGTTTAAAACAATCTGAAGCAATGTATAACCTTTTAAAATATTTCTAAAATCATAAAAAACTTAAAATCTAATTGAAATATTATGACAAATGTTCTAAAACCATCAAAAATTGTATTGGAACCATGAGCAATGTTTTTTTGATAGCAATTTTTAACTCATTTAATTTTTTAGAAATTATTAGTAGCGATTTTCGAGATATTTAATTATTTTTGAGATTTTTCTTATCGATTTTGAACATTTTTTTTACAAATTTTTAGTAACGATTTTCAATATTTTTTTTATTTTGTTTTTTTTTATAGCGTTTTTTAAGTCATTTAATTATTAGTAACGATTTTCGAGATATTTAATTATTGAGATTTTTCATATCGATTTTTAACTTATTTTATTTTTACAAATTTTTAGTAGCGATTTTCAATATTTTTATTTATTCCCTTTTTTTGTAGCGTTTTTTAAATCATTTAATTTCTTAAAAATTATTAATAGTGATTTTCGAAATATTTAATTTTTATTGAGATTTTTTCTAACGATTTTTATAACACCTTAACTGCTAAAATTTGTTTGTTTTTAAATATATTTGTAATATTCTCCTAGCATTAAACGTGTTAAAAACTTAATATGCCTTTTTTGCCTTTCAATTTACCTAAATTTTGCCTATTTTTTGATTTTTTTAAACATTTTTTACTTTTTTGACGTTTTTTGCTTCATTTAAGTTTATTGTTTCTTTTTTGGGCATTTTTGTTTTTTTTAATCATTTTTTCTGTTTTTTTAACCCATGTTTTTTTTTGGCTTATTTTATCATTTTTCCTTTTTTACCATATTTTTGCGTTTTTGTTACTTTTATTTTGCCATTTTTGGCTTTTTTTTCTTTTTTTACCTTTTTCCTTTCTTTGGCCTTTTTTTATTTTTTTTTTTACTTTTTGCGCTTTTTTACCTTTTTTTTGCCTTTTTGCCTTTTTGCCTTTTTGCCTTTGATACCATGAGAAATGTTGTAAGAACTTTTAAAATCGTCCATAACATTCTAAAATATGTTAAAAATACTTTAAAATTATTAAAAAATCCTCTAGGTCGTTAAAAACCCATTTTAAACTACCCAGTCAAAATTATATTATACCGGGTGGCTCAAGAGGTCGGGTAAAGTTCCTTTCTTCAGAAGGAATAAACGGATTATTTTAAAATTTAGGGTAGTCATTCTAGACCTAATTTTGAATTAAGTGACATAAAAATCTAAAATGGCGGACTTCCGGTTTCTTTAAAATTGGCATAAAAACTGAATTTTCAAATAGAACACTCAGTATATTTTTACATATTTGGATTCTACAAATCAAATTATATATAATCCATACGTCAAAAATGATTTTGGCTGTCAAAAATAAAAATTATTATTAATAGAAATTGTTGCTTTTTTTTAATTCATAATGTTTTTAAAAACCATTTCGAGATTATGCATATCATTTGGTTTATAATTAATCCGATAATTTAATAACCAAATGGCCCACCGTGTTTCCCAATTAAAAAAAAAATCATTGTTTTTTAAATAATAATAATAAAGATATTTCAATATATGCAAAAATAATATTTTTTGTCAACTTTTGAGTCGCAGCTTCCTCGAATAAAAATATTTTTTATTTCTAACAGTTAAAATCAGTTTTGACATACGAATTATACGTAATTTGACATTTAGAATCCAAATATGTAAAAATATATTCCAGTTTTCAAGTAAATTTCGAAAAAACCGGAAATCAGCAATTTTTAATTTTTATGTCAATTAATTCAAAATTATATTTAGAATGACCATCCCGAATTTTAAAATAATTCGTTAATTCGTTCTGAAGATATGAACTTGACCCGATCTCTTGATCCATTTTTTTTTAATTGACCAAAATCATTTAAATCAATTTGAAAGTTTAAAATATCAAATAAATATTAATAAAAAAATATTTATTATTTTTGAAATAGCACCTGTACTATATGCGGAAAAGAATAGCACAATCACCATAAAGCAGAAAAACGTCCTTTAGATAAACAATGGTAGAAGAATAGTATGATGAAAATTTATTATTTTATTGGATAGTTTAGAATTTAATTTCAACTTCCAGATATAAAATTTATTTATAATAATATAATAAAAATTATTATATTAGAAGCCACGCAGCTTTATGATTCCTCTAGTCAAAAACGGATCCACCAATTTTTTAAATTAAAAATTAAATTTAAAATTATGGTGGATGCATATATAATTTATCCCATTGTAAAAAAAAATCATTGTCGAAGTCTTCAAAAGATTTTTTCTGAGAACGCGCCGATCGATCGATTCTCGTAAAAACTTGTTCATGTAAAACTATTTGATAAAATAAAAACAGGTTTAATTACAGATGCAATTGTTCGTTTTATTGTTATTTTTATTTTAAATGTTTTATGTGCGTTGCGAGGAAAAATATTTCACCGTGTGCTTGAAGAGAAGAAAAACACTGAAACCTTTAAATACCTCCAGCTGCGATCGATCTTGACTGAATGCTGATTAAAAAACAGACCTGAAAAAATTCAAAGTACCTACTGGTAAGGTACACATTGTGCGATATAGTAGTTAGCGATTCTCGGAAAAAAAATACACGTTGAATGAAATTTAAATTCAACTCGGTTTGTTTCTATTCAAATTCCTCAGCTTTTCGCATTTTTCAAAATGTAATTAATTTAACAAAAACTCATTCTGACATATTTTAGAATGTTTTAGACGATTTTAAAAGCTCTGACAACATTCCTGAAGGTTGTTATACAACTTTTAATGATTTTAGAAGGTTTCTCAAGTTTTTTATGGTTTTAGAAACATTTTAAAAGGTTGCAGATTGCTCAAGATTATTATAAAAATGTTCTAAATAGTTTTAAATAATTTTGGATAGTTTAAAAAAAAAATGTATATAATAAAATTTTGACTGGGCTGTTTAAAATGGTTTTAAAACGACTTGGATGCTTTTAGAAGGTTTTTTAAAGAATTTAGAAATATTTTAACATATATCAGAATGTTATAGACAATTTTATAAGTTCTTACAACATTTCTAACGGTTCTAATACAATTTTCGATGGTTTTAGAAGATTTATCATAATGGTTCAAGTGCATTTAATGTTTTTAATGGTTTTAGAAACATTTTAAAAGGTTGCAGATTGCTAAAGTTTATTTTAAACACGTTATAAATAGTTTCAGATGGTTTAAAACAAAATTGTATATAACAAAATTTTGATTGGGCAGTTTAAAATGGTTTTATAACATTTTGGAAGCTTTTAGAAGGTTTTTAAAAGAATTTAGAAACATTTTAACATATTTTAGAATATTATAGACAATTTTAAAAGTTCTAACAACATTCCTGAAAGTTCTAATACAATTTTCGATGGTTTTAGAAGGTTTATTATAATGTTTCAAGTGGATTTTATGTTTTTTATGGTTTTAGAAACATTTTAAAAGGTTGCAGATTGCTAAAGATTATTTTATACACGTTATAAATAGTATTGTATGGTTTAAAACAAAATTGAATGTATGAATAGTTTGACTGGGCAGTTTAAAATGATTTTATAACATTTTGGAAAGCTTTTAGAAGGTTTTTAAAAGAATTTAGAAATATTTTAACATATTTCAGAATGTTATAGACAAACTTAAAAATTCTTACAATATTTCTAAAGGTTCTAATACAACTTTCGATGATTTCAGAAGGTTTGTCATAATGTTTCAAGTAGATTTTAAGTTTTTTATCTTTTTAGAATAATTTTAAAAGGTTGCAGATTGCTAAAGAGTATTTTAACACGTTATGGTTTAAAAAAAAATTGTATATAATAAAATTTTGACTGGGCAGTTTAAAATGGTTTTATAACATTTTGGAAGCTTTTAGAAGGGTTTTAAAAGAATTTAGAAACATTTTAACATATTTTAGAATGTTTTAGACGATTTTAAAAGTTCTTATATGATTCTTGAAGGTTGTTATACAATTTTCGATGGTTTTAAAAGGTTGGTCATTATGTTTCAAGTAGAATTTAAGTTGTTAATGGTTTTAGAAACGTTTTAAAAGGTTGCAGATTTCTGAAGTTTATTTTAAACACGTTCCAAATAGTTTTGGATGGTTTCAAACAAAATTGTTTACAATCAAATTTTGATTGGGCAGTTTAAAACGGTTTTATTACATTTTGGAAGCTTTTGGAAGGTTTTTTAAACGAATTTAGAATTATTTTAACATATTTCAGAATGTTATAGACAATTTTAAAGGTTCTAATACAATTTTCAATGGTTTTAGAAGGTTTATCATAATGTTTCAAGTCGATTGTAAGTTTATTTTAAACACGTTATAAATAGTTTAGCTATTTTGTCAATATCTAAAGAATTGATAATTTGCTCCCAATCTAAAGATTCTAAAGCATTTTTAGTACCTAGTCCCATTATCCGAATACATAATAGAAGGCCTTCCTCTTCTAACGATAAAACGACGAAAAGCTGAAAGAAAATTATCCGTTGAAAGGTTAGATACGATCTCCAAATGAATTGCCCTATAAATTGCGCATGTGAAGATACAAACCCAGACCTGTTCTCTAGTTTTTAAGAATACATACCCTAAAAGATCAATCCCTATCACCTCAAAAACTGCAGCATTCTTTACTCTATTTCTGGGCAAGGTAACAGGAACTGCTTCACATCTCCTTGACTCATGTCTGCGACAATCCACACATTTATGAATCACAGATCTTACAGTTTTCCTTCCTCCGATTATTAAAAATTTCTCCCTCAAATTTGACAACAGAATTTGATCCCGCGTCGGTATCAAACTGCCAAAATCTTCTTCCTTGCGGAAACGCTCTTGTTAAACAAACTTAATTAAGACTAATTCTGCACGTTCAATTTTTCCTCAGGACGTTTACAGTTAAGAATAAAGCGAAAAACCCATGCTACCAATCTAATAATACTTTTGTATTTACTAAAATATCTAAAACTCCACGACTTATTAATCTTAATCTTAGATTGAACCAATAAAGATGTCACAGTCTTCCTACGCTCTGCTTGGACAAGATCTTCTTCAACAATGAAATTTTGCAAAGGCCATTTCAAACGATCATCATATAACCAACCAGGTTCCTCCCACCACTTTGAAAGTAGCAAACGTGTTGCTGAACAATACCTCGTTATCAAATCTGCCGGATTTAACGAGCCGGGAACGTGATACCAGGAATCCTCATTAGCTAATTTTCGTATCTCTTAAACTCTATTATAAACAAAAGGTTTCCATTTATGGGTTCCCTTTATCCAAGCCAACACCGTCGAGGAATCAGTCCAAAAGTATGATTATATCATTTTATTTAAATTTTTAACAACAGAGGACCATAATATAGATGCTATAATAGCCCCTAATAATTCTAGACGTGGTACAGAGTTTTTTTTCTTAAGAGGAGTAAGTCTTGATTTTGATTGAACCAAACGAACTGTTATACTAACATCGGACACTACCCTTAAAAAGACTACATATGAGTAAGCATCTTTACTAGCATCACAGAAAACGTAAAGACTAAGATTCTGTAAACAAACGTATTCATGACTAAGCCATCTAGGAACAGCGAGGTTAGCTAAATCACGTGCCTGATTAAGCCATTTAAAAAAAAACAGTTTTTATATCTTCATTGACCTCCTCGTCCCAACCTATTTTCATTAGCCACATCTTTTGTAATAAAATTTTAGTGTAACAAATCCTAAAGGATCGAAAACTTTATTTACAGTAGATAAAACATATACCTTTGTAATTAGATCTTTGCTCAAAATTTTTCCAAAGCCGAAGATCAAATTTGGCTTCCTTCATCACTTCTTGAGATTCTTTAATAAAGTTTCCTATTTCTTCTTCTGAATCCACGCTCGTAACACAATTATCTACATAAAAACTAGGTAATAATTTCAAGATTGTGTTTACATATCTATCTTCTTTAAGAACTGATTCTAAATGGTACTTTATTACTGCTCCCAAGAGGAAAGGACTGCATGTGAAACCAAAAACAACCCTTTTATGTCTATAATGAACAAGTTCATGTTTTCTATTATACAAAAGAAACCTCAAAACGTCAAAATCTTTTTTCTGAAGTTGAATCTGAAGAAATACTTTTGTGATATCAGATATTACGCCAATTTTTGACCATCTAAAATTCAATAGTATAGATGGTATCAATTTTATTAAGTTTATCCCTTTTTCCAAACAATTATTTAGAGATGGGTAATTCTTTTGCTTTGCCGAAACATCAAAAACTGGACGTAACTTTATAGTCAAACTACTCAACTTAACTACATGTCTGTGAGGTAAATAATGTGTAAGAATCTCACCTAATTCACCAGAAGGAACCTCCTCTATAATTACTAATTGCAACCATTCCTCAAATACTTTTATATCAGAGCATCCAATCGACATTTTGCCATCTCGAAATTACTAGACAAAGGTGAATGACCTTCTATAAAAGGGAGAGCGACTCTATAACGTCCATCTTCATCTCTTGAAACAGTATTGGAAAAAAATTGAAAAACAGCAGATTCATGTTCTTCCTTGGATACTTCCTCAATAGGATCGCTTATACCAATAAGATAGAGGTTCCACATATCAGAGAGACAGAAAGATTTATTGATCATCGAAACAGAAGACTGAAAAAATTGAGACTGAAAGTAATTTTTTATATCGGTCTGCATCGACTAATTTCTAATTATAGGTCATAATTAGAAATTGCTCGTTCGATTTAGTTCCTATAACACCTTCCTTCTTTTTACAAGAGATAACCCAAACTAGTGTTCCGGACTTACAAAAGATAGATTCCACGTATCTTAGAAGAAGATGTAGGTACAGACTGAAACTGCGAGATGATTTGAAAAAACGATTTAGAAAAGAATAGCTCAGTCAACTGATTCTTCGGAAACGGAGGCAACATTGCAATAGCGTAAAGGTAGGTGACTTAGTTTTCTTAGAAACTGAAGGTTCTAAGAGTATAGACTGGCCGCTAGCCTTGGTAGAGAGTGTATTTCTTGGGAAAGATGGAAAAGTTCGGGTAGCTGGGCTAAAAACAAAAAACCTTTACGTAGTCAGACCAATACAGAAGATTTTTAAGTTAGAGATGGATGAGGATGATGATCAAAGGCAAATACAGGAGATCGTAAGAAAGAAAAGAAAGACGAAGATGGCTTCTGAAGGAGAGTCTTAGAAAGCTGCGCCAGATGTGGTAACACGATATGGAAGGAAGATTAAGAATCCTACCAGGTTTTAATGTTTGGTGGTGGGAGTATGTTGGAAAAGTGGTATTTTATATGTTTTATATTGTTGTTATCTTTTATATTGTTATTATTACCATGAGTTTGTATATGACTTTTGTTTTTGAGAAAATAATAAATAGATTTGTCAGAACCTGTTGTCACTGAAAGCAATTTTTTATATCTTGACCATTTTAACATCGACTAATTTCTAATTATAGGTCATAATTAGAAATTGCAAAAGATGGTTTAAAACAAAATTGTATATAATAAAATTTTGACTGGGAAGTTTAAAACGGTTTTATAACATGTTGGAAGCTTTTAGAAGGTTTTTTAAAGAATTTAGAATCATTTTAACATATTTCAAAATGTTATAGACAATTTTAAAAGTTCTAACAACATTCCTGAAAGTTCTAATACAATTTTAGATGGTTTTAGAAGGTTTATTATAATGTTTCAAGTAGATTTGAAGTTTTTTATGGTTTTAGAAACATTTTAAAAGGTTGCAGATTGCTAAAGTTTATTTTAAACACGTTCTAAATAGTTTTGGATGGTTTAAAGAAAATTGCATATAATAAAATTTTGACTGGGCAGTTTAAAATGGTTTTATAACATTTTGGAAGCTTTTAGAAGGGTTTTAAAAGAATTTAGAAATATTTTAATATATTTCAGAATGTTATAGACAATTTTAAAGGTTCTAATATAATTTTCGATGGTTTTAGAAGGTTTATCATAATGGTTCAATAGATTTTAAGTTTTTTATGGTTTTAGAAACATTTGAAAGGTTGCAAACTACTAAAGTTTATTTTAAACACGTTCTAAATAGTTTTGGATGGTTTAAAAGAAAATTTTTTATAATAAAATTTTGACTGGCCAGTTTAAAATGGTTTTATAACATTTTGGAAGCTTTTAGAAGGTTTTTAAAAGAATTTAGAAACATTTTAACATATTTTAGAATATTATAGACAATTTTAAAAGTTCCAACAATATTCCTGAAAGTTCTTCAATTTTAGATGGTTTTAGAAGGTTTGTCATAATGTTTTAAGCATATTTTAGGTTTTTATGGTTTTAGAAACATTTTAAAAGGTTGCAAATTGCTAAAGATTATTTTAAACACGTTCTAAATAATTTTAAATTATTTTGGAGGATTTACAACATAATTATAGATAATAAAATTTTTACTGGGCAGTTTAAAATGGTTTTACAACAATTTGAAAGCTTTTAGAAGGTTTTTAAATAATTTTAAAAACATTTTAACAAATTTTTAGAACGTATTAGACGATTTTAAAAGAACATTCCTGAAAGTTGTTATACAATTTTTGATGGTCCTAGAAGTTTTGTCATAATGTTTCAAGTAAATTTTTATGGTTTTAGAAACATTTTAAAAGGTTTGTATATTGCTAAAGATTATTTTAATCACGTTCTAAATAGATTTAAATGATTTTGGAGGATTAAAAAAAGGGCAATAATAAAAATTTTACTGGACAATTTAAACCGGTTTTTAAATAATTTAAAAAACATTTTAACAAATTTCAGAATATTTTACGCGGTTCTAAGTGGTTTTATATAGTTCCTGAAGGTTGTTATACAATTTTCAATGGTTTTAGAAGGTTTGTTATAATTTTTTTAAATGGTTTTTGGAGGATTTTAAAAGCTTTACAATATTATAGATTATTTTAAACACGTTCTAAACCGTTTTAAATTATATAAAAAAAATTACAGCTTGGATATGACAGTTTAAAATGGTTTTATCATTTTAAAGTTTTTAGAATGTTTCTGTTTTTTACAAATAATTTTTGTAGGTCATTTAAAGATTTTTAAATGATTTTATGATTTTTTTTTGGTTTAAGATTATGTTTTAAAAATATTAGGATATTGATTTGTTTTATATCATTTCTAAATGATTATGGAGAATTTTAAATTATTAAAATCGTACTTGTTGGATATAGCAGTTAAAATTAATTATTATATCATTTTTAGTATGTTACAAATAATATATTACTTTAAAATGTTTTAGAATCGTTTTATATTGTTGTTTTTTATATTTTATAAAAATTTTACGATTTTAAAATTATGATATTGAAGGGTTTTTATATGATTTTAGTAATACTTTTTTTCAGGCATTTAAAACCATTTTATAAATATATGGATCTGTACTTTAAAAAGTGACTTTCAAGCCAAATCCAACCATATATTACACGATTAAGTTTCGTCAAAATATTCAGCCATCATCAATAAAATATTTAATAAATAGAATAAAACTCGAAGTCATGTACCACATAAATATAGTTAAAATTTTAGGAAACGGTAACTAGTTTCGGCTTACAAGATATCTTCAGGCCTAAAAGTTGTACAATTTGATATAAGAGAGGGCTAATTAAATATGACATTTAACGCCAATTATATTTGCATCAATGAACAATTAAGACCTAAAGAAAATCAAATTTTCCTGTCAGATCAATTCACTTACTTATTTAATGTTCTAATTTGTACTTTTCCTTCTTTTGGTTCCCCACTTTTTCTCAATTTTTCCCATTTTTGAGACTTTTCTATGCCTGTTTGGGGTTGTAAATTTTATCATAACCTTTCTTACACATATTCCTTTGACTTGTCAATTGTCTCTGTCATTTGTCATGTCATTGTCAGTAATGTTCTTCTTTTTTTTTCTAAGCAGCTGTATCTGTCCTCGCTGTTTAGCACCTTTTTATATTTTTTTGGTTTTAGAGTACCAAAGTATTGTTTGTAAACATTAAAATTTTTGCTTAACTCAATGTAAAAATTTACTTTATTTTAGGTCATTATTATTGTTAATTAATTCTTAGTCAATAATATTGTTAATATAGCCCCATCCCTATTTCAACAAAAAAAATTAATTCCATGACATTTTCTTATCCTTCCTATAAATCCCCTAGTACATACCTCCCTTAAGCATTGTTTTCTACTCGTCTTAAATTGAGTTATTGTTAAATGTCAAATTTAATTAACCCTAGTATGGCCTGAAGATGGCTTTTAAGCCGAAACTGGTCGCCGTTTCCTAAAATTTTAATTATATTTTTTAAACGTTGATGGGACTTTTTAAAACGGTTTTATATCAATTTTAATGGTTTTAAGTGCTTTGAAAATTTTATAAAAATTGTTAAAAAATATATATAATTTTTAGATGGTTTTGGAATAGTTTTAAACGGTTTTAGTATAATTTTGAATCGTTTTATAATAATATATACAATTTAAATATTCTATAAAATTATAAAAAGTTTTAAATGGTTTCTAAAGTATAAAAAAAATTATATAATGTTTTAAAGACTCGTGAGAAACTTTAAAATGGATTTATATTAATTTTAATGGGTTTAAGTGCTTTGAAAATTTTATAAAAATTGTTAAAAAAATATGTATAATTTTTAGATGGTTTTGGAATAATATATACAATTTAAATATTCTATAAGATTATAAAAAATTTTAAATGGTTTGAAAAGTATAAAAAAAAATATATGGTTTTAAAGACTCGTGAGAAACTTTAAAATGGTTTTATATAAATTTGAATGGTTTTAAGTGCTTCGAAAATTTTATAAAAATTTATAAAAAAATATATATAATTTTTAAATGGTTTTGGAATAATTTTAAACGGTTTTAGTATAATTTTGAATGGTTTTAGAATAATATATACAATTTAAATATTCTATAAGATTATAAAAAGTTTTAAATGGTTTCTAAAGTATAAAAAAAATTATATAATGTTTTAAAGACTCGTGAGAAACTTTAAAATGGATTTATATTAATTTTAATGGGTTTAAGTGCTTTGAAAATTTTATAAAAATTGTTAAAAAAATATGTATAATTTTTAGATGGTTTTGGAATAGTTTTAAACGATTTTAGTATAATTTTGAATGGTTTTAGAATAATATATACAATTTAAATATTCTATAAGATTATAAAAAATTTTAAATGGTTTGAAAAGTATAAAAAAAAATATATGGTTTTAAAGACTCGTGAGAAACTTTAAAATGGTTTTATATAAATTTTAATGGTTTTAAGTGCTTTGAAAATTTTATAAAAATTTATAAAAAAATATATATAATTTTTAAATGGTTTTGGAATAATTTTAAACGGTTTTAGTATAATTTTGAATGGTTTTAGAATAATATATACAATTTAAATATTCTATAAGATTATAAAAAGTTTTAAATGGTTTCTAAAGTATAAAAAAAATTATATAATGTTTTAAAGACTCGTGAGAAACTTTAAAATGGTTTTATATAAATTTTAATGGTTTCAAGTGCTTTGAAAATTTTATAAAAATTGTTAAAAAAATATATATAATTTTTAGACGGTTTTGGAATAGTTTTAAACGGTTTTAGTATCATTTTGAATAGTTTCAGAATACGATTTAAATATTTTATAAGATTATAAAAAGTTTTAAATGGTTTAAAAAGTATAAAAAAAATTATATGTGGTTTTAAAGACTCGTGATAAACTTTAAAATGGTTTTATATAAATTTTAACGGTTTTAAGTGCTTTGAAAATTTTATAAAAATTGTAAAAAAAATATATATAAATTTTAGATGGTTTCGAAATAGTTTTAAACGGTTATAGTATAATTTTGAATGGTTTTAGTATAATTTATACAATTTAAATACTCTAAAAATTCGAAAAAGTTTTAAATAGTTTTCAAAGTATAAAAAAAATATATATGGTTTTAAAGACTAATGAGAAACTTTTATATTAATTTCAATGGTTTTAGACTCTAATTATGATATTGTTATTTAATTTTCATTAAACATATTAATAATTTTGGAAATTATTTCAGTCCATAAAATTTTTAAAAACGTTTTTCATATTCTTCTAATTTATATTTCTATTAAAATAATAATAAATGAATTTAATTTTTTTTATTTTATGATTTTTAAAATTTGATTAGATACTTGTTACACAAACATAAAATTATTATCATTATTAATTGAAGAAAGATTTGTAGACGTATGTAGCGGTTTTTGTAATGTTCATGAATTTATTTTTTAATATTAATGTCTAAACTTTTTTTCGTTTCTATTTTTTTTATCAATTAAAGATTATTAAAAAATTTATAATAAAATTCATTATCATTGTTTTTAGATAACATAACTCAAAAAAAAAATGATTAAACACAAAAAATGTATTTTTGATTAATATTCAAATCAATTAATTTTATCAAATTTTTTTAAATAAATTATTGAATAAAAAAAATGTATAACATAATTTCAATAAAATTTTCCTACGGCACTGTATCGGTTCGAACTTCCAAGGAGGAATCTACTGATGTCCTTTTGAGGTAAAAGCTGCATTTACAACGTATAAAAGACGAACCCGCTAACACTACTAGACCGCTTGGCACCCGACAATACACTTACTAAATCAATCCATAATAATTATTAAACGCACAGTCTTTCGATTTATTACATTATTTGTTTATTCCAACGCAAAATGTTCTTTCCGAGCTTGTTATCTCGCTTCTTTATTTACGTGAAACGCTTCCAGGGCGTTGGGAACTCGGCTGGGATTGTACTGAAGATGGATTTACGATGGGAGGATTATTTTCAAGGATATAACAAACTAAAAGTAACATCCATATTCAGGAAGTTGATCAAAAATGTTACTTATTTTGTTAAACTTAAACGAAAGTTCAAAGTTTTCAATCAAAATAAAACAAGACGATTTTAATATACAAAATTCGAAATAAAAACCTATTGCAATATTAATGAATCATCAAAGTTCTTAGAAGATTGATAAAGCTTGGGAAAGAAGTTAGAGTCATTGGTGGTATTAATAAAAATCAGTATTTACTCATAAGTACTTACTTATAAGTATCAGCATCAGCATTAAGTAAATACTGAAATGTATATTAAAAAATAAATGCTGATACTTAGAAGTATTTACTGATTTTTCTTAAGTATTTTCTTATTTAGTAGAAATTTGATTACAAGAAAAAAATACAAAAAACTTCCGTTAATACTTTTTCAAACCTCAAAGAATTTATTTATCCACCATCATGTCGTTCGTTTCGTACGAAAGTGAAGAAAGTGGCAATGAGAGTGTTTCAAAATCCAACGAGTCTGATTTAACATTTGTCGCCAAATTTGTACGGGATAACATTATTATTTTAAATAAAGGGAAAACTCCCGCAATAAATAAAAAAAAACAAGACGTCTTAGCCACGCTAAAACAACATTATGAAAGTAAGTTATCGTGCCTTATTATAAAATATTGTAAGTTAACTATGAAAACGTTGTAGATAATTTTGGAGAACCTACCGATTCCAAAAAATTATTAAAAAAAATTAATAACCTGTAGTAAAAAAAAGACAGATGCCAACATTACTGGGAATAAAAAGAAAAAGCTAAGTAGAGCAGAACAATTGATGTATACGGCACTTCAGGAGGATCAAGAGGAGTGCAATCCTGTTCTTTATAAAATACCTGGTAAAATAATTAATTTTTATTATATACAGGGTAGGGTGTCCAGAGATGAAACCGACAAAACTTAGGGGGTTATAGAGACTGCCAATATGATTGCAAAAAGTCATATACAAATGTCCAAAACCGCTTCGTTACTGATATACAGTGTGATTTGTGAATTTAGACAAAAAATTCAATGCGCCATATTAAATACAGGGATAACCCGATTTGGTTTAAATTTGGTACATGAATTAAACTAAATTGAAAGAAAAGCCAAATTTTGTATATCAAGTGTGCAGAACTAATTTATTTAAGAAATATATATATTTCCCACGTCATAGGGAGTCAAGCGCTTTCGGCATTAAATGCCATCATCAGGACAACTAAAATAATTATTAAAAACATAAGTAAAATAAAGATAAAGAAACTTATGATACTTACAATTAAATTACAATACTTGAGATACGAGGTAAATTATTAAAAAACACAAAATCATTGAAAAAGAACGAGAAATAAACTATTCGTTAGAGCGAAGGTACACGGAAAAAAATGTATAGTAAACTGTATTAAAAATATAATAATCTTTAAAATATATTATCATTCCATATGGGACGATTACCTATGATAATAAAACTTAAAGTAATTTTATAATGACATTTCAGTATATTTTCTTTTAGAACTAAGTACTTTTTATCGTTAACGATATTATAAATCTTTGATATGTTTAACAATAAATTTTCTATTAAATTTATTATTTTGGGTAATATAATTTATCAATATACTATCATTAGATTAATAATACTTGATACTTAAAGGTATACTGTTTTTATTAAGTGGTGTAATATTGTCCAGTATACTTTATTATATTTAGGTAATAAAGTGTAATATTTTTTATATTGAACGATATAACAGTTTTATACTTTGTGTTATAATATTTTGTAATAAGTATTATTATACCTTTATAATAAATTTTATTATAATTTCGGGACTATATACACTGCAATGCAGAATAACAGGCCAAAGAAAATTTGACCAAATTTCAATGTTGGCTCTGCATCGAAGCGCTCACCTCATTCTGATGTTTTTTAACTTTAGTAACAAACAAATTACAAAATCATCAAAACCAGGTGAGTGATTCGGGAGAAAACCAACTTTGAAATGAGGGCCAATTTTTAGTGGCCGGTATTTTGCAGAGCAGTTCAGAATAAATAAAACAAGTTTGTATATATTTCAAAATAATTTATTGCAAAAAACTAATATATTCCTACTCGAATATAAAATCTATCAACTATTCAACAAAACTATTAAACTAAAAACCATGATTTAGAAACATTAGTATGTATGTATTGACAGCGTCCCATAAATTCTTTGAAAACCAAATTTTATATGAAAAAAAAAAAACAATTGTAACAAAGTCGGTCACACATACAGAGGTAATCAATATTTGTCACCTAAGTAAGTTCACATTAGAGTGTCCAGAATCAAAGAAACTAAGCTTGAATTCAAAATACTGTGAAATTATATCTCATGAAATTAAATTCGATTTGTGATGTGTAATAAAGTAAGGTAAAACAAGACAAAAAAAATATTAGCAGTAATAATTACCTGATAATACAACACTATCTGTCAGTAGATAGAACGTCCATTAACATTAAAGATTCAGTAAGTAAAGGCGATGACGTTTAGAACAAAACTTTACGTCAAACATGGTTAACCATACCTTTTTCTTTAAACCAGTCATTAAGGAAGACATTTTAGATACTGTGAGACAAATTAAAAATAAGAATACTACTGGTATTGATAATATCTCTATCAGAATATTAAAATCAATAATAGAATCACTTGCAGAACATTTAGCATACTTAATTAACTTATCTGCTTCAACTGCAAAATTCCCTACAATTTTAAAGATTGCAACAATTATACCAATTTACAAGAAAGAAGATCCACATGATGTCACAAATTACCGTCCTATTTCTCTCCTGAGTGTCTTTTCTAAACTTTTTGAAAAAATTATTGTCAATAGAATGTTTGAGTTCTTAACTAAATTTAAAATTATTGAGGGTTGCCAGCACGGTTTTCTACAAGGCCGATCAACACAAACGGCTACATGTAACCTACTAGAGCATGTCTTTGTATCAATCGATTCTGGCAAACATGTGGCCGGATTATTCTTTGACCTTTCACGCGCATTCGATTGCTTGAATTTTGAATTTATTAAAAACAAACTGTACAACTTGGGTTTTAGGGATATATTTTTAGAGTGGATAATAAACTTTTTAATAGACAGAAAAATATTTGTAAAAGTGGGTGAGGCCTCTTCCAACTTGCAAAATGTTAATTACGGGGTCCCTCAGGGATCTGTCCTGGGACCACTGATATTTTTACTTTTTATAAATGATCTGCCTAGGCATATGAATACTAAAATATTATCATTGTTTGCTGATGATACATCATTGGTCGTTTCAGGAGAGACCCTAGAGGAACTTGTATTGTCACTAGAATCTTTATTAGAGTCTTTCGTCCTCTGGTGCCGTTCTAACTCTTTAATAGTAAACATAGCTAAAACTGAATGTATTTATTTTCAACTTTACAATGGTATTAATAAAAAAGAACTTATAATCCAGTACGACAATATCCGTATAACGTCACAAAAGTCAGTAAAATTTCTAGGTATTTTTGTTGATCAAAATCTCAGGTGGGATGTTCATATAGATCATTTAAGTAAAAAATTAAATAAATCTCACTTCGCAATATCCCTAATTAAGAACTCACTACCACTACATGCTGTTTTAAATGTTTATTATAGCCTTGTATACAGTCATCTCTTATATAATGTTGTGCTCTTCGGGAATACTACAGAATCCAATAGAATTTTTATAGCACAAAAACGAATTATTAGAAATATATTTAATATTCCCTCTAGGGAATCGTGTAGACCAGTTTTTTTAAAATATAGACTGTTAACTTTTCCCTGCATTTTTATATATAAAACCATCTTGTACATTAAAGATCATTTAAATAAACTAGAACGACAGTCGGACCATCATTTGTATGACACAAGATATTCAAATTTGTTAGCTATTCCAAAACACAGAACGAATAAATTTAAACAGTCGCCCTCATTTCAGGGGATAAAATTATATAACCATCTACCCATAGAGTATAAATCTATAAGTTATCGGGCCTTTAAAAGTAAAGTTAAACATTTGTTAGTAGAGAGAGCTTATTATAGTATTACTGAATTTCTCAGGGACAATACCATTTAATTTTAAGTGAATTTTAAATTTTGTGAAATTGTTTGTAAATATATTAATGGACATGTCCTATACATTTATATGTTTGTACGAGTGAATACATATTATTATCTTGTAAAAATTTTAAGGTGTTTTATATTTTATTTTATGTGTTATCTAAACCAGGTATATGTGACTTGTCCTACACATTTGTAATGTCTAAAAGGATTAATAAAATATTATTATTATTATTATTATTATTATTATTATTATATAAATTGTTACTTTTATTTGGATATTCATCAATACAGTCATCTATCAGGAACTAGTATACATGACGTGGATGTTTTAACATGGAAAAGTTTTTAAAATACTCAAAAACAAATTTTTTAAAATATATTTTCTCTGCTAAAGCAGACATCTGTTACCTATAACTGTACGGAGCCGACTGATTCAAGCGTGAACATGACAAAAATATATCTAAATTTTGAGTGTGTAAACAGTATAACCTAGGGTAGTAAAATGTATTAATCGAAGTAATTAACTTTATGATATGGTATTGATAATAATGAATCTGCTATTATTTGAGTATTTTAAACTTTATTACCATGGCGTTATAAAATATCACTTAAGGTAAATAGGTTATATACTTTAAAGACAAAATGTCATAAAACGATCAATTAATTATATTTTATAATCAAAACTACTACCAACTTTTTAAGATAATAATTCTTAATAACTATTATTATAAGATTTATTATACATTCTCTTTTTTTCGTTTATGAGGAAAATATAATGATTGATAATATATGAGGATGATAAATCGAATAAAAATTGTCATACAAGGTATTACATATTTTTTATTATACAATATAATAGAGTAATTTTTTTCCGTGTAGACATCGAAAAATGTACTCCTATCATTTTTGATATATTTCGAGGCCCAGGCCTAAAAGTTGTCTTTATTACAGACAACAGGTGCTTTAAAAGCATTGAAAATTGGTTAAAGTAAATTATTTAAAATGTTGAGTTGTGACCATGCGGTTTTACAAAATAATAATGACAATTGACAGAAGGAGAGGTTAAAAATTTTGAAAAATAGGTAGAAATGAGGACGAGGCAGGAAAAGTAAAAAGAAGAAATGACAAATGAGACTACCAAAGATTGAAAAAGAAATAGGAAAAGAAGAATATGGTGACAGGTGACTAAGAATACGGGATCGTGAAAATTGAAAAGGATGAGGAGTGACTACTTACCAAACACTCACAAGCTCTTAAACAAGGGATTAAATTTATTAATATTTAAATGAATTTGGGTGTTTACGCAGGAAGAAGAAGGTTTATTTAATTCACGAAGAATTTCGAGATTTTCAAGGAGATCGAGTTTAAAATTGCAATTAAAAATATTGTGTAAAATTTTAACATTTTCAGAAGGATTAAAGTTGTGATCATTAAAATTTAGATGATGTCCAAAAGTGGACTTATCAGGATATCTGATGTGCTCTTTGACACGAATGTCAAGTTTACGGACAGTTTTTCTTATGTAGGTAGAGTTACAGTCGGCACAAGAAAGTTTGTAAATACCACTTTTATCGAGAATGGGAAGGGGGTCTTTTGTATGAAAGAGTAGAGATTTAATAGAGAGATTATTTCGAAAAGAGATTCTGATATTGTCAGAATTACGGAAAACTTTAGAAATGTCTAAGGAAATTTTACCTAAAAAGGGTAAAGAAAAATATTTTAAATCGGTTGAAAGGGTGGAATTAACATTATAAGCTTGTTGTATGTTACGTTTGAGTTTTATTTTATGAATAACATTATCAATAATTTTAGGGTGAAAATGGTTATTAACAGCCAACTGTTTTAATAAATTAACTTCTTTTGAGAAATTGACAGGGGATAAAGGAACATTTAGTAATCTGTGGACATAACAGTAGATGGCGGACATTTTATGCTGAAAGGAATGATTAGAATGGAAATTAATAAGATGATCAGTTTGAGTGGGTTTTCTATATATGTCGAAAGAAAGAAGGTTATTAGAAACAGTAATGGACAAATTAAGAAAATTAATGGAGGAATTCTGTTCAATTTCTACTGTGAAAGAAATGTTCGAGTGAAGATTGTTCAAGAAAAGGAGAAAATTATCAATGTGAGTAAGGTTATCTTTAAATATGACAAAAATGTCATCAACGTATCTATACCAGTTCAGAATGAATTAACGATTAACAGGAGTTAGAATCTTTTCATTTTCGAGATTGTCTAGGAAGAGATCGGCCATAAGGCAACTAAGGGGATTCCCCATGCTCAAACCGTGGGGTTGCTGGTAGAGGTTGTTATTAAAGAGGAAAAAATCTTGATCTAAACAAATTTTAAGAAGTTCAAGAGTGAATGTAAGAGTTAATATTGTTTTTCAATAAAAGATTTTGAACAATGGGAAGAGTTTCATTTTTTGGTACATTAGTGTAAAGATTGCAAACATCGAAGGAGATTAGTTTAATATAATTAGGAAGAACTAAGTTTTTTGTCTTGTTAATGAGTTAATAACAGTGAATTTGGGTTTGTAGTTTAAAATTTGACTTAGGAAATTATTTAGAAATTTAGCAAGGGGTGAGGCAAGAGAATTAAAAAAACTGACAACAGGTCTCATAGGAGAATTTAATTTGTGGATTTTAGGTAGGCCATATAAGCCATGGATATAGGGATTTTTAAAAAAAAAAGAGTTGGGGTTCAAATTAAGGCTGTTAAAAAGGTTATAAAATTTGAGAATGGAAGATTTAAGGTCTTTGTTGTATTTATTAAAAGGGTTGGATGTGAGCAATTTAAATCCATTATTATTTAAGAAATCTTCAGTTTTTTGAATATAATCAACTTTGTGCATAATGACTAGACAATTACCTTTGTCCGCTTTCGTTAAGATTAAGTTGAAATTGATTATTTTTTGTTTAATACTTTTAATTAAGGTTAAGTGTTTGAGGGCTACAGAATTTTATTAAGAGAGTTAGCTGTTAATAACAGTTTTCACCCTAAAATTATTGATAATGTTATTCATAAAATAAAACTCAAACGTAACATACAACAAGCTTATAATGTTAATTCCACCCCTTCAACCGATTTAAAATATTTTTCTGTACCCTTTTTAGGTAAAATTTCCTTAGACATTTCTAAAGTTTTCCGTAATTCTGACAACATCAGAATCTCTTTTCGAAATAATCTCTCTATTAAATCTCTACTCTATCATACAAAAGAGCCAGTTCCCATTCTCGATAAAAGTGGTATTTACAAACTTTCTTGTGCCGACTGTAACTCTACCTACATAAGAAAAACTGTCCGTAAACTTGACATTCGTGTCAAAGAGCACATCAGATATCCTGATAAGTCCACTTTTGGACATCATCTAAATTTTAATGATCACAACTTTAATCCTTCTGAAAATGTTAAAATTTTACACAATATTTTTAATTGCAATTTTAAACTCGATCTCCTTGAAAATCTCGAAATTCTTCGTGAATTAAATAAACCTTCTTCTTCCTGCGTAAACACCCAAATTCATTTAAATATTAATAAATTTAATCCCTTGTTTAAGAGCTTGTGAGTGTTTGGTAAGTAGTCACTCCTCATCCTTTTCAATTTTCACGATCCCGTATTCTTAGTCACCTGTCACCATATTCTTCTTTTCCTATTTCTTTTTCAATCTTTGGTAGTCTCATTTGTCATTTCTTCTTTTTACTTTTCCTGCCTCGTCCTCATTTCTACCTATTTTTCAAAATTTTTAACCTCTCCTTCTGTCAATTGTCATTATTATTTTGTAAAACCGCATGGTCACAACTCAACATTTTAAATAATTTACTTTAACCAATTTTCAATGCTTTTAAAGCACCTGTTGTCTATAATAAAAACAACTTTTAGGCCTGGGCCTCGAAATTTATCAAAAATGATAGGAGTACATTTTTCGATGTCTTCCTTTGCTTTAACGAACAGTTTATTTCTCGTTCTTTTTCAATGATTTTGTGTTTTTTAATAATTTACCTCGTATCTCAAGTATTGTAATTTAATTGTAAGTATCATAAGTTTCTTTATCTTTATTTTACTTATGTTTTTAACAATTATTTTAGTTGTCCTGATGATGGCATTGAATGCCGAAAGCGCTTGACTCCCTATGACGTGGGAAATATATATATATTTCTTAAATAAATTAGTTCTGCACACTTGATATACAAAATTTGGCTTTTCTTTCATCACTAAGTGTGTACGCACCAACACGTAACTTTTGTTACTCATCATTTAAACTAAATTGCCTTAATAAGTATCCCTTTGAACGAAACCAATCGAGACATTTTTTTATTAGATAAATACATTTCAAACCGTATTCAAATTTTATTGTCATTTGGCAAAAAATCTCGAATCAAGGAAAGTAGAAAAAATCGCTCGAGCAAGCTCTCGCGATTTTTTCACTCCCTTGATTTTCGATTGTTTGCCATGACAATAAAACATTCATACAATTAAACATGTATTTATCGATAAAAAATTATCTCTTATGTATTTACCCCCGATAAAAACATATTTTATTATCAATACCATGAAACTCCATTATATTTTTAAAATATTTCCACTGTTTTTTAATTTTTATTGTCATTTAAATGGCGTTAAGTTTGATTTAATATATTTTATTGTTTTCTTATTATGCAAGTTAGAAAAAAATTGAATCAACTTTAGCTTTAATATATATGATATTTTTAAGCTTTTTAGAGATTGAAACACTTTTAGAAAAGTGAATTTCAATTTAAAAAAGAATTTTTTCATTTGAATTTTAATAATAAAAATTTCATTTCGCATTACATTCTCGATTTTTAGTTTTAATAGTTACAATTTTTCTTTTAACTACAATTTTATTAAATAGCGAAATAGAACGAAAGTACTTATTGACTTTATAATATCCGTCTGTCTGTTTGTCTGGCATAGCGATCCTAATCTAAGTCAATTAAAACCACCTGTTTATCCGTCTGTCCGTAGCTACCGTTTTGTACATTTTTTCTTTGATCCCATGACTTTTTTTTGTTACTATTTTCAATATTTCCTATTTTTGTTCAATTGACTAATATATTTTTTTGTTTTTTGTTTGAATTTCTTAATCCAATTTTCCCGATTTAGAAAATATTAACTCCGCCACTGGATAACGCATTTACCATAGACGCAACGATTATAGATGACCTTAGGGGCAAGTTACTTCACTGCCTACCAGCCGACTACTTTATAGTCGTGTTTATTAATAGTATCTATACAATGGATTGCTAGGATTAATTATGCAATTATTGCATGAGAAAATCGACATTTGTTTATTTATTTCATTTTGTAATTTAACATTTATTAATTTACTTCAAATAAATTTTGCATGTCGTATATAAAGGAAGTTTTACAGATGAATAATTTACCATTTTATTCGCTGTTTAACTCAAAGTCAATCAAGTTAGTTAGACAAGGACCACATCTGAAGTTGTATTTGTTATATATTTCAGATTGTTATTGACAACCGTAAAAGATATGAATACGTGGGTGGTAACATTATATTAAAAGCAGCTTTTAACAATCAAAAAGTAAATATTTTAAAATTTTTTTTAAAGTACCGTTTTAAATAAGTCTTCCATCAAGAGGTAGGTCCCAAATGTCTCCAATTATTCAATCAACATTGGCGAGAACTGAGCCGATTGAAATTTTCTCATCGTCGTTCGCGGTACTACCCAGAAGTACATTAAAGAACAACTTACGGTCCAAATACACAGTAAAAAAAATTGGCTGTGTCACCCCAGAACTTTCCCGGCTCGACCGTAGAGAATATGTTATTTATTATTATTATTTTAATTACAAAATACTACGCATTACAATAATTTATGGAACACATTAAAAACAGCGAACCGATGGTGAATACGTCTACCGAATTGATATTTCAATGTTGATGACATAAGCTGCGCATGCGCACGTTCTATATCACACTGCTGTGAAAACTATTGGGAATTCGGGAAATAATTTTCATACAGTAGTTGTAGGGACTTTTATGCTTTACAACTTTGCACTAAAGAGCATAATTTATCTATAATTTAAAAAAATGGAAAATTATAAATGTGTATTTTTCTCGCCATCTAGCGGCGAAACTATGAAGAATTCCATAAAGAGTTAAACATAAAAGTTAAAGAAAATTTGATGCTTTACAACTTTGAACCAGAAAATTTTGCAATAAAATGAATTGTTTGTCCTCAAAATCAAGAAGAACTAGAGAAAACCTACACGCACATTTTTTACGCGCCCTCTAGTGGCGCAACTATTGGAAATTCTAGAAAAAGTTTCATACAAGAGTTGTAGGAAATTTTATGCTCTAAAACTTTGTACTACAATATTTTGCACTAAAGGGTATTATTTGTCCTCAAAATCAAGAATAACTGGAGAATACCTACATGCACATTTTTTACGCGCCCTCTAGTGACGAAACTAATGGAAATTCTGGAAAAAGTTTTAAACAAAAGTTGTAGGCAATTTTATGCTATAAAACTTTGTACTACAACATTTTGCACTAAAGTGTATAGTTTGTCCTTAAAATTTAAAAAAAGTAAAAAATTGTACCATGTGCATTTAATCAATGTCGGTCTTGAGGACCCTCCACTGTACCAATTTAAACAAAAATCTAATCGTCGCATTCTAGGCACACACCGACCCTCCGTACCAAATTTCAGCTTGATTGGTCAAACGGTTCGGCAGTTATCGTGGAAGATTACACACAGACACACAGACATACAGACAGACCATGTGCTGGAAATGGTTTCAATCTTCTTGGGGGACCTCAAAATGGATATTTCCATCGATATCTCGATTTTTTTTTTGCTCGTTCACCTTACTTTCCCTTTGATGGGTCCGGGAGAGTAAAATGGGAAAAAACAGGAAAAACAGGAAAAATAGAAAAACAGAGAAATAGAGAAAAAAAACACATAAAAACGTAAAAAATGACAAAAAACGAAAAAAAGAAATGAAAAACAAAAAGAAATCGAAAAATATCGAAAAAACATTTCAAAGAAAATTGTGAAAAAGCGCAAAAAAATCGAAACAAAATCCCAAAAAAAATCACAAAAATAGCAAAAAAAAAAAATAAAAATCAAAAATGTAAAAAAATTTTCAGATGCAGATTAACGGAAAAAAAACATAAAAGTAACCAAAAAACCAAATGCAATTGTAACCATCTAAAAATTTTTAAATGAGAAAATTCAAAAGAATTAAAATAATTCTAAAAAAAAATTAACGGAATAAAAAAATGAGAAATAGTCAGAAAACAAGAGAAATACAAAAAAAAACAGAAAAATGAGAAAAAATGAGGAAAAGCAGAATAAACATCAGGAAAAACAAAAAATCCGACCAAAACAAAAAAAAATTGAAAAATGAGAAAAAAAAACCGGAAAAAATCGAAAAAAATAATAAACAGTAAAATCAGCAATTATTGGAGAAAAATAAAAACCAAAATTGTAACATACGAAAAAAAAACGAGAAAATCAAAAAGATTGTAACAAAACAAAACAAAACGCAGAAAAGCTAAATTCGAAAACGAAAAGAAGTCGCTAGAAATCGAAGTATATCGAAAATAATTCTAAAAAATCGTAAAAAATCACAGAATATCGCAAAAAGTGGAAAGAATAAAAAAAATTAAAAAATTAAAAATAAATCGCAAATAATTACAGAAAAATTGAAAAAGAATCGAAAAAAAATCCCAAAAAAATTGCAAAAAAACCGCAGAAAATGGTTAAAAAAATTTCTAAAAACCTCAAAAAAAAATCACAAAAAAATGCAAATGCAAATGAGCAAAAAAACGAAAAAAATCCAAATAATCAGAAAACAAAATAAACGCAAAAATGGTAAATAAATCGCAAAAAACAACCAAAAAAGTGAAGAGAATTAGAACCATCAAAAAAAAATAGAAAAATTCGGAAAATTGATATTAATCGAAAAAATCAACAAAATAAGAAAAAATGAGAAAACAATAAAAAAAATCGGCTGTGTCACCCCAGAACTTTCCCGGCTTGACCGTAGAGAATAGGATTATTTATTATAATTATTATTCTAATTACAAAATACTAAGCATTACATTGATTTATGGAACACATTAAAAATAGCGAGCTGATGGTGAATTAATATTTCAATGTTGGTAATGACATAAGCTGCGCATGCGCACGTTATATTTCATACTGCTACAATTAGGATCTCCTAAAATCATGTGTGATCTAGTGGCGCAACTATTGGAAATTTTGGAAAAGGCTTAAGACAAAAATTGTAGGTAATTTTATACTCTAAAACTTTGTACTACAACATTTTGCACTTAAATGTATAGTTTGTCCTTTAAATTTAAATAAAGCAAAAAATTGTTACATGTATATTTAACCAATGTCGGTCTTGAGGACCCTCCACTGTACCAATTTAAACCAAAAACTAATGGTCGCATTCTAGGCACACACCGACCCTCCATACCAAATTTCAGCTTGATTGGTCAAAGGGTTCGGCAGTTATCGTGGAAGATTACACACAGACACACAGACAGACCATACGCTGGAAATGGTCTCAATCTTCTTAGAGGACCTCAAAATGGATATTTCCATCGATATCTCGATTTTTTTTTTGCTCGTTCACCTTACTTTCCCTTTGATGGGTCCGGGAAAGTAAAATTAAAGTAAATACATCAATTTCATTATATCTATTCAGTATAGTATTTGGAGATGGCGCAATGGGTACAAATTTTTAAATTCAGTTAATAACTAAGATTTAATTTTTCAGTTGGATTTTTCGTTAAATTTAAATGGTTAACTGTAAAATGTAAATAATACAGGATGTTCCATTTAAAATAACAAATTTGGTCGTTACTTTCGGAACACCCTGTATAGATCGAAAGTTGAAAATATTTTATTTACATATGACACAATAACAAACCCTGGTATATAAATTTTCATAAATATTGTGTAAACTATTTTCAATATACAGATAGTTTACACACCCTGTATTTATAAGACCTAAAAGATCTGCTTACAGTTTATACAGGGTATTCCCAAACATAATCTTGCATTTATAATTAAATCCAATTAACAAAATTGGCAACACCACACACGTTATTATAAAGGTTTAATATTTACATTCTGCGATATAAATTTTCAGCAAAAAAAATTTACTTAAAATAACTAAACTTTTTTTTATACTTAATGCCCTAGTTTGCATTTATTTTACATAAAACGTCTTATCCCTATACTATTACTGCAAGTTTCTCCATAAATCATAATAAAAAATATATAAATTTGTTTTCAAAGCGGTGTTGCCGAATTTAAATCTTTTTAGTAATTTTCAGGAATTTTTTATTTTGATATGCTAAATTTACCATTTTGTATATAAAAAAATTAATAAATATATATCAAAATAGTCTAGTTAAAAAATAATACAAAATTTAATTAAATCGTATATGATTATTTTGTTTTTATCTGAAATAATGTTTTCTACTTATTTCTTTAAATATAGTACTATTTTTCTAGGACACCCTGTATATTGACCACCCTCTAAAATTAGAACAAAACATTTTATAAAAATATCTTTTTTAAGGTTGGTTTTTGGCCTAATTATTTTTTAATAAAAAAAAAAATATTTCTTAACTCTTTTAGGGAACGAGCTACCGTTATAAGATTGTATTGTGTGTCCGTCCGTCCGTCTGTAGTTGACGCGATATCTTGCAATCGGGTTGACCAATTGCTTTCGGATTTTTTCTGTGTGTTTGCTATAACGGTTTTTAGCGACATGTACATTTTGGTAAGTCTAGGTTCAAAAGGGGAGGATTTAGGCCTAAAAAACATTAAAAAGCCACCATGCAGAATCGGTTTGTTTTGAGTGTCAAGGGGCGCCCCATTTTGACTCAGGGTTACCATAAATATATCGAGCGATGTCCAAATGAATGACGATGTCAAAAGAGAATTCCCGATGGAAATAGGAAAAAAAAATTGGAAAAATAGGAAAAAAAAAGGAAAAAATAGGAAAAAATATTAGAAAATAGGAAAACTTTGGAAAAAATAGGAAAAAAATAAGAAAATATAGCACAAAATAAAACAAAGTAGGGGAAAAATAGGAAAAAATATAAAAAATTAGTAAAAATAGAGGGAAAATAGTAAAAAACAGGACATAAATATGATAGGGAAAAAACAGCAAAAATGGAAAAAATTGAAAAAAATAAAAAAAAAGAGGAAAAACCCTTAAGTTTCCTAATTTTTTGTATATTTGCCTATTTCGTCAATTTTCCTTTTTCCATATTTTTTCCCATTTTCTTATTGTTTTTTTATTTTTTCTTGGTTTTACTATTTTTTCCCGTTTTTTCCCATTCTTCTTACTTTGCTGTTTTTCTTTATCCTTTTTCCGATTTTTTTATATTTTTTCCCATTTTATCTATTTTTCTCTATTTTTTTTCTGTTCTTCCCTAATTTTTCCTGTTTTTGTTTTTAATATTTTTTTCTTATATATTTCCCCATATGTTTCTCTATATTTTCCTTCTTTTCCTGTTTTTTCTTATTTTTCTCTATTTCTAGTATTTTTTTATGTTTTCCTATTTTTTTCAGTTTTTTCTATTTTTTTCTATTTTCGCATATTATTTTCTAGTTTTTCCATTTTTACCTCTCGCCCTTCAGGTAAGAGAGGTATAGGAATCATGCTAAAAATTGGGTAGTGAGTTTTCAATGAATAAACACGTTTTAGGGTCCCTAGAATACGATTTTAATATTTTCGCGATGATGTCTGTGTGTGTGTGTTAGTGTGTGTGTGTGTGTGTGTGTGTGTGTGTGTGTGTGTGTGTGTGTGTGTGTGTGTGTGTGTGTGTGTGTGTGTGTGTGTGTGTGTGTGTGTGTGTGTGTGTGTGTGTGTGTGTTAGTGTGTGTGTGTGTGTGTGTGTGTGTTAGTGTGTGTGTGTGTGTGTGTGTGTGTTAGTGTGTGTGTTTGGATGGATGTTGTAGTAACGATAACTCAAAAACTACTGAATGAAAAAATTTGAAATTTTGCATACAGGATTCTGATACCCTAGATTAGATCTGATTAGATTTTGGTGATAATCGCACAACCGGAAGTGGCAGTTGCTATGGGTGATGACGCCATTATTATACAAAACGGCAATAAAGTTTTACACATATATTTTGTATACCATATAGTTTATTTTCATCTTATTAAAATTTTCGAAACTTTTGCCATTGTTGCCAGATTTACAAAAAATTTTTTTTTTTAATACTTTTTTGTGTCAACCTGTAAATTTTTGATTCAAAAATGGCGAGAGGTCATGTGCTGGCCACATCAGATTTTTTTCTATACGTTCCTATTTTCTACATTTCTCTATATTTTACTTTACTTTTTCGGGGTTTTTGCCTCTTTTTTTTCTATTTCTTCCCACTCTTTCCAATTTTTGGCCGTTTTTTTCCTATTTTTTTTCCTGTTTTTTTCCTATTTTTTTATATTTTTCTTTATTTTTCCCTTTTTTAAGTGTTCCTAATTTTCCCATTTTGGTCCTATTTTTTCACTACGTTTGCCTATTTTGTCCCAATTTTCCTTATTTTTTCCCATTTTATTATTGTTTCCTGTTTTTTTTGTTTTTACCATTTTTTCCCGTTTTTTTTACTATTTTTCTTATTTTGCTGTTTTTTTTCTTTTACCGATTTTTCCTGTTTTATCTATTTTTCTCTATTTTTTTTCTATTATTTCCTAGTTTTTTCTACTTTTATATTTTTATTTATTTTTCCACATTTTACCTATTTTTCTCTATTTCTTCGTGTTTTTCTCATTTTTATCTATTTCTCTTTTAAGTTTTCCTAATTTTTTAATTTTTTCCCATTTTCTATTTTTCCCTATTATTTCCCATTTTTTATACTTTTTCCTATTTTTACCCATTTTCTATTGGTTTAATTTTTAGCGTTTTTTTCATTTTTTCTTACATTTCTGTTTTTACTATTTTTTCCTGATTCTCTTTTTTCCTATGTCCTATCTATCTCAAAATCGTCCAGACAAGTTTTCGCGTTAAAATAAAAAATTACAGTAAAGAAGTTTCTCCTTATTTTTTTTATTTTTTCTTATTTTTTGCTGTTTTGTTTCTGTTCTTTCCAATTTTTTTCCTATTTTTCTCTATTTTTCAGTTTTTTTTTTTTAAGTTTTCCTAATTTTCTTATTTTGTTCCTATTCTTTCTCTACGTTTACCTATTTTGTCTCAATTTTCCTACTTTCCTGTTTTTTTTTGGTTTTACCATTTTGTTCTGTTTTCTTCCTATTTTTCTTACTTGTTTTTTTTTTATTTTTCCGATTTTATCATATTTTTTCCCATTTTATCTATTTTTCTCTATTTTTTCTATTTATTATTTCCTAATGTTTTCTACCTATTTATATTTTTTTTAGTTTTCCCCATTTTACCTATATTTCTCTATTTTCCTGATTTTTCTCATTTTTATGTATTACTCCATATTTTTCTACGTTTTTATTAATTATTTCCCATTTTCTTATGTTTTCTATTTTTCCCTATTTTTTTCTACTTTTACCTATTTTTACCCATTTCCTATTGGTTCCATTTTTTGCATTTTTTCCTATTTTTCTTACTTTTCTATTTTTTTTCAGTCTCCGATTTTTTCATATTTTTCCCCATTTTTTCCATTTTTTTTTATTTTTTCTGTTCTTTCCTAATTTTTCCTATTTTTTATATATTTTCTATTTTTCCCCATTTACCTATTTTCCTCTATATTTTTCTATTTTGTCCTGTTTTTTCTTATTTTTATCTATTTCTCCCTAGTTTTTTAGGTTTTCTTAATATTTTAATTTTTTCCCAATTTTTTTTTTATATATTTCCCTATTACTTCCTATTTCCTTTCGATCTACAATTCGTCGAGAAAAGTTTTCGCGTCAAAAAAAAATTACAATAAAGCAAAGTAAAAACTATTTTCTTAAAAAAAAATAATAAAAATAACGTTTACATGGTTAAGATTATATATTAATTTTGGCTTTCTGCACTCCTCTTGTATATAAACTTTAACTATGTAAAATCTCACTAGCTTCCGTTCGTGTATTACTTTTAACACGTTGACTGCCAACTATCAGATAAGTAGTAGTCAAACTACAAGATATCTCTTAGTTGGCAATCAACGTGTTAAAAAGGGATTGGAAGTTTTCTCTTTGCGTATTTAATATATAGATAATAATTGTAATGTAGTGATATAAATTTTATCATTGGTCAAGGACTTTATGATTCTGATTGGACGAAAAAAAAATTCTAAGAATAAAATAAAATATTAAATTTTAACTGTGTAGTAAATATCGATATATAAGAATATGAAGAATAAGGAGTAGGAAAAGACGAAAGAACGACTTTATAGAATACTGACAGAAAAATTCAAGGCATCTCGGCCATAGCAGAAAGAGAAATGCCTCTCGACACAACCGGACAGGTTCATCTCATCTACAATTGCACACACGTACCTCGTATTTATTCGTAAAGCGAAAAAAATCTTTAAAATATCCAATTAGTTGTTCGTAATGTGCAAGATAAGGTAGTTTTTCAGATGAGTTCGCTATGAACCGATAATCTGGGTGGTGGAGACCAGTTTTTTCGCGGGAAACGGCCAACAATGTCATCGTTGAGGCCAACAACCAGTACTCACTACTATTGTTTACTTTTATTTGTCGCATAAATTGTAACCTGTTATATGAGTCACAAGTGATCTGAGCGATTTTTTTTTGCTTTACTGCCATCGACCAACCTCACTTATATACGCAACATCTGGATGAGAATTTCTTATTTTACTTAATAATTTTGACAAACTATCGGATTTTTTTTAAATATTTCGATCGAAATGTGGATAAAGAACGTTTCGAGCCTAAATTTAGATCGAAATAATCAGGAAAAGGTTCATTTTAAATCAGCTTCGTATTTAGTAGACTTCATGTCTTCTTGTCTTGATATGGGAAACTATTAAGAAACTGTTTGTTGGAAGTTATAAATAGACTAGTTTATATTATTTTTTATTATTTTTCTCGGCATATCCCAGATACTGAAAATTCAAAAAATCCTGTACGACCGTCTGTCTGTCTGGATGTAAACATTATCGAACGAAAGCTTTGATCATGTTGCAGTTTTCACTTTATCATTTAATTTTCTCTAGGGAAGAACCCTATTAAGCAAGACCCTTCCGATACTCATAATACAAAACTTCTTTTCAGTTTAAATTTAAGGATCCATAAAAATTAAGTTATAATAATTATTGAAATTTCTTAATTTTTATATTGTTTAAAAGATTATGCACGTAATTATTATTTTGATAAATATTGTGTTTGGTCTATGGGCCGAAGTCCACCGTTGGAGTGTCCCTAGAACAGTGGTGGGTAATTGGGTAATTACCCCTCTAAGAATTTTTCGTTCGTTTATTGTTTTGTATTTATGGAATAAAAGAAATATTTAAGGGTTTTATTTAAATTATCCCCCTATTTAAGTTGGGTGGAAACGTCCCTGTCACAGAATCTAATTTTGTTTTGTTAAATTTTATTCATTTTTGTTGGTTTTAACCATTTCCCCCAGATTTAACACATTGACTGCCAACTATCAGATAAATAGTAGTCAAACTACAAGATATCTCGTAGTTGGCAGTCAACGCGTTAAAGAAATTTGGTAACGGCGTTTCAAAAATAATAATTAAAAATCACAAGAATTTCTATATTAAAATTGTTACCAACAAAAAAATGATGAAAAACGTTAAAATTTGTAAAAAAATCACTATTATGGATTTTTTTTTGTTATTTTCATAACAGCTATTTTTAGTATCTTTTATACAAGTATTTTTCCCACATTTAGGGACATTTTCGGAAATTTGGCAACGGCGATTCAAAAATGTTTTTATTTGTTTGATTTTCATAAAAGTCATTTTTGTATGTTCTATGTATTTTTCTTTGTTTTAGAGAAATTTTCTGAAATTTAGCAACGGCGCCTCAAAAATTGGGAATTTTTTCAGTCCGGAAAAAGTATATAGAGTTTAAAGTATGTTCCCCAGTTTGGGGAAATTTTAAAAAATTTGGCAAACGCGCTCTGCGAAATTATTATATTTGTTAAACGTCTGTGGAATTTTTAAAAAAAATGGAAAAAATGTAAAAGAAAGTGTTAAAAAAATCAAATATATAAAAAGTTGCAAAATTTCGAAAATTTCATAATTTTGCAATGTTGTGAAATTTGCCTAAAAATTAGATAAAATTGCGTAGATTGTAGAATTTTTAATGAAATTTTCTTAAATTAGAAAATAAATTAAAAATGTCAAAAAAAATTGTAAATTTTTTCAAGAATTCAATTATATAAAATTTGCTATTAATTTATTTACCAAAGTTACAAAAATTTGGCAACTTCGCTTGAAAAATATAAAAATTGACCAAAATAAAAAAAAAATTGATTTGAAAAGAAAATGCTAAAGACGTTGCCAAATTTCGAAAATTTCACAAAATAGAGACTTTTGCAATGTTGCCAAATTTACCTAAAAATTAAAGAAAATTCCTTAGTTTTCAGAATTTTTAATGAAATTTCCTAATGAGTATTAGAAAAAGAAAAATTTAAAAATGTGAAAAAACTATAAAATTAAAAAAAAATCAATTCTATTAAATCTGGTTTATTTACCAAAGTTCCTGAAATTTGGCAACTTCGCTTTAAAAATATAAAAATTATCCAAAATGAAAAAAAAATAATTAAAAAAAAAATGTTAAAGATGTTGCCAAATTGCGAAAATTTTATAAAATGAGGAGATTTTTGTTATGTTGCTAAACTAACCTAAAAATTAGAGGAAATTTCGTACTTCATAAAATTTTTGATGAAAATTCCTAAAATTAGAAAAAAAAAATAAAAAATGTCAAAAAACTAATTTTTTAAGATAATTCAGTTATAAAATGTATTAACCAAAGTTACGGAAATTTGGCAACTTTGCCTTAAAAATATAAAAATTCTCCAAAATGAGAAAAATTAATTTGAAAAAAATCTTAAAGACGTTGCCACATTTCAAAAATTTCGTAAAATAAGAGATTTCTGCAACGTTGCTAAATTTACTTAAAAAGAGAAAATTTCGTAGTTTGCAGAATTTTGGATTAAATTTTCTAAATTTAGAAAAAAGAAATTAAAAAAGTAAAAAAACTGTAAATTTTTTAAAATAAATACAATTATAAAATTTGATAGTAACCAAAGTTACGGAAATTTGGCAACTTTGCTTTAAAAATATAAAAATTATCCATAATGAAAAAAAATTGAAAAAAAAATTTTAAGGTGTTGCCAAATTTCGAAAAGTTCATAAAATTGAGAGATTTTTACAATGTTGCTAAATTTACCGAAAATTGGATGAACATTTTGTAATTTGCAGAATTTTGGATCAGAAAAAAATATTTAAAAATGTAAAAAAAATTGTAAAATTTGCTATTCATTTATTTACCAAAGTAACGGAAATTTGGCAACTTCGCTTCAAAAATATAAACATTCTCCAAAATGAGAAAAATTGTATTGAAAAAAAAATCTTAAAGACGTTGCCACATTTCAAACATTTCGTAAAATAAGAGATTTTTGCAACGTTGCTAAATTTACCTAAAATTAGAGAATATTGTCATAGTTTGCAGAATTTAAATTAGAAAAAAAAATAAATAAAAATGTCAAAAAAACTAAAATTTTTCAAAAAATTCAATTATATAAAATTATTATTAATTTATTTACCAAAGTTGCGGAAATTTGGCAACTTTGCTTTAAAAATATTAACATCCAAAATGAAAAAAATTGATGTGAAAAAAAAATTTAAAAACGTTGTCAAATTTCGAAAATTTCATAAAATAGAGAATTTTGCAACATTGCTAAATTTAAGTAAAAATTAGACATTTTCGTACTTTGCAAAATTTTTGATGAAATTTCCCAAAATTAGAATAAAAATTAAAAATGTCAAAAAAAAACTGTAAAATTTTTCAAAATATTCAATTATCTAAAATGAAAAAAATTGATTTGGAAAAATCTTAAAGACATACATTTCAAAAATTTCGTAAAAGATATTTTGCAACGTTGCTAAATTAACCTAAAAATAAGAGAAATTTTCGTACTTTGCAAAATTTCGGATAAAATTTCCTGAAAATTAGAAAAAAAATAAACATGTCAAAAAAACTAAAATTTTTCAAAAAATTCAATTGTATAAAATTTGCAATAAAATTAATAAAAATTTTCCAAAATGAGAATAAATGATTTAAAAAAAAATCTTAAAGATGTTCCAAATTTCTAAAATTTCGTAAAATTCAGAGATTTTTGCAACGTTGCTAAATTAACCTAAAAACTAGAGAAAATTTCATAGATTGCAGAATTTTGGATAAAATTTCTTAAATTAGAAAACAAATTAAAAATGTCTAAAAAACTGTCAAATTTTTCAAAAAATTCAATATAAATCCTGCTAATAATTTATTTAGCAAAGTTACGTAAAATTGTCAACTTCGCTTTAAAAATATAAAAATTGTCAAGAACGAGAAAAATTGATTTGAAAGAAAAATGTTAAAACATTGCCAAATTTCTAAATTTTCATAAAATAGAGAGATTTTTGGAACGTTGCTAAATTAACCTAAAAATTAGAGAAGTTTGCCAAGATTTTGGATGAAATTTCCTAAAATTTTTCAAAAAATTAAAAATGTTAAAAAAACCAAAATTTTTCAAAAAATTCAGGAATACAAAATTTGCTTTTAATTCATTTACCTAAAATTAGAGAAAATTTCATAGTTTGCAGAATTTTGGATGAAATTTCCTAAAATTAGAAAACAAATTAAAAATGTCTAAAAAACTGTCAAATTTTTCAAAAAATTCAATATAAATCCTGCTAATAATTTATTTAGCAAAGTTACGTAAAATTGTCAACTTCGCTTTAAAAATATAAAAATTGTCAAGAACGAGAAAAATTGATTTGAAAGAAAAATGTTAAAACATTGCCAAATTTCTAAATTTTCATAAAATAGAGAGATTTTTGGAACGTTGCTAAATTAACCTAAAAATTAGAGTAGTTTGCAAGATTTTGGATGAAATTTCCTAAAATTTTTCAAAAAATTAAAAATGTTAAAAAAACCAAAATTTTTCAAAAAATTCAGGAATACAAAATTTGCTTTTAATTCATTTACCTAAAATTAGAGAAAATTTCATAGTTTGCAGAATTTTGGATGAAATTTCCTAAAATTAGAAAAAATAAATAAATAAAAAATAAAATTTTTCAAAAAATTCAATTATATAAAATTTGCTATTAATTTATTTACCAAATTTGCGGAAATTTGGCAACTTCGCTTTAAAAATATTAACATCCAAAATGAAAAAAATTGATGTGAAAAAAAAATTTAAAAACGTCGCCAAATTTCGAAAAATAAAATAAAAATGTCAAAAAAACTAAAATTTTTCAAAAAAATTCAATTATATAAAATTGTCCAAAATGAGAAAAATTGATTTGGAAAAAACTCTTTAAGAACGTTGCCACATTTTAAAAATTTCGTAAAGGAGATTTTTGCAACGTTGCTAAATTTACCTAAAAATTGGAGAAAATTTTGAAATTTGCAGAATTTTGGATGAAAGTTCCTAAAATTAGAAAAAAAAACTAAAAATGTCACAAAAACTAAATTTTTTAAAAAAATTCAATTATATAATATTGACCAAAATGAAAAAAAATTAATTTGGAAAAATCTTAGCCACATTTCAAAAATTTCGTAAAAGAAATTTTTGCAACGTTGTTAAATTTACCTGAAATATAGAGAACATTTTGTAATTTCCAGAATTTTGGATAAAATTTACTAAAAATTAGAAAAAAAATTAAAAACCTCAATAAACTGTAAAATTTTTCAAACAATTGAATTTCATAAAATTTGCTATTCATTTTTTTTTCAAAGTTACGGAAATTTGGCAACTTCGCTTAAAAAATTTAAAAAATGTACAAAATGAGAAAAATTGACTTGAAAGAAAAATGGTAAGAACATGGTCAATTTTCTAAAATTTTATAAAATAAAGAGATTTTTGCAACGTTGCTAAATTTACCTAAAAATTAGTGAAGATTGCAAAATTAATTTCCTAAAAATTAGAAAAAAAAAATAAAAATGTCAAAAAAACTAACAAAAACTTTGGCAACTTCGCTTTAAAAATATAAGAATTGTCCAAAATGAGAAAAATTGATTTGAAAAAAATCTTAAAGACGTTGCCAAATTTCGAAAATTTCATAAAATAGGGAGTTTTTTGCAACGTTACTAAATTTATTTAAAAAATAGAGAAAATTTCATAGTTTGCAGAATTTTGGATGAGATTTTCCGAAATCAGAAAAAATGTTGAACAGTTTTCATAAAATCTCTCTAAATTTAGAGATTTGTAAAAAAACATGATTAGAAAATTTATAACGAATTTAAACAATTCTGATATTTTTTAATTAAGGGAAATTTAAAGCATTGCCAAATTTCCGAAAATTTCCCTAAATCTGCGGATTTTTTTACAACACAAAAAAAATATTCTTGTACTTTTATTAATATCTAAAAGATGCAAAAAATTTTTTTCTTTAAATCATTAAAAATCATTTTAACGGGCAACGTTTAAATAACATTTTTCCCTTAGAGTATGTAATTTTTTGTGTCGATGGGCCGTAGAATTATTTGTTGCAAAAATGAATTCCTGCAACCTAACCTAGAAATATTTATAACATTTAGCATTTATCAATAAATATTTATCTTATCGAATCCATTAAAATATTACTAGTAACGCGTTTTTATATTGAAACATTTATCAATAATTATTACATACTTTTTCTATCTCTTCTTTTTTGTTAACATTTTTAAATAACTACTAAGTCTTTATATTATTCGGTCGACTCCCGATAAAACCACAAATAATGATTGTTAATCTGTTCAGAAAAATCGTTGAATCATTTTATTCTCATGTTTTGTGTCGTTGGTAAATACTCAAATGTTTAATTTTAGAAAATTGTTTTTGTGTACTTTCATGTGCTTTTATTCAAACATTGTTTATAATAGTAAGTATTTATTTATAAATTTTAATATAAACAAAATTTAACTATATATAAAAAAAAAGTTTACATAAAAATTGTCCATTTAGACAATAAATAATCATGATGAAATTTACGAAATAAAATTTGAAAAGTGCAAAATTTATATTTTTTAAAAAACGGTTTAAAAATATTTTTAATTATGGTTTGTTTTGTCTTATATAAAATTCATTATCTAGGCATGAAATTTTAGAAAATAATTTTTTTTATCAAATATTCCTTGATAGAACTTTTTCCTATTCCACTATTTTATTTATTTTTTTATTAAAAATAAATTTTTACACATTTTATCAAAACAGTACCCAAATTTGAAATTATTCCATATTTTCTTCCGATTTTGGATAATTGAGTTTTTTTCCATTTTTAATATTTTTTTTTAATGTAAAAAATTCTACATTAGGGTGAAAATTTAATTTTGTCTACAATTTGAGTTCGCTAATCAGTTTCAATAATTTATGAGGCACGTAAATTATTGGATGGAGTAAAAATAAGAAAGAAACAAGTGTACGCCAGTGGATTGATTATCGAAAAAAAAATTAACCAATATCTTGAAATCCACAAACGATCTGTCAAATTTCAAATTAATATGTTCTAACGATTCTTACAAAATAATATAAATAAAAAAAAATACTAAATTTTAGTACTCACCAACTATTTACTTCAAACTGGGATGACTCGTTGAAATTCGGTCGTAATTTTAACTAGAAAAAAAATGGGGAATAAAAAGTGAGAAAAAAAAAGAAAAAAAATGGAAAAAGGGGGTAAGAATGGGAAAACATAAAATCAGAGTTAGCTTAGGGTAGAATAAGTAGAATAATATTCGTTGTAGAGTAACCGCGGAAGGAACAAGAAACGGTGAAGAAGAAATGGGATAAAAGATAAAAAAAAGGTGGAAAAAGAGGAGGAAGAAAGGAGACAAAAGAGGAAAAAATAACAAAATTAGCTCAGTGTAGAGTAACTTTGCTCGCAGTAGAGTAACACCTCAGGGCAGAGTCAAAAAAATAGGGCAAAAAAATGGGCAAAATGGAAAAAAAAGTTGAAGAGGGAGAAAGTTAATTCCGAGAGAAAAAGAGGGAAAAATTATAAAATTAGCTTAGGTTAGAGTAAAAAAATGTGACAAAAAAAATGGAAAAAAAGTGCAATCAAAAAGGGGAAAAATTTAAGCAAAATAGAAGAAAGGGGAAAATGTGACAAAAAAAATGGAAAAAAAGTGCAATCAAAAAAGGGAAAAATTTAGCTAAAAGAGAAGAAAGGGGAAAAAGAGGAAAAAAAGAAATGAAAAGCGAAAAAAGGTAAAAAAATAAAAAAAAAGTTGGAAAATTACAAAGTTAGCTCTAAAAGGGGCAAAAAAGAAACAAAAGGGGAAAATATGTTGAAGAAAAGGGAAATACGGTGAAAAAAGAAGAAAAAATGGGAAAAAGAAAAATGACAAAGTTAGCTTTTGTTCGGGGTAGACTATCAGCTTAGGGTACAGTAAAAAAATTTGACAAAAAAAAAGGTGGAAGAAAAAATCTGAGATAAAAAAGGGGTAAAAGATGGACAAATGAAAGTATAAAAAAAGGAGTGGAAAAATAAAAAAAGGGTGGGGGGAAATGAGAAAGTTAGTTCAAAAAGAGTGCAAAAAGTTAACAAAAGGGGAAAAATGAAAAAAGGGAAATCAGGTGGAAGAAGGATGACAAAAGAGGAAAAATAATAAAGTTAGCTCAGGGTAGAGTAACTTTTGTTCGAGGTAGACTAAAGGGTAGGGTTAGGGTAGAGTAAAAAAATGAGACAAAAAAAAGGTAGAAGAAAAAAAATGAGATAAAAAAGGGGTAAAAGGTAGACAAAAGGGAAGAGGAAAAAAACGGGAGGAAAGTTTAAAAAAAGGGGTGGGAAAATAAAAAAAGGGTGGTGGGAAATGACAATGTTAGTTAAAAGAGTGCAAAAAGTGGATAAAAGGGGAAAAATGAAAAAGGGGAATAAGTTAGAAAAAAGGAGGAGAACATGGGAAAAATGATAAAGTTATCTCAGGGTAGAGTAACTTTTGTTTGGCCTAGACTATCAGCTTAGGGTAGAGTAAAAAAATGAGACAAAGAAAGGTGAAAAAAAACTGAGATAAAAAAAGAGGTAAAAGGTGGACAAAAGAAGAGAGGAAAAAAGGATAGGAAAGGGAAAAAAGTTTAAAAATAGGGAGAAAAATAAAAATGGGGGGGGAAATAACAAAGTTAGCCCAAAAAGAGTGCAAAAACTGGACAAAAGGGGAAAAATGAAAAAAGGGAAATAAGGTGGAAAAAGAAAGAGAAAATGGGAAAAATGATAAATTTAGCGCAGGGTAGAGTAATTTTTGTTCGGGGTAGAGTATCAGTTTAGAGCAGAGACAAAAAAATGGGACAAAAAAAATTTGGAGAAAAAAATGAAGTAAAAAAAGTGTACAAAAGGAATGAATGTAGAAAAAAGAGAAAAAAAAAGATAGAAAAAAGGAGAGAAAATGGAAAAAACATGAAAACGTAAAAAAAAAATATAAAAAAACTTTTGTTCGGGGTGGACTATCAGCTTGGAGAGAGTAATAAAATGGGACAAAAAAAAAAGGAGAAAAAGGAGAAAAAAACTGGGATAAAAAAGATTAAAAGGTGGACAAAAGGGAAGAGGCAAAAAAGGAGGAAAGGGAAAAAAGATTAAAAATAAGGGGGGAAGAAAAAAATTGTGAGGGGAAATGACAAAGTTAGCTTAAAAAGAGTGCAAAAAGTGGACAAAAGGGCAAAAATGAAAAAATGGGAATAAGTTGGAAAAAGGAGGAGAAAAGGGCAAAAATGAAAAAATGGGAATAAGTTGGAAAAAGGAGGAGAAAAGGGGAAAAATGATAAAGTTAGCTCAGGGTAAAGTAACTTTTAGTCGGGGTAAAGTATCAGTTTAGAGTAGAGAAAAAAAATGTGACAAAAAAAAGTTGGAAGAAAAAAGTGGACAGAGAAAAAGAAAGGGGAAAAAAAGAAATGAAAGGCAAAAAGAGACGAAAAAGGGGGGAGAAAAGAGAAAAACCTTGAAAAAAATGGAAGAAAATTAAAAAATGCGAGAAATGATAAAATTTGGTCAAAAAAAAGCAAAAAAGTGGACAAAAGGGGAAAAATGAACAAAGGTAAAAAAGGTGGAAAAAGGAGGAGAAAAGGAAAAAGTGACAAAGTTAGCTCAGGGTAAAGTAACTTTTAGTCGGGGTAAAGTATCAGTACAGAGTAGAGAAAAAAATGTGACAAAAAAAAGTGAGATAAAAAAGTGGTCAAAGGAAAAGAAAGGGGAAAAATTAGAAAAAAAAAAGAAAGAAAGGCAAAAAGAGAGGAAAAAAGGGTAGTAAATGGAAAAATCGTGAAAAAATGCAAAAAAAATAAAAAAAGGGGTAGAAATGACAAAATTAGGTCAAAAATAAGGCAAAAAAAGTGGACAAAAGTGGAACAAAAAGGAAAAAAGGGGAATAAGGTGGAAAAAGGAGGAGAAGAGGAAAAAAATAACAAAGTTAGCTCAGGGTAGAGTAACTTTTGTTAGGGGTAGAGTATCAATTTAGAGTAGAGAAAAAAAACGGAACAAAAAAAAGTTGGAGAAAAAAAGTGCGATAAAAATTGCACAAATGGAAAGAAAGGGGAAAAAATAGGAAAAAAGGAAAGAAAAGCAAAAACAGAGAAAAAATACGAGAAAAGGGAAAAGCGTGAAACAATGAGAAAAAAAAGGGAGAAATGACAAAATAATTAAAAAAAATAAACGTGTCAAAAAAACTAAAATTAGGTCAAAAAGAGGGCAAAACAAGTGGACAAAAGAGAAAAAGACAAAAGAGAAAAAAATTAAAAAACGGGAATAAGATGGAAAAAGGAGGAGAAAAGAGGAAAAATGATAAAGTTAGTTGTGGGTAGAGTAACTTTTGTTCAGGGTAGAGTATCACTTTAGACTAGAGAACAAAAATATGACAAAAAAAAGTTGGAGAAAACAAAGTGCGATAAAAAAGTGCACAAAAGGAAAGAAAGGGATAAAAAAGTGGGAAAGAAGGAAAGAAAGGCGAAAAGAGAGGAAAAAGGGGAGAAAAGAGAAAAAATGGGAAAAAAAATTTTAAAAAGGGGATAAATGACAAATTTGGTTCAAAAAGAGGACAAAAAAAGTGGACACAAGGAGAAATTAAAGAAAGGGGAAATAATGTAGAAAAGAGTATAAAATGGGAAAAAATGACAAAGATTAACTTTGCTTGGGGTAGACTATCAGCTTAGTCTAAAAAGAATGGGGCAAAAGAAGTGATAAAAATAAAGGAATAAAGAGGAAAGAAAGCGAAAAAGGTTGTAAAAATTCATGATATGTTAGAACTATGTTCATTCTAGAGCCGAAGTGACCTGTCAAAGTTTTCAAAATGGCGGCAAATTGAAATAGGGCTGCTCGACAAAGTGCTCCAGGTTGGAGGAGCTGCGCAGAGTTCATTTAAAACGCCTCCATGATTAAGGCCCTATCTTTCAATCATGCACGTCTTGTAATGTCAACATAACCCAACAATTTCTTCTCTCCACATGTAAGAAGAAACGTAGCTAACTTCAGAGTTCATTAAAAGCTAAAAAATGGCTTAATTCCCAATCTTCCCATGTTGTAATATCAACATAACCTAACAAATTGTTCTCTGCACATGTAAGAGGAATCGTAGCTAACTTCATAGATTATTGACAGTTAACAAATGGCGTAATTGCACATCTCCCCATGTTGTAATGTCAACATAACCTAACAAATTTTTCGCTTAACGTATGAGAGGAATCGTAGCTAACTTCAGAGTTGACTGACAGCTAAGAAGTGACGTAAATCCCCCACCTTCCAATCTGTCACATGCAGAAATGTCAACATCGCAGAGTCTCCTCTTAGCTAAAGCTCCATTATAAGTGTTGTAATTCTCAGACCAATATTTAGTATAATAAATATTTAAAACTTGTTATTATTTTTCAATTTTTCAGCGTTTTCACTGTCATCTGTCATTCTTCTTCTTTTTCCATCCGGATTTTTATACAACTATTTTCACAAATACTTTTTTTCATTCACACGTTATTTATAAACACCCAACAACTATTTTCGCACGAATTGTTTACGAACACCTCTTATCTTGTTTACAATTTTTATTATTATATTATATAAAACTTTGTTGATTGTTAGACTTTAAAATATTTATTATACTAAGAATTACCATAATTATAATGGGGCATTAGCTAAGAGGAGACTGCGAAGTCCCTCGAATTGCAGTTATGTTGACATTACATCATATGACAGATTACAAGGTAGGGAATTACGTCACTTATTAGCTGTCAATCAACTCTGAAGTGAGCTACGACTCCTCTCACACGTTAAGAGAAGAATTTGTTAGGTTATGTTGATATTACAATATAGGGAGGTGGATAATTACGTAATTTGTTACCAGTAATTGAACTCTGAAGTTGGCCATGCCCCCTCTTGAACTATGAGAGAAGAATTTTTAGGTTATGTAGACAATATGAGACGTCAAATATTGACAGTGCATCTCTATTTCAATTTTCCGCCATTTTGAAAACTTTGACAGGTTATTTCCGCACTAGAATGAATATAGTTCTAACTACTTTAGGGGAAAAGATCGATCAAAAATGGGAAAAAAGGACGAATCAGGTGGGAAAAAAGTCTAAAGAAGGGAAAAAATGAAAAACAAAATTAATTTAGGATAGAATAACTTAGCTCGCTATAAAGTACTGGCATTTATTTTAATAAATTTTAATTGTTATAGATAAAGTCAGTGGTGCAAGTAGAAAATATCATGTTAGTTCAGAATGGGTACGTATTTTTTTAGTATTTTAATAAAAATGTTGACTTAATTATTAAAACCTGTGTCGATTTTAATAAAAAAAAACTCTCATTTTTTGGTTTTAGGTAACTTACGGAAAAGCAGTAGAATTATGTTTAGCACGATCTATGCAACTTGTATCAATAGAAACTAAAGAAAAAAATCAAGAGATCCTACAATATTTAAATAGTTTAGGTAAAATTATGTTTATTTTTTTTTTCAATATAAATATTAAACATTCTGGTATATATATAAATTAGTAAAAATATTTTTTTTTAAGAATTTTGGTTATGGGAACCTGATCCGCAGAATATGTACTTTGTCCAAAATAAAAGATTGTTTTATTGGACTTCGGCCGTACTAGCTGGTGATAACTGGAACTGGATAAATGGAAATAACGTGGAATATTTTAACTGGTTAGACGGAAATCCATCAAATACTGATAATAAAGAAAAATGTCTTGAAATATTAGTATCAGCAACGAAAAACGAATTAATGTGGAACGACGTCGATTGTAATTCTAAAAGACATTTTATATGCGAAAATGTAAATAGTGGTCATGGTCAATTATCGGTTTTTTCATTTGCATCAGAAAGATGTTATTATATTAATCATCAAAGGGTGAGATTTTTTTTCCTATTAATAACACAATTTATATAAAATATAATTCAAAAACAGACAGTATAAGTTTTTGATCATCTTTATAGGAATCATCAGTGGTACAGAGTAGGCTTTGAAACTATGCATTTCGACCAAGTACCACTGATGATTCCTATATGGATGAAACGTGTGGTAATGGTCGGAATATTTTGTTTCAAAAACTTACTCTAACTGTTTTTGAATTTGATTGCGAGGTGCCCGCTTTCCCCTAAGGTATTATGATGGCGGATGGGGCCACCGCCTACCGGCACCAAGTTGTACTTCGTTAGTCGCGTTTACAGGATTTTTTCCTAATAAACGGCTTGCCCGGTTGGCACCAATGAACCTTCCGATAGATGTCGTTACTAACTATCATTTTGATAAAATATAATTAACTAAATTTCTACAAATAATTTGAACACATTATTTTAGCTTTGTATAATTTGGTTTTTATTCAAATTTTGTTCAAACTCCTATAAAATCTTATCTACCTTTCACATAAACTTTGATAAAATTTTAGGAACTCAAAAAACCAGTAATTTTTAAATAGATTGAATTTTAACCATCTTCATTAATTTTAGTCGAAACTAGTTACCTTTCATTTAAACCATATTTATTAAATTTTAGGTACCTGAAACTATTATAGTTGCCTTTAATTTAATTTTTGTCATCTTCATGAAGTTTTAGCCGAAACTAGTTGACACTAATTTAATTTTAACCATCTTAATGAACTTTCAACCGAAACTAGTTGCCTTTAATATAAACTAGAATTTTTAGCCGAAATTAGTTACCTTTAATTTAATTGTAACCATTTTCAGGCTACTGAAAATTAATTTTTAGCTGAATTGCCTTTAATTCAATTTTAACCATCTTCATGACATTTTAGCCGAAACTAGTTGCCTGTAATTTAATTTTAACCATCTTCACTCTACTCAAAATTAGTTTGTAACCGTAACTAGTTGTTTTAATTCAATTTTAACCATCTTCAGGCTACTGAAAATTAATTATTAACCGTATTATCTTTAATTTAATTTTAACCATCTTCAGGAATTTTTAGTCGAAACTGATTGTCTTAAATTTAATAGTAACCATCTTCAAGCTCCTTAAAACGAATTTTTAATCGTAACTAGTTGTTTTAATTAAATTTTAACCATCTTCAGGCTACTTAAAATTAATTATTAACCGTATTATCTTTAATTTAATTTTAACCATCTTCAGGATTTTTTAGTCGAAACTGATTGTCTTAAATTTAATTGTAACCATCTTCAAGCTCCTTAAAACGAATTTTTAATCGTAACTAGTTGTTTTAATTAAATTTTAACCATCTTGAGGCATTTGAAGATGAATTTTTAACAGAATTATCTTTAATTTAATTTTAACCATCTTCATGAATTTTTAGTCGAAACTGATGTCCTTAAATTTAATTTTAACCATCTTCAGGCCTTTCAAGATACATTTTTGATCGTAACTTGTGGTTTTAATTAAATTTTAACCATCTTCAGGGATTTGAAGATGAATTTTTAACCGAATTATCTTTAATTTAATTTTAACCATCTTCATGAATTATTAGTCGAAACTGATGGCCTTAAATTTAATTTTAACCATCTCCAGGCCTTTCAAGATACATTTTTGATCGTAACTTGTGGTTTTAATTAAATTTTAACCATCTTCAGGGATTTGAAGATGAATTTTTAACCGAATTATTTTTAATTTAATTTTAACCATCTTCATGAATTATTAGTCGAAAATGATTGACTTAAATTTAATTTTAACCATCTTCAGGCTCTTGAAGACGAATTTTTGATCGTAACAAGTTATTTTAATTAAATTTTAACCATCTTCAGGCTACTGAAAATGAATTATTTACCGAATTATCTTGAATTTAAGTTTAACCATCTTCATGAATTATTAGTCGAAACTGATGGCCTTAAATTTAATTTTAACCATCTTCAGGCCTTTCAAGATACATTTTTTATCGTAACTAGTGGTTTTAATTAAATTTTAACCATCTTCAGGCATTTGAAGATGAATTTTTAACCGAATTAACTTTAATTTAATTTTAACCATCTTCACGAATTATTAGCCGAAACTGATGGCCACAAATTTAATTTTAACCATCTTCAGGCCCATCAAGATTCATTTTTTATCGTAACTTGTGGTTTTAATTCAATTTTAACCATCTTCAGGCATTTGAAGATGAATTTTTAACCTAATTATCTTTAATTTAATTTTAACCCTCTTCATGAATTTTTAGTCGAAACTGATGTCCTTAAATTTAATTTTAACCATCTTCAGGCCTTTCAAGTTACATTTTTTATCGTAACTTGTGGTTTTCATTAAATTTTAACCATCTTTAGGCATTTGAAGATGAATTTTTAACCGAATTATTTTTAATTTAATTTTAACCATCTTCATGAATTATTAGTCGAAACTGATGGCCTTAAATTTAATTTTAACCATCTTCAGGCCTTTCAAGATACATTTTTTATCGTAACTAGTGGTTTTAATTAAATTTTAACCATCTTCAGGCATTTGAAGATGAATTTTTAACCGAATTAACTTTAATTTAATTTTAACCATCTTCACGAATTATTAGCCGAAACTGATGGCCACAAATTTAATTTTAACCATCTTCAGGCCCATCAAGATACATTTTTTATCGTAACTTGTGGTTTTAATTCAATTTTAACCATCTTCAGGCATTTGAAGATGAATTTTTAACCTAATTATCTTTAATTTAATTTTAACCCTCTTCATGAATTTTTAGTCGAAACTGATGTCCTTAAATTTAATTTTAACCATCTTCAGGCCTTTCAAGTTACATTTTTTATCGTAACTTGTGGTTTTCATTAAATTTTAACCATCTTTAGGCATTTGAAGATGAATTTTTAACCGAATTATTTTTAATGTAATTTTAACCATCTTCATGAATTATTAGTCGAAACTGATGGCCTTAAATTTAATTTTAACCATCTTCAGGCCTTTCAAGATACATTTTTTATCGTAACTTGTGGTTTTCATTAAATTTTAACCATCTTCAGGCATTTGAAGATGAATTTTTAACCGAATTATTTTTAATTTAATTTTAACCATCTTCATGAATTATTAGTCGAAACTGATGGCCTTAAATTTAATTTTAACGATCTTCAGGCCTTTTAAGATACATTTTTTATCGTAACTTGTGGTTTTAATTAAATTTTAACTATCTTCAGGCGTTTGAAGATGAATTTTTAACCGAATAATTTTTAATTTAATTTTAACCATCTTCATGAATTATTAGTCGAAACTGATGGCCTTAAATTTAATTTTAACCATCTTCAGGCCTTTCAAGATACATTTTTTATCGTAACTTGTGGTTTTAATTAAATTTTAACCATCTTCAGGCATTTGAAGATGAATTTTTAACCGAATTATTTTTAATTTAATTTTAACCATCTTCATGAATTATTAGTCGAAACTGATGGCCTTAAATTTAATTTTAACCATCTTCAGGCCTTTCAAGATACATTTTTTATCGTAACTTGTGGTTTTAATTAAATTTTAACCATCTTCAGGCATTTGAAGATGAATTTTTAACCGAATTATCTTTAATTTAATTTTAACCATCTTCATGAATTATTAGTCGAAACTGATGGCCTTAAATTTAATTTTAACCATCTTCAGGCCTTTCAAGATACATTTTTTATCGTAACTTGTGGTTTTAATTAAATTTTAACCATCTTCAGGCATTTGAAGATGAATTTTTAACCGAATTATCTTTAATTTAATTTTAACCATCTTCATGAATTATTAGTCGAAACTGATGGCCTTAAATTTAATTTTAACCATCTTCAGGCCTTTCAAGATACATTTTTTATCGTAACTTGTGGTTTTAATTAAATTTTAACCATCTTCAGGCATTTGAAGATGAATTTTTAACCGAATTATCTTTAATTTAATTTAGACCATCTTCATGAATTATTAGTCGAAACTGATGGCCTTAAATTTAATTTTAACGATCTTCAGGCCTTTCAAGATACATTTTTTATCGGAACTTGTGGTTTTAATTAAATTTTAACCATCTTCAGGGATTTGAAGATGAATTTTTAACCGAATTATCTTTAATTTAATTTAGACCATCTTCATGAATTATTAGTCGAAACTGATGGCCTTAAATTTAATTTTAACCATCTTCAGGCCTTTCAAGATACATTTTTTATCGTAACTTGTGGTTTTAATTAAATTTTAACCATCTTCAGGCTACTGAAAATGAATTATTTACCGAATTATCTTGAATTTAAGTTTAACCATCTTCATGAATTATTAGTCGAAACTGATGGCCTTAAATTTAATTTTAACCATCTTCAGGCCTTTCAAGATACATTTTTTATCGTAACTAGTGGTTTTAATTAAATTTTAACCATCTTCAGGCATTTGAAGATGAATTTTTAACCGAATTAACCTAATTTAATTTTAACCATCTTCACGAATTATTAGCCGAAACTGATGGCCACAAATTTAATTTTAACCATCCTTAGGCCCATCAAGATACATTTTTTATCGTAACTTGTGGTTTTAATTAAATTTTAACCATCTTCAGGCATTTGAAGATGAATTTTTAACCGAATTAACTTTAATTTAATTTTAACCATCTTCACGAATTATTAGCCGAAACTGATGGCCACAAATAAAATTTTAACCATCTTCAGGCCCTTCAAGATACATTTTTTATCGTAACTAGTGGTTTTAATTAAATTTTAACCATCTTCAGGCATTTGAAGATGAATTTTTAACCGAATTATCTTTAATTCAATTTTAACCATCTTCATAAATTATTATTCGAAACTGATGGCCTTAAATTTAATTTTAACCATCTTCAGGCCTTTCAGGATACATTTTTTATCGTAACTTGTGGTTTTAATTAAATTTTAACCATCTTCAGGCATTTGAAGATGAATTTTTAACCTAATTATCTTTAATTTAATTTTAACCCTCTTCATGAATTTTTAGTCGAAACTGATGTCCTTAAATTTAATTTTAACCATCTTCAGGCCTTTCAAGTTACATTTTTTATCGTAACTTGTGGTTTTCATTAAATTTTAACCATCTTCAGGCATTTGAAGATGAATTTTTAACCGAATTATCTTTAATTCAATTTTAACCATCTTCATAAATTATTATTCGAAACTGATGGCCTTAAATTTAATTTTAACCATCTTCAGGCCTTTCAGGATACATTTTTTATCGTAACTTGTGGTTTTAATTAAATTTTAACCATCTTCAGGCATTTGAAGATGAATTTTTAACCGAATTATCTTTAATTTAATTTTAACCATCTTCATGAATTATTAGTCGAAACTGATGGCCTTAAATTTAATTTTAACCATCTTCAGGCCTTTCAAGATACATTTTTTATCGTAACTTGTGGTTTTAATTAAATTTTAACCATCTTCAGGCATTTGAAGATGAATTTTTAACCGAATTATCTTTAATTTAATTTTAACCATCTTCATGAATTATTAGTCGAAACTGATGTCCTTAAATTTAATTTTAACCATCTCCAGGCCTTTCAAGATACATTTTTGATCGTAACTTGTGGTTTTAATTAAATTTTAACCATCTTCAGGGATTTGAAGATGAATTTTTAACCGAATTATTTTTAATTTAATTTTAACCATCTTCATGAATTATTAGTCGAAACTGATTGACTTAAATTTAATTTTAACCATCTTCAGGCTCTTGAAGACGAATTTTTGATCGTAACAATTTATTTTAATTAAATTTTAACCATCTTCAGGCTACTGAAAATGAATTATTTACCGAATTATCTTGAATTTAAGTTTAACCATCTTCATGAATTATTAGTCGAAACTGATGGCCTTAAATTTAATTTTAACCATCTTCAGGCCTTTCAAGATACATTTTTTATCGTAACTAGTGGTTTTAATTAAATTTTAACCATCTTCAGGCATTTGAAGATGAATTTTTAACAGAATTATCTTTAATTTAATTTTAACCATCTTCATGAATTTTGAGTCAAAACTTATGACCTTAAATTTAATTTTAACCATCTTCAGGCCTTTCAAGTTACATTTTTTATCGTAACTTGTTGTTTTCATTAAATTTTAACCATCTTCAGGTTACTGAAAATGGATTTTTAACCGAAATATCTTTAATTTAATTTTAACCATCTTCATGAATTATTAGTCGAAACTGATGGCCACAAATAAAATTTTAACCATCTTCAGGCCCTTCAAGATACATTTTTTATCGTAACTAGTGGTTTTAATTAAATTTTAACCATCTTCAGGCTACTGAAAATGAATTATTTACCGAATTATCTTGAATTTAAGTTTAACCATCTTCATGAATTATTAGTCGAAACTGATGGCCTTAAATTTAATTTTAACCATCTTCAGGCCTTTCAAGATACATTTTTTATCGTAACTAGTGGTTTTAATTAAATTTTAACCATCTTCAGACATTTGAAGATGAATTTTTAACCGAATTATCTTTAATTTAATTTTAACCATCTTCATGAATTATTAGTCGAAACTGATGGCCTTAAATTTAATTTTAACCATCTTCAGGCCTTTCAAGATACATTTTTTATCGTAACTTGTGGTTTTAATTAAATTTTAACCATCTTCAGGCATTTGAAGATGAATTTTTAACCGAATTATCTTTAATTTAATTTTAACCATCTTCATGAATTATTAGTCGAAACTGATGTCCTTAAATTTAATTTTAACCATCTCCAGGCCTTTCAAGATACATTTTTGATCGTAACTTGTGGTTTTAATTAAATTTTAACCATCTTCAGGGATTTGAAGATGAATTTTTAACCGAATTATTTTTAATTTAATTTTAACCATCTTCATGAATTATTAGTCGAAACTGATTGACTTAAATTTAATTTTAACCATCTTCAGGCTCTTGAAGACGAATTTTTGATCGTAACAATTTATTTTAATTAAATTTTAACCATCTTCAGGCTACTGAAAATGAATTATTTACCGAATTATCTTGAATTTAAGTTTAACCATCTTCATGAATTATTAGTCGAAACTGATGGCCTTAAATTTAATTTTAACCATCTTCAGGCCTTTCAAGATACATTTTTTATCGTAACTAGTGGTTTTAATTAAATTTTAACCATCTTCAGGCATTTGAAGATGAATTTTTAACAGAATTATCTTTAATTTAATTTTAACCATCTTCATGAATTTTGAGTCAAAACTTATGACCTTAAATTTAATTTTAACCATCTTCAGGCCTTTCAAGTTACATTTTTTATCGTAACTTGTTGTTTTCATTAAATTTTAACCATCTTCAGGTTACTGAAAATGGATTTTTAACCGAAATATCTTTAATTTAATTTTAACCATCTTCATGAATTATTAGTCGAAACTGATGGCCACAAATAAAATTTTAACCATCTTCAGGCCCTTCAAGATACATTTTTTATCGTAACTAGTGGTTTTAATTAAATTTTAACCATCTTCAGGCTACTGAAAATGAATTATTTACCGAATTATCTTGAATTTAAGTTTAACCATCTTCATGAATTATTAGTCGAAACTGATGGCCTTAAATTTAATTTTAACCATCTTCAGGCCTTTCAAGATACATTTTTTATCGTAACTTGTGGTTTTAATTAAATTTTAACCATCTTCAGGCATTTGAAGATGAATTTTTAACCGAATTATCTTTAATTTAATTTTAACCATCTTCATGAATTTTTAGTCGAAACTTATGAACTTAAATTTAATTTTAACCATCTTGATGCCTTTCAAGATACATTTTTTATCGTAACTTGTGGTTTTCATTAAATTTTAACCATCTTCAGGCTACTGAAAATGAATTTTTAACCGAAAAATCTTTAATTTAATTTTAACCATCTTCATGAATTTTGAGTCGAAACTGATGGCCTTAAATTTAATTTTAACCATCTTCAGGCTCCTGAAAACGAATTTTTAATCGTAATTGGTAGTTTTAATTAAATTCTAACCATCTTCAGGCTACTGAAAATGAATTTTTAGCCATTTTGTCTTGAATTTAATTTTAACCACTTGTATCTTTTTTGTTTTAATAAAAAAAAACTTTTTGTATAAAAATTTTTTTTTGCAATTTTATACTGAACCTTTTATTTATTTTTAAGCTTCCTTATCATGAAGTTGTTCAATTCTGTAAGGATCTGTCAATGGAATTAGTCACTATACAAGATGTAAATAAAAATACTGAAGTTCATAGAATATTACAGCATTCAGGTAATAAAATACTAATTATTTATATGAATTTAAATTATTTTTATATTATTTTTAGGACGAGGTTTTATTAACGACAGTCACAGTTGGCCATTTTGGTCATCCGGAAACCGATTCGCAGATGGAAAAACTTTCTACTGGTTATCAGGCGATCCGATAGAATATTATAATTGGCAAGATTCCTTCGATAACGGTTCCTTTTGTATTACCCTGTACTCGGATTGGACCGAAATTTTATGGGAAAACCGTAATCCATGCGCGTTTGGACAATCTTTTATATGTGAAAATTTAAATTTTAAATTGGAAAGAGAAAGGAAAAATGTTTATTATGATGGAGTTGAATATAGGAATTATAAACCTGGATTACTGCCCCTTCATTTAACAAAACAGTACTATGTTAGTCACGAAGTGGTAAGTTATTAATTTTAAAATAAATTTAATACTAAAATTTTGATTTCACTTAAATCAGGGCACATTTTTAAACGATTTTTTGGTGAAAATGAAACCTAAATACCTGTAGCCTGACTTTGGCCTGACTCTGACCTGATTTTATTCTTGACTTTAGCCTGATTCTGACATGATTTTGGCTTGACTGTAGCTTGACTCTGACCTAATTTTGAGTTAACTATGACCTGATTTATTCTTAACTGCGACCTGATTTTGGCTTGATTGTGGCCTGACTCTGACCCGATTTTGGATTTACTACGGCCTGACTCTGACCTGATTTTTTTTTGACTGTAGCCTGACTCTGACCTGATTTTGGCATGACTGTGGCCTGACTCTGACCTGATTTGGGTTTAACTGTGACCTGATTTTGGTTTGACTGTGGCTTGACTCTGACCTGATTTTGGCTTGACTGTAGCCTGACTCTGAACTAATTTTGGGTTAACTGTGGCCTGATTTATTCTTAACTGCGACCTGATTTTGGCTTGATTGTGGCCTGACTCTGACCCGATTTTGGATTTACTATGGCCTGACTCTGACCTGATTTTTTTTGACTGTAGCCTGACTCTGACCCGATTTTGGCTTGACTGTAGCCTGACTCTGACCTAATTTTGGGTTAACTGTGGCCTGATTTATTCTTAACTGCGACCTGATTTTGGCTTGATTGTGTGATTGTGGCCTGACTCTGACCCGATTTTGGATTTACTATGGCCTGACTCTGACCTGATTTTTTTTGACTATAGCCTGACTCTGACATGATTTTTTTTGACTGTAGCCTGACTCTGACCTGATATTGACTTGACTGTGGCCTGATTCTGACCTGATTTTGGCTTAACTGTGACCTGATTTTGGCTTGATTGTGGCTTGACTCTGACCTGATTTTGGCTTTATTGTGGCCTGACTCTGACCTGATTTTCTTAACTGTGACCTGATTTTGGCTTAACTGTGACCTGAGTTTGGCTTGATTGTGGCTTGACTCTGGTCTGATTTTATCTTGGCTGTGGCCTGACTCTGACCTGATTTTGGTTTAACTGTGACCTGATTTTGGCTTGACTGGTCTGATTCTATCCGGATTCTTAAATTATAAAGACGAGAGTAAACCAAGTTCAATGTAAACCAAATTAACAATCAAACTCCGTGTTAAGAAATATTTATTACTAATAAAAACTTAAATTTAAACAATTATTGAATGCTAATTTTTATCTATATTATAATTTATACACACAAAAAAATGGTTTATTAATAATAATAAAATAATTTTTGTATAGGTGACTTATTACAGAGCTCATAAATTTTGCCAGTCGAGGGGATTGCAACTTTTGAGTATTCAAGATAGGGACAAAAATAGGGCTGTGTACAGGGAATTAACGAAAAGATGTAAGTATGAATATGATTTTGATTAATTATTGAAAAATTGAGAATTATAAAAAAATCAAAACATATTTTTTTATACAATACTCTGTAGACTAGGGATTTTTCTCAAATAACACCCTGTATATCTTAATTTGTAAATTCATTTAACAAAAGCATAAAAAAATGTCTGAAACATAATAGTTTATATTTTACAAACGAATAATTTTATTATTTCATTTTTGAAAAAAATAATTACCACTATTTTTTTTTAAATGTATTTATAAGAGAAACCCATTAACTAGACTGGTTATTAGTGGCGGAATTTATATAATAAATACAGTGAGGACTAAAAGTCGATCGCTTCCCCTTAACTTCAATATTTTACATATTACAAAAAAATGTTCAATACAAAATTTATAGGGTTTGTTATTTTATGACGTAGGCGTCAGGTGTCACTGATCAAACTATAGCATAGCTAAGACAAATGATAAATATTAATATTTATTTTATAATTTAATTAATTGCAAACACGTTTTACACAAAATTTTACAATTTTAAATTTCTAGACTAATATATATTTTTTTTATAGACATTTTTGTTAACTTTTTTACGCAGAATTTAAATCTGTAATTAAAATTTTAAAATTCCATAGGATACAATTTTTTTTAAATTTTCTATTTCCTTTGTTTTTTACGATTTTTTCTGTTTTTTTTTATATTTCTTTTTCTATTTTTCTCTATTTTTCCTTATTTCTTTGGTTTTCCCGAATTTTTCTATTTCTAAAATTTCCCATTTCCTTTGTTTTTCCGATTTTTTCTGTTCTTTTTTTTCTATTTCCATTTCTATATTTGTCTATTTTTTCTTATTTCTTTGGTTTTCCTGAATTTTTCAATTTCTAAAATTTCCTATTTCCTTTGTTTTCTCCGATTTTTCCTGTTCTTTTTTTTTCTATTTCCGTTTCAATATTTCTGTATTTTTTCTTATTTCTTTGGTTTTTGTGAATTTTTATATTTCTGAAATTTCCTATTTCCTTTGTTTTTTCCGATTTTTTCTGTTCTCTTTTTTCTATTTCCTTTTCTATATTACTTTATTTTTTCTTATTTATTTGATTTTCCCGAATTTTTCTATTTCTAAAATTTCCTATTTCCTTTGTTTTTTCCGATTTTTTCTGTTCTTTTTTTTCTGTTTCCGTTTCTATATTTCTCTATTTTTTCTTATTTCTTTGGTTTTCCCGAATTTTTCTATTTCGAAATGTTCCTATTTCCTCAGTTTTTCCGATTTTTTCTGTTCTCTTTGTTCTATTTCCTTTTTTATATTTCTCTATTTTTCCTTATTTCTTTGATTTTCCCGAATTTTTCTATTTCTAAAATATTCTATTTCCTTTGTTTTTTCCGATTTTTTCTGTTCTTTTTTTCTATTTCCGTTTCAATATTTCTCTATTTTTCCTTATTTCTTTGGTTTTCCCGAATTTTTCTATTTCTAAAATTTCTTATTTCCTTTGTTTTTTCCGATTTTTTTTGTTCTTTTTTTTATTTTCGTTTCTATATTTCTCTATTTTTCTTTATTTCTTTGGTTTCCGAGTGTTTCTATTTCTAAAATTTCCTATTTCCTCTGTTTTCCGATTTTTTCTGTTCTCTTTTTTCTATTTCCTTTTTTATATTTCTCTATTTTTCCTCATTTCTTTAGTTTTTCCGAATTTCTCTATTTCTAAAATTTCCTATTTCCTTTGTTTTTTCCGATTTTTTTCTGTTCTCTTTTTTCTATTTCCTTTTTTATATTTCTTTATTTTTCTTAATTTCTTTGGTTTTTCCGAGTTTTTCTATTTCTAAAATTTCCTATTTCCTTTGTTTTTCCAATTTTTTCTTTTTTTGAATTTCCTTTTCTATATTTCCTTATTTCCTTGGTTTCACCGAATTTCCTTTGTTTTTTCCGATGTTTTCTGTTTTTTTTTCTATTTTTTTTATTCTATCCAATTCTCTCCTAGTTGACCCCTTTTTTCTCTATTTTTCTTTATTTTTATTTATTTCTCTTATTTTTTCCTATTGTTTCAATTTTTTCGTCTTTTTCCTATTTTTCCCTATGATTGCCATGAAAAACATTTCCCCATTTTACCTAATTTTTTCATATTTTCGCATTTTTCCAGGGAAAATATTTTTCTTATTTTTCCTATTTATTGGTTTTTTTTTTGTTTAATCCTTTTTTTTGCTGTTTTACCCCATTTTTCTCTATTTTTATTTATTTCTCCTATTTTTTCCTATTTTTCCAATTTCTTGTTGTCTTTTTTTCTATTATTACAGATTTTTTCCTTTTTCTTTATTTTTCGCATATTTCCAGGGAAAATTTTTTTCTTATTTTTTCCCATTTATTCGTATTTTTTCCTTTTTTTAATTCTATTTTTTCCTATTCTCTCCTATTTTACTCCATTTTTCTCTATTTTTTTTTTATTTTTATTTATATCTCCTATTTTTTCCTGTTTGTCAATTTTTTTGTCTTTCCTATTTTTACCGATATTTTCATTTTCTTTATTTTTCCCTATGATCGCCATGAAAAACATTTCCCCCATTTTACCTTATTTTTTCATATTCTCGCATTTTTCCAGGGAAAATATTTTTCTTATTTTTTTCTATTTAGTCGTATTTTTTTTTTATTTAATATTATTTTTTTCTATTCTCTCCTATTTTACCCCATTTTTCTCTATCTTTTTTTATTTTTATTTATTTCTCCTATTCTTCCCTGTTTTTCCAATTTTTTCGTCATTTTTCCTATTGTTACCAATTTTTTCATTTTCTTTATTTTCCTTTTTATCGCCATGAAAAACATTTTCCCTATTTTACCTTATTTTATGATGTTTTCGTATTATTTTTCCGGGGAAAATATTTTTCTTATTTTTTCCTATTTATTCGTATTTTTTCCTTTATTTAATTCTATTTTTTCCTATTCTCTAATATTTTACCCCATTTTTCCCTATTTTTTTTTTATTTTCATTCATTTTTCCCATTCTATTCCTGTTTTTCTAATTTGTTCGTCTTTTTTTCTATTTTTACAGGTTTTTTCATTTTCTTTATTTTCTCTGTTATCGCCATGAAAAATAGTTTCCCTATTTTGCCTTATTTTTTCATATTTTCGAATTTTTCCAGAGTAAATATTTTTCTAATTTTTTTCTATTTATTCGTATTTTTTCAATTATTTAATCCTATTTTTTCCTATTCACTACCTCATTTTTCTCCATTTTTTTCTATTTCTCCTATTTTTTTTGTTTTTCCAATTATTTGTTGTCTTTTTTTCTATTTTAACATATTTTTTCCTTTTTCTTTATTTTCCCTTATTATCGCCATGAAAAACATTTTCCCTATTTTACCTTATTTTTTCATATTTTCGCATTTTTTCTGGGAAAATATTTATCTTATTTTTTTTTATTTAGTCCTATTTTGTCCTTTATTTAATCCTATTTTTTCCAATTCTCTCCTATTTTACCCCATTTTTCTCTACTTTTTTTATTTCTCCTATTTTTTCCTGTTTTTTCAATTTTTTGTTGTAATTTTTCCTACTTTTAGAGAATTTTTTCATTTTCTTTATTTTTCCCTATTATCGCCATGAAAAACATTTTCCCTATTTTACCTTATTTTTTCTCATTTTCGCATTTTTCTGGGAAAATATTTTTCTTATTTTTTCCTATTTATTCGTATTTTATCCTTTATTTAATCCTATTTTTTCCTATTCTCTCCTATTTTACCCCATTTTTTTTATTTTTATTTATTTCTCCTATTTTTTCCTGTTTTTCAATTTTTTCGTCTTTCCTATTTTTACTGATTTTTTGATTTTCTTTATTTTTCCGTATTATCGCCATGAAAAATATTTTCCCTATTTTAGTTTATTTTTTCATTTTTTCGCATTTTTCCAGGGAAAATATTTTTCTTATTTTTTTCTATTTATTCGTATTTTTTCCTTTATTTAATACTATTTTTTTCTATTCACTCCTATTTTACCCCATTTTTTTCTATTTTTATTTATTTCTCCTATTTTTTTTCCTGTTTTTTCAATTTTTTGTACTTTTACAGATTGGTTCATTTTCTTTATTTTTCCCTATTAACGCCATTAAAAACATTTTCCCTATTTTACCTTATTTTTTCACATTTTCGCATTTTTCCAGGGAAAATATTTTTCTTTTTTTTCCTATTTATTCTTATTTTTTCCTTTATTTAATCCTATTTTACCCCATTTTTCTCAATTTTTTATTTTTATTTATTTCTTCCATTCTTTTCCTGTTTTTCTAATTTTTTGGTCTTTTTTTTATTTATAGAGATTTTTTCCATTTTCTTTATTTTCCCTATTATCGCCATGAAAAATATTTTCGCTATTTTACTTTATTTTTTCATATTTTCGCATTTTTCCATGGAAAATATTTTTATTATTTCCTATTTTACCTCTTTTACCTTATTTTCCTTATAATTTTCCCGTGTTTTATTATTTTTCCATATTTTCGCATTTTTACGGGAAAAAATTTTATTCCAGTCCAAATCCTCCCCAACTAGATGCAATTGACGGTAATTTTTTTTATTTATTTAAAAGAGAACCCGCATCAACTAGACTGGTTATTAGTGGCGGAATTTATATAATACATACAGTGAAGACCCAACTTTTTTACGCAGAATTTAAATGTGTAATAAAAATTTTAAAATCCCATCGGATACAATTTTTTTTAAATTTCCAATACTGTATATTGAATTTTCATTTTCAGTAGGAACAAGAAACACCACCTACTGGGTATCAGCGAAACGAATATCAGGAACAAATTCCTGGGAATGGCATGGTGGTTTAATAATAAAATACTTCAATTGGGTCAAAGGAGCTCCCAAGGAGTATAAATATAACGCAAATTGCATTGAAATTATACAAGAAGGTAAAGATATTAAATGGAATGATGCACCGTGTGAATTTAAAAGAAACTTTATTTGTGAAAATTCGTTTCCTAACGTAAATATGTATTGTATAAGATCTGAGGAAGGTAGTACTGGTAATGAGAGATAATAATAAAAAAAATAAATAAAGTCTTAGCAAATGGCTTAATGGATATAATTAAATAATTATCATATTAATTTATATTGTTTTTTAATTTTTTTTATCCCAAAATTCATATTTTTAAAACTATTTTAAAAGTCATTTGCAAAGACTTTTGTCAATAAAAATTTAAATTAAAATAAAAAAATATTATACGATTTTATAAAAAAATAAATGTTTTTGTATAATATATTTTATTGTATTATTTTTTTTAACCCACCTATTTTAGATAATAAAAATAGTTTTATTTGACACATTTCTTAGATTTAAAAATTAAGTGGCCCCTTAAGATAACGATTAAAACATAAGTGTTTATGCTAGATAAAATTAAAATATTCTATAAAAAGGTATTGAATATATTAATTATTGTTTAAGTGCAATTATGATTCTAATAACAAGTTTAATTGTTTTACTAGTTTTCGGTAAGTATTCTTTTTTTTTTTAATTAAATTAATGGAAAAAAATTTTTTCTCAATGTAATCTTTTCAAAATGCTTGAAAATTCCTTTTAAAAATTCTTGAAAAAATCTGGAACAATCAAGAGAAAATTCTTTATGAAAATTTTGTAAAGTCGTTGAAAATTTTTAAAACATTATTGAATAATTTTTGAGAAATCGTAAAAATCCTTGAACATAATAAAAGATAACTTGGAATAATGAAAATCGTTAAAATATCACTAAAAATTCCTTTTAAAAATCCTTTAAAATTTCTTAAAAAATTCATAAAATATCCTTGCAAAATCCTAAATAAATTGAAAAGAAATGGTAAAAAAAGATCAGTGAAAATTCCTTTTAAAAATCCTTGAAAATTTCTTAAAAATCCATTCATTATCCTTAAATAATCCTTGCAGGATACTTAAAAAAATAACCTACTTGAGAAAAAAAAACCTTTGAAAAATTATTGAAAAATCATTGAATAACCATTGAATAATTCTTAAAAAATTCGTACAAAATCCTTTAAATTTCTTTAGGGATATTATTAAAAATTTAAAAAAAATAGTAAAAAAAGATTTACAAAAATACTAACACTTCAAAAATCCTTATGACAATTACTTGAAAATCGTTAAAACATCACTGAAAATTATTTTTAAACATCCTGTAAGGATATTATTAAAAAAAAAGATTTTAAAAATAGTGAAAAAAGAACAGTGAAAATTTCTTTTAAAAATCCATAAAATATCCTGAAAGAATTCTTCCAGAATCCCCCAAATTAAAAAAAAAACCTTTGAAAAATTATTGAAAAATCGTTGAAATACTATTGAATTTTTCTGCAAAAATTCGTAAAAAATCCTTTAAGGATATTATTAAAAAATTTGAAAAAATGGTAAAAAAAGATCAGTGAAAATTCATTTTAAAAATCATTGAAAATTTCTTAAATGATCCATAAAATATAATTAAATAATTCTTGCAGAATCCTTGAAATTTAAAACAAACCTTTGAAAAATATTTGAAAAATTATTAAAAAGTCCTTGAATCACTATTGAATAATTCTGAAAAAATTCGTAAAAAATCCTTGAAGGATATTATTAAAAAATTTTAAAAAAAAATAGTAAAAAATGATCAATGAAAATTAATTTTAAAAATCCTTGAAAATTTCTTAAATGATCCATAAAATATAATTAAATAATTCTTGCAGAATCTTTGAAATTTAAAAACAAACCTTAAAAAATATTTGAAAAATTATTAAAAAGTCCTTGAATCACTATTGAATAATTCTGAAAAAATTCGTAAAAAATCCTTGAAGGATATTATTAAAAAATTTAAAAAAAAAATAGTAAAAAATGATCAATGAAAATTAATTTTAAAAATCCTTGAAAATTTCTTAAATGATCCATAAAATATAATTAAATAATTCTTGCAGAATCCTTGAAATTTAAAAACAAACCTTTGAAAAATATTTGAAAAATTATTAAAAAGTCCTTGAATCACTATTGAATAATTCTGAAAAAATTCGTAAAAAATCCTTGAAGGATATTATTAAAAAATTTTAAAAAAAAATAGTAAAAAATGATCAATGAAAATTAATTTTAAAAATCCTTGAAAATTTCTTAAATGATCCATAAAATATAATTAAATAATTCTTGCAGAATCCTTGAAATTTAAAAACAAACCTTTGAAAAATATTTGAAAAATTATTAAAAAGTCCTTGAATCACTATTGAATAATTCTGAAAAAATTCGTAAAAAATCCTTGAAGGATATTATTAAAAAATTTTAAAAAAAAATAGTAAAAAATGATCAATGAAAATTAATTTTAAAAATCCTTGAAAATTTCTTAAATGATCCATAAAATATAATTAAATAATTCTTGCAGAATCCTTGAAATTTAAAAACAAGCCTTGGAAAAATGTTTGAAAAATTATTAGTCCTTGAACCACTATTGAATATTTCTGAAAAAATTCGTAAAAATCCTTGAAGGATATTATTAAAAAAATTAAAAAAAAATAGTAAAAAATGATCAATGAAAATTCATTTTAAAAATCCTTGAAAATTTCTTAAATGATCCCTAAAATATAATTAAATAATTCTTGCAGAATCTTTGAAATTTAAAAACAAACCTTTAAAAATATTTGAAAAATTATAAAAAAATCCTTGAACCACTATTGAATATTTCATAAAAAATTCCTAAAAAATCCTTTAAGTATATTATTAAAATGTTTGAAAAAATAGTAAAAAAAGATCAGTAAAAATTCCAAAATTCCTTTTAAAAATCTTTGAAAATTTCTTAAAAATTTATATAATATCCTCAAATAATCCTTGCAGAATCCTTGAAATAAAAAAAACCTTTGACAAATATTTGAAAAATTATTGAAAAATCCTTGAACCACTATTGAATATCTATTAAAAAATTCGTAAATAATCCTTTAAGGATATTATTAAAAAATTTGAAAAAACCACTATTTGAATTATTCTTAAAAAATTCGAAAAAATCCTTTAAGGATATTATTAAAAATTTTTTAAAAAATAGTACAAAAGGATCAGTAAAAATTCCTTTTAAAAATCCTTGAAAATTTCTTAAAAATCCATAAAGTATCCTCAAATAATCCTGGCAGAATCCTTGAAATAAAAAAAACCTTTGACAAATATTTGAAAAATTATTGAAAAATCCTTGAACCACTATTGAATATCTATTAAAAAATTCGTAAATAATCCTTTAAGGATATTATTAAAAAATTTGAAAAAAATAGTAGAAAAAGATCAGTAAAAATTCCTTTTAAAAACCCTTGAATTTTTTTTTAAAAAACCCATAAAATATACTTAAATAATTCTTGCAGAATTCTTGAAATTTAAAAAAAAAACTGTTGAAAAATCTTGAAATATTATTGAAAAATCCTTCAACCACTATTTGAATTATTCTTAAAAAATTCGAAAAAATCCTTTAATTATATTATTAAAATATTTTTAAAAAATAGTACAAAAAGATCAGTGAAAATTCCTTTTAAAAACCCTTGAAAATTTCTTAAAAATCCATAAAGTATCCTCAAATAATCCTGGCAGAATCCTTGAAATAAAAAAAACCTTTGACAAATATTTGAAAAATTATTAAAAAAATCCTTGAACCACTATTGAACAATTAAAAGATTCGTAAAAACTCCTTTAAGGATATTTAAAAAAAAAAATTAAAAATAGTTTAAAAGATCAGTGAAAATTCATTTTAAAAATTGTTGAAAATTTCTTGAAAATCCATAAAATATCGTTGAAATAAAAAAAATCCTTTGAAAAATATTTGAAATATTATTAAAAAATTCACTATTGAAAAATTCTCGAAAACTTCGTCAAAAAATCTTTAAGATTATTATTAAAAAAATTTAAAACATAGTAAAAAAAAATTGGAAAAAATACTAAATTTTTGTAAAATCCTGAAAAACTAACAAAATTTTTGAATAATTCTTAAAAATCCCTTTTAAAAGTCCGGTTAACAATCAGGAAAAATTATTGACAAAATTCTTGAAAATTTTAAAAAACCTTCAAGTATTTTTACGATTTTTCAAGATTTTTGTCAAGAATTTTCGTAAGCTTGTTCCAGGATTTTACAAGAATTTGTAAAAAGGATTTTTAAGGATTTTTTTAAAGATTCTTATAAGGATTTTTAATTCTTGTGTTTTTCACATGAAATACAAAAAATACTGTTATTACTAAGATTAAAAATAATACCAATAAATGTATTTTATTTTTTTATAGATGCCTCAAAGGCAGAACCTAGTCCGGAAATCCTCCCCTACATAGGAGGACTTAACGGTACTGGTATGACAACAAGATACTGGGATTGTTGTAAACCATCATGCGCTTGGGCTGATCTCATCGAAACTCCCACCAACATACCCATCGCTTCTTGTGAAGTAGATGGAAAAACCAAAGCAAATATATCAGAATTTTCAGGCTGTGGAACTGGTGGAACTGCATATTCCTGCTCCAATCAGCAACCTTTTGTTATAAATTCAACACTATCATACGGATTTGCTGCTGCTTCGTTCACCGGAGGATTAGATTTCAGTTTGTGTTGTTCTTGCATGTTGTTAAGCTTCACTGGAGACCTCGAAGGAAAAAAATTCTTGGTACAAATAACCAATTCTGGAGATACTTTAGAGGAGAATCAATTCGATTTGGGAATTCCCGGTGGTGGTGTTGGAGTTTTTCCTTTAGGTTGTATGACCCAATGGGGTGCTCCTGAAACTGGTTGGGGTGATCCTTACGGTGGGGTACATTCGATCGAGGAATGCGATGAGTTACCGGAAGATTTACAAAGCGGGTGTAAGTGGAGATTTGAATTTATGGAAGGTGTTTCTAATCCTGGAGTGACGTTTTATCAAGTACAATGTCCTAAGGAACTTGTTGATATATCTGGTTGTGAATTTTAAATAAAATTGATTGGAAAATGATTGTAATTTTATTTATAACAACAGTGATTGGAATAGATCTTTATCTATGATACTGGTTGGGTATTTTTGCTTTCTTACTCTGTAAAAAACTATTTTTGCCTTAATTTTGACTGATCTTAGTCTTAAAACGTTTTTATTGTTGATTAAATCGAATTATAAATGACACAATCCGTTCGATTCTTTATGGGAAACCCTGTACAAAACAATTACTTGAAAATCATTAAAAGAATACTGAAAAATCCTTGAAAATTTCTTAAAAAATACATAAAATATTCTTAAATAATCCTTGCAGAATCCTTGAAAATTCTCTTTAAAAAAACCTTTAAATAAAATTTTGAAAAATCTTCGAAAAATGATTGAAAAATTCTTGAACCGCTATTGAATAATTCTTAAAAAAATTGTAAAAAATCCTTTAAAATTCATTTAGGATAATATTATTAAAAAAATTGAAAAAATAGTAAAAAAACGATTTGTCAAAACACCAAATTTTAAAAAACCACAATTACTTGAAAATCGTCAAAACATCACTAAAAATTCCTTTTAAAAATCGTTGAAAATTTTTAAGAAATCTATACAATATCCTTGAATAATCCTTGCAGAATCCTTGAACATTTTTAGTACAAAAGATTTTAAAAAAATTATTAAAAAATCCTTTAACCACTATTGAAAAATCCTTGAAAATTTCTAAAAAAATACATAAAATATCCTTAAATAATCCTTTCAGAATCCTTGAAAATTCTTTTTAAAAAAACCTTTGAAAAATGATTCAAAAATCCTTGAACCACCATTGAATAATTCTTGAAAAATTTGTAAAAAAAACCTTTAAAATTCTTTAAGGATACTATTAAAAAAATTGAAAAAATTGTAAAAAACGATTTGTAAAAACACAAAATTTAAAAAATTGACAATTACTTAAAAATCGTCAAACATCCCTGAAAATTCCTTTAAAAATCCTGAAAAATTTCTTAAGAAATACAATTTCTTTAAATAATCCTTTGCAGAATCCTTGAATTTTTTTTTTATAAAAAATTTAAAAAAATTATGAAAAAATCCTGTAATCATTATTGAAAAGTCCTTGAAAACTTCTTAAAAAAATCATGAAATATCCTTAAATAATCTTTGCAGAATCCTTGAAAATTCTTTTTAATATAACCTTCAAATAACCTTCGAAAAATCTTTGAAAAATGATTGAAAAATCCTTGAACCATCATTGAATAATTATTGAAAAATTTGTAAAAAATCCTTTAAAATTCTTTAAGGATACTATTATTAAAAAAATTGAAAATTTAATAAAAACCATTTGTAAAAACACCAAATTTTAAAAAATGAGTATTTCTTGAAAATCGTCAAAAATTCACTGAAAATTCCCTTTAAAAACCCTTAAAAATTTCTTAAAAAATCTATAAATATCGTTAAATAATCCTTGCAGAATGCTTGAAATTTTTTATTATTTAAAAAAAATATTACAAAATCCTTTAACCATTATTGAAAAATCCTTGAAAATTTCCTAAAAAATAATATAAAATTTCCTTAAATAACCCTTGCAGAATCCTTGAAAATTCTTTTTAAAAAACCTTTAAATAACTTTTGAAAAATCTTTGAAAAATGATTAAAAAATCCTTGAACCACTATTGAAGAATTCCTGAAAAATTTGTAAAAAATCCTTTAAAATTCTTTAAGGATACCATTATTAAAAAAATAGTAAACAACGAAATCAAAATTCGTTTTAAAAATCCATGAAAATTTCTTAAGAAATCTATACAATATCCTTAAATAATCCTTGCAGAATCTTTGAAATTTTTTATTATAAAAGATTTCAAAAAAATTAGTAAAAATCCTTTAACCACTATTGAAAAATTCTTGAAAATGTCTTAAAAAATACATAAAATATCCTTAAATAATCCTTGAAAAATCTTTAAAAAAAAACCTTTAAATAACCTTTGAAAAATGATTAAAAAACCCTTTAACCACTATTGAATAATTCTTGAAAAATTCGTAAAAAATCCTTTAAGGACACTATTAAAAAATTTATGAGAAACCCTGTATAAAATTTCATAAAATCTAACACACCTATCGCCATCTCTCCGCTTATATTTGAACTAAAGCATAAATAGTATTAGCTTTCATTTCGTTAAAAATAGTTGTGGGTATATTCTAACAGGTGGCGCATAAATCATATAATAAATATAATTCGATTTTTACATTTCGAAATGGGCTAAAATTGACTGGCGTTAAGAAGGAATTAATATTTAGATATTAGGGATAATAATAAAAAGTTAATTCCCGTTCAATAATTTCCTCGGGAAACAAAATGTTGACATAATCTTTTCCAAATTTAAACTAATTTTTTTTCATAATTATCTTCATTTTCTATATATTTTTTAATTTCTTCAATTTTTTTATGTTTCCTTTTTCCCATGTTCACCTATTTTTCTGAATTGTTTTATATTTTTTACTATTTTTTTCGATGTTCCAATTTTCTTCAATTTTTTCCTAACTTTCCGGATTTTCTCTAGTTTTCTTTATTTTATTCTAATTATTTCCTATTTGTTCTTATTCTTTTGTATTTTGTCCTGTTTTGTTTGTTTTTTCCTATTTTCTCCAATGTTCCCTATTTTTTTTTCCTATTTTCCCCTAATTTTTCCTAACTTTCTTTATTGTTTCCCATTTTTTTCTGTTTTTTATTTTTATTTTCTCATATATTTTTCTTTAATGTCTTCCATTTTTTTCTGTTTTTCCTATTTTCCTATTTTCTCATATTTTTTCCTAACTTTCCACATTGTTGCTTTATTTTTCTGTGTTTCAATTTTTTCCTATTTTTTTCTGTGTTTCCTATTTTTCTGTTTTCCTTAATTTTCATATTTTCCCAATTTTTGTTATTTTTTCAGTTTCCTTATTTTTCCAATTTTTCTTATTTTTCCTTTTTCCTATTTTTCCCTAATCTTTCCTAACTTTCCCCATTTTCTAAATTTTCATTTATTGTTTCCTATTTTTTTTATCCTGTTTTTTCATATTTTTTCCCAACTTTCCTCATTTTCTACATTTTTCTTCATTGTCTTCTATTTTTTTTTGTTTTTTCTATTTTTCCTATTTTCCCAATTGTTTTAATTTGACTCATATTTTTTCCCAACTTTCCCCATTTTCTACATTTTTCTTAATTGTCTTCTATTTTTTTTTGTTTTTTCTATTTTTCCTATTTTCCCAATTGTTTTAATTTGACTCATATTTTTTCCCAACTTTCCCCATTTTCTACATTTTTCTTAATTGTCTTCTATTTTTTTCAGTTTTTTCTATTTTTCCTAATTTTTCATATTTTCCCAATTGTTTTAATTTTACTATTTTTTCTGTTGTTCTATATTTTTCCCTATTTTTCTTTATTTCTTTTTAGTATTTTTTTCTTATTTGACCCTTTTTTTCGATTTTCCTACTTTTCCCTTCTTTTCTCATTTTTCCGTATTTTTTCTTATTTTCGCATTTTGCTAGGGAAAACATTTTCCCCATTTTACCTTATTTTTTCCTATTTTCTACTTTTTCCAGGGAAAATATTTCTCCTATTTTTCCTCATTTTTGCTTATTTACTCATTTTATCACGGAAAACGTTTATACCAATTTTCCCCATTTTTTTTCATATTTTTCCCCATTTTCGGCATTTTTTTCTATTTTGTTGGAAATTTCGCTTTTTTACATGTAAAATATTTTCCCCATTTTTTTCTATTTTTCCTATTTTTTACTATTCTCCCAATTTCTTTTTCTTCATTTCTTCCCATTTTTTCTTATTTTATCCTGTTTTCTAATTTTTTCCTACTCTCCCTTTTTTCCCTATTTTTCCTCATTTTTCAGTTTTTTTTTCCTATTATCACATTTTGCTAGGGAAAACATTTTCCCCGTTTTATTTTATTTTTGCCTATTTTCTAATTTTTCTTGGGAAAAAATTTCCCATTTTTCTTAATTTTTTCTTATTTTCTCATTTTTCCACGGTAAACGTTTATACCAATATTTCCCCTTGTTTTCATATTTTTCCTTATTTTCGCCAGTTTTTTCCATTTTCTTCTGTTTGTTAGTATTCTCGCATTTTTACATGTAAAATGTTTTTCTCATTTTTTTCTATTTTTCCGATTTTTTACTATTCTCCCAATTTTTTTTCTTTATTTCTTCCCATTTTTTTCTTATTTTATAGTTTTTTCTGATTTTATCGTTTTTTCCTCATTTTTCAGTTTTTTTCCTATTATAACATTTAGCTAGGGAAAACATATTCCCCGTTTTATTTTATTTTTGCCTATTTTCTAATTTTTCTTGGGAAAAATTTCCCATTTTTCTTAATTTTTTCTTATTTTCTCATTTTTCCACGGGAAACGTTTATACCAATATTTCCCCTTTTTTTCATATTTTTCCTTATTTTCATCATTTTTTCCTATTTTCTTCTATCTGTTCCTATTCTCGCATTTTTACAGTGAAAACATTTTTATCGTTTTTTCCTCATTTTTCAGTTTTTTTCCTATTATCACATTTTGCTAGGGAAAACATATTCCCCGTTTTATTTTATTTTTGTCAATTTTCTAATTTTTCTTGGGAAAAAATTTTCCCATTTTTCTTTATTTTTTCTTATTTTCTCATTTTTCCACGGGAAACGTTTATACCAATATTTCCCCTTTTTTTCATATTTTTCCTTATTTTCATCATTTTTTCCTATTTTCTTCTATCTGTTCCTATTCTCGCATTTTTACAGTGAAAACATTTTTATTGTTTTTTCCTATTTTTCCCAATATTTTCTTGTTTTTCCCTATTTTTTCTATTTAAGCATTTTCCAGAAATAAAATTTTATACCATTTCAGAAAAAATAAAATTCCAATAAAAAACTATAAACACAGATTTCTAAAAAAGTAAAAGTTGACGGGGCTCCACCAAACTGGGCTAGCCTGGTGACACTTGCGGCCTAGCCGCCGAATTATATTTTTTTATTCTATTATATTGGAATGAGCAGATTTCCGTAGATTAATAATATATTATTCAACGAGTGTATAATAAAAGCCATTATATGCGAGTAGAATACAATACTTTATCTACGACTATTAAGTAATGGGGACACATAGGACCTTTAAATTTGTTGAGGGAGGGGAGCATGACGTGTATATAAAGCAGTTGATATTCACTAGTGAATAATGGATATTGTTATTATTTAGTAAATTTATTTATAAGGAACAAATAATAGATTAAACTATTTTTATTAATTTTGTTACAATGATAAAAAAATCGATGAATTAGTTTTGTAGAAATAATTAATTTTGTTAAAAGATAGGAATAATTATTATTATTTTTTTTCCAATTTTTGTCTTTATTTTTCTAATAACGACTTATCAGTAAATTCTACTAAAAAATATTCACTTACCAGAACTACCCGTCGCGTTTAATCAATTATATGAAAATATCATGTCTGATATTGGTAATTTTCGCGGGAAACAAGACTGTAAACATTTAAGGGCGCATGTACAATAACACCCTGTGTTCATTTTTACAATGAATTAACGTTAGTATTCCCAGTATTTTATCGTGTATAACATGCATGCTATTTGTTATATAAGTGGATGCAATGAAGTTTTGAATTATTATTTATTCACCACAAGCTGAAATATTTCTGTAAAACAAATTATTTATTTTTTGAGTAAGTTTGAAAATTTTTACGATTTTTTATTGGTAATTTTATGCATGACGTGTTAAATTTTATAAGTGCACCATCTTTTTTTAATGTTAGTAAGAAAAATAATAAGTTGTTTAAAAAAAAAATTAATGCATTACAAAATGTATAATAATCGGATAAGAAAATTGTTATATGAAAATTTAATTCCCAAAATTGACTAAAAAAATAAATATTAATTGTGATACAGCAAAGTAAAAGAGGATAATTTTTTTTTTTAATAAAAAGTCCAGTTTCTGGTAACTTACAGAAAACGTTCAAACTAGATAGTCAGCAATTAATTAAACTGGAACAATAAAAAATAATGAAAGAAAAAAGTAGTTAATCGCAGCGTTAACCACAACAGATTCTGGTAAGATCGTAAGCCAAAACTTTTTTTCTCTGGGCCACTGGGCATAGTGAAAGGATGTCCAAAAATGTCAAATTTGACACTTTATCATCTGTTCATTTGGTTATCTATCAACTGGACTAAATTGCATTTTTTCACCGTTTTTAGTTTTCTCATAAATGAAAAGTATGTTAAGGCATGTCAATATTGTTTATATTATTTCATCACCAGTTCATTTGGTGATCCAAAAATTTTAGATTTAGTAAAAATGTAGCATAAGTATTTTGCTATCAAATGGTGTAAATTGCATTTGTTTTCCGTTTTTAGTTTTTTAGAAATGAAAATTATCTGAAAGCATGTTAAAAATGTTAAAAATTTTAATTTTGACACTGCATCACCAATTCATTTGGTGATCTAAAAATTTTAGATTTAGTGAAAATATAGCATAAGTATTTTGCTATCAAATGGTGTAAATTGCATTTGTATTCCGTTTTTAGTTTTCTTAGAAATGAAAATTATCTGAAAGCATGTTAAAAATGTTAAAAATTTTAATTTTGACACTGCATCACCAATTCATTTGGTGATCTAAAAATTTTAGATTTAGTGAAAATGTAGCATAATTATCTTGCTATCAAATAGTGTAAATTGCATTTGTTTTCCGTTTTTAGTTTTCTTAGAAATGAAAATTATCTGAAATATCATGTTAAAAATGTTAAAAATTTTAATTTTGACACTGCATCACCAATTCATTTGGTGATCTAAAAATTTTAGATTTAGTGAAAATGTAGCATAATTATCTTGCTATTAAATAGTGTAAATTGTATTTGTTTTCCGTTTTTAGTTTTCTTAGAAATGAAAATTATCTGAAAGCATGTCAAAAATGTTAAAAATTTTAATTTTGACACTGCATCACCAATTCATTTGGTGATCTAAAAATTTTAGATTTAGTGAAAATGTAGCACAAGTATTTTGCTATCAAATGGTGTAAATTGCATTTGTTTTCCGTTTTTAGTTTTCTTAGAAATGAAAATTATCTGAAAGCATGTTAAAAATGTTAAAAATTTTAATTTTGACACTGCATCACCAATTCATTTGGTGATCTAAAAATTTTAGATTTAGTGAAAATGTAGCATAAGTATTTTGCTATCAAATGGTGTAAATTGCATTTGTTTTCCGTTTTTAGTTTTCTTAGAAATGAAAATTATCTGAAAGCATGTCAAAAATGTTAAAAATTTTAATTTTGACACTGCATCACCAATTCATTTGGTGATCTAAAAATTTTAGATTTAGTGAAAATGTAGCATAAGTATTTTGCTATCAAATGGTGTAAATTGCATTTGTTTTCCGTTTTTAGTTTTCTTAGAAATGAAAATTATCTGAAAGCATGTTAAAAATGTTAAAAATTTTAATTTTGACACTGCATCACCAATTCATTTGGTGATCTAAAAATTTTAGATTTAGTGAAAATGTAGCATAAGTATTTTGCTATCAAATGGTGTAAATTGCATTTGTTTTCCGTTTTTAGTTTTCTTAGAAATGAAAATTATCTGAAAGCATGTCAAAAATGTTAAAAATTTTAATTTTGACACTGCATCACCAATTCATTTGGTGATCTAAAAATTTTAGATTTAGTGAAAATGTAGCATAAGTATTTTGCTATCCAATGGTGTAAATTGCATTTGTTTTCCGTTTTTAGTTTTCTTAGAAATGAAAATTATCTGAAAGCATGTTAAAAATGTTAAAAATTTTAATTTTGACACTGCATCACCAATTCATTTGGTGATCTAAAAATTTTAGATTTAGTGAAAATGTAGCATAAGTATTTTGCTATCAAATGGTGTAAATTGCATTTGTTTTCCGTTTTTAGTTTTCTTAGAAATGAAAATTATCTGAAAGCATGTCAAAAATGTTAAAAATTTTAATTTTGACACTGCATCACCAATTCATTTGGTGATCTAAAAATTTTAGATTTAGTGAAAATGTAGCATAAGTATTTTGCTATCAAATGGTGTAAATTGCATTTGTTTTCCGTTTTTAGTTTTCTTAGAAATGAAAATTATCTGAAAGCATGTTAAAAATGTTAAAAATTTTAATTTTGACACTGCATCACCAATTCATTTGGTGATCTAAAAATTTTAGATTTAGTGAAAATGTAGCATAAGTATTTTGCTATCAAATGGTGTAAATTGCATTTGTTTTCCGTTTTTAGTTTTCTTAGAAATGAAAATTATCTGAAAGCATGTCAAAAATGTTAAAAATTTTAATTTTGACACTGCATCACCAATTCATTTGGTGATCTAAAAATTTTAGATTTAGTGAAAATGTAGCATAAGTATTTTGCTATCAAATGGTGTAAATTGCATTTGTTTTCCGTTTTTAGTTTTCTTAGAAATGAAAATTATCTGAAAGCATGTTAAAAATGTTAAAAATTTTAATTTTGACACTGCATCACCAATTCATTTGGTGATCTAAAAATTTTAGATTTAGTGAAAATGTAGCATAAGTATTTTGCTATCAAATGGTGTAAATTGCAATTGTTTTCCGTTTTTAGTTTTCTCAGAAATAAAAATTATCTGAAAGCATGTCAAAAATGTTAAAAATTTTAATTTTGACACTGCATCACCAATTCATTTGGTGATCTAAAAATTTTAGATTTTGTAAAAATGTAGCATAATTATTTTGCTATCAACTGGTGCAAATTTAATTTTTTTAACGTTTTTAGTTTTCTCAGAAATGAAAATTATCTGAAAGCATGTCAAAAATGTTAAATATTTTAATTTTGAAACTGCATCACCAATTCATTTGGTGATCTAAAAATTTTAGATTTAATGGGAATGTAGGTTAACTATTTTATTATTGACTGGTATAAATTGTATTTTTTTAACCTTGTCAGTTTTCACAATAATGAAAATTATATGAAGGCATGTTAAAACTTCGACACTTCATCGCCAGTTCATTTGGTGATCTAAAAATTTTAGATTTAGTGAAAATGTAGCATAATTATCTTGCTATCAAATAGTGTAAATTGAATTTGTTTTCCGTTTTTAGTTTTCTCAGAAATAAAAATTATCTGAAAGCATGTCAATAATGTTAAAAAATTTTAACTTTGACACTTGATCACCAGTTCATTTGGCGATCTAAAAATTTCAGATTTAGTAAAAATGTAGCATAATTATTTTGCTATCAACTGGTGCAAATTTAATTTTTTTAACGTTTTTAGTTTTCTCAGAAATGAAAATTATCTGAAAGCATGTCAAAAATGTTAAAAAATTTAATTTTGACACTGCATCACCAATTCATTTGGTGATCTAAAAATTTTAGATTTTGTAAAAATGTAGCATAATTATTTTGCTATCAACTGGTGCAAATTTAATTTTTTTAACGTTTTTAGTTTTCTCAGAAATGAAAATTATCTGAAAGCATGTCAAAAATGTTAAATATTTTAATTTTGAAACTGCATCACCAATTCATTTGGTGATCTAAAAATTTTAGATTCAATGGGAATGTAGGTTAACTATTTTATTATTGACTGGTATAAATTGTATTTTTTTAACCTTGTCAGTTTTCACAATAATGAAAATTATATGAAGGCATGTTAAAACTTCGACACTTCATCGCCAGTTCATTTGGTGATCTAAAAATTTTAGATTTAGTGAAAATGTAGCATAATTATCTTGCTATCAAATAGTGTAAATTGAATTTGTTTTCCGTTTTTAGTTTTCTCAGAAATAAAAATTATCTGAAAGCATGTCAATAATGTTAAAAAATTTTAACTTTGACACTTGATCACCAGTTCATTTGGCGATCTAAAAATTTCAGATTTAGTAAAAATGTAGCATAATTATTTTGCTATCAACTGGTGCAAATTTAATTTTTTTAACGTTTTTAGTTTTCTCAGAAATGAAAATTATCTGAAAGCATGTCAAAAATGTTAAAAAATTTAATTTTGACACTGCATCACCAATTCATTTGGTGATCTAAAAATTTTAGATTTAATGGGAATGTAGGTTAGTTATTTTATTATTGACTGGTATAAATTGTATTTTTTTAACCTTGTTAGTTTTCTCTAAAATGAAAATTATATGAAGGCATGTTAAAACTTCGACACTTCTCACCAGTTCATTTGGTGATCTAAAAATTTTAGATTTGATGAAAATGTAGCATAATTATTTTGCTATCAAATGGTGTAAATTGCATTTGTTTTCCGTTTTTAGTTTTCTCAGAAATAAAAATTATCTGAAAGCATGTCAATAATGTTAAAAACTTTTAACTTTGACACTTGATCACCAGTTCATTTGGCGATCTAAAAATTTTAGATTTAGTGAAAATATAGCTTCATTAACTGGATTAAATTTAATTTTTTCTACCAATTTTTATTTTCTCAGAAATGAAAATTATATAAAGGCATGTCAAAACTAATAAAAATTTTAATTTTTACACTGCATCACCAGTTCATTTGGTGCTCAAAAAATTTTAAATTGAGTAGAATTATAACTTATTATTTTCCTATGGACTAGTGAAAATCGAATTTTTTTAATGGTTTTTGTTTCCTCAGAAATGATAATTGTGTGAAGATATGTCAAAAATGTTAAAAAATTTAATTTTGATATTTTATCACCAGTTCATTTGGTGATCTAAAATATTAACATTTAGTGAAAATGCAGCAAAATTATTTTACTACTAACTGGTACAAATTGCATTTTTTTACCGTTTTTATTTTTCTCAGAAATAAAACTTATTTGAAGGATTGTCAAAAATGTTAAATATTTTAACTTAGGACAATTCATCACTAGTTCATTTGGTGATCTAAAAATTTGAAATTTAATGAGAATGTAGCTTAATTATTTTACTATTAACTGAAGCTAATTGCATTTTTTTAACAATGTTTGTTTTCTCAGAAATGAAAATTATGTAAAAGCATGTCAAAACTTTAATTTTGACACTGCATCACCAGTTCATTTGGTGACCAAAAAATTTAAAATTTAGTAGAAATATAGCTTAATTATTTTCCTATCGATAAGTGACAATTGAATTTTTTTTATCGTTTTTGGTTTCCTCAGAAATGAAAATTATGTGAAGGTATGTCAAAAATCTTGAAAATTTTAACTTGACACTTTATCACATGTTCATTTGGTGATCTAAAAATTTTAAATTTGGTGGAAATATACATTTATTATTTTTCTATCAAATAGTGAAAATCGTATTTTTTACCGTTTTTAGTTTTCTCAGAAATGAAAATTATGTAAAGGCATGTCAAAACTGTTAAAAAATTTAAATTTGATACTTCATCACCAATTTATTTGGTGATTAAAAAATTTTAGATTTAGTGAGAATATAGCTTAATTATTTTTCTATCGACTAGTGAAAATTGCATTTTTTTGCTATTTTTAGTTTTTTTAGGAATGAAAATTATGTAAAGACATGTCACAAATTTTAACTTTGACACTTCATCTCCAGTTCATTTGGTGATCTAAAAATTTTAAATTTAATGGGAATGTAGCTTAATTATTTTGCTATTAACTGGAGTAAATTGAATTTTTTTACTAATTTTTGTTTTCTCAGAAAAGAAAATTATATAATGGCATGTCAAAACTGTTAAAAAATTTAACTTTGACACTACATAACCAGTTGATTTGGTGACTAAAAAATTTTAAATTTAGTAAAAATATAGCTTAATTATTTTCCTATCGACTAGTGAAAATCGCAGTTTTGTAGCGTTTTTAGTTTTCTCGGAAAATTTCAATCACAGAAAAAAAAATCGGCTGTGTCACCCCAGAACTTTCCCGGCTCGACCGTAGAGAAAATGTTATTTATTATTATTATTTTAATTACAAAATAATAAGCATTACATTAATTTATGGAACACATTAAAAATAGCGAGCCGATGGTGAATACGTCTACCGAATTGATAGATATTTCAATGTTGATAATGACATAAGCTGCACATGCGCACGTTGTATATCACACTGCTACAGTTAGGATCTCCTAAAATCATGTGTGAAAACTATTGGAAATTGGGGAAAATTTTTCATACAATAGTTGTATGGAATTTTATACTTTACAATTTTGCACTGAAACACTTTGCACTAAAGAGCATAATTTACCTCCAATTTTAAAAAAATGGAAAATCCTAAATGTGTATTTTCCTCACCATCTAGCGGCGAAACTATGAGGAATTCGATAAATAGTTTTAGAAAACAGTTGTACGGAATTTTATGCTCTAAAACTTTGTACTTCAACATTTTGCACTAAATTATAATGTTGGTCCTCAAAATCAAGAAAAAAATCAGAAAACATACATGCACATTTTTTACGCGCCCTCTAGTGGCTCAACTATTGAAAATTATGGAAAAAGATTGAGACAAAAGTTGTAGTGAATTTTATTCTCTAAAACTTTATACTACAACATTTTGCACTAAAATGTATTGTTTGTCCTCAAAATCAAGAAAAACTAGAGAAAACCTACATACACATTTTTTACGCGCCCTCTGGTGGCGCAACTATTAGAAATTGTGGAAAAGGTGTGAAACAAAAGTTGTAGGAAATTTTATGCTCTAAAACTTTGTACTACAACATTTTGTACTAAAGTCAAGAAAAACTAGATAAAAAAATAAATAAAAAAATTGGTTGTGTCGCCCCAAAACTTTCCCGACGAGTATCCACAAATACTTTTTCAGATATTTAATGTTAAAGTTTCAAATTTTGACATTTTTTTTATTTTTGACAGGTGACAGTTGGAGAAATAATTTTGACTGTTCTGAATTTATAATTCCAAATATTTTACAAATTTCAAAAATGCCGTCTTAAAAATTTGAAAGAATTTAAAAAAAATTTATTATTATAAATGTTTCAAAAATTTCTAAACATTGTAAAAACGAATTTCAAAAATTTTAGAATTTTAAAGATTTCATAAAAAATTCCTGAGCTTCCTAAATTTCGAAAATTTAAATATTCTATAATTTCAAAAACGCAAAATTTCAAAAATTTCATTATTTTCTAATTTCAAATCTTTTACAAATTTCAAAAATGCCATCTTAAAAATTTCAATTATTATAAATAGGTATTTTGAAAATTTCTAAACAATGTCAAAACGGATTTTGAAAATTTTAAAATTTCTCAAGTTTAAAAAAATCCCGAGATTTCCAAATTTTGAAAATCTGAAAATTTGTATTTTCAAAAACACGAAACTTCACAATTTCAAAAATTTCAATATTTTACAAATTTCAAAAATGTTGTCTTAAAATTTTCAAGCATTTAAAAAATTTCAATTACTATAAATATTTTAAAAATTTCTTAATAATGTCAAACCTAATTTATAAAATTTTAAAATTTCGAAGATTTCAAAAAACAATTCCCGATCTATAAAAATTTGGAAAATTTAAAGAATTTCTAACTTCAAATATTTTACTAATTTCAAAAATGTTTTTGAAAATTTCAAGAATTTACAAATATTTTGAAAATTTAAATATTTCGAAAATTTAAAGAAAATTCGAAATTTAATAATTTCAGAAAATAAAATCAAGGACTAGAAAATAAACTAAAATTATTATCCACAAACTTCAACATGATCTATGTCAACGTCAGTGGCGTACGCTTGTTTCAACACATATTTTCAGAATGTAATGATTATTATTTTCGAAAATAATATTTTTGTTCATTCTAGGAGAATTTTGACCGTTTTAATTTCAGCTCAATCGGATTAATACTTTTTCAGATATTTAATGTTAAAGTTTTAAATTTTGTCATTTTTTTTATTTTTGACAGATGACAGTTGGAGAAATAATTTTACCTGTTCTGAATAGAGTTTTTCAAGGGCTTTCAAATGACATATTGAAATTCCATGAGATATTGCATCTGTCATTTTTTGATAGTGATACTTCCGTTTGATAGATGTCGTACAAAAACTAATGGGTTCTTCCGACGGGTAACCCAAACCTCTACACCAAATTTGAGCTCAAACGGATTAAACGTGTGGCCTCTATCGTGGAAGAATACACACACACATACACACATACAGACCGACAGACAGATTTCGATCTGGAAATAGTCTTAGTCGTTTCAGGGGGACCGAAAATGGATATTTCCGTTTTTATCTCAAAATTTTTTTTTAGCTCGTTCACAATACTTTCCCTTCTAGGACGTGTGTCGGGAAAGTAAAAAACATGCACATTTTTTACGCGCCCTCTAGTTGCGCAACTATTGGAAATTCAGGAAAAAGCTTGAGACGAAAGTTGTAGGGAATTTTATGCTCTAAAACTTTATACTACAACATTTTGCACTAAAATGTATTGTTTATCCTCAAAATCAAGAAAAACTAGAGAAAACCTATATACACATTTTTAACGCGCCCTCAAGTGGCGCAACTATTAGAAATTGTGGAAAAAGTGTGAAACAAAAGTTATAGGGAATTTTATGTTCTAAAACTTTATACTATAATATTTTGCACTATAGTGTATTGTTTGTCCTTGAAATTTAAAAAATTAAAAAACTGTTACAATGTGTATTTAATCCAAATTTCAGCTTGATAGGTCAAACGGTTCGGCAGTTATCGTGGAAGATTACACACAGACACACAGATAGACCATACGCTGAAAATGATTTCAATCTTTTTGGAGAACATCGAAATGGACATTTCCATCGATATCTCAATTTTTTTTTTGCTCGTTCACCTTACTTTCGCTTTGATGGGCCCGGGAAAGTAATATAGAAATAACATTAATAATCAATTTTTCTTATTTATTTTATAATGCAAAATATTCTTTTATACATATATAATTATTATATATTAGGATCAATTTTTCAGGTAATGTGAATATAAAAGTTTTAGTATAAATGCTAGTTATAGTTGGAAAAAAAAACACCCATAAAATTAATCATTCCAAAGCTAAAGGTTCATCAACTTCAAATCAGACAAACACTTAACTATCGATTTTAGTAACATTATTATGCTAGTCATGTGAAGGTACATGTTTTTCATTTTAACATAAAATAGCTTCATCGATTTTTACCTCTAACAAAACCCAGACAAATGATTAATTTTATTTTTAAAATAAACAATTTTTTTATTAGTAAAACAATTCAATTTTAAAGTTTATTTTTACTATATATAATTTTCTAAAATATATATTTTGTAGATATGGGCTGTAGTGCTGCTAAAAACGTGGCAGTGGAACCTCTCGATGGTCACTTATCTAATGGTCATAGTGAAGCTAGAACTGTACCAGTATCACCAAAGCCTCAACCACCTCTACTTCCTCCTTTAGAAGCGGAAGATCTCCAAGAAGAATATTTAGAAAATTCCACTGTTAATAATGTACTAAAAGGAGGTATCTATGGTTTAAATATTAAGAAAATTGCATAAAAATAGGCAAAATACAAAAAAAAACAGGAAAAAAAAGAAACAGGGAATTGAAAATTAGGTAAAAATAGAAAAAAAAAAATGGGAAAAATGGGAAAACAGGGAAGTATAGAGAAAAATGGGCAAAATGAATGAAAATAGAAAATAATATACAAAAAAAAATTGAAAAATATGAAAAAATAGTAAAAATACATAAAAATTGGAAATATATGCAAAAATAGGAAAAATTGGGAAAATAAAAAAATAATAAAAAACAGGGAATAAAGGAAAATAGGTAAAAACAGAGAAAACCAGGGAAAATCGGAAAAAAACCGGAATAGGAAACAATAGGAAAATGGGAAAAAATAGGAAAAATAAGGAAAAAATGGAGAAAATACTTTATGCTTTAAAATAATAGACGAAATAGTAAAACGAAAAAATTGGGAGAAATAGAGAAAATGGGGAAAATTGGTAAATGATAGAAAAAAAATTTGGAAAAAATAGTATAAAATAGGAAAAAGTAGTAAAAAAAATGGGTAAAAATAGAGAAAATAGGAAAACAAGTAAAAAATAAGCAAAGATTAGACAACGTAAAAAAATAGGGAAAAATAGGGAAAATAGGGACGCATAGGAAAAAAATAGGCAAAATGGTTGAAAATTGAAAAAAAATTATTAAAAAATAATAGATAAATAGGCAAAAATAGGAAACACTAGGGAAAATTGGAAAATATATTCAAAATAGGAAATTTGGGAAAAATGGAAAAAAAAACAGGAAAAATAGAAAAAAACGGAAAAAAAGAGAAAAATTATAAAATATATGCAAAAACAGGAAAAATGTGGAGAAATAGAAAAAACATTAAAAATAGAAAAGACTAGGAAAAAATAAGAAAAATAAAAAAATAATAAAAAACAGGAACTAAGAGGAAAATAGGAAAAACCAGAGAAAACCAGGAAGAATGGTAAATACCAGGAAAAAATAGGAAACAGTAGTAAAATGGGAAAAAAATAGGGAAAATAAGGTAAAAGATAGAATATAATTGGAAAAAGTAGAAAATATAGAGAAAAATAGGAAAAAAACAGAGACAATGTTTTTTAAAAAATTGGCAAAATAGGAAAACGTAAAAAAAATTATGACAAATTGGAGAAAATTAGTAAAAAATAGAAAAAAAAATAGTAAAAAATGGTATAAAATAGGAAAATGTAGTAAAAAATAAAAAAGTGGGGGAAAAAACAGGAAAACGTAAAAAAAATAATCAAAAATGAGACAAAAAAATTGAAAAAAATAGGAAAAGCAGGGAAGTATAGAGAAAAATCGGCAAAATGGATAAAAATAGAAAAAAATATGAAAAAAAAATTGAAAAACATAGGAAAAAATAGTAAATACTAGGGAAAACTGGGCAATATATGCAAAATAGGAAATTGGGGATAATTGGAAAAAACCAGGAAAAATAGAAAAAAAAACGGGTAAAAATAAGATAAAATAGAGAAAAATTGGAAAAGATATGCAAAAACAATTCTTAATGAAAATCAAACAGAACTCGAATTAAAGGATTTATCTATTTTTTTTAGCGAGGGAAAAATAAAAAAATAGGAACAAAAGTAAAAACAGGAAATAAGAAGAAGAAAATAGAAAAACTAGAGAAAATCAGGGTAAATGGTAAAAACCAGGAAAAATAGGAAACAATAGGAAAATGTGAAAAAATAGTGAAAATTAGGAAAAAATAGAAAATAATTGGAAAAAGTGGAAAGTATAGGGAAAAATAGAGAAAATATTTAAAAAAAATAGGCAATATGGGATAACGTAAAAAAATTGGGAGAAATAGAAAAATGGGGAAAATTAGTAAAAAATAGGAAAAATAGTATAAAATAAGCCAAAGCAGTAAAAAATAAAAAAATAGAGAAAAATACGAAAAACAGGGAAGTATAGGAAAAATAGGCAAAATGGTTAAAAATAGAAACAATTATAAAAAAAATAGAAAAAAAAATAGGAAACACTAGAGAAAATTGGGAAAATATGCAAAATAGGAAATTCTGGAAAAATTGAAAAAACCAATAAAAATAAATATCAACGAGAAAAAATAAGAAAAATTGGAAAATATATACAAAAATGGGAAAAAATAGAAAAAACATAAAAAAATAGAAAAGGATAGGATAGGATAAAACGGGAAAAATAAAAAATGGTAAAAAACAGACATAAGAGGATTATAGGAAAAATCAAAGAAAACCAGGGAAAATTTAAAAAACAGGAAAAATAGGAATTAAGAGCAAAATGGGAAAAAGTAGGGAAAATAAAGAAAAAATAGAAAATAATTAAGTACAAAATATAGAAAACAATACGAACAAATTGAAAAAATATTTTTAAAAAAATAGGCAAAATAGGAAAACGTAAAAAAATTGAGAGAAAATGGGAAAAATTAGTAAAAAATTGAAAAAAACAGGAAAAAACAGTATAAAATAGGAAAAAGTAGTAAAAAATAAAATAATGAGGAAAATAGAAAAAATTTGAAAACAAAAAAATAAGCAAAAATAAGACAACGTAAAAAAATAGAGAAAAGCAGTATAGGGAAAATAGGCAAAATGGTTGAAAATAGAAAAAGTATAAAAAAAAAATAGAAAAAATATAAAAAAAGTAGGAAACACTAGGGAAAATTGGGAAATATATGCAAAATGAGAAATTGGGGAAAAATGGAAAACGAGGAAAAATAGAAAAAAACGGGAAAAATAAGAAAGAAGTAAAGCAAAAATGAAAAATATATGCAAAAATGGAAAAATAGGGAAAAATAACTCTTAATGCAAATCAAGCAGAACTTCTCGAATTTACTTTAATTTATTTTTTTGCGAGGGAAAAATAAAAAATAGGAAAAAGTAAAAAACAGGAAATAAGAGGAAAATAGAAGAAAATCAGAGAAAACCAGGGAAAATGATAACAAACAGGAAAAATATAAAAATGGGAAAAAATTGGGAAAATAAGGAAAAAATAGAAAATAATTATAAAAGTGGAAAGTATTGGGAAGAAAATATTAAAAATAGGCAAAATGGGAAAACATAAAAAAAATAGGGAGAAATAGAGAATAGTAGAAAATTAGTAAAAAATAGAAAAAAAATAGGAAAATATTGTATAAAACAGGAAAAAGTAGTAAAAAATAAAAAATGGGGAAAAATAGAAAAAATAGGAAAACGTAAAAAAATAACCAAAAATAAGCCAACGTGAAAAAATATGGGAAAATAGAGAAAAACAGCATAGGTAAAAATAGGTAAAATGGTTAAAAATAATAAAAAAATATAAAAAAACAGAAAAAATACAAAACACTAGGGAAAATTGAGAAATATATGCAAAATAGGAAATTGGGGAAAAACCAGCAAAAATAGAAAGAAATGGGAAAAAAATAAGAAAAAATAGAGAAAAACTGGAAAATATATGCAAAAATGGGGAAAAATAATTCTTAATACCAATCAAACAGAACTTCTTGAATTTGCTTTAAAGTATTTATTTTTTTTTTGTTTTTAGCGAGTGGTATGTCATTCGATATAGCATTTGAAGGAGACGATAACGATGACGTTCAGAAAAAAATTCCTCCTAAAAGGATTTTAGAAAGATTAGAAGAACCACCTCCAACACCAAGTCTTCAACAACTCCAAGAAAAATTGGAAGAAGCAGAAATTAGAAGGCAACAAGTAAATATCAAACAAAAATATTATTATTTCAATTTGGATAGCCTAAAATAGATTTTAAAGATCAATTTCTTCATAGACTGAAGATACAGAGTAACTAAAAAAAATTGTGCAATGGATCACAGTAGAATAGAAAAGATTCAGTAACTAATTTATTAACGTATTAAATATTTTTTGTTTCAGATTTTGGCTCAACGCATTCAATCAGCTAAACAAAGAAACCAAATGAAAAAAATTTCCAGTAACGATTCCGGTACAGAAGAAGAAGAAGAAAATGGTTTTTTAAAAGTTCCAGCTGATCCATTACATCAAATTAATAATCCTTATCTTTAAAAGTATATTTAATTAATATATAAATATTATTTTATTCTTATGGCAAATAAGTTTTGATTTTAATATAAGAATTACATTTATTGATTTTTATCTTATATAAACACCATTACAAGATCATAGTCCTACTTAGAATATATTTTCCTAAGAAATAAAAAAAACACAACGACGAAAACTAAAAAAATTCAAGGATTATTTATGGATTTTTTAAAGAATTTTTCAAGGATATTTAAACGGGATTTTCACAGATTTCTTAACGATTTTCAAGTAATTTTTAAAAAAATTACAAAGATTTTTCAGTCTGGTTTTTTATCTATTTTTCAAATTTTTGTATCGATTTTCAAGGAATTTTTAAAAACTTTACAAACATTTTTCAGGGTTTAGTATTATGTGTCTTTTTTACCAGTTTTCAAGATTTTTTCAAGGATTTTTACTTTCCGAACAACAGAGTTGTATAGAAGGAAAGTATTGCGATCATGATATTTTGACCATACCCAGATTTTAACGGATCTTTACGTTTCGAGGTCACCTGAATCCATTTATATCATTTTTAGCATGATGTCTGTCTGTGTGTGTGTGTGTGTGTGGGTCTGTGTGTGTGTGTGTGTGCGTGTAGCAAGGAGACGACCTGTATAGATTTTGGAGTTAATCAGACAACCGGAAGTGACAGTTGATATAAGTGATGACGTCATTACTAAACAAGATGACAACAATAAAGTTTTACACATATATCTTTTATACGTTATAGTTTAATTTCGACCGATTAAAATTTTCAAAAACTTTTGCCATTGTTGCCAGATTTATCAAAAAGTAATTTTTTTTCATATTTTTCTTAAATAACCAAAATAATGCATTTTTATGAAAAATTACAGGATATGAAAGTTGTAGAACATAAAATTTTCTACACATTTTGTTTTTACCGTTTTTTTGATTTCCTCATAGTTTCGTCGCTAGAGGGCGTGAAAAATAATGTATATATACATTTGCGACTTTTTTTAGATTTTGAGACAAAATTATGGATTTTTATGAAAATTTACAAAAAATCAAAATTGTAGAATATAAAATTTTCTACAAATTTTGTCTTTAATTTTTTTTCCAGTTCCGCATAGTTTCGCCGCTAGTTTTTATTTTAATTTTTAAGCACTTTTTATCCTTATTAAATTATTATTTTTTACTTAAATTTTAATATCAAAAATTTTAAAAAAATATCTTAAAATTTGTAATAATTAATTTTATTATTATAATTTTTTTCAAAATTTTATTACAAAAATTGTGATTTTTTTTAAAAATTGGCTAGAAACATTTAAAATTATATTATGATTTTAAACTAAATTGAATAACTTCTACAATATTAAAGTTATTGAACTGGGATTTGCGCCATTCTAAAGATAAAATAAAACTCTAAATTTAAAATGTATTTTAGTGTCTTAAAATTTAGAATTGTAATTATTATAGACAAAATTAAGAATTTTTTTAAAATGTTTTGTAATTTCGTTTTATGAATTTTTAACAAAAAATTTTTTTTTTTTAGTTTTTTAAACTAACTTTATTAATACATTTTGATCCAAAAAACCTAAAAAAAAAGGTTTGTTTCCCATTTTGAATAAAATTGAATGAGATATTAATTATTTATTGATTTTAAAATTATTCAAAAATAGGTTTGATTTGTTTTAAGGTTAAAATTAATATTAAAAATTTAAAAAAAATTACCCTTAAATTTGTGGTAAAAAACTCTATAATTGTGATTTTTTTCAAAATTTTATTCAAAAACTTGTAGAATTCCTCATTTTTTTTTTGAAATTTAATATAAGTTAAAAAAAAATTGAATAACTTTAAAAATATTAAAGATGTCAAAATGGGATTTATACCATTCGATAGGTAATATAAAACTCTAAATTTAGAAAATATTTTAGTCTCTTCGAATTTAATATTGTAATTATTATAAGCAAAATAAAAAAAAATTAAATTTTTTTGTCCTTTTGTTTTATCGAAAATGGTAAAACAAATGCAAAAAGTAACTAGTACATCCGAAAGGGATCAAAAAGTACAATATGTGTGAAATATTTCATAATTTTAAAATAATACTTGTAGAAATTATACAAAATTATAAAAAGTTAAAAAAAATTTTTAGAAAAAATTAATTTTTTTTTAATCTTTGTAAACTAATTTTATTAATGTATTTTGGTGCAGAAAAACTATGATAATCGATTAAACAATTACTTTACTAGGAGTGTTCGGAAAGTTGGGTGGGATTACCCCCTCATTTTTTTAATTTTTATCTTTATTAAATTATTATTTTTTAGTTAAATTTTTATATTAAAAATTTAAAAAAAATATCTTTAAATTTGTAATAATTAATTTTATAATTATAATTTTTTTCAAAATTTTATTACAAAAATTTTGGAATTTTTAAAAAATTGGCTAATAAATTTAAGATTATATTACGATTTTAAATTAAATTGAATAACTTCTTAAAATTAATAATTGTAATTATTATAGCCAAAATTAAGAATTTTTTTAAATTTTTTTGTAATTTCGTTTTATCAATAAGTATAAAATAAATGAAAAAAGTAAATAGCATATCCGAAAAGGATCCAAAAGTACTATGTGTGTAAATTATTTCATAATTTTATCATGGTATTTGTAAAAGTTATAGCAAAAAATTAAAAAAATTAAAACAATTCAATGGGACCCATGAATTTTTGACAGAAAATTTGATTTTTTTTTAGTTTTTTAAACTAACTTTATTAATACATTTTGATCCAAAAAACCTAAAAAAAAAGGTTTGTTTCCCATTTTGAATAAAATTGAATGAGAAATTAGTTATTTATTGATTTTAAAATTATTCAAAAATAGGTTTTATTTGTTTTAAGGTTAAAATTAATATTAAAAATTTAAAAAAAATTACCCTTAAATTTGTAGTAAAAAACTCTATAATTGTGATTTTTTTCAAAATTTTATTCAAAAAATTATAGAATTCCTCATTTTTTTTTTGAAATTTAATATAATAAGTTTAAAAAAAATTGAATAACTTTAAAAATATTAAAGGTATTAAAATGGGATTTATACCATTCGATAGGTAATATAATTAATGTATTTTAATGCAGAAAAACTAAAATAATCGATTAAACAATTACTTTACTAGGAGTGTTCGGAAAGTTGGGTGGGATTACCCCCTCATTTTTTATTTTTATCTACTAATCAGATATATCTAAAGCTTTAAATTTTAATTAGCAACTTGCAATGCATAATATAATGTAACCAGAAAAAAAAAACTTCTTTAAAAAGTCAACGTTTTATAATTATTGAATGTACCCTAACATCGTTGACACCCGGTATTGATGTATTGTACCTACGAATCTCAAGACTGCGCCCTGTCTTAATTGTACTGTAGTGTATGTAACACGATGAAGACTAATTATAACTATAAATTTCCCAAAATAAACACCAAAACTTTCAAGCAGAGTCAGTTAATTTTTTCTTTAATAAATATATTCACTTACCAGAAAAAATCCGCATCCAAAACTCTTCCATCATCCAATATGTGAATCACTTGCTAATATTTTAACAGCTCCAAGTTTCATATTTTCTTTTACTTAATCTAGGGCTCCTTTATCATTATAACCAAATAATAAGACCTAACAAGAATAAAAATTACAGAATATTTATGTTTAAATAGAAACTAGATCTACATACCTCACTATCTTTAGTTAAAAAAACTATTTCCATTCCTCCGGTATTTATATCTATTCTAATTTGACTAACATATCATGCTCATATTGTTACTAATCAACATTCACTTCAAGCAATTTATTATCGAGAGTAACTAAAAAAAGGGAAAAAATTATGTTTTTACGCGGTCCATAACACAAATTCTACAAATTCTACTTATAATTAAAAAAAATTGTACTTACATTTGACTCCTTTTGGTTTTTATATACATCACTTACACTTTTATCAGGTGTTAATATCAAACTAGTTTCAGCATGAAAAAGTGAGGTTAGATATTATTGTTTTCGTCTTAAATTAAAACAATAACGTTGTGACTGCAGGCACGCTAACGTGCCGCAATATATTTAATTAGAGGCACGTGAATTGCGTCATACGTTATTTCACTTATAATTTTAATGGAACGTGAAAAAGATATTAAAAATTATTCGAAATTCAAAGATAAATACTTAATGTAAACATTAATTTAATAAATTTCTGGAAATATTAGAAATATATATTTAATAAAAAAAAATTAAATAATAAATGTCAGTGTCACTCTTTTTCTTCTTTCTTAGTTGTAGGCAGTGTTGTCAGATATAAAATGGCTAAGACAAAGAAAATAAAAAAGAAGTCACGAAACCCACAAGTTATCGAGAAATATCGTAAAAAAACGCAACAAATCTAAAAAATAGGAAAAAAACGCAGCAAAAATTTTTTGCTTTTCTTTAATTTTTTTTTTATTTTTTCCAATTTTTTCCTCATTTTTCTCTCATTATTCTGTTTTTTTTTTTATTTCTTTCTTTCGTTTTCTAATTTTTTCATTCCTCTGATTTTTTGGGATTTTATTGCGATTTTTCGCAATTTTGTGCAATTTTTTTTTGTGATTTTTTGCTATATTTTTTGATTGATTGCGTTTTTGTGACTTCTTTTTTTTGCAATTCTTTTTGCGTTTTTTACAATTTTTCTTTCCAATATTTTCCGATTTTTGTTTTAATTTTATTCAATATTTTTCCCATTTCTTACTTGTTATGATTATTTCTGATTTTTTGAATCTTCCATTTTTTTTCTAGTTTTTTCTCGTTTCTCTGTTTTTTTCTTGTTTTTTTTTTCGATTTTTTCAATTTATCTTATTTTTTTTTCTCGTTTTTTTCTACTTTTCCTTTTTTTTGTTTTTTTTTTGTCTTTTCTTTATTTTTTCTGATTTTCTTATTTTTGCGATTTTTTCGATTTTTACCAATTTTCTTCATTTTTTTCATATTTTTTTCGTTTTTTTTTCTGTTCTTTTTTTTTATTTTTTCTTATTTCTCCTATTTTTACAAATTTTTTCGATTTGTTTCCCAAGTTTTGATATTTTTTGCGATTTTTTATGATTTTTTGCGATATTTTGATATTTTTTTTGCGATTTTTTATTTTTGCGATATTTTTCGTTTGCTTGGATTTTTTGCGACTTCTTTTTCGTTTTTTTTTTGCGTTTTTTATAAAAAAAAAAAGCAAAAAATTTTTGCTGCATTTTGTTCCTATTTTTTAGATTTGTTGAGTTTTTTTACGATATTTCTCGATAACTTGTGGGTTTCGTGACTTCTTTTTTGTTTTCTTTGTCTTGGCCATTTTATATCTGACAACACTGCCTACAACTAAGAAAGAAGAAAAAGAGTGACACTGACATTTATTATTTAATTTTTTTTTATTGAATAGATATTTCTAATATTTCCAGAAATTCATAAAATTAATGTTTACATTAAGTATTTATCTTTGAATTTCGAATAATTTTTAATATCTTTTTCACATTCCATTAAAATTATAAGTGAAATAACGTATGACGCAATTCACGTGCATCTAATTTAATATATCGCGGCACGTTAGCTTGTCTGTAGTCACAACGTTATTGTTTTAATACGAAAACAATAATATCTAACCTCACTTTTTCATGCCGAAACTTGTTTGTTTAACACCTGATAAAAGTGATTAATTCAAAGCAAAAAGAGTAAAATGTAAGTACAGTTTTTTTAATTATAATGCACCGCATAAAAACATAATTTTTTATAATTATAATTTCGAATATTTTTAGTTACTCTCGATAATATCTAATTGCTTGAAGTGAATGTTGGATTAGTAACAACAGGAGCATGATATGTTAGTCAAATTAGAATAGATATAAATACCGGAGGAATGCAAATAGTTTTTTAACTAAAGATAGTGAGGTAGGTAGTCTAATTTCTATTTAAACATAAATATTCAATAGTTTTTATTCTTGTTAGGTTTTTTCATTTGGTTATAATGATAAAGGAGCCCTAGATTAAGTAAAAGAAAATATGGAACTAGGAGCTGTTAAAATATCAGCAAGTGATTCACATATTTAATTATGGAAGAGATTTTGCAAGCGGATTTTTTTTGGTAAGTAAATATATTTATTAAAAAAAATTAACTGACTCTCCTTGAAACTTTTGGTGTTTATTTTGGGAAACTTCCAGTTATGATTAGTCTTCATCGTGTTACACTACAGTACAATTAAGACAGGGCAGTCTCAAGATTTTTAAGTACAATACATCAATATTATTCTGACTCACTATCAGTCCCGGATTAGTAACTATTTACGCCCCTGGTCAGATTTCTAAATTATTCCCCCTTCCAGGAGGTATGGGGGAGTGTGGAATTTTTTTGGCATATTTAACTATAAACCTCGTTTTAGGGCTTCTTTCGGGTTATTTGAATTATTAACACATTTTTATTTTTAGTCCTTTCGAATACATTTTTAACTATTTTCCAAGAAAATAATTTGTATCAATCACGCAATAACAGTGATTAAAATTCCAAAATGTATAAAAACCAAATATTTGCAATTGCACAGACGCTCACGCTCGCTATTCACAAGTACAAAGTTTTCGTATCCTGCGCCCCCCTTAAGCCATGGCCTAGGTTGGCCTTATGGATAATCCGGGCCTGCTCACTATGTGTCTGATACTAATTTAAAATTATTTACAAAAAGTACTGATCCTTTAATATATTTTGTAAATGAATGGTGAAAAGTAATTTAAAATATTTACAGTGTTGGCTTAAGCCTAAATAATTTTTTGCGCATGACGTTTTACTCTCAAATAAAAAAAAAGATTAATATGCAGGGTGAGCCACGACTAATTGTACATACTTCTACCATAAGCAGAGGGGATTATTAAAAAATGTCTTCATCTTTTCTTTATTTATAGAGGGTGTTTTTTTAAAAAGTTTCCACTCCTGATTTAGGCTTACCCAATAATTTTTGGCAAATATGGCGAGACACGTCGATTTTTGATTTGAGGGGGACAAAATTTTTGATAACAAACATCACTCTACCGTCAACCCCCTTCACCCCTCGCCCCTCAACTTTAAAATTTAAATAGGGAACATACCATGTGTGGCACATCAGGGAAAAGGTAATTCAATCCAGAATTCAAATCACTAAGTTTAATTTTTTTACTACCCCCTGAACAGAAATACAGGGTGTTTTTTAATACCCTCACTTTACTCTCGCACAATAATTTTTGAGAAAAATAGTGAGACACGTCGATTTTTGATTTAAAGGAAACGAAATTTTTGACAAAATTTGTCGCTCTACCTTAACCCCCTTCACCCCCACCCCGTAACATGAAAATTTGAATGGGCGATACACCATGTGTGGCACATCAGACAAAAGGTCCACTGCTCGGACAAAAAAACATTACATAATTTGTATCAATAATGTTATCAGTTTATTGTTAGGTATTTAAAAGAAGATAAAAATAAAAAAAAAATACAGCAATTGCTCAAAATGTTGTCCATTGTGTGCTAAACAAAAGTCAAGTCTGTCTTGGAAATCTTGTCTAACATTTTGAAAAATTTCCCTAGTAATGGATTGACATTCTTTTACAATTCGTACCCAAAGGTCATCAATAGATGTATGTTTAGTTTTGTAAATTACTGACTTTAGGTGACCTCAAAGCCAGAAATCGCAAAGACTCAAATCTGGAGATCTCGCATGCCATTCTATTGCTCCTCTTCTACCGATCCAACGTTGTGGGAAATGGCCATCTAGCCATTGTCTGACTGGTAAATGATAATGAGGACCAGCCCCATCTTGTTGAAAATGTAATAGATTTTCATCTAGAGCAGGATTTCTTACTTCATCTACCTGATTTTCAAGCTCCTGAGTAATTAGCGGGTCAATTGTCATTTCTAGCATTTCTAGGTATTTTTGACCAGTTAAATTCCCATCTACGAATAATGGCCCAATAATTTTATCGCCCAGTATGCCAGCCCAAACATGAAGTTTTTGAACATGTTGAGTATGCCCTTCAACAAAAACATGAGGGTTGTTGTCACTCCAGTAGCGACAATTATGTTTATTCACAAACTCATCAAGAAAAAATGTGCACTCATCCGAAAAACAACTATTTTGAACTATACGGGGTGTGTTATCAATCAATGCGAGCATTTCCTCACAAAATTGAACTCTTCTATCCGGATCATCTTCATGAAGTTGCTGATGGATTTGCATCTTGTAAGGTCGATATTTATTATTTTTTAATACTTGTCGAACTGATGAAACTGAAAGTCCAGTATAAGAGGCTACTTTGCGAAGAGAAGATGCTGGTTCCATTGCAAAATTTCCCAGAACTTCGACTTCTGTTACTTCGTCCAATACCCTAACTGCCGTCCTTTTTTTATTTACTACAGATCCAGTTTCCTCAAGCTTCATAACAAGTTTTCTAATGTAAGTATGACTTACTTGCAAACCGGGATGTTCTTCATTAAAAAGAGTAGCAGCTCTTCTCGAACATCTGTTCGCGGAGCCGTAAATGAAAATCGTTTCAATTCTCTGTGCTCTAGTGTAGATCATTTTCAATGTTTATTTGATAAATAATTTTAAACAAGTGAGTTTATAGGTTGGTTTTTGCCAAAGGTACTCTTAGTTTTTATAGAAACAAAAAGTGAATTGCTGATAATTCAGAAAAATAAGTTCCTAAAAAGTACCTTAATAGTGCCGACTAGCAAAAAATTTGAAAATCCACACATTCAGAATTGTAAGAGAAATTAATTCATAGGGAAATTTTTCAAAATGTTAGACAAGAATTCCAAGACAGACTTGACTTTTATTTAGCACACGATGGACAACATTTTGAGCAATTGCTATAATTTTTTTTTATTTTTACCTTCTTTTAAATACCTAACAATAAACTGATAACATTATTGATACAAATTATGTAATGTTTTTTTGTCCTATCAGTAGACAAAGGGTATGATTTGAATTCTGCATTGAATTACCGGGTGGAGCCCTTTTCGGCACAGTGGTCAGTTTTATCCGAATTTAATCTTTTGTCCCTTCTAAAGGTGTAGGCTTTTTGGGCACGAAAGCGGGATTAAGGGTTCTAGGAAAATGAAATAGGATGATTTAAATATTAAATAATATTTTTGTAATCTCTTCAATTGTGAGTTATTCCTAGGTACAGTTAGATAAAATTATTGGTTATATTCAAATTTATCAATGTTCTTCTCGATATTCAGTTAAATACATATGTGAAATTACATAGTACACATATACCTAGCAAACTTAAAAACTCAAATTATAAAAAACATCATGTTTATATCTAACGAATTTAATAAAACAATACAAAAATAACACACTTTCAAGGTGTCAATTTATTAAAGCAGTTTCCATTATAAAAATATAATATAATTTTTATTCGGTATTTTATATATTTTATGTTTTTTAGTGTTGTATTTTTGTAATACCTAGTATAATTTTTAATCGGTATTTTATGTAGCTATTTTATATTTTTCTTAGTGTTGTACTTTTCTAATAGTATATTTTTTTGATTTTTTATATTGTTTTGTATTAATTATGAGTTTTTTTTAATTTGTTTTAGATATAGTTTGAATAAAATTTTTGTCAAATCATGGTTTGAAGAAAAAAATTCTTTACTATACAAATCAAATCGAGATTATTTATTTGGAGAAAAAAAAATAAAAAAATCACTGAAATTATTCCTATAATTTTTTCTAAAAAATATTACTTTGAATCAATTAGTTACTTTATGGTCGATAACCACTGTGCCCAAAAGGCCCACCTAATTTTAAAACTTGAGGCCAAAAGACCGGTAGGATTACAGAACCCCCGCTGACAAAATTGACCGCTGGGACCAAATGAACAACCCCCGAATTACCTTTCCTCTGATGTGCCACACATGGTGTATCGCCCATTCAAATTTACATGTTACGGAGTGGGGGTGAAGGGGGTTAAGGTAGAGCGACAAATTTTGTCAAAAATTTCGTTTCCTTTAAATCAAAAGTCGACGCGTCTCACTATTTTTCTCAAAAATTATTGTGCGAGAGTAAAGCGAAGGTAGGAAAAAACACCCTGTATTTCTGTTCAGGGGGGTAGTAAAAAAATTAAACTTAGTGATTTGAATTCTGCATTGAATTACCGTTTCCCTGATGTGCAACACATGGTATGTTCCCTATTTAAATTTTAAAGTTGAGGGGCGAGGGGTCAAGGAGGTTGACGTTAGAGTGATGTTTGTTATCAACAATTTTGTCCCCCTCAAATCAAAAATCGACGTATCTCGCCATATTTGCCAAAAATTATTGGGTAAGCCTAAATCGGGGGTGGAAACTTTTTAAAAAAACACCCTGTATACAGATTACGGATCTTGACCTTGGTAAAAGTGTATATTGATGTTTAGCAACAAAATGACATATTCAGAATAAAAAAAATCCAGTGCCAGCTTCACGAAAATTTTTGGGGCTGCTTCATATCCAATATTTCACTCTGTATACGATTTCTGTAAAATCTGATATGGTTTTTCCTGACGCCATAAATAGACAGTAAAGGAGCTAGCCCCCGACTCCCATGTTAAATCCCATAAGAAATTGCCAAGGTCAGAAATAGCGAAATTAGTTCAAAAAGTGGTAGGGATAAAATTCAACCAATCTGCGCATTAGTCTAGACCACTCCGACTATAGGTATAGGAAATTCAACGTGTTGGAGGAAATTCAGGGTATCAGAAAGAGAGAGCGAGACTTCAGATTTGTTAGAACCTTTTGCTCTGTCAGGACCTTCTGCTGGAGTTGTCAGATCTGACGCTTCTGAGCGACTTGAAGACCGGTTCCAACGCACTTCAGGTCTGTCAGGCCCCTCAGCTCTGTAAAAACCATCTGGTCAGACCTTACTTATCTAAGGGACCTGAAGACTCGCTCTCTCTTTCTGATACGTTGGATTTCCTATACATCTCACTCTAACACGTGGAATTCCCTATACCTGTGGTCGGAGTGGTCTAGACTAATGCGAAGATTGCATGAATTTTACTCCCACCACTTTTTGAGCCAATTTCGCTATTTCTTATGGGAGTCGGGGCTAGAACTGTCCTAGCTCCTTTTCTATAGACAGTTAAACCTGGGTGTTTGAAATTTTTGTTACACTTTTAATTAAAAATTCATTTTAAAGTCAAATTGAAAATTTGCAATAATGAAATCTTAGAAAATTAGAAAAAATATTGTTTTGAAATAAAAGTCTGTGATTGTAGACTTGGAGGTAAATATTATTTCTTAACAAGTTTTCCAAATATCACTTTTCTATATTTTTTAAAATAAATGAGCAAAATTTAAATTTTCTAATGGCACCTCGTATATTAGTCAAAAAAATTATTATCTAGTGATTATATTTTGGGTTTTAGACCTTGCAGAATTTTTTATGAAAAATAACTTTTTTTTGGTATAACTAATAATAAAAAAGTTTCCCATATGCTTAAGTGGAACAATATAACAGCAAATTATTATTTGTTGTTAAAATATTTACTATCCTTTATGGGATATGGCCAGCTTGCGCCCTCTCATTAATTCAGCCGGTTTGCGCCCAAAATTCAAAAGGTACCTGACGGTCGACCGATTTGCGCCCGTAATAAATAATCAATCCGTATCATAAGAGTGAGAAAAAATGAGAAAATAGAAAAATGAGAAAAAAAATGTGAAAAAATTAGAAAACAGAACAATGAGAAAAAATTGAAAAAATTAAAAAAAAAACCGAAAAAAAAAACAAAAAATCATAAAGAATGATAAGAATCGATAAAATCTGAAAAAATCAGAAAAAATAGGAAAAAATAATTAGAAAAAAGAAAAAAAATTATGAAAAAAAGAATTGAGAAAGAAAATAGAAATTATTGGGAAAAAATGAAAAATACGTGTGTAAACTGCAGCAAAAACGAGAAATAATAAAAATTGTAAAAAAGATGAATAAAAAAACCGGAGCAAAAAATCATAAAAAAAACGTAAATAATGCTTCGAAAAACGCAAGAAAACGAAAAATATCACAAATAATCGCAAAGCACTCAAAAAAAATCGCAAATAATCACAAAAAATGAGAGGATTAAGAAAAAATGAGAAAAATTAGAAAACAAAAAAAAGAATAGAAAAAACAGAAACATTTAAAAAATAAGAAAAAAAACAAATAATCATTAAAATGAGAAAAAAAGGAGAAAAAATTAGAAGAATCGAAAAAATTACAAAAAAAAAAACAGAAAAAATATCACAAAAAATCGCAAATTATCACAAAAAATCAATGGAATAAAAAAAAAATGACAAAAAATTAGAAAACAAAATAGAATAGAAAACCAGAACAATGAGCAAAAAAATGAGGAAAGATTAGAAAAAACAAAAAATTAAAAGAGTAAATTAGAAAACATTGGGAAAAGAAATGAAAAATAAAATTGTAAATTACAAAAAAAACGAAGAAATCAAAAGACCGAAAAAAAACGCTAAAAACGAAAAAGAGGGCGCAAAAAACGCAAGAAATCGAAAAATGCCACAAAAAATAGCAAAACAATCGCAAAAAAACCGCAAAATCGCAAATTATCACAAAAAATCAAGAAAAAAATTAGAAAAAATTAGAAAATGTAAAAATAGAAAAAAACAGAACAATGAGAAAAAAGAGGAAAAATTAGAAAAAACAAGAAAAAAACCAATTTTATTTTTTGGATCTCTATATTTTAACACTTTTTGTAGATAATTTCTGAAATAATTATTTCCTGATAAAAGAAATTGTAACTAACAAATAATTTCCACAAAAGTCAAGAATGGTACTGAAAAAAAACATTATAATATAAATCAAACCGAGGTTATTTATTTGGAGATAAAAAAATTTAAAAAAATTGTTTACTGCACAAATCAGATTTAGATAAAAATATTGCAAAAATATTAAAGAATTCCCTTATTCCCTAACACTAAAATCCAGCGATCATCACATCTGGCAACTAAGCAAGTGGTATTGGAGGTTAATAAACATTTATTTTTTTACGCATAAAGTACATCTAATCGCCATTTATCAAACATTTAGTTAATTAATAGTTTTTGTTATGAAAATTATGGGGTGCTAATTCCGTCTTATTTTATAGTTTTTAGATACCTTTACTTCTCGAGATTTTTCTATTAATTATAATTTTAAATACAAAATAAACTCTTCTAAGAATTATTACGGTGAGTGCAAACAGGCCATCCAGTAGGTACCCTTAATACATTGGGCGCAAACTGGCTGAATTAATGAGCGGGCGCAAGCCGGTCGGGCGCAAGTTGGCCGACACCTCCTTTATGGGATAATTAATTTATGGATTAAAACAGTAATTTATAAATTCACATAAATTTATATTTGTAATTTAGAAAGGTCATAAGATCGCTAGCAGAATAGATTATCCACAGATTTGTAGCTAAGAAGAATCGAGCGTTTTTGAAGTACATTTTTTTGTAATTTTTTAAAAAAAATTGTTCAAGAAAAAATTGTTCTTGATTATTTATTTTTAATAAATTCGTATATTAAGGCCCTTTATAACATGTTTAAAACATGTTAAAAATAATAAAATTATGGTTTTATTATTAAACCATTTAAAATCAATCGAATCCCTCCTTTATAATTTTTTTTTTCAAATTTTTTTAAGAAGGGGAAACAAGTATATGAAAGATATGTCATTTCCCCCACGATCTTTTGTTTAACCCACTTTTTTTACTGTTTTCTTTATTGTTTCAAAAAATACAATAATACTGATTTTTTTTCAAATTTTTAATTAAAAAATTGTGAAGTTAACAAAAAAAATGGGTGAAAGAGTTTTAAAATTAATTGGAATTTTGAATTAATCAACACTTTTCTATTTTATTATTAATTAACTTTGGAAAAAATAATTTCTATGTGACATTTAACTTTAAAAAATCGGAAAAAAAACGAAAAAAAAATCGAAAAAAAATGAAAAAGTCGAAGGAATAAGAAAAAATTAAAAAACAAAAGAAAGAATTAGAGAACAAACGAGAACAATGAGAAAAAAATGAGGAAGTTTTTATTTCTTTTTTATAAATTCGTATATTACGGCCCTTTAGAATATTTTTCTTAAAATATGTTAAAAAATAATAAATTATTTATAGTTTTATTATTAAACCATTTAAAATAAATCGATCCCTCTTTATAAAAAATACTTTTTTTTTTATTTTTTTTTTAAGAAGGGGAAACAAGTATAGGTAAGATATGTCATTTTTTCCCCACTCTCTTTTGTTTTCCCTACTTTTTTACTGTTTTCTTTGTGTTTCAAAAAATACAATAATGGTGATTGTTTTTTCAAATTTTTAATTAAAAAATTGTGAAATTAACAAAAAAATTTTTTTTTAAATTAATTAAAATTTTGTATTAATCAACACTTTTCTATTTTATTTTTAATTAACTTTGGAAAAAATAATTTCTATGTGACATTTAACTTTATAAAATCGGAAAAAAAAATCGAAAAAAAAATGAAAAAATTGAAGGAATAAGAAAAAATTAAAAAACAAAAGAAAGAATTAGAGAACAAACGAGAACAATGAGAAAAAAATGAGGAAATTTTTATTTATTTTTTATAAATTCGTATATTAAGGCCCTTTAGAATATTTTTCTTAAAATATGTTAAAAAATAATAAATTATTTATAGTTTTATTATTAAACCATTTAAAATAAATCGATCCCCCTTTATAAAAAATTCTTTTTTTTATTTTTTTTAAGAAGGGGAAACAAGTATAGGTAAGATATATCATTTTTCCCCACTCTCTTTTGTTTCCCCTAATTTTTTAACTGTTTTCTTTACTGTTTCAAAAAATACAATAATTGTGATTGTTTTTTCAAATTTTTAATTAAAAAATTGTGAAATTAACAAAAAAAATTTTTTTTAAAATTAATTAAAATTTTGTATTAATCAACACTTTTCTATTTTATTATTAATTAACTTTGGAAAAAATAATTTCAATGTGACATTTAACTTTAAAAAATCGGAAAAAAAACAAAAAATAAATCGAAAAAAATGAAAAAATCGAGGGAATAAGAAAAAAATTAAAAGACAAAAGAAAGAATTAGAGAACAAACGAGAACAATTAGAAAAAAATGAGGAAATTTTTATTTCTTTTTTATAAATTCGTATATTAAGGCCCTTTAGAATATTTTTTATAAAATATGTTAAAAAATAATAAATAAATTATTTATAATTTTATTATTAAACCATTTAAAATCAATCGATCCCCCTTTATAAAAAAATCTTTTTTTTTTTAAGAAGGGGAAACGAGTGTAGGTAAGATATTGCATTTTTTCCCCACTCTCTTTTGTTTCCCCTACTTTTTTACTGTTTTCTTTGTGTTTCAAAAAATACAATAATTGTGATTGTTTTTTCAAATTTTTAATTAAAAAATTGTGAAATTAACAAAAAAAAATTTTTTTAAATTAATTAAAATTTTGTATTAATCAACACTTTTCTGTTTTATTGTTAATTGATTTAAAAAAAAATAATTTCAATGTGATATTTCACTTTTAAAAAAGTATAAAAATCTGAAAAATTAGAAAAAAACGAAAAAAAAAATGAAAAATCAGAGGAATAATAAAAAATTAAAAAGGAAAAGAAAGAACAATGTGGTATATTTAGAAAAAATGGAAAAAACAGAAAAACAAAACGAAAATCGAGAAAAAATTAGAAGAATTGAAAAAATAGGAAAACTCGGAAAAAACAAGAAAAAACCGAAAAAAAAAATAAAAAAATCGAAGAATAAGAAAAAATTAAAGAACAAAAGAAAGAATTAGAAAAAAACGAGAACAATGAAAAAAAATGAGGAAATTTTTATTTATTTTTTATAAATTCGTATATTAAGGCCCTTTAAAATATTTTTCTTAAAATATGTTAAAAAATAATAAAATATTTATAATTTTATTATTAAAACATTTAAAATCAATCGCTCCCCCTTTATAAAAAATAATTTTTTTTCCAATTTTTTTTTTAAGAAGGGGACACAAGTATTAGGATATGTCATTTTCCCCACTCTCTTTTGTTTGCCCTACTTTTTTACTGTTCTATTAACTGTTTCAAAAAATACTATAATAGTGATTTTTTGTTACAAATTTTTAATTAAAAAATTGTAAAATTAACAAAAACAAATTATTAAATGAGTTTTAAAATTAATTAACACTTTTTTGTTTTATTATTAATTGACTTTTAAAAATATAATTTCTATGATTTAACTTTAAAAAACATACCCCATAAAGCAAAATCGAAAAAAATTAAATAATCAGAGGAATAAGAAAAAATTAAAAAGCAAAAGAAAGAATTCGAGGAAAAAAACGAGAACAATGAGAAAAAAAATGAGAAAAATTTAGAAAAAATGGAAAAAATAGAAAAACAAAACAAAAATCTGAAAAATTAGAAAAAAACGAGAAAAAATTAGAAGAAATAAAAAAATAGGAAACATCGGAAAAAACAAAAAAGTTGAAAAAGATGAAAAAATCAGGGGAATAAGAAAAAACTAAAAAAAAACACAAAAGAAATAATTCGAAAAAAAACGAGAAAAATGAGAAAAAAATGAGGAAATTTTTATTTATTTTTTATAAATTCTTATATTAAATTCTTTTAGAATATTTTTCTTAAAATATGTTATAAAAAATAATAAATTATTTATAATTTTATTATTAAACCATTTAAAATTAATCGCTCCCCTTTATAAAAATAATTTTTTTTTCAATTTTTTTTTAAGAAGGGGAAACAAGTATTAGGATATGTCATTTTTACCCCACTCCCTTTTGTTTCCCCTACTTTTTTTACTGTTTTCTGTATGCTTCAAAAAATACAATAATAGTGATTTTTTTTCAAATTTTTAGGTAAAAAATTGTGAAATAACAAAAAAAATTACTAAAAGAGATTTAAAATTAATCAAAATTTTGAATTAATTAACACTTTTTTGTTTTACTGTTAATTGACTTTTGAAAAAATAATTTCTATGATTTAACTATAAAAAAGGTATAAAGACAAATTGAAAAAAAAATGAAAAAATCTGAGGAAAAAGAAAAAATTAAAAAAAAAGAACGAATTAGGAAGAAAAAACGAGAAAATGAGAAAAAAATGAGGAAAAATTAGAAAAATGGAAAAAACAGAAAAACAAACAAAAATCTGAAAAATTTGAAAAAAAAACGAAAAAAAATTGGAAGAATTGAAAAAATCGGAAACATCGCAAAAAAAATCAGAGCAATAAGAAAAAATTAAAAAAACAAAAGAAAGAATTAGCAAAAAAAGAAATGAGAACAATGAGAAAAAAATTAGGAAAATTTAGAAAAAATGGAAAAAAACAGAAAAACAAAACAAAAATCTGAAAAATTAGAAAAAACGAGAAAAATTGGAAAAATTGAAAAAATAGAAAACATCGGAAAAAACAAGAAAAAAACCGAAAAAAAAAGAAAAAATCAGAGGAATAAGAAAAAATTCAAAAACAAAAGAAATAATCAGAAAAAAAAAACGAGAACAATGAGAAAAAATGAGGAAATTTTTATTTATTTTTTATAAATTCGTATATTCAATTCCTTTAGAATATTTTTCTTAAAATATGTTAAAAAATAATAAATTATTTATAATTTTATCATTAATTTTTTTTTCAATTATTTTTTTCAATTTTTTTTAAGAAGGGGAAACAAGTATAGGATATGTAATTTTTTCCCCACTCTCTTTTGTTTCCCCTACTTTTTTTTACTATTTCTTTGTGTTTTAAAAAATACAATAATGGTGATTTTTTTTCAAATTTTTAATAAAAAAATTGTGAAATTAACAAAAAAAATAGCTGCCAGAATTTTAAAATTTTGAATTAATTAACACTTTTCTGTTTTATTGTTAATTGATTTAAAAAAAAATAATTTCTATGTGATATTTAACTTTAAAAAAAGTATCCCTTATAAAAATCCTAAAGAGCAAGAAAAAAATCGAAAAAAAAAATAAAAGAATCTGATTAATAAAAAAAAATTAAAAAACAAAAGAAAGAATTAGAAAAAATGATAAAATATTTATAATTTTAGTATTAAGCCATAAATCAATTGATAACCTTTATAAAATTTTTTTTTTCATTTTTTTTTAAGAAAACAAATATACGAAAGATCTGTCATTTTAAATTAAAAAACAAAAAAAGAATTACAATAAAAAAACGAGAACAATGAGAAAAAAATGATAAAATTTTTATTTATTTCTTATAAATTCACCCTTTAGAATATTTTTCTTAAAATATGTTAAAAAATAATAAATTATTTATAATTTTATTACTAAACCATTTAAAATCAATCAAGCACCTTTATAAAAAAAAAATATCATTTTTCTTATAAAGGGGTAACAAGTATAAGACAGATATGTCATTTTTTCCCCACTCTCTGTTGTTTCCCCTACTTTTTTTACTGTTTTCTATATATTTCAAAAAATACAATTATAGTGTTTTTTTTTTAAATCTTTAATAAAAAAATTTTGAAATGAACAAAAAAAATTACTAAAAGAGTTTTAAAATTAATTAAAATTTTTAATTAATCAACATTTTTCAGTTTTATTGTTAATTGAAAAAATAATTTTTATGTGATATTTAACTTAAAAAAAATTACCCCACATTTAGCGCTTCTCCTCCACTGAATATATCTTAATGCAATAAAAAATTTACAATTTACAATTTTGATTATAATTAATTATTTTTTGTATAATTTTTTCTTGAAACTGATACTTACTTCGTAAAACGCTCGTTAAAAAAAGTTTCCTTAAAATCTATAAACATCCAAAACATCAAGTAAACGTTAAAGTCTATTTTTTTTATATTTAGCTTTATTATCATCAATCAGTTTTATACAATCTTATTATTAACATTATATTTATAATACCCGTATTTTTTGCAGTAATTTTATAATCCCCAGGAAAATTATATATTATATATAATTATTATTTTTTTAGATAAAAAAATGAATATCAATAAATAAATTATATTTTGTCCTTTAAAAAATATAATATTACTGGAGATCGTTGGGATATCTTTTTTTTAATAAAATTTCTTTTATATGTAGTATATAAAACAACTTTTTATTTATTTATTAACATCATTTACAAACTAGATTCTTATCGGGAATGGTAAATTTTACAAAAAGTCTTTCCATGCATTTAAAGGCGATCCCCATTGTATATTTTTACCATAAATAATTTTTTTATACAAAAAATAACCCAATATTTCATCTTGCATACTAAGTGAACCATTATATTTATCTATTTCAAATAAAACAAACACCCTGTATATTTTTTACATTCTTTTTTTTAATCTGGTTTACAATGGATCACTGAGTATTTTTTTTTAATATGATTTATGATAAAATTGGCAATGGGATTCCCCTAGTAGGTTTACTTTACATAAACTATCAAAAGTGATGTTCAACTCAACTGGTACTAATTTTATGAGGAAAAATGGGGTGACACAGTTCAGCTAAACACACTGTATTTTGTGCGCGTAAATAGTTACTAAAAACACAAGGAGGGATTTACAATTAGTTACCTCACAATAAACGAAATATATTTTCTATAATTAAATAATAGAGACAAAAAAAATTTAAGACAACGAATTTTTTTTATCATTTGACATTTTTCACCTTAAAAAATTTAAAAATCAAAAATTTTGGAAAAAAGTTTTTTCAATTAGATTTTACATCGGATTAAAAAAATATTCAGTTTTTATAATAATGTTTGAATACGACAAACATTTATATAGAAATCGTTTTTTTACGCTAGACGCGAAATATGAAAAATGTCCCTTTAATCAATGTAAACAAGAAAAATGTTGAACTGTTTATTTTAACCTGATAATATAAAAAAACGTTAATTTAATTAATATAAAGAAGAAAAACGGTTATTTAAATGTAATAAACGTTTGTTTGAATAAGAAAATCGTTCATTTCGTCAATGCAAACAAGAGAAATGTTTATTTTAATATGATAAACATTTATTTTAACCTGTAAAATGTTTATTTAATCAATGTAAACGTTTGTTTGAACAAGAAAAACGTTCATCAATGTAAACCAGAAAACGTTTATTTTGATCTCTTAACATTTGTTAAAATAAGAAAACATTCATTTAATTAATATAAACAAGAAAAATGTTTATTTAATTAATTTGAACAAGAAAACTGTTTATTTTAATTTGATAAACGTTTATTTTAATCTGTTAACGTTTGTTAAAATATGAAAACTTTCATTTAATTAATATAAACAAGAAAACTGTTTATTTAATCAATGAAAACAAAAAAAAATGTTTATTTAAATGTGATAAACGTGTGTTTGAACAAGAAAAACGTTCATTTAATCAATGTAAACAAGAAAAATGTTTATTTTAATCTGTTATAGTTTGTTAAAACAAAAGAAACTTTCATTTAATTAATCTAAACAAGAAAAATGTTTATTTAAATATAATAAACTTTTATTTTAATCAGTTAACGTTTGCTTAAACGTGTGTTTGAACAAGGAAAACGTTCATCAATAAACAAGAAAAATGTTTATTTTAATACGATAAACGTTTATTTTAATCTCTTAACGTTTGTTAAAACAAGAAAACATTCATTTAATTAATATAAACAAGAAAAATGTTTATTTAATCAATGAAAACAAAAAAATGTGTATTTAAATGTAATAAACGTGTGTTTCAACAAGAAAAATGTTTATTTTAATATGATAAACGTTTATTTTGATCTCTTAACATTTGTTAAAATAAGAAAACATTCATGTAATTAATATAAACAAGAAAAATGTTTATTTAATTAATTTGAACAAGAAAACTGTATATTTTAATTTGATAATCATTTAATATGAAAACTTTCATTTAATTAATATAAACAAGAAAACTGTTTATTTAATCAATGAAAACAAAAAAAATTGTTTATTTAAATGAGATAAACGTGTGTTTGAACAAGAAAAACGTTGATTTAATCAATGTAAACAAGAAAAATGTTTATTTTAATCTGTTATCGTTTGTTAAAACAAAAGAAACTTTCATTTAATTAATCTAAACAAGAAAAATGTTTATTTAAATATAATAAACTTTAATTTTAATCTGTTAACGTTTGTTTAAAGAAGAAAAACATTTATTTAATCAATGTAAACAAGAAGAAAAATTATTTTAATATGAAAAATGTTTATTTTCATCTCTTAACGTTTGTTAAAACAAGAAACTGTCATTTAATCAATAAAAACAAGAAAAATGTTTATTTAATCAACGTAAACAAGAAAAATGTTTATTTTAATATGATAAACGTTTATTTTAATCTCTTAACGTTTGTTGAAACAAGAAAACTTTCACTTAATTAATATAATGTGTTTAAACAAGAAAAACATTTATTTAATCAATGTTAACAAGAAACAGATTTATTTTAATACAATAAACATTTATTTTAATCTGATAACGTTTGATTAAACAAGAGAATCGTTTATTTATTAAAGGCAAACAAGAAAAATGTCTATTTTAATATGATAATCGGTTGTTTGAATAATAAAAACGTTAATTTAATCAATGTAAACAAGAAAAATCTTTATTTTAATATGACAAACATTTGTTTGAAGAAGATGAACGTTAATTTAATCAATGTAAACAAGAAAAATGTTTATTTTAATATGACCAACGTATGTTTGAACAAGAAAAACGTTTATTTAATCAACATAAACATGAAAAATGTTTATTTTAGTATGATAATCTTTTGTTTGAACAAATTAATCAATGTAAACAAGGAAAATGTGTAGTTTAATATGATAAACGTTTATTTTAAACTGATAACGTCCCTTTAAAGAAGAGAAACGATTTTTAAAGATGGAAAAATACTAAATATTGATTTAACTATTTAGAAAAAATGTTGTGTTTAATTTGATAAAACTCACAACTAAATTAAATTTAAGAAACAAATTCGTAACATTTCTTTAAATATGAGCAACGCTTATTTGAATACAACAACAAAATGTATATGAGATAAATGTTGGATATTTTTTAAATATCAGAAACGTTTATATCAATATGGGAAATATTTTTTTAAATGGTTAACGTACGTTTGATTGTTACAAAAATTTATTTAAATAATATGAAAAACGTTTATTTAAATATTTGTTCGAAATTTTTTGAGGTAACTAATTACAAACATGCAACAGACTTTAATATAATTAAAGTCTATTACAAATTTTACAAATTAATTTTCTAGATATTTCATTTTCCGTCCTAATTTTAAATCATTCGATTCCCCGTTACGTTGATGAATGAAACATTAATAATAATAATAAATATTTAAATTATTATACATATACAATCGTTTTATCCCTTACAAATATCTTTACAAGATCTGTATTCACCTACACGAATTTCATTTAAAAATACGGTTTAAAAAATTGTACATTTTTTAAACCATTTTTTTATTAAACGAATAATTATTACTTAACAATTCCTTTCAAAAAGGCCATAACATCAAATCATTAAAAAAATTGTAAAGATTACTTAGTATATCACAAATATCGGTGAAAAATCAGTCGGGTTATTGGAAAAACATTGTAACCATTTTACACTCTTTTGGGAAAATAAAAAATCTACTACACAATTTTTTTTCATTTAAAAAAAAAATAGAAAATAATTCACCAGATTAATTTTTTTTATTTGGTAAGATCAATTTACTTAGTTAAATAATGTATATTAGTTTCTGCCCTTTCAGATATGTTCTAAATTGTGTTCATAAAAGTATTTATTTTTTTAAAAGATCATGCTGTATATAAGCATGTAAAAAAATCTATTTTAAATATTTAAATCTTTCTGAACACTTACTATTTTTTTTATTATAGTTAAAATGATCTTACTAATATATTTGTAAAAAATTACAATAAAAAGCACACCCTGTAGCTATTTTATATATCACTAAATCAAAATTTTATTTTTACAAAAAATCTGGTATTTAGTAAAAAATTAATCTGGTGATAATTTCCTTGTCAAATATTTATATATATTTTTTTTTAAATCTAATTTTTGGTGTCCACATTTTTTTAGTTGTGTCCACAGATTGGTCTTACCACGATTAAATAAAACTAAATCTAACACACAGCCTCTATAATATATATATATCATTTTTGTGTTAATTTTACTCGTTTAATTCATCAATTTCCCGATATTAGACCAGTCAAAGGACAAAATAGGAAACTTTCTTGTGGAGACTCAAAATTAACACGGCTTTTAATCATTTAATTCATCATGATTGAAAAAAGTAAAATTATACAAGAAAAAACTTGTCCATTGACTGGAAAATATTAAAATAATCTCATTACCAGGTTTAGAAAATATCAGCGAAAATGTAAGTTGTTTTTTATGCTTTCGTTATATTGTTTATTTACAAAATTAATAGATAGTCTATACCATTACTAGCCCCACTATAGGGAATTCAAAGTATTAGAGAGAGAGAGGTATAGGAAATTCAGCGTGTCAGAAAGAGAGAGCGCTATGATGTCATACCAACCATCACGTCGATGCAGAGATACGTTATGATGATAACGAACTTCCCAGTCCGAGCGTCAGATTAAATATTAAGCCAAATTCTTATCACAAATAACAGCGAGAATTAGAAATGAAATAATATGAACAATATTTAACGATTAATAATGAAAAATTATGATTTAATGTCTTTTTACCAGTGCTCGCATAAAGGAACTTCACACATCTATTAATATCGAGGCATTTATCCACATTCAAAATGAATCATTAATAATAAACTTAGATGCTACTGCGCATGTTCTTCGCTAGGTATTTATTTTACAACACACTGCGAATTCAGAATCGTTTTTCCCATAAAAATTGGACTAATAGTAACGGAGATATTTCCTAGTGCCCCTTTGACGTTGAAATTGCGCAGCATTTGTCTATATTTATTTATTATAGGTCACATTTTAAATATAGCGCAATTTTTTGCGTTCAATTTGGATGAATAGTAACGGAGATATAAGCGAAGATCCTTTTGGCGTTTGTTCTGCGCAGGATTTTTTTATACTTGTTTATTTTACGTCACATTTTAAATACATTGCGGTTTTTTTCCCATAGAAATTGGACCAATAATAACAGAGATATTACCTATTCCCCATTTTGGCTTTCGTTCTGCGCATGTTGTTTCTTTACGTAATTATTTCACGTCACATTTCAAATACATAACCGTTTTTTTTCCATAAATATTGAACGGAGATATTAACTTTTGGCTTAATATTTAATAACACGCTCGGACTAGGGAGTTCGTTATCATCGTAACGCATCTCTGCATCAACGTGATGGCGGGTGTAATGTCATAGCGTTCTCTCTTTCTGACACGATGAATTTCCTATACCTCTCTCTTTCTAACACTTGAATTCCCTATAGTGGGGCTAGTAATGGTGTAGGCTATCTACTAAAATGTGTTGACGATTTTGCTAATTTTCAAAAATCAAGATTTTATTGCCTAATAGTAGATAGGGCACCACTTTAGAACACTTGTTTCAGCACATTTTATCAAGATGGCGGGAGATTTCTGAAAGAGGGAGAGATGGTGGTTGGATGACAGAGTGAGGGGATAGAGAAGGGGTAGACTATGAGATGAGAGATAAGTGGTAAAAATGGGGGAGGTTTTTCATAAGATTAAAGTTATAATAAATCACTAAAAAATATGGTAGGATAAAAGAAGAATGGTAGCATGACAGATGACTGGTCAGATGACAAGCAGGTGGCTTGAGGGAAAACCAGTACTACGAACAATAATACTTATCAATAAATAAGAGAAAAATGATTAATGTTACAATAAACCACTAAAATTGAAAAGAAGAATGACAGATGACAGGACAAATGACAGATGACTGCATAAATGACAGATGACTAGACAAATAACAGATGACTGGAGAGAAGGCGCAAGGGAAAAACACTATGACCAAAAATCAGAAATAATCAAAGTCAATAAATAAGAGGAAAGTTGGAAAAAAGTGGGGTGAAAAAAGTGTTCTAAAGTACATCTCTACCCCATCTCTTCCTCTCTCAAACATCTCCCGCTATTCGTCGCCATCTAGAAAAAAGTGGGGCGAAAAAAGTGTTCTAAAGCACATCTCTACCCCCTCTCTCTACCCCCATCTCTCCCTCTCTCAAACATCTCCCGGTATTCGTCGCCATCTTGAAAAAAGTGGGCTGAAAAAATTGTTCTAAAGTACATCTCTACCCTTATCTCTCCCTCTCTCTCCTTTTCTCAAACATCTCCCGCTATTCGTCGTTATCTTAATAAAAGTGGGCTGAAAATAGTGTTCTAAAGCACACATCTACCCCCTCTCTCTACCCCCATCTCTCCCTCTCTCAAACATCTCCCGCTATTCATCGCCATCTTGAAAAAAGTGGACTGAGAAAAGTGTTCTAAAGTACATCTCTACCCCTCTCTCTACCCCCATCTCTCCCTCTCTCAAACATCTCCCGGTATTCGTCGCCATCTTGAAAAAAGTGGGCTGAAAAAATTGTTCTAAAGTACATCTCTACCCTTATCTTTCCCTCTCTCTCCTTCTCTCAAACATCTCCCGGTATTTGTCGCCATCTTGAAAAAAGTGGGCTGAAAAAATTGTTCTAAAGTACATCTCTACTCCCTCTCTCTACCCTTATCTCTCCATCTCTCTCCTTCTCTCAAACATCTCCCGCTATTCGTCGCTATCTTAAAAAAAGTGGGCTGAAAATAGTGTTCTAAAGCACATATCTACCCCCTCTCTCTACCTCCATCTCTCCCTCTCTCAAACAACTCCGGCTATTCGTCGCCATCTTGATAAAAGTGCTCTGAAAAAGTGTTCTAAAGTACATCTCTACCCCTCTCTCTACCCCAATTTCTCTGTCAAATATTCGTCGCCATCTTGAAAAAATGGCTGAAAAAAGTGTTCTAAAGTACATCTCTATCCCCTCTTTCTACCCCATCTCTCCCTCTCTCAAATATATCCCGCTATTCGTCGCCATTTTAAAAGAAGAGTGTTGAAAAAGTGTTCTAAAGTACTTCTCTACCCTTATCTCTCCATCTCTCTCCTTCTCTCAAACATCTCCCGCTATTCGTCGCCATCTTGAAAAAAGTGGACTGAAAAAAGTGTTCTAAAGTACATCTCTACCCCCTCTCTCTACCTCCATCTCTCCCTCTCTCAAACAACTCCGGTTATTCGTCGCCATCTTGATAAAAGTGTTCTGAAAAAGTATTCTAAAGTACATCTCTACTCCTCTCTCTACCCCCATTTCTCTGTCAAATATTCGTCGCCATCTTGAAAAAATGGCTGAAAAAAGTGTTCCAAAGTACATCCAAAGTACATCCAAAGTACATCCCCTCTTTCTACCACATCTCTCCCTCTATCAAATATATCCCGCTATTTGTCGCCATTTTAAAAGAAGAGGGTTGAAAAAGTGTTCCAAAGTACTTCTCTACCCCCTCTCTCTACCCCATCTCTCCCTATCTCAAACATCTCCCGCCATTCTTCGCCATTTTGAAAAAAGTGGGCAGAAAAAATTGTTCTAAAGTACATCTCTACTCCCTCTCTCTACCCTTATCTCTCCATCTCTCTCCTTCTCTCAAACATCTCCTGCTATTCGTCGCTATCTTAAAAAAAGTCGGTTGAAAATAATGTTCTAAAGCACATATCTACCCCCTCTCTCTACCCCCATCTCTACCTCTTTCATACATCTCCCGCTATTCGTCGCCATCTTGATAAAAGTGCTCTGAAAAAGTATTCTAAAGTACAGCTCTACCCCCTCTCTCTACCCCCATTTCTCTGTCAAACATCTTCCGCTATTCGTCGCCATCTTGAAAAAATGGCTGAAAAAAGTGTTCTAAAGTACATCTCTATCCCCTCTTTCTACCCCACCTCTCCCTCTCTTAAAATATATCCCGCTATTCGTCGCCATCTTAAAAAAAGAGGGCTGAAGAAGTGTTCCAAAGTACTTCTCTACCCCCTCTCTCTACCACCATCTCTCCCTCTCTCAATCATCTCCCGCCATTCTTCGCCATCTTGAAAAAAGTGGGATGAAAAAATTGTTCTAAAGTACATCTCTACCCCCTATCTCTACTCTTATCTCTCCCTCTCTCAAACATCTCTCACTATTTGTCGCCATATTCAAAAAATGGCTGAAAAGTGTTCTAAAGTACATCTCTACCCCCTATCTACCCCCATCTCTCCCTCTCTCAAACATCTCCCGCTATTTTTCGCCATCTTGAAAAAAGTGGGCTGAAAAAAGTGTTCTAAAGTACATCTCTATCCCCTCTCTCTACCCCTACCACTCCCTCTCTCAAACATCTATCGTTATTCATCGCCATCTTCAAAAAAGTGGGATGAAAAAATTGTTCTTTAGTACATCTCTATCCCCTCTCTCTACGCCCATCTCTCCCTCTCTCAAAAATCTCCCGCTAATCGCCGCCATCTTGAAAAAAGTGGGCTGAAAAAAGTGCTCTAAAGTTCATCTACTCCTAATTTCATATAAAAATATTTTAATGGTATAAGTTTCATCCCAGCCCCCACACTATTTTGTTCATTACAGGTAAGTAAAATAATGTGGGGGCCACGTTGAAATTTATACATTAAAACATTTTTTTAAGGCAATAATAACTTTCCGGTGTCTCAATAAATTTTTAATAAATAATTTAATAGTTAACTAGTAAATATTTGCGTTAATTTTATTTTCGGACCTAATTCATTCTCCTTTGTGTCGCTTTACCCTGGTCTTATATTGTTCACTTATAAGATCTAATAATTATATGAAAATTTGCAAAATTACAAACACAATAAATATTATTTAAATATAAAGCATTAAAAACAAATTAATTATTTTACTGTAATTATTCTAAGAGATATCCAAAACCGCTAATAGTAGTTGTATGATAATAATCAAGAAAAAAACTGGTTTATTAGATATCAGTTTTGTATAATCTCTACACAAAAATTAAGGGCAAATACATATTTTGTTGTATCACTTTTGACACAAATAAAATTATCTAGACCGAAAAAAAATATAGTACATCCGGTATAAGTCTCAGTATATATAATTAATTTATATTTCTGTAAATACCCCATTTTTGTGAAACCTTTTACATCGTACTTGCACACAATTTTCAATATTTTAGAACACGTTTTGAGCGACAAACATTTACAAATATAAAAACATCTAGAAAGTTCGTTGAGGAATATTTATTAAAGGGGTAAGGGGGGCCGCGCGAAAAGACATGGGGCGATACGATTCGACGCATGATACACTTTTTTTTTAGCACCAAATAATTCTTCTTTTTTTTTAAGAGTTAGGTCAGTCTAAAATACTAATATAGTGACGGCGAAAAGACCAAATCTGAAATATTATTTTTTTTTGATTTGGTCCTTATTCTATTTACAATTAATTTGGTTAGAGGTAATATTAAAATAATCTGCGTATGAATATTTATAAATTGGTCTATATAGAAAAAAAAGTTTTAAAACAAAAAAAAATAGTAAAAATAGCAGGGGAAAAGAGAGTGGGGGGAAAAGAGTAGTGAAAAAAGAGAGAGGGAAAAATAGTGGGGACAAAAGGTGAAAAAGGTGGGAAAAAGAGTGAAGGAATTTTTTAAATTCTAAAAAAAGAAGTGAAAAAAAATTTTAAGAATTAAGAAAACATTAAAAAATTAGGGTAAATATGAAGGAAATAAGAGCGAGGGAAAAAAGTTGGAAAAAATGGGGATAAATAGTGAAGGAAAAATCTTGGTTTAATTCGGAAAAAATGCGAAAAAAGAAGGAAAATAAGTGTAAAAAACAGTTTAAAGCATAAATAAAACATTAAAAAATCAGGGAAAAATGAAGGAAATAGGAGTGAGGGAAAAAGGAGGAAAAAGAGTGAAGGAAAAATGTTAGTTTAATTCAGGAAAAAAGGTGGAAAAAGAAGAAAAATAAGTGGAAAAAACAATTTAAGGCATAAAGAAAACATTAAAAAATTAGGGGAAAAATGAAGGAAATAGGACGAGAGAAAAAAAGGAGAAAAAATAGTGAAGGAAAAATTTTAACTTAATTCGGGAAATAAGTGGAAAAAACAGTTTAAAGCATAAAGAAAACAGTAAAAAATTACGGGAAAAATGAAGGAAATAGGAGTGAGGGAAAAAGGATGAAAAAGAGTGAAGGAAAAATATTAGTTTAATTCAGGAAAAAAGGTGGAAAAAGAAGAAAAATAAGAGGAAAAAACAATTTAAGGCATAAAGAAAACATTAAAAAATTAGGGAAAAAATGAAGGAAATAGGACGAGAGAAAAAAAGGAGAAAAAACAGTGAAGGAAAAATTTTAATTTAATTCGGGAAATAGGTGGAAAAAACAGTTTAAAGCATAAAGAAAACGTTAAAAAATTAGGGGAAATATGAAGGAAATAAGAGTGATGGAAGAAGGGAGGGAAAGGAGTGAAGGAAAAATGATTTAATTCGAATAAATGGTGGAAAAAGAAGGAAAAGAACTGGAAAAAAATTTTAAAACTAAAGAAAACATTAAAAAATTAGGTCAAAAAATGAAGGAAAAAAGAGTGGTGGAAAAAAGGAGGAAAAAGAGTGAAGTAAAATATGTTGGTTGAATTCGGGAAAAAGAAGGAAAAATGAAGGAAATAGCAATGAGGGAAAAAGTAGAAAAAATAGTGTATTGAAAATGTTAGTTTAATTCGGGAAAAAAGGTCAAAAAAAGAAGGAAAATAAGTGGAAAAACGGTTTAAAGTAGGGGAAACTATGAAGGAAATAAGAGTGAGGGAGAAAGTTGGAAAACAAGTTTGAAAACATAAAAAAATTAGTAAAAAATTATCTCTCTTTTTCTCTCAATAAAATCAAAGGTTTTTATCACAAAAAAATATCCAGTAAATATTTTCGCATATGTTATCCAATCCAAAAACAGCAAGTTTTCAACCAATCATATTTTTAATGAAATAAAGACATAAAAATTATATTTTTTAACTAAAATTAAATTAAAGAAGAAAAAAATGGATAGAACTTCAAAAATCCTTTCAAATCAGGTATCACATACCTATTCATTACATTTAAAAAATTTATAGCAATAAATGAAGACGTATTAAACCGTCTTTAATGTTTGTCTAAAAAATTAATCCTGTATATATTTTTTCTCTGATATTTTTAACGTTAAGGAAATTATTGCAAAAATCTTAAGCACAAAATCATAAAACTAATTAAATTTAATATATTAAGTGTTAAATTATTGCTGCGGAAGGGTTACCCCCCACATTTAGCCCTCCACATTTCGCCCCCACATTGCGCCCCCACGTTTCGCCTCTAACATATTTCGCCCCTAACACATTTTACCCCTACTCACACACATTTTGCGCCTCTCCCCCTCCTCGAAATTAACAAGTTGATGAAATATATATTTCATTTTAATAAAAACAGACATAAGAACAAAAAAACTAAAAATGTCAAATAAGTAATCTAAAAATAAAATAACTAAAAATATATTCTGTGAACAAAAAAAAATCGGCTGTGTCACCCCAGAACTTTCCCGGCTCGACCGTAGAGAATAGGATTATTTTAATTACAAAATACTGAACATTACATTAATTTGTAGAACACATTGAAAATAGCGAGCCGATGGTGATTGATATTTCAATGTTGATAATGGCATAAGCTGCGCATGCGCATGCTATAGTTATGATCTCCTAAAATCATGGGAATTCTGGAAAAATTTTCAGAAAATAGTTGTAGAGAATTTTATGTTTTACAACTTTGCACTGAAACATTTTGCACTTAAGTGGATAATTTACCTCCAATTTTTAAAAAATGGTAAATCATAAATTGTGTTTTTCTCGCCATCTAGCGGCGAAACAATGAGGAATTCGATAAAAAGTTAAAGAAAATTTGATGCTTTACAACTATGCACCAGAAAATTTCGCACTAAAATGCATTATTGTTTGTCCTCTAAATCAAGAAAAACTAGAGAAAACCTACATTCACATTTTTTACGAGCCCTCTGGTGGCGCAACTATTGGAAATTCTGGAAAAAGCTTGAGACAAAAGTTATAGGAAATTTTATGCTCTAAAACTTTGTACTACAAAATTTTGCACTAAAGTGTATTGTTTGTCCTCAAAATCAAGAAAAACTAGAAAAAACATACATGCACATTTTTACGCGCCCTCTAGTGGCGCAACCATTATAAAATTCTGGAAAAAGCATACGACAAAAGATGTAGGGAATTTTATGCTCTAAAACTTTGTATTACAAAATTTTGCACAAAAGTGTATTGTTTGTCCTCAAAATCAAGAAAAACTAGAAAAAATATACATGCACATTTTTACGCGCCCTCTAGTGGCGCAACCATTGTAAATTCTGGAAAAAGCTTAAGACAAAAGATGTAGGGAATTTTATGCTCTAAAACTTTGTATTACAAAATTTTGCACAAAAGTGTATTGTTTGTCCTCAAAATCAAGAAAAACTAGAGAAAACATACATGCACATTTTTTACGCGCCCTCTAGTGGCGCAACTATTGAAAATTCTGGAAAAAGTTTAAAACAAAAGTTATAGGGAATTTTATGCTCTAACATTTTGTACTACGATATTTTGCACTAAAGTGTATTGTTTGTCCTTAAAATTTTAAAAAAAGTAAAAAATTGTTACATGTGTATTTAATCAATGTCGGTCTTGAGGACCTTCTACTGTACCGATTTAAACCAAAAACTAATGGTTGCATTCCAGGTACACACCGAACCTGCATACCAAATTTTAGTTTGATTGGTCAAACGGTTCGGCAGTTATCGTGGAAGATTACACACAGACACACAGATACACAGACACACAGACAGACCATACGCTGGAAATGGTTTCAATCTTCTTGGGGGACTTCGCAGGAGCGAAACGGGCGAGGGGGCAAATGTACGGGGCTAAATGTGCCGGTATTAAATGCACAGCGTCGAAATATATGGGGCGAATGAGATAAATAACTATAAATTAAATTATATTAAACCGATTTTACTTCAAATCTGTTAATTTGTAGATCCAGAATTTAAACCAACAGAATACTTTTATAATAACTAATTTTTCTCGATATTGTCATTAAAATATTTTCTGTAGATTATCGATATCCGTCTGAAAGTCCTCTAACCACAATTTATATCCTAAAGTGCACCTGCAAATCTAATCCCACGTTCGCCCCACGTCTTTGCTAATTATAATACCCCCGATTCATAGCAGCCCGATTACGATTCTGCCACTTGCACTGCAGAATCCTAAGGTACGTTCTCCTAAAGCTAGCGTTACATAGAGCGTAACAAACCGGATTAATAGTAGAGTTAATGTAGCACAGGAAGTAGAAAAAATCCCAAACTTGAGGGGGAAGACGTGTACTCGGTGAGGTGACCGGTTTCAGGAGCACCAGGATATTGTAGGGCGTCCATGTGATGATGAAGGTGAGCAAGATGGCCGAAAGGGTTTTAGCCGCTTTTTTATCGGCTTTTTTCTCTTGGGTTTTTTTCTTTTTCTTACCGGGCGTTTTGGTGGCGTTCACTATAGGAGGTTTGCCGGCTAGTTGCTTTGGTATGATTTTGGCGTTAAGGGGGATGCGGATGTCGGGCATTGCTGAGGGGCGGCGATTAAGGTAGTTGCTTTGGTCGTTAGGGCGATTATAATCGCCCGTTTGGTGATTCCTTGCTTGAGCCTATATAATAAAGATATGATTAATTCCAACAAATTAAAATTATTTTACTTACTTCTGGTATCATTTTGATAGAAGGTCCTTCGCTGCAAGCAGCATTATCACCAGGTTCCCCTGGAAGTCGTATTAGTATCGTGTAGACGCTATCTGTAGATACAGATTTACCTGCTAGTCGGTTACCAGCCGTCGGTAAACTCCTCGAATCTCTCGCTGCTAGACGAGTTGGGGTCATGTTGGCCTGAACTAACGAATGATCGCGTTGTGTTGCGAGTCCTTGTGCATATGGATCTCTGAAAATATAAGCAATATTACTATTACTAAAATTGTAAAAATAGTTATTTTTCTACAAGCGTGCGGAAAGTTACAACTTTCCGCACGCTTTTGTAATTTTCTGCACTAGTGCGCAAAGTTGTAACTTTCCGCACTACGTTTTTACTTTCCGAGTTGTATAGAAGGAAAGTATTGCGATCATGATATTTTGGCCATACCCAGATTTTAACGAATCTTTACGTTTTGAGCTCACCTGAATCCATTTATACCATTTTTAGCATGATGTCTGTCTGTGTGTGCCTGTGTGTGTGTCTGTGTGTCTGTGTGTGTGAACACGATAGCGTCTAAACAGCTAAACCGATTTAAATGTAATTTTATATACATATTTAGGGTAGCAAGGAGACGACCTGTATAGATTTTGGAGTTAATCGTACAACCGGAAGTGACAGTTGCTATAAGTGATGACGTCATTACTAAACAAGATAGCAATAAAGTTTTACACACATATTTTTTTACGTTATAGTTTAATTCTTAAATAACCACAATAATGCATTTTTGTGAAAAATTACAGGATACGAAAGTTGTAGAACATTAAATTTTCTACACATTTTGTCATTACCGTTTTTTTGAATTCCTCATAGTTTCGCCGCTAGAGGGCGTAAAAAAAAATTATGTAGACATTTGAGACTTTTTTTAGATTTTGAAACAAAAATGGATTTTTATGAAAAACTACAAAAAATCAAAATTGTAGAACATAAAATTTTCTACAAATTTTGTCTACTTTTTTCGCATAGTTTTGCCGATAGTTTTTATTATAATTTTTAAGCAATTTTTATCTTTATTAAATTATTATTTTTTATTTAAATTTTAATATTAATTTTTTTAGAAAAATATCTTTAAATTTATAATAATTAATTATATAATTATAATTTTTTTTTAAATTTTATTACAAAAATTGTGGATTTTTTTAAAAATTGGGTAAGAAACATTTATATACAATTTTAAACTAAATTGAATAACTTCTAAAATATTGAAGTTATTGAACTGGTATTTTCACCATTCTAAAAATAATATAAAACTCTAAATTTAAAATGTATTTTAGTTTCTTAAAATTTACAATTGTAATTATTATAGCCAAAATAAAGAATTTTTTAAAAATTTTTTGTAATAAGTATAAAGTAAATGAAAAAAGTAAATAGCATATCCGAAAATAATCCAAAAGTACTATGTGTGTAAATTATTTCATAATTTTAACATAGTATTTGTAAAAGTTATAGCGATTTTTTTTTGGTTTTTCCTTATTTTCTCGTTTTTTCTCATTTTTTGTTTTTTTTTTTCTATTTCTTTCTTTCCTGATTTGTCTTATTGTTTTCTTATTTCTCAGATTTTTTAAATTTTTTTGTAATTTCTGTAATTGTTTCTAATTTTTTTGCTTTTTTTAAAATTTTTTTTTCTTGTTTTTTCCTATTCTTTCTCCTTGTTGTGTTTTTTTTCTTTTGTTTTCAGATTTTTTCTTATTCCTCTGATTTTTTTCGATTTATTTCATTTCTTTCGAATTTTGTAATGTTTTTACGATTTCTTTGGTTGCTTTTTGTTTTTTTTTCCAAATTTTTGTCGTTTTTTCAATTTTTTGTGATTTTTTCAAGTTTTTTTTCGTTTTTTGCAATTATTAGCGTTTTTTTAAATTTTTTCGTATTTTTAGTTGTTTTTTTATTAAATTTTTTGATTTTTTCGTTTTTTCCGTATTTTAGAAATTTATTTTTCTTTTTTTCCCAAAATTTTCTGATATTTCCAATTTTTCGATTATTCTAATTTGTTCTCGGTTTTTTTCTCATTTTTCTGTTTATTTTTCTGTTTTTTGTTTTTTTCTACTTTTTTTTCCCGTTTTTTTCTTGTTTTTTTTTTCTATTTCTTTCTTTTGTTTTCAGATTTTTGTCATTTTTTTCTTATTCCTCTGACTTTTTTCGATTTATATAAATTCTTTGGGATTTTTTAATGTTTTGTACGATTTTTTTGGTTTTTTTTTGTTTTTTTTTTAATTTTTCCCGTTTTTTTAATTTCTTGTGATTTTTTTGCGTTCTTTGCCATCTTTTTCGTATTTTTTGTTGGTTTTTTTTTTAAATTTTGATTTTTCAGTTTTTTCCGTACTTTACAATTATTTGTCATTTTTTTGTGAATATTCTCTGATTTTTCCAATATTTCGTGTTTTTTTTCTTCTTATTTTCTCAGATTTTTTCGATTCTTCTAATTTTTTCTCGTTTTTTTCTCATTTTCCTGTTTATTTTTTTGTTTTTAGTTTTTTTTTTCTGATTTGTTTTAATAAAAAATTTGATTTTTTTTCATTTTTTAAACAAATTTTGATCCAGAAAACATGTAATAATGTATTTTGATGTAGAAAAACTAAAATAATCGATTGAACAATTACTTTAAAATGAGTGTTCGGAAAGTTGGGTGGGATTACTCCCTCATTTTTTAACTTATAATAAAAAACAGTTTGCTAGGTCAAGTAGATATTTTTTATTCATTCGTGCCAAGCGAACTGGTTTTATCATTAAACTTTCATCGAGAAAAATTTATTATTCTATCGATTTTCTTCCAAGAAAACTCTGATTTAAACGATGTCCGGATTAAAAAATCGACTCAGTTGCGGAGAATAAAATTATTTTAAAAACAAACGGTTTTTAGGACGGAAGGGATACATGTGCATACCAAAATTCAGATCTTTAATATTTAAAAATTTAGGCGTAAAAAATAAGAATCAATGTCTTACTTGAGGACCTTCTTCTCCACTAATTTAGACCAAAAATGAATGGTCACATTCGAGGTACACACTAACCCTTCATAGTATAAACACAGACAGACCTCATTCTGGAAATGGTCTTAATCTCCTTGGGGTATCTCAAAATAGATATTTCCATCTATATTTCGATTTTTTTTTGCTCGTTTACTATACTTTCCCTTCGATAAATAAATAAATTTTTTATTCATCTGTTAAACTTACAACTTTAAAAATAGAATAAAATAGGGAAAAATAGGAAAAAACAGGGAAAAATTGAAAAAAGAGGAAAATAAAAAAGAACAGGAAAAAATAGTAAAAAAAAAACAGGAAGAAATTAAAGAAACTAGTATAAAATAGGAAAAATAAAGAAAATAAAAAAATAGGAAAAAATGGCAAAAACAGAGGAAAAAGGAAAGAAGGAAAAAACTAAGAAAAATGGAAAAAATATGGAAAAAAATAAGGAAAAGAGGACAAAATAGGAAAAAGGAGTAAAATGAAAAAATAAATTAAAAAACAGTAAAAATAGGATAAAATACAAAAAAAAAGGAAAAAATTAAAACATATAATTAAATAGGGAAAAATAAGAAAAATAGAGAAAAATAGGAAAAACAAGAAAAAATTGGATAAATGGGAAAATAGAGAAATGCAGGCAAAATTGGAAAAATGTTGAAAAATAGAAAAAAACAGGAAAAAATATTAAAAAAACAGGAAGAAATTAAAAAAAAACTAGTATAAAATGGGAACAATAGGGAAAGTAGAAAAAAATAGGACAAAAACAGAGGAAAAGGGACAAAAGGAAAAAATCAATAAAAAGAAAAACAATATGGAAAAATAAGGAAAAGAGGGAAAATATATACAAAATAGGAAAAACGGGGAAAATAAAAAACCACAAAAAATAGAAAAAATAGGAAAAACGTAAAAAATTGAAAAAAATTAAAAAATAGAATAAAAAAGAGGAAAACAGGGAAATACAGGCACAATCGAAAAAATGAAGAAAAATAGAAAATAACAGGAAAAAATCGTAAAAAAACAGGAAGAAATTAAAAACTAGTTTAAAATAGGAAAAATAGGAAAAAATCGCAAAAATAGAGGAAAAAGGAAAGAAGGATAAAAGGAAGAAAAAGGAAAAAAATATGAAAAAAATAAGGAAAAGAGGGTAAATATACAAAAAATAGAAAAAACGGGGAAAATAAAAAAATACATAAAAAAATAGTAAAAAATAGGAAAAAAGTATAAAAATAGAATTAAATAGTGAAAAAATAGGAAGAAATTACAAAAACTAGAATAAAATAGGAAAAATAGAGAAAATAGGAAAAAAATCGCCAAAACAGAGAAAAAATGAAAGAAGGAAAAAAGGGAAAAAATATGGAAAAAAAATAAGAAAAATATAGTAAATAAACACAAATAGGAAAAACGGGGAAAATAAAAAAACAGTAAAAAATATGCAAAAATTAAAAAACAGGAGAAAAATCGGGAAAAATTAAAAAAACTGAATTAAATAGGGAAAAATTGAAAAATAGAGAAAATAGGAAAAACAGATAAAAATAGGAAAAACAAGAGAAAATCGAAAAAAATAGAAAAACAGGCAAATATGGACAAAATGGGTAAAAATAGAAAAAAACAGAAAAAAATAGAAAAAAAGAGGAAGAAATAGACAAAAATAGGAAACAATAGGAAAATAGGGAAAATATAAAATAACAGTAAAAAAAATAGAAAAAATAATAAATAAACGGTAAAAAATGTCAAAAATATAAATAAAAATAGAAAACATATGAAAAAATAAGTATAGACATACACTTTAAATTTTAATTAAAACAAAAAAATTTCAAAAAATAGAAAAAAAAGAGGAAGAAATAGGGAAAAATAGGAAACAATGAGAAAATAGGGATAATATAACAAAACAGTAAAAAAATTGAAAAAAAAAATAAATAAACGGTAAAAAATGTCAAAAATATAAATAAAAAGAGAAAAAAATTTGAAAAAACAAGTATAGACATAAACGTTAAATTTTAATGATTTGCAGGAAAAAAAATGGCAAAAAATAGAAAAAAAAAACAAAGAAATAGGGAAAAATAGGAAACAATAGGAAAATGGGGAATATATAAAATAACAGTAAAAAAATAGAAAAATCAATAAATAAACGGTAAAAAATGTCAAAAATATAAATAAAATAGAAAAAATATGAAAAAATAAGTATAGACATAACTTTAAATTTTAATTAAAGGAAAAAATTGCAAAAAATAGAAAAAAAAGTGGAAGAAATCGGGAAAAATAGGAAACAATAGGAAAATGGGGAATATATAAAATAACAGTAAAAAAATAGAAAAATCAATAAATAAACGGAAAAAAATGTCAAAAATATAAATAAAATAGAAAAAATATGAAAAAATAAGTATAGACATAACTTTAAATTTTAATTAAAGGAAAAAATTGCAAAAAATAGAAAAAAAAGTGGAAGAAATCGGGAAAAATAGGAAACAATAGGAAAATGGGGAATATATAAAATAACAGTAAAAAAATAGAAAAATCAATAAATAAACGGAAAAAAATGTCAAAAATATAAATAAAATAGAAAAAATATGAAAAAATAAGTATAGACATAACTTTAAATTTTAATTAAAGGAAAAAATTGCAAAAAATAGAAAAAAAAGTGGAAGAAATCGGGAAAAATAGGAAACAATAGAAAAATAGGGACATACAGACATAAACTTCAGATCTTTTTAATACGTCTACTCATACGTGCTACTTTATCTCAGTCTGGTTTAGTTTTCAGGCACTTTAGCTCTGTTTGGTCTGGATTCCAAATACTTTAGCTCACTCCGGTGTATTATTCAGGTCTATTAGATACTTCTGATCATTAACTCTGTCAGATATGTTTGCTCTGCTCTTCAGATCTCTGCTCATACCTGCCAGAGCAGACGGTGTTGAAGACCAGAACTCATGCTATCTTGATATTGAAAGCGATGGCCCTGAATATTCTTCAGATACTTCGGCTTTATTAGGTCTGCACTTCAGGTACTTTATCTCTGTTTGGTTAAATTTTCAGGTACTTTAGCTTTGTCTTGTCTGGTCTTTAGATAATTTAGCTCTGTCTGGTATGAATTCTAAATACTTTAGCTCATTCTGGTGTATTATTCAGGTATGTCAGATACGTCTGATCATCAGCTTTGTCAGATACGTTTGGTCTGGTATTCAATGTCTGCTCATACCTGCCAGACCAATCCAGAACTGATACTATCTTGATATTGAGAGCGATGATTTTGAAGATTCTTCAGGTACTTCGGCTTTATTTGGTCTGCCCTTCAGGTACTTTACCTCTGTCTGGTTTAATTTTCAGGTACTTTAGCTTTGTCTTGTCTGGTCTTTGGATAATTTAGCTCTGTATGGTCCGGATTCTAGATACTTTAGCTCATTCTGGTGTACTATTCAAGTCTATCAGATACGTCTAATAATTAGCTCTGTCAAATACGTTTGCTCTGGTCTTCAATGTCTGTTCATACCTGCCAGACAAAACGGAGTTGAAGACCACAACTGATGCTATCCCGATCTTGAGAGTTATGACCTTGAAGATTGTTCAGGTACTTCGGCTTTATTTTTTCTGCATTTCCGGTACTTTATCTCAGTCTGGTTTACTTTTCAGGTACTTTAGCTTAGTCTTGTCTGGTCTTTTGATAATTTAGCTCTGTCTGGTCTGGATTACAAATATTGTAGCTCACTCTGGTATATTATTCAGGTCTATCAGATACGTCTGATCATCATCTCTGTCAGATACGTTTGCTCTGGTCTGCAATGTCTGCTGCTATCTGTCAGACCAAACAGAGTTAAAAGCCAGAGCTGATGCTATCCTGATATTGAGAGCGATGACCTTGAAGATTCTTCAGGTACTTCGGCTTTATTTGATCTGCCCTTCAGGTACGTTACCTCTGCCTGGTTTACTTTTCAGGTACTTTAGCTTTGTCTTGTCTGGTCTTTAGATAATTTATCTCTGTCTGGTCTGGATAATAAATACTTTAGCTCACTCTGGTGTACTATTCAGGTTTATCAGATATGTCTGATCATCAGTTCTGTCAGATACATTTGCTCGGGTCTTCAATGTCTGCTCGTATCTGCCAGACCAAACGGAGTTAAAAGCCAGAGCTGATGGTATCCTGATATTGAGATCGCGATGACCTTGAGGATTCTTCAGGTACTTCGGCTTTATTTGGCCTGCCCTTCAGGTACTCTATCTCAGTCTGGTTATTCTTCAGGTACTTCGGCTTTATTTGGACTGTCCTTCAGGTACTTTATCTCAGTCTGGTTTAATTTTCAGGTACTTTAGCTTTGTCTTGTCTAGTCTTTAGATAATTTAGCTCTGTCTGGTCTGGATGCCAAATACTTTAGCTCATTCTGGTGTATTATTCACGTCTGTCAGATACGTTTGATCATTAGCTCTGTCAGTACTCTGGTCTTCAATGTCTGCTCATACCTGCCAGACCAAACGGAGCTGAAAGCCAGAGCTGATGCTATCTTGAAATTGAGAGTGATGACCTTGAAGGTTCTTCAGGTACTTCGGCTTTATTTGGCCTGCCCTTCAGGTACTTTACCTCTGTCTAGTTTAATTTTCAGGTACTATAGCTTTGTCTTGTCAGGTCTTTAGATAATTTAGCTCTGTCTGGTCCGGATTCCAAATACTTTAGCTTATTCTGGTGTATTATTCAAGTCTATCAGATACGTCTGATCATCATCTCTGTCAGATACGTTTCCTCTGGTCTTCAATGCCTGCTCGTATCTGCCAGACCAAACAGAGTTAAAAGCCAGAGCTGATGCTATCCTGATATTGAGAGCGATGACCTTGAAGATTCTTCAGGTACTTCATCTTTATTTGGTCTACCCTTCAGCTACATTATCCCAGTCTGGTTTAATTTTCAGGTACTTTAGCTTTGTCTTGTCAGGTCTTTAGATAATTTATCTCTGTCTGGTCCAGATTCCAAATATTTTAGCTCATTCTGGTGTATTATTCAAGTCTATCAGATACGTCTGATCATCATCTCTGTCAGATACGTTTGCTCTGGTCTTCAATATCTGCTCGTATCTGCCAGACCAAACAGAGTTGAAGACCAGAACTGATGCTATCCTGTTATTGAAAGTGATGAACTTGAAGATTCTTCAGGTACTTCGGCTTTATTAGGTCTGCCCTTCAGATAATTTATCTCAGTCTGGTTTATTTTTTAGGCACTTTGGCTCTGTCTGGTCTGGATTAAAAATACTTTAGCTCTCTGGTGTATTATTCAGGTCTGTCAGATACGTCTCATTATCAGCTCTGTCAGATACGTTTGCTCTGGTCTTCAGATGTCTGCTCATACCTGCCAGAGCAAACGGAGTTGAAGACCAGAACTGATGCTATCTTGATATTAAGAGCGATGACCTTGAATATTCTTCAGGTACTTCGGCTTTATTTCGTCTGCACTTCAGGTACTTTTATCTCTGTCTGGTTTACTTTTCAGGTACTTTAGCTTTGTCTTGTCTGGTTTTCAGATAATTTAGTTCTGTCTGGTCTTGATTCCAAATACTTTAGCTCAATCTGGTGTATTATTCAGGTATATCAGATACGTCTGATTATCAGCTCTGTCAGATACATTTGCTCTGGTCTTCGATGTCTGCTCATACCTGTCAGACCAAACGGAGTTGAAGACCAGAACTGATGGTATCCTGATATTGAGATCGCGATGACCTTGAGGATTCTTCAGGTACTTCGGCTTTATTTGGTCTGCCTTTCATTTACTTTATCTCAGTCTGGTTTAATTTTCATGTACTTTAGCTTTGTCTTGTCTAGTTTTTAGATAATTTAGCTCTGTCTGGTCTGGATTAAAAATACTTTAGCTTACTCTGGTGTATTATTCAGGTCTATCAGATACCTCTGATTATCACATTGTCAGATACGTTTGCTCTGGTCTTCAGATATCTGCTCATGCCTGCCACAGCAAACGGAGTTCAAGACCAGAACTGATGATATCTTGATATGGAGAGCGATGACCTTAAATATTCTTCAGGTACTTCGGCTTTATTTTTTCTGCCCTTCAGGTACTTTTATCTCTGTCTGATTTACTTTTCAGGTACTTTAGCTTTGTCTTGTCTGGTCTTTAGATAATTTAGCTCTGTCTGGTCTGGATTACAAATACTTTAGCTCACTCTGGTGTAATATTCAAGTCTATCAGATACGTCTGATCATCAGCTCTGTCAGATATGTTTGCTCTGCTCTTCAGATCTCTGCTCATACCTTCTAGTCCAGACGGAATTGGAAGATCAGAACTGATGCTATTTTGATATAGAGAGCGACCTTAGCAATGTTACATATAATTTTAGATAAGGATTTCGCTTGAATTGTTACTGCACATTTATTACAATATGTAAACAAACTAAATTAAAGGTCATGGCATAATAGAATCTCGAAGGGATTTATTCCGAATATAGAACAATAAGAAAAAAGTTAAGGCTGTCAGATAATATAAGAATGTTTTACCTGAACAGAATTTTTAAGTATTATTTACTACGAAAGTCGCTAGCTATTTATGATTTCCCACTACCATATCACATCTGTCTCTCGGTAATAACCGCAAGAAAATAATATCTCTCGGGTATTTCCAGAATATTCCGATGCACCTCTATTGTGTCTCATCCTGTTTCAATGTGCTTCATTCAATGTAATCAACTAAGGTATTTGAAATAGGATTTTCTATGAAAGAAGTCTATTGGTTTTCCTCTCCGGGGAGCACGGCGAGTCTCGGATTTTGACGTAATTTACTTTGCGAGTAGAAACGTTGTGTCTCATATAAGAAGTGGAGAAAATTAATCTAACATATAAAAAAAATTAACCGTGAAAACAGAAACTCGTTACATCCAGTTAATTACGTTTTTAATGAAAAAAGTTTTATTAAAATGGTTATTTGCAATTTATTAAATCTTACATAGATATTTTTTCATTTAAATTACGTAATTACTTTGTAGTTAATTGCTTCAATTAATTATGTTTAATTACTATAGGAAACTCCTTGAAAATTAAATATAAACAATTAATAAAAAAAATTCTGACTTAAGGGGTGTAGATTGCAGAAAATAAATCAGTTATTCTCTTATTTTATTAGTTTCAGAGAAAAACAAACTTTTAAATTTAAATTTAAAAATTAATCACTATTAAAATTACTATAATATGATTCTTTGGTTCGGCTTACTTGGCTTTAATTATTTAAATATTTATCAAACTTTGAAGAAACTATGAATGGACTCAAATCAGGTTCCAAATTGGTCCATCGTCTACCTGGATCCTAGGATTGCTGATGAACCTCATCTCCAAGGCTTCTCCTGAAATTTAACTCCTAAATAAAACCAGACTTCTCACCCGGAGCTATTTTGGGTCGCTGATACCAAATCTGGCTTCGGCGACCGCCCTCCGGGTACCTGGTGCACCGGAATCTGGACATCGACGTCATCTCTAGGCTTATCAATAAAAACCGAATTTTCAATTTATTTGAGACTGTAATTAACAAATCAAAATCATTAATTTTAAACTCAAGAGGATAATTGCATTGTTCCTCTTTTCCTCATTAAACTGAAGAAAAATGAATTGAAGCGTTTTCCAAAGCCGATAGAGAAACATTTCTTGTTGCTTTTTTCAAATTCGAGTGAAAATCGAAATGCCCTGTTGCTAAGTGAAGAAAAATGAATTGTTGCTTTTTCTAAATTCGAGTGAAAATCGAAATTCCTTGTCGCTGAGTGAAGAAAAATGATTTGTTGCTTTTTTTCAAATTCGAGTGAAAATCGAAATTCCTTGTTGCTGAGTAAAGAAAAATGATTGTTGCTTTTTTTCAAATTCGACTTCGACAAAAAGAATAATTGTTGCTTTTTGCCAAATTTCCAAATTCGTGTGAAGAAAAATGAATTGTTGGTTTTTTTTTTAAATTCTAGAAGATAATTGCATTGTTCCTTTTTTCCTCATTTAAGTGAAGAAAAATGCATTGATGCTTTCCAAATCCAATAGAGAAAAATGCCTTGTTGCTTTTTTAAAATTCCAGTGAAAATCGAAATGCCTTGTTGCTGAGTGAAAAAAATGCATTGTTGCTTTTTTCAAATCCGACAAAAATACTTGTTGCTTTTTTCCAAATTTTAAAATTCGTGTGAAGATAAATGAATTGTTGCTTTTTTTAAATTCGACAAAAAAATACTTGTTGCTTTTTCCCAAATTTTAAAATTCGTGTGAAGAAAAATGAATTGTTGCTATTTTTAAATTCGGCAAAAAATACTTGTTGCTTTGTTCCAAATTTCCAAATTCGTGTGAAAAAAAAAGAATTGTTGCTTTTTTTAAAATTCGAGAGGATAATTGAATTGTTCTTTTTTTCCTCATTTAAGTAAAGAAAAATGAATGGTTGCTTCTTTGAAATCCGATAGAAAAAAATGCATTGTAGCTTTTTCCAAATACAATAGAAAAAATGCATTGTTGCTTTTCCAAATTCGAGTGAAAATCAAAATGCCTTGTTGCTGAGTGAAAAAAAGGCATTGTTGCTTTTTCAAATTCGACAAAAATACTTGTTGCTTTTTTCCAAATTTTAAAATTCGTGTGAAGAAAAATGAATTGTTACTTTCTTTAAATTTGACAAAAAAATACTTGTTGCTTTTTCCCCAATTTCCAAATCGTGTGAAAGAAAAATGAATTGTTGCTTTTTTCCTCATTAAAGTGAAGAAAAATGCATTGATGCTTTTCCAAATCCGATAGAGAAAAATTTCTTATTGCTTTTTCCAAATTCGAATGGACATCTAAATTCCTTGTTGCTGAGTGAAGAAAAATGCATTGTTGCTTTTTTCAAATTCGACAGGATAATTGCATTATTTTTTTTCTTTTAAAGTGAAGAAAAATGTATTGATGCTTTTCCAAATCCGATAGAGAGATATGCCTTGTTCCTTTTTCCAATTTCGAATTAAAATCGAAATGCCTTGTTGCTGAGTGAAGAAAAATGCCTTGTTACTTTTTTTCAAATTCGACACAAAAAATATTTGTTTTTTTCCAAATGTCCAAATTCGTGTGAAGAAAAATGAATTGTTGCTGTTTTTAAAATTCTAAAGGATAATTGCATTGTTCCTTCTTTCCTCATTTAAGTGAAGAAAATTGCATTGTTGCTTTTTCCAAACCCGAAAGAAAAAAATGCATTGTTGCTTTTTTACAAATCCAATTCAAAAAATGCATTATTGCTTTTTTTACAAATCTGGTAAAAAAATACAGTGTTGCTTGATCAAATCCTATAGAAAAAATGCATTGTTGCTTTTTGCATATGCAATGGAAAATATGGATTATTGCTTTTTCCAGATCCGATAGATAATTGCATTGTTGCTTTTTCCAAACCCCTAAGAAAAAAATGCATTGTTGCTTTTTACGAATCTGGTAGAAAAATACATTGTTGCTTGACCAAATACGATAGAAAAAATTCATTGTTGCTTTTTGCAAATCCACTCGAAAAAATGCATTGTTGCTTTTCCAAATCCAATTCAAAAAATGCATTGTTGCTTTTTTTACAAATCTGGTAGAAAAATACAGTGTTGCTTGATCAAAACCGATAGAAAAAATGCATTGTTGCTTTTTCCAAACCAGAAAGAAAAAATGCATTGTTGTTTTTTTACAAATCCAATTAAAAAAATGCATTGTTGCTTTTTTTTACAAATCTGGTAAAAAATACAGTGTTGCTTGATCAAATCCTATAGAAAAAATGCATTGTTGCTTTTTGCATATGCAATCGAAAATATGGATTGTTACTTTTTCCAGATCCGATAGATAATTTCATTGTTGCTTTTTCCAAACCCGAAAGAAAAAAATGCATTGTTGCCTTTTACGAATCTGGAGGAAAAATACATTGTTGCTTGACCAAATCCGATAGAAAAAATTCACTGTTGCTTTTTCCAAATCCAATTCAAAAAATGCATTGTTGCTTTTTTTACAAATCTGGTAGAAAAATACAGTGTTGCTTTATGAAATCCTATAGAAAAAATGCATTGTTGCTTTTTGCATATGCAATCGAAAATATGGACTGTTGCTTTTTCCAGATCCGATAGATAATTGCATTGTTGCTTTTTCCAAACCCGAAAGAAAAAAATGCAGTGTTACCTTTTACAAATCCGGTAGAAAAATACATTGTTGCTTGACCAAATACGATAGAAAAAATTCATTGTTGCTTTTTGCAAATCCAATCGAAAAAATGCATTGTTGCTTTTCCAAATCAAATTCAAAAAATGCATTGTTGCTTTTTTTACAAATCTGGCAGAAAAATACAGTGTTGCTTGATTAAATCCGATAGAAAAAATGCGTTGTTGCTTTTTGTAAATCCAATCGAAAATATGAATTGTTGCCAAATCCGATAGAAAGTATTGTTGTTTTTTCCAAACCCCTAAGAAAAAAATGCAATGTTGCTTTTTACAAATCTGGTAGAAAAATACATTGTTGCTTAACCAAATCCGATAGAAAAAATTCATTGTCGCTTTTTGCAAATCCAATCGAAAAAATGCGTTGTTGCTTTTTCCAAATCCAATAGAAAAAATGCATTGTTGATTTTTCCCGATCCCATAGAAAAAATACATTGTTGCTTTTTTAACAAATCTGGTAGAAAAATATATTGTTACTTGACCAAATCCGATAGAAAAAAATGCATTGATGCTTTTTGCAAATCCGAAAGAAAAAATGCTTTTGTAATCTATCTCCGCTATTAATTAACCGATTTAAACGCGGGAAACGCTAATGTATTTGAAATGTGACATAGAATAATTACATATAGTTACTGCGCACAAGGAACGCCAAAAGGATCTTAGCTTATATCTCGGTTATTAATGGTCAGATTTAAACGCGGGAAACGGCAGAATTTTTAAAGACACTTTAACCAATCAATCACAGATGGTTACCAGATTTTAGATTTAGTAAATTTATCGTAACCTATGCAGACCTTTCTTTTATTATAAATAAATTAAATGTTTATACTGCTTGCTAGTTTATTTTTCTCAGAAATTTAGAAATAAATTCTGAAGAAACATGAACAAGACTCTCGGGTCTCGCCGTATGTGGTCTCGGTATCGCCTAAATAATTTTTAAAAATGTATCGTCTCGGTTTTACGAGACGAGATGAGAAAAGTATCGTTCTCATATGAAGCCCTATTCGTCACTGTTGGAAATAAAAACGACTGTCTCACGTTGCCTAAAATTCTTGTGGATATACTTAATATAATTATTCATTATTGTAAAGAAAGTTTGTCTAATTGTCCATCTGACTTTGTGGATTAAAAAATCCCCCTTCGTGCGTTCTGAAACATTTCAAACACCGCTCGGTAACGTTCGGAACATCTACATGACTCGAGCTGCACAGGACCGGATTAAGTTATTGGGGGGCAATGGGGTGGCTCATATCTATAAATTTGCCATATTATAAGATGATTTTTGATTCGTTTGCGCGAAAACTCCCGAAGATGATATTGATGCCCAGGTTCCGGTGCACTAGGTACTCGGTTGGTGGTCGCAGATGCCAGATTTAAAATCACCGATTAAAAAAACCTCCAGGTGGGAAGGCTCGTTTCATTTTAGAGTGAATTTCAGGAAAGGCTTTGGAATTACGTTTATTAATAATCATAAGGTCCAGGTAGGCGATGGACAAATTTGGACGTCATATTCTGGAGCAACGACCTCTAAGAACTTGATTTGAATCAATTTCCGGTATTCTTAATCAAGTTATGAATTGAATGATATTTGTCAGAATGCATTTTATACTGCACAAATGCAATTTCGAATATAAACAAATTTTGGAGATTTTGGCTATTTTTGTATGCTTTATTTTCTCCAAGAAACGATAGGAATTTGTTATTTAAAAAATATTAACTTGATGATGGCTAACTTTCTCACTCTAGTCAGTATGATTGTTCTCGAATTTGTGACCAAACAAAAAAATTCTATCGGCTTTAGTGGCCGAACTAAGACTTAATTTTTAAATATTTATATAATTATTCCACTTCAACTAAATACTGACTGATTATTCTGGACTGAAATTGTTCTTTTACTGAACCAGAAGTTTAAACATGCTTTTGTGGATCTACTGTATTTGTATTCATATATAAATTTTGTTTTTAGAACCCTATTATTATTTTTTTTACGAAACTTAATTTCCCATTTATGGTTTTTTATACTTATTTAAGAGGAAGTGATACATGACAAACAGAAAGATTTGCGGGGCGTCGGGTGAAGCGGAGGTATATTATTCGCTACTGATAGGCGTGGTCTAAATACTACGAATACATTATTACTTGGTCGTCAATCCGTTCCTAGACACAAGTTTGTTACTTGTGTCCAGATGTTGATCTATGTCGAACACTTACGAGGGAGAGTCTAAATTCGGTATGGCGGTACCGTTCGTGGAACTGTAAAATAACAAAAAATAAGAGCATGTTGTAGGATAGTAAGCGAACCGTTGGCGAGTTTCGTATATAATATGCGACTGTAATAATGGCCATACGCTATTCTATTTTTTCTACTCCCATTATATATTAATTATCTTAAATGAAAAGGAACTTTTTTTACAACATATTAATTAATTAATCTTTTTTGTTATTAACTTTTAAACAATTCAAAATATTTTGACAGTTGTTAAAATAACTGTCAACTTACCTAAAAATACTACTACATGTAGTCTGATTATAAGGAACAGGCGTTTTTATCGCTGTCAAAAGGACAAATTTTATATAGGAGTTAATTTAGCATTGTGAAAATCACTATCATAATAAAATTCATGAAACAGAATTTAATCTTTTAATTAGCGTATCATTATATAAGACTATAAAATAGTTATTTATGCAACAAGTGCGTAATAGTGATACTTTTTTCACGAATGTGAATTTTGTTTGACAATCATATGAGCGAAAAAAGCACTTTACACACTAGTTGCATACAATATTTTTTCTACTACCATAATATTTATGTACAGAAATGGATTGCTCATGAGAAAAAGCTATTTTGCAAATTTTTTAAGTTAACCAGTTTTAACTTTAACTAGATTTTTGGCACATAGAATCTTGGCAAGATAAGAAACATAAGGATATTGCAAAAAAATATCGTACACATGCGCATAGGCTATTTTCCAACTTTTCTTTTACTTTAGGTATGAGGAGATTTTTAAATTGAACTCATTTGTCACTTTTTATCTTTCTGTCTTTTATCTAAAAGTAGGATAAAATATGGAAAATTAGTGAAAAGTATGAAAATTATGGCGAAATACGGAAAAAACAGGCAAATTAGAGAAAAAAAAGGGAAAAACATGAAAAAAAAAAATAGCGAAAAATATGAAGAAATACGGCAAAATAGGGAAAATAGACAAATGTAGGAAAAAATAGGGCAAAATAGGGAAAATATGAAAAACTGGAGAAAAATAGTGAAAACAGGAAAATGAGGCAGAATGAGGAAAATTATAAAAATAAAGACAAAACGGAAAAATAGTAAAAAGTAAATTAATTTGGTGAAAAATAGGCAAAATAATACAAAACGGGGAAAACAGAGAAAATTGGTGAAAAATAGAGTAAAATGGGAAAAAATACGAAAAAAATGTGAAGAAAATAAGAAAAAAAAGAGGAGAAATGTAAAAATAGAAAAAATGGGAAAAAATAGAAAAAAATGAGACAAAAATTTGGAAAAAATTGGACACAATTGAAAAAAATAGGAAAAAAGGAAAAAAGGAAAAAAGGAAAAAAGGAAAGAATATAAAAAAATCAGAAAGATATGTAAAAACGGATAAATCTGGAGAAAAATAGGGAAAAATTGGGAAAATGTTAAAATATGGAAAAATAGGACAAAATGGAGAAAAATAGGAAAGAGTAGGGCGAAATAGAGACAAATGGGGAAAAATTAGCAAAAAATAGGAACAAATGATAAAAAATGTGTCAAAATGATGAAATATATGGAAACGATAGAGTAAAACAGGGTAAAATAGGAAAAATAGGGAAAAATGGGGACAAATTGAAAAAACAGTCAAGATTAAAACTTTGAAAAAAAATAACGTTAAAAAAAAATAGAAAAGAACAGGAAAAACTGAAAAAATTTGAAAAAATCAATTAAAGCATGGTCGTACAGGTATTCAGCTAGAATTTGGTATAAAACTGTTTTATTTTTCGACACACGGAAAGTGGAAGAGGCCACGTGACTTGCTTTGTTGCCATTTAGAGAATTACCAAACGAAAATATTTATCAGAAGAGCGCATCTGTTCTACTTTTTTCAAATTTTTCTAGAGAAAAAGTGGATAGTCGTATCACTTTTACTAAAAATAATTCAAAAAAAATACCATAAACGCGCTTTCAACAATTAAATACAGAATCGATAGGTGAAAACCGCAGCTTCCTAGCTTTAATATTAACGGAGCGCCCGTCCAAAAACTATTTCAGGCAAGATAATATTTTGTATTGGCACCTCTTAATAGGGGCATTGGAAAGTTTTATTAAATTGCAGTGTCGCCTCTGTGCTGAATATACGTTCTTTTCATAATTATATTCTTCATTGTGACCACATTGCAATAATTTTTTTTTTCATTTATTTATGACAAGTAAAAGTAGAATTGTGTGTGCAGCAAAAAATTGACCAAAACAAATATAAAAATTGTTTTCATCGGTTTCTAGCTAAATTCAAACGTAAATGTTTGGTCATGTATTACTTTTATTTTTATTATTTTGAGGTTTCCTGATTTTTTTTCTTTCCTATGTACGATATTAAATAATAATAATTTAATTTTTCACGAAAATTATAATTCTTTACCCTCGTAAACATTGTAAAAAGTAAATGAAGTTCATCGCTATGCATAAATGATTAATTCCTTTGAATTCTGATAGCGGCGCCACTATCCAGATATAAAATATTGTAATGTAAGGGTTTCGTAGTCCCTAACTTTTAAAGTTTATTTTTTATAATTAACGGATGAAAAAATTTGTACGTGTTGGTAAAGATCTGATCTATGTTCCTTACCCCTCAATTTTTCGAAATTTGATTTGGTTCTTTTCTAAAGAAAATTGTGAAAATAGTAAAAAAACATGGAATTTTGCGATTTTTTTTTGAAAAAACCGAATCAAATTTCAAAATGGTGAGGAGTAAGGAACATAAATCAGATCTTTACTAACACGTACAAATTTTTTAATCCACTAATAATAAAAATTAAACTTTAAAAGTTAGGGACTACGAAACCTTTGCATCCACTATTTTATAGTATAGTACAACTTCCTCTTAACGTAAACGATTTTTTTTGAATTATGTATGTAAATATTATTTCAGATGTAAAATATTTATTTGGGGTTATAGGTATTTTTCTTTTTATTTAATAAAATTTTTATATTACCTGATTACGTTAAGTGACGTACACCTCGAGACGGAACTCTGCAACGGCGTATCGAGGGAAACAGGAGTGATACACCCCTGTCCCTGTTCGCTGGGACTTTCCTCCTCAGTGTCGCTGTCCTCTCTACCCGAGTGCCACCACGCTACGCACCATTCCCGGATGCGCCAGATACCAGCCACCCATCCTCGACGACGTTCTGATACCAGAATTGCCTAATAAAAAATTTATATTAATATATCATGAATCGCAAGACAAAATTTTCTTCTGTCATGAAAAAATTTAGATAAATCTATTATTTTGTCTACTTTTCTTAGTAAATGTAAACAAAAAGTAAATTCATAATTATTATCTGACCAATTTTTTTTTACTAAATTATGATCTATTTGTAGCAAAACAGATTTTTTTAAAAGGTTTTAAAGAATTCAAAAATTGCGAGATTTCAGAAAAATGACAAATCCTCAATTCCAAGACCGTTTCAGAAAAGCTTAAAAATTTCAAGAAAACGTTAAAAATTTAACTAATTTTCAAGTTTCAAAAACAACTGTCGAAATTTCAAAAAAATGTCAAAAAATTGTAAAAATTTTAATTAAACATCTAAAATTTCAAAAACTTCAGAATTTTATATCAAATTTCAAAAAATTCAAAAATTGTGAATCCGAAAAATGATAAAAAAAATTATTTCAAAAAAGCTTGACAATAAAAAAAAGAGTTTGTTGTTAAAATTTCAAAAACAAAACTGTCGAAATTTCAAAAAAATGTCAAAAATTTGAAGATTCAAGAATTTCACATTTCAGAAAATTTGAAAATTTCAAGTGCAAAAATTACAAAAATTTTAAAAAAGGTTCAATAATTTTGAAAATTGTACAGAATTAAATATATAAAATTTCAAACGGAATTTTTTATAAAATTTCAAAAAGTTCATAGTTTGTTTGTTGTCAAAATTTCAAGAAAACGTTGAAAACAAATCTGTCGAAATTTAAAAAAAATGTCAAAAATTTAAATATTTGATGATTCCAGAATTTCACACTACAGAAATTTGAATATTTCAAGTGCAAAAATTACCAAAAATTTCAATAAATGCTTCAAAAATTTTGAAAATTGAACAAATTTTAATTAAACTTCTAAAATTTTAAAAACTTCAGAATTTTTATCAAATTTCACAGAAATCAAAAATTGCAAGATGTCAGAAAAATGATAAAAAAGTCTTCAATTCCAATATTGTTTCAAATAAGCTTGAAAATTTCAAAAAAAATTTGTTTGTTGTCAAAATTTCAAAAAAAAAACGTTCAAAATTAACTAATTTTTAAGTATCAAAAACAAAACTGTCGAAATTAAAAAAAATGTCGAAATTTTTCCAAATTTGAGGATTCAGGAAAATTTCAAAAAAATGTTAAAAATTAAAAAATTTCATGATTCAAGAATTTCACATGTCAGAAATTTCGAAAATTAAAAACAAGTTTTAAAAAAAGCTTAAAAAATTTGAAAATTGTAAAAACTTGAATTAAATATCTAAAATTTCAAAAACTTCAGAATTTTTTATCAAATTTCACAAAATTCAAAAATTGTGAAACAGAAAAATAATAAAAAAAAATTGTTTCAAAGGAGCTTGAAAATAAAAAAAAATGAGTTTGTTGTCAAAATTTCAAGAAAACGTTGTAAATTAACTAATTTTCAAGATTCAAAAACAAAACTGACGAAATTTCAAAAAAATGTCACCAATTTAAAAATTTCATGATTCAAGAATTTCACATTTTAGAAATTTCGAAAACTACCAATGATTTCAAAAAAAGCTTCAAAAACTTTGAAAATTGTAAAAATTTTAATTAAATATCCAAAATTTCAAAAACTTCAGAACTTTTTATAAAATTTCAAAAAGTTCAGAGTTTGTTTCTTATCAAAATTTCAGTAAAACGTTGAAAATTAACTAATTTTAAAGTTTCAAAAACAAAACTGTTCAAATTTCAAAAAAATGGCAAAAATTCAAAAATTTGATGATTCAAGAATTTCACATTACAGAAATTTTGAAAATTTCAAGTGCAAAAATTACCAAAAATTTCAATAAAAGCTTCAAAATTTTAGAAAATTGTACAAATTTAAATTAAACATCTAAAATTTTAAACATTTCAGAATTTTTTATCAAATTTCACAGAAATCCAAAATTGCAAGATGTCAGAAAAATGATAAAAAAAGTCTTCAATTCCAATATTGTTTCAAAAATGCTTGAGAATTAAAAAAAAAAACGAGTTTGTTGTCAAAATTTGAAGAAAACGTTGAAAATTTAACTAATTTTCAAGTTTCAAAAATATAACTGTCGAAATTTCAAAAAAATGTCAAAAATTTTAAAATTTTATTATTCAAAAATTTCACATTTCAGAAATTTCGAAAATTTTAAGTGTAAAAATTTCAAAAAAGCTGCAAAAAATTTGCAAATTGTACAAATTTGAATTAAATATCAAAAATTTGGAAAACTTCAGAATTTTTGATCAACTTTGAAAGAAATCTAAAATTGCGAGATTTCAGAAAAATGATAAAAAATGTCTTCAATTCCAATATTGTTTCAATTAGGCTGAAAATTCCAAAAAAAAATTGTTTGTCGTCAAAATTTAAAAAAAAAACGTTGGAAATTAACTGATTTTTAAGTTTCAAAAACAAAACTGTCGAAATTTAAAAAAAATGTCAAAAATTTAAAAATTTGAGGACATTTCAGAAATTTTGAAAATTTCAAGTGCAAAAATTTCAATAAAAGCTTCAAAAATTTTGAATTTTCCCATTTTACTTGATTTTATCCTCCTATTCCGTTTTTGAAATTTTTTCCTATTTGTTTCCTTCACGGTTTTTTTCTATTACTATTGTTTCGTATTTTTTCATATTTTTTCATATTTTTCCATATTTTTTCTGATTTTTTCCTATTTTCATTATTTTTTCCTAGTTTCCTCTTTTTCACTGTTTTTTTTCCCTATTTTTCCCAATTATTCACCAAGTTTTACTTATTTTCCCATATTTTTTCGAATTTTTCCTATTTTTTCCTAATTTTTCTTTCCCGGCTCACCTCTTAGAAGGGAAAGTATTGTGAACGAGCTAAAAAAAAATTCGAGATAAAAACGGAAATATCCATTTTTGGGTCCCCTGAAACGATCAAGACCATTTCCAGATGGCAGTCGGTCTATCTGTCTGTCTCTCTATCGGTCTGTCTGTCTGTGTATATTTGTGTGTATTCTTCCACGATAGAGGCCACACGTTTAATCCGATTGAGCTGAAATTTGGTATATGGGTTTGGGTTACCCGTCGGAAGAACCCATTAGTTTTTGTACGACATCTATCAAACGGAAGTATCACTATCAAAAAATGACAGATGCAATATATCACGAAATTGGACTTGCAATATGTCATTTGAAAGCCCTTGAAAAACTCTATTCAGAACAGTCAAAATTATTTCTCCAACTGTCACCTGTCAAAAATAAAAAAATGTCAAAATTTGAAAATTCAGCATTAAATATCTGAAGAAGTATTAATCCGATTGGGCTGAACTTCGGTACAGGGGTTTGGGTTACCAGTTGGAAGAACTCATTAGTTTTTATATGACATGTGTCAAACGGAAGTGTCACTATCAAAAAACGACAGATGCAATATGTCACGGAATTCGACTTGCAATATGTCATTTAAAAGCCCTTCAAAAATTCTATACAGAACAGTCAAAATTATTTCTCCAACTGTCACCTGTCAAAATAAAAAAATGTCAAAAGTTGAAACTTTAACATTAAATCTCTGAAAAATTATTCGTGGATACTCGTCGGGAAAGTTTTGGGGCGACACATCCGATTTTTTTTCTTAATCTTCTGTTTTTTTCTTTTTCTGATGTTTTCATATTTTTCCCATTTTATTTATTTTTTTTTATTTTTCATTGTTTTTTCCTATTTTCCTTTATTTTTTCCTCTTTTTCCCTGTTTTTTTCTATTTTCATTTAATATTTTTACAGTTTTTTATGTTTTTCAACATTTTTCTGCATTTTTCATATTTTTCCCATTTTCTTTCCATTTTCTTTATTTTTCTCTACCACCATGTTTTTTTTTATTCAATTGCTTCAAGTCGCGGTTTTAAATGTTCCTATCGATCTGTCTTAAAAATAGAATAATATTAAGGTCTTATTAAATATAATTTTTTGTAGTATGACTTGAAGATGATTTGAAATAAATTAGGTTACAATTAAAAGTCTTATTTGACCGTTTTTTTAAGCTCTTAAGTGATTTAATCTCTAAACTAATATAGAATAAATTAAATTTCAGGATATAAATAAATATATATTTATTTAGCTATTCTATTTGGTATAAAAATATAAAAACATGCAATAGTCAAATAGCTCTAAAATTAATACATTTTCCATTGTTTGTTGAAAATGAATTGTTTTGTTTTATTACCAAAAAATATAAAAGTTCACAACATGCTGCAGGCAACTAAATTTAGCAGTCTATTTAAATATTTTCATTTTCAAATCCATGCTAATTGATCATAAAAATCAAAAACAATTCTACTTTATTTTAAAATTCAAATATATGCATAAATAAATCCAAATATTGCATATTATACTGTTATTTAAAAAATATATAAATCCATTTATTTATTAAATAATTATTAACAGAATTAGAGCATGCTGTAACTAAATATATCTGTAAAAAAAATAAGAATAAAATTAAAATAAAATAAAAAAATACATACCAAACATACAATTTTCTTCAAAATTAACTGAAACAAAAAGAAAACATAACTAGACTACTAATCATTCTATCATTCCTATCATGCTTTAACTAAATTAATAATCCAGCTATATCGGATATTAATTTTATTATACTAAATCATAATAATCATTACAGTCGCATTCATAATTAAATAAATATAAAACTATTCATTTTCTATTAAAAAAAATATTAGTAGATAGGTCACCACTATAGTACACTTTTAGATTTCTAAACCCTAAAGGAGAAGTCATAATACGGATCTGTCTTTTTGTCCGTCTATATATCTGTCTGTCCGTCTGTCCGCATTTATAACTCAAAAACGAAAAGAGATAGAAACAAACGGTCAACGGTAACAAACTCAGCATACCTTGAATAGCTCCCAAACAGATTTTCAGATTTCCGGTTTCAAAACTGGTTTTACAAACAAAAACCGGAAGTGATACTACCGGCTTCAAAAATAGCATTTTGACGTGAAATTTACTACTGAATCGATATTAGAAAACCGATTTGAGATATCTTTTATGGTTCATGAGATAATCGCATTTGTGTTTAGAAGTCGTCACGTGTCTGCTAACGCGCAGGCGCTTCAGACTTGTTTCAAGATGGCGGCGAATGGCGAGAGATTATTAAGAGAAAGGAGAGGTTGATGGTGGTAGAGACTGGTTGTAGAAAGACGAGGGATGGAGATGGGGAAAGAAGCAGAGATTGACAAATGACAAACGGACAGATTGACAAATGACAGATGTACAAATGATAGACGGACAAAAGACAGATGTACAGACGCACAGATGAATGAACAAACGTTTAGACGGACAGACAGACACACAGACGAAAGAATGCTTATACGAACGAACACAGAAAGGCCTTCAGCTACTTGAGCTCTAGTTACCGGTTCTGTCCTCTCTGCTTCCTCTGGTGGAACTGTCAGACCGGTAGTGACGTACTTCAGGTCTATCAGGCCCTTCTGCTGTGTCAGGATGCTCTAACCAAGAAATTTTGGGATATGTCTTCATCCAATTGGTTAAGCTTCTCTATTTTTGGACTAAAGTGAATAGTCTTATCGCGTCTCGTTACTTAATTAATTTTTGGTTCGTATTACATCAAACGGTAGCCATATTGTATTGAATTGAAGCGAAAAGTAAATAAGCGAAATTAGTTTGTGGCCTATTAATATTTCTAATGACAGACAAAATGTCAAGTGACGTTTTTCAAGAGGTAGTTTACCGTTGAGATTTTAGTGAGATCTCATTGTTTATACGAGAAAACTGGCAAAAAAAAATGTTAAAATGTATTCTTGTGTCTATAACAGTCTTAAAATATTTCTCCTAATTTAGGTTATTTGTGATTTGGATTCTAATAAAAAAAATTATTTCGTTCATCTGTGCGTCTGTCTGTCTGTCATATATACATCTGTCATTTGTCCATTTCTGCTTCTTCTTCCGCCATCTCCATCCCTCTTCTCTCTACAGCCCGTCTCTACCACCAGCAGCCTCCTCTTTCTCTCTAAATCATCTCCCGCCATTCGCCGCCATCTTGGTAACCAATCTAGTAATATTTATCATAAGAAAGTTTTAATGGCTATTAAGACACTCATCTACAATTCGTGCCGTAATTCTGATACTCGTGTATTAATAGTTGTCATTAAATGCTTAAATAATAGTTTTATAGGAAAAATGTTGATACAATTGAATTCATTATATTTCCCAAAAGCTTTATAAACTTCTTTTTCTCTATATAATTTTATTAAAATCGGAAATAAAAAAAAAATCGTTTCGAAATTTTTTTGTGAAAAATAATCCTTAAGATTTGAACAAAAATCGACAGTAGCGACGTTATTTTTTTAAAATAGTTTAGTTACTATCTATCTCTAAATAGTATCTAAAAAATTTTTTGTTTTAATTTTGTAATGCCCAATTTTTTTATAAAAGTGGTGAGAGCGCTATCCGCATATACAGGGTGAGTTATAACTGATTGGACCAAATATGCCTTAATAAAATGTTGCCGTGGAAAAATATACAGGGTGTTTTTGATTTTTTTCCGTTTTTTTAAAGTTTAAACAAGAGTATCAATATTATAAAAAATGTTTATATCAAATTTTTCAATAAGTATCACTAAAAATTTTCGTCAGAAAAAGTTTTGACCCAATTTCATCATAAGGAAACATCCACGTGGCGTTGCCTGTAACAAAATGTAAAATAATAAATAGAATAGTATTCGTTAATTTCAGCCATTTTTGATAAAACTGCAATTGAATATTTTAACACAGGTGGCGCTGTAAGAAAATGTAAGATAATAAAAAGTAATATTCCTTCTTTAATGTTATGCCTCTGTGCCGATTTTAATAAAAATTTATAAAAAAAACGGAAAAATAACACCCTGTATATTTTTGTACGACAACATTGTATTCAAACATATTCGGTCCAATCGTCATATTTTGGCCCGCCTTTTATTCCGTTCAATTTGAACGAATAATAACAAAGTTACATATATATTCTGAGTCATATTTCAAATATAGCGTTGTTTCCCGCTTTCAATTTGAAGCAATAATAACGAAGTTTGACCTTAATGCCCTTGAGTCTTTGGTTCTGTCCATGAGTTTTGTTTACGTATATATTCTACATCACATTTATACTACAATAGCGTTTTCCGCTTGTAATTTGGACTCATAGTAACCAAGTTAGATCCTAATGCCCTTTTGTCTTTTGATCTGCATATGTTTTTTGTTTACGAACTTATTCGACATCACATTTATAATACAACGAAGTTTTTTTCATTAAAATCGGACCATTATTAGTGGAGAGATACGTTTGTACCCTTTTGTCTTTCCTTCCGCGGAAAATTTTTTTACGTATTGATTCTACGTCACATTTCAAATATAGCGCCGTTTACCGCGTTCAATTTGAACCAATAGCAACGATGATATAAGAAAAGGTCCTTCTACGCAGTATTTTTCTTTACGTATTTAATGTCATATTTCAAATACACTACCGTTTCCTGCGTTTAAATCGGACCAATAGCAACGAAGATACGAATTTTCCCGTCCCACTCCCGGCACCTGCGGAGGTCGCTGTCGGATAGTAACCGAACTAGCTAAAATTGTATTAAAGGAAACTATACAGCTGAGTAGTAGCACCCTTAGTCGGATAGTAGCCGAAATAGCTAAAATTTTATTAAAGGAAAATCTGAACAATAATGAGTTTATCTCATCTTTCAGGCTCCTCAATTCTTGGAATAATAATAATATTTGCAATGATATTTAAAGAATGAACAATACGTCTTAGTTAAGCAGGAAACTGCAATGATTAAAATAAGATAAAATATAATGATAATGGGTTTATATGCACGTGTTGTTATCAATAAGATAAGGAAACATGGTAATATTCTTGACAAATATTTATTGCGTAATTTTTAACTTTAATAATTATTCACAATAAAATATATTTAAAGATTTAAAATTGGTTTATTTATTAAATTAAAAGTATTTTCGAACGTTCAAAACTATGATACTTAGAAACGGCTTTAAATTTTTCGTTAGGTATTTAATCTATGAGGTGTCCCAATTAAAATAGCGTTTGTCCCACCTAAATCAGACTATTAATAACGATGTTAGACGCTAATGCCCTTTTGTCATTCTTATTTTGAATGGTGTTTCTTTACGTATATATTCTACATCACAATGGGGAATTCAACAAAAATATAACCTCACGTTTTTTCTTTATTAACAGTTAGAGTTAATCAAATAGAACCCATTGAGTTTAATTATCTACCTTAATTTGAGCTAGATTTTCCAATAAATTAATTTAAAAATTCAAATTTCTAATTATTTGAATATGCCGCCATTACGATCGTGACGTCACTTATGTGTAATGAAGTTACCGTCAAACCATTAACTGTAAATGGGTAAAGAAGATAATAAGAATGAATAACAGCTGTTAAATCTCACTTATACAGACAAAGATGGAAAAACCCAGTATATGATAATTGGATAAAGATGAAAACTTGGACCTATCCACTGTGAATTTGCATTCAAAATCGAGAGAGATAAATAGATATTAGATTCCGCTGTTAGATAAAGAAAACGACTATTTTAACGAGATCAGGTAATAATTAGCTCTTTGGTACATAAGTGCTGGGCACAAGCGTTCCTGATTAAGTGAAAGGTCGCGTCCGCGTCTGTTTACTGCATAGTTCACTGTCATTGTTGTAGTTTGTACTCTGTAGATTTGGTTGAGGTTGATAATTTTCCGTGTTTATTTGTATTTGTAAAGATACGTAAACAAAGGCAAAAGTAAACACAATTGAAAATATATTGACCAAACGACACATTATAAGCAAACGTCATCTGTATTAGAAAATGTCAATTTTATTTAGAGAAACTATCCACGTTAATATTATGCTGCAGCTATTGCACATTAGTGACGTAGGTGAATTACCAGTTGCATAGATGCAGTAATATTTAAATATCAATTTTTTCATGTTAAATTAAAGAAAAAAACAGAAAAAACGATTTTTTATTATTATAATACAGTACCATTTGTCCCGCCCAAATCTGCGTCAAATTTCGTCAAATTTCTGCGTCAAATTTCAAATTTACCACCTTTTTCCGCATTCAATTTGAACCAATAATAACAAAGTTTGATCTTAAGGTCCTTTTGTCTTCCGCGCATAATTTTTGTTTATGTATTTATTCTACGTCACATTTATAATACAATGCCGTTTGTCCTGTGTAAATCTAACTACTAATAACGAGGGCGCTAATGATTGAGGATTGAAAATGGCGGTGCGTTGCATACTACAACTTTGTTCACAGCGCCACCACCAGCGCCATCTATTGGTCATTTCCGTAAATTATCCAGCTCTGTCTTAGTTTATCTACTTATAATTTATGACATTTATTTTATCAAATTCCACACGGTACAAAGTAAGTTATTTAATTTTAAACTTTTAACCAATCGTGACAGATCAAAATTTAACATTATTCAAATCTTTAAGGTAGTATTATTTATATGTAGAGCGATCAATTTTTTTTTTTATTTTGGTTAGAATTTATTTTCATTACAGTATATTAAATGGAATAGAACGATTTCTTTGTAATTTTTGAATTCGTATTGAATTTTTCTGTGGGTCAATTTAAATCTTAATAACAATATAGATGATTAGCGCTTTCGCCATGTTCTTTTTTTTACTTTCCCGGACCCATCAAAGGGAAAGTAAGGTGAACGAGCAAAAAAAAATCGAGATATCGATGGAAATATCCATTTTGAGGTCCTCTAAGAAGATTGAAACCATTTCTAGCGCATGGTCTGTCTGTGTGTCTATGTGTAATCTTCCACGATAACTGCCGAACCGTTTAACCAATCAAGCTGAAATTTGGTATGGAGGGTCGGTGTGTGCCTGGACTGCGACCATTAGATTTTGGTTTAAATTGGTACAAGAGAAGGTCCTCAAGACCGACATTGATAAAATGCACATGTAACAATTTTTTACTTTTTTTAAATTTTAAGGACAAACTATACACTTTAGTGCAAAATGTTGTAGTATAAAGTTTTAGAGCATAAAATTCCCTACAACTCCTGTCTGAAACTTTTTCTAGAATTTCCAATAGTTGCGCCACTAGAGGGCACGTAAAAAATGTGCATGTATGTTTTCTCTAGTTTTTCTTGATTTTGAGGACAAATAATTCACTTTAGTGCAAAATGTTGTAGTACAAAGTTTTAGAGCATAAAATTATCTACAACTCTTTTTTGAAACTTTTTCTAGAATTTCCAATAGTTGCGCCACTAGAGGGCGCGTATAAAATGTGTATGTAGGTTTTCTCTAGTTTTTCTTGATTTTGAGGATAAACAACGCCTTTTAGTGCAAACTTTGTTCAAAGTTGTAAAGCATCAAATTTTCTTTAACTTTTATGTTTAACTTTTTATAGAATTCCTCATAGTTTCGCCGCTAGATGGCGAGAAAAATACACATTTAAAATTGTCCATTTTTTTAAAATTGGAGGTAAATTATGCTCTTTAGTGCAAAATGTTTTAGTGCAAAGTTGTAAAGCATAAAATTCCCTACAACTATTGTATGAACATTTTTCCCGAATTCCCAATAATTTTCACACTTGATTTTTGGAGATCATAATTGTAGCAGTGTGATATACAACGTGCGCATGTGCAGCTTATATCATTACCAACATTGAAATATTAATTCACCATCAGCTCGCAATTTTAAATGTGTTCCACAAATTAATGTAATGATTAGTATTTTGTAATTAAAATAATAATAATAATAAATAACATATTCTCTACGGTCGAGCCGGGAAAGTTCTGGAGTGACACAGCCGATTTTTTACATGTTCTAGACTTTTAAGATTTAAGATTTTTCATAATTTTGATTTTTTTCACAATTTTAGATTTTAATTCTTTCTGTTTTTCTCTTGTTTCTTTTTTTTTCACTTTTCTTTTTTTGTCGCTTTCACGTTTATTATTTTTTTCTTTGGTTTTTTTTTATTTTTCTAAATTTTTAAACCAGAAGAAAGTTTTCTTATGCAAAATACATAATTTGTATGGCGGGTACTAGAAGAGCCATTCCGATCCTGCTCAATGACAATATTTTCTTTTTTAATGCAATTTTCGAAATTTTTAAGGTTTTTATTAAGATTTTTTTTTACATTTTTCAATTTCTTTACATTTTTCACAGTTTTTTTAAAGTTTTCATGTTTTTGATTTTTTTTCATAATTTTAAGATTTTAATTTTTGCTGTTTTTCTCTTTTTCTTTTTTCATTTTTCTTTTTTTTGTCGCGTTCACATTTGTTATTTCTTTCTTTGATTTTTTTTTTATTTTTTCAAAGTTTTCATTAAGATTGGTTTCCATATTATTTACATTTTTCAGACTTTTAACTTTTTTATGATTTTTCATGTTTTTCATTTTTTTCATAATTAGGGATTTTAATTTTTGCTGTTTTTATCTTGTTTATTTTTCATTTTTCTTTTTTTTTTTTGACTTTCATATTTGTGATTTCTTTTTGTTTCTTTTATTTTTCTAGAATTTTTTTTCCATATTTTTTACATTTTTTACACTTTTAAGATTTAAGATTTTCGATATTTTTGATTTTTTCACAATTTAAGATTTTAATTTTTGCTGTTTTTCTCTTGTTTCTTTTTTTTCACTTTTCTTTCTTTTGTCGCTCACACATTCATAATTTTTTTTTTGGTTTTTTTTTTTTATTTTTCTAGATTTTTAAACCAGAAAAAAGTTTTCTTATGCAAAACACATAATTTGTATGGCGGGTACTTGAAGAGCCATCCCGATTCTGCTCAATGATAATATTTTCTTTTTTAATGCAATTTTTGAAATTTTTTAAGTTTTCATTAAGATTTCTTTCCATATTTTACTTTCCCGGACCCATCAAAGGGAAAGTAAGCTGAACGAGCAAAAAAAAATCGAGATATCGATGGAAATATCCATTTTGAGATCCCCCAAGAAGATTGAGACCATTTCCAGCGTATGGTCTGTCTGTGTGTCTGTGTGTAATCTTCCACGATAACTGCCGAACCGTTTGACCAATCAAGCTGAAATTTGGTATGGAGGGTCGTTGTGTGCCTAGAATGCGATCATTAGATTTTGGTTTAAATTGGTACAATGGAGGGTCCTCAAGACCGACATTGGTTAAATATAGATGTAACAATTTTTCGCTTTATTTAAATTTTAAGGACAAACAATACATTTTACTGCAAAATATTATAGTACAAAGTTTTAGAGAATAAAATTCTTTATAACTTTTGTTTCAAACTTTTTCCAGAATTTTCAATAGTTTCGCCACTAGAGGGCGCGTAAAAAATATGCATGTAGGTTTTCTATAGTTTTTCTTGATTTTGAGGACAAACAATATACTTTAGTGCAAAATTTTGTAGTACAAAGTTTTAGAGCATAAAATTCTCTATAACTTTTGTCTCAAACTTTTTCTAAAATCTTCAATAGTTGCGCCACTAGAGGGCGCGTAAAAAATGTGCATGTATGTTTTCTCTAGTTTTTCTTGATTTTGAGGACAAACAATGTATTTAGTGCAAAATTTTCTTGTGCAAAGTTGTAAAGCATCAAAAATACACATTTAAAATTCCAACATTGAAATATTAATTCACCATCAGCTCGCTATTTTTAATGTGTTCCATAAATTATTGTAATGCTTAGTATTTTGTAATTAAAATAATAATAATAATAAATAACATATTCTCTACAGTCGAGCCGGGAAAGTTCTGGGGTGACACAGCCGATTTTTTAAAGAAGTGTGAAGAGACCAGCTCAGCCTTGTTTAACCATCCATAAATGAGTCCCAATCGACGTAATTATTGTCTTTTAGTTATGAAACTAACATTACCAGACGTAACAAGTGCCTTTTTGGCAAGTGAAACTAACGACAATGACCAGAAGCGATAGTGGAAAAGGACTTCTTGTAACCCCCTGTAAAAATCATTGTTGCTTATTAGAATTGAATGCAATTTTTGTATAGGAAGTCCTATAGCCACTTTATCGAAGGCTTCTTTGCGGAAAAGAAGAAGAGATCAAGGGATAAGCGATTAATTTTGTATTATACATGGGGCTGCAAGAAGTCCTCTTTTACTACCGCTTCTGGTCTTTGACTCGCCGTCCAAAATGGTACTCATTACGTCCACAAAAGCAATAATTATATCTAGGGGTGGTTAAACGAGGCTAATCTAGTATCTTTACAGTTAAGGGTACTTCTCTTCGGCTAGGGGTTCTACTTGAGAGAACTCGATGGACATGGTCCAGAACCGGCATAGGTGTACTACTCGCAATTTAATTGTTTCCTTTAATTTTCTATGACGACATTTCTACACTAATTATGTTATTTTTAAAAAATATCTTTGGAAAAAAATTCCTTTAAAAACTCTTGCTACCTTAATTTTTTTTAAATGTTTTTAAAAAAAATGCTGTTAAAAAATTTGTGCCTTAAAAAATTGAGCCTAAAAATTTTTTTTTGTTTTTAAAGAATTATTTGCGAACTGTAAAAAAAGACCTTTTCGAAAAAAATACCTTTGAAGATAAATAAAAACCTTCTAACATAAAAAAAATTGCTTTTAAATAGAAAAAACCCTTTAAAAATGTGAATTTAAAAAAAATTCCCTTATACAAAAATGTTTAAATTCTTATTTCTTAATATTTTTGAGGTGCAAAATGGGACAGGATGGCTATTTATTACTATTATTATTTTATAATTAAGATTAAGTTTTGGTTTTTCCTTCTTCAGATGTACCAGAAAAAAATTTTGTCCATCGTAAAATACAATTACATTTAGTAATTTGATATAAGTAGAACATTAGATTAAAAAAAAAATGAGGGGGTAATCCCACCCAACTTTCCGAACACTCCTAGTAAAGTAATTGTTTAATCGATTGTTTTAGTTTTTCTGCATTAAAAAACATTAACTATATTACCTATCGAATGGTATAAATCCCATTTTAATATCTTTAATATTTTTAAAGTTATTCATTTTTTAATAATATTTTGAAAAAAATCACAATTAAAGAGTTGTTTACTACAAATTTAATGATAATTTTTTTTAAATTTTTAATATTAATTTTAGCCTTAAAAAAAATTAAACCCAATTTTGAATAATTTTAAAAACAATAAAGAATTAATATCTCATTCAATTATATTCAAAATGGGAAACAGACCTTTTTTAGGTTTTCTGGATCAAATGCATAATGCATAAAGTTGGTTTAAAAAACTAAAAAAAAAAAAATCAAATTTCTTGTCACAAATTCATGGGTAAATCCATTGAATTGTTTTAACTTTTTTCATTTTTTGCTATAACTTTTACAAATACTATGTTAAAATTATGAAAAAATTTACACACATAGTACTTTTGGATCTTTTTCGAATATGCTATTTACTTTTTTCATTTATTTTCTACTTATTGATAAAACGAAATTACAAAAAATTAAAAAAAAATTATTTATTTTGGCTATAATAATTACAATTCTAAATTTTGAGAAACTAAAATTCATTTTGAATTTAGAGATTTATAGTATCTTTCTATTGGTGAAAATCCCATTTCAGTAACTTTAATGTTTTAGAAGTTATTCAATTTAGTTTAAAATCGTAATATAATTTTAAATGTTTATTAGCTAATTTTTAAAAAATTCACAATTTTTGTAATAAAATTTTGAAAAAAATTATAATAATAAAATTAATTATTAAAAATTTAAAGATATTTTTTTTTAATTTTTAATATTAAAATTTAAGTAAAAAATAATAATTTAATAAGGATAAAAATTACTTAAAAATTAAAATAAAAACTAGCGGCGAAACTATGCGGAACTCGAAAAAAAATTAAAGACTAAATTTGTAGAAAATTTTATATTCTACAATTTTGATTTTTTGTAAATTTTCAAAAAAATCCATAATTTTGTCTCAAAATCTAAAAAAAGTCGCAAATGTCTATATACATTATTTTTCACGCCTCCTAGCGACGAAACTATGAGGAATTCAAAAAAACGGTAATAACAAAATCTGTAGAAAATTTTATGTTCTACAACTTTCATATCCTGTAATTTTTCATAAAAATGCGCTATTTTGGTTATTTAAGAAAAATATGAAAAAAAATTACTTTTTGATAAATCTGGCAACAATGGCAAAAGTTTTCGAACATTTTAATCATTCGAAATTAAACTATAACGTATAAACAATATATGTGTAAAACTTTATTGCCATCTTGTTTAGTAATGACGTTATCACTTATATCAACTGTCACTTCCGGTTGTCCGATTAACACCAACATCTATACAGGTCGTCTCCTTGCTACCCTTAATATGTATATAAAATTTCATCTAAATCGGTTCAGCCGTTTAGACGCTATCGTGTTCACACACACACAGACACACAGACACACACACAGACAGACATCACGCTAAAAATGGTATAAATGGATTCAGGTGACCTCAAAACGTAAAGATCCGTTAAAATCTGGGTATGGTCAAAATATCATGATCGCAATACTTTCCTTCTATATAACTCTGTTGTTCGGAAAGTAATAATTAACAAACTATATAATTAGTAAAAATATTAATAATAACCGAGTTAAATATGCTGATATTTGGCATTAAAACTAAAACTACTAAATACTAAATCATAAGTAAAAATACAGTCAAAGGTATTAGAAATTTTATATATCGAATAACTTCATAATTAGAACGATTCAAAATTTTTAGTATAATAATTAAAAACTTAAAATTTAATAAAGAATAAGTAAATATTTAAAATTCAAAATAATAAATAATTTAATTATGAAATGTCAATTCTTTGATAATTTCCATCCATGGCAATAGCTATTTTACAAGTTTAATAACATTTTAAATCCCGTTCAACAATAAAGTAGCCTCTGCAAATTTTAATTTCTACAATGATGCAGCACAATTTTTATCTCCCGTTTAGAATGAAAAATAAATAGTTAAAATCAAGTGAAATTAACCAAAAGTGTATTAAAAGTGATGGTAAGAATATTAATTATCTATTGAATATAAAATTTGTATCTGAAATATCGTAAAAATGATTTTAACAATGATTTAAAATATCAATTTTTGATCGTGAAATTTACTTCAAGGTTAAAATTATTTTGACACATGACGTGCCTACCTACTTGGTTTTTTTTTTAAGAATTTCAAATTTACTATATGGAGATTAAGAAAAAGTGAGGTTAGAATCCATGATTTATTGAACACAAATAATATATTAAAATAAAAAGTGATCGGACTTTTATAATTTTTGATTAATTAGCTGATTTGAAATATTAGGAAAGAGGATGCAAAAAGGTAATAATTTTTTAAATATAATTTTAGTCAGCAGATTTATTTAACACTTTAACTGCGTATAAAATTTTGCAGCGATTGACAAGAAAATAATAACTGTAATAATTTGAAAATAACTATTATTTCATATTCAGCTGTGTACTGAATTTTTTTAGATAGGTACTATTTTTTTTGTTTTATATCCAGCGGTGTACTAAAATTTTTCGAAAAATGTACTAATATTTTTTAAACATTTTTATCTTAAATCCAGCAGCGGTGTAGTAATTTTTTTTTGAAATAATTTTTATTTTAAATCCAGCGGTGTACTACATTTTATTGACAGAGATACTTTTTTTTTTAAATAACTTTTTTATTTTATATTCAGCGGTGTACTAAATTTTTTGAGATAGGTACTAATTTTTTTTGTATTATATCCAGAGATGTACTAAATTTTTTTGAAAAATGTACTAATATTTTTATATTAAATCCAGCAGCGGTGTAGAAATTTTTTCTAAAATAATTTTTATTTTAAATCCAGCGGTGTACTAAATTTTTTTGAAAAATGTACTAATATTTTTTAAACATTTTTATCTTAAATCCAGCAGCGGTGTAGTAATTTTTTTTTAAATAATTTTTATTTTAAATCCAGCGGTGTACTAAATTTTTTTGACAGAGATACTATTTTTTTTAATAACTTTTATTTTATATTCAACGGTGTACTGAATTTTTTGAGATAGGTACTAATTTTTTTTGTATTAAATCCAGCGGTGTACTAAATTTTTTTGAAAAATGTACTAATATTTTTTAAACATTTTTATCTTAAATCCAGCAGCGGTGTAGTACTTTTTTTTAAATGATTTTTATTTTAAATCCAGCGGTGTACTAAATTTTTTTGACAGAGATACTATTTTTTTTAAATAACTTTTTTATTTTATATTCAGCGGTGTACTAAATTTTTTGAGATAGGTACTAAATTTTTTTGAAAAATGTACTAATATTTTTTAAACATTTTTATTTTAAATCCAGCAGCGGTGTAGTAAATATTTTTTTAATAATTTTTATTTTAAATCCAGCGATGTACTAATTTTTTTTTCAGAGATACTATTTTTTTTAAATAACTTTTTTATTTTTTATTCAGCAGTTTATTAAATTTTTTGAGATAGGTACTAATTTTTACGATTTTTTACGGATTTTTAAAAAATTGAGAAAGGAAAAAAATTAAAAAAATCGTAAAAAATCGTAAAAATTAGTAAAAATCTTTTACAAATTTAAAAAAATAGTAAAAACCTGTAAAAGTCGAAAGATTTCGTAAATAATTCTAAATAATCGTAAAACATCATAAAATATTGTTAAAATCGTGAAAAAATCGTAATAAACCGTAAAAATCCGAAAAAACTGGAAGAATCTGGAACGAATGGAAAAATGGATAATATCAGGAAAGATAAAAAAACGAGAGTAAATTAGAAAAATGGAAAAATAGAAAAAATTAAATAAAATCGAAAAAAAGCATAAAAAATCGGTAAAGATCGTGAAAAATCGTAAAAACCGAAAAAAACTGAAAAAATCTGGAAAATGTGGAACAAATGGAAAAAGGGATAATATCGAGAAAAATCGAAAAACGCGAGTAAATTAGAACAAATCGAAAAAGATTAAAAAAAAATAAACAAAATCGAAGAAAATCATAAAAAATCTGGAAAAACCGTGAAAAATCGTAATAAACCGTAAAATAACGAAGAAAACTGGAAAAATCTAGAACAAATGGAAAAAAAAGAATAATATTCGGAAAGATCAAAAAACACGAGTAAATTAGAAAAAATCGAAAAAGATTTAAAAAAAATTAAATAAAATCATAAAAAATTGGAAAAAATTAGAAAAAATAAAAAAAGACTAACATTTTTATTTTAAATTCAGCGGTGTACTAAAGTTTTTTGCTACTAATTTTTTTTTAATAATTATATTTCATATCCAGCGGTGAACGAATTTTTTTTAAGGGCTATTAAAATTTTCGAAACTAGCATTTTTATTTTATATCCAGAGGTGTACCAAATTTTTTTGCTGCTAATTTTTTTTAAATAATTTCATATCATATCTAGCGGTGGACGAATTTTTTATAAAGAGATATTAAAATTTTTTAAACTAATATTTTTATTTTATATCCAGCGGTGTACTAAATTTTTTTTTCAATAACTTTTTTATTTTATATCCATCGGTGTACTAAACTTTTTTGCTATTAAATTTTTTAAAATAATTTTATATTATATCCAGCGGTTGTAACAAAGTTACTTATTCCGTAGTAATTAAAGTATATAAATTAAATCGCACACGGCACTGGATTAATACGACCCCTGGAGTATTTTTCTCCACTGAAGCTGTCCGTTGCAAAAATTTTAACCGACCATTTCGGAAGGTCAAAAAATACACCGAAATTCGTCAAAATCGCTGACCTGTCATTTTGACGGATTGTCGATTTTTGTTTAAACAGAGTCCGAATTGCTTCCAAACATGCCCAGAGGCCAAAAGACGATTTTTTTTAAAGAGATATTAAAATTTTCTGAAATAACATTTTTATTTTAAATCCAGTGGTGTACTAAACTTTTTTACTACTAAATTTTTTATTAATAATTTTATTTCATATCCAGCGGTGGACCAGTTTTTTTTAAAGAGGTATTAAAATTTTCTGAACTAACATTTTTATTTTAAATCCAGCGGTGTACTAAACTTTTCGCTACTACAGTTTTTTTTTAATAATTTTATTTCCTACCCAGCGGTGGACGATTTTTTTTGAAAGAGATATTAAAATTTTCTGAACTAACATTTTTATTTTAAATCCAGCGGTGTTACTGCTTAATTTTTTTTAATAATTTAATTTCATATCCAACCGTGGACGATTTTTTTTTAAAGAGTTATTAAAATTTTCTAAACACCGGTAAATTTTATTTAAACTTATTTTTTAATTTTGTTATAATTCATATGGGATTTATATTGTGTCGTTTTTTTATATATAATTTATAATTTAATATTTTATATTTCATTTTTAATAGTAATAACAAATATCAACAAATTAAATGGACACACACTGTATCTAATTGTATATAATGATTTTAATAATTTTTTTTCATTTGTTTCAGGTGGAATTTAGAACAAAAATTGAAACTCAAAAGGATTAGTGCAAAGCTGCAGTCTATTTAAGGTAAGAATTTTTATTTTTTTATCACTTGAACCATTCGATTGCAATTTTTCCATATTTATTTTCATATCTTCATAATTTATGAAATAATCTAACAATTTTAAAAGTTTTTTCAATTTTTGATAATTTTTAATATTATTTATCAATTTTTTAAAGTTTTAATACTTTTTTTATATTATGTAACGAATATTATACATTTTTGAAGATTCCCTTCATTTTTTTTTCAATTTTTAGCAAATTTTGACGTTTCCAATATTTTTGAATACTTTTCTGTACTTTTAATTTTTACATTAATTTATTAAAAAGTAAAAAAATATTATGCCATTGAAAAAAAATCAATGATAGTCATTCTTTTTTCAGTGTATGGAAATGATAAAATGGAAATTTAAAAATGGAGAGGATTAGGACAAGACTTCAGTATATTTTAAGGTAGGATATAATGAAATATTTTTTCAATTGCAAATTTACAATCTATTCAATTAGGCAGTGAATAACACAGCCCCACAAAAAAAGAGTTCATACACAAGAGAGTGACATATGTATTCCCATGTATTTTTCAACGCTGAATCCGATTCAGAGCTCAGAATTGGGCCTACACGTCTGGAATTGGCCCCAGGGGCCAAAAATGGCCTGAAATGCGGTTCCCGGGATAAGGCGAAGTCGACGCTGAATTTTGGAACTAAAGCCGGATTTGTGCTCGAAAAGTTTATGGCCAACTGAAATTCCGGGTTTGGGTCCGGGAAAATGACCTCTTGGGGCGGGAAAATCCTGTATTGGACGTCCCGGTCGCGACTGTGGTATTTTCATGGACTTTCCAATTCTGGAGCTGAGAAGTGTTTGGTCAGCTGAAATTCCTAGTTTGGGTCCGTGGAAATGGCCCATTGGGGCCGGAAAATCATAATTTGGACGTACCAATCGCAACAGTGTACTTATTCCTGTAGCTTAGACTGTGCTTGACAGGTTTATGGTCATGTGAAATTCCCTGTTCGGATCCCTCAGGTCCAGAATTGAAAAACACACGAAAATACCACCGTTGCGACTGGTATGTCCGAAATATGATATCCGGCCCCAATGGGCTATTTTCCCGGACCGAAACTGGGAATTTCAGCCGTCTAAAAACTTTTTGAGCATACTCAAAGGACCAGGATTTTCCTGCCCCAAGGGGTCATTTTCCCGGACCCAAACCCGGAATTTCAGTTGGCCATAAACTTTTCGAGCACAAATCCGGCTTTAGCTCCAAAATTCAGCGTCGACTTCGCCTTATACCGGAAACCGCATTTCAGGCCATTTTCGGCCCCTGGGGCCAATTCCAGACGTGTAGGCCCAATTCTGAGCTGGGAATCGGATTCAGCGTCAAAAAATACATGGGAATACATATGTCACTCTCTTGTGTATGAACTTTTTTTTTGTGGGGCTGTGTAATAAGTAAATAGGTTGGTTATGTTTTCTAAAAATAATATGAGATGGGGTAAAAAATTGAAAAAAAAAAATTTTTCATTTTAAATAATATTTAATGAAATATTGATCAATTATTGACTTTATGATTTTAAATTCATTTTAAAATATTTATTTAACAACTTCTTCGCGCCGAGCGCAAAATAAATAAAAGCAATAACCCTTTTTTTCTTTTTTTTTCAGGTTAGTGAACTATAGATAATTTGGTATGTATTTTGTACATATTTTAAAACCTATAAGTTATTAAAAAAAAATGTGTCCATTGGCACTTTTGACATTTAGGAAATTTCATCGAGACCCACTTGGATAAGAAAAGTGCGGGGTTCTTTCTAAATATTGGTACTTGTTTGTATCTCTAGACCTCTAATATATCCAATTAAATATCCGTATTTAAAAATGTCTCTTTAGAAGGGCGAAGGGCATGACTATATTCACCAATCAACGTATACTAACCCTTTTCAGGTGTAAATGATTATGAATAATTAAGCAATCCAACCCTTACTAATCATTTAGATTATTAGCTACCGGCTTTAATTCTTCCTCAGTGAGTTTCTCAAAATGAGGGTCATGGTTAATTGAGGTGTTTACTGCACAAGTAGATCCTAAATAAACAACTACATAATATCTCTATTTTTACAGTATTATTATATAATAAATAAATCAAATTTTATAATATCTAATTAACAGTTAAATTGTTGTTTCTAAGCATAGCAAGATGACCTTGACAGTGGCCTTTACTTACCAATATGAAAAACAAAAACTTTTAAAAGCATAAAAATAATGTTTTTGATTTTGGCTCAGCTTGTCTGATGCAGTTTGTTGATCTTGAGTTCATTTTGTACAACTATTACGTCGTCGGAGCTAAATGTTAATAGGCACACGTCGCCGGAAGTGCACATTTTGTATCGCCATTACCCCGTCAGCACCCGATGTGACACGTGGCCGGAAGTGCACATTTTGTACCCCCATTTAGTATCTACTTTCCACAGAATAAATAAACAATAATTTCTATCTTACTCTTTATTAAAAGATTGTTTGTCTCAGCTTGTCTGATGCAGCTTATTGATTTCAGTTCAATGATCTGTACACGTGGCCAGAAGTACACATTTTGTACAACTATTATCCCGTTGGCGCTGGATGTTAATAAGCACACGTTGCCAGAAATACACATTTTGTTAGGTCATTACTCCGTCCGCTCCAGATGTGACACGTGGCCGGAAGTGAACATTTTGTACCCCCATTTAGTATCTACTTACCACAGAATAAATAAACAATATTTTCTATCTTACTATTTATTAAAAGATTATTGGTCTTAGCTTGTATGATGCAGCTTATTGATTTCAGTTCAATGATCTGTACAGGTTGCCAGAAATACACATTTTGTTAGGTCATTACTCCGTCAGCGCCAGATGTGACACGTGGCCCGAAGTGCACATTTTGTATCCCCATTTAGTATGTACTTACCGCAGAATATATAAACAATAATTTCTATCTTACTACTTATTAAAAGATTATTTGTCTCAGCTTGTCTGATGCAGCTTATTGATTTCAGTTCAATGATCTGTACACGTGGCCATAAGTACACATTTTGTATAACTATTACCCCGCCGGCGCTAGATGATAATAAGCACACGTGGCAAGAAGTGCACATTTGTACCGCCATTACCACGTCCGCGCGAAAATGTGACACGTGGCCGGAAGTGCAAATTTTGTACCCCCATTTAGTATCTACTTACCACAGAATCAATAAACAATAATTTCTATGGTACTATATAATAAAATTTTATTTGTCTGAGCTTGTCTGATGCAGCTTATTGATTTGAGTTCAATGATCTGTACACGTGGCCAGAAGTATACATTTTGTATAACTATTACCCCGCGGACGCTAGATGATAATAAGTACACGTGGCCGGAAGTGCAAATTTGGAATACCCATTGAGTATCTACTTACCTCAGAATAAATAAACAATAATTTCTATCTTACTATTTATTAAAATGTTATTTGTCTCAGCTTGTCTGATGCAGTTTATTAACCTTGAGTTTAATGACCTGCACACGTGGCCAGAAGTACACATTTTGTACAAATATTACCCTATATGATAATTAATACACGTGGCCAGAAATGCATATTTTGTACCGCCATTACCCCGTCGGCGCCAGATGTAACACGTGGCCGGAAGTGCACATTTTGTAACCCCATTTATTATCTACTTATCACAGAATCAATAAACAATAATTTATAGCTTACTATTTATTAAAAGAATATTTGTCTCAGCTTGTCGGATGCAGCTAATTGATTAGAGTTCAATAATCTGTACACGTGGCCAGAAGTACACATTTTGTACAACTATTACCCCGCCGGCGCTAGATGATAATAAGCACACGTGGCAGGAAGTGCACATTTTGTAAGACCATTACCCCGTCGGCGCCCGATGTGACACGTAGCAGCAAGTGCACATTTTGTATCCCCATTTAGTATCTACTTACCACAGAATAAATAAACAATAAGTTCTATCTTACTATTTATTAAAAGATTATTTGTCTTAGCTTGACTGATGCAGCTTATTGATTTGAGTTTAATGATCTGTACACGTGGCCAGAAGTACACATTTTGTACAACTATTAACTTGTCGGCGATAGATGTTAATTAGCACACGTGGCCAGAAATGCACATTTTGTACCGCCACTACCCCGTCCGCGCCAGATGTGACACGTGGCAGGAAGTGCACATTTTGTACCGCCATTACCCCGTCGGTGCCAGATGTGACACGTGGCCGGAAGTGCACATTTTGTACCCCCACTTAGTATCTACTTACCACAGAATCAATAAACAATAATTTCTATGGTACTATATAATAAAATTTTATTTGTCTGAGCTTGTCTGATGCAGCTTATTGATTTGAGTTCAATGATCTGTACACGTGGCCAGACGTATACATTTTGTATAACTATTATCCCGCCGGCGCTAGATGATAATAAGCACACGTGGTAAGAAGTGCACATTTGTACCGCCATTACCACGTCTGCGCGAAAATGTGACACGTGGCCGGAAGTGCAAATTTGGTAAACCCATTGAGTATCTACTTACCACAGAATTAATAAACAATAATTTGTATCTTACTATTTATTAAAATTTTATTTGTCTCGGCTTGTCTGATGCAGTTTATTAACCTTGAGTTTAATGACCTGCACACGTGGCCAGAAGTATACATTTTGTATAACAATTACCCCGTCGGCCCTAGATGATAATAAGCACACGTGGCTGGAAGTGCACACTTTGTACCGCTATTACCCCGTCGGCGCCTGATGTGACACGTGACCGGAAGTGCACATTTTGTATCCCCATTTAGTATCTACTTACCATAGAATCAATAAAGAATAATTTCTATCTTACTATTTATTAAAGGATTATTTGTCTCAGCTTGTCTGATGCAGCTTATTCATTTGAGTTCAATGATCTGCACACGTGGCCGGAAGTACACATTTAGTACAGCCATTACCCCATCGGCACCAGATGCTACAAGTGGCCGGAATTGCACATTTTTTATCCCCATTTAGTATCTACTTATCACAGAATAAATAAACAATTTGTAACTTACGATTTATTAATATTTTATTTATAAACTTATAAATATAAATTTCCTATGTTTTTTTTATCTGTTTTCATATTTCAAACGTCAAGAATGCATTCTTTCGAACAAACCGGAGTTTCGTAACAGATTGGCGTATCTTTAAAACTTTTCCGAAAGAGATTTAAAAACGCAAACAAGTTAGAAAATATATTTAAATTGAATAAGTTTAATAGAATTTATATGCAAAACAATGTGTATAGTTCGGTAGTTTTCTCGTTTATGATATTTAATTTTAGAAATGTTTTTAATTTGTAGACATATTGACTTTTAGACGATACGTGAATTATTATTATTATTATTATTATAAAAATTTATAATTATAATCAAATTAGAGCTAAAATAAATAAAAGAAAATAAAACCTCACTTTATCAAATGAACAGTTAAACGCATTGATCAATTATAATTGTGATCGTGAAAGTCGATCGATACTAATTTACTCAGTTTTTCATGGAAGTTAGTCAATCAGTGAGTGAGTACACCACGGTCGTCGGCCAAGAGTAATATTATAAAAACGTACTGAAGGGAGGGGGGGAAACCTGGTAAAAATTCACGCCGGGCACTTACAACCCACGTAACGACCCTGTCACAAAACTGTCATTGCAGAAAAATTAATTTGGTTACAAGAAAATCAACAACATTCAATTTTTATTCTTGTTCAAAAAATTATTTATCTTTAGAGATTACAGAGTAATTACAGAGTAAAAATTTTATTTTTTTTAAATTGGTGAGAACCCAAATTGTACATATTTTGCAAATTAAAAATTCGACAAAAAAAATAATGCAAAAAAATGGTGAGAGCGCAAGTTATTAAAATTTTTCATAAATGTTTCATTAGACAGATTCTAACGAAAATTGGAAAAAAGTTAGTTAAATGAGAAGAGATTTAAGAAAATAAATCAGTTCTTCTCTATCCTGATTAGTTTCAGATATAAACAAATTTTTGAATTTTTTAAAAAAATGCTGAGAGCGCAAATTATTAAAATTTTTCATAAATGTTTCATTAGACAGATTCTAACGAAAATTGGCAAAAAGTTAGTTAAATGAGAAGAGATTTAAGAAAATAAATCAGTTCTTCTCTATCCTGATTAGTTTCAGATATAAACAAATTTTTGAATTTTTTAAAAAATGGTGAGAGCGCAAATTATTAAAATTTTTCATTAATGTTTCATTAGACAGATTCTAACTAAAATTGGCAAAAAGCTAGTTAAATGAGAAGAGATTTAAGAAAATAAATCAGCTCTTCTCTATCCTGATTATTTTCAGATATAAACAAATTTTTGAATTTTTTAAAAAATGGTGAGAGCGCAAATTATTAAAATTTTTATTAATGTTTCATTAGACAGATTCTAACGAAAATTGGCAAAAAGTTAGTTAAATGAGAAGAGATTTAAGAAAATAAATCAGTTCTTCTTTATCCTAATTAGATTCAGAGATAAGCAAATTTTTGAATTTTTTAAAAAATGGCGAAAGCGCAGTTTCATTAGACATATTCTAAAAATGTTTATTTTTAAGTAGTTTGGCGTCAATAATAATTAATATCTTTATTTTAACAATTATACGATATATATAAAAAATTAAGATTTATATAAACATTTTTTATAATTTTTTGTAATTGTTATTTTTGTTGATGTTTTATAACACAATTTGTTAGATATAGTGTCGGTTTGCATAATTAATAAATCTTGTTTTATTTTTGTTAAGATAACTTTCGAAATAATAAAATAAAAAAACCAAGATTTACTACTTATAAAAAAATAATTAAAAAATTCTTTTTTCTCAATTTATTTCTCTTTTTTACTCATTTTGCATAATTTCATGATTTATTTCATGATTTTATAATTTATTTCATGATTTTATAATTTATTTCATGATTTCTCAATTTCTTTCGTGACTTCTCAATTTTTTTCTCGATTTCTCAATTTCTTTCTTGATTCCCCAATTTCTTTTTTGATTTCCAATTTCTCTTTTGATTTCCAATTTCTCTTTTATTGAATTTATTTTATGATTTCACAATTTCTTTCATGATTTCACAATTTCTTTCATTATTTCTCAATTTCTTTCTTGATTTCCAAATTTCTTCTTTTTGTTTTAGTTTAGTTCTTGATTTCCCAATTTATTTCATTTTTTTAATTTCTTTCATGATTTCTCAATTTCGTTCTTGATTTCCCAATTTCTTTCTTGTTTTAAGTTTCTTTCTTGATTTCCCAACTTCTTTCGTTTTTTTAATTTCTTTCTGGATTTCTCAACTTCTTTTTGATTTCCCAATTTATTTTTTACTCAATGTCTTTTATGATTTCATAATTTCTTTTTTGATTTCCCAATTTCTTTATTTCCAATTTCTCTTTTATTGAATTTATTTTATGATTTCACAATTTCTTTCATGATTTCTCAATTTCTTTCTTGATTTCCAAATTTCATCTTTTTATTTTAGTTTAGTTCTTGATTTCCCAATTTTTTTCTTGTTTAAGTTTCTTTCTTGATTTCCCAACTTCTTTTTTATTAATTTCTTTCAGGATTTATCAACTTCTTTTTGATTTCCCAATTTATTTTTTACTCAATTTCTTTTATGATTTCACAATTTCTTTCATGATTTCCCAATTTCTTTATTCATTACTCAATTTTTTTCTTGATTTCCTAATTTCTTCTTTTTTTTTAGTTTCTTTCTTGATTTCCCAATTTCTCTCTTTTTTTTAATTTCTTTTTGGATTTCTCAACATGTTTTTGGTTTCCCAATTCTTTTTTTACTTAATTTCTTTTATGATTTCACAATTTCTTTCACGATTTCCCAATTTCTTTATTCATTACTCAATTTCTTTCTTGATTTCCTAATTTCTTCTTTTTTTTTAATTTCTTTCTTGATTTCCCAATTTCTCTCTTTTTTTTAATTTCTTTTTGGATTTCTCAACATGTTTTTGGTTTCCCAATTCTTTTTTTACTTAATTTCTTTTATGATTTCACAATTTCTTTCACGATTTCCCAATTTCTTTATTCATTACTCAATTTCTTTCTTGATTTCCTAATTTCTTCTTTTTTTTTAGTTTCTTTCTTGATTTCCCAATTTCTCTCTTTTTTTTAATTTCTTTTTGGATTTCTCAACATGTTTTTGGTTTCCCAATTCTTTTTTTACTTAATTTCTTTTATGATTTCACAATTTCTTTCACGATTTCCCAATTTCTTTATTCATTACTCAATTTCTTTCTTGATTTCCTAATTTCTTCTTTTTTTTTTTAGTTTCTTTCTTGATTTCCCAATTTCTCTCTTTTTTTTTAATTTCTTTCTTAATTTCTCAACATGTTTTTGGTTTCCCAATTCTTTTTTTACTCAATTTCTTTTATGATTCCACTATTATTTTCATGATTCCCCAATTTCTTTATTCGTTGCTCAATTTCTTTCTTGATTTCTCAATTTCTTTCTATTTTTTTAGTTTATTTAGTGATTTAAAAATTTATTTCATTTTTTAATTTCTTTCTTAATTTCTCAACTTCTTTTTGAGTTCCCATTTTCTCTTTTACTCAACTTCTTTCATGATTTCACAATTTTTATCATGATTTCAAAATTTCTTTTATGATTTCATAATTTCATTTATGATTTTATAATTTTTTTATGATTTCACAATTTCTCGATTTCTTATTTCTCCAGGATAATTGCACTTGTCTTTTTGAAAGCGTAATTGAACTTTCTTTTTTCTAGGACAATTGATCTCCATTCGTCCTTTTTTTCAGGTTATTATTAATTTGTAATTTTTTTAAAATTATAATAGTTCGCCCTCTTTCAGAATAATGTCAATTCATTCTTTTTTAGGATTATATCAATTCGTCCTTTATCCATGATAATTACACGTGTCTTTTTTAAAGGATAATTTTCCAGTCATCTATTTTCAGGATAATCTTGCTATCACGATTTTTTCAGGATAAATTTGCTCTAGTGATTTTTATAAAATAATTTTTATTTTTTATTAGTATAATTAAATAAAAAAAATAATATTTTACTTTTTCTAATAATTGAACATATTTTTTCATTATAATTGATCTCCATTTGTCCATTTTTCAGGATAATATCAGTTTGTCCTTTTTTTAGGATGTCAGTTCGTCTTTTTTCAGAATAATCGATCTCCATTTATCCGTTTTCCAGGATATTGTCAGTTTGTCTTTTTTTTCAGGATGTCAGTTCGTCTTTTTTGTGGATAATTAATCTTCCTTCTTTATTCAGCATAATTATTCATGTGTTTTTTAAAGGATAATTTTGCAGTCATGCATTTTCTAGGATAATCTTGCTCTCAAACTTTTGGATATTTGCGATATTTTTTCATTTCGATAATTACACTTAGCAATTCTTTAGGATAGTTGTACTTGTTGTAGTTTGTCAGGAAAATTGATCTCCATTCGTCTTTTTTTCAGGATAATTCATCTTCTTTCTTATCGATTATTATTCTTTCCATATAAATGAAACATCCTGTATAATAGTACTAAACGTTTTTTATTAGTTACACTTATTTTCTGGATTGGGCTTATTTTTTTTGTTGTTTCGGCTCAAAAATACAAATAAATTAAACTTATTATCAATCAAGTTACCAAAAAGTATTATTTTTAACACTCTGTAGAGGCTAAACCAGTCATAGTAGAAAATTTAAACTTTATCATTTTTTATTTGCAGTAACACAAACAACATATAAAATTTTCACCGAGGGCCAATTTCTTAACACTCTGTGCAGGCTTATTTTTACGAAAATAAGTAAAAAGATGGTATAAGGGGAGTAGGGTGAAGAAAATAAATCAGTTCTTCTTTATCTTAATTAGTTTCAGAGAAAAACCAATTTTTGAATTTTTTAAAAAATGGTGAGAGCGCAAGAGATTAATATTTTTCATAAATTTGTCTTTACTCAATTTTTTTACAAAATTTGGCAAAAAATAGTATAAGGGGAGTAGATTGAACAACATAAATCAGTTCTTCAATATCTTAATTATACTTAGAGAAAAGCGAATTTTTGATTTTTTTTTAAATGGTGCGAGCGCAAATTATTAAAATTTTTCATAAATGTGTCATTTCTCAATTTTTTTTTGAAAAATTGGTAAAAAGTAGTCCTACGAGAGTGTATATTGATGAAGTTAATTTGAAAGAAAAACAAATTATTGATTTTTTAAAAAATGGCGAGAGCGCAAGTTTTTAAATTTTTTCAATAATGTGTCATTAATCAAATTTCTACGAAAATTACCAAAAAAAATAATCTAGGAGGAGTAAAATGAAGAAAATAAATCAGTTTTAATTAGTTTCAGAGGAAAACGAATTTAATTTTTTTTTAAATGGTTATTAAATTTTTTCATAAATGTAGAACGATTGAACGAAATAAATCAGTTCTTCAATATCCTAATTGGTTTTATAGAAAGACAATTTTTTTAATTTTTAAAAAAATGGTGAGAGCGCAAATTATTAAATTTTTTCATAAATGTGTCATTACTCAAATTTTTAGGAAAATTGGCAAGAAAATAGTGTAAAGGGAGTAGATTGAACGAAATAAATCAGTTCTTCAATATCCTAATTGGTTTTATAGAAAGACAATTTTTTTAATTTTTAAAAAAATGGTGAGAGCGCAAATTATTAAAATTTTTCATAAATGTGTCATTACTCAAATTTTTAAGGAAAATTGGCAAGAAAATAGTGTAAAGGGAGTAGATTGAACGAAATAAATCAGTTCTTCAATATCCTAATTGGTTTTATAGAAAGACAATTTTTTTAATTTTTAAAAAAATGGTGAGAGCGAAAATTATTACAATTTTTCATAAATGTGTCATTACTCAAATTTTTGAGGAAAATTGGCAAGAAAATAGTGTAAAGGGAGTAGATTGAACGAAATAAATCAGTTCTTCAATATCCTAATTGGTTTTATAGAAAGACAATTTTTTTTAATTTTGACAAAAATCGTGAGAGCGCAAATTATTACAATTTTTCATAAATGTGTCATTACTCAAATTTTTAGGAAAATTGGCAAGAAAATAGTGTAAAGGGAGTAGATTGAACGAAATAAATCAGTTCTTCAGTATCCTAATTGGTTTTATAGAAAGACAATTTTTTTAATTTTTAAAAAAATGGTGAGAGCGCAAATTATTAAATTTTTTCATAAATGTGTCATTACTCAAATTTTTAGGAAAATTGGCAAGAAAATAGTGTAAAGGGAGTAGATTGAACGAAATAAATCAGTTCTTCAATATCCTAATTGGTTTTATAGAAAGACAATTTTTTTAATTTTTAAAAAAATGGTGAGAGCGCAAATTATTAAAATTTTTCATAAATGTGTCATTACTCAAATTTTTAGGAAAATTGGCAAGAAAATAGTGTAAAGGGAGTAGATTGAACGAAATAAATCAGTTCTTCAATATCCTAATTGGTTTTATAGAAAGACAATTTTTTTAATTTTTAAAAAAATGGTGAGAGCGCAAATTATTAAATTTTTTCATAAATGTGTCATTACTCAAATTTTTAGGAAAATTGGCAAGAAAATAGTGTAAAGGGAGTAGATTGAACGAAATAAATCAGTTCTTCAATATCCTAATTGGTTTTATAGAAAGACAATTTTTTTAATTTTTAAAAAAATGGTGAGAGCGCAAATTATTAAAATTTTTCATAAATGTGTCATTACTCAAATTTTTAGGAAAATTGGCAAGAAAATAGTGTAAAGGGAGTAGATTGAACGAAATAAATCAGTTCTTCAATATCCTAATTGGTTTTATAGAAAGACAATTTTTTTAATTTTTAAAAAAATGGTGAGAGCGCAAATTATTAAAATTTTTCATAAATGTGTCATTACTCAAATTTTTAGGAAAATTGGCAAGAAAATAGTGTAAAGGGAGTAGATTGAACGAAATAAATCAGTTCTTCAATATCCTAATTGGTTTTATAGAAAAACAATTTTTTTAATTTTTAAAAAAATGGTGAGAGCGCAAATTATTAAAATTTTTCATAAATGTGTCATTACTCAAATTTTTAAGGACAATTGGCAAGAAAATAGTGTAAAGGGAGTAGATTGAACGAAATAAATCAGTTCTTCAATATCCTAATTGGTTTTATAGAAAGACAATTTTTTTAATTTTTAAAAAAATGGTGAGAGCGCAAATTATTACAATTTTTCATAAATGTGTCATTGCTCAAATTTTTACGAAAATTGGCAAACAGAAAGAGTAGATTGAAGAAAATAAATCAGTTCTTTTTTATCTCAATTAGTTTTCAAAAAACTAATTTTTGTTTTTTTAATAGTGGTAGCGCGCAAGTTATTAAAGTTTTTAATTGTTACAAAAGCAGTTTTTTTAGATTTCTAGCTTTATTAGTTTTAGTGAAAATATTTTAATTTACTAACGAACGAAAACTATTATTCATTCTCTTAACTAAGCAAATTATTCAGTAGAGACGGAAAACTAGGAGAAAATCCAATGGGATATGAGAAGATAGGTGAGAAATTAGCCATATCCCTTAATAATCTTTCGTGCATTATTAACAAGTGACCCAATGCAGCGTGGAAAGCTTTACCGCTGGACAAAGAGAGATATTTTATTAATATCCGCAGGGAATATTCCCAACATACACCACGTGGCAGAATATATTCTAAAAATGAAAAATCAAATTAATTAATTTAGTTAAAAAATTAAAAAAAAAATTTAAATTAACTAAAAAAATTATATTATGTATGTAGAATAAATGATACTGGTATCCGAAAATTCTAACCATTTTATGGCACATGTTATAGATAAAAGACTGATGACCTTAAATATCCCTATTTACAGCCACCGGCCAAGATAAAGTGTCCTTGTGAGGATTCTCGATATATAAAAGACCTGTAATATATCTCCTCTTTATTTTATGTTATTTACCTACTTATTATTGATGAGGGCGTTAAAGTTTTACTATTTTTCTCTGGATTGTTGGATATTTAGAAAATGTTCATTCCATCAATAAAGAAATAATGACACTTGTAAAAAGTTATAACCAGGAAAAATTACATGTGTGTAATTTTGATGAACGACGCGAAATTAATCCAAAAAAAAAAAGATTAAATACTTAATGCAAACCGACAAAATACTTAACTCTTATATCAATAATTTTATTACATTTGAAAATTAAAAAAAATTTGGTCAAATTATTATATTTTTTTTCCAGTACTAAATATAAGTTGCATTTTTTTATTTGGAATAATGGTATCTTTGGCCTTAAAATTTTATTTTAGTTTTCTTTTTATCATTTCCATTTGTTTTAGAAAGAAACTGATTAATAGAAAACCAAATTGATGAGAAAAATTAAAACTTTTTCCAAATTTTTTTTTAAAGTAGTAATAGAAATGGATATAAATTACAGAACATAAATCAATTATTTTCTAGCTCTATAAGTTTCAGAGAAAAACAAATTTTTATTTTTTTTTTAATGGTGAGAGCGCAAATTTTTCAAATTTTTATTAATATGTCACTGGTCAGATTTTAACTAAAAGTGGTAGAATGAAAGTTAAAGATGTTTGGATTTCAAAAAAAATAGTTATTTTCGAGCTCTATTATTTTCAGAGAAAAACAATTTTTTTAAATTTTTTAAATAATGGCCAGATTTGAATGAAAATTGGCAAAATTTATTTAAATTTTTTATAAAGGTGTTATTAGTCAGATTTAAATGAAAAATGGCAAAAATATAGTTAATGGCGTTTTGATTGTAAAAAAAATTTATTAGTTTTTTTCTAGTTGTAGTTTCAGAGAAAAATGATTATTTTAATTTTTTTTTAAATGGCGAATGTGCGATTTTTGTAATTTTTCATAAATGCGTCATAAGTCAGATTTGAATGAAAATTGGCAAATATATAGTCAGAGGCGTGTTGATTGCAAAAAAAATAATCAGTTTTTTTTAGCTCTAGTCTCAAAGAAAAATGAATTTTCAATATTTTAAAAAACGGCGAAGGCGCTAATTTTTCAAATTTTTTTAAAAATGTGTCATTAGTCAGATTTCAATGAAAATTGCTAAAACTATAGTCAGAGACGTGTTGATTGCAAAAAAATTAATCAGTTTTTTTAGGTACAGTTTCAGAGAAAAGTGATTTTTTTAATATTTGAAAAAATGACAAACGAGCAATTTTTTAAAAAAATTTTATAAACGTATCATTGGTCAGATTTGTTTGAAAATTAATCAGTTTTTTTTTAAAGCTCTAATTTAAAAGAAAAATATTTTTTTTAATATTTTCAAAAATGGCGAAAGCGCAATTTTTTATAAATTTTTCATAAATATGTCATTAAACAGATTTGAATGAAAATTGGCAAAAATATAGTCAGAGATGTGTTGATTGCAAAAAAATTAATCAGTTTTTTTAGCTCCAGTTTCAGAAAAAAGTGATTTTTTTAATATTTGAAAAAATGACAAACGAGCAATTTTTTTAAATTTTTTTATAAATGTATCATTGGCCAGATTTGATTGAAAATTAATCAGTTTTTTTAAAGCTCTAATTTAAGAGAAAAATACTTTTTTTAAATATTTTCAAAAATGGACAAAGCGCAATTTTTTTATAAATTTTTCATAAATGTGTCATTAATCAGATTTGAATGAAAATTTCCGAAACTATGGTCAGAGACGTGTTGATTGCAAGAAAATTAATCAGTTTTTTTTAGCTCTAGTTTCGGAGAAAAATGATTTTTTTAATATTTTAAAAAAATGGCAATAGCACAAATTTTTAAATTTTTTTATAAATGTGTCATTGGTCAGATTTGTTTGAAAATTAATCAGTTTTTTTAGAGCTCTAATTTAAGAAAAAAATATTTTTTTTAATAATTTCAAAAATGGCGAAAGCGAAATTTTTTTATAAATTTTTCATAAATGTGTCATTAATCATATTTGAATGAAAATTAGCAAAAATATAGTTAAAGGTGTATTGATTGCAAAAAAATTAATCAGTTTTTTTTAGCTCTAGTTTCGCAGAAAAATGATTTTTTTAATATTTTTTAAAATGGCGAAAGCGCATTTGATTTAATTTTTTCATAAATGTGTCATCGGTTAGATTTGAATAAAAATTGGCAGAAATATAGTCAGAGGCGTGCCAATTTCAAAAAAATTTAACAGTTTTTTTGGTTAAAAAAAATGATTTTTTTTACTATGTATAAAAATGGCGAAAGCGCAATTTGATTTAGTTTTTCATAAATGTGTCATTGGTTATATTTGAATAAAAATTGGCAAGAATATAGTTGATAACCAGTTTTTTTTTGCTCCAGTTTCAGAGAAAAATGATTTTTCACTATTTTAAAAAATGGGGAAAGTCAGATTTGATTGAAATTTGGCAAAAATATAGTCACAGGCATGCTACTTGTATAAAAAATTTATCAGTTTTTTTCTGTAGTTTCAGAATTAATTTTTTTTTAAATTGGCCAAAGCGAATTTTCTTTAATTTTTCATAAATGTATCATTGGTTGGTAAAGGACCCACGCCTACTGTGCTGATTGCAAGAAAAATTAATCATTTTTTTTTTGTTTTAGTTACAGAGAAAAATGGCGAATGTGCAATTTTTTTTTAATTTTTCATAAATGTGTCATTGGTCAGAATTGATTTTTTTTATATTTTAAAAAATGGCGGAAGCACAAATTTTTAGAAATGTTTCATTTTTCAGATTTGAATGAAAATTCGCAAAAATATAGTCAGATTCGTGTTGATTGCAAAAAAATTATTAGTTTTTTTAGATCTAGTTTCAGAGAAAAATGATTTTTTTTATAAAAAAAAATAGCGAAAGTTCATTTTTTTCAAATTTTCCATAAATGTGTCATTAGTTAGATTTCAATAAAGATTAGCAAAAAGATAGTCAAATATTCGTAAATTGCAAAAAATAGACCACTTATTTTCTAGCTCGATTAGTTTCAATGAAAAACGAATTAAAAAAAAATGGCGAAAGCTCAAATTTTTTAATATCTTGTCACAATTCATATTTTAACGAAAAGTGTCAGAAAAATAGTAAAGATTACAAACAAATAATAGTTATTTTCGAACTCTGTTAGTTTCACAGAAATACGATTTTTTTTTATTTTTGATTAATGTGTTACTGCGGTCAGATTTTAAAGAAAGTGACAGAAAAAAAGTAAATGGTGTGTAGATTACAGAATTTCTTGCCATTTTAGATTCAGAGAAAAACAATTTATTTTTTTAATGGTGAAAGCGCAATTATTTTAAATTATTCAATAATAAGTCACTTGTCAAGTTTTAACAAAAAGTGGCAAAAAGATAACAGAAAATAAATCAGTTGGGTTAGAAAAAAATGAGTTGTTTAATTTTTTTTAAAATGGTAAGAAAATTTTATAATAATATGTCTATGGTCTTATTTTAACGAAAAGTGACAGGAAGATAATTAAAGGCGTTTAGATTACAAAAAATGAATTAGCGCAATTTTTTTTAAATTTTCCAAAAATGTGTAAAAATATAAAGGCTGCAAAACAATTGCCGTTTTTTCTAGCTCTAGTTTCCGATCAAAACGATTTTAAAATTTTTTTTTTTTAATGGCGAAAGCGCTAAATATTTAAAAAATGTGCCGTTAGTAGTAGTAGTAGATTTTAACGAAAAAGAAAAACGAATTTTTAATTGAAAAAAAAAATGGCGAAAGCGCAAATTTTTCACAAAAATGAAAAGAAATTCTTTTTGCAAAATTTGTACAAATCTCATTGTAAGGAAAATTCATCATTGTATTATAAGATCAGAATCATTTTTTTTTTGTTTAAGGATCAAAATACATTCTATTCAACTATTACTAGAACCATGAATCCTCTCCCTACCTCATTATCCATAATGAACATTCCATGTGTTTTGGTAATTTAATTATCCACAGAATAAACGTCGTCCCACTCCATATTCCAGGCAACGTAAATAGAAGCGTTCAGACAACAAATAGCACCGGACTTATATTTCCATTTAGCAGTGAATACTGTGACAGCATCCGTTGATATACACACATACATTGTTGGTTCATTTTAGAAATGTTACAGATAATTTAGCTTTGTACTTGACTAGGTATACTGTCGAACGAGTATTCAATGATAAATGCCTCGTTCTTGACAAGAAACTATATTTAGACAAAACAAATAGGTTAAATATGAATAGTATATAGGGAAAACTAAATTATTAATTAAATAAAAATAATATTAGAAATATTACGGCATCTATAAATATTTTACCTGCATGACATAAATCGTTAAAAAACTGTTACAGGAAAGCGAATACCCGGAAAAGTAAAACATTGAACTCTGTCGTCGTGCTGTCTCTTTCCTTTTCCGCTGAGGTAAAGAAATTCAATCGGAAATTTTATAAAAGCTGATTCCAATGCAATATGTCTTTTGACAAAAAAGTAAATTTAGATACTATAAAATAATATAGAAAGAAATTTATTAAAAAAATAGTTTTAAAACAAAATCACGAAACGTTTAAAAAAATGAAAATAGAGCATTGAGAAAAATTAGATCCAAAGAAAAATAAATAAATTTATTAGTGGTTAAAAAAATTATTTTTTAAAAGACCAGAATTTTTCTCTAAAAAAAGCTATACAAAAAAAATTAGTCACTAGTGGATAAATAATATTTTTAATAAAATTATAGTTTGACCAAATTTATTATTATTTCTAAATAGTAAAAATAAATAAATAAAAAATTAGTTCTTCTCTACAGTATTCGCCATTTAGGATATTTACATTTTAAATTATATGCTCAGTAGCGTAACTACAGGTGAGTGAAATTGGAGTTGACAATATTTTAATAAATTTTATTTTTAAACATTATTTTATTGCGAAATTTTGCAATGCTGAAAGCTCTACAGACAAAATTATTGAAAGATACATTAAAACATTTTCGAATTAGTCGAATTTTGAGTCAATTTAAATAAAACATCTATAAACTTGATTATAATAATTTTTGAAAAATTAAAAACAAAACTGAGTTTTAAGAAATCCAAAAATTTCGAAAATATATTAAAAAATTCCAAATATTAAAAAAAAAACAGATAAAAATGGGTATACATTCAAAAATTTAGATAATTTCAAAAATATACATTTTGTCCACCTAAGTAGGTGAACGATTTATGAATATTAGTATTCATAAATGTTGAAAGAACACTAGACTTCTATTTTCTTAATGACATCGAAGGACCAAACTCTTTAGGTAGGAGTTAAACCAAAATAAAAACAGTATTTAAAATAGGAATGTAATTTTTATTCCATTTGTTCCAAGTCCTAACATGAACAGAAAAATAATAAACGGCACATTAATTTAAATTATGAAACCAAAATCAAATATAACTCATCACTTCACTCACTGTAAAAAACTATTTACATTTTTTCTTATTACGAAAACTCAGAAACTTTTTGGGTGTGGTTAATTACGCACCATTTTTATTATTTGAAGAAACTTTTTACTCTATTGAATGCGACTGCATCCGTTTACATTCGGTAAGCGAGAGGGAGATTATGATGCTCTGAATTTTAGCAGGTTTTTTATTGGTAGGAGACATGATACGTGGTATCCAAATAGCCTTGAATTCAGAATCTTAGCGGGAATATATTTATATTTTTTGTCTCTTATAATGATGAGAGAACGATAATATTGCTTGCATAGCAACGGTCGCTTATGTATTTTGTTTTTGTTAACGGAATTTTGAACGTAGACAGAAAAAACGTCTGAGAGAAAGACGGAATAACTCTTGTGTTGAGTTTAAATCTATTTTTAGATTTTAAAATATACAATAATAGACATTAGTATGAACTGAAAGATTAATATTATTAATTTTAAAAGAAATATGAATTATTTGGTATTTTCTGGATAATATTCCAGTGAAATTTATCCAGTAGGAATCAAATCAAGAACTTTTTTATTACTAATTTTAGGAAAAAAAGTTATTCTTTATAAAAAGTTCTGCATTATCTAAAACCTAGAATAGAGTCATCAAATATCAAATTTTTTTAGCGGTATACGAGGTTTGTCAAAAAATATGAGTTTTACTCAAAAGCAAAGTACCTTTAAATTTGACAATATCGAAAAAATGATAAACTTTTAGTTTTTCGATGTTTTCTAATAATTTTGCATATTTAAAATATTTAAACGTAATTTTTAATTCTGATCAACTTTTTTTAGTAACATTTTTCGATAAAACTCATATTTTTTGAAAAACCTCGAATACCACTGAAAAATTTTGATATTTGATAACTGTATTCTAGGTTTTAGATAATGCAGAACTTTTTATGAAGAATAACTTTTTTTCCTAAAATTAATAATGAAAAAGTTTTCCATATGATTTTAACTTAGGGGGACATACTGTATATTGAAAATTTCAAAAATATATCGAAAAATTTCAAATTTTGCAGGTTATTTTTGAAAATTTTAACAAGTAAAAATGTCAAAATATTCAAAACTTTCTTATATCGAAAATTTCAAAAAAGATAAAATTATTCCTCTAATTAAAAATATTTCAAGAATTTTTAACATTTCAAAAAAAAATTATTCAAAAATTGTAAAATTTATAAAAATGTATGAAATTTGTAAAAATTTATAAATTTTGTAAACATTTGTAAAGTTTGTAAAAATTTATAAAATTTGTAAAACATGTAAAAATTTGTATAAATTTGCTGAAATATCGAAATTGTTTATTTTTAATCTTTTTATTTATAGTCCACGCCACTGTATTACCGGTTTGTCTGACCAATCGTTCTCTTATAGGGAGGGGCCAGTACACTCGAAAATGCGCGAAATTATCTCATCCTAAGTGGGCTTTATTAGTTTGAGAGAAAAACGAATTTAAAATAAAAGATGGATTCGCAAGTTTTTAAAATTTTTCATAAATGTGTCATGATTCAGATTTTAACAAAAATTAATAATATAAAGATAGTCTAGAGTTCCAACTTCAAAGAAAAATGATTTTTTAGAATTTTAAAAAAATGGCGAAAGGAACAATTTTTCAAATTTTTTATAAATGTGTCATTAGTCAGATTTGATTGAAAATTAGCAAAAATATAGTCAGAGGGGTGTTGATTGCAAAAAAGTCATCAGTATTTTTTCCAGATTTTCAGAAAAAAATGACTTTTTTTAATAATTTAAAAAATGGCGAAAGCGCCATTTTTTATTAATGTGTCATCAGTCAGATTTGAATGAAAATTGGTAACAATATAGTCAGAGGCGTGCTGATTGCAAAAAATTTATCAGAATTTTTTTAATATTTTAAAAAATGGCGAAGGCGCAATTTTTTTAAACTTTTTATAAATGTGTTATTAGTCAGATTTGAATGAAAATTGACAACAATATAGTCAAAGACGTCTAGATTGCAAACAATTAATCAGTTTTATTCTAGATTTAGTTCCAGAGAAAAAGGGCATTTTAAAGAATTTAGTAGAAAGATTACTATAGTAGATTGCAGGAAATAAATGTGTCATTATTCAGATTTTAACAAAAAATAATATAAATATAGATGACGAGGAATATTTCAAATTTTTTAAGAATATGTTAAAATTAATATTTTAATAAAAATTGGTAGAAAACTGGTTGCAGGAAATAAATTAGTTTTTCTCTATCTCTATTTGATTTAGGAAAAACAATTTTTTTATTTTTTTTTTAACAAAAATGGGTAAAAAGATAGTCGGAGTAGAGTAGATTGTAGGAGATAAACGAGTTCTCCACTTTATTGGTTTTAGAGAAAACGAATTTTTAAAATTTTTTAAAAAACGGTGGGAGCGCAATTTATAAAAATGTTTATAAATGTGTTAAAACTAAAAATATTTTACCAAATATGGATAGAATAAGATTTAGAGAAAAACAAATTTTTAAATTTTTTAAAATGGTGGGAGGTGTGTGTTATTTAGTACTCAAATTTTACCAAAAATAAGCAAAATGATAGTCTAAAGAGAGTAGATTGCAGAAGATAAATTAGTTCTTCTCTATCTTTATTGGTTTTAGAGAATACAAATTTTTAGCACAATTTTTCTAATTTTGTACATATATGTTAAAACTAATATTTTAATAAAAATGGATAAAAAGGTGCAAGGGTAGTAGGTGGCAGAAAATAAATTAGTTCTTCTCTAAACCTATTACATTTAGAAAAAAACAAATTATTATTTTTTTAAAAAAATGGTGGGAGCACCAATTATTCAAATTTTTCATAAATGTGTTATTACTCATATTTTAACAAAAATGGATAAAATGATAGCACAAGGAGAGCAGATTGCAGGAGATAAATTAGTTTTTCTCAATCTTTATTGGTTTTAGAGACAACGAATATTTGAATTTTTAAAAAAAAATGGTCGGAGTGCAATTTTTCAAATTTTGTATAAATATGTTAAAACTAATATTTTAACAAAAATGGGTAGAAAGGTCAAAGGGTAGCAGGTTGAATGAAATAAATTTGTTCTTCTCTCTCTATTAGATTTAGAAAAAACAATTTTTTAAATTTTTAAAAAATGGTGGGATCGCATATTATTCAAATTTTTCATAAATGCGTTATTAGTCAAATTTTAACGAAATTGGATAAAATCTATGGAGAATAGATTGCAGGAAATAAATAAGTTCTTCTCTATCTTTTTTAGTTTTAGAGAAAAACGAATTTTTGAATAAAAAAATGGTGGGAGCGCAAGTTATTCAAATTTTTCATAAATTACTCATAATTTAACAAAAATTAGTGGAAATATGGTCTAAGAGTAGGAGATTGCAGAGAAAAAATCTTTTTTTCTATATCTCTATAAGTTTCAGAGAAAAACAAATTTTTGATTATTTATTAAATGGTGAGAGCGCAATTTCTACATATTATGAAAACTAAAATGTTTATAAATTTTTACTGAATAAATATTGCACACATACAGTTTATTTATACTAATTCATAGTATATAATGAATTTTAATAAAAAACTAGATGGCACTCCCAAATTCTAATTTTAAAATTAGTAATGTACCCATTATTAGGTACAACAAAACTTTTGTAAAAAAAATTTAAATCATTGGATGCTGGTCGATTTTCTGAAAATTTGACACAATGTTCTTTGAGAATATTTCGAAGTGTCGCTACAATCATTCAGGGAGTGCGGAAGAAGTTAAAAAAAGGCCCTTAATTATTGTAAAAATTTGGTTATTTAAGCCACTCTGATACGAAAAAAAATAGAGGCAGTAGATTTATGGGATTAGACCAGTAAAAATCGAACGTGCCTTTAATTATTATAAGAATTTGATTATCTGAAATCGAATGCGCCCTTAATTCTTGTAAGAATTTGGTTATTTGAGCCAGTATGATTCGAAAACATAATAGAGGCAGTTGATTTATGGGATTCGGCGAGTAAAAATCGAACACGCCCTTAATTGTCAATTTTAAGCAAGAAGTGACGGATTGAAAAATAGTGACATTATATTTAAAATATACCAAAATTTGCATAAATGTTCCTTAGATGACAGGATTAAATATTCAGAATATATTGAGACGAAATAGACTTGTGTGGTTATTTTTTAATTCTTATAATGATTTTTCCGACTTTAAGTAAAAATGTTAAAATTTGAAACGTCCTCTGTCGGTAACCATTAACAACAAAAAAATAAAAATAACCCAAAGTAAAAATAATTAAATCAGCTATAATTTTGTAAAGATTAAATTTTTTTGTGAGATTTATAGTTTTTAAGATATTCACAAAAAAAAATACAGAAAAAAATTGATTTTCCATCCCTTTTCACCCCCTGTAAACACAACAATAAATAAATATTGGTGGAAGGTCACTGGAATATAATTATTTTAATAATTTTGTCAAGTATTTAATTTGATATTTAAAAATAATGATATACAAATACAACATACTACAAAAAATAAATAAATAAAATTTTGGTACCGAAAAGTGTTTTTTTGTATTTAAAGCAACTTAATTTTTGATTTTAATAAACACAATACTTTCTAATGAAATAATAAATGAAAAAAAATATTTATAATAAATTTTTCTATTTTTTTATCGACAATCGACCTACAAATACTAAATTCCTAATAACTTTTTTACAGAATTACAAATTTTATTGTAGTTTTCACCAAAATATGGGGAAAAAAATGTATTATTGTGGCTACGAAGTACATTTTTTTAAATCAATTTATATTTTTTTTTGAATAATTTTTTAGCTTTCCACAATTCCCTATAATATTTTAAGATATTTGATAAAAGAAAAAAAAAACTAATAGTAGTTAAATTTTAAGAGCGATTTAAGATATATGCATTTAATTGTTTGGTAAGTGCTGCCACCTATTAGATGGACCTAAATCGTTACGTTTTTATCATTAGTGCATTTTAAGTCTCCATAGGTGGCCCATTGCTTCAATCAGAAAGTAGAGGGGCGATGCAACTAGAATTTAGTTTACAACGATAGAGCGCCCTTAAGTAATTTTATTTTGTATTAAATCTAATTATTTATAAATTCAAAAGGTTATCCATTAACTCAAATGTGGTCTACTGAATAGTAATGAAACTCAAAGTCGAGTACCACAAAATATTTATTGAAAAACAAAAGATAGGTGACTAGTTTCGGCTACAAGCCATCATCAAGCCTAGAATATAAGTAGAAGGTAGGAAAAAGAACTTTTAAGAATTATAAACTATTAGACTTACCCAAGATTCCTCAACCTTAGCCAATCCTCCTTTGACCCTAAACAAACTTCCATTCTTAACTTCGGTTTAAAACACAGCCTAGTATCCAACACTTGTAAGAATAATTTCAAATCACTTTCGATTGACGTTGAAAATATCCTCACCAATCCACAAATTCCGAACAAAGATATCATTAGGACAGACATCACTGCTATTCTACACAAAGACTTCATTTCTCATTCTCCTACTAGACACATATCCTTTAGTCAAGAATTTTCTCTGAAAGACATTAAAAACTTACAAACCAAGATTACGAATGATAACCTAGTAGTTACCAAAGCAGACAAAGGTAACTGCTTGGTAATCTTGGATAAACCTGATTACCTACATAAAGTCAACACTTTCATTTCAGATGACCCCTCTTTGACTCGTTTAACGTCCAATCCTACAGTACCCTTTCACAATCATCTCAAATCTAAACTCAAACTTTACAATGATACCCTCACCCTTTTCGACTAACCTAATCACTACCTCCTGTGCCCTATGGCTCCGAAAACTCCTCTGTTATATGGTCTCCACAAAATACATAAAGCCAACATCCCGATCAGACCAGTTGTCAGTTTCATTAACTCTCCATCTTCAAGACTTTCTTCGTTCCTTAATAAAGTGATTAAAGATACCACTAAATTCGAAAATGAATTTTCAGTTAAAAATTCTCGAGACCTAACAGACAAATTATCACACATTAAAGTCCCTCCAGATTCAATTTTACTCTCCTTGGATGTTTCCAACCTTTTCCCTAGCATCCCCCCGAAAGAATGTATCCAATTGGTTCACATCCTACTGCGAAATAATAATATTAATCCTACAATTTCCCAAGACCTCTGTTCATTACTTTCTCTAGCCCTCGAACAAAACTTCTTTCAGTTTAATGACTCCTTTTATAAACAAATTTCAGGCCTAGTTATGGGCTCTAATCTTTCACCCCTACTGGCGGAAATATTCATGAACCACCTCAAACTTACATATGTTAACCATCCTTCATTTAAACACAAAATTCTATTCTATGCCCGCTACATAGACGACTGCTTACTTTTGTTCCAAGGTCTTCAGAATGAAGCGCTAGACTTCCTTACTTATCTTAATACCTTGCACCCCCGCATACAATAGAGTTTGAATCCTCTAATAAACTTCCCTTTCTGGACTTACTAATTTCTAAAAACCTACCTCACATTAATAAACTTCCATTCTAATCATCCTATGTCACATAAACTTGCTGCCTTCAATAGCTTCTTACACAGAGCTTTCTCTATTCCTCTAACTCAAACTGCTTTCACTGCTGAAATCAATATTACTAAACAACTTGCGATCAATAATAATTACCCATTAGAAACTATTAACAAACTGTATACTAAATTCTTTATTAAGTTTAGATTAAATTCTCCACATATCTCATTTAAGACACAAGAAGTTCCGTCTTTTTACGGTTCTTGATAGGTAATATTTCATATAAAATAGCTAAAGCATTTAGAAAACATAACGTCAATATAGCCTTCAAAACTAGCTCCAATACCGGCTCCTTTCTAGTAAACACGAAAGATGTCATCCCTTTTCTTCACAAAACCGGTGTTTATAAACTGAACTGTCATGATTGTAACGCTGTTTATATTGGTCAATCGGGCAGAAGACTTGAAACTAGAATTAAAGAACACATTAGGTACATTGATAAATACAGAAACTCTGATATTACTAACACCCCATCCTCCTTCACCAATCATATTATCTCCACCAACCATTCCTTCTCTATTGATGACTCCTCACTTCTACACAACATTGGCAAAAGCAACAAACTTAATCTTCTGGAAATGTTTGAAATACACTCATGTTTACATAACAACCGATTGACTTGTCTTAACGAACAGCTAAGACCCAAAGACAACCATATTTTCCTATCAGACATTTTTAATGATCTCCTCTAATTGTTCCTTTTGGCCTTTCGTGACCTCCTTATACCAATTCTTTCCCTCTTTTACCCTTCTTGTTTCATTTCCTATTGTTTAATTTTCTCTTTATTTACAATCTCCCCCTAAATGTCAATTGTCAATTGTCCTTCTCTTCTTCTTTCCCCACACTTACCTGACAAGACTTTCTTCTTTCTTTCACCCTTTACTTGATGGCCTTTGTCTGTATCTATACCCAGTCTCTTACAGTCATACTTTTGTTCACGTTACAGCTTATTATTTAGATTGTCTCTAACTCTGTACTTAACTATAAAAATTTTATTGCGCTGCCCTTCAGGCTACTATTAATAGTTTTTATAAAAATTTATAAAAAAAAATATTAAATAATTATACTTCTGTCTGTCAAATGTCACTAACGTTGCTCATTGTTATGTCTAGTTTAACAACCATTTTACAATTGTATTACTACATGGTACTACTTGATTTTACGTCGATTAATTGTTCGTTTTCGATGATATTTGTTGAAAACCTTCTGGGCTGTCCACAAAGGGGGCCTAAACCGTTTTGGTGTACTTTAAGCCTTCTAATAAGCACCATTTTTTGGATTACTTTCACCCACTCACGTGGAGTTGATTGTGAAGGGCCGTGGCCCTTTCTGTATTTTATTGGCCATGATTACTTGAAATCTACCACGATAGGCCATTTTTACTACTTGGTTGGAGCTCTCGGACGTCCACCTATAACTATTTCATACGTTCCAGTCCTTCTCTGGTTCCAAATCGTTACTTGGTGTCCCTATCCCTAATGTCCCCTCACCTCCTACATTTTATCCTTTACATTACCGTTAATATGTGCCTCCTGTAACTTCTATTTTTAATTTTAATCCTGTACCACAATCTCCCCTTCACCGCTACCTCCCTAGTGCTCACATGCAACCTACATATAGTTTATCTTTTAAGTGACAATTGTGTTGTCAATTTTCAACAAATATCATTTATTATAATTTTAATTGGGTAAGTCTAATAGTTTATAATTCTTAAAAGTTCTTTTTCCTACCTTTCTACTTATATTCTAGGCTTGATGATGGCTTGTAGCCGAAACTAGTCGCCTCTCTTTTGTTTTACAATAAAAATTTTGTGATACTCGAGTTTCATTACTAATTATTTATGATTAAACTTAATGTTGTTTTTTTTACGAGTTTCATTTTTTTTCTTATAATTTTATAAAATCTGGATCGACTTTTACTATATAAAATTACGTGCTTAGTTTAAGGACTCAAATTCTGAGCCCACTTTTATCGGTAAATAGAATAAAATTCGGGTCGTCCCGAAAATCATCTTCCTGCCTTGAGTAACCCTAATGTACGGTTCAAATACTATCACGCAATTTTTTCATTTACGAGAAGAGAACTTTTCCAATCCATTTGATAATTTCTCTCTACGGAGCTTTTAAAAAAAGAATAACTGTAGTAATGCAGGAAACTAGTTATTTGATATTTTGTAGTATTTTAGATTAATTATTTTCTCGCATGACTAAGCAGGCAAAACATTCAACTATAACACCAAACAAGCTTAAAAAAAAACATCATACTCGTATTTATACACGTACTCACCGGCCTTTTTCTTCGCTGTGGATCTACGATGTTTCCGTGCATGTAGACAGAGTCGGAATCAGCCCCAGTAGATTCGGACCGCGGCCTCTTCCACTCCTCCAAATCGACGGTGGAACAGGCGTTGTTTTGCTCGTCACTGCACACGAATACACTGTGTGTAACACACAATTAAGTGATGAATTAGAATGTTCGAAATGATTTTCACATCTAACATCGAACATCTAAAGGAGCACAAATTTTGAGTAAAGAGGTTTAGAAAAATTACATTTATATAGAATTTACACCGTTTTGAATTTCATCTTTTTTTTTAATGAAATATTACTAGTTAAAGTCCGTGACGTATTGTTTCTGTCATTTTTTTGACTTCTGTTTGACAGATGTGAATTAAGCGTGTGGCTTCTATAGTGCAAGAATACAGACAGACAGACTTACATATGAAAATGGTCTTAATCGTCACAGGGGACCTCAAAATGGATATTTCCATCTTTATCTCGAATTTTTTTAGATCGTTACTTCTTCTATGATGGATCGGGAAAGTAAAAAACGGGGATTTCAAAAATAAAATAAAAGTATAGGTCCGTATTTAAAAAATCGACTGTGTCACCCCAGAACTTTCCCGGCTCGATTGTAGAGAATAGGTTATTTATTATTATTTTAATTATAAAATACTAAGCATTACAATAATTTATGGAACACATTAAAAACAGCGAGCCGATGGTGAATACGTCTACCGAATTGATATTTCAATGTTGATGACATAAGCTGCGCATGCGCACGTTGTATATCACACTGCTGTGAAAACTATTGGGAATTCGGGAAAAATTTTCATACAGTAGTTGTAGGGAATTTTATGCTTTACAACTTTGCACTAAAGAGTAAAATTTATCTATAATTTAAAAAAAAATGGAAAATTATAAATGTGTATTTTTCTCGCCATCTAGCGGCGAAACTATGAGGAATTCCATAAAGAGTTAAACATAAAAGTTAAAGAAAATATGATGCTTTACAACTTTAAACCAGAAAATTTTGCACTTAAATGAATTGTTTGTCCTCAAAATCAAGAAGAACTAGAGAAAACCTACACACACATTTTTTACGCGCCCTCTAGTGGCGCAACTATTGGAAATTCTAGAAAAAGTTTCATACAAGAGTTGTAGGAAATTTTATGCTCCAAAACTTTGTACTACAACATTTTGCACTAAAGTGTATTATTTGTCCTCAAAATCAAGAAAAACTAAAGAAAACATACATGCACATTTTTTACGCGCCCTCTAGTGGCGCAACTATTGGGAAATTCTGGAAAAGTTTGAAACAAAAGTTGTAGGGAATTTTATGCTATAAAACTTTGTACTACAACATTTTGCAGTAAAATGTATAGTTTGTCCTTAAAATTTAAAAAAAGTAAAAAATTGTACCATGTACATTTAATGAATGTCGGTCTTGAGGACCTTCTCCTGTACCAATTTAAACCAAAATCTAATGATCGCATTCTAGGCACACACCGACCCTCCATACCAAATTTCAGCTTGATCGGTCAAACGGTTCGGCAGTTATCGTGGAAGATTACACACAGACACACAGACAGACCATACCATGGAAATGTTTCATTCGTCTTGGGGGACTTCAAAATGGATAAATCCATCGATATCTTGATTTTTTTTTTGCTCGTTCACCTTACTTTCCCTTTGATGGGTCCGGGAAAGTAAAAAATAGTTGAGGGTGGCCCTTCAAAGACGAAACGTTGTTTTAAAAGGCCTTAATAAAAAAGTGTTATATACTTTTTTTCTATGTTTAAAAATTAATGTGTTCATTTTCGGGTTTTCCCAAATATTTCGGAAACCTGGCCTGATATTTTAAGTTAAAAAAAATTGACAATACACATCTTTTTCCCCATTTAATCAACTTTTTATGTATAACGGTTTATACATTAAATTAGTCGAGAAAAAATCAATTTTTATTTCATTTTTTCTTATTTTTCCCTATTTTTCATGATTTTTACTATTTTTTTATGATTTTTTCTAATTTCTCCCACTTTTCCTATTTTGCCTATTTTGCCCCATTTTCCTATTTTGCTAATTATTTTCCCATGTTTTCCTACTTTTCTCTATATTTTTCTATTTTTTCTTATTTTTCCCTAATTTTCCTAATGTTCTTGTTTGTCCATATTTTTCTCGGCTATTAATTTTTTTTTGATGGAAAAGTCAAAGAACAATGCCAATTTTTTTTTTAATATTTTGAAAATTAATTTTCAATTTTACCGGTAATTAATGTGCCGATTTATTTTTTTTTACATTAAATTTGTCGAGAAAAAATCAATTTTCTCGGCTATTAATTTTTTTAGATGAAAAAGTCGAACAATGATTTTGGCAAAATTTTATTTTTGTCTTGAAAATTAATTTTCAATTTTCTAATAAGTGCTAATTTCCTTTTTTTTACATTAAATTGGTCGAGAAAAAATCAATTTTTTTTTTCATTTTTTCTTATTTTTCCCAATTTTTTTTTTGGTTTTTCATGATTTACTATTTTGCCTATTTTTCCCCATTTTCCTATTTTGCTAATTATTTTCCCATTTTTTCCTATTTTTCTCTATGTTTTTCTGTTTCTTCCTATTTTTTCCTATTTATCCCTAATTTTTTCTGTTTTTTCCTTTTTCCCGATTTTAACATTTTCTTAATTTTCTTGTTTGTCCCTATTTTTTTCGTATGTTTTATCTGCTTTTGCCTATTTTTTCCATTTCTTTTATTTTTTGTCTATTTCTTTTATGTATTCCTCTTTTATTTTCTATTTGTTTTCTATTTTTTGCTGTTTATTACCATTTTCCGGTTTATTCCTATTTTTCTTACTTTCGTGTTTTTACTAATTTTTTTCTATTTTTCCGATTTTTTTTATATTTTTTCTCATGTTCCTAATTTTCCATTTTTACTGTTTATTACTATTTGTTTCTTTTTTTCTTCTATTTTTCCCATTTTGTCTGTATTTCCCTATATTTCTGTTTTTCCTGTTTTTTCCTACTTTTGCCTAGTTTTTCTATGTTTCTCTATTTCAACCTATTTTTTGTTTCTCTATTTTTTCCCGCTTTTCTCATTTTTTATCTAATTTCCCTGTTTTTCCCCATTTCCCATTTTTTCCTACTTTTTTTACCTATTATGTTTTTACTTTTTTTCCTGTTTTTTATATGAAATTATGAAAACAAAAAAACGATTTCTTTACTATTACCAGGTGCGTATTTTTCCTCTTTTTTCCAATTTTTAGTAATTTTATTGGTTATATTTTCTTATTTTTTTCCTATTTATCCCTATTTTTTTTTGTTTTTTTTCATTTTTTTTATTATTTTTTTATGATTTTTTCCATTTTCTTCATCTTTTTCAATTTTTTTTTTGTCTCAAGCTTTTTCCAGAATTTCCAATAGTTGCGCCACTAGAGGGCGCGTAAAAAATATACACGTATGTTTTCTCTAGTTTTTCTTAATTTTGAGGACAAACAATACACTTCAGTGCAAAATGTTGTAGTACAAAGTTTTAGAGCATAAAATTACCTACAGTTTTTGTCTTAAACTTTTTCCAAAATTTCCAATAGTTGCGCCACTAGAGGGCGCGTAAAAAATGTGCATGTATGTTTTCTATAGTTTTTCTTGATTTTGGGGACAAACAATACATTTTGTTGCAAAATATTATAGTACAAAGTTTTAGAGAATGAAATTCTCTATAACTTTTGTTTTAAACTTTTTCCAGAATTTCCAATATTTTCGCCACTAGAGGGCGCATAAAAAATGTGCATGTATGTTTTCTCTACTTTTTCTTGATTTTGAGGACAAACAATGTATTTAGTGCAAAATTTTCTTGTGCAAAGTTGTAAAGCATCAAATTTTCTTTAACTTTTATGTTTAACTTTTATCGAATTCCTCATAGTTTCGCCGCTAGATGGCGAGAAAAATACACATTTAAAATTCCCTACAACTATTGTATGAAAATTTTTCCCGAATTCCCAATAGTTTTTACACATGATTTTAGGAGATCCTAATTGTAGCAGTATGATATATAACGTGCGCATGCGCAGCTTATGTCATTACCAACATTGAAATATTAATTCACCATCGGCTCACTATTTTTAATGTGTTCCATAAATCAATGTAATGCTTAGTATTTTGTAATTAAAATAATAATAATAATAAATAACATTTTCTCTACGGTCGAGCCGGGAAAGTTCTGGGGTGACACAGCCGATTTTTTCTATTTTTCACAATATTGTTCTCTTTTTCTCTATTTTTTCCCATTTTCACCATATTTTCTATTTTTTCCTATTTTTTACTTATCCAAAAATCGTTCAATCCACATAGAGAAGTTTTCACTTCAAAAATAAGAGTACAATAAAGAAAAGCAACAACTTGTTTCCAAAAATAAAATAAAGTAGGCATGGTTAGGAATTCGAACCAACGGCATTGAGATTCTGGCATTTTAATATCAGCCCCATTGCCCACTTGTACCTATACTAAAAAATAATGTTTGAGATAAACAATGAATATTATATTATATTTAATTTATTTGTAACACATAATATATATTAATTTTAGCTTTCTGCGCTCCTCCTATATATAAACTTAACTATGCAAAATCTCACACTCCTCTGTTCTCGAATCACGCAGTCCGGAGTTTTCTCTTTGTGTATTAAGATTTTTACAAAACTTGCTTTTGGCAAATATCTTTAATCTAAGTTTGTAGACGAAATTCAAAACGATATTTCTAAACGGCCAGAAAGTCAAACAATAGAAGAGTACTGCGTAAATACTCTATTTATATCCCATCAATTAAGGTCAAGGTTTTAGGGTAAAAAAAATAAATCTATCTCTAAACAAGATTCTTAAGGGATGATACATAGTTTATATCTAATGAAAATAATAATAAAACAAACATAATTACCTAGAATTACTCCTTTTACTGCTATCCTTCTTTCCTGCTTGCAGGTTCGGAAGGTCTTTTTGTCTTTTTTCCGTCTCTCTCCATATTCTCCAATAGAGGACACACATGACAGTCACCGGAACGTAAAATGCCGCGATCGCAGTCCCGAAGGTAATATAGTGATTAGTTTCGATGAACTGAATGTAACATTCGTCTTTCGGTACTGTGCGTTGACCTTCGATGTACGGCCAGCTATAGATCCATGGAGGCCACAGTAAGAGGCTAATACCCCAAGCAGAACTATAAAAAAATATCACTAATAATAAATATTTAATATCAAATCTAAACTAGTTATGGTTTGGGAACAACGTTTTATAAACAGCTAATATTTTTTATCAAGTCACTCTTGCATATCTCCTACGTCATTGCATACCTTCTAGAATAATTCAAGATTACATTTACAGAAATCTTTTTACATATTTTTATATCATCAGAATAATTAACCGATCTTGTTATGTCTGGCTAAGCGAAGACCGCGCCAATTTATGGCATTGTTTCATTATCTCTCATAGAGAGCAGTCGCAACGTTTTAAAATAGCCAGATATGGCTGTGCTTTTTTACCATTGACTACAGGGATCATTTCTTGTTTGTAGCCATATTTTTTTGTTAAAGTGTTAAAAAATAATCTACATGTTATAATTTCTCTTATTTACTCCTATTAAGTTATATATTAATTATTCAACTGCTTTTAAGCAATTAATAGTATTCATAAATAAATAGCGTGAGTTATAATAACTCACTATAGTGAGTTATGGAACGGAATGTATATTTACGAATCGAATACGAAGGTAGTGAGGGATCCTACTATAATTTAGGGATGTGTGATTTATTAAAAAAGATCGATCTTGAGAATCGATTTAAATCGTTTGGTATTTAATCGATGTACTTAAAGATTAAATCTAAAAAAAATCGATTTTCTTAAAAATCGGTCTTAATATTTATACAAACAATTTTATTTTAGTTAACGAAACAAAGATACTTAACACTTGGTAGTTTTTTATTCTTTCTGTCTGTCCTTTAAGGAATCATTTATTTATTCATAATTTAATATATTTATGAAAAGAAACAAATGGCTAGCAATGGTAATTTTCTGTTTCTGTCTACATTAAAATATACAAGATGTCGCGAAGAATATAATTTGGAAATATCCGATCTTTGTTTATCGATTTTATAATAAATGAATCGATACACCGATTAATCGCTTATGAAAAGATCGAGAATCGTAGGTAAAAGTGAATAATCGATTTAGATCGAACATCCCTACTATAATTCGGTATGTACAAATATTTTATAACAACTGGAAAGGAATGTATAATTAAAAGATTTTAAAATTATTAAATTGGCGGTCTACAATATGTAAGATTTTTGAAATTTACTATATACTACTTACGAACCGAATACCAAGGTGGCTCTATAATGTCACTTAATATTTTGTGAACAAAGTTTTTTTTCTATGCTTGCATATTGTTATAATCGTAGATAAAATTTAGTATTCAATTTGCGGTAATGGTCATAACTCACTTGACGAATTACAGCACTCGCCTGCGACTCGTGCTACAAATTTCACTACCGCTAATTATATCTTAGTAATAAAAGTAGGGAAAAATAGATAAGAATAGAAAAAATAGGGTAAAATAGGGAAAATAGAAAAAATACGGAAAAAACATGAAAAAACAAAAAGAAAACAATGAAAAAATAACATGAAAACCAGGATAAAAATGGAAGAAATAAAAAAATACAGAAAAATAGAAAAAAAACGAAAAAATGGCGAAAAACGTAGAAAAATGGAGAAACCTTAAGAGTAAATAAGAAAAACCAGAAAAAAATTGGGTAATTTAAAAACAATAGGGAAAATAAGAAAAAATAGTAAAAATGGAAATATATATGAAAAAATTAGGAAAACGGTAGAAAAAAAATAGGAAAAAATGGGAAAATAATCGAAAACTAGGGAAACATATGGGAAAATAGACAAAATTGGGGAAAATAAGGAACAAAGGGTAAATAATCGAAAATTAGGGAAATATATGGGAAAATAGACAAAATTGGGGAAAATAAGGAACAAAGGGTAAATAGGAAAAAATAGAAAATAATAGGGAAACCAAGAAAAAACAATGAAAAACAGGACAAATATGAAGAAATAGGAAACAAATTTTATACAGGGTGTTCTGAAAATAACGATCAAGTTTGTTATTTTAAATGGAACACCATGTAGTTTTTTTCATTTTTAGATTTGTCGTGACAAGCTGATTTTAAAAACTTATATTATAACCTAAATAGTTTTGAAGTTATAGACAATTGAAAATCGCATTTTTTCAACTTGAAGTAATTGCTCCGGCCAAATGACATAAAATCAGATAAAACGACTGACATGGCCATATCTTAACTTTTTGAGTTCTACTTTGTGGCATAAGAACCAAATTCCTACAGGGTGATCAAAAGTACATAAATTTTGATCAGCCTGTATACAAAATGTAAACAGTTTTATCCGATTTTATGTCGTTTGTCAGAAGCAATCACTTAAAGTTAAAAAAAAATGCGATTTTCAATTGTTTATAACTTCAAAACTATTTAGGTTATAATATAAGTGTACTTAATAGGTTTTTGAAATCAACTTCTCACGACAAATCTATAATTGGAAAAACTACAGGGTGTTACATTTAAAATAACAAAGTTGATCATTACTTTCGGCACACCCCGAAAGTTACAAATATATTGATTAGATAGAGCGTATTGGCAAACATGTGAAAATAAATTTTCAATTTTGAAATACCATTACTTTTCCATATACAGGGTGATCAATTTATACTCCAGAGTTTGATATCTCCATTGTTTTGAGGGATGAGAAAAAAAGTTTTAAATACAAATTATAGATAGAGTCCAGTTCCACATTTTAAAATTATATCGTAATATACAGGGTGTTTCATAAAGTCACAGCATACCAAAATTATGTATGTTTAATGGGCCGTCCACGTTGCACATCCACATCTATAGAAATTTATTTTCATAACTTAAAATTTTCAAAAACTCAAAATTAATGCAAAAATATTGTTCCTTTTTTCACTTGTTTTATTAAAATTTTGTTCCACTAATATGGTTTAAATTTGCCTCTAGGATTACGATTTTAGTTAATGTTGCTCCTATATCGTTTCCTTTTTCTACCCTATACCAAAGTTAATGAGCCATTTTTACCTCTCGCCCTTCAGATAAGAGAGGTATAGGAATCATGCTAAAAATTGGGTAGTGAGTTTTCAATTGATAAACACGTTTTGGGGTCCCTAGAATACGATTTTAATATTTTCGCGATGATGTCTGTGTGTGTGTGTGTTAGTGTGTGTGTGTGTTAGTGTGTGTGTGTGTTAGTGTGTGTGTGTGTTAGTGTGTTAGTGTGTGTGTGTGTGTGTGTGTTTGGATGGATGTTGTAGTAACGATAACTCAAAAACTACTGAATAAAAAAATTTGAAATTTTGCATACATAATTCTGATACCCTAGATTAGATCTGATTAGATTTTGGTGCCAATCGCACAACCGGAAGTGGCAGTTGCTATGGGTGATGACGCCATTATTATACAAAACGGCAATTAAGTTTTACACATATATTTTGTATACCCTATAGTTTATTTTCATCTCATTAAAATTTTCTAAACTTTTGCCATTGTTGCCAGATTTACAAAAATATAATTTTTTTTCATACTTTTTTGTGTCAACCTGTAAATTTTTGATTCAAAAATGGCGAGAGGTCATGTGCTGGCCACATCAGATTTTTTAATTCTAAGTTTAATAAAAATAATAATACTTAATAAATTAATAAAACGTTTTTATCTTTCGTGTTTTATAATGTATTTTTTTCCAAAATTAAGACTGTGTTTTACTCCCCCACCCAGAAAAGTTGCCCACATCCGCTATTGACTTATATTGTACGTTTTTTATCATACCGGTAATATTATCTTCATAAATAAAACAATTCCTATCGTAATCATTAAAAATTCATAAGACGAACGGCGTCGTCTTCCTAAAAATTCCTACTGACTGCGCCGCTTTGTCATCAACAGTTATCGACTGATAAGTGAACATCAAATCACCGTGACTTTCTCACAATACTAGATCTCAACTCAAGCTATTTTTCGAAATTACGACGGTTAACTTTAGTATTTTATTTCACTTTAACGTAATGGTTTCTTTTATTACGTCATTATTTTCTAGAGGCGTTTAAATCTAAATTGGACAATTTATGTCCTGTCTTTGCGATTTGTATTTCTTAAATCGATAAAAATCTCGAATTACATACATACTGCTAATGTACGGTTTGTTTGACGTCTTATCTAGACGTTGATGGAGCACGTTTATTTTATCAATGAAAACCTTTTAGATGTCGATTCGTTGCGTAAAAAAAATGAGTGCAAATGTCTGTCACTTTCATTACATTTATTACAGTATTATCATCCATCAAAGAAAAAAGTGCACCTAATAATATTAAAAGAAAAAGGTTAGTCGTGTATCTAATACATTCTGGGAAAATTAGAGTTTCTTGTAGCTGTTTCTTCGGACATATAGGCAGGGCCGTGTAAGGATTGGCAAGGGTGTCAAAATCGCAAAAAGAATAAAAAAAATCCGAAAAAATCGCTCTCAGTTCCGGAACGGAATACGGTTTTTTGCATTCGCTTCCAAAAATTATTTGAAAAAAATATCCCCACTTTTTATCATATACAAACCGGAAATTGCAACCAAAACATGCATTCAAAAATGCATTTGTTGAGACGGCTTTTGGAAGATTAAAGAATTCTAAAAATAATAGATAGTCACGACATCTATCGTATGGTTGATGGGTACCAACAGGGCAAGCCCTACTTGGGGTATTCAGACAGAGTGAGTTTTTGAAATTATGCATTCCGACAAAGTGCCACTGAAGATTCCGAAAGGATGAAACATGTATGGTAATGGTCGGAGTGCATATACAGTTTCAAAAACTTACTGTATTTGTTTTTTGTTACGATTAAAGAACTTTGTAAATAAGAGTCAGAACTGGCCCAAATCAAATGTGACATCGTCGAACACCTGGTGCGCCCGAACCTGGACGTGGATGTCATCCCCGTTTTCCTCACACATTCATTGATGTGTAACTCTCGCCTGGGGTCCTCGAAAAAGTTAATCCGGGTTTAAATAGAGCGAGGAGAATTACGAAAATAATCACCGGATAGATCTCCGATTATTGAAATGCTCCGGGCACTGACCACAGTTGGGATAGTTTCTGACCAATGTGCAGCGGATGCTGATCGTACGATTGTAACGACAGGGGTATGAGCCAATTGAGCACCAAGCTCTAGATGTAATAAATGTAGACAGGTCAACTGAGCACCAGGCAGGCAGGTACCTTTTCAAAGTGACCCTTTTGAGACAGGCCAATTCAGCACTTTGACCTGGATCCACTTTGTAATAATAATTTCTTAATAGTCCAAAATTCTTTAAAAAATCGATAAATTGAAAAATCCTTGAAAAATTGTTGAAAAATCCTTGAACAATCCTTAAAAAATCATTAAAAATTCTTGAAAAGCCCTTGAAAAGTACGTGAAAAATCCTACAAGAATTTTTGAAAAATACTCCAAATTCCTTAAAAAAAACATTAAATTGAAACATCATTGAAAAATCCTTAAACAATCCTTGAAAAGTCATTAAAAAATCCTGGAAAAATGCTTCAAAAGTACTTGAAAAATCCTACAAGAATCCTTGAAAATAGTCCAAAATTCTTTAAAAAATCGATAAATTAAAAAATCCATGAAAAAATTGTTAAAAAAGCCTTGAACAATCCTTAAAAAATCATTAAAAATTCTCGAAAAGCCCTTGAAAAGTACGTGAAAAATCCTACAAGAATTTTTAAAAAATACTCCAAATTCCTTAAAAAAAAACATTAAATTGAAAAATCCTTAAACAATCCTTGAAAAATCATTAAAAAATTTTGGAAAAATCCTTAAAAATCCTACAAGAATGTTTGAAACATACTCCAAAACTCCTTAAAAAATTATTTTCAATTTAACAATTTCTTAAGTGTTTTTAAGACATTTTTTAGAATTATTCAAAGATTTTTACAGGATTTTTCAAGTACTTCTCAAGGATTTTTCGAGAATTTTTCAAGCATTTTTCAATGATTTTTCAACATTTTTTCAATCCTTGAAAAATCCATGAAACATCCTTAAAAATCCTTCAAAAATCCATGAAAAATCATTAAAAAACTTTTTTAAAAAATTTTAAAAAATACCTACTAAAACAGAATTAAAAAAATCCTTGAAACCCCGTTAAATAATCTTTGAAAAATTGTTGAAAAATGCATGAAAAGCTCTTGAAACATACTACAAGAATCATTGAACAATCTTTGAAAAATACTCCAAAATTCCTCGAAAAACCAATAAAAAATCCTTGAATAATCCTTGAAAAATCCCTAAAAATCAAAGATGAGGATTATTCAAGGATTTTTCAGCATTTTTTCAATGATTTTTCAAGGATTTTTCAAGAATTTTTCAGAAATTTCTCAATTTAACGATTTTTTAAGGGTTCTTGAGTGTTTTTAAAAAAATACTTCTTAAAAATTGTTTTGACCCAATGTTTTTTTTTTTAATAAATAAATGCCAACTACCATATTCTGATTTTTATTTAACCGAGAAAAACAACTGTTTGCATTAATTCAGTAGGTACCTGATAATTCGTTAATGAACAAACTAGTAATAAAGTGCGCAATTGGCTAGTCATAAAGTACTCAATTGGCCGGTCTCTGTTTGGTCCTTGGTGCTCAATTGGCATGTCCGGCTACGGTATCAATTTTACCTGAGGGTAATAAAGTGCTCAATTGGCGTCCGTCCAACGACAGCTCTAAAAGAATCCAGGGAAGTTACCAAAAAGGTAATCATAGTCGAAGAAGATATAGACGTTGCCGTAATATTGATCACACTCTGCCCGGTTGAAATATTTCTTCATAAACCTGCAAGGCCCAATAAACCCGAAAATAGTATATTATACACCAAGGTCGAGAAGTAATTTTTCTCAGCCGAGCATTACTATTAATCCGAGATGCGAAATATCAATTCGGCTCGCTATTTTTAATCAATTCGGTAGACGTATTTACCATCGGCTCGCTATTTTTAATGTGTTCCATAAATTAATGTAATGCTTAGTATTTTGTAATTAAAATAATAATAATAATAATAAATAACATATTCTCTACGGTCGAGCCGGGAAAGTTCTGGGGTGACACAGCCGATTTTTTATTTTTGTTTTTAGCAAATTAGCAAACTTTGTTCCAATAATCTTTGGCCTCAATTCTCGTAACTTTCGTACTGGGTGTTTCAGCGATTATTTAATTATAAAAGAAAAAAAAAATTATTTTATTTAGTGTACAGATAAATAGTTGTCCCTTTATTACATATTTTTTTATTTCTCTTTGTTTCTTTAGTCTTTATTACAAGTTTTCCAAAATTTTGTCGTGAAATTTCGTTATCTAATTTATTGGTATATATAATATAGGTATAAGCTTATGATTTATTCTAATATTAAACAGGACTAATTTGATTCCTAAAAACAAATATACCAGAGACTTAATTATTCACAGTACACATTATTGTATCCTTTTTAATCCGCTGTTAAAGCGTTAACTGGCCAATGGCCATGTATCCCGCAATAATTCATGGTTAGTATTTTCCAAGAGGAATTATGCTCTTAACTAGATTGCCAATTATTGGTCCAAGTTTAGTGCTGTTACTTTAATTTAAAAAAATAGTTGATTAAAACAATGTATTTTTTAATTATTATTACCAAAATCAATAAACCATTTCGGAACTTCGATCATCGAGTACTAGACTGGCTAGTGCGATACTGGCCAAATTTCTCAATATATATGATGTGACGTAAAAAAATTTTAACTGGAAAAAGTTTTCCTATGCAAAACATTTTAGTTTCTATGGTGGGTGCCGGAAGGGCCGGCCCGATACTGCTCAGGGTTCTTCCCTTGGGAAAAACTAGTAAAGTCAAACTAGAACTCGATCGGATGTTTCGTTTGTGAGTTATAGCGTTTATATCCAGACAGACAGGATTTTTTTGACTCTGGGAGCTCGGAATGTCGAGAAAAGTGATAAAAATGCGAGTACTGATTTTTTTTGCCTCAGTAATAAACAAATAATGACCTAAATTAACAAAAAATGGTCAAAATACCAAAAAAAAAATTGATTAATATCAACAAAACGAAAATTATAACAAATATTGTATAAAAAGACCAAAAATTGATTTTTTTTCTACAAATTTTTAAATTTAGACCGTTTATGAAAAATGTTCAACATTTCAAATTTTTTTTCTGATGTTTAGAAAATTTTATCCAAATTTTTGCAAACAATGAAATTTATTTTTAATTTTAGAGCAACATTGTAAAAATATCCCTATTTTATGAAATTTTCGAAATTTGACAACGTCTAACATTTTTTTCAAATCAATTTTTATTATTTTGTACAAATTTTATATTTTTTAAGCGAAGTTGCTAAATTTCCGTAACTTTGGTAAAAAAATTAATAGCAAATTTTATATAATTGAATTTTTTGACAAATACAGTTTTTTTAAATTATTTTACAATTTTTCTAAAAATTTCACCGACTTTTAACAAATTTAATAATTTTTTAGAGCGCAGTTTCCAAATATTCAAAATTTTCCTATTCTAGAAAAAAAAACTGAAAGAATTTGAAAAACATCAAAAAACAAAAACTAAAAATTCAAAATTTAGCTGACAAAATCAAAAAACGAAAGAAAAATATCAGAAAAATGAGAAAGAAATTCCGAAAAAATTAAGAGATATCGAAGAAATCGAAGGAAATCAACAAAAATCAGAAGAACAAGAAAAACAGGAAAAAATCAGAAAAAAACCTGATAGAACTTGAAAAAATCAAAAAAAAACAAAAAAAAATCAAAAACCGGCAGAAAAAAATAAAAAAAACAGAAGAAAAATGTCAGAAAAATGAGAAAGAAATTCCGAAGAAAATGAAGAGAGATCAAAAAAATCGAAGGAAATCAACAAAAATCATAAGAACAAGAAAAACAGGAAAAAAACCTGATAGAACTTGAAAAAATCAAAAAACAACAAAAAAAATCAAAAACCGGCAGAAAAAAATAAAAAAAACAAATGAAAAATGTCAGAAAAATGAGAAAAAAATTTGGAAAAACCGAAAAATCTGAAGAGAAATCGAAAAAATCGACAAAAACTACTTTAAACCCAATATACTTTTTTGGGGGCCAAGGGGGTGAAAAACTAATAAAAATTACCGATTTTTTATTACCATAGTACATTTAATTGTTTTTTATCACAAAAGTCTCTAAATTCTTGTATATTTTATCGATTTTTTTATAATTTTAATAACAACGTTGCCAAAATTCTGAATATTTCCTTAAATCTAAGGATTTTTTATCACCAAAAAAATAAAAATTCTAAAATTGTTAAAATAACCGACAAATTAAACTTTTTCTTCCTATGAATCAATTTTTTTTTTTCAAATAAATTTTGTGATTTTTTTAAAAACAGTTTTTTAGAAACTCGTAGTGATTTTTATCAATTGTAATAATTTTAAAAGCGACGTTGCCATTTCTTTTAACACAAATTACATTCTGTATTTGTTCCTAGGGATAAATAAATCAATGTTAAAGCAATGTTGCCAAATATCCAAAAATATTAATTAATGTGAGGATTTTTATTAAAATCACCAAAAAATTTTTGTTTCGTTAGATCAAATTTACAAAAAATCGAATTAAAATATCGAAATTTCATTAAAAAAATTACATTTATGACAATCACCCAAAAATTGTATTAATTTTTTCTATATAAGTGAAAAATTTTTCAGCTTTTTGTCATTGCTGTATTTAAACAATTCTAATTTTTAATTCGTCGTTGCCAAATTTCCGTAAATTTGTCTAAATCTGAGAAAACTACATGGATGAAACTACAAATGGCTTTTATGAAAATCACCAAAAAATTTTATTATTTTGTTCTCTAAATGTGAACTTTTTGAAAAATTTTACAGCTTTTTGTCAATTGTTGATTTTTAACAATTCTGAATTTTAAGCGTCGTTGCCAAATTTCCGAAAATTTCTCTAATTCTGAGGAAACTACATAGAAGAAACTAAAAATTGCTTTTATGAAAATCACCCAAAAATTTTATATTATTTTGTTCTCTAAATGTGAACTTTTTGAAAAATTTTACAGCTTTTTGTCCATTGTTGATTTTTAACAATTCTGAATTTTAAGCGTCGTTGCCAAATTTCCGAAAATTTCTCTAATTCTGAGGAAACTACATAGAAGAAACTAAAAATTGCTTTTATGAAAATCACCCAAAAATTTTATATTATTTTGTTCTCTAAATGTGAACTTTTTGAAAAATTTTACAGCTTTTTGTCAATTGTTGATTTTTAACAATTCTGAATTTTAAGCGTCGTTGCCAAATTTCCGAAAATTTCTCTAATTCTGAGGAAACTACATAGAAGAAACTAAAAATTGCTTTTATGAAAATCACCCAAAAATTTTATATTATTTTGTTCTCTAAATGTGAACTTTTTGAAAAATTTTACAGCTTTTTGTCAATTGTTGATTTTTAACAATTCTGAATTTTAAGCGTCGTTGCCAAATTTCCGAAAATTTCTCTAAATCTGAGGAAACTACATGGAAGAAACTAAAAATGGCTTTTATGAAAATCACTCAAAAATTTTATATTATTTTGTTATCTAAATGTGAACTTTTTGAAAAATTTTACAGCTTTTTGTCAATTGTTTATTTTTAACAATTCTGAATTTTAAGCGTCCTTGCCAAATTTCCGAAAATTTCTCTAATTCTGAGGAAACTACATGGAAGAAACTAAAAATGGCTTTTATGAAAATCACTCAAAAATTTTATATTATTTTGTTATCTAAATGTGAACTTTTTGAAAAATTTTACAGCTTTTTGTCAATTGTTGTTTTTTACCAATTGTGAATTTTAAGCGTCGTTGCCAAATTTCCGAAAATTTCTCTAATTCTGAGGAAACTACATGGAAGAAACTAAAAATTGTTTTTATGAAAATCACCCAAAAATTTTATATTATTTTGTTCTCTAAATGTGAACTTTTTGAAAAATTTTACAGATTTTGTCAATTGTTGGTTTTTAACAATTCGGAATTTTAAGCGTCGTTGCCAAATTTCCGAAAATTTCTCTAATTCTGAGGAAACTACATGGAAGAAACTAAAAATGGCTTTTATGAAAATCACTCAAAAATTTTATATTATTTTGTTATCTAAATGTGAACTTTTTGAAAAATTTTACAGCTTTTTGTCAATTGTTTATTTTTAACAATTCTGAATTTTAAGCGTCCTTGCCAAATTTCCGAAAATTTCTCTAATTCTGAGGAAACTACATGGAAGAAACTAAAAATGGCTTTTATGAAAATCACTCAAAAATTTTATATTATTTTGTTATCTAAATGTGAACTTTTTGAAAAATTTTACAGCTTTTTGTCAATTGTTTATTTTTAACAATTCTGAATTTTAAGCGTCCTTGCCAAATTTCCGAAAATTTCTCTAATTCTGAGGAAACTACATGGAAGAAACTAAAAATGGCTTTTATGAAAATCACTCAAAAATTTTATATTATTTTGTTATCTAAATGTGAACTTTTTGAAAAATTTTACAGCTTTTTGTCAATTGTTTATTTTTAACAATTCTGAATTTTAAGCGTCCTTGCCATATTTCCGAAAATTTCTCTAATTCTGAGGAAACTACATGGAAGAAACTAAAAATGGCTTTTATGAAAATCACTCAAAAATTTTATATTATTTTGTTATCTAAATGTGAACTTTTTGAAAAATTTTACAGCTTTTTGTCAATTGTTTATTTTTAACAATTCTGAATTTTAAGCGTCCTTGCCAAATTTCCGAAAATTTCTCTAATTCTGAGGAAACTACATGGAAGAAACTAAAAATTGCTTTTATGAAAATCACCCAAAAATTTTATATTATTTTGTTCTCTAAATGTGAACTTTTTGAAAAATTTTACAGCTTTTTGTCAATTGTTGTTTTTTACCAATTGTGAATTTTAAGCGTCGTTGCCAAATTTCCGAAAATTTCTCTAATTCTGAGGAAACTACATGGAAGAAACTAAAAATTGTTTTTATGAAAATCACCCAAAAATTTTATATTATTTTGTTCTCTAAATGTGAACTTTTTGAAAAATTTTACAGCTTTTTGTCAATTGTTTATTTTTAACAATTCTGAATTTTAAGCGTCGTTGCCAAATTTCCGAAAATTTCTCTAATTCTGAGGAAACTACATGGAAGAAACTAAAAATTACTTTTATGAAAATCACCCAAAAATTTTATATTATTTTGTTCTCTAAATGTGAACTTTTTGAAAAATTTTACAGCTTTTTGTCAATTGTTTATTTTTAACAATTCTGAATTTTAAGCGTCGTTGCCAAATTTCCGAAAATTTCTCTAATTCTGAGGAAACTACATGGAAGAAACTAAAAATCGCTTTTATGAAAATCACCCCAAAATTTTATATTATTTTGTTCTCTAAATGTGAACTTTTTGAGAAATTTTACAGCTTTTTATCAATTGTTGATTTTTAACAATTCTGAATTTTAAGCGTCGTTGCCAAATTTCAGAAAATTTCTCTAATTCTGAGGAAACTACATGGAAGAAACTAAAAATGGCTTTTATGAAAATCACCCAAAAATTTTATATTATTTTGTTCTCTAAATGTGAACTTTTTGAAAAATTTTACAGCTTTTTGTCCATTGTTGATTTTTAACAATTCTGAATTTTAAGCGTCGTTGCCAAATTTCCGAAAATTTCTCTAATTCTGAGGAAACTACATGGAAGAAACTAAAAATTGCTTTTATGAAAATCACCCAAAAATTTTTTATTATTTTGTTCTCTAAATGTGAACTTTTTGAAAAATTTTACAGCTTTTTGTCAATTGTTTATTTTTAACAATTCTGAATTTCAAGCGTCGTTGCCAAATTTCCGAAAATTTCTCTAATTCTGAGGAAACTACATGGAAGAAACTAAAAATGGCTTTTATGAAAATCACTCAAAAATTTTATATTATATGTGAACTTTTTGAAAAATTTTACAGCTTTTTGTCAATTGTTTATTTTTAACAATTCTGAATTTCAAGCGTCGTTGCCAAATTTCCGAAAATTTCTCTAATTCTGAGGAAACTACATGGAAGAAACTAAAAATTGCTTTTATGAAAATCACCCAAAAATTTTTTATTATTTTGTTCTCTAAATGTGAACTTTTTGAAAAATTTTACAGCTTTTTGTCAATTGTTTATTTTTAACAATTCTGAATTTTAAGCGTCATTGCCAAATTTCCGAAAATTTCTCTAATTCTGAGGAAACTACATGGAAGAAACTAAAAATGGCTTTTATGAAAATCACTCAAAAATTTTATATTATTTTGTTATCTAAATGTGAACTTTTTGAAAAATTTTACAGCTTTTTGTCAATTGTTTATTTTTAACAATTCGGAATTTTAAGCGTCGTTGCCAAATTTCAGAAAATTTCTCTAATTCTGAGGAAACTACATGGAAGAAACTAAAAATGGCTTTTATGAAAATCACCCAAAAATTTTATATTATTTTGTTCTCTAAATGTGAACTTTTTGAAAAATTTTACAGCTTTTTGTCCATTGTTGATTTTTAACAATTCTGAATTTTAAGCGTCGTTGCCAAATTTCCGAAAATTTCTCTAATTCTGAGGAAACTACATGGAAGAAACTAAAAATTGCTTTTATGAAAATCACCCAAAAATTTTTTATTATTTTGTTCTCTAAATGTGAACTTTTTGAAAAATTTTACAGCTTTTTGTCAATTGTTTATTTTTAACAATTCTGAATTTCAAGCGTCGTTGCCAAATTTCCGAAAATTTCTCTAATTCTGAGGAAACTACATGGAAGAAACTAAAAATGGCTTTTATGAAAATCACTCAAAAATTTTATATTATATGTGAACTTTTTGAAAAATTTTACAGCTTTTTGTCAATTGTTTATTTTTAACAATTCTGAATTTCAAGCGTCGTTGCCAAATTTCCGAAAATTTCTCTAATTCTGAGGAAACTACATGGAAGAAACTAAAAATTGCTTTTATGAAAATCACCCAAAAATTTTTTATTATTTTGTTCTCTAAATGTGAACTTTTTGAAAAATTTTACAGCTTTTTGTCAATTGTTTATTTTTAACAATTCTGAATTTTAAGCGTCATTGCCAAATTTCCGAAAATTTCTCTAATTCTGAGGAAACTACATGGAAGAAACTAAAAATGGCTTTTATGAAAATCACTCAAAAATTTTATATTATTTTGTTATCTAAATGTGAACTTTTTGAAAAATTTTACAGCTTTTTGTCAATTGTTTATTTTTAACAATTCGGAATTTTAAGCGTCGTTGCCAAATTTCCGAAAATTTCTCTAATTCTGAGGAAACTACATGGAAGAAACTAAAAATTGCTTTTATGAAAATCACCCAAAAATTTTTTATTATTTTGTTCTCTAAATGTGAACTTTTTGAAAAATTTTACAGCTTTTTGTCAATTGTTTATTTTTAACAATTCTGAATTTTAAGCGTCATTGCCAAATTTCCGAAAATTTCTCTAATTCTGAGGAAACTACATGGAAGAAACTAAAAATGGCTTTTATGAAAATCACTCAAAAATTTTATATTATTTTGTTATCTAAATGTGAACTTTTTGAAAAATTTGACAGCTTTTTGTCAATTGTTTATTTTTAACAATTCTGAATTTTAAGCGTCATTGCCAAATTTCCGAAAATTTCTCTAATTCTGAGGAAACTACATGGAAGAAACTAAAAATGGCTTTTATGAAAATCACTCAAAAATTTTATATTATTTTGTTCTCTAAATGTGAACTTTTTGAAAAATTTTACAGCTTTTTGTCAATTGTTTATTTTTAACAATTCTGAATTTCAAGCGTCGTTGCCAAATTTCCGAAAATTTCTCTAATTCTGAGGAAACTACATGGAAGAAACTAAAAATTGCTTTTATGAAAATCACCCAAAAATTTTTTATTATTTTGTTCTCTAAATGTGAACTTTTTGAAAAATTTTACAGCTTTTTGTCAATTGTTTATTTTTAACAATTCTGAATTTTAAGCGTCGTTGCCAAATTTCCGAAAATTTCTCTAATTCTGAGGAAACTACATGGAAGAAACTAAAAATGGCTTTTATGAAAATCACTCAAAAATTTTATATTATTTTGTTATCTAAATGTGAACTTTTTGAAAAATTTTACAGCTTTTTGTCAATTGTTTATTTTTAACAATTCTGAATTTCAAGCGTCGTTGCCAAATTTCCGAAAATTTCTCTAATTCTGAGGAAACTACATGGAAGAAACTAAAAATTGCTTTTATGAAAATCACCCAAAAATTTTATATTATTTTGTTCTCTAAATGTGAACTTTTTGAAAAATTTTACAGCTTTTTGTCAATTGTTTATTTTTAACAATTCTGAATTTTAAGCGTCATTGCCAAATTTCCGAAAATTTCTCTAATTCTGAGGAAACTACATGGAAGAAACTAAAAATGGCTTTTATGAAAATCACTCAAAAATTTTATATTATTTTGTTATCTAAATGTGAACTTTTTGAAAAATTTTACAGCTTTTTGTCAATTGTTGTTTTTTACCAATTCTGAATTTTAAGCGTCGTTGCCAAATTTCCGAAAATTTCTCTAATTCTGAGGAAACTACATGGAAGAAACTAAAAATTGTTTTTATGAAAATCACCCAAAAATTTTATATTATTTTGTTCTCTAAATGTGAACTTTTTGAAAAATTTTACAGATTTTGTCAATTGTTGATTTTTAACAATTCTGAATTTTAAGCGTCGTTGCCAAATTTCCGAAAATTTCTCTAATTCTGAGGAAACTACATAGAAGAAACTAAAAATTGCTTTTATGAAAATCACCCAAAAATTTTATATTATTTTGTTCTCTAAATGTGAACTTTTTGAAAAATTTTACAGCTTTTTGTCCATTGTTGATTTTTAACAATTCTGAATTTTAAGCGTCGTTGCCAAATTTCCGAAAATTTCTCTAATTCTGAGGAAACTACATAGAAGAAACTAAAAATTGCTTTTATGAAAATCACCCAAAAATTTTATATTATTTTGTTCTCTAAATGTGAACTTTTTGAAAAATTTTACAGCTTTTTGTCAATTGTTGATTTTTAACAATTCTGAATTTTAAGCGTCGTTGCCAAATTTCCGAAAATTTCTCTAATTCTGAGGAAACTACATAGAAGAAACTAAAAATTGCTTTTATGAAAATCACCCAAAAATTTTATATTATTTTGTTCTCTAAATGTGAACTTTTTGAAAAATTTTACAGCTTTTTGTCAATTGTTGATTTTTAACAATTCTGAATTTTAAGCGTCGTTGCCAAATTTCCGAAAATTTCTCTAAATCTGAGGAAACTACATAGAAGAAACTAAAAATGGCTTTTATAAAAATCACCTAACAATTAATTTTATTATTTCTTTTTATACATGTGAACTACTTTTTGAAGCGTCGTTGCCAAATTTTCGAAAATGCCTCTAAACCTGATAAAAATGCATTAAAATGACTTTTATGAAAATCACGAAAAACAATTTTGTTGTCTGAACTTATTGTTCATTTCTTGGTTTTAACAATTTTAATTTTTGAAGCCTAGTTGCCAAATTTTTGAAATTTTCTCTAAATCTGAGAAATATACATAGAAGAAACTAAAAATGGTTTTTATGAAAATCATCAAAAAAAAAATCTAATCTATATAAGTGATTTTTTTAACAAATTTTACCATTTTTTTCAAATTTTTTAGTTTGTAACAATTTTAATATAGAAATTCAAGTAATTCTCCCAGGCTATTTATTAGATTAGTGCTTTGAATGCTCTATTAGAATTAATAGTTGAAGATTACTAGAATTTAGTAGAATCGTTAAATCGGCAGTAGGTTCTTAACAATTATGGACGTTTAAAGTTTATTTCACGAGAACGGAGAATCGGGAATAAGAGAGCAAAACTTGGCGCTAATGGCCAACACTTTTGATTGGAAAACGGATAGGAATACTTCAATTTCTGACTAGGTACAATTACTCACTGTTTGTTGTTTAAAAGTTTAATTGATTTTAAGAAGTTTTTGTTACACAAGTTGTTTCGTTTTATTTTTAAAATTGATAATAAATTTCTTCTAAATAAATATAAAAAAACAACAAAATATGGAATTTATAATAATAATAAACAAAGTTGTATTATAGACCTGATGATGGCATTAGTATGCCGAAACTAGTTGCCAACGCCTAACTATATTATTAATGATTTTTGTTGTACTAGACTTTGAATTTTATTTCTTCATATTTACTATTCATTATACAGGGCGATATAAAATGCCTAATAGTATTGAAAGATAGGGATTTTTCACAACCACCCTATATATTTAAATTGGGTCAGTCAAATATTTGTATCTTCACAACTTTAAAGCAATTATGTTTTTACTATCACGTGTCTAAATTTCCAATCAAGATCTATAGCTAGTTATCGATATACAGGGTGTTGATAGTTGTCAAATTTTAAAATTTCCTTATGGAATATCTCGAATTTGAAGAATTTCATTAAATTTTTTATAGTCAGCATAATTTTGGAACTATTTTGGAATATGCAGACCTATACAGGGGAAACGAAAAGTCACTAATTACAGGGTGATTACGAAATTAAGAATTATCATTTTAAGAAATTCAAATTCTTGTTGTTGCTGTTATAAAATAATAGCCCTTCTATACAAGGCCGTAGATAAGTATCCTGGGGGGAGTAATTACCCACTTTACCCCCCCCCATATCTACGCTTGTAAATTAGAAAGACGGAATTGGTTGCCGATGGTCCTAAAGGAGCAGATTATCCGGGAAGTGATTTATTTTCTGTTTTTGTCCAAAATATAGAAAAATGCATTGTTGCATTATTTTTCAATTTTCTGTATCAAAAAATGCATTATTGCTTTGTTTTTCAATAATCCTGTATGGAAAAATGCATTTTTGCTATATATTTCAAATTCTTGTGTAAAAAATACATTGTTACTTTGTTTTTCAATTTCCTGTATCGAAAAATGCACTCTTGCTTTGAAATTCAAATTCTTGTGTAAAAAATACATTGTTGCTTTGTTTTTTAATTTCCTGTGTGTAAAGAGGCATTCTTGCTTTGAATTTTTAATTTTTTTATAAATAAATGCGTTGTTCCTTTGTTTTTCAATTTTCTTTGTGGAAAAATGCACTTTTGCTTTGAATTTCAAAGTTCCATGTGAAAAAATGTTTTTTGTTTTGTTTTTCAGTTTGCTGTGGAAAAAAATGCATTGTTACTTTGTTTTATAATTTTCTGTGGGAAAAAATGCATTGTTGCTTCCGTATTTTTTTTCAAATTTGTTTGTCAAAAATGCATTTTTGCTGTTTTGTTCCAATTTTCTGTAGGAAAAAATGCATTTTTGCCGTTTTTTTATAATTTTTTGTAGGGAAAAGTGCTTTTCTGCTGTTTTTTAAAAATTTTTGTAGTGGAAAATGCTCTTGTTTTTTCTACAATTCATATTCAAAAACTGCAACTCAACTAAATTTTTATATTAAACTAAAAAAATGTGATTTTAAGACTATAATTATTACTAAAGTCATAATTAAAAATTTCATAAATCGAAAATAAGGAAAAAGGAACCAGATAAAAATATATTTTTTTTAGGATGAAATAACCAACCACCCGGTATAAATTACTTTCATACAATCAGTTTACAAAAAAATGCTTTGCATGCAACTTTATAATCTACGCCAAGGAATAATAACTATGATATAAACAAATTTTTGCAACCATAAAGATGTCGAAATGAATAACATAATGCAAATTAACAAAAAAAAAATGTTCAATCAACTAAGGTACGAAAAAACATGGCGCATCCTTTTTTTTTAATCGAAAAAGAAATTCTTCAGTCGTGCTCCGTTGGTCAAAATCCAAAAATGGGAATTTTCGGAAAAAATCTGCCCATCATATCAAAAGAATTTTGTGAAATGTTGATTTTAATGAGTAGAAAAGGGTGAAAACGGTGTACTCGAGAGGATAATGATAGTAGGGAAAAATTGATAAGAATAGGAAAACAAGTGAAAAATGGCAATATTTTTGCCGCAATCTCGAGTTTTAGAAAATTTAAAGTTACGAAAATAAATTTGTATACAGTTATGTACCTTATATATACTACTGTATATATGATATAAGTAGCGGGAAAGTAAAAATAGGTGAAAGATTAATATCATTTTTGGGGTTTTTAACGATGCTGAATCGATTGCCGTTGTCCGCTTGTCTCCATCTCTCACCGTTTTGGAGTTGAATCAGGCTGACAGACAGACGGACGGACGGACGGACGGACAAAACAGTTTTATAAGAGTTTTTTCTTCGAAAACTGTACAATAGGGAATAATAGGGAAAATTGGAAAAAATAGGGAAAGTATGGAAAAAGGGAAAAAAATGAGAAAAATAGGGGAGAAATAGGAAAAACATGAAGAAATAAAAAAAATAGGAGAAATAATGGAAAACAGCAAGGAAATAGTAAAAAATAGGAATCTTTGCGAAAAATAGTGAAAAATATGGCGAAATGGGTAAAAATAGGCAAAATTAGTGAAGATATTGAAACAGAGAAAACTTAGAAAGTAGTTAAAAATAGGGTAATAATAGAGGAAAATAGAAAAAGAGAAAAAATAGAGAAAATAGGGGAAAATAGAGAAAAATAAGTACAAATAGAAAAAAAAGGAAAATTAAAGAAAAATAGCGGATGGTGGAAAAATAGTAAAAAATGGGGAACAATATTGAAAATTCGAATAAATAGGTAACCATAGGGAAAATAATTAAAAATAGATAAAAAGTCGGAGAAAATAGAAAAAAATAGGGAAAATAGGGCAAAATAGGAAAAAATAAATACAAATAGGGACAAATATAAAAAAATATTGAAGATAGAGATAAATAGAGAAAATAGTGGGAAATGGGGAAAAAAAGCAGAAAATTATGGAAAAGAGAAAAAATAAAAAATAATAGAAATAAATAGGGAAAAACAGAAAAAGAGGAAAAATATGAAAAATTTAAAAAAATAAATAGGGAAAAAACTGCAAAAATATGAAAAAATCTCAAAAATATAGAGAAAATATGGAAATAAGAGATAAATAGTGAAAAATCTGGAAACATAGGGAAACATACAGGAAAATAGTGAAAAATAAGGGAAAATTAGCAAAAATAGTATAAATAGCCAAAAATCGATAAAACAGAGACAAATACGGATAATTAAGTAAAAATGGGAAAAAAATTAAAATCGGGAAAAATAGGAAATAGGAAAAAATAGAGAAATTAGAGAAAAATACGTAAAAATATAGGAGAAAAATAGATAAAAATACGGAAAAATGTAAAAAAATATGTTCAGTCCTATCTGTATATGAATTTATAAAGAAATAACTATGGTAAAAGTGTAATAAAAAAAAATGTCAAGTATTCTTTTGAAAAACACCCTATATGTCTAGTAACTAGCCACAGATTTTGATTGGAAACTAAAACACGTAATAATAAAAACAAAATTTTTTTAAAGCTGTGAAGACTGACCCAAATTAAATATACAGGGTGGGTGTGAAAAATCGTTATCTTTCAAGGCCTTTTATATCTTTTAAAATGAACAAATCACCTTGTATGAATTAGAGTAAGTAGAAAAATTGGTATTCAAATAGATATCAATATTGTAAACTGTTTCGTTTATACAGGGCCTCCTAAAATATTTTTTTTTAGATTTGTGCTGCTGTAATAGTCAATCGCCCTGTATAATTAATATTAAATATACTTTTTGCACCTAACAGCATTGTATTCTGTTACGGTTTTTTTGTTCCACCCTGTATTTTCATTATTCCTCTACTCAATATATTTTAATTTCATACTCGCTTGATATCCCCTTCTTATTTCCTCGCGTCATGTCCCTCTCTTCTCTTGGTATTCCTATAAAATGTCTTTCCCATGTTAATGATGTTCTTCTCTTTGCCTAATCAGTTAAAATAATTGACTTTACACCGTTCGTGCCACTTAAGATTTCTTCTTTTTTTTCTCCCCTTCATCCTATAGTGGTTTTTTTACAGTTTCTTCAGTTATTCCTTTAGACCAAGTTTCTTGGACTACAGTTTTTTTGGAGAAGGAAGATTAAAGGGACCCCAAGAAAAGCTTAAGTTTTTTTTTAAATAAAAGGAAAAAATCTCTGTAACTTCTTTTTTCGTGAAATAAACAAATGTAATGTTTAATTTGAGTTTAATTTTCTTAATCAAAAAAAAGAAAGGATGGATTTTGAAATATATCATAGTTTTTTTGTCAATTGTTTCTAATTGCATCAAAAAAATCAATTTGACTGGCGTCCAAAACTTTTTACCTCTCGCCCTTCAGATAAGAGAGGTATAGGAATCATGCTAAAAATTGGGTAGTGAGTTTTCAATTGATAAACACGTTTTGGGGTCCCTAGAATACGATTTTAATATTTTCGCGATGATGTCTGTGTGTGTGTGTGTGTTAGTGTGTGTGTGTGTGTGTGTTAGTGTGTTAGTGTGTGTGTGTGTGTGTGTGTTTGGATGGATGTTGTAGTAACGATAACTCAAAAACTACTGAATAAAAAAATTTGAAATTTTGCATACAGGATTCTGATACCCTAGATTAGATCTGATTAGATTTTGGTGCCAATCGCACAACCGGAAGTGGCAGTTGCTATGGGTGATGACGCCATTATTATACAAAACGGCAATTAAGTTTTACACATATATTTTGTATACCCTATAGTTTATTTTCATCTCATTAAAATTTTCTAAACTTTTGCCATTGTTGCCAGATTTACAAAAATATAATTTTTTTTCATACTTTTTTGTGTCAACCTGTAAATTTTTGATTCAAAAATGGCGAGAGGTCATGTGCTGGCCACATCAGATTTTTCTATTTAATATTTTACTTCTGATATATTTCAAATTCTATTCGTGGAACGAACCCATAATAAAATGATTTGAGCTTAATCATATTAATTATTTATTATCAACAAAATAAAGTATCGTTTCAATTCGTCATTATAGATATACAGGAGCTATTATTTTATGGTAGCAGCAGTAAGAATTTGATTGTTTTAAGATGATGTTTAATTTCATTATTACCCTTTAATTAACGACTTTTTGTTTCCTCTATATAAGTTTGAATATTCCAAAATAGTTCAAAAATTGTATGTCGATAACTAGCAATATAATTTGATTGTACTCATGGACACTTTTTGTTAGAGCTCATGTATAATAATTTCCAAAAGTTTAAAAAAATTTGACCGGGTTCCATTTTCCATAAGGAGTGTGCCTCCTTTCACAACTACCATTGACGCGACGTAAGTATAAAAAAAAAACAATTGAAAAATGGCAACATTTTTGGTTAATATCAGCGTCTCTCTATGAAACAAAAGATCCACTGTTTGGTCAATTTTGTTATACACATTTTTAACAGGTGACATCTTCATTTCCAAAACGCATCGATGGTATTGTGTTAATACGTGAATGGAGCTTTAATAACCGAATGATCAATCACTTTTACTGACATCTGCCAACCCAAGTGATAAAATACTATAGAAAAAAATACATCAATTAAAAAAAAATCTATTCGACTAAATATGTGTTTAAAAACAGTTTTACTCGACCATTAATATCTTGATCAATGATTTTTTAAATTAAACAAAAAAAAATTTCACTTACGCTATCATAACGGCAGCCCTTCTTGTCGTCCTTTTCGCCCTGTAGGAAAACGGCCTCGTCACGGAAAAGTACCGATCGAAGCTGATGATGAGCAAATTTAAAACGCTCGCATTGCTCGCTAAATAGTCCAACGCTAACCAGGTATCGCAGATGAGCGGTCCCAACGGCCAATAGCCCAATAATGTGTAAATCGTGAACAGAGGCATCGAAATCAGTCCTGAAGACATAAAATGTAACAGTTAAAATGCTGCAGTAGAAAAAATTGTGTTACTAGAATCGTGATCGAGCCGGAGTATTATATCTATCCAGATCAGGAAATTTCAGGTGTGGGTGCCTATATTATTATTTACGGGGGGGGGGGGGGGGGGGGGGGGTGCATAAAATCATCATTTACAAATATATTTTTTTGAATATGTATTATTGAGTATTATTTCGATATGTACTTTACAAAATGTTAGGGGACTCACGTAAAACAAGCTCCCTTAAATTACAACTAATTAATTTTAAAATAGTAACAAGAAAAATAATAATACACACAAATACCCCCTAATTTACTCAACCGTACGCTCATCAGGGTCTTAAAACTGATTAAAATAAGGGTAGGCTACTGTTATGTTACAAAAAACCGGGCGGCACAGGTATAATTCTTAAATTCACCACATCTTTTAATTGTGGGCTCTTTAAAATCATAGATTTTGTTTGAGCCGCCTGTGCGGTAAAACTCCTATAAAATTTTGATTTATTACTCCGTGTCGATTGCGATTATAGTATAGGATAGGATTTATTTTTTAGAGAAAAAAGGAATATTTATATTAAAGTATATTGATTTTTTTAATGACCTTCAGAGAAAAATAGGGAAAAATTTGGAAAAAATAAGAAAAATTGAACAAAATAGGAAAGTTTGGGAAAATATTGAAAAATTCTGAAATTTGGGGAAAAATAGAGGGAAATAGTAAGGAAAATAGGACAAAATAGGGAACAATAACTATAAATAAAGACAAGTAAGGAAAAATAAGCAAAAATACAGAAAACAGGAAAACTAATGGAAAACAGAAAAAATAGAAAGATATAGGACAAATAGAAAAAATAGTGAAAATAGGAGAAAATCTGGGGAAAAAGAGAAAAATTGGGAAAACGGAAAAAATAAGACAAAACTGTGAAAAATAGAGAAAGGAGTATGCCCGTATCTGGTGCTCCCATGTTATAACTGTATTTATTTTTTAAAGGAAACTATAAAGTAAATATTTTACGGTTTTTTGGACTTGACTAGTAGCCATAGTCTACTAGAGTATACTATAAAATTGTGGATAGTGTCCGATGACCCTAAGGTCATCGGATGACTTTTTCATACCTCCGAATTAAGGATTAAGGAAATTATGTAGTAATTATTTTCCGATTTTTTGGGCTTTACTAGTAACCCAGTTATCGGAAGACCTTAGGGTCACCGGACACTATCCATGATTTTATAGTATACACTAGTAGACTAGGGCTACTAATCAAGCCCAAAAAAACCTTTAAAAAATAAGTACGTAATTCGGATGTATGAGAAGGTCAATCGATGACAAAAATAAGAAATTCCCCACAAATTGGCAACACTGTTTGATTACTGACTTACTGAGCTAAGTATATAGCATATTATTGATGTCTGTTCAGAGGTCACAAAAGTGAAGAAAACAAAAATATTTGGAGAAAATTCCAGGCCAAAAATATGATGCCCTCAGCACCAGAAGGTAACGCTTATACGGACATACTACTTTGCAAGAAATAGTGAAAATTTGAGAAAAATAGTGAAAAGTAGGGAAAAATCGGAATAGTAATCGAGAAAAATAGGGAAAAATTGGGCAAAATTGAGCAAAACAGTAAATTGGGGAAAAATAGTGAAAAGTGGGAATAAATTGGAAAAGCAATAAAAAATATAAAAAAAATATGGAAAAATAGGGAAATTAGAAAATAAATATGAAAACATGGGTAAATAGTAAAAAATAAGGCAACATTGGGGAAAACAAGAAAAAAAGGGAATAATGAAATAATAGAAAATAATAGGGATAAATACGAAAAACAGGAAACAATAATAAATAGTAAAAAACAGGAGAATATGAAGAAACAGAAAAATAGGAATAATAGCGAAAATTGGGAAAAAAAGAAAAATAGCTAAAACTAGAGAAAATGTGGGAAAAATAGTAAAATTTTACGAAAATACAAAATAGGAAAAATCATGGAAAATTAGGGTAAAATAGGAAAAAATTAGAAAAAGATAGATAAAATAGGGAAATTATAGATAATTACAGAAAAATTGGGAAATATATGGGAAAATAGTAAAAAATAGGAGAAAATAAGGAACAATAGTAAATATGGGAAAAAATAGATTATAATAGGGACAAATACGGAGAAGTAGGGAAAAACAGAAAAAAATAATGAAAAACAGGAAAAATTGTGGAAATGGGATAATGAGGAAATTAAAGAAAAATAGAGAAGGATGCAAAAATAGGGAAAACAGGATAAAATATGGAAAAGCAGGAAAAAATATAGGTAAAAAAATTGGCAAAAATAGGAAAAATTAAGAAGAAATGGTGAAAAATATGGAAAATAAAGAAAATAGGGAAAAAGAGGAAAAAAGAGAAAAAACGGTTAACAATATTAAATAATAGAAAATACTAGGAATAAATGGGGAAAAAGGTCCAAATCGGGACATATAGCAAAGAATAAGGAAAAATGAAGAAAATGGGATAAAATAAGAGAAAAAAGCAACAAATAGAAAAAATATGAAAATAATGGAAAAATAGTGAAAAATATGAAAAACATATTGGAAAATTGGGAAAAATGGGATTGTATTGGTAACTTTCAAACCTTTCATAAAAGTTAGAAGGTCGATTAAATGGAGAAGCATCATCTAGCGGTGGAAAATAATCTAAAAAAACAGGGCCGGTTCTTACGATATGACGAAAAAATGAAATTCGTTCATTACGATTAATTGGTTATCCTTCATTTATTTTCAGAACTATCTAAAAATGTTTTTGAGATTTTTTATTGTATAGTGGTTTTCATTTACTGTTTTCACTTTTCATATTTTCCAAACCACCTCAACTATTTTTTTTGAATACGGACCTGGATATTTTTTGACACTTTAGAATAACTTTTATCCTGAATCCAGCAATGTATCATTCAATGCCATTCAAAGACGGTTTTCAGGTAAATGGACCGTAATTTAAATGTTATTGGTACGGATCTGTATTGAATTTATAATCAGTGTTAGGTTAGGTCCATATTAAACGAAAACCGGCTTCTAATGACATTGCATGACACATCGCTTGATTCAGGATGAAAAATTATTTCGAATAGTGTCATAAAATATCCAGCTCCATAGTTAAAAAAAAAATAAAATCAAAAAGTTTTCCATATCCAAAGTTTTAAGGAAATAAAGCACAAAGTCAGGTACCACAAATTGATTAACAAAAAAGTACTAGCAGGCAACTAGTTTCGGTCACTGACCATCATCAGATCAATATTAAGTACTAAACTAGGAAAGGAATTGATCACAAAATGTGAAAAACCCCATTAAGGATATAAAATAAGTAAATAACTTGAATTAAACATGTTGGTACTTGAAAAATATTAAAGAAATTTCAAAATTAAAAATATAACCGAAGGAAATAATTATTAAAAAGCGGGTCAGAAAGAGAGAGCGATATGAGTTGGCTCTGGTCTTGAAGTACTTCAACTCCATCAACTCTGGTCTTCAGGTACTTCAGCTCAGTCTGGTCTAAGTCAGCTCTGGTCTTCAGGTATTTCAGTTGCGTCAGCTCTGGTCTTCAGGTACTTCAGCTCCGTCAGCTCTGGTCTTTAAGTACTTCAGCTCCATCTGGTCTAAGTCGGCTCTGGTCTTCAGGTATTTCAGTTGCGTCAGCTCTGGTCTTCACGTACTTGAGCTCCGTCTGGTCTAAGTCGGCTCTGGCCTTCAGGTATTTCAGTTGCTGCGTTAGCTCTGGTCTTCAGGTACTTCAGCTCCGTCAGCTCTGGTCTTCAGGTACTTCAGCTCCGTCAGCGCTCTCTCTTTCTGACACGCTGAATTTCCTGTACCTCTCTCTCTAACAAGTTGAATTCCGTATAGTGATGCCAGAAATGGTATAGACTATCTACTTTAAAAAATCCAGGTTGCTCCCTAGGGGGTGGCATTGAGTAACCGCACCCTACATGGGGGCTCGAGGAAGCAGACCACAAGATGATCATTACAGTAGAAACCGTGAAACATTTAATAATAAAATCGCAAAAAGTAACTACGTGCCAAAACACACTTTGTGCTTTATTTCCTTAAAAAAACAAGTTGTGGATATTCCGGAGAATACGAAATATTGGATGCTAAATCCGAAAACGTTAAATTAAAGAGAATTTACTATTGAATGAAAAACCGAAATATTTTCTACAAATGAAGGATAACCAAATAACCGTAATAATCGAAATTCGGTTTTTGTTCATATCTCAAGACCCGGTCCTGATATTTTCGATTAGTTTCTCCACAGCTAGATGATGCATCTAGATACGTAACTTTTTCTCCATTTAACCGACCATCTAACTAGTATGACTTGGAAGTTAACAATACAATCTCATTAAAAAAGTGGCCACCCTTAATGGATCGAAATTAGTCTTGAATAAATAAATGAGGTAGTATCAAAAAAAAATCACTGGAAGAATGTTGTTGAAAGATATTTGAAAACAGGACAATTTAATTTAAGGTAAATTAGGTGCAGGATTATTGGTGTTATGATAATTATGCTTAGGGTATAACTGATTATAGGAACATTTAAAGCAAGATAATTAGGTACAAAAAAAAAGATTAATAATTATAATTAGGCGCAAGCTTATTATGATAATGACAAATAGGTGCATGATAATTAGGCGCAGTGTAACCAATTAAATAGTGATGAAAAATAGAATAAAATTATTAGGTTTATATCTCTAATTTTTTTCGTTTATTATAATATAGAAAAAAGTAAGTCCTACGCCTTATTGTAATTACTCTAAACAAAAACAATTAATTAATAATTATAATTAGGCGCAAGATTATTATGATAATGACAAATATGTTCATGATAGTTAGGCGCAGTGTAACTAATTAAATAGTGATCAAAAATAAAATATAATTATTATAGCTCTAATTTTTTTGATCGTTTATTAAAATAGAAAAAAGTAAGTACTGCGCCTTATTGTAATTACTCTGAATAAAAACATTGAAAAATAATATTGTATTTACCTATAGCAAAGTCTGCTACAGCCAAGGAAAATAAGAAGTAGTTGCTTATTGTTTGTAGCTGTTTGTCAATTTTGAACGAGATCATCACCATTATATTTCCAATTACTGTTATCATTGCCAGTATAGCCGCTGAAAAAAAAAACAGCATCAATTATTAATAATAATAATAAATTCCAAGAGTTACTACATTTTCTCGAATGTGGGTGGTCAAGTAATGAGGTAGTAAAACTCTAAATCTAATACCACATGTAACTCAAATGTGGTAGTGGGTATTCATCAGAATAATACGCAAAGTAGTACCACAAAATACAATCTTAATAAATTTTTTTATATAAATGGCGACATGTTTCGGCCTCATATGGCCATCATTAGGCCTATAAACAATAAATTATTATGTAGAAAAGAAACGTTACTAGTAGTTATTAACTTACACATTTTTTTTTTACAAATTTTTTATATCACTATGTACAAAAATTTGTAAGTTCATACTACTAGTAATGTTTTTTTCCTACATTGTAATTTATTGTTTATAGACCTGATGATGGCCCTATGAGGTCAAAACATGTCGCCGTTTATATAAAAAAATTTATTGAGATTATATTTTGTGGTACGACTTTGCGTATTATTCTGATGAATACTATAAAATGATTGTTAAATGTTTGTTGTTACATTGAAAGGGGGGAGATCGGCGACTAGTTTCGGCAATTATGCCATCATCAGGCCACAATGTTAATATAGAGAGACAAAATTAAGTAATATACTAACTTGTTGATGCAATTGTGCGCACAAGTACAAGAAAGTAAAATACAGTGCGACTCAAAAAGTTTGCACCATATGGGAAAAATTTTTATTATTCATTTGACAGAAAATTTTATTCTTGGTGCATTGCGTAAAACTGCTATTACAAGTGTCAAACTTTCAAATTTCTAAATGATATACAGGTGCGGGCAAAAAATATTAATTTTGACCAAATGTAAAGAACCCTTATTTTTGACAAAACCAAAAAAAATTATTTAGGAAAGTTGTTTAAAATTAAAAATTACACTCAGATTTAAAATCACAGCCTCCTACGCAAAAAAACAATTTTTTTATGTTCTAAGCCTAGCTCAAAATATTTTTTATTATATTCTATATTATATTTCAATTTTATAAAGCTTATATAATCTTGTTAAGTTTAGGTTTGATTTTACACCTTTAAGATTAATAGTCATTATTTTGTAATTTTTATTTTCTTTTTTTTCTACACTGTTAAATTTAAAAATATTTTTTTTTGAAGTAAATAAGTGAATGTTATTTATATTTTGGTACTAAAAACTTTTGGGCATCATTTTTTTTACCTATTTTCTTCAATTAAATCATAATGGTAGTTTTTATGTACATGTCTACAGTGTGAAATTTCAACTTTGCACCAAGAAAAAACCAAAAATCATAAAAAATTTAAAAAAAGCCGAGAATGGTGTAAAAATAACGAAGAAAACATTTTTTTTTAAACCAAAATTATTTTGGGCTACGCTAAAAACATAAAAAAAATTGATTTTTTGCATAGGAGGCTGGAATTTTAAATATGATTGTAATTTTTAATTCCAAACAACTGTTCTAAATAATTTTTTTTGATATTGTCAAAATTAAGGATACTTTACTCCTGGTCAAAATTCCTATTTTTTGCCCGCCTCTGTATATCATTTAGAAATTTGAAAGTTTGACGCTTGCAATAGTAGTTTTATGCAATGCGCCAACTTTTATCAAGAATAAAATTTTCTGTCAAATGAATAATAAAAATGTTTCCCATAAGGTGCAGACATTTTGAGTCGCACTGTATATAATGGATTTATTTTTTAAAAATTGCCTGTATCACCCCATAACTTTACACACACGTATCGTGAATACAGCGCAGCAGCGGACAAGGGGCAAAGCGTTCATGGCTACTGACGTCATACGGTCTAGTCTCGCGCACAGGTACCGTTTTCCAGCCTCTCGCCGATCCTTGATGTAAATATTAATATTTTGCGCTCAAATTTTTTTGATCGTTTTTAAATAACAAAATCTCTCGATTTAAGTTAAAATAAAAAAAATATCGAACCTGCCTATTAACACGTCGGCTTTCATAATGACTTGCGAAATTTTATCTGAATCAAATAGGTTGGAAAAGCCATATACCGTTTTCGTGTTTATTAAGTTAGCCATGGATGCCATATTTTCATCCACATCATTGTTAGGCAAACCATTTATAAATTTTTCAGCGCTGTTTCGCTGCATTTTTTTCTTATTTCTTGTTTTTTATTTGACCATTGATCAACTAAAGAAATGCAAAGAAGTTGTGAACTAACTTTAAGAAAATCTTTAATTATGTACGCTGTTGCCACCTCTATTATCATAAATTCCAACTAATGTCTGAATATAGATAAATTATAATTTATGTTATGCAATTATTATAACTGTTGTTCCATTATTTGTTTTGTTCGGGTTGGAGCGGGAAAGAGATTTTAAATCAAACATTTCTTTTTAATTAATAAAATTGTGCTACCTATATAGTAGAGTGTAGTTTCATTGAATTTTAACTGTAACTATTTATAACAATATTTGTTGCTTCTGCAACTGGTCCTTCGAACTTTGCTCTGTTACCTAAAAACAACGAAGTGAAGAAAACCATAAAATTATACAAACTATAAAATATACGAACCAGCCCTCAACTTAAAAAGTTTACTTCTTCTTCCTTCAGTAATGGTTAAATTTTCTTGGCCAATAAAATGCTTTAAAAGTGTCTTCTATTAACTTATTCAATTGTCGAGCCAATAAATTGTTAACCACTTCAGAAAAATGAGCCTATTTCGTTTAAAATTCAATACATTGTAATAATTCACTTTAGAAATATTTACCAGGATATATAAATCAATATGATAAAGGCTGTCCTTCTTAGAAGGGCCTCTGCAAAAGGAAAAAGCCAACTGTCTCACAACATATGTAGTACATAAAACCTTCTGACACGAAATTAAATTTACTCGTTCAAAAATATAAAAATATAAAACAACGTATTTGGTTTAGTTAAATTATGTTATTAGATAAGAAATTGGAAGATAGGACATGGCTTTGGATGATGGTTTTTTGGCGGGTTTTTCCATCCCTGTTTATGATTTGTAACCCGACCTTTACCGGTCTCGAGATATCAAACTTAATATTATATGGCGCGGATTTTAATTACATAGCAAGTCGCTGATATATCGCATAATTTAATTCAAATTTGCCCAGAGGGCAGCACTTACTGGAAGTCAAATTTGTAATAAAAGGGATACGTCCTTCTTAGTTCGCTTAGTAAAATGTTCTCATTTCTGATTTTCTTGATTCCAGTAAGATTAAGGGTGGTACCTGGAAGCTTACTGAGGTCGAACCAATCCGAAAACCTTTCGCTGTATGACAGTAATTTCGTTTGTAACTTATTTCCAAATTTGAGTTAGTTAATTTCCAACTTCGCCCGGGATCGGTTCTTCCAATAAGCAGTTGTTTTAGATATTAATATTCAGAGTAAGTTTCTCAATTAAAATTCGGATTTCACGGTTACGGGGTTTTTTAAGCAAATATTAGTTTCTTACGCGCTTAGTTATTAATGAGAGTCCGCTTGATAGGGAACTGGGTAGCTGTTGCTCTTTAAAAATTAATTAACGTTATTTTTCATTTTCCCGTAACCTAAAATGTGTGAAAAATAGTGGCTACGACCTCTCTTATCATGACTACGAGTAGACAATTGTTCGTCAGAAAAAGGTAGATGCATTTATCTTTTATATTAGATATAGAAATTCTCTGTGCTCGCGACGTTGAAATACTTCTATCTCGCGATCTCATATTACAGAATCCACGTATGCCTCGCTCGGCCAACAGTCAATTAGCGGTGTTCTACCAAATCACTCTAAAATTAATAATACATAATAACCAATAGCAGAAGAATAAAATAGAATGCCCGCCATGTAACAGAAAATAGGTATATAAAATTCATTAGATGAAATTCTAATAACACCTTCCAGATGATAGTTTATCGCCTTTGGCCAAATACGAAAACCGTATGCAAATTAGAATCTGAATAATCAAAACAGGTGGTTGAATTTAATTTTCGTCAAAGATTTATAAAGTTATTCGTAGCAAAACTTACTAAAATAGTTATAATTTTATATGAGTAGACGATTTTTATCATCAAGTTTTTCCTTTCATAATTTAACAATAACAAAATCTAAATTAAAGAATAAAAAAATAAAAATTAATTATTATAAAGTTGGAAAAATATAATTTGTTAACAATTTTTTATATGTACGTCAATGGCGTCTTAGAATTAAAATAAAACCAGATGCGACACAGCTACAGCTACAACTACAACAGGCGTCCTTTTAGACAATCGCTCTAATTTAACTAATCGCCACCATTGATAATTAATGGCGCTCATTAGCTAAACACAATAAGGCCATCAATTACCTATACGGGCTCCAGAAAGCCCTGATTATATTCAAGTCCCATTGTCAAAGGCTTTTCTCAAACCAACTAGATAAGAAAATCCAACGCCGGAGGATAATTAAGTATTAAAAATTTTTATTTTTATTTTTTTAAATACTGGAGAGAGTATTAGTTTACAAAAATTAAAAAAAAATAATTTTTTCTAAAATTTTTTTCAATGGATTTAGAATTGTTGAAACTTTTTTCATTTTTTGCTATAACTTTTACAAATACTATGTTAAAATTATGAAATAATTTACACACATAGTACTTTTGGATCCTTTTCGGATATGCTATTTACTTTTTTCATTTATTTTATATTTATTGATAAAACAAAATTACAAATAATTTTAAAAAATTTCTTAATTTTGACTATAATAATTACAATTCTAAATTTTAAGAAACTAAAATACAATTAAAATTTAGAGTTTTATATTATCTTTCGAATGGTGAAAATCACATTTCAATAACTGTAATATTTTAGAAGTTATTCAATTTAGTTTAAAATCGTAATATAATCTTAAATTTCTTAGTAAATTTTTTAAAAATTCCACAATTTTTGTAATAAAATTTTGAAAAAAATTATAAGTATAAAATTAATTATTACAAATTTAAAGATATTTTTTTTAAATTTTTAATATTAAAATTTAACTAAAAAATAATAATTTAATAGAGATAAAAATTAAAATAAAAACTAGCGGCGAAACTATGAGCAACTTGAAAAAATAGTTTAGACAAAATTTCTAGAAAATTTTATGCTCTACAATTTTGATTCCATGTAATTTTTCATAAAAATCCATAATTTTGTCTCAAAATCTAAAAAAGTCACAAAAATGTCTATATAAATTTTTTTCACGCTCTCCAGCGGCGAAACTATGAGGAATTCAAAAAACCGGTAATGACAAAATGTGTAGAAAATTTTATGTTCTACAACTTAAATATCTTGTAATCGTTTACAAAAATTCATTATTTTGGTTATTTAAGAAAAACATGAAAAAAAAATACTTTTTGATAAATCTGGCAACAATGGCAAAAGTGTTTAAAAATATTAATCATCCGAAATTAAACTATAACGTATAAAAAATATATGTGTAAAACTTTATTGCCATCTTGTTTAGTAATGACGTCATCACTTATAGCAACTATCACTTCCGGTTGTCCGATTAACACCAAAATCTATACAGATCGTCTCCTTAATACCCTAAATACGTATATAAAATTTCATCTAAATCGGTTCAGGCGTTTAGACGCTATCGTGTTCACACACACAGACACACACACAGACACACAGACATACAGACACACAGACACACACACAGACAGACATCATGCTAAAAATGGTATTCAGGTGACCTTAAAACGTAAAGATTCGTGAAAATCTGGGTATGGTCAAAATATCATGATCGCAATACTTTCCTTCTATACAACTCTGTTGTTCGGAAAGTAAAAATTAGTCGTTAATAAAAAATTTATCTAATTAGATTCCTATTTTAAGCTTCTGATAACGATTAAAGATTTGTCTTGTACCATTGTATAAAGAGTAAAATACCTGATTTACGCTACGACCTACGACCTGCAGTAATTTAAGACGTACCGAGGACGCAAACTTCCCCACCGCCATCTATCGGTTAAATGATATCCCGGTAAGATTGACCTACTATAATATTCATCTTTATACAATGCATGTATAATATACCTTAAAACATAAGGAGCTGGATTATTTTAGTTGGTACTTACCTATGGTGCCAAAGAGCACAACCTCAGTGATATTATAAGTGGGCACCTCAGCATTGGTAACTAAAGACGAGTTGTCGTCTGTTACCAGTGAAGAGTTCATGTTCACGTCACGAAGACCAGCTGCTGGAGGAGCCCAGTCGCCGCCGCGTCATCGTGGTGGTTAGCCCTTTCTGCAAATAACAAATATAATTTAAACTTGTATAAAGTAATAAATGTGACTTTGACAAGTAAAAGTATATAATCTAAAATAGTATTTTGTATTACAAGTCCGGTAGGTGATTTATTACAGTACGAGTTGTGTTACATATAAACGAGTACTGTAATAACACCAGTAAAGTGTGATGCCTTTTGGGCCATACAGAATAACCTTAAATAATAATATATAGCAGTTAATATTAAGACGTGAGTTATACCTATCGTGATATAGCAAGGTAAAGCCGACAGGTTGAATGCCGGTCGTTGTCCATAGGTCAGGAAATGTTTATTGTTGAGTTTGCATATATAGGTTATTATCTCTTTAAGAGGGGTCATTTTTAATTCGTTATCGATGAGATATCGTTTTACTATATTGTAATATACATGTACCAGTGAATAAATTTGTTGTTGAAAGTACCTTCCGAATATTGAGATGCTCTACATGGCCAGCTTACTATTCCACATCACAAAAGGAGCAGCACCCATTCTAGCCACTTATCAGCAAAATCTACATGTGGTGGGGGGTTATAGGATACCTAATACCACGAGTAGTAAGAGAGTTTGTAATTTTTGTTTATTTTTCCCTGAATCTACATTCAAAGATATATTTAACGATGTGTCACATAATGCATTTTATTAATTTTTTCGTAAATATGAGTGGTTGGGGGTTGAAGGCGGTTGATATAATTTTTTTCATTATTTTTCTCTTACTCGTGGTATTAACTATCCAATAACGTAGCCCATGCGAAGATTGCATGAATTTTACCCCCACTACTTTTAGAGCCAATTTTGCCAGAATGGACCTTGGATTTTCTTATGGAGATTTTCATGTAGATTTTCTGATAAGGAGCGGCTAGAATGGGTGCTGCTAGAATGGGTGCTGCTCTTTATATGTTCATTAAAATAAAAAAAAACACTTACGGTATCTGATACTGTAATGTTTCATTTACGGGACCCAAATGAATACAGGGCAAATAGATTTCCTGGACTGGATAAAATAAAATATTTTTATCCAAAGAAGCGAAAAAAACCGCTAATGTAACTAAACAGAATTGAAAAATCAGTTCACGAAAAACAAACTACGGTAATTTTAAGGAGGAACCATGATAGAACCAATTGAAAGAAAATCTGGCCATACCAGTACCGATGACTCAAAAAATGTGCTAACCTGGAGCAAATCATTAAACGAAGAAAATTTCAGCTACGAAGCCACGAAAATGTAAAAAAAATCCCGACAGGAAATATAATTGAATATATTAGTGAATAAAAATTAAAGAAAATAGTAAAATTAATATCTAGGGTTATGGTATATCCGAATAGCTAAATAAAAGAAATCTATACCGGGTCTGATCAATTTACTAGTTAATACCATATAAAACCTTCCATATAAAATTGATAATTGGACCTCGTATGAATTTTTTATCATACACAAGTATAATATGAAGGTAAAAATATGTTTGGTCCACTGTAAACACCTGCGTTTGCATTTTCAAGTGAATTGTCAGTGCCGCGGCTTGGGTTAGGATTTATAAAATTAGTTTATTCTGCGTTAGTAGATAGTCTAGAGGGTTCCGACTACCACTATAGGAAATTTAACGTATTAGAGAAGGCGGTTTAGGAAATTCAGCGCGTCAGAAAGAGACGCAGATAAAACGGTGTTGGCTCTACTCTTCAGGTGAAGAGATGGTGAATTGTTAATCAATGTGTATGATTTTGACAGGATTTTTTTTAAGGATTTTTCAATCTTGAGTTTTTGTAGTAAAAAATTTTCTACAATTTTTTAAGAATTTTGTCAAGAATTTTCACCTTATTTTTCCAGGATGTAGCATGATTTTTTTAAAAGAAATTTTCAAATATTTTCAGCGTTTTTAAAATAAATTTTAAGGATTTTTTCAAGATGTTTTAAAGATTTTTTCAAGGATTTTTCAATCTTGAGTTTTTCAAGAAAGTTTTGTGGATTTTGTAAAAATTTTTCCAGAATTTTTCAAAATTTTGTGTCAAGTGTTTTCCCGGGATTGCTCCAGGATTTTTCATGTATTTTTAAAAGAGATTTTCAAGGATTTTCTTAGGATTTTTTCAAGGACTTTTCATTCTTGAGTTCTTCAAGGAAATTTTGTGGATTTTGCATGATTTTTTCTAAAATTTTGTCAAGAATTTTCCTCTAATTGTTCCAGAATTTTGCATGATATTTTAAAAGAAATTTTCAAGGATTTTTTAAACATTTTTCAGAGAATTTTTAAGGATTTTTTTGGGATTTTTCAAGGCCTTTTTGAGATTGTTTCAAGGTGTTTTAAAGATTTTTTCAAGGATTTTTCAATTTGAGTTTTTAAAAGAAAGTTTTGTGGATTTTGCAAAACATTTTTCTACAATTTTTCAAAAATTTTTCAAGAGTTTTCATCTGATTGCTCCAGGATTGTTCATGTATTTTTAAAAGAAATTTTCAAGGATTTTCTTAGTATTTTTTTAAGGACTTTTCATTCTTGAGTTCTTCAAGGAAATTTTGTGGATTTTGCATGATTTTTTCTAAAATTTTGTAAAGAATTTTCCGCTGATTGTTCCAGGATTTTGCATGATATTTTAAAAGAAATTTTCAAGGATTTTTTAAACATTTTTCAGAGAATTTTTAAGGATCTTTTTCGGATTTTTTCAAGGATTTTTTAAGATTTTTTCAAGGTGTTTTAAAGATTTTTTCAAGGATTATTCAATCTGAGTTTTTCAAGAAAGTTTTGTCCATTTTGAAAAAAAATTTCTAGAATTTTTAGGATTTTTTCAAGGATTTTTAATCTTGAATTTTTCAAGAAAGTTTTGCCGATTTTGCAAAAAAAATTCTAATTTTTTTCAAGAATTTTCCCCTGATTGTTCCAGCATTTTTAATGTATTTTTCATACATTTTCAAGGATTTTTAAAAGATTTTTTCAAGGATTTTTTTAGGTTTTTTTACGAATTTTTCAAGAATTATTCAATGTTGTTTTAAGGGTTTAAGTTCAGATGGATATACAGGGTGTCACCATTTCATTCACATTAAACTTTATTAGTTATTATGATATTAAGTAATAAAAATAGAATTTTTTTAGTACATCCTGTATTTGTTATTTTTAGTCTGTATAATAAAAATAAATAAAACTTATTGGTTTCTAGAATGTGTTAGTTTGAAGTTGTTCAAACTTTAAGTTATACGTGACATATAGAAAATTTTCCTGACTTTCAAATAGTGAAAACTAGGTTTCGCTATCTACTTTAGTTTTCTTAGAAAGTTTCTTTGAGTGAAGGCATGTAGGTAATAAAATATTCAAGCTCGGAAAATCGCGACTTAAAATTACTCAAAACGGAGGAAAACGAGAATAGGAAAATAAAATCGTACATTATAATAGCGGCGAATTTTCGACATTTTACAGCTTAAAACGAGTGATCTTTGACATTTTGTATTTTAAATTACGTTTGAAACCGAGCTTCATATATTCCAATCTACTTGTTGATTCCGGTATTATATTCGCTTTTGGCAGGTTTCGTACATAGACACAAGTTTATTCAACTTTAACAACATAATTCGTATTTTAAAAAAAAATTACACTCAACTTTTTTTAAAATAACTGTATAACAAATTTTAAATTTTTATCAAAAATATACAGGATGATTGATTACTGTATTTCCTGTATTTAGATATTAAAAAGACAATTACAGAGATTGGATCCAGCTTTAAGCTACTAAAATTAGTTGAAAATATACAGGGTGCTTAATAACGTCGTGCTAGTTTAAAGTTATGTTTTTTTTAAATGAGCTACCCTGTATTTTATTTTAAATTTGAATTCCACTTTAATTTACCAATACAACAATTCAAGTATAATAATATCAGTTTCCTATAATATTATCAAATACAGGGTGATCCATTTAAAAAAATTGGATAAATAATGTATTTGCGTTTTGACCCATCCTGTAAACAATTTACCGAATAATAATAAAATCGATCATTTTTATAAATTTTAAAAATGATTAAAAAACCTAAAACTTAAAGATTTTTCAAGGATTTTTCTTTTTGAGTTTTTCCAGAAAGTTTTGTGGATTTTGCAAAAATTTTTCTACAATTTTTCAAAATTTGGCAAGATTTTCCCCCTCCCCTGACTCTTCCAGGATTTATTGTGTATTTTTAAAAGGAAATTTTCAAGGATTTTTTTAGTATTTTTTCAAGGATTTTTTAATCTCGAGTTTTTCAAGGAAGTTTTGTGGATTTTTCATAATTCTTTATAGAATTTTGTCAAGAATTTTCTTCTGATAATTCCAGGATTTTGCACGATTTAAAAAAAAAAATTTCAAATATTTTTTAAGCATTTTTCAAAGATTGTTGAGGATTTTTTTGGATTTTTTCAAGGATTTTTTAAGGTGTTTTAAAGATTTTTTCATGGATTTTTCTATCTTGAGTTTTTCCAGAAAGTTATGTGGATTTTGCAAAAAATTTTCTAGAATTTTTCAAAATTTGGCAAGAGTTTCTCCCTGACTCTTCCAGGATTTTTTTTGTATTTTTAAAAGAAATTTTCAAGGATTTTTTTAGTAATTTTTCAAGGATTTTTCAATCTCGAGTTATTCAAGGAAGTTTTGTGGATTTTTCATAATTCTTTATAGAATTTTGTCAAGAATTTTCTCCTGATAATTCCAGGATTTTGCACGATTTAAAAAAAAAATTTCAATTATTTTTTAAGCATTTTTCAAAGATTGTTGAGAATTTTTTTGGATTTTTTCAAGGATTTTTTAAGGTGTTTTAAAGATTTTTTCATGGATTTTTCTATCTTGAGTTTTTCCAGAAAGTTATGTGGATTTTGCAAAAAATTTTCTAGAATTTTTCAAAATTTGGCAAGAGTTTCTCCCTGACTCTTCCAGGATTTTTTTTGTATTTTTAAAAGAAATTTTCAAGGATTTTTTTAGTAATTTTTCAAGGATTTTTCAATCTCGAGTTATTCAAGGAAGTTTTGTGGATTTTTCATAATTCTTTATAGAATTTTGTCAAGAATTTTCTCCTGATAATTCCAGGATTTTGCACGATTTAAAAAAAAAATTTCAATTATTTTTTAAGCATTTTTCAAAGATTGTTGAGAATTTTTTTGGATTTTTTCAAGGATTTTTTAAGGTGTTTTAAACATTTTTTCATGGATTTTTCTATCTTGAGTTATTCAAGGAAGTTTTGTGGATTTTTCATAATTCTTTATAGAATTTTGTCAAGAATTTTCTCCTGATAATTTCAGGATTTTGCACGATTTAAAAAAAAAATTTCAATTATTTTTTAAGCATTTTTCAAAGATTGTTGAGAATTTTTTTGGATTTTTTCAAGGATTTTTTAAGGTGTTTTAAACATTTTTTCATGGATTTTTCTATCTTGAGTTATTCAAGGAAGTTTTGTGGATTTTTCATAATTCTTTATAGAATTTTGTCAAGAATTTTCTCCTGATAATTTCAGGATTTTGCACGATTTAAAAAAAAAATTTCAATTATTTTTTAAGCATTTTTCAAAGATTGTTGAGAATTTTTTTGGATTTTTTCAAGGATTTTTTAAGGTGTTTTAAACATTTTTTCATGGATTTTTCTATCTTGAGTTATTCAAGGAAGTTTTGTGGATTTTTCATAATTTTTTATAGAATTTTGTCAAGAATTTTCTCCTGATAATTCCAGGATTTTGCACGATTTAAAAAAAAAATTTCAATTATTTTTTAAGCATTTTTCAAAGATTGTTGAGAATTTTTTTGGATTTTTTCAAGGATTTTTTAAGGTGTTTTAAACATTTTTTCATGGATTTTTCTATCTTGAGTTTTTCCAGAAAGTTTTGTCGATTTTGCAAAAATGTTTCTAGAATTTTTCAAAATTTGGTAATAGTTTCCCCCTGATTTTTCCAGGATTTTTTATTTTATTTTTATTTTAAAAAGAAATTTTCAAGGATTTTTTTAGTATTTATTATAATTAGAAGAAAATGGAAGAATCAGGATACATATATTTTTTTATTTTGCTTCATTTTCTTAATTTATGTTTATTATTTTTTCAATTTGATAGAATTCACTCTAAAATTTTGAGATTTTTTAAAATATAATTCCATTACATTATATAGATATAGACAAACAGACAATGAATCGTGCAAAACTTTGTATTTTATTTAATTTAGAAAAAACATCATTAAAACTAGTCGACTACAAAACATATTAATAAAAAACCATTAAAATAAAAAATCAAATATAAAATCGAATAAAAATCAAATAAATATCTATTTAAAAAACCGATTAAAACAATTGGTAACAAAAATTGATTAAAAATATCAATTAAAAAATCGATTACAAAAATCTAATGTTCAATCTGAACTTTATTCGATTTTTTTAATTCGATTTATCAAGACTTCTTATGAACATTTTAATCTATTTAAAAAACCGATTAAAACAATTTATAAAAATATCAATTAAAAAATCGATTACAAAAATCTAATGTTTAATCTGAACTTTATTCGATTTTTTTAATTCGATTTATCAAGACTTCTTATGAACATTTTAATCTATTTAAAAAATCGATTAAAACAATTGAATCAATTAAAAAATCGATTACAAAAATCTAATGTTTAATCTGAACTTTATTCGATTTTTTTAATTCGATTTATCAAGACTTCTTATGAGCATTTTAATCTATTTAAAAAACCGATTAAAACAATTTAAAAAAATAAATGATTAAAAATATCAATTAAAAAATCGATTACAAAAATCTAATGTTCAATCTGAACTTTATTCGATGTTTTTAATTCGATTTATCAAGACTTCTTATGAACATTTTAATCTATTTAAAAAACCGATTAAAACAATTAAATCAATTAAAAAATCGATTACAAAAATCTAATGTTCAATCTGAACATTATTCGATTTTTTTAATTCGATTTATCAAGACTTCTTATGAACATTTTAATCTATTTAAAAAACCGATTAAACCAATTTATAAAAATAATTGATTAAAAATATCAATTAAAAGATCGATTACAAAAATCTAATGATTAATCTGAACTTTATTCGATTTTTTTAATTCGATTTATCAAGACTTCTTATGAGCTTTTTAATCTATTTAAAAAACCGATTAAACCAATTTATAAAAATAATTGATTAAAAATATCAATTAAAAGATCGATTACAAAAATCTAATGATTAATCTGAACTTTATTCGATTTTTTTAATTCGATTTATCAAGACTTCTTATGAACATTTTAATCTATTTAAAAAACCGATTAAACCAATTTACAAAAATAATTGATTAAAAATATCAATTAAAAAATCGATTACAAAAATCTAATGATTAATCTGAACTTTATTCGATTTTTTTAATTCGATTTATCAAGACTTCTTATGAACATTTTAATCTATTTAAAAAACCGATTAAACCAATTTATAAAAATAATTGATTAAAAATATCAATTAAAAGATCGATTACAAAAATCTAATGATTAATCTGAACTTTATTCGATTTTTTTAATTCGATTTATCAAGACTTCTTATGAGCTTTTTAATCTATTTAAAAAACCGATTAAACCAATTTATAAAAATAATTGATTAAAAATATCAATTAAAAGATCGATTACAAAAATCTAATGATTAATCTGAACTTTATTCGATTTTTTTAATTCGATTTATCAAGACTTCTTATGAACATTTTAATCTATTTAAAAAACCGATTAAACCAATTTACAAAAATAATTGATTAAAAATATCAATTAAAAAATCGATTACAAAAATCTAATGTTTAATCTGAACTTTATTCGATTTTTTTAATTCGATTTATAACGACTTCTTATGAGCATTTCATTTGTACATAAACTATTGGTTATATTTATATGGAAATTGATGGCTGTTTTTGAAATGGTTATTTTTGTATTCAGTTTACATACACATACACAATAATTTGGCCATTTTTAAATGATAAAAAAACATACTTCCATTATATCTATTATATTCATTTGTCTTTCTGTCTAATCTATAGATTTTCCGTTATATTTCCACAACAATTTGTCTTAATTTGATACCAACATAACAATAAATTTCCTATATTTACTTTTTCTTTAAAAATTGCCACAATTCATCACTATATTTTTAATTTACACTTCGTTCATTTATTATAGATACTACAATTTTAGTTTAGCTCGTAACACTTTCAATTTTTATTATTAGATATTATTTTTCGCGGAATATTAGACATAAATTTTTGTTATAAAGATGTTCGTAAAACGCTAATAATGAATTAATAACTTTCAGAAATATATTTATGATGCTTGTGGATAAAAATAATCTTTTATGATGCAATATCGATCTGATACCGAACAATAATTAATAAAAAAGATAATTGGGTTATTAATATTGATATAATAAAATTAATTAAATAATAATAAATATAAAAGTGCATTTATAGTAGTATGGAAAAAATAAATAAAAATAAAACTAGAATCTGTTTAAAACTTTATCTCTAACCATTTGTTTTAAGAATTTTCTTGGATAGGTACTCAAAACTTTTTCGAATATTGGGGTAATATTGTTGGCTGAAGTATTAAGTAATATAAAGTGCAAAAACTTTTAAAGTTTTGCTGTTATAAGTTGAAATTTGATACTAGAATAAAAAAATTATCTTTAATTTTACATTTTATAATTTTTTAAATAAAGAAATTGTGTATGTAGATAGAAAATCAATCGCGAACATACTTTACCGTGGAAAAATAACTTCCGAGTTTTCCAACAGATAGAGAAAATTCAATTTGGAATTTATCGCTACATGTACTAAAAAAAATGTTATGCACATTTAGTACATTTTCCAGACGATTTCCCTGCGTTTATGTCGTGAACTTTTAACCAAAAATAGAAAATATACCACCAAGAATTTTCACATTTTATGACGTTATTTGTATACCTAATTGTATAATAATGTTAGCTTAGTATTTTTATACGACAATATAATAACCCAGTCAGTAATTAGTTATACGTTGAATAGTGAAAAAAAAACATTAATATTAAAAATTAATTTGTTTCGTAACTAGCCGAAAAATATCTCATTTGGATGTCTAAAATTAGCGCCCGAAGTTAGAGGGAATCAATAAAAAAATTAAAATTTATTCAGTACCGTCACTGGGAAAAATTAAAAAATTAAAAATAAAATGATTATAGAATCCAAGTATTATTTTCAAGAATTTTCACAAATGTAATGAAATTATTTACTTATGGGTTGTTATGCCATGGTCTTCTTCAGTTATTTCTTTCAAACGTTTCGATTACAACTGCGGCAGTCATCTTCAGTGGAGTAGTTGAAGCACTCTTCGCGACAGATGAACTGAAACTGAAACCTCCTTCGCTTCGAATGTGCCATTTATATGCGTGTCTGCACTCGCTTTTTTAGCGCTACTGATATTTGCCGGTTTTATTTTTAAGCTCGTTAGTGCTGTGTGTCAGATTTTATTGGTCATCGATCCGTCAGTCCAAAGGCCAACGTCAGCCTGGAAGACGTGCCTTTATCTTCCGACCGACACGATAGAGTAAGAACCGTTAACAAAAATAAAATACACAAACGACTGTTGCTATGCAAGCTTATCTTCCTCTTATAGTATCCCATCATTATAAGAGACAAAAAATATAGATGTTTCTTCCCGCTACGATGCTTAATTCAAGGCTATTTACATACTTCACATGTCCCCTACCAATAAAAAACCACCAACCCTCCTCCCCGTTAAAATTCAGAGCACACACTCTCTCTCTCTCCCACATCCAGACAGTGAATAAAGTCAGTCATGCTTTATTAGAGTAAAAAAGTTTCTTCAAATAATTAAAATGGCGCGTAATTAACCGCACCCAAAAGTTTTCTGATTTTTCATAATGAAAATTGTAAATAGTTTTTACAGTGAGTGAAGTGATTGAGTACAATTTAAATATTCATTTTTCGGTTTCATAATTTAACTTAATGTGCTTTATGATTTTTGTTGTTCATGTTTCGTACTCAGAAAAAAAATGGAATAAAAAATTACATTCCAATTTTAAATACTGTTTCTATTTAAACATTCATATTGGTTTAGCTTCTACCCAAAAAGTTTGGTCCTTCGAAATCCTGAAATTATTATAACACGTTCGCAGCCTAAAAATATTATAAAAGTCATTTTAAAACATAGTTAAGATGGATGAGATAAAGAAAATAATTATTTGCAAAAAACAGTGTCTTAAACAGGAGAGTTACCATCAATGTTAAGTCGACAAAAATGAAAAATACTGTATCTAATAGAGTCCTATCGTTGAATGGAAATATTTTATGTAAATGGAACGAATGTATAATGAACTTTAAAATATATTTAAGAGCTAGTGGTCTAGAGGAAAAAGATGATGCCCGGAAGGTGGCACTTTTACTTCATTATATAGGAAATGAGGCTCGAACAACTTTTAAATCTTTTGAAATAGATATGGACACATGTACCTGCTTCTTTTATTTTCGTTTTCCGGCCAAAGTTGTAAAAGTAGGTCCATTCCCTAGATCGTATAATGTTAGAACACCTGAAGTTACAGAATATCGTCGCAATAGACAACATATTATCAAATCGTCAGCTACTAGAGGTAACGTTCTGGTAAATGAAGATTTAACACAAATTGGTAAAATAGAGGAAACTTAAATAAGTCCTGGGTTGTCGGATACTCTAAAAGAAAAACCATTAGGTACAGTTTGTACAAGATGTGGTAGAATAGTTCGTTAACCTAGAAAATTAACATTCTCAGATGATTAAAAAAAAATCTTTTACAAAATGTAGATTTTTAAATATTGTATTTTTTATTCTTTTTTAGTTTTAAGTTCAACTATCGTTTAGTTAAGCAAGTTTGTGTTTTATTTAAAAAAAGGACCATGTTATGATTAATAAACTTACCAAGTTAGAAAAATGTCAAATGTCAATGTCATCGAGTTGAAGACTACTTTTAAATAAAAGTCTAACGAGCTACATCAATCTGTTATAATTTCGTCCATCCTAAAACCTAATAAAGTAAGAGTTTCTGATTAAAGAATTACTTCTACTTTTTGTTTCTAATTATTTGTAAGTATTAACATCCCAGCAGCGTAATACTCAGGAGAGCAAGTAAAGACCACCCTTCTGGCCGCTAGTGATTTGGTCGATACTACTACGACCCCTGGAGTATTTTTTTGTCTCCACTGAAGCTGTCCGTGCTAGTGGCCTTCACACTATAAACGAAAGATGGCGCCGGAGGCAATCCGAGCCCCAGACTAAAGACCGCTTTACGACGCAAAGAGCGTTACAAACCCATATTTGTATTTCAATTCATTAAAAGTAACACAGCATTATGTGTAGCATTCACAATAGATTGTACAAAAAAAGTGGAATAAATATAAATCAATTTTCAAGTCATTCTGTAAGACATGTAACTACCTGTAGCCTTTCGTGGCAGGTTCAATATTAATATCATAAAAAATTGAGCTGGTTGGAGCACATCATCTAAAGCTTTTCTACAATTTTGATCAACCAAATAAGATTTTATCTAATACTATAATTAACTTAGATTTAGGAAATTAGTATTAGATTTTATACATAAAAGTGGTTATTATAATACATAGATTTTTAGAGCAATATTTTTGTACTGTATCTTCATTCACATTTTCTCAAGGTAAATGGTAAATTTATAAGTAATTAAATGAGTTTTTTAAAATTCATGGATCATTATAAAATTACCTACAGTTCATGTAATTTAGCCGCGACAGTTCTAGATAAATGTGCTGGTTGGTTATCGTAGCCGTCTCTCCTTCAATTTTGTATCGAATCTGTGCAATAATTTTCTGTAGTGTTGCCCCGTGATCGTTCTTCTTTTTTGCAAAAAGTCCATGACGATTATACTATTGGAATCCCAAAAAAATCTTGGTCATGACCTTTCCAGGCCGATGGAACCGTCTTTGCCTTCTTCGGAACATATTCACACCGAAAAATACATTGTTTTGGCTGTGTCTTGGTCTCTGGTGTATAATAATGGATCCAGGATGCATCAACTATAACGACTCGACGCAAAAACTCCTGCGAATACTGCTTTGACATTGACAGCCATATCTGCTTGTTGTCCACCGTAAGTAATCGCCTTTCTCATGCTTAACTTAACATGTAAAATAGTCATTGCCGTTCCGTACGACACGTTTAAGCTATGGTTTCCTCGGAAGCGGTGCCGTCTTCTTACGTCCGTCAAAGTGTTAAAATCACTTTAACTTTTGAAACTCTGCTACGCCACTGTTTAGTTCCCTTTTTTCTCAACCACGGCTCCCGCCAAGGTGAGCACCGTGACAACCCTCTCTTCCACTTCAACCGTCGAGCAGTTAACATGTAAATTAATATAGTGCTTCGTTTTCTACCTGTGTATGGTTTTAATCCTAAAATATAATGTCTAATGTGTGGAATTTAAGGTAACAGATCTTTTCCATTTTATTACAAATATACAAAGACCACGGGTCTATTTTATAATTAATCAATCATATGGATCATCGTGCATGAGAGCGGTGTTGCCAAAACTAACAGAACAATTTAGAATTCCTTAGGACACGGTCCAGGATATAACAAGGGAGAGCTCCTCTTATGGACACCCTTTTTCTGTAATTGTATCTTTTTTATATGCGCTGTTGTAAAATGTATTGTGCTATATTCGGAAATATTTATGTCTTGTTCTTACTTTCATTTAAATGTACTGTATCAAACATTACCTATTTAATTGTTGTCGTTTACTAGTATAATTTAATTGTTGTTTACTAGTAGATAAATTTCTGTTTAATTGTTGTTGTTTACTATTAGATAAACATTGTTTAATTATTGTAAATTTATGTGTTAACCTTTTACGTTTAAAGCTTGCTGATTAAATCTTATCAGAAAGCAGGACGATATGTTTTATTGTCCCACGTCCCCTAAACGTGTAATAATTATAGGGTGGTCCTTCGAAATCTTTATTCGACCACGCGATAGCTTATGTGTGATTTTTTGAACCAAACTTCTATTACTACAAGTCCACAAATCTACTAAATCCATTCACTCTGATTCACACACAAAGTAAGGTGGGTAACGTCACAAAAATGGCGGGTTAAGTACGGCCGTCCTAGCGGCAGAGAGTAGTATAAAGTCTGAAACGAAGTGTCACTATGGATGATCTAGACGTCGCACTTTTGTTATTATTTAAGGCGCAGATTAATTATCAGAAGAAGAAACAAGAGAATCTGAATCTGAATTATTTAAGGTTTGTTCCAACACGTCAAAAGACCGTCACCGTACGGTCACGCGCATGTGCCGTAGAAAAAAGCTGTTCCAACCGAAAGGTGACGGTAATCTGACGATCCCCTTTGTGTTCCAACCAAACTTGTGATCGTGTTTGTTACGGTTTCAGGATGGTAATTTCAGCACATGCCAAAAATTAGTGACTGTATGGACTGACATGCGCATTTAGCATATTTTCAGCGGTTTTTGAGATGCTTCATTTCATCTTCTATCTATCAAAGATTCTGCTACGGTCACGCGCATGTGCCGTAGAAAAAAGCTGTTACAACCGAGAGGTGACGGTAATCTGACGATCCCCTTTGTGTTCCAACCAAACTTGACTTGTGAACGTGTTTGTTACGGTTTCAGGATGGTAATTTCGGTACATGCTAAAAATTAGTGACTGTATAAATTGACATGCGCATTTAGCATCTTGTCAGCGGTTTTTGAGATGCTTCATCTCATCTTCTATCTATCAAAGATTCTGCTGCTATTACTCATTTGATTTGTTTACAAGAGTAAAATATTAAAATTATTTAGGTAAAAACAAGTACATATGTACTGTTTATATTTAATTTATTAGGTTACGATAAATCGTACATACACCGATCCAACGTTTAAATAATTTTGTACCGTCACGAAACTATCCGAAGTTCGCGCATGCTTACAAAATGCAACGAGAACGATCTCAAAACTGTTTCGGAACGATGCAGAAATTCATATTGGAACAAACCTTTAATAAACGTCGAAAAGAAGGTGCTTATGATGTTTTAGTTTGTTGCCATTTATTTAAAATTCAACTTCCAATGAAAATCTTCACCGCTACACACAACACCACCGTAAAAAAACGTACCATCTTGCCTACCGCTTTGAACCGAGACGGTACCGCTCTAAAACATTTCTCCTATTATACGTGACATCACCCACTGTACTTTGACGGATGTAAAAAGACGGTACCGATTTCGAGGAAACCAAAGCTTTACGGCCTCTGCTACTCAGTCACTAAAAGGCACCGAATCCTCGGATAGGCTCGGCTACTGTCGGCAAGATTGGTCTCGCGCGAAATTTAAACTCGCATGCCGTTCTGTCCAAAGACTATAGTAGATGGTCTTTGGTTCTGTCACAAGAAAAGAATATAAAAATCTAACCTCAATTCTGCAGTAAACAAAACACATTTTTAGTATGCAAGAAATTTTGAATATTTTTGTGGTTGATTTTGTTCTACTTATGAAAAGTATTGGCTAATTTAGTGTGTAGAAATCATAATTTGATGTTCATTAATTATAGAATATTTCGTAATAGGAGAATCAAAGCAAGCTATATAGTTTGTGAATATGTGAATATTTTTTATTCTATGTTAAGAATTGTTACATACCTACATAATCGAAGAAAAATTTTTTACTCATAGATGTATATAGTTATACCTACCTGCAACCATTTTTAATATAAATATGAAACCAAAAAATATGAAACAACAGGTAATGGAATAAAAGTTCTTTAATTTACTTTCTACTCAAATTATTTTCAGGATATAATACCAAATATCGTGGACGAATTGAAAAAGCTTGTGGATCTACAAAAATGTATGGATGAGTATGCCCATCTCGTTTAAAAATCTTACATTTTCTTGAAAGTGGTAATCATAATTGGCATGAGTTTGTTTTAATTTTAGAAAAAATCACTGTATGTCTGACTGGGCCAATGGCTCTTAAATTGGTACTATACAAAATACTGTTACTGTCTTGGGTGAAAATGTTCCAATACTTCGTGACAAAGATTTTTGTTTAGGATTTATGAATGAGGCTATATGGAATGTAAATTGAAGGCTTTCGACAGAATAATATGTATGGATGGAACACTTTGCAAAACAAACCAAAACAGAAATAGGGGGTTTCCAGTGACTTTTTTTAAAGTAGTTGATTAGACCAAGTAGTACAAGAAATTTATTTAAGCGCACTTCGAGTCAGAATGCAAAACTTCATACTGCAAAATATGTAAGGTATGTATTCGTCATATGTGTGATTACTCACATTTTAGTTTAAACTGTATCAACACTCCAAAGATCGTTAAATACTAAGACATGATAAGTACTGGATGAATGTTCAACATATATGTATGTGATTCAAAATTCGTATTTATTTTTAATACGGTGTATGAGACAAACTAAGACAGCATTCTTTACTTCAAAAAAAAAAACTAAAAAAGACCTAATTTCTTTACATTTTTTTTAAAACTTTTTTTTGTAGTTGTAGCATTTGTTATAGGTGTGTGTTAGGGCTTCAGTATTTTGTACTTGAATTTGTGGTAATAGAGTTTAATATTAGTTTCTAACATAAAAATATATAATTAAGTGTGTTAATAATTCATACTTTTTTAGCTATTAAATATATTGTAATTAGTGTAGTTTTTCGAAAAAAAAAAAAAAAAAAAAAAAAAAAAAAAAAAAAAAAAAAAAAAAAAAAAAAAAAAAAAAAAAAAAAAAACTTTAACTCGTAAGTTCATTGCAGTTTACTCTTACGAGTTGTAATTGAAACTGCACATATCCTTTCATTTCAATAAACTGGTAAAGGATAAGTAAATGTCTTTTATTTCATAAAAAATGGATATATAACAATAACATCATTCGCAGCATATTAAAAAAGCTTGTAAAGTTTATAAGTTCTATGGTAAGAATTTTTACCGATTGGTATGTTTAACTGTGTTTTGAAAGTCACAAATCTGGTGTAAAATTAAAATTTCAATTGAATCATACCTACCTATTAATTTTTTTATTCGTACTGCCACATAAAAAAGTACATTTGTTTCATATTTATACTAAAAATGGTTGCAGGTAGGTATAACTATATACATCTATGAGTAAAAAATGTTTCTTCGATTATGTAGATATGTAACAATTCTTAACAAAGAATAAAAAACATTGACATATTCACAAACTATATAGCTTGCTTTGATTCTCCTATTACGAAATATTCTATAATTAATGAACAACAAATTATGATTTCTACACACTAAATAAGCCAATACTTTTCATAAGTAGAACAGAATCAACCAAAAAAATATTCAAAATTTGTGTTCTTGCAAATACTTCTATTAAAAATGTGTTTTGTTGTTTTGTTTAGTGTAGAATTGAGGTTAGATTTTTGTATTCTTTTCTTGTGACAGAACGGCATGCGCGAATTTAAATTTCGCGCGAGACCAATCTTGCCGACAGTAGCCGAGCCGATCCGAGGATTCGGTGCCTTTTAGTGGCGTCTAGCGCACTTTCGTTCGGCCACTATACATATAATATATCAGTATGGCGACTCTCAGGCGGTCCGTTTGATCTTTTTAGGCACAGAAATTTAACCTTGACGCCATTTTAGTCGTACTGTTTTTCAGGGTTGTCAAATGTAGCACAATTATACCAAAAGTGGCACCAGCGCATTCACTATTGAAAAATAGACAAATCGAGCACTATTTAGTTCTATAACGTTTTGTTTTGTTTTGTTATTGAATATATTTCTTTATCTGAGTATGTTCAGAAAATAATGTATTTAAAATAAAAACACCCAAATTTGTAAAATTAAGCGCGACTGAAGTCGCACCATCTATGGGTCGAAAATAAAATGCAAGTTACTACAATCAAATGGAATCTGCTATTACTTTCCCGGACCCATCAAAGGGAAAGTAAGGTGAAAGAGCAAAAAAAAAATCGAGATATCGATGGAAATATCCATTTTGAGGTCCCCCAAGAAGATTGAAACTATTTTCAGTGCATGGTCTGTCTGTGTGTCTGTGTGTAATCTTCCACTATAACTGCCGAACCGTTTGACCAATTAAGCTGAAATTTGGTACGGAGGGTCGGTGTGTGCCTAGAATGCGACCATTAGATTTTGGTTTAAATTGGTACAGTAGAAGGTCCTCAAGACCGACATTGATTAAATGCTCATGTAACAATTTTTTACTTTTTTTAAATTTTAAGGACAAACTATACACTTTAGTGCAAAATGTTGTAGTACAAAGTTTTATAGCATAAAATTACCTACAACTTTTGTTTTAAACTTTTTCCAGAATTTCAAATAGTTGCGCTACTAGAGGGCGCGTAAAAAATGTGCATGTATGTTTTCTCTAGTTTTTCTTGATTTTGACGACAAACAATGCATTTTAATGCAAAATTTTCTGGTTCAAAGTTGTAAAGCATCAAATTTTCTTTAACTTTTATTTTTAACTTTTTATCGAATTCCTCATAGTTTTGCCGCTAGATGGCGAGAAAAATACACATTTAAAATTCCCTACAACTATTGTATGAAAATTTTTCCCGAATTCCCAATAGTTTTCACACATGATTTTAGGAGATCCTAATTGTAGCAGTATGATATATAACGTGCGCATGCGCAGCTTATGTCATTACCAACATTGAAATATTAATTCACCATCAGCTCGCTATTTTTAATGTGTTCCATAAATCAATGTAATGCTTAGTATTTTGTAATTAAAATAATAATAATAAATAACATTTTCTCTACGGTCGAGACGGGAAAGTTCTGGGGTGACACAGCCGATTTTTTTTTGACGTCATAAACCACGCCTATTTGATTCTATGGATAAATAAAAATAAAGTAGTAATTGCAACAAATTGTAAATAAATAATTATTGGATATAGCAATAGCGAAAATAAAATAACTATAAACTATAATTTATATATTATATATGAAAATAACACAAATACACAACAGCTGACTGTCAAGTGTCAACTAAAATCATGTGACTGTGGTCGGTCACACCATTGGAGAGAATATGATTAGTACAGAGAAGAAAAAACGCGAACTTTGGCGCCAACCGAGAGTCGCTTTACTAGGTTGTACTACGGTTAGGCAACCAGCGAGAATCATGTCATGAACCTTTTCAACGATTTGAAGATAATAACAAAGATGTACTGTAACGAAGTTACCGTGATAATTAAAATATATAAATTATATCGCGCACGGCACTGGACTAGAATTAACTTAAAATTATGGGAAAGGAAAACTCCTTTGATAAGGTCAGTCGTACCAGTTGAACCTCCGAACGACAGATGGAGACACTCGCGCCCGTGCTTGTCGTGAAGGAAAATTATAAAATTAATCGAATACCATACTTACCAGTATAAAGATTAATCGCAATTTTCCGAACTTGTGCTCCGATATGATTACGACCCACCCACCTCTATTCATAGGGCAACAAAAGTCAAGTAATCTTGCGAAGAAAACATAATGAAGAGTGTTTTTAAGAGTGCCTAGAAAGTAACCGAACGATGAGTTCGGTTTTGCTTTAAAGTCATACCGATGGTCATGATAAACATGAAACTACAATGTGATCATATCGGAGGACAGGCTCGGAAAATTACTATTAGTATAGTATTCCAGTAATTTTCTAATTTTACATCATCCAGATTAAGAATCGCCATTTTTATTCACGTCTCGCTCTTGAAAATATTTTTACGTTGTATTTAATTTTCATACCTACGTCCTTGTTATTAAATCATGCTGAAAGAAATAAAATTGAAACTTGTTGGTGTGCACGCAGTCCATTATGGCTTTGTATGTACGGTACGGTGAGCAGTTGCTGATGCTACAACGATATTCAAAATAATCTCCAACCTAAATTCAAACAAAAAGTGTTATATTCTGGCATCGATTTTTACACTTGTTGAAAAGAATCATGCGGGTATAGAACGAAAATTGCTTTAATCAGAAAGTAAAGAATAGATTTTTTTTTTCTTTGTAACGGTCATGTGTTTAATTAAATTGCAAGAATTTAATACAAAGAAGAAGATATTTTAGAAATTAATGTTTATTAAAAAGCGACTTACTTTAAGGGTGGCAAATATACAAAAAGAAATTTGATCGCTCTCTAAGATTCAAAAATCAAAACCACCCCTATACACATGAGTTACAAAAATCAAACCAACAGTATGTATCAGTAAGCTGGAACCATATGGGAATCTTTTATTATTAATTTTTGGAAAAAAACTTATTCTTCATATAAAGTTCTGCATGTTCTAAAATCTCAAATGTATTCATTTTTCAAATGTATTTCTAGGTACAATAATAATGCAAATTTTACTATAGTTACGTGTTTAAATTGCAAAATTGTTAGAAAACATTAAGAAACGAAAAAGTTATCATATGCATTAAAAATAGAATCAATATTAAACATGCACAAAACCGATTTTTTCAATGTAAATGGATGTAATTGCATATTTGACCTAATTTTTAGTTCTGATCAACTTTTTTAAATAATTTTTTTTCAATGTTGTCAAATTTAAAGGTACTCTTGAGTAAAATTCACATTTTTTTGGGAAACCTCGTATACTACTAAAAAAAATTGATATCTCATGATTATATTTTATATTTTAGAACATTCAGAACATTTTTAATGAAGAGACATACTGTATAATATTTGAAAAAATCATCCACACTATATTAAATATTCGAAAGCAATTTATTTGAAGCTTCCTGAGTTAATTTTCTAAGAAAATCTTAATGGGAAACCTGTTCCCCAAACGGATATTCTTCATAACTCAGTGCAGGGACGATTTATCTTGAATTTCAGTAGGCGAATCTGAATTTATCCCCATGGAGGAATTAATCAGGTAATGAGAACATTCGGAAATAAACTAGTTCTCAGCAGATCCAATTACTACTCGCTAATTAAAGTTTGTTTCATCAATAAAACTCCTCTTTAATTAATATCTATGTGCGTTGTAATCTACTTTTTAAGCTAGTTGGAACTTTGGATATTAATTTCACTAAAAAATAATAAATAAATCCTGCAATCTCTTTTATAAAATTCTAGTAAAAATAAATTTACTCCTAAATAGTTGTAGGTAAAAATTTAAAAAAAGATTTCGAAAAAAATAGACCTAAAGAATTGAAGAGAAACTGATTATTTTTTTGTAAGTATAACTTTATTTAAATTTTCTAAAATAAATATGTATAGACTTCCAAAAAATTACTGAGATTTCTAAAAGAATGTATGAACTTCCAAAAATTACTGATATTTCTACTAAGTATGTATGGACATCCAAAAAATAACTGATAGTTCTAGAAGGTATGTATGTACTTCCAAAAAATTACTGAGACTTCTAAAAGTATGTATGAACTTCCAAAAAATCAGCGAGACTTCTAAAAAGTATGTATGGACTTCCAAAAATTACTGAGACTTCTATTAAGTATGTATGGACATCCAAAAAATTACTGAGACTTCTAAAAAGTGTGTATGGACTTCCAAAAAATAACTGGTACTTCTAAAAGTATGTATGGACTTCCAAAAAATTACTGAGACTTGTAAAAATATGTATGAACTTCAAAAAATTACTGATACTTCCAAAAATAATGTATGAACTTCCAAAAAATTACTGAGACTTCTAATAAGTATGTATGGACATCCAAAAAATAACTGATACTTCTAAAAGTATGTATGGACTTCCAAAAAATTACTGAGACTTCTAAAAGTATGTATGGACTTCCAAAAAATTACTGAGATTTCTAAAGTATGTATGAACTTCCAAAAATTACTGAGACTTTTAAAAAGTATGTATGGACTTCCAAAATATTACTGAGACTTCTAAAAAGTATGTGTGGGCTTCCAAAAAATTACTGAGACTTCGATTAAGTATGTATGGACATCCAAAAAATTGCTGATATTTCTAAAAGTATGTATGGACTTCCAAAAATTACTGAGACTTCTAAAAAGTATGTATGGACTTCCAAAAAATTACTAAGGCATCTAAAAGTATGTATTAACTTCCAAAAAATTGCTGAGACTTCTAAAAGTATTGATGGACATCCAAAAAATTACTGAGACTTCTAAAAAGTGTGTATGCACTTCCAAAAATTACTGAGACTTCTAATAAGTATGTATGGGACATCCAAAAAAATTACTGATATTTCTAAAAAGTATGTATGGACTTCCAAAAAATTACTGAGACTTCTAAAAGTATGTATGGACTTCCAAAAAATTACTGAGATTTCTAAAAAGTATGTATGGACTTCCAAAAAATGACTGAGACTTCTAAAAAGTATGTATGGACTTCCAAAACATTACTGAGACTTCTAAGAGTATGTATAAACTTCCAAAAAATTGCTGAGACTTCTAAAAGTATTGATGGACATCCAAAAAATTACTGAGACTTCTAAAAAGTGTGTATGCACTACCAAAAATTACTGAGACTTCTAATAAGTATGTATGGGACATCCAAAAAAATTACTGATATTTCTAAAAAGTATGTATGGACTTCCAAAAAATTACTGAGACTTCTAAAAGTATGTATGGACTTCCAAAAAATTACTGAGATTTCTAAAAGTATGTATGAACTTCCAAAAATTACTGAGACTTTTAAAAAGTATGTATGGACTTCCAAAATATTACTGAGACTTCTAAGAGTATGTATAAACTTCTAAAAAGTATGTGTGGGCTTATAAAAAATTACTGAGACTTCGATTAAGTATGTATGGACATCCAAAAAATTGCTGATATTTCTAAAAGTATGTATGGACTTCCAAAAATTACTGAGACTTCTAAAAAGTATGTATGGACTTCCAAAAAATTACTAAGGCATCTAAAAGTATGTATTAACTTCCAAAAAATTGCTGAGACTTCTAAAAGTATTGATGGACATCCAAAAAATTACTGAGACTTCTAAAAAGTGTGTATGCACTTCCAAAAATTACTGAGACTTCTAATAAGTATGTATGGGACATCCAAAAAAATTACTGATATTTCTAAAAAGTATGTATGGACTTCCAAAAAATTACTGAGACTTCTAAAAGTATGTATGGACTTCCAAAAAATTACTGAGACTTCTAAAAAGTATGTATGGACTTCCAAAACATTACTGAGACTTCTAAGAGTATGTATAAACTTCCAAAAATCACTAAGACTTCTAAAAAGTATGTGTGGGCTTCCAAAAAATTACTGAGACTTCTATTAAGTATGTATGGACTTCCAAAAAATTGCTGAGACTTCTAAAAGTATGGATGGACATCCAAAAAATTACTGAGACTTCTAAAAAGTGTGTATGGACTTCCAAAAATTACTGAGACTTCTATTAAGTATGTATGGACTTCCAAAAAATTACTGAGACTTCTAAAAAGTGTGTATGGACTTCCAAAAATTACTGAGACTTCTATTAAGTATGTATGGACTTCCAAAAAATTGCTGAGACTTCTAAAAGTATGGATGGACATCCAAAAAATTACTGAGACTTCTAAAAAGTGTGTATGGACTTCCAAAAATTACTGAGACTTCTAAAAAGTATGTATGGACTTCCAAAAAATTACTAAGGCATCTAAAAGTATGTATTAACTTCCAAAAAATTGCTGAGACTTCTAAAAGTATTGATGGACATCCAAAAAATTGCTGAGACTTCTAAAAAGTGTGTATGCACTTCCAAAAATTACTGAGACTTCTAATAAGTATGTATGGGACATCCAAAAAAATTACTGATATTTCTAAAAAGTATGTATGGACTTCCAAAAAATTACTGAGACTTCTAAAAGTATGTATGGACTTCCAAAAAATTACTGAGATTTCTAAAAAGTATGTATGGACTTCCAAAAAATGACTGAGACTTCTAAAAAGTATGTATGGACTTCCAAAACATTACTGAGACTTCTAAGAGTATGTATAAACTTCCAAAAATCACTAAGACTTCTAAAAAGTATGTGTGGGCTTCCAAAAAATTACTGAGACTTCTATTAAGTATGTATGGACTTCCAAAAAATTGCTGAGACTTCTAAAAGTATGGATGGACATCCAAAAAATTACTGAGACTTCTAAAAAGTGTGTATGGACTTCCAAAAATTACTGAGACTTCTATTAAGTATGTATGGACTTCCAAAAAATTACTGAGACTTCTAAAAAGTGTGTATGGACTTCCAAAAATTACTGAGACTTCTATTAAGTATGTATGGACTTCCAAAAAATTGCTGAGACTTCTAAAAGTATGGATGGACATCCAAAAAATTACTGAGACTTCTAAAAAGTGTGTATGGACTTCCAAAAATTACTGAGACTTCTAAAAAGTATGTATGGACTTCCAAAAAATTACTAAGGCATCTAAAAGTATGTATTAACTTCCAAAAAATTGCTGAGACTTCTAAAAGTATTGATGGACATCCAAAAAATTACTGAGACTTCTAAAAAGTGTGTATGCACTTCCAAAAATTACTGAGACTTCTAATAAGTATGTATGGGACATCCAAAAAAATTACTGATATTTCTAAAAAGTATGTATGGACTTCCAAAAAATTACTGAGACTTCTAAAAGTATGTATGGACTTCCAAAAAATTACTGAGATTTCTAAAAAGTATGTATGGACTTCCAAAAAATGACTGAGACTTCTAAAAAGTATGTATGGACTTCCAAAACATTACTGAGACTTCTAAGAGTATGTATAAACTTCCAAAAATCACTAAGACTTCTAAAAAGTATGTGTGGGCTTCCAAAAAATTACTGAGACTTCTATTAAGTATGTATGGACTTCCAAAAAATTGCTGAGACTTCTAAAAGTATGGATGGACATCCAAAAAATTACTGAGACTTCTAAAAAGTGTGTATGGACTTCCAAAAATTACTGAGACTTCTAAAAAATATGTATGGACTTCCAAAAAATTACTAAGGCATCTAAAAGTGTGTTTATGCTGTGTTTGAGCCGAGAAGTTAAAATTCTCCCCTACAAGTAGATACTTTTTGATTATTGACTCGTAGTAGATAATAAAAACAATTAAAGAGTAAATGTGGAGTCAGAAGTAGGCGATCTTAGGAAATCTTTCAAATTAATTATACGCAACTTTCAATGCGTTTGACAAAATAATTTTTTTTAATTATAAAAAATTGGACAGCAAATAAGCACTTTATTTTCAATTCCTATAATATCAAATGAATTTTGGACATAATCAAATAAAATAGAGTTAAGTAATTCATTATCAGATATATTTTCGTTTAAAATAGTTTAAGGTTATGTAATAAATATTTTGATATTCAAATAATGAAATGTCAAAATTGATGGTGGTGGATTTAAAAAAAGAGCTGAAAGAAAGAGATAAGTGAAGGTAATGATCTCGATACATATTTATTTGAGGTTACTTACAAGATAAGTTATCAGATAAATTATTAGAAAATATCAACGCATTAGAGGAAAGTTTAGAAGATAAATTATTGGAAAAACCGAAAAAAAATTGAGAAACACAAATAGATGAGTTAAAACGGAGAGTGAATGATGAGATCAACAAATTATAAGAACAAATTGCCACAATACGAAGGGCAGGGACTTAATCAAGGGCCAAAAGTATAAACAGTTTTTATCACGAGGTCACAGTGGAACTAGTGGATTTAAAAATTGGCTTCAAGGGAATACACGTAATGAGGCATCGACAATTTGATCGAAAATCGTTATAGACCAATTGGAGACAGCAGCAAAGGTAAATGGATGGTCTGCAGAACAAAAATCTTGCAGTAAGAGGAGATAAGATATTTTGCAAAATACATTGGAGTAAGACCAACACATTTGGAGCACGTTTACCATTCCCAACTAAAGGATCGCTGAGACTTCTGCAGATTTTTAAAATTTGCCATAGAGTTTCTTCCTTTTCTCACATTTACAATTATTTTTTAAAAATTATGAAAAAATTCACAGTTATAATATTTGTTATTATCTTTTAAATGACGTTAGATTTACAATTATTTATTCAAAAAGTGCACCGCTTTTTTGTTATTTATCTTTTGTATCAAAATATAAATTAAAAATCGTGTTATAAGAATGGAATTTCGAAAAATATTAAATTTATCAAAACAAATTTAACATTTTTTAAAAGACAATAAAATTTGCTGGTAGTGCAAATTTTTCAAAAAATTTGCTACAAAAATTTTAGACGTTAGAAAAGTGAGAGACTTCATCAATTCAGATTTTTAAAATTTTCATTACAGTCTCTCTCTTTTCTCAAATCTACAATTAATTTTTCAAAATTATGAAAAAATTCACAGTTATAATATTTATTATTGTCTTTTAAATGTCGTTAGGCTCATTTCAATATCATTAGCTCACCCCACTCAATTAGTTGACGAACTGGCTCGTGCTCTTTAATTTGGGGCTGCGAAAAATTCATATAGAATCCGAACCATTGAATTCGAATCAGAACTAACCGGAAACGATAGAGCGACTGTAAGGAAGATAGTAGAGGAAATCCTTACCAAAAAAAAAGACAATTAAAATATTGGAAGTGCGGAAAAGTAGGACAACGGGCAACATATTGGCTGGATCAAAGAAAACTGGACCTGAAAAGCGGAACTAGCTAGGGATGACCTAAAAAAGACTGTTTTACCCATTGGATCAGGACTTTACCAATTCACGGTGTTGCCATTTGGGTTGCTATATTTGAAAGACTAAAAGACTAATGGAAACAGTGTTGAAGGGACTTTCATGGAAAACGTGCCTGGTGTATCTTGACAATATCATCGTGGATGGAAAATCATTTGAGGACCACGTGAATAATATGAAAGAAGTATTCCTGAGACTAAAAAGTACCGGATTATAGTTAAGACCAAATAAGTGTCAACTTTTTCAAAAACAGGTACAATATCATGGACATGTTTTTTCCTGGAAAGGGAGTGGCTGTTAACAAACAGAAAGTCAAAGCTGTCCAAGAATGGCCAGTACCTGGAAGAAGTAGTATTCCTGAGACTCAGAAGTACCGGATTATAGTTAAGCCCAAAAAAGTATCAACTATTTCAAAAACAGGTACAATATCATGGACATGTTTTTTCCTGGAAAGGGAGTGGCTGTTAACAAACAGAAAGTCAAAGCTGTCCAAAAATGGCCAGTACCTAAAAAGATCCATTAACTAAGAAGAAGAATGGGATGAGAAATGCCAACGATCATTAGAAGTACTGGGAAGAGCATTGACTTCTGCGCCTATTTTTATGGTAAAAGCTTCTTATTGAGGACTGATCACGCAGCTTTAAAAGGGCTCTTACATTTAAAATAACCTTCCCAATGGCCCTTTGGCTCTAAATTTTTTGTATTTATGGACCAACAATGAATTTGAATTTGAAAAATCCCGAAGGACAAGTAGCAAGGTGGATTGAGAGGTTACAGGAATTCGACTTCGAGATGGAACATCGTGCCTGGACTAACTACAAGGAATCCATGTCCTGATGACTGCAAGTAGAGGAAAAAGATTCCGTTCTATGTAGGACTATGCAGTAGATGACCACTGGCAATCTGGGGAGATCCAAAAGGACCAAAATTAGATCCGGAACTGAGAAAAATTATCCTGTGGAAGGATGAAGACCGCAGGCCTATGTGGCAGGAGATTTTTCGATATTTACCCACCATACTCGGATCAATAAAACTTTCTCATCCTAAACAACGGAATTCTAAAGCATGTGCTGGAAACTGCAGAGGAAGAAGAGGACAGGAAACAGATTGTAATCCTCCGAAGTATGTGATTTTAAGTGTTGCAGGAAATACATAATGGTAAAACTGAAGGACATCCTGGAGTTACGAAAACCCTAGGGAAGTTGAGAGAGTGATTTTATTGATTTTATTAAAAATTTAATTTTATTCAAAACGATATTAATATTTTCAGTGAAAATGGAACAGGACCGTATTTATCAAAATTCCGAGAGTTCAGTTCATTGTAAAAATATTAAGTGGTAGATATAGTTGGATAGAAAAATAAACGGGGATTTTAAAAATGACATAAAAAGTACAGGTTTGTATTTAAGAAAAATAGTGGCCCTTCAAAGACGAAACGTTAAATTAGCGACACCCTGTATATGGCCCCTTTGAACTTTAATTCTACACTTGTTGGGCTCTTTTTTTTAATCTATTTTACTTATTCTGTTGGGTTTTTTTGTGCCGCCCTGTATTTTCATTATTCCTTTACTCAGTATATTTTAATTTTATACTCGCTTGATATCCCCTTCTTATTTCCTCAGTCAAAATAATTGACTTTTATATCGTTCCGATCGCTTACTGAAAATTAATTTTTTTTCTCCCCCTCATCTTATAGGGTAAGTTTTTATTATATTATATTATTTTTTACTAAAATTCTTTGACATCATTATTAATTATTTCGACGCTTTTAACTTTTATTTACTGTTATTTTTAATTCTTTTAATGCCTGTATATATTTATTTTTTGTTTTATTTACTGAAAAGTAATTAATATAAATTATTTATACTATACTATACTATACTAGTGCCTTTATTTTGCATTGTTATATACAATACATAATATATGAAGAGGCGAATTCTAGCTTGCGCTACTCTACTTAACCTCTCCTTACATATTTTATGGTTTAATGTCTGTGTCTCGTTTTACAAAAAGAGAATCTATTTTTTTAATTTGTTTTTACAGATTGTCTTAGAATTTTATTCATTTTAATTATTTTTATATTTCTTATTTTGATCTAAAATTCGTATATTTCATTTTAATATTATCATTGTTTTATATTCTTTTTTAAAAACAGAGAACACGAAATCTGGTAACTTATAAGATTTTTGTCTTATATTTACTTTATGTGAACTTTAAGGGTTTTTCATTTGGACCAAGTTTTTTTTTTCTTTTGGACCAAGATTTTTTCTTTTGGACCAAGCTTGCGTTCCTTTCACTACATTTTTTTTTGGACTACGTTTTTGGATTACATTTTTCTACCAAGCTATCCTTTGGAGAAGGAAGATAGGAAAAACCCCAAGAAAAGCTGACTTTTTTTTTTAAAAATGAAAAAATCTGGAACTTCGTTTAATTGTAGTTTAATTTCCTTAACCAAAAAAAAAGAAAGGACGGATTTTGAAATATATCATAGTTTTTTTGTCAATTGTTTTTAATTACATCAAAAAATCAATTTGACTGGCGTCCAAAATTTTTTTATTTAATATTTTACTTCTGATATATTTCAAATTCTATTAATAATAAAAAGAATTGAGCTTAAATCACATTAGTTATTTTTTATCAACAAAATAAAGTATCGTTTCAATTCCTGGCATTATCTTGTACATTTTTCAAATTTTAATTTTATGAAGATGAAAATTTTAATAATAAAAATTTTTCCAGTAAGTGACCAAAGTAATTATTTTAATTTCTAAACTTCTACAAAATATATATTAAGTAAATCTAATAAGGAAAGTTATTAAACCTGACTTGTTGCACATTTTCTAGCACGTGCATGGTGGAAATCCTCTCTCATAATTCAACTGTTTCGTGCCTAAACACAGTAGGGTGGAAAACGGTAATTTTAATCTTAATTAAAATTGATTTTCATTAGAGGCATTCAGTCAGTCACAGAGAGAACTGAACAGTCGTGGAAAATGCGCAGCGTAAAATATTTCCTACTGTGTTTTTATTTGTAATAAAAAAATATTTCCGGGTGGAATTCAGAAATGAAAAACCTCAATCAAGGAAAGAATTTTAATTAAACTAATTTTCGCGTTGACCAAGAATTTAGAAATTCCGACCTCGGACTCATGAACATATGAAATGAAAATAAAGGTTTTAACACTTTGAATGCCATGGTGGAAAAAATTACATTTATTTAAAAAAAAAAAATTCTAACAAATGCTAATTTAGTTGTCATTTTTTGATGTAAACGTAATTTGAAAAATTTTTAAATTTTACCATTTTAAATTCTTTAGAAATTCCGTTCTTAATAAATAATAAATAAAAATTCCAATAGAGCGTAATTAATATCAATAATAATTTAATAAGGCGAATAAAAATCGAGTAGGAAAAAAATAAAAATCCCGCCGGTAAAAAGTGAAGCAATAGATTGAAAAATCGTTGACTTCCTCTCGAGATTTAACCAACATTTTCTGCTAATGAAAATGATGTAAAAGCCGTATTGCTAGAGATGAAATTTTTTACTCCGTCGATGACGATCGAAGTAAAATTGAATTCTCTACGGATTTTATTGTTGTTTCATTTTTAGGGTTATTTTTTTTATAAATCAATAGGTACATTATCAAAAATAATTATGTATGGATACTTTATTTAAACACGTTTAAATAATATTTGATCGGAAAATTCATTACCTAATAATAAAATACTTGTGGTCGCCCAGTGGTCTAAATTCGACCATAATTTATTAAAATTTATGTCTATAACTATTTTTAATTAATTTTTTCTATTTGTTCCTAATTTTTACTTTCCCGACCCAACTCCTAGAAGGGAAAGTATTGTGAACGAGCTAAAAAAAAATTCGAGATATAAACAGAAATATCCATTTTTGGGTCCCCTGAAACGATTAAGACCATTTCCAGATGGAAGTCTGTCTGTCGGTCTGTCTGTGTGTATTCTTCCACGATAGAGGCCACACGTTTAATCCGATTGAGCTGAAATTTGGTATAGGGGTTTGGGCTACCCGTCGGACGAACCCATTAGTTTTTGTACGACATCTGTCAAACGAAAGTACCACTATCAAAAAATGACAGATGCAATATGTCACGGAATTGGACATGCAATATGTCATTTGAAAGCCCTTGAAAAACTCTATTCAGAACAGTAAAACTTATTTCTCCAACTGTCACCTGTCAAAAATAAAAAAAATGTCAAAAGTTGAAACTTTAACATTAAATATCTGATAAAGTATTCGTGGATACTCATCGGGAAAGTTTTGGGGCGACACAACCGATTTTTTTCTATTTTTATAGTTTTTCCGTATAGAGAGTCTACCTATTGTAATCGATTGAATGATGGAACACAGACCTGGGAATAGGGGAGCCACGCCGTTTGTGAACTGAAGAATAAGAATCAGCAAAAAAAAATTATCGGCGATTTTTCCACATTTTTTCCTCTTTTTCCTATTTTTTCCTGTGTTTCTTTATTTTTCATCATTTTACCTTCTTTATCCCTTTTGCCCAGTTTTTCCTTATTTAAGCCCATTTTCTATTTTTCTCTACTTTTTCTATTTTTCTCTGTTTCCCTATTTTTTCCTGTCTTGTTCGTATTTGTCCCTATTTTTACCTATTTTTACTATTTTTCTTTATTTTCCCTTGTTCACTATTTTTCAATATTTCTCCTTATTTTCCCTATTTCCCTCAATTTTTATTTATTAATCCTTATTCTTCTCTGTTTTTCCATATTTATTAAATTGGTATATTAGAAGGTCCGACATTGATTGAATACATATCAAAGATTTTTTGCCTTTTTTTAAATTTTAAGGACAAACAATACACTTTAGTGCAAAATGTTCCAGTGCAAATTTTTAGAGCATAAAATTTTCTACAATTTTTGTATTTAAACTTTTTCCATAATTTCAAATAGTTGCCTATTAGAGGGCGCGGCGCAAAAAATATGCATGTAGGTTTTTGGCAGTTTTTCCAAATTTTGGCGACAAAAAATACACTTTAGTGCAAAATGTTCTAGTGCAAATTTTAGAGAATAAAATTTCCTACAACTTTTGTATTAAACTTTTTCCACAATTTTAAATAGTTGCGCCACCAGAGGGTGCGCAGAAAATATAGATGTAGGTTTTTTGCAGTTTTTCCAAATTTTGAGGACAAAAAATACACTTTAGTGCAAAATGTTCTAGTGCAAATTTTAGAGAATAAAATTTCCTACAATTTTTGTATTAAACTTTTTCCAGAATTTTAAATAGTTGTGCCACCAGAGGGCGCGCAAAAAATATAGATGTATGTTTTTTGCAGTTTTTCCAAATTTTGAGGACAAACAATGCACTTTAGTGCAAAATTTTCTAGTGCAAAGTTGTAGAGCACCAAATTTCCTGTATCTTTTATATTTAACTTTTTTTTCCGATTTTCCATAGTTTCGCCGCTAGAGGGCAAAACATATAGGTACACATTTAGGCGTTTTCCAATTTTTTTTATTCGAAAGGCAAACAATGGGCTTTAAGGCAAAATCTTTTAGTGGAAAGTTATAGACCATAAAATTCCCAGCAACTTTTGTATCAAACTTTTTCCCGAATTCCCAATAGTTTTCACCCATGATTTTCGGAGATCCTAATTGTAGCAGTATGCTATGTATTGTGCGCATGCTCCAGCTAATGTCATGATCGACATTGAAATATTAATTGGCTAGACTTATTTACCGTCGAATTCCTATTTACAATTTGTTCCATAAATTAATCTAATGCTTAGTCTTTTGTAATTAAAATAATCCTATTCTCCATAGTCGAGCCGGGAAAGTTTTGGTTAGGTTAGGATTTTTTTAACTGTTTTTATTATTTTCTCTCTTTTAAATACTTTATTCCTATTTTTAACTATTTTTCCCATTTTCCTCTGTTTATCTATTTTATCCTAATTTTCAATATTTTTTGATACCTTTCCTATTTCTTCATATTTTTCCTGTTTTTCATTATTTTCTTGTGTTTTTCTCCAGTTATCCTTATTATTTACTATTTTTTCCGATTTTCCCTTTTTTTCTTATTTTCCGTATTTTTTCCATTTTTCAACATTTTCTCATAAGTTTCCCTATTTTCTCCATATTCCCTATTTTTCCCCAATTTTATCCTATTTTCCCTATTTTTCCCAATTTGTATCCTATTTTTTCCGATTTTACAGAATTTTTTCTTATTCCCTATTTTTCAGTATTTTTACCAAATTTCCCTATTTTGCTCTATTTTTTTCTTATTTTCCGATTTTTCTCAAATCTTTACTGTTTTTCAATATTTTCCCCAATTTTTATTCACTATTTTCCCTATTTTTCTCTATTTTGTCCAAATCTTCCCCCATTTTTCACTATATTTCCAAAATTTTCCTATTTTTCACTATTTTGCCCTATTTTTCCCAATTTTGCCAATTTTTCACTATGTTTTTTATAGTTTTCTCTATTTTCCGCTAGTTTTCCCTATCTCCTTTATTTTCCGCAGTATTTCTTTTTCCCTTTTTTTCTCGTATTTTTCTTATATTTTTCACTACTTTCCCCAAAGTTCCCTATTTTCCCTATTTTTACCAAAATTCCCTATTTTTCGCTATTTTGCCCTATTTTTTACTATTTTTCACATTCTTGTCTATTTTCTCCCTATTTTTCGATATTTTTTCCAGAGTTTGATATTTTTGCATTCCTTTCCCCATTTTTATATATTTTTTCGTGTTTTCCTATGTTTTAATATTTTTCACTCTATTTCGAAAATTTTCATTATTTTCCACTATTTTTTAATAGTTTTCTTTTATTTCCCATAATTTTTCCTATTTATTTCCAGTTTTCCATTATTATTTATATTTTATTTATTTTTACTTATTTGTACCTGTTTGTACTTGTTTTTTCACATTTTGTCCTAGTTTCCTTATTTTTCCCTACTTTTTCCTGTTTTGAACTATTTTCCCTATTTTTCTCCATTTCCCCTATTTGTCCGTATTTGTCTCTATTAATTTTTATTTTTTCCTCATTTCCCCATTTTTTTTCTCATTTCCCAATTATTCCTGTTTTTCCCATTTTTTCCTCATTCTCTATTTTTTCTAATTTCCTATTGTTTCCCATTTTTTTCTGTTTTTTTTCTATTTTTCCTACCATTCTGTTTTACTATTTTTTCCTGTTTTCCATATTTTTTCTTTTTTTTTCTATTTTTACCCATTTTTTCTGTTTTTTCTCTTTTTTACCTAGGCAAAAATCATCCCACGGGTCTAGAGAAGTTTTCATTTCAAAAACTAAATTGCAATGAAGAAAAGTAAAAACTAGATAAAAAAATACTTAAAAAAAAGTTGACATGGTTAGGATTCGAAACCACCCCTTTTTTATCAGCCCCTTAGCCAACTCGGCTATCGTATAAAAAATAGTTTAATGTTTGAGATAAACAATGAATGTTATATTTAATTTAATTTATTTGTAACACATATTATATATTCATTTTAGTTTTCTGTTTATAAACTTTAACTATGCAAAATCTCACACTCCTCCGTTCGTACATTACGCTTAAAAAGGGGTCTGAAGTTTTCTCTATGCGTATTAATACCTTTATCGACATTTGAATCTATTTCAAAATTTAATAAATTTTTTCGTTTAAGTATTTTTGTTTCCAAATAAAACACTCTGTATATAAATTATTGTGGGTATACAAAAACCGTACCCACCAAACAAAGTTGTAAGACTTAAATTTAAACCATATCGTAAAGATTAAAAAGTATAAAAGTATAACAATGGCAGTAGCGAGCTTTAGTGAAGAGTTCTCATCTTTTTAAGGGTACTTTTTCTTTGTGTTTCTAAAATATAAGAATAAAAATCCAAATGAACATAGACGTCGGACCATTAGATTAAAAAATAGCACCATTTACCTTTACACTTTAAAAATAAAAAATTATAATTGATTCATAATTTTAAACGTTAATCAAAAAATATTAAATTTCTTAAATACGAAAAGTTCATGGAAAGCCATCAAAATAAAATTATAAAAGTTTTCTAATCTCGGGAACTTCCTGTTTTAAACTAACCTTAAATTTCTCACATGCGTTTAATGGGAGATCCCAAAGTTGATGGAGTGACGATGACGAACGAGAGTGTAACGATTTATGACTGCGATTTCCGGAAGACCTACCAAACTTGTATATACAGTATGATATTATTTTTTTTAATACATGTAACTAAACACCTAATAATAAAGCATAAAATCAGGTACCGCAAAATTTAATTATAAAAAAAGTACTAGCAGCCAACTAGTTTCGGTCACTAACCATCATCAGACCTAAAGATACAAACGTTCGCAATTAGTGATGCAATATAAATAATATAAAAAAACAGTCTTACCAATATTAAGTGTTAACCAGGGAAAAGATTAATCTCATAAGTGAAAGACCCATTAAGGGTAGAAAGTAAATTAACACGTTGACTGCCGATTACCAGATAAATAATAGACAAAACTACAAGAATTCTCGTAGTTGGCAGTCAACGCGTTAAAATAAAATATAAAAATACTAAATTTTATTTATAAAGAACATCAAACAATTATTTCATCGAGGTATGAATTTTAACACGTTGACTGCTGATTACCAGATAAATAATAGTCAAAACTACAAGAATTCTCGTAGTTGGCAGTCAACGTGTTAAAATAAAATATAAAAATACTAAATATTATTTATAAAGAATATTCAACAATTATTTCATAGAAGTATGAATTTTTAACACGTTGACTGCTGATTACCAGATAAATAATAGTCAAAACTACAAGAATTCTCGTAGTTGGCAGTCAACGTGTTAAAATAAAATATAAAAATACTAAATATTATTTATAAAGAATATTCAACAATTATTTCATAGAAGTATGAATTTTTAACACGTTGACTGCTGATTACCAGATAAATAATAGTCAAAACTACAAGAATTCTCGTAGTTGGCAGTCAACGTGTTAAAATAAAATATAAAAATACTAAATATTATTTATAAAGAATATTCAACAATTATTTCATAGAAGTATGAATTTTTAACACGTTGACTGCCGATTACCAGATAAATAATAGTCAAAACTACAAGAATTCTCGTAGTCGGCAGTCAACGTGTTAAAATAAAATATAAAAATACTAAATATTATTTATAAAGAATATTCAACAATTATTTCATAGAAGTATGAATTTTTAACACGTTGACTGCTGATTACCAGATAAATAATAGTCAAAACTACAAGAATTCTCGTAGTTGGCAGTCAACGTGTTAAAATAAAATATAAAAATACTACATATTATTTATAAAGAATATCAAACAATTATTTCATAGAAGTATGAATTTTTAACACGTTGACTGCCGATTACCAGATAAATAATAGTCAAACTACAAGAATTCTCGTAGTCGGCAGTCAACGTGTTAAAATAAAATATAAAAATACTACATATTATTTATAAAGAATATCAAACAATTATTTCATAGAAGTATGAATTTTTAACACGTTGACTGCCGATTACCAGATAAATAATAGTCAAACTACAAGAATTCTCGTAGTCGGCAGTCAACGTGTTAAAATAAAATATAAAAATACTACATATTATTTATAAAGAATATCAAACAATTATTTCATAGAAGTATGAATTTTTAACACGTTGACTGCCGATTACCAGATGAATAATAGTCAAACTACAAGAATTCTCGTAGTCGGCAGTCAACGTGTTAAAATAAAATATAAAAATACTACATATTATTTATAAAGAATATCAAACAATTATTTCATAGCAGTATGAATTTTTAACACGTTGACTGCCGATTACCAGATAAATAATAGTCAAACTACAAGAATTCTCGTAGTCGGCAGTCAACGTGTTAAAATAAAATATAAAAATACTACATATTATTTATAAAGAATATCAAACAATTATTTCATAGAAGTATGAATTTTTAACACGTTGACTGCCGATTACCAGATGAATAATAGTCAAACTACAAGAATTCTCGTAGTCGGCAGTCAACGTGTTAAAATAAAATATAAAAATACTACATATTATTTATAAAGAATATCAAACAATTATTTCATAGCAGTATGAATTTTTAACACGTTGACTGCCGATTACCAGATAAATAATAGTCAAACTACAAGAATTCTCGTAGTCGGCAGTCAACGTGTTAAAATAAAATATAAAAATACTACATATTATTTATAAAGAATATCAAACAATTATTTCATAGCAGTATGAATTTTTAACACGTTGACTGCCGATTACCAGATAAATAATAGTCAAACTACAAGAATTCTCGTAGTTGGCAGTCAACGTGTTAAAAGAAAATATAAAAATACTACATATTATTTATAAAGAATATCAAACAATTATTTCATAGAAGTATGAATTTTTAACACGTTGACTGCCGATTACCAGATAAATAATAGTCAAACTACAAGAATTCTCGTAGTCGGCAGTCAACGTGTTAAAATAAAATATAAAAATACTACATATTATTTATAAAGAATATCAAACAATTATTTCATAGAAGTATGAATTTTTAACACGTTGACTGCTGATTACCAGATAAATAATAGTCAAACTACAAGAATTCTCGTAGTCGGCAGTCAACGTGTTAAAATAAAATATAAAAATACTAAATATTATTTATAAAGAATATCAAACAATTATTTCATAGAAGTATGAATTTTTAACACGTTGACTGCCGATTACCAGATGAATAATAGTCAAACTACAAGAATTCTCGTAGTCGGCAGTCAACGTGTTAAAATAAAATATAAAAATACTACATATTATTTATAAAGAATATCAAACAATTATTTCATAGAAGTATGAATTTTTAACACGTTGACTGCCGATTACCAGATAAATAACAGTCAAACTACAAGAATTCTCGTAGTCGGCAGTCAACGTGTTAAAATAAAATATAAAAATACTACATATTATTTATAAAGAATATGAAACAATTATTTCATAGAAGTATGAATTTTTAACACGTTGACTGCCGATTACCAGATGAATAATAGTCAAACTACAAGAATTCTCGTAGTCGGCAGTCAACGTGTTAAAATAAAATATAAAAATACTACATATTATTTATAAAGAATATCAAACAATTATTTCATAGCAGTATGAATTTTTAACACGTTGACTGCCGATTACCAGATAAATAATAGTCAAACTACAAGAATTCTCGTAGTCGGCAGTCAACGTGTTAAAATAAAATATAAAAATACTACATATTATTTATAAAGAATATCAAACAATTATTTCATAGAAGTATGAATTTTTAACACGTTGACTGCCGATTACCAGATGAATAATAGTCAAACTACAAGAATTCTCGTAGTCGGCAGTCAACGTGTTAAAATAAAATATAAAAATACTACATATTATTTATAAAGAATATCAAACAATTATTTCATAGCAGTATGAATTTTTAACACGTTGACTGCCGATTACCAGATAAATAATAGTCAAACTACAAGAATTCTCGTAGTCGGCAGTCAACGTGTTAAAATAAAATATAAAAATACTACATATTATTTATAAAGAATATCAAACAATTATTTCATAGCAGTATGAATTTTTAACACGTTGACTGCCGATTACCAGATAAATAATAGTCAAACTACAAGAATTCTCGTAGTTGGCAGTCAACGTGTTAAAATAAAATATAAAAATACTACATATTATTTATAAAGAATATCAAACAATTATTTCATAGAAGTATGAATTTTTAACACGTTGACTGCCGATTACCAGATGAATAATAGTCAAACTACAAGAATTCTCGTAGTCGGCAGTCAACGTGTTAAAATAAAATATAAAAATACTACATATTATTTATAAAGAATATCAAACAATTATTTCATAGAAGTATGAATTTTTAACACGTTGACTGCCGATTACCAGATGAATAATAGTCAAACTACAAGAATTCTCGTAGTCGGCAGTCAACGTGTTAAAATAAAATATAAAAATACTACATATTATTTATAAAGAATATCAAACAATTATTTCATAGAAGTATGAATTTTTAACACGTTGACTGCCGATTACCAGATGAATAATAGTCAAACTACAAGAATTCTCGTAGTCGGCAGTCAACGTGTTAAAATAAAATATAAAAATACTACATATTATTTATAAAGAATATCAAACAATTATTTCATAGAAGTATGAATTTTTAACACGTTGACTGCCGATTACCAGATGAATAATAGTCAAACTACAAGAATTCTCGTAGTCGGCAGTCAACGTGTTAAAATAAAATATAAAAATACTACATATTATTTATAAAGAATATCAAACAATTATTTCATAGCAGTATGAATTTTTAACACGTTGACTGCCGATTACCAGATAAATAATAGTCAAACTACAAGAATTCTCGTAGTCGGCAGTCAACGTGTTAAAATAAAATATAAAAATACTACATATTATTGATAAAGAATATCAAACAATTATTTCATAGCAGTATGAATTTTTAACACGTTGACTGCCGATTACCAGATAAATAATAGTCAAACTACAAGAATTCTCGTAGTTGGCAGTCAACGTGTTAAAATAAAATATAAAAATACTACATATTATTTATAAAGAATATCAAACAATTATTTCATAGAAGTGTGAATTTTTAAAATAAAATATAAAAATACTACATATTATTTATAAAGAATATCAAACAATTATTTCATAGAAGTGTGAATTTTTAACACGTTGACTGCCGATTACCAGATAAATAAAAGTCAAACTACAAGAATTCTCGTAGTTGGCAGTCAACGTGTTAAAATAAAATATAAAAATACTACATATTATTTATAAAGAATATCAAACAATTATTTCATAGCAGTATGAATTTTTAACACGTTGACTGCCGATTACCAGATAAATAATAGTCAAACTACAAGAATTCTCGTAGTTGGCAGTCAACGTGTTAAAATAAAATATAAAAATACTACATATTATTTATAAAGAATATCAAACAATTATTTCATAGAAGTATGAATTTTTAACACGTTGACTGCCGATTACCAGATGAATAATAGTCAAACTACAAGAATTCTCGTAGTCGGCAGTCAACGTGTTAAAATAAAATATAAAAATACTACATATTATTTATAAAGAATATCAAACAATTATTTCATAGCAGTATGAATTTTTAACACGTTGACTGCCGATTACCAGATAAATAATAGTCAAACTACAAGAATTCTCGTAGTCGGCAGTCAACGTGTTAAAATAAAATATAAAAATACTACATATTATTTATAAAGAATATGAAACAATTATTTCATAGAAGTATGAATTTTTAACACGTTGACTGCCGATTACCAGATGAATAATAGTCAAACTACAAGAATTCTCGTAGTCGGCAGTCAACGTGTTAAAATAAAATATAAAAATACTACATATTATTTATAAAGAATATCAAACAATTATTTCATAGCAGTATGAATTTTTAACACGTTGACTGCCGATTACCAGATAAATAATAGTCAAACTACAAGAATTCTCGTAGTCGGCAGTCAACGTGTTAAAATAAAATATAAAAATACTACATATTATTTATAAAGAATATCAAACAATTATTTCATAGAAGTATGAATTTTTAACACGTTGACTGCCGATTACCAGATGAATAATAGTCAAACTACAAGAATTCTCGTAGTCGGCAGTCAACGTGTTAAAATAAAATATAAAAATACTACATATTATTTATAAAGAATATCAAACAATTATTTCATAGCAGTATGAATTTTTAACACGTTGACTGCCGATTACCAGATAAATAATAGTCAAACTACAAGAATTCTCGTAGTCGGCAGTCAACGTGTTAAAATAAAATATAAAAATACTACATATTATTTATAAAGAATATCAAACAATTATTTCATAGCAGTATGAATTTTTAACACGTTGACTGCCGATTACCAGATAAATAATAGTCAAACTACAAGAATTCTCGTAGTTGGCAGTCAACGTGTTAAAATAAAATATAAAAATACTACATATTATTTATAAAGAATATCAAACAATTATTTCATAGAAGTATGAATTTTTAACACGTTGACTGCCGATTACCAGATGAATAATAGTCAAACTACAAGAATTCTCGTAGTCGGCAGTCAACGTGTTAAAATAAAATATAAAAATACTACATATTATTTATAAAGAATATCAAACAATTATTTCATAGAAGTATGAATTTTTAACACGTTGACTGCCGATTACCAGATGAATAATAGTCAAACTACAAGAATTCTCGTAGTCGGCAGTCAACGTGTTAAAATAAAATATAAAAATACTACATATTATTTATAAAGAATATCAAACAATTATTTCATAGAAGTATGAATTTTTAACACGTTGACTGCCGATTACCAGATGAATAATAGTCAAACTACAAGAATTCTCGTAGTCGGCAGTCAACGTGTTAAAATAAAATATAAAAATACTACATATTATTTATAAAGAATATCAAACAATTATTTCATAGAAGTATGAATTTTTAACACGTTGACTGCCGATTACCAGATGAATAATAGTCAAACTACAAGAATTCTCGTAGTCGGCAGTCAACGTGTTAAAATAAAATATAAAAATACTACATATTATTTATAAAGAATATCAAACAATTATTTCATAGCAGTATGAATTTTTAACACGTTGACTGCCGATTACCAGATAAATAATAGTCAAACTACAAGAATTCTCGTAGTCGGCAGTCAACGTGTTAAAATAAAATATAAAAATACTACATATTATTGATAAAGAATATCAAACAATTATTTCATAGCAGTATGAATTTTTAACACGTTGACTGCCGATTACCAGATAAATAATAGTCAAACTACAAGAATTCTCGTAGTTGGCAGTCAACGTGTTAAAATAAAATATAAAAATACTACATATTATTTATAAAGAATATCAAACAATTATTTCATAGAAGTGTGAATTTTTAACACGTTGACTGCCGATTACCAGATAAATAAAAGTCAAACTACAAGAATTCTCGTAGTTGGCAGTCAACGTGTTAAAATAAAATATAAAAATACTACATATTATTTATAAAGAATATCAAACAATTATTTCATAGCAGTATGAATTTTTAACACGTTGACTGCCGATTACCAGATAAATAATAGTCAAACTACAAGAATTCTCGTAGTTGGCAGTCAACGTGTTAAAATAAAATATAAAAATACTACATATTATTTATAAAGAATATCAAACAATTATTTCATAGAAGTATGAATTTTTAACACGTTGACTGCCGATTACCAGATGAATAATAGTCAAACTACAAGAATTCTCGTAGTCGGCAGTCAACGTGTTAAAATAAAATATAAAAATACTACATATTATTTATAAAGAATATCAAACAATTATTTCATAGAAGTATGAATTTTTAACACGTTGACTGCCGATTACCAGATGAATAATAGTCAAACTACAAGAATTCTCGTAGTCGGCAGTCAACGTGTTAAAATAAAATATAAAAATACCACATATTATTTATAAAGAATATCAAACAATTATTTCATAGCAGTATGAATTTTTAACACGTTGACTGCCGATTACCAGATGAATAATAGTCAAACTACAAGAATTCTCGTAGTCGGCAGTCAACGTGTTAAAATAAAATATAAAAATACTACATATTATTTATAAAGAATATCAAACAATTATTTCATAGCAGTATGAATTTTTAACACGTTGACTGCCGATTACCAGATAAATAATAGTCAAACTACAAGAATTCTCGTAGTTGGCAGTCAACGTGTTAAAATAAAATATAAAAATACTACATATTATTTATAAAGAATATCAAACAATTATTTCATAGAAGTGTGAATTTTTAACACGTTGACTGCCGATTACCAGATAAATAATAGTCAAAACTACAAGAATTCTCGTAGTTGGCAGTCAACGTGTTAAAATAAAATATAAAAATACTAAATATTATTTATAAAGAATATCAAACAATTATTTCATAGAAGTATGAATTTTTAACACGTTGACTGCCGATTACCAGATAAATAATAGTCAAAACTACAAGAATTCTCGTAGTTGGCAGTCAACGTGTTAAAATAAAATATAAAAATACTAAATATTATTTATAAAGCATATCAAACAATTATTTCATAGAGGTATGAATTTTTAACACGTTGACTGCTGATTACCAGAAAAATAATAGTCAAAACTACAAGAATTCTCGTAGTTGGCAGTCAACGTGTTAAAATAAAATATAAAAATACTAAATATTATTTATAAAGAATATCAAACAATTATTTCATAGAAGTATGAATTTTTAACACGTTGACTGCCGATTACCAGATAAATAATAGTCAAACTACAAAAATTCTCGTAGTTGGCAGTCAACGTGTTAAAATAAAATATAAAAATACTAAATATTATTTATAAAGCATATCAAACAATTATTTCATAGAAGTATGAATTTTTAACACGTTGACTGCCGATTACCAGATAAATAATAGTCAAAACTACAAGAATTCTCGTAGTTGGCAGTCAACGTGTTAAAATAAAATATAAAAATACTAAATATTATTTATAAAGAATATCAAACAATTATTTCATAGAAGTATGAATTTGTAACACGTTGACTGCCGATTACCAGATAAATAATAGTCAAAACTACAAGAATTCTCGTAGTCGGCAGTCAACGTGTTAAAATAAAATATAAAAATACTACATATTATTTATAATGAATATTCAACAATTATTTCATAGAAGTATGAATTTTTAACACGTTGACTGCCGATTACCAGATAAATAATAGTCAAACTACAAAAATTCTCGTAGTTGGCAGTCAACGTGTTAAAATAAAATATAAAAATACTAAATATTATTTATAAAGAATATCAAACAATTATTTCATAGAAGTATGAATTTTTAAAACGTTGACTGCCGATTACCAGATAAATAATAGTCAAAACTACAAGAATTCTCGTAGTCGGCAGTCAACGTGTTAAAATAAAATATAAAAATACTAAATATTATTTATAAAGAATATCAAACAATTATTTCATAGAAGTATGAATTTTTTTCTATGGTAAAACCTAGTTCTTCCATTGTCATTTAAAAGTTGATGTCATAATTTTTAGGTTACATTTTTTTTTGTTTTATTTTTGAAAAGTTAAATATTGAAAATTTACTAAAGAGCAATTATTTAGAAATAAAATTTCTGTGGGAGTCCAGGTTTGTCTTTTATTATCTTTCTTATTTTTTTAGGTTATTTTAAGAGAGAAAACTCGCACAGTGGCTTAGGCACAAACCTATTCAAAATAATTTTTACTATATTTGTTTAACCCTCGCCCTTCTCCACATGAGCGAACCGCGGCCACACAGGTTGACACCGAGATTAAGACTTTTATTGGAGCCAAAATTTTAGGTTACATCACCCATAAATCTTATCAGAATTGTCTAATCGACCTTAAACGCATCATGTATTGACATAATAAATGGTTGAGGGACGCAGGTCTTAGTATGTCACCTGAGAAGTCTGGAAAGTTAAAAAATACTTCGGAACACAATTTTGTAAAATATAATCATAAATGAAAACCCATAATCATGTACCACAATAACATTTATTAAAAAAAAATTTCTAAAGGCAACTAGTTTCGGTTAAATAACCATCTTCAGGTCAAGATTATAGAAAGAATTAAATGTTAAATAATTTTAGCATATTTTAAAAAAGTGTGCCACTACTAAGTAATGGAGGGAGGTAGGATAATAATGAGGAGAGAGTGGAGTACATGAAAAATAAAAACTGAACCCAGGTGGGTAAAAAACACTTATTAAAAATTAAATTTGAATATAAAGGAAGATTTGTGAACCTAGTCACAGTAAGACGCCTGCGTTCAGAAAAAGCCGGAACAAAAGTAATAGAGGAGGGTTCAGGAAGGAAAACCTCCAGTATCTTGGCCTGAAGATGGCTATTTAACCGAAACTAGTTGCCTTGATAAAATTTTTTTTAATAAATGTTATTGTAGTACATGATTTTAGGTTTTCATTTGACCACATTTGAGATATGGATAACTTATTGGATTTTGTAAAATATGCTGACTTTGAGGCTTCTCATGCCTACGTTTTGCGATATTTTGAAGACGAAAAATACAGATTTTATCTACTCAATGAGCTCTAAACAACGATACCTCACTCGATGGGATAGGCCAACATTTTTTCCAGCGCCCTCATTTAGTTGTATTTAAAAATATTTTTTACCATGTATGTGACTTTGGGATAATAAGACGCATATAATGTGAAAATTTGAAGACTGTAGATCAAACGGTTTAACTGCTAGACCGGTGTGACAGACGGACGGACGGACACGCGGGTGGGAGCAATACCGTGTCCGGTCAAAATCGCGAAGTAACAAAACCGCGATGACAAAACTGCGAACAAACACAATAGCAAATAGACAAAACCGCGAACGGACAAAATTGCAAACAGACAAAACCGCTACTGGACAAAACCGCAAATGGACAAAACTGCAAACGGACAAAACCGCGAACGGACAAAACCGTAGGGAATAACGACTGGCGTCCAAGTACACCAATTTTGAAAAGTTAGAGTTTGCATATTGAGTAAGTAATTTTTACAGTGAGATAACAAGTTGCGGTGATTAGTTTTGAGAAGTAAAACCTCTTTTTTTTTCATTTTTTTGTATGGGATAGTTGTTTTCAGAAAAATAAAAAAATCGGTTGTGTCTCCCCAAAACTTTAGCGACGATTATCCACGAACAGTTTTTCAGATATTTAATGTTAAAATTTCAAATTTTAACATTTTTCATTTTTGACAGGTGACAGTTGGAGAAATAATTTTGACTGTTCTGTATAGTTTTTCAAGGGCTTTCAAATGACATATTGCAAGTCGAATTCCGTGACATATTGCATCTGTCGCTGTCGTTTTTTGATAGTGATACTTCCGTTTGACAGATATCGTACAAAAACTAACGGGTTCTTCCAACGGATAACCCAAACCTATATACCAAATTTCAGCTCAATCGGATTAATACTTTTTCAGATATTTAATGCTGAAGTTTCAAATTTTGACATTTTTTTATTTTTGACAGGTGACAGTTGGAGAAATAATTTTGACTGTTCTGAATAGAGTTTTTCAAGGGGTTTCAAATGACATATTGCATGTCCAATTCCGTGACATATTGCATCTGTCATTTTTTGATAGTGGTACTTCCGTTTGACAGATATCGTACAAAAACTAATGGGTCCTTCCGACGGGTAACCCAAACCCCTATACCAAATTTCAGCTGAATCGGATTAAACGTGTGGCCTCTATCGTGGAAGAATACACACACAGACACACACACAGACCGACAGACAGACTTCCATCTGAAAATGGTCTTAATCGTCTCAGGGGACCCGAAAATGGATATTTCCGTTTTTATCTCTAATTTTTTTTTTAGCTCGTTCACAATACTTTCCCTTCTAGGAGGTGGGTCGGGAAAGTAAAAAAGGAGGTTCATTATTTTGAATAAATGAATAAACTTATTTAACATCATTTTTGTATAATATTAAATATCTAAATTCAGTAATTAAATAAAAATACCATTTTGAAAATGGAGAAAAGTTTAGAACTAAAATCTATACCCAAATACAATTTTACAATTTACTCTACAAAAATCTCTAATTTTTCAAAAAATAGTATCAAACTCAAGAGAAACCAACCAATCAATAAAAAAATAAATATATACGCAAAGAGAAAATTCATATTAAAATGCAAGGGTCTCGTAGTCGTGGATTCGAATCCTAACACTGTCAATTTTTTTATATTTTTTAGTTTTTACTTTTCTTTATTGTAATTTAATTTTTGAAGTAAAAACTTATCTAGGCCTGTTGAAACGATTATTGGATAGGGAAAAAATAGAAAACAAAGGGAAAAATAGAAAAAAATGGAAAAAATAGGGAAAAATAGTAAAAATATCATTAGAAAATCTAGAGAAAACCAGGGAAAATTGTAAAAAACAGGAAACAATAGGAAACTGGGAAAAATAGGGAAAATAAGTAAAAATAGAAAATAATTGAATAAATTAGAAAATATAAAAAATGGGAAAAATGGGCAAAAATATTTAAAAAAAAAATAGGGAAAATAGAGAAAAATAGCAAAACGTAAAAAAATTGAAGCAAATAGAGAAAATATTTTGGAAAAATCGAAAAAAAACAAAAAAAAGGAAAATATAGAAAAAATGGAAAATTAGTAAAAAATAGTACAAAATAGAAAAAAAAATAGGAAAAAACAGTATAAAATAGGAAAAAACAGTGAAAAATAAAAAAATGGGGAAAAATAGAAAATAGGAAAACGTAAAAAAAGGGTAAAACAAGAACATGTAAAAAATGGAAAAAAATAGACAAAAGTAGGAAAAATTAGGGAAGTGTAGGGAAAAATAGGCAAAATGGTTAGAATATCTCAATAGCAATAAAATTGTAATTTGAGAATTTAAGCGGTGTTGTCACGTGTAAACGATTGCCCTACTACAAAATTTTATATACCCACTCGGTATGACCTTAAGTGGTAGGAAGCGGAAGGGAATTCGAAGTTGATGACGCGCTTCCCATGCCTCTTAATACGAACTAATATTCGATATCATTCAATATGGTCTAGTGGTTAAGGTATTATATTCGCCAACTAGGAAGAGATTAAGTCGCCCAGTATTGGGCGCAGTACGACGAATTTCGGAAACTGCGCAATCTCTTCCCAATTGGCGTTTGCTGTAACTGCCTTTCACTAAGGATATTTACGGGTTCGAGCCCCGTTGGGAACAATTTTTTTTGTAATTCATGAATTTTCAATTTAATTCACTATATAATACTTGTTTTTTATGTCGGTTAGATTGGTTCATTCGCGGTTTTGTTCTTTTGCGGTTTTGTCCATTCGCGCTTTTGTCCGTTCGATGTTTTGTCTATTGGCGATTCTGTGCATCGCAGTTATGCCCTAGATTAGAGCAATAGGGCTTCGTTTGGAATAAACAAGTAAAATTATTGATTATTATTAATTGCCCAGTCTCTAAAATGTTTACTTTGTACATCAAAAGATTATCTACAAACCATTTTTAGTAAAATCTTCCACTTGACCTGGATTTTGGATATTTGTACTTGGTCCGTTATTCACACAAATTTACATTTAATCTAGTAGATGACCGTAAAGGGAACATGCCGACGATAAAGGATACATAATTCAAGTTAAATTTGTGATCCGACGATGATGATCTTGTCTTAATTAACCAAAAACAAAGTTGTAATTATATAAAATGCATTAACTAGTTAAGTAGATTAGGTTCAGATATCGAAAAAAAAATTATTGTTTTCTTTGAAAAAAATAAAAATGCGATTTTCTATAAAACGTTCTCTAAAGCATATAATGCGGTTGATTCGAATAGAGTCATCATTTTTCGTGGAATGAAATCCTGGTCGAATCCAGGCAACTAATTCCAGAAGGATATTTTTCAGGATTTTCTTCCTGGAAAAATACCGGCCATATCGCTTTAGAGATGCAACTACATAATAATGGATATTCCGCTTTTACGTTTTAAATAAACTAGTGGTAGTTTCGGTTTGGAAAATATCCTACTACAATGAGAGAATAAATTCTGACATAATTTACTACAGAACTTAAGTCCACTAAATAAAGATAAATAATAAAAAAATGTTAAAAAGTCTCAATATAAACTCAGCTTGAATTCCCTAATGACACAAAAGGTTCGATTGACGTTTTTTATGGTTCCTTTAACGTCAGAACGTCCGAAGACCAAAATAAAACGTTTTATTAACGTTTCTGCAAGAACGTTTTTAAGTGGGACATACCGTACTGATAAATTAAAAACAAAATGTTTTGTACGCTACAGTACTTAAAAACTAAACGTTTTTATAAACGTTTTTTTATAAAGTCATAATAGGGACGTTTTTAAATCGTTATATTTAAGTGTCCGTTTTTAAATCCACCATTCAAAAAAGGTTTTGTTTACGTCCTTAAAAGTATGTATTCAGAAAAAGTCAGAAAGTTACGTTTTTTAATCGTTTTTGTAAGTCGTTTTTATAGCCACTGTAAAAAACGTTCAGAAGATGTTGTGTATATTTTGAGAAACACAGTTTAAACGTTTTATTTGAGTCTTTTTTAAAATCACCATTAAAAATTTTATAAAACGTCCAGTAAACGTTCTAAAATACGTCCAAAAAACGTCTTTTCTCAAACCATTTATTTTGTTCATTTGAAACGTTTTTAAAACATCTTTTTTCGACGTTGGTGTGACATTTGCGCTACAGAAAAACGTCTTATAAACGTTCTCAGGTACTTTAACGAACGTTTTTTTAAAACGTTCCGACGGTCGGTCGTGTACGTTTTTAAGACGTTTTATAAACGTCTCTGTGCTATTAAGACCCTAATAATACAAAAGGTCCGATTGGCGTTTTTTTATGGTTCTTTCAACGTCAGATCCTCCGAGGACCAAAATAAAATGTTTTATTAACGTTTCTGCAAGATCGTTTTAAATGGGACATATAGAAACGTCCAAAATATATCGCCCGAATTCATAAATTAAAAATAAAACGTTTTTTATGCTACAGTACATAAAAAACGACTACTAAACGTTTTTTTAACATCCATGTCAGAATGTTCTTTATAATGTTATATTTGAGTGTTGTCGTTTTTAAATCCACCAATAAAAACATTTTCAAAAAACGTTTTGTTTAAGTCCTTAAAAGTATGTAATCAGAAGAAGTCAGAAAGTTGCGTTTTTTAATCATTTTTGTATATCGTTTTTATAGCCACTGTAAAAAATGTTCAAAAGATGTTGCGTTTTTGGGTCCGCAAAAGTATATTTTGAGAAAAAAGTTTGATTTGAGTCGTTTTTACAATCACCGTTAAGGTCCAGTAAACGTTCTAAAATACTTCCAAAAAACGTTTTTTGTGGAACCATTTATTTAGTCCCTCTGAAACGTTTTTAAAACATCTTTTTTCGACGTTTATATGACGTTAGAAGTTGTGACCATTTGCGCTAGATAAAAACGTCTTATAAACGTTGTCGTGTATTTTAACAAACGTTTTTAAAACGTCCCGACGTTTTATTTGAGTTGTTTTTTAAAATCACCGTTAAAAACTTTATAAAACGTGCAGAGAACGTTCTGAAATACGTCCGAAAAACGTCTTTTATCGAACCATTTATTTAGTCCATTTGAAACGTTTTTAAAACATCTTTTTTCAGCGTTTATATGAAGTTGTGAGATTTGCGCTTGAGCAAAACGTCTTATAAACGTTGTCGTATATTTTAACAAACGTTTATAAAACGTCCCGACGTTTTATATGAGTCGTTTTAAAAATCACCATTAAAAATGTTATAAAACGTCCAGTAAACGTTCTAAAATACGTCCAAAAAACGTCTTTTATCGAACCATTTATTTTAGTCCATTTAAATCGTTTTTAAAACGTCTTTTTCCGACGTTTATATGACGTAAGAAGTTGTGACATTTGCGCTAGAGAAAACGTCTTATAAACGTTGTCGTGTATTTTAATAAACGTTTTTAAAACGTCCCGACATTTTATTTGAGTTGTTTTTTAAAATCACCGTTAAAAACATTATAAAACGTCCAGAGAACGTTCTGAAAACCGTCCGAAAAATGTCTTGTGTCGAACCATTTATTTAGTCCGTTTGAAACGTTTTTTAAACGTCGTTTTTCGACGTTAGAAATTGTAACATTTGCGCTAGAGAAAAACGTCTTATAAACGTTGTCGGGTATTTTAACAAACGGTTTTTAAAACGTCCCGACATTTTATTTGAGTCGTTTTTAAAATCACGGTTAAAAATTTTATAAAACGTCTAGTGAATGTTCTAAAATACGTCCAAAAAAACGTATTTTGTTGAACCATTTATTTAATCCGTTTGAAACGATTTTAAAATGTCTTTTTTCGACGTTTATATGACGTTAGAAGTTGTGACATTTGCCCTAGAGAAAAATTTCTTATAAACGTTCTCGGGTATTTTAACAAACGTTTTTAAAACGTCCCGACGTTCGGTCGTGTACGTTTTTAATAAGTTTTTTTAAACGTTTCTGTGCTAATAGGGTTATTCTATTTTACGGTATAGAACACTTAGAAATTTTAGATACTCAACCGTATTTGGTGACATTTGGATATCTACTGATTAAAATTATCTAGCAAAAAGTACATTCTGATACAAAAATTTAAAATTATTAAAAAATATTTGGTAAATTCTGGCATATTGTGACGTAAGGCTAAATGTGTCTTTTTTGGCTAGCACTGCTATCGGTTAGTAAAAAATTTGGTGTAAACCGGCCAACTTTTATTATGATTTCATAAAAATCACATTGGTAACCGGTTTCATTCGTACAGTATAGTTATTATCCTAATAAGTGCGGAAAGTTATACTTTTCCGCACGCAATTGCAGTGGGGAAAAGATACAAGCGCCTAGAATTAAAAAAAATTTTAGCAAAAATATTTTTTTGTCATTAAACAAAAATTTTCTTAGTGGTTCTTAATAAATAAAACATTAGGCTGAAAGTAATCATAGTAACCAAGCAAGAATTAATTTTTAATCATTTTAGCATTTATAAAATCAGTGCGGAAAAGTATAACTTTCCGCACGCTTGTAGAAAAAAGAGTTTTTTCTCTAAAAAATTAATGATTTTAAGATTTAGAGTTTTTAACATCTTAAAAACTACATAAAATAGTGACTAGTAATAAGTTTGATTTATTCATTGTTAAGTTTCTTTAATTTTTTTCCTCAAAGTTCGAGATGTAAAAATTAGGTAGTTTATTTTACTTTCCAATGTACTGTCAGTCACAGAGAAAATAAAAACAATACAACAATTTTCTTCTTTTCTGATGTTTACATCTGGCCTTTATTTAATAAGAAATTCAGTTCGAATATACTGCCATCTATTAACAGTATTGTTAATTATATTATAATCTCAATCGAGACTGAGTAATCAATCAAAATTTTTTGGGAGTTTTACAGCACAGGCGGCTCAAACAAAATCTATGAATTTTACCTGTGCCGCCCGGTTTTTTGTAATATAACAACAGGCTACCCTTTTTTTATCCGTTTTAAGACGCTGATGAACGCACGGTTGGGTAAATTAGGGGGTATTTGTTTGTATTATAATTTTTTTTGTTACTATTTTAAACTTAATTAATTGTAATTTAACCGCCGGGGTGCTTGTTTTAGGTGCGCCCTTTCGCCACTAATCCCTAAAAAATACATACAGAAATATTTTTAAATGATGATTTTATGTACCCCGTAAATAATAATATAGGCACCCACACCTGAAATTTCCTGATCTGACGCACCCACACCTGAAATTTCCTGATCTGACATATATTACTTCGGCTCGATCACGATTCTAGTATAATGTAGATATTTTTAATTTATTTTTTTAAATATAATATAGGTTGAAAAAAATTATAAATATTTTTTGTAGGCATATTTGATAACAGACTTTTAAGTGCTAATTTAAAAATTATAAAATTGAAAAAAAAAACAGTTCATTATTTCACTACATGCCGAGTGCATTATATTTAGTTTTTAGTAAATTATTCCAGGTCCGTAATTAGCTTAGGTAATAAAAAGTCTACTGAAGATTTTAATAATACACGAATAAAATTTTTTCTAACCGGTTTTTTTTATCTATTATTAAAATTATGTAATAAAATTTTAGTAGCTTCTAAAATACAGATATCTACCCTTCCCCGCCGAATGATTGTCATCTCGTACAAAATTTAAGAGGAAACATAACAGAAATCCAATCTGTTTGGATCGATTGTTAAATATTATATGTATCAAATTTTGTATTTCAAATTATATAGACCCATAATTTCAGAATCTTCAATTAGTAAAATGGAACTTTCCGATCTGAAACTAGAACTAAACTCAAAAAGTTTACCCTTTAGCCATGCCACTGACAAGCACTCTCATCGCATATTCAATGAGGGTCTAAATATATCGAAATATCTAGATTTTTGATTTGTTTGTTTTGCGTGTTGAGGTAAATTGATTGTATTTTTTTTATACAGGGTGAATCACGGTAAACGGTTAATAGTCTAAAAAGTTTATTGATAAAGGCTAAATTTTAAAATTATTTTAAAATATGCAGGTTATTCCAAAAAAGTTATATTTTTTATGGAATAAAATACATTTTACTGCATTTAAAGATTATACGTTAAAAATAAGTTCCATAGGGATTTTTAAAAATCAATCCTTAAATATTTTAAAAACTTAATAAACCTTAAAAATTGAAAAAAATCTTTATGATTTTTTAAATCCTTAAAAAAGCCTTGGAAACTTTTCCAACTTTTAAAAAAAAAATTATAAAAATCCTAAAAAATTCTTTAAATTCATTAGATGTATTTAAAAAACTTAAAAAAACTTTAAAATTCATTAAAAAAATTCCTGATTTTTTTTAAATCCTTTAAAAAGCCTTAAATACTTTTAAAAGTTTTTAAAAAATAAAAAAAATCCTTAAAAATTCTTTAAAATCATTAGAAATCGTTAAAAATCTGTAAAAACCCTTACACATTCTTAAAAATCACTTAAACATTTAAAAATCCCTAAAAATTATTTAAGAAAATCCTTATGAATTTTTTTTAATCCTTCAGAAAGCCTTAGACCCATTTACACGTTTTCAAAATTAAAAAATTCTTTAAAATCATTAGAAATCGTTAAAAATTGCCAAAAATTTTTACACATCCTTATAAATCTCTAGGGATTCTTAAAAATTCTTAAACATTTAAAAAACTTTAAAAATTCTTATATTTTTTTAAATCCTTTAAAAACCCATAGAGACTTCTACAAGTTTTTAAAAAAATAATAAAAATTCTTTAAAATCATTAGAAATCATTAAAAATCCTTAAGGATCTATAAAAATCCGCAAGGATTCTTAAAAAAACTGAAACATTTAAAAAAAATAGATAAACCTTAAAAATTATTAGAAAAATATCCTTATAATTTTTTTTCAATTGTTCAATAACTCCAATAAACTTTTACAAGTTCTTAAAAAAAATTAAAAATCCTTACACATCCTTAAAAATCACTTAAACATTTAAAAAACTTAAAAAAACTGAAAAATTCTTCAAAAAGCCTTGGAAACTTTTAAAAATTCTTAAAAAAATTGAAAAATCCTTATAAAATTCTTTAACATCATTAGAAATCTTTAAAAATCTGTAAAAATCGTTAGACATCCTTAAAAATCCCTTAAACATTTAAAAAAACCTTAAAAATTCTTTAAAAAAATCCTTATAATTTTTTTTAAATCCTTCAAAAAGCCTTATAAACTGTTCCAAGCTATTAAAAGAAATTTAAATCCTGATAAATTCTGTAAAATTGTTAAAAAAAACTGTAAAAATCCTTCCACATCCTTAAAAAATTCCTTAAATATTTAAAAAATCTTAAAAATTCTTATAGAGTTTTTAAAACCTTCAAAAACCTTTAGCAACTTTTACGTTTTTAAAAAAAAATAGTAAAAATGGTTGAAAATCTGTAAAAATCTTTACACATCCTTAAATATCCATAGGAATTCTAAAAAATCCTTTAACATTAAAAAATCTTGAAAAACCATAAAAATTCTTGAAAAAAATCGTTATAAATTCTTTAAAATCATTAGAAATCGTTAAACGTCAATGAAAATCATTACATATCCTTAAAAATCCCTGAAACCTTAAAATGTTAAAAAAAATATGCTTATAAATCCTTTAAAAAGCCTTAGAAACCTTTACAAGTTTTTAAAAAAATAATAAAAATTCTTTAAAACCATTAAAAATCGTTAAAAATCAGTAAACATCTTTATACATCCTTAAAATCACTAGGAATTCTTAAAAATCCTTGAACATTTAAAAAAAACTTAAAAAACCTTAAAAATTCTTTGAAAAATCCCTATAACTTTTTTTAAATTCGCCAAAAAGCCTTACCCAAAGTCCTTAAAAAAAATGAAAAATCCTTGTAAATTCTTTCAAATTATTAAAAATCCTAAAAAATCTGTAAAAATCCTTACATATCAATAGAAATTCCTAAGGATTGTTAAAAATTATTAAACATTTAAAAAATTTAAAAAACCTTTAAAATTCTGAAAAAAAATCCCTATATTTTTTTTAAAATCCGTCAAAAATCCTTATAATAAAATAATTTAAAAATCCTTATACATTCTTTAAAATCATTAGAAATCGTTAAAGATCTCTAAAAATCCTTACATATCCATGGAAATTCCTAAGGATTTTTAAAAATCCTTAAACATTTAAAAAATTTAAAAAACCTTTAAAATCCTTTAAAAAAAACCCCATAAATTTTTGTAAATCCTTCAAAAAGCGTTACAAATGCTTAAAGTCCTTAAAAAAAATGAAAATTCATTGTAAATTATTTCAAATCAATAAAAATCCTAAAAAATCTGTAAAAATCCTTACATATCCATGGAAATTCCTATTTAAAAAATTTAAAAAACCTCAAAAATTCTTTACAAAAATCCGTATAAATTTTTGTAAATCATTCAAAAGGCCATACAAACTTTTACACGTCCTTAAACAATTTAAAAATCCTTATAAATTCTTTAAAATCATTAGAAATTGTTAAAGATTTGTAAAAATCCATTCATATCCATAAAAATCACTAGAGATTTTTAAAAATTTCCTAAAAAAACCTAAAAAACCTTAAAAATTCTTTTAAAAAATCGTAAATATTTTTTAAAGCCTTAGAAACTTTTACAAATTTAAAAACTAAATATAAATCCTTAAAAATCCTTATAAAATAATTAGAAATCGTTAAAAATCTGAAACAATCCTTACACATCCTTAAAATCTGCATCTACAAGTGCACAATTTTTCTATAATCCTTTCTTATTTTTAATATCAAAAACCACATCCCAAAATACAATCATTTAAATCTTCAAAATTTATTGGAAACCTGGAACTATTGCATAGCCACGTGTTTATATGAAATTACTAATTAAACTGTAAAAGCTATTATAATCTAATAATAATAATATTGCTTTAGTACTGAGCTCGAACATCGTTACTTTTTTAAAAATTACAAATTTTGTTTTTCAATATAAATTAAATTATTTTTAACCCAACATATTGATTGTAATAAAATAGCAATAAATAAATATATTACGAACAGTAACATGCCATTAAAATTTGTATTTATTACCATTTTTATTAATAACATATACTGTAGTGAAATTTATTATACTCTGGAATTGTTAAATAAATAATTTTAAAATAATTGCTACATAAGGATTGATATTTTATGAAAAGCAGCATTTTATTATGTGATATTTATGGGAATCGTAAAATCATTTCAAAATTATATAGAAAATATAAATTGGGAGGAAAATCATTACAAAAATTTTAAAGTAAAGTTTCATAAATAAATTATGAGTAAAAATAAGTAATAGAGGAAGTATAATAGAGTATAGATATTATTATTTTTTTAAATTAGATAAGTAGAAACAACTAAAAATATTTTGAGATGATAAAAATTGTAAGATAAAAAAAGAATGTTTATTTTGTAATGGAAAAATAAGCTTATATACCAATATAATTAAATTTACTCATTTATAAAAAAATATATCAAGAAGACAGAATGAAAAAGCAAAATTGAAGTATAATATTATAAAATAGAGCAAGCAAAATTAGGCTATAGAAATTAAAATTTGGAGTTATCTTTAAAGGAAGTTAAAATCAGAAATTCAAACATAAATACGAACATCAAAGATAGTTAACCAGCAGGTAAAGGTTAGTATGGAAAAATAGAGTTACCGGAAGATAATAAAAAAAATTTATTCAGCGATTTGTAAAATTAATTTGTTATTTTCTACTTTCATAAAATCCGACTCGAATTGAGATCTTATTATTGGAAATAACGTAACAATAGATAAATTTTGTTTATTTTGAAACATTAAGTAAAATTGTAATAAATAAATTTTATATGGTCGTTAATTCTCCCGAAAATCCAGAAAACAATCTCACCATAAACCCGGGTCAGATGCCCAGCATCTCCAAAACATGCGTTCACGTTCACTTCAACCAACTTCTCCCCGCCACTTAACATCAATACTCTCTTCACGCTTTCATTTTTTAAAAGCAAAATCCTCTTGAAAAAACTTAAACTCACCTCACACGCTATAGAGCTTCATCTCCATGGTCAGTCATCTTCGAGCACCGTGCACTTGACACTAATCATCACTAACTCCTAGGGATTCTGCAAGCTGCAGCTAGATCCATAAGGCGTGGACTGTCCGGGTTGGAGCTGCCGCGAGTTTCGGTCGCCCTTCCAAAACACACCCCGTGCAGGATCGGACTCAAGTTGAAAGTGGGATGCTGGGAAAGGGATGGAAAGGTAACAACTAGTTTGTTTGGGGCTATAATTTAGGTGTTGGTGAGGTCATGATGATCATACTATTATTAACGGTAAATATGTTATAACATTTTGCGACGGTCACTATATGACGATTTTTTATTGGGGAAAAGTTATAAACAATCTTTTAAAATTAATTATAAATATTCAGGCAATTTTTTCTCAGTTGTCATTTTTCTCAAAATTGGTACCCGCACCAAATACATTGATTTTGGGCCTCTGTCGATTTTCTTTAAATTTTAATGTCTTATATAGGTCAAAAGAAGCAACTTTCTTATGGACTACAACTTTACACCTATACAGGGTGAGTCATTATATTTTGATCAAGTTAATCAAATAAAATCACTAAATCTACATTTGTTCTGACTTTTATACTATATAGGCAGCAGCATTGACAAAAAATTAACTTATTTAATCTTTTTAATAGATAACAATTAGCCATTATGTACTTCAAACATTTATCAGGGTGGAATGGTATTCACTAGTATCCCAATTTATATTTTTATTAATAAAAAAAATCTGCAATTTTTCAAAGAGCGAATGTCAGATACGAAAATCTAATGCATAGTAGGCTGATTTGTCAGATTTATGCTGCATTGTTGATTGGTAATGTTTGTACATTTATATCATGGTTGAAGTATATCAGGTTAGACATTGCGCAGGATATGTGACGTCACCTGGTGCCCATCAAAAATTTTTAATGTGTCATTATATGAGGTTATTGTCTTCTTTGACATATTTTTATTTAATTTCACCTATAAACTGATTAAAAATATATTGCGCTGTGTTTGATGCAAAAGTAATACTCACTCTAAAAACAGTACAAAGTTTTTTAGATTTCCGAAGTGCCCTTTATTACAAAAACAGTAGGTTATTATATGAATAAACATGTTTAACATTTTTTGACTTTATTTTAAATAATACAAAAAAATGTTCTGTAAGATGTATTGTGTAATAGCTTTAAGTAGTTACGTATTCATTTATTAGTTAGCATTTTATTCAATAATAACAATAAAGCACTCTGCACAACTTATGAAAAATGTTATAACATTTATTTTACATACCAACTTGTATGACTGTAAATCTAAGTTATACTAGTATTTACATTTACCATATTCGTTCTTTGAGTGTAAATTAAACACTAGGTATATAAAAGCCTAAGTAACATAAACCTGCAATAACAATATACATCAAAAACTTCCACTGATAATATAACCTATTTCAAATCACTTTCTTTATAAAAATAATTTTTTTAATTAAACATTTATAAAATCACTCTAAAGTTAATCTAAAGTATTTTATTTGTTACATATTTGACAATTAGTTTAACGATAAAATTACCCATAACATAATTGAGCCTTTTCTGGTTTTTTACATCTAGAAATTAAATAGTTTTTATAATATAAAGCGCATCGGAATCGTAAAAAAAGTTTATACCTTTATTAAAGTAGTTATCACTTTTTAGTGTCCAATACTTTACAATACATTTTTATTAAATATATAGTTGTAAAAAAAATAAAACCACCCGAAACACACAATGACCCTATGCAATCCAATGTTAAATTATTTCGTTTGGACTCTAGCTAACGTCATGCGCAAACTTGGACGAATTTGGGACGTCTGAGTGTCTAACCTGTGTAATTTTTAAATCATGCATTTATATATTTAATTATTTGTTAGCGTGCAGAGATCATTTTTACTAATCATATAAATATGGTGTTTTGTTATATTTGGATATGGAAATGGAGGAGAATGAGCAAGAAAGAAGAGTTCAAACTGCAAAATTACACAGAGCAAGATTTTCTCTTCCTGACATTTCCTTTCAACCTGAGTCTAAGCTTTGTGTAAATTGTTATATAATGTTTTCGAATTAGAAAATAATCCAAATGTAATACCAATGGAAATTATTGTTCAGAAAGGTACCCGTGAGAAATGTTTTATTTGTAATAGAAATGCTCGCAGTCGGTTATCACTGAATGCACGGGTAGACTTTTTTATGAAAACTTATATTTTTGTACATAGTGAGATCAGATGCTGCAATAATCATTTGAACGAAAAGGATTTAATTCAATTACGTTTTTTAGAAAATAATATTTCTATTCCAAGTAGAGTTATTATGGAGGGAGCAGAAATAATATGGTGGTTTAATAAATTGAGAAAATATTCCTTTAACAATTCTCAATTTGACAGTGAGGACAATTTTAATGATGCCGAATTAAAAAGTTTAACATCACTAACAAAAGCTAATTTTTGCGAGGTGTATGCATCATGTCCTGCAATTATTGTATATGGTCGTCAGCGATCCATCTGTAAAAAAGATTTAATGACGTTCTTAATTAAAATTCGCCAAGGTTTATCTGACGACTTTCTGAAAGTGATTATGAAATATTCCTCGAGACAGTGCGTTAATCTCAAGATAAAAACTGTTAGACTAAGCTTAATGCAGCAATTTGTTCCTAATAACATGGGCTTTCAGTGTCCTGAAGTTTTAAATCGGAATGAATTTATTGCAAGACATATTTCCCCATTTGCTAATACGCTGTACAACCCTGAACCTGATAATCTAAAGTTAATTTTATGTGGTGATTGCACCTACATAAAAGCCCCAAAGAGTTCGCATTTTAGAATTCAAAGACAATCCTATTCTAACCACAAAAAATATACTTTATTAAAAACCGATCTTATTGTCGCACCTGATGGCTACATTGTAGATATACATGGTCCATACTTTTGCGACGCAAGAAATAACGATGCAGCTATATTATCACATAATATGCGGGAAGACTGAGATAATCTAAGAGGTTGGATAAGAGATGACGACCGGCTTACAGGGATGCTGTAGAGTTCTTAGAAAGTTTAAATATTCAGTGTGAAATGCCATCCACTTTTCCTAGAGGAAGAAATTCAATTTACGACTGAAGAGGCAATTAAATCCAGATTGATAACGAAAACTAGATGGATCGTAAAATCACGAAATTCCCACTTAAAAGGAATATTCAAGATGTTTAAAAATATGGTCCCATTAGAACATTGTATTAATCTTCAGGATTTCTTAAAAATTGCATGTGCCTTTATAAACAAGTTTCATGAACCAATTCAGATGAATGATGCAAATAATGAAGTAGCAAGGACAATGTTAAATATAGTTAGAGAAAATGAAAATATAATGCAGATCAGGTGTTTTAACGAAAATCTCATAAGAAGAAAGGGAGGCGGCCCATGGATGACCGCGGAAGAAATTCAGGGTTTTCCCAGATTATTTTTGGAATATTTGAGGTATAAAACTTTTGGTATTTACCAAGTAAAGTTAGCTCCAGCTTATATCCAAGATACTTCTAATCGCGAAGCTAATAATGAATTCATAATCAAGTATCAAATTTTAGAACCCACTCTTATTAGGGCTAAGATATACTCAAGATTTACGTTGGTTACTAAGCATACAATTTTTATTGAATTTAATCAAATACTAGAAGATCCTATAGTCAATCAACTACTATTGTACGTGTAAAAGTGGAGCACGAACAATAGGTACATGTGCTCATGTGGCCAGTCTGTTATGGTATCTTGGTTACGCACGACATGAAGAAAATATAAAGTATCCTTCTGATGCTCTTTTACGTAATGTTTCTGATGCAGCAAACAGAGATTTGCCTTAAGTCATTAAAAAAAGTGCAAACCAGTTATTGTTCCATACTAGTAGTGTCGCGTTATAGTATGAGAAACTAATTCAGTTTTGCTTTAGATTTATTACTTTATCGTTCAATTTCGTATAGCCTACCTTTAGTTTTAGTTGACGTTAATGTTATGATTTATGTCACATTTATTTCATGTTACAGTTAACAATTATTCATTAATTACTTTCCCGACCCACCTCCTAGAAGGGAAAGTATTGTGAATACGAGCTAAAAAAAAATTCGAGATACAAACAGAAATATCCATTTTCGGGTCATCTGAGACGATTAAGACCATTTCCAGATGGAAGTCTGTCTGTCGGTCTGTGTATGTGTGTGTGTGTGTGTGTGTGTGTGTGTGTATTCTTCCACACGTTTAATCCGATTAAGCTGAAATTTGTTATAGGGGTTTGGGTTACCCGTCGGAAGAACTCATTAGTTTTTGTACGAGATTTGTCAAACGGAAGTATCACTATCAAAAAATGACAGATGCAATATGTCACGGAATTGGACATGCAATATGTCGTTTGAAAGCCCTTGAAAAACTCTATTCAGAACAGTCAAAATTATTTCTCCAACTGTCACCTGTCAAAAATAAAAAATGTCAAAATTTGAAATTTTAACAATAAATATCTGAAAAAGTATCGTGGATACTCGTCGGGAAAGTTTTGGGGCGACACAACCGATTTTTTAAAACAATTGTTAAAAAATGTCTGAACAACATGAATAAATCCAGAAAAATTGTTGACAAACTTCACAAAACTTCCTTGATAACCTCAAAAATAAAATATCCTTTACAAAATCTTAAAAAAAAACCTTGAAAATTGTTTTAAAAAATCCTTTTTCAAAAACTGCCTACAAAATTTCTGAAACACATGAATAAATCCTGAAAAATTCTTGTCAAAATTCACAAAACTTCCTTGATACCCTCAAAAATGAAATATCCTTAAAAAATCTTAAAAACATCCATAAAAATTGCTTTAAAAAGTCCTTTTTAAAAAACTGCCTAAAAAATGTCTGAAAAACATGAATAAATCCTGAAAAATTCTTGACAAAATTCACAGAACTTCCTTGATAACCTCAAAAATGAAATATCCTTTAGGGAATTTTAAAAAAACCTTGAAAATTGCTTTAAAAAGTCCTTTTTATAAAACTGCCAAAAAAATTTCTGAAAAACATGAATAAATCCTGAAAAATTATTGACAAAATTCACAAAATTTCCTTAATAAGCTTAAAAACGAAATATCCTTAAAAAAAAATTTAAAATATCCTTGAAAATTGCTTTAAAAAGTCCTTTTTATAAAACTGCCTAAAAAATTTCTGAAAAACATGAATAAATCCTGAAAAATTGTTGACAAAATTAACAAAACTTCCTTGATAACCTCAAAAATAAAATATCCTTAAAACAATCTTTAAAAAATTATTGAAAATTGCTTTAAAAAGTCCGTTTTAAAAAACTGCCTAAAAAATGTCTGAAAAATATGAATAAATCCTGAAAAATTATTGACAAAATTCACAACATTTCCTTAATAAGCTTAAAACGAAATATCCTTAAAAAAAATTTAAAATATCCTTAAAAATTGCTTTAAAAAGTCCTTTTTAAAAAACTGAAAAAAAAATGTCTGAAAAACATAAATAAATCCTGAAAAATTGTTGACAAAATTAACAAAACTTCCTTGATAACCTCAAAAATAAAATATCCATAAAAAAATGTTAAAAAAATTCTTGAAAATTGTTCTAAAAAGTCCTTTTTAAAGAACTGCCTAAAAAATGTCTAAAAACATGAACAAATCCAGAAAAATTCTTGACAAAATTCACAAAACTTATTTGATAACCTCAAAAATGAAATATCCTTAAAAAAATCTTAAAAACATCCTTAAAAATTGCTTTAAAAAGTCCTTTTTAAAAAACTGCCTAAAAAATGTCTGAAAAACATGAATAAATCCTGAAAAATTGTTGACAAAATTCACAAAACTTCCTTGATACCCTCAAAAATGAAATATAAATTAAAAAAATTTTAAAAAAATCCTTGAAAATTGCTTTAAAACGTCCTTTTTAAAAAACTGCCTAAAAAATGTCTAAAGAAATATAAATAAATCCTGAAAAATTCTTAACAAATTTCCTTGTTAACCTCAAAAATGAAATATCCTTAAAAAAATCTTTGAAAATTGCTTTAAAAAGTCCTTTTTAAAAAACATTTTAATAATATATGAAAAACATGAATAAATTCTGAAAAATTTTTGACCAAAATTTCCTTCATAACCTTAAAAATGAAATATCCTTTTTCGATGGAATACTTTTCGGTTATTTGATTTTTCGATCAATTGTTTTTCGATCAAATGATTTCAATCAAGTAGTTTTTAATCAGATTTCCAGTAACCAATTTTTATGAGATTAACTCTTTTATTATTAATCTTCAATAGCAATAAAACTTAAAATCACTCTTTTAACCGAGCTCAAGATTATAAAACGGCAACAGCTTTTGCTGAAATTTTTAATTGAGCGAAATCGTTCCTTTCCCACCCAAATCCCGCCTAGCACAGGGCCTCGAATTAAATAATTCGATACTGGTCTCATTACCAAGTATTCTTTATAACGAAGGGAAATCCATTATTCCGATGAAAATTTTCAGTTTAGCATTCCGCTAATCTCAACCAGGAAATAATCAATTCTAAAAGGAAATCTTGTTATATCGGATAATCTTTTTTGAAGCACAGGTCGTTAGCGAATTATTCTTGTCAATAGTAAAGTTTAATGGATATAAGATTAATAAAATAAACAATTTATTTATATATAAAATAGTATCGATTATTTATTTAGCTTTTAAATCAAAAATAAAGAGGGGTAATCCCACCCAATTTTTCAATCCCAGTAAAGTAATTGTTTTTCTGATAAAACGTTTTTATTTAAATCCTTGAGTTTATCCATATTTCAAATGTGGTCCATTGTTCAATAAATGAAATAAAACTCGAAGTCATGTACCACATAAATAAATATGATTTATTGAATCTCTTATTTGGGTTGTGTTCTATAACATTAAAAAAAAATCGACTGTGTCCCCCCAGAACTTTCCCGGCTCGGCTATAGAGAATAGGATTATTTTAATTACAAAATACTAAGCATTACATTAATTTCTAGAACAAATTTTAAATAGCAATCCGACGGTGAATATTTAAATGTTGATAATGACATAAGCGGGCGCATGCGCACATTATATAGCACACCGCTATAAATTATGGGATTAAAACTATTGGGAATTCGGGAAAAAGTTTGTTATAAAAGTTGTAGGAAATTTTATTCTCTACAACTTTGCACTAGAACATTTTGCCCTAAAGCCTATTGTTTGCCTTCAAAATATAAAAAAAAGAAAAAGCCTAAATGTGTATATTTTTCGCCCTCTAGCGACGAAACTATGGGGAACTCGAAAAAAGTTAAATATAAAAGTTAAAGGAAATTTGATGCTCTACAACTTTGCACTGTTTGTCCTCAAATTTTGAAAAAACTGCGGATAACCTTCATATATATTTTTTGCGCGCCCTCCAGTGGCGCAACTATTGTAAATTTTAGAAAAAATTTAATACAAAAATTGTAGGAAATTTTATGCTCTAAAATATTATACTAGAACATTTTCCACTAAAGTGTATAGTTTGTCATTAAAATTTAAAAATGGTAAAAAAATCTTTCATGTGTATTCAATGTCGGTCTCGAGGAACTTCTACTGTACACACAAACACACAGACAGACCATACGCTGAAAATGGTTTCAATCTTCTTGGGGGACCTCAAAATTGATTTTACAAATCAATCATAATCAATAACAAATTTTATATATTCTGTCTATTCTTCCATCTTCTTTTGATTACTCCTATTCAAATTGATTTTTTTTACCTTTATAATTTCTTCTTAAATAGCTAATTTTTTTTACTACTCCATTTACATTACTTCCTTAACTGTATTTATCTTATTTGAAAAATGTCTTTGAATTGCAAACTAGTTATAAAAAAATGCATTAAAAAAATAATAATAATATCATAATTTATTTTTATTTTTTATTAAAAATTGATAAAGAGTGCCATATTTTTTTATAATTCAATAAAAAATCTCACTGACTCAAACATGCATTTTACTTCCTCATTTTAAGGATTAAAGTGCCACTTTTAATCCCTTGGGATTAAAACTTTTTTTTGTCCGAGGGATGAAAAAATTGTTGGTCCTTCGAATAACAAAACCAATGGAGACGTATTATGTAATTTTTTTAAATTAGTACTTAAAAGTCTGTCATCAAATATGCCTACAAAAAATATTTATAATTTTTTAAACATCTTTTATATTTAAAAAAAAATAAATTAAAAATATCTACATTAATTGATAAGGCTGTTAAGAGATGGCAGTATATACGAACTGAATTTCTTGTTAATAGAGGCCAGATGTAAACATGAGAAATGAAGAAAATTGTAATGTTTTTATTTTCGCCGTGACTAGCAGTACATGGGACGTACTCGTTTATACCGTACATTCTAAAATAAAATAAACCATCTAATTTTTACATCTCGAACTTTGAAAAAAAATGAAAAAAAGACACTTTACTATATAAATCGATAATCTGGTTATCAGTCACTATTTTTATGTAGTTTTCAAGAAGCTAAAAAAATTATCAAAACATAAAAGTTGGCCATACTGGGAATTAAACTCTGTCCGTTTTACACCGAAACCATATACCGGGTGATTCATTCAACCTGGAATTTTGTATATAATATTTCGAAAAATACGCATCGTACAAAAAAATGTGCCCAATCGAAACTTTAATGAGGGGAGCATCCGGTAGTACTAAATTACGCCCACCTCCACATCTTATATGGGCGGGTAGGGCGACAAAGCTACGTACTACTTCTCTGAAAAAATTGTTTTGATTCGCGACAGATGGCGCTATTTTTAGCCGACCCATTCAATGATGTCACGATTGCTCCCCCCCCCCTCCACTGCATGTGGGTGGAATCGTTGGTTAATAAACTGCTTTTTAAGTAAAGGAGCAGCAAGGCTTCTGCCCCATTCCCCATGTTAAATCTTATAAGAAATCGCCATGGTCCAGTCTGGCAAAATTTGTCCATATCAAGGTCATTCGATATCGCTGAGAGGTAACGCTGGCTCGCGGTTTAGGTTTTGTGTTTTTCGTCTTTTTTCGGCGTTTTTCGTCGTTTTTTCGATTTAGGTCTGCGAGGAGTAAAGTAAAAAACGACGAAACACGTTGAAAAACGTCGTAAAAGGACGAAAAAGGTAGAAAAACGGCGTTATCTCTCAGCGATGTCGAATGACCTTGATATGGACAAATTTTGCCAGACTAGATCTTGGCGATTTCTTATACGATTTAACATGGGGAATAGGGCAGAAGCCTCGCTGCTCCTTTACTTTTTTATTCGTGAATCGAAATAATTTGTTCAGAGAAATCGTACGTAGCTTTCTACGGAGAATCCGAATCTGCGATAAAAATAGGGTTTCATATTTAAGATTTATAATTTGCCGCCCACCCGCCCTTATAGGATGTGTAATTTAGTACTACAGGGTGTCCCCTTCTGAGATATTAAAGTCTCGATTTGGCACATTTTTCTGCACGATGCATTTTTTCGAGATATAACAAAATTCCAGGTTAAATGAATCACCCGGTACTATACGCATTACGAAAAATCAAAGTGACAGAAATATTATCAAACTTATCAAGCAGATGCGCCAGCATATTTTCATACGTTGTAAACAAAACGTAGCGAACGGCCCATGTACAAAATAAATGGGTACTTCCGATGTACTGCTAGTCACAGCGTTTTATGTATAACATAACCTATTATTTTAATAAATATGTGTCGCCTATATGTTTTACTTTTTTCTTCTTTTTTTAAAATAGTCAAAGTCGCTAAGGCTATTTGGTTTAGTAGTACTCGACAGATAACTGTAAATTATACCTTATCATGCCATCTACATTCCTTTAAACAAATTAATGTAGCTGACGTCACTTGGAAATTTTGAAAATTTATTTCTCTGTAATCGTAGTGTTTCAAAGTTAACCAAGCCTATTTTTATGAATAATTTTAAGTAGATTTTCATCTACTACAAATGAATTTGCTGTAGCTACCGCATCACACGTCCCCATTGAAATCATAGCAAACTATTTACTCAGGGGTAACTTCGTTTATAAGCGAATAAATTTTTCGATTTTCCCGAAAATAATTTTGTTTGAATCGCATATATTTATTTATTAATAGTACAATTATTAATAATATTGAATGTTTCTTTTCACATAATTATCGTATGAATTTCAAAGTTTTAATCCCTGGGGTACAAAAAATACCATATGTACCACGTGACTAAAGTGCTCCGTTCAGGCAACAATCGGGATTAAAAGTAGCACTTTAGTACCTTGGTATAAAATATACTATTTTTCGTTCAAGTATTTTTGTATCAGTTGCATTTCCAGGTTTATTTATTACAGCTATAGATGGCGCCTTTATTTAAATAAAATTAAAATTCTCGTTTGATAGTTATTTGGTATTACTTCATTTTTGTTGTAGTCAAAAGTCAATTATATAAAAAAATATTTTGATAAATTTTATTAAAAAATTGGTGCAACATTAATAACTAAAAACACCATACAATAAATTATTGTATGAGAATAATTATAATTTCACAATCTGGGAAAAAAAATTTTTTAAGCATATTATTTACTCCCCCCTGGTAGGTAAGCGTCAATTGAAAGCTTGTTGATCCGCTGCTTTTTGACGGTTTTCGACCATGCCAATACCTAAATAAAATTAAACGGACATGCTGATAACACACGATACCATATCAAAATAATATTGCGAGAGCAGGGCTCACAGATTCCCTCTACCTAAAATCAATGAACGACATGCGCGAGCCCTACGCAGGGCCGGGATTGAGAAAATAGTTCATAAATTCATTCATTCATTCCAAAGCAAAACAATATATGATTCACCCTGTAACTTTTATATGAGTAATTACTAGATAACTGTAAATACCTTTTTTTTATCATGTTTACTAATAATTTTCTAATTTACTATTAATAAATATTATCTAGATATTTTTTATTAAATCTGGAAATTTCCGACTCTAAAAAAAATTGATTATTACAGTTCATGTTCGGTTAATTAAAAATCGTCAAAAAAGTAAATATCGAGTAAGGTTTCTGAAGGTCATTTTCACACCCATTCTTTGCATGTTTACACTTCTTCATTACATTTTCTTCCAAATTTATTCATTCTGTTTCTGTTTAATTAAAGAAAATATTTCTAACTTAATGTTGACGTATATCACAAAGGTAAACCCATTTTGTCTGTAATATTAATAATAATAATATTTTTAACGAATTTAAAATAAAAGTTAGTTGCTAAATTCTACATAGTGTTTCATTGGTAAATGGACATACATTAAAGGTAGATAATGGTCATCGAGGTGGTCTTAAATAACCCATTTATAATGGGTCTTACAACCTTTATAAGGAAAATACATATATTTATTTTAATACGAACCACCCTGTACATTTTTTTATATTGGGCACACATTAATCTTTGTAGAAATCCAGGCTCGGCTTCACGAAAAAATAACAATTTCTTTTACTCACGAAACAACACCCTGTATATCAAAATTTTTATTAAGTCTGTTTAAAAATTTAAAAAGAGACAAAAAAATATGAGTCGATCTGTATAGTTTTTTTGGAACCTCAAAAATTTTCATATCTTGTTATTTTTTTGTCAGAAGAATAAAAAGTATAATTGGACCTTACTGGTGGCCTTCAAGGTCACCAAATTTTAATTCCAGCGATTACCACAAATTATATTTAACATTCAAAGTATAATCAAGTGAAAATCATACTAGAGAAAAACTTTTTCACTAAAAATAATTTTAAAAAAGTGCCAGAGACGCGCTTTCAAGAATTAAATACAGAATGGACTAGTGAAAACCGCAGCTTCCTATCTTTAATATTAAGGGAGCGCTTGATACTGGCTCCTTGTTTATGTCACATTGTCAAGTTTGTAAAATTATTTCTAAATCTAAGTAATATTTGTAAATTAAAAATATTTCACTTTAATTATTTTTGCAGCGATGTTGAGATTTTAAAATTTTCCTAAAATCTGAGTTTTTGTAACACTAAAATATTTTTTTATAAGTTGTCAAGTTTTAAAAAAAAATATTTAATTATCGGCAGTTTTTGCTAATTATTAAATTTTCCTAGTCGACATTAAAATATTTTCGTAAAGCGGTCCTTTTTGCAATATTGTCAATAATAATAATAATAATAATAATAATAATACTCGCCCTATATTTCACCCCATTATGAGTGAACCCCAGAAGCCAAAAGCTTGTGCGGAGAAAGGACGGCTATTATTATTATCTGCCGTGGTGCTCCGGGCGACTTACTGAAAATTGATGGCGCCATTTGGTTATAGGTGTAAGAAAACCCATAAAATCTCACCATCATCATCATCAAGTCAAGTTTCCAATAGTTTCTGTAAATTTAAGTAATTTTTGCTATCTTAAAATATTTACCTAATTTACCCATAATTTTACTTAATTTTTATGAATTTTATTTCGTTATTAGAATTTCTATGTAATTATTAAAAATTTGTCACGTTCTATAAATTTGACGTTTTTGGGGATAGTGTCTAGTTTTTGAAGAAAGTTTTTAACATTTTCACTAACAATGAACAATTTAAAAAAACAAAACAATGAAAAATAAAGAAAAGTAGGGAAAATAGATAGATCCAAATAGGGACAAGTAATTAAAATTGTGGCAAATTGCGAAAAAATAGAGAAATTAGGAAAAAATCAGAAAAATAAGAAAAAGTTAGAAAAAGGCTGAAGGAATTTGAAAAAAATCAAAAAACAATTAAAAAAATTTAAAACCAACAGAAAAATGGGAAAAAATACGAAAAAACCGAAAAATCAAAAAAATACGGGAAGATGGGAAAAAATTAGAAAAGACAAAAATAAAAAAAAAAGATCAATGAGAGAAAAATCAAAAAAAATAGAAACTATTGAAAAAATAAGAAAAAATCGGAAACAAATGAAGAATAAATTGTAAAATATGAAAAAAAATCAAAAAAATCGAAAGAAACCGGAAAAAGTTGGAAAAAATCGTAAAGAACAACAAAAAACCGGTACAATTGTGAACAAAAGAAAGAAATAAAAAAACATCGAATGAATTGAGATAAATCGCAACAAAATCACAAAAAAATGGCAAAAAAATCGGAAAATATCAAAGGAATAAGAAAAAATGAAAAAAAATTGGAAAACAAAAAAGAAATTAAAAAGTAATTAGAAAAAAGACAAAACAATGACAAAAAAGAGGAAAAATTAGAAAACATCGAGAAAATCAGAAAAAAAAACAGAAAAAAATTAAAAATCAGAAAAATAAGAAAAAATCAGAAAAAGTCTCTTTCTATTAAATAATTATAAAATATTAGGAAAAGAAATAAAAAGAAATAAATACCAGAACAATGTGAAAAAATGAGAAAATATTAAAAAAAATCGAAAACAAAAAAATAGAAAAAATCAGAAAAAACCAAACATCAGAATAATGAGAAAACAGAAAAAAGTAAAAGAAAAATAATAAAAAAAATGAAAAATAATACGGGAAAAACGAAAATAATCAAAAAAATTGCAAAAATGTTGTAAACTCCGTTTGACATTTTGTTCTAAAAATTTGTATGATGGGTACCGGAAGAGCCAGTCCGATCCTGCTCAAATTGAATAGGTTTCTTTCTTGGACAAAACTCACTCGGTAAAGTGAAAACCGGAATTCGAATCGGAGTTTTCGATCAAAAGTTACAGTATTTACATCTAGACAGACAGAGAGACAGACATCCAGACAGACAGACATCCAGACGTACGGACAGGATTTTTTTTACAAGTTTAATTCAATTAAAAAATATATTAATATCAATAAATAATGAACCAAACAATAATTTATGCCGCTAAAAAATGTCATTTGGTAAAAAAAATATCAAAAACAAAAACGAGATAGTAAGAATGATTCTGAGAAACAAAAAAAATTGAAACAATCAAAACCAAGATGTCTTTTAAAGAGAAACTTTGCCCTCGTGTGGTAACATTTTATGAAGCTGGAAAATGTTAATGGGTATAAAAAATATTTTTATCGCCGAAAAGTTTAATTTAATTAAAAAATATATAAATATCAATAAATAATGAACCAAACAATAATTTATGCAGCTGGAAAACGTCATTTGGTAAAAAAATAGCAAAAACAAAAAAGAGATAGTAAGAATGATTGTTGGAAACAAAAAAAATTGAAAAAAATCAAAACCAAGATGTTTTTTAAAGAGAAACCTTGCTCTCGTGTGGGAACATTTTATGAAGCTGGAAAACGTTATTTTGTATAAACAATATTTTTATCGCCGAAAAGTTTAATTTACTTAATTAAAAAATATATAAATATCAATAAATAATAAACCAAACAATAATGTACGCAGCTGGAAAACGTCATTTGGTAAAAAAAAATAGTAAAAACAAAAACGAGATAGTCAGAATGATTCTGAGAAACAAAAAAAATTGAAAAAAATAAAACCAAGATGTCTTTTAAAGAGAAACTTTTCCCTCGTGTGGTAACATTTTATGAAGCTGGAAAATGTTATTGGGTATAAAAAATATCTTTATCGCCGAAAAGTGTAATTCACTTAATTAAAAAATATATAAATATCAATAAATAATGAACCAAACAATAATTTATGCAGCTGGAAAACGTCATTTGGTAAAAAAAAATAGTAAAAACAAAAACGAGATAGTAAGAATGATTCTGAGAAACAAAAAAAATTGAAAAAAATAAAACCAAGATGTCTTTTAAAGAGAAACTTTTCCCTCGTGTGGTAACATTTTATGAAGCTGGAAAATGTTATTGGGTATAAAAAATATCTTTATCGCCGAAAAGTTTAATTCACTTAATTAAAAAATATATAAATATCAATAAATAATGAACCAAACAATAATTTATGCAGCTGGAAAACGTCATTTGGTAAAAAAAAATAGTAAAAACAAAAACGAGATAGTAAGAATGATTCTGAGAAACAAAAAAAATTGAAAAAAATAAAACCAAGATGTCTTTTAAAGAGAAACTTTTCCCTCGTGTGGTAACATTTTATGAAGCTGGAAAATGTTATTGGGTATAAAAAATATCTTTATCGCCGAAAAGTTTAATTCACTTAATTAAAAAATATATAAATATCAATAAATAATGAACCAAACAATAATTTATGCAGCTGGAAAACGTCATTTGGTAAAAAAAAATAGTAAAAACAAAAACGAGATAGTAAGAATGATTCTGAGAAACAAAAAAAATTGAAAAAAATAAAACCAAGATGTCTTTTAAAGAGAAACTTTTCCCTCGTGTGGTAACATTTTATGAAGCTGGAAAATGTTATTGGGTATAAAAAATATCTTTATCGCCGAAAAGTTTAATTCACTTAATTAAAAAATATATAAATATCAATAAATAATGAACCAAACAATAATTTATGCAGCTGGAAAACGTCATTTGGTAAAAAAAAATAGTAAAAACAAAAACGAGATAGTAAGAATGATTCTGAGAAACAAAAAAAATTGAAAAAAATAAAACCAAGATGTCTTTTAAAGAGAAACTTTTCCCTCGTGTGGTAACATTTTATGAAGCTGGAAAATGTTATTGGGTATAAAAAATATCTTTATCGCCGAAAAGTTTAATTCACTTAATTAAAAAATATATAAATATCAATAAATAATGAACCAAACAATAATTTATGCAGCTGGAAAACGTCATTTGGTAAAAAAAAATAGTAAAAACAAAAACGAGATAGTAAGAATGATTCTGAGAAACAAAAAAAATTGAAAAAAATAAAACCAAGATGTCTTTTAAAGAGAAACTTTTCCCTCGTGTGGTAACATTTTATGAAGCTGGAAAATGTTATTGGGTATAAAAAATATCTTTATCGCCGAAAAGTTTAATTCACTTAATTAAAAAATATATAAATATCAATAAATAATGAACCAAACAATAATTTATGCAGCTGGAAAACGTCATTTGGTAAAAAAAAAATAGTAAAAACAAGAACGAGATAGTAAGAATGATTCTGAGAAACAAAAAAAATTGAAAAAAATAAAACCAAGATGTCTTTTAAAGAGAAACTTTTCCCTCGTGTGGTAACATTTTATGAAGCTGAAAAATGTTATTGGGTATAAAAAATATCTTTATCGCCGAAAAGTTTAATTCACTTAATTAAAAAATATATAAATATCAATAAATAATGAACCAAACAATAATTTATGCAGCTGGAAAACGTCATTTGGTAAAAAAATAGCAAAAACAAAAAAGAGATAGTAAGAATGATTGTCGGAAACAAAAAAAATTGAAAAAAAACAAAACCAAGATGTTTTTTAAAGAGAAACCTTGCTCTCGTGTGGGAACATTTTATGAAGCTTTAAAATGTTATTGGGTTTAAAAAATATCTTTATCGCCGAAAAGTTTAATTTACTTAATTAAAAAATATATAAATATCAATAAATAATGAACCAAACAATAATTTATGCAGCTCGAAAACGCCATTTGGTATAAAAAATTGCAAAAAAGTAAAAAAAATTGATGGTAAGAATGATACCGAAAAATAAAAGAATTGAAAAAATTAAAACTAATATGTTTTTTTAAAGAGAAACTTTGTCCTCGCGTGGTAAAATTTTATGAATCTGGAAAACGGTATTGGGTATAAAAAATATTTTTGTCGCCGAAAAGTTTAATTTACTTAAAAAATATATATGTCAATAAATAATGAACCAAACAATAATTTATGCAGCTGGAAAACGCCATTTGGTAAAAAAAAATAGCAAAAAAAAATAGTAATGGTAGAAATGATTTTGAGAAATAAAAAAATTGAAAAAATCAAAACCAAGATGTTTTTTAAAGATGAAATTTGCCCTCGCATGGTAAAATTTTATGAAGATGAAAAACAGCATTGGATATAAAAAATATTTTTGTCGCCGAAAAGTTTACTTAAAAAATATATATATAATATATCAATAAATAATGAACGAAACAATAATTTATGCAGCTGGAAAACCTCATTTGGTATAAAAAAAATAGAAAAAAAGCAAAAAACACACTGTATATTTTGCATGTTTAATTTTTTTTTAATAAATTGAACTATTTATACATGGGGGATCAAAATTAAAAAATGTATATTAACACTCTCAATCCAATTTTTTATGACTGAATTTATTATTGATTACTTTTAAATTTAGTTCTTTTTCGTAGATTTTCCTCTCGAATACACCTTCAATTTCCCTCAAGTTTCAATAACTCGTTATCAATAAAGATGCTTTCGGTAGAGACGAGAGCTTTTTCAACAATAAAAATGAATGTTATCAGTATTGTATTGTGTCTCGCTCTTAATACTGAAATTCTGCTATTTAAATTTGTGTGCAGATGCTATTTATAGGCGTGTTATTGTGTATTGTGAATCCAAACATTATAGAACTAATTCAAAGAATTAATAAACAATAAGATTCTAATTATAATAGGTTTATTAAAAAGTTAAGCTACGATACTAATCTTTTTTATATATACAGGGTGTTTCATTGGGAAACGGGCATACGTTAACTGCAGATAGGGGGGACCTAGGTGATTCTAAATAACCACTATATGATGGGTCTAGCGGTCTTTATAACCGAGATACAGGGTGTTTTATCTATTTTGACTATTTCTTTAATAGCCTATAACTTTCGATCCACATTGTATATTTTTTTATTTTTGGGCTACACATTCTTTAGAAGTTGCCAAATCCATTGAGATATTCATAAAAAACAAAATCCGGGTACGACTTCACAAAAAATGTACAAATTTGGTCATCCCCAAAACAACACCCTGTATTCCTGAATTTAAAATGTTTGTTTCCATATTCAAAAAGAGCGCGCTAAAAAATGAATCTAAAGATAAGCTTTTGGAGTTTGCGCAGAATGGTTTACTACTTCAATTTTATATTCAAATTGCTTATTTATTAGAATTGTTGTGAATCCAAAATGAAATCTATCGGATTGTTTCATTTTAATGTAAATCACTATTAATTCATGGTATTGTAGCTTAAAAAATCAGTATTAATTCATGATATTTTAGCTTATCAAATCAGTATTAACTTATGATATTTTAGGTCATTTAGTCAGTATTAAGTTATGATATTTTAGCTTAACAAATCAGTATTAATTTATGATAATTAGGCTTAAAAAATCAATATTAATTCATGATATTTTAGCTTAAAAAATCAATATTATTCATGATATTTTAGCTTAAAAAATCAGTTTTAATTCATGATATTTTAGCTTAAAAAATCAGTATTAATTTATGATATTTTAGCTTATCAAATCAGTATTAATTTATGAAATTTTAGCTTATCAAATCAGTATTAATTCATGATATTTTGGCTTGAGAAATCAAAATTAATCCATGATATTTTAACTTATCAAATCAGTATAAATTCATGATATTTTAGCTTAAAAGATCAGTATTAATTCATGATATTTTAGTTTATCAAATCAGTATTAATTTATGATATTTTAGCTTATTTAATCAGCATTAATTTATGATATTTTAGCTTATTTAATCAGTATTAATTTATGATATTTCAGCCTAAGAAATCAGTATTAATGTATGATAATCAGGTTTAAAAAATCAATATTAATTCATGATATTTTAGCTTAAAAAATCAGTATTAATTCATGATATTTTAGCTTATCAAATCAGTATTAATTTAAGATATTTTAGCTTATTTAATCAGTATTAATTCATGATATTTTAGCTTATCAAATCAGTATTAATTTAAGATATTTTAGCTTATTTAATCAGTATTAATTTATGATATTTCAGCCTAAGAAATCAGTATTAATTTATGATAATTAGGCTTAAAAAATCAATATTAATTCATGATATTTTAGCTTAAAAAACCAGTATTAATTCATGATATTTTAGCTTAAAAAATCAGTAATAATTCATGATATTTTAGCTTAAAAGATCAGTATTAATTCATGATATTTTAGTTTATCAAATCAGTATAAATTCATGATATTTTAGCTTAAAAGATCAGTATTAATTCATGATATTTTAGCTTAAAAAATCAGTAATAATTCATGATATTTTAGCTTAAAAGATCAGTATTAATTCATGATATTTTAGCTTATCAAATCAGTATAAATTCATGATATTTTAGCTTAAAAGATCAGTATTAATTCATGATATTTTAGTTTATCAAATCAGTATTAATTTATGATATTTTAGCTTATTTAATCAGCATTAATTTATGATATTTTAGGTCATTTAGTCAGTATTAAGTTATGATATTTTAGCTTAACAAATCAGTATTAAGTTATGATATTTTAGCTTAACAAATCAGTATTAATTTATGATAATTAGGCTTAAAAAATCAATATTATTCATGATATTTTAGCTTAAAAAATCAATATTATTCATGATATTTTAGCTTAAAAAATCAGTATTAATTCATGATATTTTAGCTTATTTAATCAGTATTAATTTATGATATTTTAGCTTAAAAAATCAGTTTTAATTCATGATATTTTAGCTTAAAAAATCAGTATTAATTCATGATATTTTAGCTTATTTAATCAGTATTAATTTATGATATTTTAGCTTAAAAAATCAGTTTTAATTCATGATATTTTAGCTTAAAAAATCAGTATTAATTTATGATATTTTAGCTTATCAAATCAGTATTAATTTATTAAATTTTAGCTTATCAAATCAGTATTAATTCATGATATTTTGGCTTGAGAAATCAAAATTAATCCATGATATTTTAACTTATCAAATCAGTATTAATTCATGATATTTTAGCTTAAAAGATCAGTATTAATTCATGATATTTTAGTTTATCAAATCAGTATTAATTTATGATATTTTAGCTTATTTAATCAGCATTAATTTATGATATTTTAGCTTATTTAATCAGTATTAATTTATGATATTTCAGCCTAAGAAATCAGTATTAATGTATGATAATCAGGCTTAAAAAAACAATATTAATTCATGATATTTTAGCTTAAAAAATCAGTATTAATTCATGATATTTTAGCTTATCAAATCAGTATTAATTTAAGATATTTTAGCTTATTTAATCAGTATTAATTCATGATATTTTAGCTTATCAAATCAGTATTAATTTAAGATATTTTAGCTTATTTAATCAGTATTAATTTATGATATTTCAGCCTAAGAAATCAGTATTAGTTTATGATAATTAGGCTTAACAAATCAATATTAATTCATGATATTTTAGCTTAAAAAACCAGTATTAATTCATGATATTTTAGCTTAAAAAATCAGTAATAATTCATGATATTTTAGCTTGAGAAATCACTATTAATTTATGATAATTTAGCTTAAAAAATCAGTATTCATTCATGATATTTTCGCTAACTACAATTTGCAGTGGATTAAACGATACAAATACGTAAAATATCAAACATCATGTATAAAAAAGTCCGGAGTTTCATAGTTTTTGGTGTTTTTTTTTTAAGTAGGTTGTGTTAAATTTCATTTTACCGTAATGTTAATAGGTTACGGACTTTTCGATACAGGGTGTTGGAAATATTATTACCTACATGTTTGTAACTTTTAATCCATTTGACTTCCCAAAATTCTATTAGATAAGCAATTTGAATATGAAATTGAAGTAGTAAACTATTCTGGACACATCTGTAGATTTAGTTTTTTGCGCTGTTTTTGAATAAGGAAACAAACCTTTTAAATTCAGGAATACCGGGTGTTGTTTTGGGGATGACCAAATTGGTACATTTTTTGTGAAGTCGGACCTGGATTTTGTTTTTTATGAATATCTCAATGGATTTGACAACTTCTAAAGAATGTGTAGCCCAAATATAAAAAAATATGCAGAGTGGATCGTAAGTTATAGTCCATTAAAGAAATAGACAAAATAGATAAAACACCCTGTATCTCGGTTATAAAGACCGCTATAGACCCATCATATAGTGGTTATTTAGAATCACCTAGGTGCCCCCTATCTGCAGTTAACGTATGCCCGTTTCCCAATGAAACACCCTGTATACGTGTAGGAATTATGATGACGAGTCAAGGGCTTTGGACCAGACTTCTTGAATGGCGTCGTAAATCAATTATTGTTGATAGTTGGATAAATTTCACTGGAATATTATCCAGAATTCACAAAATAAACTTATATTTCCTTTAAATTCAATAGGATTCATTTTAATTTATACTTTTGGCCAGTGCTGTATATTTTACCATTCCATAATCTAAAAATAGATTGTTATTCGGTATTGTTTGTACAAAATAGTTCACCCTATCGCCATCTCCCTCTAAGCGATATAATATTTCTAAGAGCGACAAGCGCAGAAATACCTGTGATCGTCGGACAGGTCGGTTTTCTTATCGGAAAGCAGAAAACCGTTACAAATCCCCTCTTACAAATCTTCTGAAACTATAATATCATGTCTCAACGTTATAAAAAGCGGTTGACCACACCCTAAGAATTAATAGTCTAATAATTTTCTGAGTCTAAAAATGTACATAAATTGTAAATATGTTTTGTAGTAGTGAGAGCAGTTGCTCTAATAATAATAATGTTATAAAATATAATAATTAATAATTTTTGGTTTTCTAATAAATGGGTGAGTAAATAACCCTTACAGTTCACTTAAATAATTTGATTAATTTTGTGGTAACACTAATTCCTTATACTCTGTATTAAGGTGGTCCTTCGATAATTTTAAGCAGCGTTAACACGCTGTCTGCCGTAGTAAATAATTCCAAACTCATATCGATTCTTAATCATATTTGTTCAATAATTTTAAGTCTGAGACATTCATATAGCACACGTGCCGAATATTGTTCGAATAAAGTTTAAGTTAATTGAATATTTTTAGTAAGCGACCCTTACACTAGGTAGGTATAAAGAAAATTATTATTCATTGCCTGGACACCAATCGCTTCGGTCCCTTTATTAATTCGAAACGAACAGCGCTGAGGGGTTGTGTTCCGCCCATGAATTTTAAAACTGGGTCAACATGACAAACGCTGGGGCATTTGTGTTACGTAAATATTCAGGTGTCAAAATTATGTTTGGAATCAACACAGAATTTGCTGCATGTAAATAAAATTTGCCTGCTGTAATTCACGGTTGGAATAATATACAACAATTTCAGTCTCTTTCCGGTGTATATATAAATTTTTTTATATATTTTTTGGGTTCTAAAGGGTGGTTAAATATAAAATAAAAGGGGTCGTGCAAGATGCGGTCAGTGGGAGATGCGGTTACTTTTTTTCTTACCTCCACAGAGTACCAGAAGCGGTCATATTTCGACACTATGATATCATAATTTATAACATCTTTATTTATACGCAAAGAGAAAACTTTTTAAGTGTAATTAGCGAACGGAAGAGTATGAGATTTTGCATAGTTAAAGTTTATATTAAAAATCAGAAAAAAAATATCAGGATAGAGGTCGAAATTTTTGTCCAATCGACACCAAATTTGGTACAAAAACATTGAATAAATTAATCGAAATTAAAGCTCCAATTATTACAATAATTAAAGTTATTATTTTTATATAAAAAGATAAATTAATATAAACAGTTCTACTTCTAAGGGATGGAAACTGAAGGGTGTTGAGATTTCAAAAAAATTATATCTCCAGAATTTTTGAAAATATTGAAACTGTTCATAAGAATTTTTCCATGTCCAAATTATTATGAAATTAATTTGCCTGGAAGGTTTTTCATCCGGCCTTTGGGGTGGAAGTAGAGGGGTTGAAATTTAAAAAAATTATATCTGCATTTTTGATAATATTCAAACGGGTCCTTAGACTTTTTTCATGTCCTAATTATTATAAAATTAATTCACTTGAAACCTTTTTCTATTCGGCCGTATCGTGGGGTGGTAAATTTGTTTTTGAAGTGATGGACGACTTTTGGATAGATAAAAATTGGAAAAAATGGAAAAAAGGGGGAAAAATATAAAAAATGGATAAAAAGGGAAAAAATACTGATAATAGGGAAAAAAATTTATTGGAAAAATGGGAAAAAATAGGTAAAAAATAGGGAACCCCCCCCCCTCTCCAGGATACCAAAAAATAGCACTAAAAGAAGAAAAATGGGAAATAATAGATAAAATAGAAATAAAAAGAGAAAAAATATTAGAATAAGGTTTTTAAAAAAATATAGAAAATCTAAAAAAAAATTTAGTGCAAGCTTATACATGCTCCTGACCGCAAGTTCCACTCTTACCAGCTTTAACCGCATCTCCCACGACCGCAACTCCTACAGATTCAAATAAAATCTAATCAAAGCAAGGGCGGATTCAGGGGGGAGGTCATGGGGGTCATGACCTCCCCTATCCTGCGATGTTTTTTTATGAATAACAATAAATACTATAGCCCAAAATTTTCCGGGGGAAGACCCCCAGAAGTTCTTCACGAGTTATGACCCCCCTAAAGTGAGATTCTGGATTCGCCCTTGAATCAAAGCTAGGTAAAATGTTTAAAAAAATGAAAAAGATACTGATAAATAAAATATCTAAGTGGTTGGTACATTTTTATTCAAATCGGAAATAATTGGTAATAAAATTCCATATAAAAAATTTATTTATTTTATTTATTATCACGAGTTGATGATAATAAACTCCTGATGAAGCTAACATAGTTGGCGAATCTTATGTAGTGTATTTTTGGTTATTGGTGACAATATTCTTCAACATAAATAAATAATTGTTGTTTAATTAAACAAATATATGTTAAAATTAAACGAATAGTTTATTATACGCCCAAGTATTATATATAAAAAAAACGAATTGAAGCGTCGCTGTTGGCGACGGTGAAAATGAGGATCATGTGTTGCCATATGGCGACCGCCGTTAACAGGAAACCATGACATGGAAGTAGTACGAACTGTCTATTGAATTTAAAGGATAAATATCCTGTAGTTCACTTGTTTATATTATACTCTTGAAATATATGCAATCCTAATTGGAGCTGTATCACACAAGACGCGATGATACATTTTACATTGAATCAGAGAGAAAAAAAAATATGCGCAAAAATGGCAAGAGTGATTTCAAAAATCTTCATAATTTTTCATCACTAAAATTTTAAACGAAATTGGTAATGGAAGAGGCGTAGATTATAAAAAATTGATCAGTTTTTATTTAGCTCTATTAGAGTCAGAGAAAAACGAAATTTGATTTATTTTTTAATGGTGACAGAAAATTCTACATATTTTTTATAACGTTTGTATAAATAAATATTAAGAAAAAATAATTGCTGTCTTCATTCTACAAGCTAAATTGGCCCATCAAAGGGCACCGATAAGATATTAAGAACCAATTTCACTTTTCCATATATTATATTAAAATAAAGCAATATTTGAGGTGTTGCGTGTTGCCTATTGTTTGATCAACACACGTCATAGTGTATTATTGGTTGTACAGGGTGTTTTTTTAAAAAGTTTCCACCCCCGATTTAGGCTTACCCAATAATTTTTGGCAAAAATGGCGAGACACGTCGATTTTTGATTTGAGAGGGACAAAATTTTTGATAACAAACATCACTCTAACGTCAACCTCCTTCACCCCTCGCCCCTCAACTTTAAAATTTAAATAGGGAACATACCATGTGTTGCACATCAGGGAAAAGGTAATTCCATGCAGAATTCAAATCACTAAGTTTAATTTTTCTTAGTACCCCGCTGAACAGAAATACAGGGTGTTTTTTCCTACCCTCACTTTACTCTCACACAATAATTTTTGAAAAAAATAGTGAGACACGTCGACTTTTGATTTAAAGGAAACGAAATTTTTGACAAAATTTGTCGCTCTACCTTAACCCCCTTCACCCCCACCCCGTAACATGAAAATTTGAATGGGCGATACATCATGTGTGGCACATCAGAGGAAAGGTAATTTAATGCAGAATTCAAATCATACCCTTTGTCCACTGCTAGGACAAAAAACATTACATAATTTATATCAATAATGTTTACAGTTTATTGTTAGGTATTTAAAAGAAGGTAAAAATAAAAAAAAATTACAGCAATTGTTCAAAATGTTGTCCATCGTGTGCTAAACAAAAGTCAAGTCTGTCTTGGAATTCTTGTCTAACATTTTGAAAAATTTCAATAGTAATGGATTGACATTCTCTTACAATTCGTACCCGAAGGTCATCATAATAGATGTAGGTTTAGTTTTGTAAATTACTGACTTTAGGTGACCCCAAAGCCAGAAATCGCAAGGAGTCAAATCTGGAGATCTCGCAGGCCATTCTATTGCTCCTCTTCTACCGATCCAACGTTGTGGGAAATGATCATCTAGCCATTGTCTGACTGGTAAATGATAATGAGGACCAGCCCCATCTTGTTGAAAATGTAATAGATTTTCATCTAGAGCAGGATTTCTTACTTCATCTACCTGATTTTCAAGCTCCTGAGTAATTAGCGGGTCAATGGTCATTTCTAGCATTTCTAGGTATTTTTGACCAGTTAAATGCCCATCTACAAATAATGGCCCAATAATTTTATCGCCCAGTATGCCAGCCCAAACATTAAGTTTTTGAACATGTTGAGTATGCCCTTCAACAAAAACATGAGGGTTGTTGTCACTCCAGTAATGACAATTATGTTTATTCACAAACCCGTCAAGAAAAAATGTGCACTCATCCGAAAAACAAATATTTTCAACTATACGGGGTGTGTTATGAATCAATGCGAGCATTTCCTCGCAAAATTGAACTCTTCTATCCGGATCATCTTCATGAAGTTGCTGATGGATTTGAATCTTGTAAGGTCGATATTTATTATTTTTTAATACTTGTTGAACTGATGAAACTGAAAGTCCAGTATTAGAGGCTACTTTGCGAAGAGAAGATTCTGGTTCCATTGCAAAATTTCCCAGAACTTCGACTTCTGTTACTTCGTCCAATACCCTAACTGCCGTCCTTTTTTTATTTACTACAGATCCAGTTTCCTCAAACTTCATAACAAGTTTTCTAATGTAAGTATGACTTACTTGCAAACCAGGATGTTCTTCATTAAAAAGAGTAGCAGCTCTTCTCGAACATCTGTTCGCGGAGCCGTAAATGAAAATCATTTCAATTCTCTGTGTTCTAGTCTAGATCATTTTCAATGTTTATTTGATAAATAATTTTAAACAAGTGAGTTTATAGATTGGTTTTTGCCAAAGGTACTCTTATTTTTTATAGAAACAAAAAGTGAATTGCTGATAATTCAGAAAAATAAACGAACAAGTTCCTAAAAAGTACCTTAATAGTACCGACTAGCAAAAATTTTGAAAATCCACAGATTCAGAATTGTAAGAGAACCTTAATAAATTCATAGGGAAATTTTTTAAAATGTTAGACAAGAATTCCAAGACAGACTTGACTTTTGTTTAGCACACGATGGACAACATTTTGAGCAATTGCTGTAATTTTTTTTTATTTTTACCTTCTTTTAAATACCTAACAATAAACTGATAACATTATTGATACAAATTATGTAATGTTTTTTTGTCCTAGCAGTGGACAAAGGGTATGATTTGAATTCTGCATTGAATTACCTTTTCCCTGATGTGCCACACATGGTGTATCGCCCATTCAAATTTTCATGTTACAGGGTGGGGGTGAAGGGGGTTAAGATAGAGCGACAAATTTTGTCAAGAATTTCGTTTCCTTTAAATCAAAAGTCGACGTGTCTCACTATTTTTTTCCAAAAATTATTGTGCGAGAGTAAAGTGAGGGTAGGAAAAAACACCCTGTATTTCTGTTCAGGGGGGTAGTAAAAAAAATTAAACTTAGTGATTTGAATTCTGCATTGAATTACCTATTCCCTGATGTGCCACACATGGTATGTTCCCTATTTAAATTTTAAAGTTGAGGGGCGAGGGGTGAAGGATGTTGACGTTAGAGTGATGTTTGTTATCAAAAATTTTGTCCCCCTCAAATCAAAAATCGACGTGTCTCGCCATTTTTGCCAAAAATTATTGGGTAAGCCTAAATCGGGGGTGGAAACTTTTTAAAAAAACACCCTGTATACCTATTTAGTTCTTTTAGTTTATCTTAGTTGGTGTAATGTGTATGTGTGTCAGCACTGTTATATATTGAAGTTCGACGCATAATAAGATTATGTCATGTCAATTTGGCAGATACACTAGCTTGCAAGCACTTACTTAAAAAAAAATATACTGCTAAAGAGAGACGTACGACATGCCTAAACACGGACGCCGCCATTTTTATTTTACACTAGTATATAGTCCACACTATGCACTTGTGTGTACTAATGGTTGCCTACACGTCAAATGATTAAGGATAATTTAACCAATTAACATTTTAAAAATAATAATTATAAAAATAAAATACAGTGTTAAGAACATAATGTATTTATTTATACTATACTATGAGTTTAAAATTGCCACATGTCTTTACAAAACAAGACATTATAAAATAAAACAAGAACTAAATAGTTTCTAAATAAAATGTTTCCACAATATAACTAAAACCAAACAATTAACATACTTTAAACATACAACAAAATACAAACTAATTACAACGACACAACCACTACAAAGTATGCAACATACTATTCATTTAAATATTGAACTGTTTATATCAGTGTTGCCAATTTTTGGGTATTTTCCTGTTTTGTGGGTATTCTTGCGGGTATTTAAATTTTGCGGGTAAAATTCTAGTATTTCCTTCCATCTTCATTTCATGTAAATTATTCACTGTTTTGATGTTATGTGGGAGTGAGGCAATTTCTACTAAACGTAAAAATTACCGCTACAGCTATCTTGTTTCTCAAAAAATAAATAAAAATAGTAATTGGTTTGCATTGAACACACTTGGCAACACTTCCACATAATTCACGTCAAATGTCAAAGTCAAATGGTAAAATAGAAACGCTGTGGCTACCCGTAAGGTAACCAGACGAATATTATTCGAAAGGCAATGACGTCACTCGTGTTATATTTTATTAAAAGAAGTCTTAATCTGGCCTGTGTATTTAAAAAAATATATAAAAAAATTATTTATTTTATTAAAAGAATTTAACAATCTAAATCTACCCTGGGTATTAAAAAAAAATATATATAAAAATATTTATTTTATTAAAAGAATCTAACAATCTAAATCTATTTATATATTAAAAAAAATATACAAATATTTATTTTATTAAATGATTCTAACAATCTATATCTACACTGTGTATTAAAAAAATAAAAAAAATATTTTCTCGGGAATCGAACCGGGAACTTACTTCTATGTGTAAAGCATGCACGGATTCGTTGTACCACACTGTTCACATTGATAAATAATCAACATTTCAAGTTAACGTACAAAACTATAACACGAATGACGTCATTGCCTTTCGAATAATATTCGTCTAGTTACCTTACGGGTAGCCACAGCGAAATAGAAAATAGCCCTTGCAGCTGAGGCCTAAAAAAAGAAAAGAATATTATTCATTCTCTTGTTTGTGTTGCATTTTGCATTTGCATGTTGCAATTTGTATTGTAATCTGTTGTATACAGTTAAAAAAAAAACGTTAAAACTAACTGACAAACACTTCAAATTGTAAGTGGGAATAATACGGGTATTTTGGAATTTCACGCGTGTAAAATTGGGTATTTTGGGGCAAAGTTGCGGGTATTTTACTGATTTGTCATTGGCAACACTGGTTTATATTTTAACACAAAAATCTTAACGATTAGATTTCGGCACAACAAAGTACCGAGTACAACCAACTAAGAAGTTGAAATAAAAATGGCGGTAATTCTATCTCCTTTTATTATGAACGCAAAGCAGATGCGCAATGATACCTGGCGCACCCTTGCTTGCAAGCCATTAAACAAGAAAAGAAGAAAATGTTATGTCAATGTATGACTTTTATTTTAAACTCGCTTATTAAAAAAGTTAATAATATAATCGAGTTTACCTGTACTTCGTTTATTTCTCACCATTGTGCCCTGTAACTACAATTATACTACATCTTATACCGTTTTAGAGGTATTATCGTTTGAAGTTTCTTGAAAAAAACCCGCTTTTTATTTACAGAAACCGTTTTTCATTAATATAAGAGTCGTTAGGTCAAAGTCATTCGATTTCTGCTAATTCAGCGACAAAAATAACATTTTTTAAAATTATTGTATCCCCAAAAAATATTTTACTCTTTTTATTTCACATGTTGGTAAGAGATAAACACTACATGAGTTGTCAGCCAGAGAATGTCGCTTTAGTTATATTGACAAGTTGTCATTTGGTTTTTTTTGTTATATTGACATGTTGTCATATTGGGTTTATTACGTTATAAAAATCTGTCAATCATTTCATTTGTCAATTATTTTACCTTTCAAATTCAGATTGAGAATTGACGTTTTAAGTGTATACAAATAGCATGATTATTACCTTGTCTCAGTTGCCGTGGGAGACCGTTGATATTCTTTTTCAGAAATAATCTAGAACACGAGGGAAGCAAAAAGAACAAAAGAAGAAGAAACAAAATATTATTATTATTATCAACTTTTAATATAGACACACGATACGATAACATGTTATTTAAAAAAATACCTTTCTATAAAAATCTTTACAAGAAAGAAGTTTTAATTAATGAGTTTCCCTGCGTAAGCAACATAATCGTAACACAAAATATGTAACAGTGCTACGATATCACAAACCAAAAGGGCCCCTCAAATGACATCGATCTTTGCTCTTTTCGATATCTCTTACCGTTCTCGATGTTTGTATATAATAATGTGATTCATAGCGACATCTATATTGTATGATGTGAACTGAACATGAATCGCTTGACTTTACTGTAGTTACATTTATTTGATGTATTTTAAAATAGAGGGCAACACTCGTTGATGGGCATTTAACTTATGTTGGGCGAGTTCGGGTTGACGCTCGAATCGATCAGAGCATGTTATTTTACGTTTTAGGCTGGCGTTACATGCATCCGTAAAGCCGGAGTCTCATATACGTCCGTTTTCCGACCGTCTGATGGTACGACGGAGCTCCTATTGGTTGGAAAATTTCCCGCCTTTTTTTATCCGAATATTTTTAACTTTTTTCCGACGTCGGACAAAGTTAAACTAATTTTAACTTTTTCCGTTTTCGGATCGTTTTTAACCTCACTTTTTAACTGTGTGACTGGTGAAAAGTAAACAAAACAAAATAATAAACTAATAAAAATAATTATTCGGTTTGCATTTTAACATTCGTCGATAATGGAACTCCAAATTCAAATAAAGCATCGAATCAATAATATCTTGCTTTTGTCGCTTTTGTGGACAAATAAAAATAAAAGTAAAAACAGAAAAAAAAACAAAAAGATTTTGGGTCAGGGATTTGGTTAAACATCGAAAAACTTTCCACAACTTGTTACAAGAAATGAAACTGACAGATCACGAGATGTATTATAACTACCTAACAATGTCTAGCAATACATTCCAAAATTTGCTAAAAATCATTGGTCCTAGATTAAATAAGATATATTGTGAACGTGATTACAATTACAACCAAATAAATAAATTATTGTGTGTATTATAACCTCAAATACAACTGTCAATTGGGTCCCTTTTCGGATACGATTTTCGGATAAATGAGACTTGGATTTTATTTTTATCCGAAATTCAGTTTTTATCGGATATCGGATCTTGATTTACATTAATCCCATAGTCGTATCCGAACTCTAACCTAGAATTTCCTGAATTCCAATTAACTTCTAACCTACAAACTACAAATACAAAACCCTTGGTTGAGTTGGTTGCTCTCTTTATCCATTGAATATTGAATTTAACATGTATTCGCAGTCAGCAGAGTTAGTTGAACACGACAATGGTTCATCGGTATTGATAAGTAAAGAAAATTAAAAAAGAAATATAATAAATAATAATAAAACATTGTTGATATTACGTTTTCTTTGCCTTTGGTGTGAGAATGTGAGATATACTTGTGCAAATTCATAGTTTTTCTAGAATCGGTAACTATACATACATAAAATGCAAAAAAGTGAGGTTAAGGTTTATCCGACATCGGAAGAAATAGAAAATATTTTAACTCTGTATGCTATCATATCAAAGTTGAAAACCATCGGAAGTAAAATGACATAGGGTTAATTTCGGATCATCGTATCATCGGATAACGGATGCATGTAACTCCAACGTTAATCGAAACTCTGAGTTTAACTGTTTGCTTTCGAGTCGTCACAGAACGAGTAATCCGAGTACGCTCTGTTTTCTCCGAATTAAAAGATGGATGTGGTAGAGATGTGACGCGAATTGACACTGAACCTTAACCTCACTTTTTGAATTAATTTGTTATTATCATGACGCATCATTTCCCCAAAATTTATAATTTCGTTTTTATTAGCAAAGTTTTCTTTTACTATTTACTATGGATACGGTAGTCTCCATTACAAATGGCCAATGTGGTTCTTCATACATAACTGGACCATTAACGGATATTCAAAACCATTTTTTATTAGAACATGTTGATTCAAAAGAGCAAGCTGAAACCATACTCTCTGCTGAAACTTTTGTATCAAATTCAGAATTTGGAAAAGGCAATTATTATATTTGAAAGATATAAAACAGAGGCAAGTAATTAAAATTAGTAATTGCTTTTCCAAAGTTGTTTCTGGGTATCCAGAGAGTTTTATGATCGCATTAGGCATGTTCTGCAATTTTAACACAACATTTTCAACTGTTGTCGAGTTAAGGCGAAAATTGCTGATCAGTAAAATTTTTACTAGTTTTTTCAACAGAATTGCAAATTTTGATAGTAATTTCTGGTTCTTCTTCATCACTATCATCATGAAAAACATATTTACCGCAAATGTATGGAAAGAAGTCTGTTTATGTTCATTTTTAATAATAAAAATATAAATAGTTTTTCGAGGTTATAAATTGTTTCTCTTGAGCGTACGGGCGTTCTGCTTTAACTCTGTTATGACTTCACGTTCCATTTATCTACATTGCTCGCTCTACCGAGTGTCAACCCGAACTCACCAGTTATGTCAGATGTTATATACCGTAAGTGCGTTCGGTAATGTAATCAGAGATGCGACGGATTATTTATCACGTGACTATAGATTAGACGGAGTAAGTTGCAATAAACAAACGGTTACGTATGTCAAACTAAAAACTGTCAATTTACTCGACATTTTGGTTGAAATGTTTTGATTTATGTTGTGAAAGTAGTCTTGGGCCGGTTTCGTTTTACTTCGAGCTCGTTACTTAGCCCGAGGAGTAGTGAGAAGGTTCGCAATACAATTTTTGTGTTATGCCTCTGGGTTCGTAATTTTTCGTTGTACATTTTAGTTTAGATAACAGTTTTCTATCATATAAATAGTTTTTGCTATTTCCTACTTACTTTAATGTACCACTATTTCCTTGTAACCTTCTCTTGTGGATATAGTAATTTTTTGTTGTCTCATTTTTAAATAATATTAATGAAATATCAAAAATAATAAAGAACTTAAGTTTAACCTCACAAATTTGAATGAATCACTCTGCGCGATGAAAATTATCTGAGCAAAAAGATTATCATCCGATCGTTCAGACTGTAACTGCCCAATGATCGAAATTTACTTCCCCTACATCGAGATGTCATAAACAAACGATTTTATTGGCTCCGAGCAATCTGTATGTAATTGCTGAACTCACTTCATATAGATATCTAAGTACGTGTTGTTGCCTGCCAATATTTGTACATGTTTAGTGATACCACCTATGGTAATCTCAATCCTCATTGGTTAACACTATACAATAATCAAAGACTCTTCGTTAACACATTCGATAAGACTCGCCGTTACCGCATGCTAATAATTTCTAGCTTGGGGATGTTTAACGTCTCTGAGCGTGATATAATGGCGAATTATATAATTTATATTAAAAATGTATTATACGATTGTATTTTTGGGGTGAACCCAAACGTTGCAGACTGCATTTAACGGTAAAAGCGGTATTCCAACATCTCTTTCTCTTGAAAAATAATTAATCAACTTCAAAATTAAATTTTGCTCTTTCTCATTATACCTGGAAGGTATTTTGATATACGCTAACCAAATTTAGCGTTAACATTAGCGTTAGCGAGTGAGGTGCTAAAACTCGTTAATATAAAGTTAATTGAACTGTCAAAAGTAATAAATAACATTTACGTCGATATTAGTTAAGAAATACATAAATGACGGCATAATTTCGTCTCATCCATTTCATGATTAAGAGATCAAGTTGGACGATGTATGACGTAACGGCAGACAAACTATATCTTGTATTCTCGTGTTATGATTGTATTTATACTTCTTTGTACTGATATAAAAAAAAACCATTTTTGCAACCAGAAACCAAACAAGATATTAGCGTTTTTTTTTTTGGTAAAACCGCTTTTATTCACAGAAAACGTTTTTTATTAACATTATAAGTCATTTTAGAAAAAATTGTATTTTTGTCAAAATATTTATAATAATTTGACAGAAAATGGCCATTATCGTGCACGGAATTTAATAGTGATTGGTTGAACTTACGTTGTAACATTATTTTCATAGATGGAGCTTTGTGGCGCATTCCGAAATAACCGAACAAAAGATATCCGGCTACCTCATATTGCAAACTATAATAAGGTATAATTCAAAAATCAAAAACAAAAAAAATAAGTTTTAGAAACTTTACAGTCTGACCATTACCATACATTTTTCATCCTTATAGGAATCATCAGTGGTACTTTGTCGGAATTTATTGTTTCAAAAACATACTCTGTACATCCCAAGTATTTCTATGTAGTACAACACTGATAGATAGTCACGACATCTAACGTAGGTTGATGAGTACCAACCAGACAACTCTTTAGTACTTTGCGACAAGACGTCCATTTTATGTCCATTTTAAGTTCAAACGTCCAATGCTATTGAATATAAGTCCATTTTTTAGGGATTTTTAAGAATTTTAAACTATTTTTAGTGATTTTATTGTTTTTTAAGGATTGTCTTAGGACCCTTAAGAATTGCTTAAGATTTTTAAGTAGTTTTAAGTATTTTTACGGGTTTTTAGGGTTTTTTAAGGATTTTAAAGGATTTTTAATGATTTTTAGGCATTTTTGGGATTTTTAAGAATTTTCAAGGACTTTTAAGGATTTTTAGGGATTTTTAAGAATTAACTATTTTTAGTGATGTTTTTTAATGATTGTTTTAGGATCTTTGATATTTTTTTAAAATTTCTACGGGATTTTATTGTTTTTTTAAGGATTTCTTAATGATTTTTTAAGGATATTTTAAGGATTCTAAAGTATTTTTAAGAATTTCTAAGATTTTCTTAAGATTTTTAACGATTTTTAAATTTATTTCAGACTTTTAACGGGTTTTAAAGATTTTTAAGGATTTTAAAGGATTTTTAATGACTTTTAAAGATTTTTGGGAATTGCTTAAGATTTTTATGTAATTTTAAGTATTTTTTAGTGTTTTTCGGGATTTTTTAGGATTTTTTTAGGATACTTTAAGAATTACTATGGTTTTAAGGATTTTAAAGGATTTTTAATGATTTTTAAGCATATTTGCGATTTTTAAGGATTTTCAAGGGCTTTTACAGATTTTTAGGGATTTTTAAGAATCTTAAACCATTTTTAGTGATTTTAATGTTTTTTAAGGATTATCTTAGGATCCCTAAGAATTTCTTAAGATTTTTAATTAATTTTTTAAGTATTTTTACGGGTTTCTAGGGTTTTTTAAGAATTTTTTCAGGATTTTTTAAAGATTTTTTAAGGATTTCAAAGTATTTTTAAGAATTTCTTAAGATCTTTAACGATTTTTAAATTTTCTTCAGAATTTTAAGGGGTTGTTAAAGATTTTTAATGTTTTTTTTAAGGATGTTAAGGATTTTTAATGATTTTTAAGCATTTTTCGGATTTTTAAAGACTTTTAAGGATTTTTAGGGATTTTTTAAGAATTAACTATTTTTAGTGATTTGAGATTTCTAAGTAATTTTAAGTATTTTTACGGGTTTTTATTATTTTTTTAAGGATTTCTTTATGATTTTTAAGGATATTTTAAGGATTTTAAAGTATTTTTAAGATTTTCTTAAGATTTTTAACGATTTTTAATTTTTTTTTTTGGAATTTTAAGGGGTTTTTATAAAGCTTTTTAAGGATTTTAAAGGATTTTTAATGACTTTTAAGGATTTTTGGGATTTTTAAGGATTTTCAAGTACATTTAAGGAATAAGGAATTTTATTGATTTTTAAGAATTTTAAACAATTTTTAGGGATTTTAATGTTTTTTAACGATTATTTTAGGATCTTTACGAATTGATTAAGATTTTTAAGTAATTTAAGTATTTAAGGATTTTTCAGGATTTTTTAAAGATATTTTAAGGATTTCAAAGTATTTTTAAGAATTTCTAAGATTTTCTTAAGATCTATAACGATTTTTAAATTTTCTTCAGAATTTTAAGGGGTTTTTAAAGATTTTTAATGTTTTTTAAGGATTTTAAAGGATTTTTAATGACTTTTAAGCATTTTTGGGATTTTCAAGGACTTTTAAAGATTCTTAGGGATTTTTAAGAATTTCTAAGATTTTCTTAAGATTGTTAACGATTTTTAAATTTTTTTCAAAATTTTAAGGGGTTTTTAAAGATTTTAAAGGATTTTTAATGACTTTTAAGGATTTTTGGGATTTTTAAGGATTCTCAAGGACATTTAAGGATTTTTAGGGATTTTTAAGACTTTCAAACTATCCTTAGGGATTTTTAAGGATTTTTAAATTTTTTAAGAACTGTTAGGGATTTTTAAAGATTTTTAATAATTTTTAAGGGTTTTTAAGGATTTTTAAGGATGGTGTGGTTACATATTTCTTCTTTTTTATTGTACTATATTGTTCTCCAATGTACTATCATAATTTAAGTGCCCGTACTATAACAGCTTCCAATACAGTTGGCAACGTTGCCAGGGATCTCGCGTGGTAGTAGTGAGTCACGTACATTCCGTCAGACACAGGGCCGGCCTCATTCCTCGTTACATTATTAAGCGAAGGGGTTAAATGCATTCTTCGCATAACTAAAGACAAACAAATAATTTTAACAAGTGTAACACTAGTTTCGTTTCGTTAATAAATATGGACAAAATTAAGTGTGAAGAATATCTTATTAATTTTAGAGAAAAAAATATTGACTAAATAATGGAAAACGGTCATTTTGTAGCATACTATTTGTTGTATTTTTAGGAAAATAAAATTAACCGAAATTATAATTGTTTCTTAGTATAATTTAATGCGAACATTTTCTTACATAACAGACATAAAATCAAAAAACTTAATCTTAAAATTGGCGATAATTTGTATTGAGTCTATTTTTTTAGATTAAAACTACGTCTTTATATTAAGCGTGGCGATAATTGTTACTCATTGTTTTTTTTTTAATTAAAACTACGTCTTCAAATTAATCAACACTGCTCTTGCGCGGTTTATTTATTGTAGGTATAAGATTCTAATAAAAACAAAAAATACCATGTGTGCTTCATTAGTATAAAGTTAAACGATCTCTTTAATTGATTTTTTATTTTTTTATTGTATTTTTGTAAACCGAGTAGGTTTTTGTTCAAGATGAGTTTAAATAAGGAATTCTTAGGGAAAAAATATAAGTGCAAACCAGATAAAAATGAAAACTATGAAAATTATTTGACAGAATTGGGTAGGTATAATTTTTATTATGTTTACCGGTAAAAAAGTTAAAAAATTGCAATGACGTTTGAAAAATTATTATTGTGCATTTTGACTTTTAGGCAACAACAAAAAAGGATTTTTAATTTTCTACAAGAAATAAAGAATGTTATAAATATAAATGTTTAGTGTGTAAGGAAGAATGTACAATAATAATAATAAGTAAATAATAGCTAAACGAATAATTAACAAATAAATAATTATGTAAAACACAATTTTAATAAAATAAAGGTAAGAAAATAATAATAATTTTTTGGCGTTTATTGCAATTTTTTTTTGAATTCTTAATCTAACAATTTTTTATTTCTTGTCTCAAAACTTTAGTTAGAATATTTTTTAAGGTTTTTTGTATTTACATTTTCAATATTTTTTGGAAGAAACATAAAACTTGGACCTGAGTAGGATAATATAAGTATAAAATGCAATTTGTTTTGAAAGATTATTTTAAAATATTTTTAACATAAAAAACAGATTATTTATTTCTAAAATACAGAAATATAGTTTTGTTTCCAGTTTTTCAAATTTTAACCTTGTAAATTTGTTATTTCCTTCTTCCTTTAATTTGTAATGGGTATTACACTCATTTTGATTTTTAAATAAGATAATTATTGTTTTAAACCTTTAACTGCGGGCAAAACATCGGCAGAAAAAAAATTAAAATTTATACTATAAGATTAGTTGAATTTTTAGTAAATTTAAATAAAACATCAATAAACTTGATTCTAATAATTTTCAAAAAAAAATTATTGTAAGAAATTCAAATTTTTAAAAATTTATCAAAAAATTAGGAAATTAAAAAATAAATAAAAATATCTAGAAATTCAAAAATTTCGAGGTCAAAAATATATCGAAAATTTCAAAATGTATTAAAAATTTCTAAAATTTTGAAAATTGCAAAAAAATCAAAATTTTTAAGAATTTTAATAATTCCAAAATGTCAAAAATATATCAAAAATTTTAAAAATATATTAAAAATTTCAAAAAATGTTAAAAAATTATTACTTGAAATTTGATAAAATTGCAAAAATTTAAGTATTAAGAACTTATTTGTCAAACATTTAAACAAAATCAAAAACTAGAAAAAAATGAAATGTAAGAAATTCAAGTTTCGAAAATATATCAAAAATTTCAAAAAATATTAAAAAAGTTATTAAATTCAAAAGTTTCGAGAAAATTAAGAACTTCAAAAATTTTGGAAAATATATCAATAATTTAAAAAAATTAATAAAAAATTTAAAAATATTTTAAAATCAAAAAAAAAGTGTTCAAAATTTAAAAATATCAAAACTATATGTAAAATTGTAAAATATATTAAAATTTTCAAAAAAATAATGTTAAAAATTTAAAAATATCAAAAATATATTAAAAATTTCAAATAATATTAAAAATTTCAAAAAAATGAATAAATAAAATTAGAAATTTTCTAAAATTGCAAAAATTTCAAATTTTTAAAAAATATTAAGGACTTTTTTACCAAACATTTAAAAAAAACGAAAACTAAAAAAAATTTTAATGTAAGAAATTCAAAAATTTCGAAAATATATCAAAAATTTCAAAAAATATTTTAAAAATTTAGAAAAATAATGTATAAAATTTAAAAATATCAAATATATATCGAAAATTTCAAAAATACATAAAAAATTTAAAAAAATATTAAAAAAATTATTAAATTCAAAAGTTTCGAGAAAATTAAGAACTTCAAAATTTTTGAAAATATATCAAAAATTTAAAAAAATTAATAAAAAATTTAAAAAATATTTTTAAAAATTTCAAAAAAAAAATGTTCAAAATTTAAAAATATCAAAACTATATCCAAAATTTTAAAATCTATTAAAATTTTCAAAAAAATATTGTTAAAAATTTAAAAATATCAAAAATATATTAAAAATTTCATATATTAAAAATTTTCTAAAATTGAAAAAATTTCAAATTTTTTATAAATATCAAGAACTTGTTTACCAAACATTTAAAAAAAAATCAATAACTAAAAAAAAAGTAAAAACATTCAAAAATACACCGAAAATTTCAAAAATATATTAAAAATCTCAAAAAACAGTAAAAAAATTATTTAAAATTTAAAAAAATCCGATAATTTAAAAAAATTCAAGAATTTGAAAAAATTTCTAAAATGGTAAAATTTGAATGAATTTGTAAAATATGTAAAAATTTGTAAAATATGTAAAAATATAAAAATTTGTAAAATTTATAAAAAATCGTAAAATTTATAAAAATTTGTAAAATTTATAAAAATTTCTAATGTTTATAAAAATTTGTTAATTTTTTAAAGATTTGTAAAATTTATAGAGAAATAACAACAATCATTTACATATGGCAGTTAAAGGGTGAATAATTTTTATATACTTAAGTTATTTTCAAAAAATTGTATATAATATATATGCTAATAGTATATAATGTAATGATAGCCACACGTAATAGTCATTATCGAGTAAAAAATCAGTATTAGTTAAATCATTTCTATTTCTATTTTATAAAACATAAGTCAAGATCCAAGTAAAAAAATAATAACACCTAATTTATTTATCGACTATATCTGCGATATTGTGAAAATCGTAGATTGTCTTATCGTTGACCTTTCGATAATCAATAACGATTATAAATTTGTACAAAATTAAACCAACCATGGGGCAGAACCGAGTTGTATGCCTTTTAATCCGTACTATCTAAAATCCAAAAAGGGACAGTATGAGATGGATGCGTTATACTTTCTGATATAGAATTGAATTTAAATCCATACAAATATCCGTGATATGTCCAGGAATATGAAGAAAACACAGAAAAATATCAAAAAACATTTATTTACAAAATTTATGTATATCCATACATTACAACTTGATTAATTTTATGTAAAATTGATTAATTTTAAAATAATTAGACACGTGTGGAACGAATTCAAATTTTGTTATTTTATTTTTAGAAAGTTCATTCATTTTTAGATCTTCTTCTTAAAATATTTCTATCATAAATTTTGCTTATGATATTATTTTTTGGTCAAACTTTTTTTTTCGCCTCTGAAAAATATAAACGAGGTGTCATTCGATCTGGAAAAACGTGTAGATGATTTTTGAAAAAAATCAAGAGCCGCTTGCAAAAATTGCAAAAGTTATAAACAATTAAGGTAATTGAGGGGAAGATGCCACACATTATTTTGGCTCAATGTTAAAAAACAACTAACAGGAATAAAAATCTACAAAATTAACTTTATATTGTCAAAACATTAAACAGCCCGGGTAAGATACCAAAATGCGGTGGGGTAATATGGCCAATGATATTCTTATGTACAATCGTCACAACAATCTTCTTTAGTTGTACATATTTCATGTAGCCATTTTTTGCACCGAACGCAATCAACTTTAGGGCCTTTTGTATCAAAATAAAAACCTCCACATACACAGCAATATTCATCGTCGTTATCGCTACATTCATCAGGGGTATGACCTAAAACAGGATCGGACATGTCAGTATCACTGCTGCTTTCCATTGTTCTGATTTTCTTCTGGGGTTGTTTACATTTTTTATTGAGCAGGGCTTTCTGACGTTTAGTTTTCCTGTCTTCAGGAGACTTAACAGTTGAGCATGATGGTCCAGCTTCTTCTGGTCCAGCTTCTTCTTCCTCTACATCTTCCTCTTCCGGATATTTCTCGGGAATTTTCTTCTCTTTTTTCTTAAAACTGCCTTTCTTCTCTCTCTCCTTTTTTCGTTCTAGTTTTTCCCTTTCTTTCTCAAGCTTGGCTTCTAACTTCTGCCGTTTCATTTGCCGAACCTCGGGAGATGTTATTATTTCAGCGTGCCGTTTCCTCGGATTCTTTTTTTTAGAGGCCAATATAATAGGAATTGGTTGAAGATCTTCAAATAATTGCGGCGAGTTAGCTTCTTCTGAATGTTCATCATCTCTCACAGGTTCTCGTGCTTCTTCCTGCGCTTCAGCTTGTCTTTCTGCTTCATACAGTAAATGCATAATCGGGAACTTGGTCAGGATTGTAAGGACATATTCCACATGCTCTAAATCCAGAAACTGCATTCTGATTCGTTGCAGATAGCGTCCAAGCTTCGTTGAGAAGCGCTCCAAATTGATACCTGGTTATTTTTCGCCCTGGATGATTTCTTAACTAGTTAGTTATTCCAGTAAGCTTTTAGGGGTTTGAAGAACGATCTATTGAGTGGCTGGAGCCAGTAAGTTGTGTGACACAATAAAATAATATCATTCTCTGCAACATAATCTAGAACAGTAACATCATTACAATGTGAGGCATGACCATCTAGAATAAAAAGGACCGGCCCAGGCTCCTTTCTAGGTATAAAATGGTCTCTAATCCATGAAAGAAATATTTTTGTTTTAACATAAGCCGACTCTGGGGACATAACCAAGACAGATCCTGGTGGCATTCCATCTTCAATCTCCTGTTTCTTGTTTTTCGCCTTAAAAATTACGTACGGGGGAAGATAATTTCCTTCGAAAACTTATCACACTTATAGTATCTCCCTTTTCAGCACTTGTCACCGTGTGAACATCTTTTGCTCCCCTCGTGGCGATCACTTTTCCTGGTTTTGGATTCAGTTGCAACCCAGTCTCGTCCATGTTGAAGATCTTTCGAGGCTGACCCAAAAAATTATGTTCTGTCAAAGTCTGTAATAATAACTCAAAATACGGATCAACCTCCTCGTGGCACATGCCCAACGATCTCGCTGCTGATCGACCTTGGGAAGTACGCATTCTTAATTCCGGATTTCTTTTCAGAAATGAAGAAAACCAGTCGTACCCAGCTAGCTCCTTTTCTCTGTTGAATCTGTATGTTATTGCATTTTTTTCCACAAATGTATATGCTAAGTGTCGAATATCTTTACACTGAAGTGCATATCCTGCTTTTTCCATTTTCTGAATGTAGCTAACAAGTTTTGCCTTATTTTCTGCGCCAAGCGAAGCTGACAGTCCTAAACTGCCTTTTTGCAGGTTGCCAGCCTTCACTCTTCTGAACAGTGTTCTTAAGGGAATATTGAACTCTTTGGATATAGAATTAGCACTATATCTTCCCTCTTACAGAAGTTCTTCTTGGGACCATTGGCCCCTATTTGTTTTGCAAGTGTAGTTACGAGGCATGTTACAAAGTTCTGTAAAAGAAACAACTAGTTACTTACATAAAATACCAACATGCCTTCTAAACAAACTGTTAAGACTATCAAATCATTAAATAAAACCAATATAAATTCTTTAGTTTTTGTACGGCATATTACCCCTAATTTTTGAGGCAAGTTACCCCAACATGTTGGGTAAAATGCCAAACCGAATAAAAATTCGAAATTACCGCCAACTTATTCGAATCACTCATTGGAGGATGCAGTAGTTTGTCGTTTATTACCTGCCAAAAATCCTAATATTCAATAACCGTCCAATATTATACCAAATACCGCATGCAGTTATAAAGTTTTGCGATGAGAAAAACCTTTTTTACCATATAATTTCCAAAAAAAAAACGTTAAATTCGCCCTGCGGAGCACATGCACGACAGCCATATTCATTTTAAAACTGAATTATCATCCTACTAGAGCCATCTATTGACTATGGTTCGAATTAGCCAGCACAGGCATCTTCCCTCAAATTACCTTAACTGAAAAAAATGGGGTTTGGTTTTTTGCAAATATCTTAAGAAATATTTGGCATTTTTCATATTTAAAAAAAGAGGAGAAAATTTCCCAAAAAAAATTGTATCTCCCGGAACTGTAGGACCAATATTTATAATTTTCTCAGATGGTTGAAAATACGGCCGAAAACGGGGATTCTGCCTTGCGTAAGCGCTGCCCACCTTTAATGAATAAATCTTATTCAAATTTATTAAATATTAAAATTAGGAATTGAAAAAATTCAGACAGCTACTGGATAGATTTATGAACAAGAATCCGCGGTCAAAAAAATTTTTATCGAGATTTTTCTATTAATTATGCATTACTTAATTAACAATTTTTTCTTACCTGAACATGAACATTGTAAGTGCGATAATGTTAAAAAATTGTATCAGTGCGCGCACATGTTATTTTACGTTTTATGTTTGTGTACCAACCATGTATTAAACACTTGCTTAATAATTTTGGTCTGATGATGGCACTTATAGTTATGCCGAAACTAATTGCCGTTCCCTCCTTTTCTACTTAACTACAATTTTTAAATATAATTTGTGTAGACTTGATTTTAAATTTTATTACCTCATAATATAATTTGTTTTTAGGTGTAAAAACCGGTATTACTCGAAAACTTTTAACTTCCTCTTCAACCGTAATGGATATACAGATGGATGGTAACCAATATGCCATTACTTTAGATTATAAGTTTAGAAAAAACGTTATTAAGTTTAGTCCTGGAATTGAATTTTACTCAGATCTATTTGACCGTAAAGTTCATACTACCGTTACCGTTACTGATAATACTATGCACGAATCTCACGTAGATTCCAATGGAAAAGTAATAACCAAAGATAGGACATTTAAAGGAGATGAAATGAAAGTGGTAAGAAATGTTTTCGTTGAAAATAAAATTTGAAGAAATCGTGTTATTATAATTAGGATTATAAATACATCTAGCCAGACAAAAGACATAAAACCTGCAAATGTATAAACCATCAGAATAAATTTAGTTTGAACTTGCACACGATCCGCATCTTTTTTTATCAATTTGATTTTTATTCATTTTACAAAGAAATTAACTAGCAAATTAATAAAAAACTGTTGATAAAATTAATGAATTCTTAAATTTAAAAAACTATTTTTCAAAAGAATAAAAATTATAGTGTATGTGAAGTTAACCCCCCATTTTTCAAATTTTGATATTTTGAAAGTTGTTCCAAATTGTTCTAGGTTTGTACATTTATTCCTTAAACTTCAATACAAAAGCCAAAAAAAAACATTATTTTTTTTTCGACTTTTTTTTTTGTTGCGGCAGATTGTTTTAGTTGTTCTGAATATTGTTCCAAATTTTCATGTCTTAAAAAAGATTATTTTAAACTCTAAAAAAGTAAGGAAAGTACAAGAGAAATTCTTTATTTCCTGAACATTATTCCAATTTTCATGTCGTAAAATAAATGTTTTTAAGTCCAAATTTAACAATAGTTATTTGTGTAAGTAGTGCAAACAGTGTATATTTGTTACACGTTTGCAGCTCGAGACGAAGTCAAGAGCTGCAACCATGATGAATGCAACAAATATGCATTTTACATTCAAACTTATATCAATTTCTCTTGTACTTTTCTTGCATTTTTAGAGCTTGAAATATTTTTTTAAAACATGATAATTTGGAACAAAGCTAAGAACAAGTAGAACAGTCTAGTACAATAAAAAAAAATCGGCTGTGTCACCCTAGAACTTTCCCGGCTCGACCGTAGAGAATATGTTATTTATTATTATTATTTTAATTACAAAATACTAAGCATTACATTAATTTATGGATTCGGGAAAATTTTTCATACAATAGTTATGGGGAATTTTATATGTGTATTTTTCTCGCCATCTAGCGGCGAAACAATGAGGAATTCGATAAAAAATTAAACATAAAACAAATAAAATTTGATGCTTTACAACTTTGCAGAAGAAAATGTTGCACTAAATGCATTGTTTGTCCTCAAAATCAAGAAAAACTAGAGAAAACCTACATGCACATTTTTTACGCGCCCTGTAGTGGGCGCAACTATTGGAAACTCTGGAAAAAGCTTAAGACAAAAGTTGTAGGGAATTTTATGCTCTAAAACTTTATACTTCAAGATTTTGCACTTAAGTTTATTATTTGTCCTCAAAATCAAGAAAAACTAGAGGAAACATACATGCACAATTTTTTTCCACGCCCTCTAGTGGCGCAACTATTGGAAATTCTGGAAAAAGCTTAAGACAGAAGTTGTAGGGAATTTTATTCGCTAAAACTTCGTACTACAATATTTTGCACTCAAGTGTATTATTTGTAATCAAAATCAAAAAAAACTAGCGAAAACATACATGCACAATTTTTACCTGCCCTCTAGTGGCGCAACTATTGGAAATTCTGGAAAAAGCTTAAAACAAAAGTTGTAGGAAATTATATTCGCTAAAATTTTGTACTACAACATTTTGCACTCAAGTGTATTATTTGTCCTCAAAATCAAGAAAAACTAGAGAAAACGTACATGCACAATTTTTACGCGCCCTCTAGTGGTGCAATTATTGGAAATTCTGGAAAAAGCTTGAGACAAAAGTTGTAGGGAATTTTATACGCTAAAACTTTGTACTATAACATTTTGCACTAAAGTGTATTATTTGTCCTCAAAATCAAGAAAAACTAGAGAAAACATACATGCACAATTTTCACCCGCCCTCTAGTGGCGCAACTATTGAAAATTCTAGAAAAAGCTTGAGACAAAAGTTGTAGGGAATTTTATACGCTAAAACTTTGTATTACAACATTTTGCACCAAAGTGTATTGTTTGTCCTTAAAATCAAGAAAAACTAGAGAAAACATACATGCACAATTTTCACCCGCCCTCTAGTGACGCAACTATTGAAAATTCTGGAAAAAGTTTAAAACAAAACTTGTAGGGAATTTTATGTTCTAAAACATTGTACTACAACATTTTGCACCAAAGTGTATTGTTTGTCCTTAAAATTTAAAAAAAGTAAGAAATTGTTACATGCGTATTTAATCAATGTCGGTCTTGAGGACCTTCTACTGTACCAATTTAAACCAAAAACTAATGGTTGCACTCCAGGCACACACCGACCTTTCATTCCAAATTTCAGCTTGATTGGTCAAACGGTTTGGCAGTTATCGTGGAAGATTACACACAAACACACAGACAGACCATACGCTGGAAATGGTTTCAATCTTCTTAGGGGACCTCAAAATGGATATTTCTATCGATATCTCGATTTTTTTTATGCTCGTTCACCTTACTTTCGCTTTGATGGGTCCGGAAAAGTAAAATCGAAATAAAATAATGGGGGGCTAGCTCTAAAAATGGTTTTTTGAGTTTTTCGGCCTTTGTAGTTAAGTTTAAGGAATAATTTTCTGGAATAATTTCGTACAAACCTTGGAACAACTTTCAAAATATCAAAATTTGAAAAATGGGGCTCTAACTTCACACACACACATACAAAATTATACCCAAAAATTAGTTTTTGTGAAGTGACTTAACCCTCTAGCTGGCACAGCACATCAGTGCGGGTATGTTGTGAACTAAAAATAGAAACAAAACAATACATATCATGGTACGTCCAGACCGTATTTGTTACATCAACAGAGGTTGAAGAATATCGTCAACTGAGAGTTTATCATCAACTCCTGATGATGCTAACATAGTTAGCGAAAACGTAAAGTGATAAAAAAAAGTGTAGTTTTGGTTAGTGGTGACGATATTCTTCAACATTGTTAAAAAAAAAGTGCCAAACTCCCAATACAAATCAATAGAGGTATTAGTGAATGAATTAGACAGTTTCAAGCGGTATAAATTTGATCAGTGGCGTAGCTGTGCAATTAGTAATAAGGTCTTCAGGGACCACTTACCAGTTAGAGAGGTAAAGACGTGGACATGTTTTATAAATTCCAATTATAAAAGTTCATTATTTTAATTTAAATTATTTGTTACAATAATATTTTTGTTTTAGGTCATGACTATTAACGGCGTTACCGCTACCAAAATTTACAAAGTTATAGCTTAATTAAGGAAATATTTTTATGACTAAAATTAGTTTTTTTATGGTAGATGAAAATCTACTGAATTTGTATTAAAAATATATTTAAAATAAAACTAGGTATAGACTATATTAGTTCCAAAGACTTATCAATAAATAATATGTAATTCTAATAAATTAAAATATGTTATTTAAATCCTGTTTAGCTTATTAATTTCATATCAACCAAATAGAGTTCTACTTGACATAGGACTGAAAGCCTTTTTAAATTGCTGGAAGTTTCGAAGATGTAGTTATTTTTTTCTTAATTAAAGCTAAATGCATATAAGTAATTTTTTTTTAAATGTACTAATTAATAAAATAACTATATGACATTTTAACTGCTATAAGTGCTCATTCTCTTCATTGAGACTTATATTTTTAAGATTTTTTTTAACCAAATAAAAAAGTAACATTTAACCCTTTGTTTATTACTTTACACAACACCTTAATAGAAATCGGTATCGACAAATTTGCTTTCCTTATCGAGATATCTCGAATAGAAGTTTCACTTAGTAGGCGGGACCGGGATCCTCGGACCCGAAATTGCTCATCTTCTGATAGAGCCTTTTTTTTTAATAAAAACCGATGGCCGAAAGAATTTTCCGGATCGGCCGTACCGTTCTCGAGTTATCATGCGCACTGACATCCACACATCCACACAGACTTTTTTTTTTCGCGGAAAATCAATTTTTCCACGTTTCATGACTTTTTAAGTCATTTGGACCTAAAAAATTTTTTGAGATTTTTGCACGATTTCAATACTACGGTTTGCCATACTTTCCCACAGGTGAAGTATTGGCGTGCCGTAATAATATTATATTACTAGTAGCGGGAAAGTAAAAATAACGGTTTTCTTATAAAATAATATTATTTAATGTTTATAACAGTTTTCCTATTTTTTTATTATTTTAAATTATTTTTTCTAATTGACTTATAAATTTTAAACAATCCGGATCTGTCTACAAGGTCGCATTCATTTACTATGAAAAATGAGGAAAATAGGGCAAAATGAGGAATTACAAATAGGGACAGACATGGAAAATAAGGAAAAATAAAGAAAAAAGATTGGAAAAAATAAGAAAAAATAGTGTAAAATAAGGAAATGTGGGAAAAATAGTGAAAAATATGAAAATATAGGGGAAAATAAGAAAAAATGGAAAACAGGAAAAAATAGAAAATAATAGCGATAAATAGGGTAAAACAGGAAAGAATAATGAAAAACAGGAAAAATATGAAAATATAGGAAAATAGTGAAAAATTTGAAAAAACAGGAAAAAGCAGTGCAAAATGGGAAAAATTGCGAAAAATGGGGAAAAATTAAGAGATTAATAGAGAAAAATCTGGAAAAAGAGGGGGAAATAAGAAAAAATGGCAAAAATAGATAATAATGACTAATAGAGAAAAGCAGGAAAAAATAATGGAAAACAAAAAATATAGGAAGAAACAGGAAAAAATAGGGGAAAATAGGAAAAATTTTATATAAATAATTGAAGTGATAATTTTCATATACAAAAATATACATCATTTTTATATATGATTTTTATTTAAATAAATACAAAAATTTACTCATTAAATGTTACTTGTAGCGGGAATGTAAAAACAACGGTTTTCTTATAAAATAATATTATTTAATATTTATAACAATTTTCCCATTTTTTTAATTTTATTTTTTCTAATTTACCTATAAATTATAAACAATCCGGACCTGTCTTCAAAGTCGCACTCATTTTACTATGTAGCGTACGCTACTTAGGAATTCAATATGGCGTTCCATTCATCATTTGTTTATCAAAAGGTTGACTCACTAATCAAATCTTTTTCAAGGAAATTTAATTACCAAGTTGGTACAACTGTGTATTAAGTATTAAGTTGGTAGAATTCTACTTTAAATTTTTTTGACAGTTTAGTAACAATTTTCTTAACATGTCCCTGTAGGATATGGAGCGTATAGAAGGAGGGCAATCTCTAATGGACAACACGTTTAAAATGTGGTCAACATTTTATACGCAACTAATGGTACTAAAATAACCGACGTGGCGCTGACGTTCGTATGTTGAAAAACTGTTTGTAGATTGATTAGATCCATAATCTCAAATAACGTTTTTTATTTAATGGAGCCACCCAATTTTTATAAAATACATATCTTTTAAAAGTTTACGTAATGAATTAAAATTATTATTTAAAAAAAATCTAAGGAAATGTCAAAACTGTCATCAACAGTCGATCAACAGCGCCACCAACTGGCTTCCAAAATTTGTTCCCTTTTTCTAACGTTGCGATGTGCCTCCTTCTATACCCTCCATACTGTAGGACTACGACTGATCGGACATCGGACTGATCTGTGTCACTTGTCATCAGTGTCACTATTGAACTTGGTACGTTCCGTAATATACAACATTAGCTGTATTTCTTTTGCACTTGGATCAGTTCAGTTCTAGATCACTTGCTTCACTGTTTTATTTGCAACTGATCTGAATCAAAAATGATTTGGATCACCTGCCCCCTTTCCGACGCTGCACCACCCGCTGAAATGGTTCAAAAGTGATCCGAAGCAGATGGCGGGGTTTTTAAAATTATTTGACAGTAATTACTCATATCCCTTTTGCGTGTTCAAAGCGATAAGAGTTTTAAACTCGTGTTGCTCGGAGTTGCACTGAAAGGAAAGGTTTTTTTTGCGGACTGTCGAGTGTTCCAAGCCTGTATATGTGTGCACATCTCCTAAATAATACTGAATACCGCGGATGAGCCACAATTTGAATAATTTGTTTCATTGTAAAAATGGATCATAAGGACGAATTTATTTTGAATGTAATAAAATAATTTATGTTCTTTTAAAAAAATATAACTTTAATTTAAATTAATTCGGATTTATTTTGCATTACGAGTAAAAAACTTAAAACATAACCTATAAAACAAAAGTTGTGCTTCATACTCCAACGAAATAGGTAGTGCTCGAGAGGTAAGGGGAATGAAGTCATAAGTGCGTAGTGATCCAAGAACAAAAGCAAAAGGAATAGGCGCTGCTTAGAGTCACTCCAATAGACAAAAGGAATACGACTATTAACGGCGTTATAATAACCTAAAAAACGTGGACTTATCAAGAGCAAATTAAAAATCTGGATATTTTAATAAAATGGAAGACGACACTTCGTCTAGTGAGGAAGATAATATGATTTTGGTAAATATTTCGTAAGAAAATATTAAGAATATATATAACGATATATTCTGGAAAGCCCAATAGAATTTTGTACACATATTTTATCATTGCGAGATTTTGACCAAAAATAATACCTCCCCGTTGATTGTCTCTAAAATATATAGTGAATAGGGAAAAATCACGTACCACTAGATGGCACTGCAAAATGACAAAATGTCGAATTGAGGTGTGAACAACAAATATTCCGTCATTTGATATCTTGTAAAAAAATGGTTTTCATGAGGTCGTATTTGGTCTGAAAGTCAAGAAACAAAAGCGGAAGAGTTTTCTCTGAGGTTTCAGTTAATTTTAAATTTTTTACAATTGGATTAAAGAGTTTTAGTATATTGTTACGATAATTTTCCATCTACGGCTTGGGTAAGCGATAATTAAGATTCGCCCTGTATATGACATTATTTAATTTTAATTTATTTAAAATCTCAAACACGCTTCACGATATGGAACAAATTTCAAAATTTTAAAACAATATTTGTTTGAAAACACTTTTTTATTTATGTAAACTGAAGTCATTGCAAGGTGAACAAAGAACCTTAATTTCGCTTGGTCAGGTGGAAGGGGTTTTTTCGGTGGTTAGTTCGAAAGCCGTAGAGATATTTTGGGGATAGTGATATTCGGGACTCGATTAAGAGTAGATGAAAAGTACAAGTGCCTCTCCTGAAAAGACGATTGTCCTCAGCAATAATGTGTATGATAGTGTAAGTATAAAATTTGTATAACTATTTTGGCAAAGTTGGTATTTTTATTTAATAAATTTGTTACGTTTATGTTAAACTAGTTTGTTTTAATTTCTGGTAACCCTACGTTATTGAGGTATATTGGAAGCTACACCCCAGGGTAAATTTTAAATATTAATATTTCAAGATTTTTAGTACTTTTTGAGTCATCCAAAATACCTCGTAACAATATTGTCGCAGATGGTATGATTTATATGTATATGTATATTGATAAAACAATTCTTCACAAAATATCATCCAAATATATGAATTTCAATGCATAAATGGCTTAAAATAACATAAAAGTGCACTTTCTGCAACTGGTTTATTGTTCACACCTCGAGTCGTTCAAACGGTCAAAGATAGATGACGTCCACTCTGATTTTTCCTCAGAGTAAATATATATAGAGAGGGCATTCTATCCTTTTTTATTATGCCAACATCTAGTTAACTTTTGTTGACATCGTCCTCTAGAAATTCCATAAGCGTACTTTCAAGCAGGATAATTTAAAATCATACATTAAATAGTTTACAGTTTGAGAATTGATTTGTGTTATTTTTTAGTGTTATAGGTTGTACTAAATATTTTTGTAAACATTTTGAACTATTTTAAGTGATTTTCTTGAGAGGTTGTTAACCATGAGAAAGAAATGTGAAAAATATGTGGTGCTTTTCTCAAGCCATTAGATAATCAATCTTACACTTCACAAGTAAGTTAGGAAAGTAGTTTTTGAATAATTTAAAATATAATACAAGTTGATAAGATTTGATAATTTTTTATTTTGCTTCCTTTCTTTTTTATGTTATATACCATTCACATTTTTTTATGTTATTCGCATTTAGGTACTCCTTACTGTAAACAAGGTTTTAGAAGCAATAAAAAATATTTATTTGATTCCAAAATTAAATGCGTACATTTAATATAAATTTACAAGCATTTGCTATGTTTTAATGTTAATATTTATCAGTATTACAGAAAATACAACTTTATCGAAATTATATAACTTCTCACGACATATTTAATTCAAATGTGATATATTAATAACATTAAAATACCCAATTTTAATTTTCTATTTTTTTGCTAAAATAAATAAAAAGTTATAATTCTTCGCGTCGCCACTGTCTAATACATCACGTCAATTTTTATTGTTGATTTCGTCCTCTGCACGAGATTTTTCTGCGCGTCTCACGTCCCTCGCCCACAAACTTTGCCGAGAGAGAGGGCTAGATGTTGGCTTAAATTTTGTAAACGACATTAGATATACAGGGGCATATCTAGTAGTTACTTTATCTGAGGATTTTTCCATAGTAGAGATGTTCGATACTCTGAAAAGTATCGATACTCAGTATCGATACGTATCGAATGTTCCATATCGATACGATACAATATCGGTCTCCAAAGTATCGATACGTTTCAATATCGGTGTCCAAAGTATCAATACTTAAAATATCAAATGATGGAGGTTCGATAGAAAATTTGAAACGTTGGAAAATATTAAATGATTTGTTTTATGAATGATTTTATTTACAGAGTATATTTTTACTTTACAAAAAACTTATGAATTAGTGTATTTAATGCGTACCTAACTAAATACTGACTGAATGGTGATCAATGATATCAAAACTCAGCCAAATTCGGAATATAGAAAGATTTATATATAAAACAAAAAATAAAATTAATAATCTTTCGTAAGCAATAAAATCACTGTAGCTGTAGCCAGACGAATATTATTTTATCAAAAGAAATCTTGACTATCTAAAGCTAGCCTGTGTATATAAAAAAAATAATTATTTTATTAAAAGAAGTCTTGACTATCTAAATCTACTCTGTGTATTAAAAAAAAATATTTCCTCGGGAATCGAACCAGGAACTTCTATACTCCTCACAATGATAAATAATGAAATTTTCAAGTTAACTAGTGGCTGTCTGGCAACTATGACGTCATTGCCCTTCAAATAATATTCGCCTGGCTTATCTTACGGCTAGCCACAGCGCAATAAAATAGCCTTGGGAAACTCAGTTTCAGTTTATTTTGGATTTGGATATTCCGCCTATCGGTAAATCTACCGATGAAAAATGTCAACACTACAGAAACCTGTTTAATTTAAACCTAATGGTTTCTAGTTAGCCAAGAAATGTATTATCAACCACCAACATTACATTTTTCATGAAAATAGTGTTGCATAAGAACAAGAATAGCTGTTTTAATTTTCGATACGATATTACGTATTTGTGTATCGATACCCTGTATTGATACAGCTAAAAATATCGATACAAAATATCGAGTATCGACAATCAAAGTATCGATACTCTACAGTATCAATATGTATCGAACGTCTCTATTCCATAGTGAAGACCATAAAAAAGAGAAGAAGATGATGAATTTTTTTTAATTACATTTTAATAATTATAAATAATAAGAATCAAGTTTTACCATAAGCATATTCTTACTATTGTGCCCTGTAACTAAAATTATCCAACATAATCTGTATATATAGAATGGGTGTTAGGTTATGTTTTGGATTTTAATTTTTTTCGCAATAATTGTTGTTATATAGATAAGTTCCAAACTAGTTTATAAAAATGGGGCCAACGATTTTATATTCGTTTTGGAGAAGTTCTTGTACTTGGAGAGTAAGAATTGCATTAAATTTGAAGGATATACCGTACGAAATAAGAATAGTTTCTTTAGTTAGTAAAGGAGGTGAACACATGAACGAATTGAAAAAAATCAATCCCATGGAACAAATTCCTGCATTACATATAGATGGAGTTACTTTAATTGAATCTTTAAATATAATGCATTACTTGGAAGAAACTAGACCGCAAATACCATTAATGCCGAAAGATTTTACGAGTAGGGCTAAGGTTATTATTTTATATATAAATTTTAACAAATACTATTTTTTTAGTTATTTCATTTTGTAGGTGAGAGAAATCAGTGAAATAATAACGTCAGGAATTCAACCTTACCAAAATTTAATACTTTTAAACCAATTTCCAAAAGAAAAACAAAACGATTGGGCGAGACAATGGATAAAAAGGGGATTCAATGCAATTGAAAAATTGTTATCGTTAAGTGCAAGAAACTATTGTGTTGGAGATAAAATAACTATTGCAGATTGTTGTCTAATACCACAAGTTTATCATGCTAGAGACAGATTTAAGATAGATTTGACCAATTATCCTAATATTTTAAGAATCGATGAGACATTAATGAATCATCCGGAATTTATAAAAGCCCATGCTAATAATCAGTCTGATAATCCATAAGGATCTTCGTGAATATTTTTAAATTAAAATTAAAACTATTATTTTAATTATACGGGGGGAAAGGTAAATTTTTGTGGATATGGATCACTGAGGTGATTCTAAATAACTGATACGAAAGATGGATTCCCAGTAGGTGGAAAATCTGCAGGCGGATTTTCTGTATCCAATTCTATTGGGCGATTTCAAATTAATCTTTTAAAAGATCTGTAACCTGTTAAAATTATCAGTAGTGGCAACACTATAAAGTGAAAAGCATCCGCAAGTTAAATACTAATATAATTATCAAATTGTAACATATTTTTTCTTAAAAATTATACTAAACAATAATATATAACATAATTTTGAATCCACATGTTAGCATTTTGGTGTTCATAATTTACGGTTGTAATTATTCTGTGCAACCAACTTTTCAACTTAGAATATTAATTAATTAGTGCTGATCTCTTTTGGACCTAGCGTCATTTATGTAAATATTGCAGTACTCGAGTCTCGGAGAATTTTTCATTCTATAAGGGAAATCCCCTATCGCACAACCGCCGTCAGTTATTATTTTACGTTGCCAATTTGTGAGTAATTCCTCACATTTGTGAGTAATTTCCATAGTCTGTGAGTGCAGGGTAATTAATTGTGAGTAATTGGAAGGCCAGCGTATATTTTTGGTAATGGTAGCTAGGAAACATTCTGATCTACTGTAATAAATTATTAAATCCTTTTAGTTTTCAAAAATCTTAATTTAGACCTAATTTTACACGCTCTATTAGTCATTAGGTATAATTTTCAGCTTTTAGTTTTACAGCGCCCTCTATTGGTTTTCCAATATACATAAATAGTCAAATTACTCAATTGTTGACGTCCATACTGAACGTATCCAATATCCTTTAAAAAAGCGTATAAAAAATTGTTGAAAAATTTCTAAAAAAAAAACCTTACAAAGCTGCAAGTGCTTATTAAAACATTCTTGAAAAATACATGAAAACCCATTTAAAAATCATTGGTAACTCCTTAAAGAAGTTCTTGAAATTTTTTAAAAAACTTAAAATTCTTAAAAAAATTTGAAAAAGTGTCCTATATAGATTAATTCTCCTTATAAAATCGTCAAACAATCCTAAAAAATCGTTAAAAATTAATTGAAACATCCTTAAACAAACTTGGAGGAAAGAAACTTAACATAATCTCAAGAAAACCCTCAAAAATCATAGACAAATCAATAAAACTGTCTTAGAACTTCATAAAAAATCATTGTAAATCCTTGAAAGTTCACTGAAATAATTAAAAAAATCCTTAAAAATACCTAAAAGCTCTTAAAAAGACTTAAGACTTAATCTTAAGGATCTTAAAATAATCCTTAAAAAACATTAAAATCCGTAAAATCCCTTAAATTTTTTAACAATCCTTAAAAAAACCGTAAAAATGCTTAAGTAATCCTCAAAAAATCTATAAAAATCCCTAAAAGTCCTTGTAATTCCTTAAAAATTCCAAAAATCCTTAAAAATCATACAAAAACCCTTTAAAAATCCCTTAAAAAGTCTTTAAAAAAATCCTTAAAAATACCTAAAAGCCTTTAAAAATACTTAAAAAGACTTAAAATTACTTGAAAATCTTAAGCAATTCTTAAGGATCCTAAAATAATTCTTAAAAAACATTAAAATCCTTAAAAATTCCTTAAAATTTTTAAAAATCCATAAAAGATCTTTAAAAATCCCTTAATAATACCTAAAAACCGTTAAAAATACTTAAAATTGCTTGAAAATCTTAAGCAATTCTTAAGGATCTTAAAATAATCCTTAAAAAACATTAAAATCCTTAAAAATCTAAAGAAAATCCTTAAAAATACCTAAAAGTCCTTAAAAATACTTAAAAATCTAAAGCAATTCTTAAAGATCCTAATATAATCCTTAAAAACATTAAAATCCCTAAAACTAGTTTAAAATCCCTAAAAACCCTTAGTTCGTGTAATTCCTTAACAATCCCAAAAATCATACAAAAACCCTTTAAAATCCTTAAAAATTCTTAAAAAACCTTAAAATTTTTTAAAACCCTTAAAAGTCTTTAAAAAGCCTTAAAAATCCATTAAAATACTTTAATATCTTTAAAACTCTGAAAAAGTTTAAGAACCATTAAAAACCTTAAATATCCTTAAGAAATCATTAAAAATTTCTAAAAGCCCTTAAAAATACTTTAAAATCCTAAAATAATCATTAAAATTCACGAAAACATTTATCTCATGAAAAAGGCGAGTACAAAGTAACAACCCGAAAATATAGCTGATCGTCTAGTACTAGTATTGTTAAAGGATCCAGTTGTGCTGTATTTTTATTCCTTATAGTAAAGTTTGCTGCAAGTAAAAAAAATAAAACACTGAAAAATCTTCAAATCGTATATTCCGTAATTTCAACCTTTTATGATAATTACAAAAATCAAAACCTTGAAACATTATTTACTCTTTACTCTATTTGTATGTGAGGACCCCTCACAGAGACCCGCCACTGGGTGCACGGAAGAGAAGACATTTGTCACATTTTACCAATTTGTGTTTGTGTAATTATTTTTATATTTCTGTTTGCTTTTATTTTACAACCTTTTTATTTGAGTGATTTGAAATCACGTGAATTTACTATGGTCAATAATGTCCTAATCATTCGGGTAGGAAGATGGAATGCCCGCGGGTCTATTGCCGTCTGCGACATCCCTCATTGGGAAAATTTCACGGGGAGGGGAGATCACATTGCCTCCTACCGTCCCAAAATAATTAATTGTTTTTTTGTTTAAAGGGACCGTACCTTAATAGACATAGTAACAATCTTGACCAACTCATAAAAACACAAGATTTTCTGTGTAATGTATTGTGTATATTGTTGTAATTGGTAAATGAGACTCCTGACTTAACCCTTCCGCACACACAACGGCGCGCCGCTGTGAACGGTCAATTAAACAAATGGTTTACTTGTCCGGACGCAAATTAAATATGAATTTTCTTCCCCGGATTTTGAATTGGGGGTGGTTTTGAGACATTTTATTTAGGTAGATATTTTTATTTTGTAACGAATTTTGGATTATTTTTCTTTACTCATTTTCTCTTTGGTTTATGGGTAGTTATTTTCTATATAGGATAGGCAAAGGCCTACAAATAATTATTACAGGGTCGAAGTTGGCGGTAGACACAGGTCTACATACTAATTGTTGTTTTCGTCGATGGGTAATTTTACAGGAACTGATTTTTCTTTCTCGGGCTGGTTTTTTTATTTATTCTTTCTCGAAGCGACTCGTAATCGCCAATTTGTTTATGTTATCGTAGATAACTGCATTCCAGAGGACAACTTTTTAGCTATTTTGAGTCTTTTACGAATTTTAAGAGAAATATTAGAAGCGTAAATTTTATACAGGGGAAAATAAAATTAGAATTTATACGTAAAAAAATTCTATGGACATGGAAAATTATAGGAAAAATAATTAAAAATGGAAATTAATAAGAGATTAAGTGACCTAGGGTAGGAACGTTTCAACATTATCTTTTTTACTACAGTTTTTTGTTATATTACTATTTTTTTTGAATCCCAAATTAAGTTTGCATAGTTTTAATTCGACGTTTCATATTCGAAGAATCACATTTAATTTACTAAACTAAATTTTATAAATTATGCAGTATTTATTATAGATTGATTACATTAATAAATGAATGAACCTTTGGTATATTGTCGATTTGTGAAAATATAAAATTATAGTAAAGTGCATACTATATTTTCTTTGAAATTTTATAGTACATGAAGTAATTATCGTACAAATACTATAATTATAGTACGGTTTGCAACGCTAATCCCGAAGGATATCCCAGGGGCGTCCTAGAAGCAAATAAAGGACATCCCTGGTATGTACTTGTGTTTTTAGGGATGGGAGCAACCTTTATTTTGTTTTTCTTGTAATGTTTTTTTATTACTTTCCATTTCATATTTTTTTTCTTTTTTATCTATTATATAAACAAACCTATGTATTCCTTAGTTTGTGTATCTGTCTCGTTACAAGTATTATTTTACCTTATTCTATAACTAGGGGAAACTGTTGGATATTGTATTGGAAATAAATAAAACAATAATTTATATATATTGTACCTGTCTTTATACGTATTTATTATTTGAATAACATACATATTATTATTACTATAATTTGATACTTTACTTATGATTTTTTTTCACCAGTTAATAATAAGATTTCAAAGCAAATAATTTTTTACAAATATAAAGTTACATATGAGTTAATAAATATTTATCAAGACGAGCTTTTTGAGTAAATGCCTTTTCACAAATACTGCATTTATGGTTTTTTTTACCATTATGAATTAAATGTTTTTCGAGTATTTTTCTCAGTAAATGATTTTTCACTTATGTTTTTTATCACCAGTATGCGTTAATAAATGTGGGGCAAGACTAGATTTTTTAGAAAATGATTTTTTACAAATGTTGCACTTATGGGGCTTTTCACCAGTATGAGTTAATAAATGATTTGTAAGAGTAGTTTTCAGACCAAATGCTTTTTTACATATACTGCATTTATGGTTTTTTTCACCAGTATGAGTTAATAAATGAATTGTAAGACTACTTTTCAGACTAAATGCTTTTTTACATATGCTGCATTTATGGTTTTTTTCACCAGTATGAGTTAATAAATGGATTCTAAGAGAATTTTTCACAGCAAATGCTCTTCCACATATACTGCATTTATGGTGTTTTTCTAAAGTATGAGTTAATAAATGTACTGTAAGATGAGATTTTCGAGTAAATGCTTTTGTGCAAATACTACATTGATGGTTTTTTTCACCAGTATGAGTTAATAAATGTTGTGCAACATTAAATTTCGAAGTAAACGATTTGTTACAAATACTACACTTTTGGCGTTTTTCACCAGTATGAATTATTAAATGACGTGAAAGATAAGATTTCGAAGAAAATAATTTTTCACAAATATTACACTTATGGTGTTTTTCACCAGTATGAATTAATAAATGACGTGTAAGATCAGATTTCCAACCAAATGATTTTTCACAAATATCGCACTTAAGTTTTTTTTCACCACTCAAATATTTATCCCTAAAATTTATTTTTAAATGTTTTACATTTTTGCCTTTCGTATTTTTTTCTGTTGATACATTTTTAACAGCCATATTAGCTAAATCATTATCGTTGTGATTTGGAGAAATCTTCTGATTAACTAAATAATTTTTTGTTTCTCTTTTGAAACAAACTTCTTCGGCGAAAGGAAAATTATAATTTATTTCTATTTCTTGGGAATCCATGTTCATTTTACCTAAAAAATGACTACGATAACAAATCTAGTAAACAAGCACAATAAATCAAAAATTTATTAGAATAAAAACTTACTTTTAGAATTATTTTGTAGGAATATAAACTTTGTAAGCACTTCGTCTTGTATTGTTGTTATAATTTGTTATAAGTATTATAATAATTAAAAAAATGCTTTATTAGCATAAACAAAAACAAATTGTTGGCTTGACAACTGATGATGATGGTCCAGGTCCTTGTGTCACTTGTCATCTGTATAGGCATTGATAGAGATGTGTTATGATTTCACGACCTGTGATTTTATCACTGTGACTTCAGTCACGGGTAGTTCCTGTTCGGTAAGAGCGTTTTCACACGTAGCAATAGCGCTCTGTTTGCCATTCATTTCACTCAGCGCGTCCAAAACCGTATTACGAGAATAATGGCCCAAATCAACTTCAACTTATCTTTGTGACATTTATTTACAAGTAGGTACTTCCTTTTATCTAAACGTTCATAATCTTTTTGAGATTTCTGAGTGTGTTTACGTATATTATTATGGAATTATTAGGACTGTTTAACAACGATATTCTTGAAAATGACCTGGAAGTACTAGATATTGTTGAATTCGGTTGGCCTCGAAGAATATACAGAAGAAGTTGTAACGAAGTTATTTATTTTTTATTTAACATTCTATATATAACTTATTTTATTTTTAGGGTATTAAATGCTTTACTTTTGATTTATTGACACTCGTCTTAATTTATTAACATGTAGACGAATTTATTCCTTTGGAATTCCTATTTCTTTGGATCTCCTACTTTGGATTTTTAATTTTGTAAATTGTTGAGACAAACCATACAAATCAGTTCCGTAGACTATCGCGCATATTTTTTTTTTGATTTAGTGGTCAATGCAAATACAGTAGCCTTCGCTTCTTTATCGATAGGTATTCTTTGATTGTGAGGTAACCAACATAGGTTACTAAACAAACCCCATAAACTAAGAACCTGAAAATACTAAAATTTTTAAAAGTTCCATGTTGCCAAATCAAACTAGGACTTTGCTAAGTCTTGCCTATTTTTAGACGGTGCAACAGTCAGAAAGTAACCAGGACTTAAAATATTTAAGTCGACTTAAAGATAAGTCTAACTTAATTAATGATTTTTCCTCGAGGCTAACCGCTCAAACCAGGTCAGGTAAAAGTTAACCACTCACATTTCCTCGATGCGTATTCCAAACTATGACGTCATAGTTAACCAACTTCTCAAACCATCTCGCTGAGGTACTTTTCAGAGTAGTTATGTTGTCAGTTGTCATTATTGCTGTATTTTACTAGTTTTATTAGGTTTTCTATTATTTATAAAATATTAAAGAATGTATAAATACGAAGTTTATGTAAATGGAACGTTGTTTAGGATTATTAATAGTGGAGAAACAGTACATTTATTAAGAGAAGGTAAGGAGACAATTTGTAAAGAAAGCATTAGATTCAAACAATATTGTTTATTATAGATGATGAATTCGAAAAGTTAACCACTCCTTAACCATGACGTCATTATTTTGCTAAAGCTGGTTTGAGTAGTTAGTCTCGAGGAAAAATCATTTTTCTTATTCACCGAATACAAATAAGTATAACTGAGTTAAGTCAAGAATATATCTGGCAACGTCGACTTTTTAGGAAGTTTTGGGATGGTTCTGGTGTTCCCTACCAAATGTATTTATTTGATTTTACAACTGTACCTTCACTTTCATTTTATTATTTGGTTTGTTTGTATCATTGTGTGAATATAGGAAAATATGAATGCGGAAAAACTCATAAAAATGCATTGGCGTCGTGGTTCAGGGGCGTAGTAATATTTCGAAATTGAAATATAAAACCGTGTTTTAATTTTTGTTATTCATTTTTTTTTACCTAATTATCCAACTTTCAGTGGCAGAGTTTTTATAACAGATAAAATGCGAATATATTATATAAATTTAATCTGTCAACACCGCTTTTAGATGTTCGTTATGAGTCCTAATGTAAATATTTACGTTTTATGTAGGATACAACTTCTCTCTGTGATGCTACATCTAGCCTTCTATATATCTAGTGCTACGGCATAGGGCAGTACCACCTAATCTAGTTTAGGTTAGGTTAAGGCCATCTGACCGTTAGCAAGAGGCGACGTTAATTGTCGCAGTTCTCTTTCAGTGTAGCCAACCTAAGTTTTTAAAACAAAAACTTTTACATTGTTGCGCATGCTCGGTGCGGAATTAGTTTCTCTTTTCAATAAAAAAATGAGAAATTTAGTAAACATATACTACCAAACTACTACCAAAGAATAATAGTCTACTACAGTACAATTTTCAGCAAATTATAAATCAATTGAATTTATTTTTTTTAATCGGTTTGCTAAAATTGATGGTAAACTAATGTCCATGTGGGAAGTATATAAAAATATAAACTTTTATAAGTTACATTTGAAAAACATTATGTAGGGGAACAGAATTTGATTATACTCTTTTCTCTAGCGTTTATTTTCGATGACTCGACTAAACAATACATTCGATAGAGCACCGAACTGAGGTTTGGAAACTGTATAAGTCATGCTAATGTAATTTAATTCTGACATGTAGGTACCCAAGATATATTGCATTTTCCAAGGAAAGTACTATGAGAACCCTTTATTTGCTATTTAATACAAATAAATAGTAGAGAAATGAAATGGTTCTAATAAATTTTTGATAGTTAGAACGTTATAAAAACTTTGTTAAAGCAACAATTTATATACATTTTATTAGAGATACATCAGTTTTTAAGTTATAAGATAAACTCATATTTTGCGACTGAAAATAAATTGCTAGAAATAAAACCAGAACTACATTCCCAAGAAATTTATTTTTACTGTTTGAAAAACAACTTTCTGTTTAAATAAAAAATATTTATAAGTTTTCATTTCTATTTTATGTTCAATTACTACTATTAACCTAAAAGACACTTACGAGAAAAAATAAATAATAAAAAGTAAAACATTACAAGAACATATTGTTAACAAAATTTAAAATATGAAGTATTCTATTTATTGGACATACAAATTTTTTTGATTTCTTTATAAAATAATAAGATTGTTTCTCAAATTTTTCTTTTGCTGCTTGCTTTGTTTTCAATTTTCATACCCAGTTTATTCGTTTACTTTTTGAATGCACCTTCATCTAATGCTAATGTCATCGAATAACTATTTGTTTTCTATGAATATTTTCCTGTCTCAAAATTTTCATGTTCGCATTTTTTCTAATTGTTTCTTTCAGGAATTATACAATTTTTTCTTCACAATTTCATTCGGCCCACCTAGTGAACTTTTGTCTGAAACTTCTGCTAAAAAAGAAACTCCCTCTCCTGCACGTTTTAACTGCATTACTGTTAAAATTCACACATAACGGTGGACACATGTTACATATTTGAAAAAATAACATACGACAATCAGAATGCATCATATGAAACTTTATAATAATTATTATCTGTTGATGAATTTTCCATAGCCATAAAACTCTCCAAATTTATCATTTTCAATTTTATTTTCAACAGTTTCAGCTTATGGGCATTTATCATAATTTTGTCTTTATAGCTATTTGAATGTGGTCTTTCCATTGATAAAATCCTTTGCCACATTCTTCCCTCTTTTTAATTGTAACATTAGATTTTCTGTTTAACTGCAGTTTCAATAAATGATTTAAATTTTCTAACACCATATTTAATATTTAACTTCATAACAGTGAGCCCACATTTTGTAACCTATCATCATTCTGGAAATAATATCGACAAATAATAATTTACATTTCTTTTATTTTTTTATAACTTTTTTGTTTTAAAATTTTGAAATTGTTTATGTAATTTAAAAAATCTATTTAATTTTTGTCTTTCAAAAATTCCAGGTCATTATTTGCCACTTCTACAAATATTTCTTCTTTAGTTTCTGTTAAAATCCTCGTTTCATTTTTTCTATGGGAATTCCATTCCTGAACTTTTAATGCTCTCGCTATCATGTCTCTTCTAATAAAGTCAAGGATACATTTGATAAATCTTGATTGCTTATAATAAATTATTGTGCTTTATCTTACGAAACTTTCCATTTTTCTTTTGCATCCTTTGGAATGCCCATTTTCAACTTTTCTACAACTGTATTTTTTTCATTCTTTGATAAATGGGTAAATCTCAACTTTTCTTTATGTCCAACATGTATCATGACATATTTAGCAGCGACGATTATTTCAATTCGAAATTTAGAAAATAATTCTATAAGGATAATTTCCATTTATTTTAATTAGACCACCTGCTTTGGGTGTTCTTGTCAAACAAGCTAAAATTTAATAGTTTCTTACAATAATTTTTAAATATATAAATAAAATATGTTATTTGTAATATATACCTTATTTTGAACTGCTTCTGTTACAATTATAATAAAAGAACTTCGTTATATTCTTCCTTCTATAATTTTGCAAACATTTCCAAATTTCGAAACCTTTGCTAAAAAAGCTAAAAATTGTTTTTAATACTACTTCCTGGTGTATAGCTGGATTTATAAACTCTTGAACAGCAACTGCAACCTCAACGTCAACCTCAACTGCAAAGTTAAAAGTATTTTATCTTTGTGCGAACGGCAAATGATGGAAATTTAATTTTCCATATGTTTCCACCTCTTCTTGTATTTGACAAAAAAATACGATTATAACAAAATAATGAATAGCATTATAATAATATATAATTTTTAAGTTAACACATTTGCTTTCTTGGATTTTATAGATATAAGTTAATACATTCGTTTTCTTTGGACTTGTAAATAAAAAAACTAAAGGTGTATCTCAGGCAGGTGTATGACATTTGACGTATGTCAAAACTGTCAATTTTCTAAATTGGTAGGACTGGGGAGAACTGCGACAATTAACGTCGCCTGTTAGCAAGACCCATCGCGTTTCAACTGAAAGTGATATGCTGAATATAAAATTTAAGATTCAAACGAACACACTTAAAAGAATTTTATGCGATTAACCAAAATCATATTTACCATTTGAAATCGGTAATTACCACGACATTCAAGCGGTTTCGGTTATTAATTTGGTCATATATCCGTTACGTCATTAATTAGCTGTTTTCCCTATAAGTTATAACCAAAATTTTGTGGTATTTGCCTACCTACGGAGCTGTTTTTACTTCTTGGTTAAAGTTGACAGTTATAAAACTAAAAAAAGTGAATATTTTGTTCTTAAAAGTATAGAAAAATATTATAAAGCTCAGATGGCAGATGAGTATTGGCTAAGCTTAAATTATGAAGGTAAAGATTACAAAGTGAAAGTTGCAGACATTGAGACATCAAATTTATCCAATTCAAGACAATAAACAATATAGTATAAATGAAACGTTAAACGCAGCGAAAAAGAAGTTAAATCAATTGACATTTGAAAATAAACAAATTTATAACTACGGTAAATACTACTTCATTCAAGTAATTAGCACTTGTGACGTCAGACTACTTCTATAATACCAAAAAATATCGGTAGTTCGCTTAAAATTCCTTTTATATGCGGTGATGACAAATGACAATGACAAATGACAAAAGTGACGTTTCACTAAAATGGTGTTGATTATGGTTTAGTGAATTAAGAATAAATTACACAATTAACACGTATACAGTTCGTATTTAAAAATAATGGTAAGTATTAATTGTTTTAAAATTAACGTACCTATATAAATTTTTTTCTAGATGCAGTTTATGTTACTATTTAGTAGACAAGGAAAATTGAGGTTACAAAAATGGTATGTGGCTCATCCAGATAAACTGAAGAAAAAGATTACTAGAGAATTAATCACTACCATATTAGCTAGAAAACCGAAAATGTGCAGTTTTTTAGAATGGAGAGACCTGAAAATTGTTTATAAGAGGTAAGATACTTTTAAAATGATTATTTATCTTTGTAGAGTTTAATTTTAATTGATTTTACTTTTAGATATGCCAGTTTGTATTTTTGCTGTGCAATAGAACAATGCGACAATGAACTATTAACTTTGGAAATTATTCATCGCTATGTTGAACTTCTTGACAAGTATTTTGGCAGTGTAAGTACATATACTGTGTAAAAATAGCCCTAAGTCTAAAATTGTGTCAATTTTTTTTCCATGAACGTATAATCTTTATTTATTTTTCTTTTAAGGTATGTGAGTTGGATATAATCTTCAACTTCGAGAAAGCGTATTTTATATTAGACGAGCTAATGCTTGGTGGAGAAGTGCAGGAGACGAGCAAAAAAAACGTATTGAAAGCCATCGCAGCTCAGGATCTCTTACAAGAGGTTAGTCATGGGAATGTTGATTTATAAATAACAAATTTTAATCGTAGTAGAAAACAGCTAATACACAAACAAATTTTCTTCGTTTAAATCATAATTAAACATTTTTTTTATAACAGGATGAAGTATGTAAACTATCGATTAAATAGATTTTTGTAAATATAATTCATAGTATATACCAATGTTTTATTAACAAAACGGGAAAGTTTAATAAAATCTTTTACTACTTTTTAAATTTTTATCCAAATAATCGATGGTTTATGATTTATTTTGGTGTAAAATATACAAATTAATTTATACTTTCTCGCTACAAACTGCATTAAAAATATTGGATACAGAAAGCCTAGAATTTTTTTTTGTTTTGTGATTAGGTAACAAATTTTTGACTGTATTTGTATTTATCCCGTAATTGACCAATATTACTTAATCGAAGGAAAGTTTTATTAAAAATTACTTAAAATTGCCTAGATTTTGAATATCAATGTACAATAAGGATAATTATAAGGTGTGACACATCATAATGGTAAAAAGACAAAATAATGGAATTTACTATACACATTTTTACAGTTTATTCCTAAAAGTATAAAAATTTTTATTTCATTTTCTGCTATGTCGATTGCCCTTTAATTTGAATTTAGCCAGTCGTTACACATTATACAGGGTGAGTCATGAGGAACTGTACATGCTCCTATCTCATATTGAGGTCCCAATGGGGAATATCAACTGACTATTAAAAAGTGTCCGCTCCCATTGTTTAATAATATACGGGGGGAGTTGTGAATTTTGACTGAAATTTCTTTTGCTCATAACTTTTGAACATATTTGTCTCATATTTTGGTAAAACGTTACACCACTACCACCTACTTAACTAATTTATTCATGCTAGAAAAAATCAGGTCCGGTATTAAAAAATTATTTCGTTTTGTTCATATATAAAAATTCACCCTGTATATGATTTTTGAAAACTATAATAAGGATTTTAGTACACAAATAGACAACAAAAATGGCATATTTATTTTTTTTCCGCACACGATTACTCAATTTTTAATAAAACATCATATTTGACTATAAATTAAAAGTTTAGCAAAATGAACCGTATATTTCGAAAATATAACAATTTAATTTTTTGAACAAAAATTTAATTTTTAATTACTTGTACAGCACGTGCTCCATTTTTAATAATACAACCATTTTATTTATTTTCACAGTTGGCTTTTAAAAAGTACAAGCTGTTTTAAATAATACTAAAACATCACCCTGTATAATTTAGTGGTTTATAGGTATTGTCATTTTATTAAATTCTCAGAATTTTGTTTCTAAAGAAAAGTATACAGTTTGGTCTTTTTAAGATTAAAGAAAAAAAAATAGAACATTAAAAATGAACGAATTTATTTACATTTTTAAGAAAATTTTATTCAAATTGAACTGTGGAAAAATCTATTCATGCTTATTTCCCAATTCATTTGTGATTTTCTCTAAGCCTTTTAACAGTTTTCTCCTAACTTTCGTGAAAAAATTAATTTTTGTAAAAATTTGCACTTTACATGTGCTTTTTTCCTTACTTTCGTTTTCGTTGAAAGAATTTTAGGAACTCTTTTTCCTGGTGGTAATTTTTTCCTTATTTTTTCGTTATGAGACGGCGTATCCGCGTTTACCGCTTTAGGGGGTTTGTAACCGTTTTGAGGCTGGAGTCAACTCAAAAAGACTTTAAAACACCATCATCATGTTCAGTATCCTCGAAAATGGTGGTTGACGCATGTTTTGTCAGTATGAGACGGTGTATCCGCATTAACCCATTTTGGGGGCGATTTTTTGCCTTGTTGGGGGGGGGGGGTGCGGTTAACTCGTGTTCCGCATCCTTGAAAACAAGGTAGAGAAATGGTCTCTGAAATATTTACATGTCTGTCCGATCCACATAATCCACCAGTACTGGACTTATCTTCTATGGTTGTTGTGGACCGAGAATTGAAAATGTCTTGCTTGGGGGAGGCTATTGTAGAAGTCGATGCTCCCTGTAGGGACTGTGGCAGACTAGATTCGCAAATCATCAGGTTTAAAATCATCTTTATTTGTATCACGTTTTTCTTCATCAATTTTGTTGTTGCCATTTCCAGAGTTTTTTATCCCATGATGACTTTGTACTTCTGAAAACTGCAACATATAGAGGTTGTAAAAGTTGTGTGGTCGATTTTCTATGGCCAAGCGAATTAATTTTGTTGAGATATGAGTAACATTCCCTTCGTAAACCAACAATGGTCCAATGTTTGGCAAAAAAAAATTTTTAAACCAATTATAGAAAAATTTAGCTTCTATCCAACCGCGCATAAATATCCTTTTGTGACATATCTAACTCGTCGAGCCAGTTTTCAGTGACGTATTTTCCTTTAAACACACAAAATAGCGGTACACTTTTTTCTCCCGCTGAATAATACATGAATACAGTGGTATTCTCTCGGAGGATCTTTCTTTATTTTAGTTTTTGAAGGATTGTGGCAAAAGGTAGTTTCATCGCAGTTATAGATTTGGTTCGGAAATCTTTCTAGATTTTGCTCCTTTAGAGCACCAGTTAATCTCTTAAAAAAGTCGTAGTTTCTTTCTTTATTTGGGTTTTGAAGGATTGTGACAAAAGGAAGTTTCATCACAATTATAGATTTGGTTCGGAAATTCTTCTAGATTTTGCTCTTTTACAGCACCAGTTAGTCTTTAAAAAAGTAATAGTTTCTTTCTTTATTTTGGGTTTTGAAGGATTGTGACAAAAGGAAGTTTCATCGCAGTTATAGATTTGGTTCGAAAATCCTTCTAGATTTTGCTCCTTTACAGCACTTTACACACTACCCAAGGATTAGCATGTGTTCAATGTGCCTTGGTTTCTTCAAAGACAAATTATGCCTCATACGAAAGTTGGTAAACCAATTTGTGATTTTCAAAACTAGTTTGAAGCTGGTTTTGTAACATGAAGGGTTCAACAAGATCCATAATTTCCCGCCTGGAAAGGCCAAAACCATTTTTTTTCCATCTCTTTGATACATTCTGCCAGTTTCAGTTGTTTTTTGTTAGGTAAGGTAAGATTTAACACCTTCATCTTATTTCTTCTTTGCTCTGGTTTCTCTAATATTTTTTTATTGATGTGTCACACATTGTATGTAAAAATCAAGTGATTTTTGATGAAAATGTAAACAAGGCATTTTCTAAAACACAAATAACAAATAGCGGGAAAGTTATATATTATTTAAGTCCAAAAGGTTAAACCGATGACGTAATAAAACACGAAGTCAAGTACCACAATGTAATATTTTTTTATGTTGATAAAATGTTTAATAAGCGTTAGCAACTAGTTTCGGTGACAACACTCCATCTTCAAGCCTACATAACTCGTTAAAAATTTTAGACCATACTGTAAATTTGACCTTTAATCAACTATAACAAGGAGAACTCGCTGCACTCTTGGTTCCCTCGGGTACCCATTTTATCTTTCTTTCATCTTCTATTATGTGTTCACTTTGAGTACCACTATTAAAAGTTTAATTTTAACCTACTTGTCATATATTTTATTTATTTTTAACGGGTTGTATTGTTTGTTGGTCTGAAGATGGTGTGTAGCCGAAACTAGTTACCAATGCCTACTATTCACTTTATAAAAAAAAAATTACACTGTGGTAATTGACTTCATGTTTCATTATTATTATTTAGTTTTTTTTAATCATATTGAAAATTATTAATAATTTGGATCATTATTTGATTTTGTTTTTAATTTATAGCGAATGAAGCTGAATTTTTTTTTGAAGGTGTATTAGCTGTTTTTACATTTGACAATTAAACAAAAAAAAATTAATTGCACATGTCAGTGTATACTCCTTTCTCCATTCTATTGCTTTTTTTTAAATGTATGTTATTTCCTACTTTTCATTTTGTGCACACAAAAGGATTTAAACGACAGTTAAGCGTCCGTTTTCTCTTATATTGGTTATGTTAAGCACTACTTGCATTTCAAATAATTCAATAGGAAAAATATCTGCTTTAAAAAAAATAGTATCACTAAGGTATTATTAACCTTAAGTATAAATGTCAAAAAAAGTATTATTAAAATCATTGCAAATATAAATTTATATTATTGCCAAACATTTTTTTGTATACTGTTAAAAACTTTTAATTAAAAAAAGAAAAACACCCTATATATTCTTAAAATTGTATGAATACGCCCTTTATACATTTTTTGTAATGTAATACAATAATTTATACTAAGAATTTCTTTCTGTTTCATCTTCCACTTTTCTCTTTTAGAAGAGTATAACCGACTGGATCTGTCCACGCTGTTTGTTTTCGTATTACAATTTCCTATCCAATTTTCTAATACAAGATTAAATAGCAACCTCGAGAAAGTCCATAATTTTCGGTTTTATCTTCCAGTTTATCATGTTTTTTTTTCCAAATTTTCTTTAGTTGCTTTCCTATCGGTCTTCCTCTTATATCCTTCAGAAGAGTCTAACCGACTGGCTCTGTCCTCGCTGTTTGTTTTGGTATCCTATCATCATCTTGGTCTTCCTCTTTTATCCTTCAGAAGAGTAACCGACTGGCTCTGTCCATGCTGTTTGTTTTGGAATAATATCCTTTATCCTTTTCCAAATGTCCCAGCCACCACAATTTCCTTTCCAATTTTTATCGATAGAGTCTGAGTCCAGTCGCAATCTCAATTTCTTTTTCGATTTGGACCTCGCTTACTAATTATTATCTTTGATGTAAATTCCATTTTTGTCGGTATTACTTTTTTTCTGAAAAGGCTTTTTGAAAGCCCAAGAAAAGTACAGATATTCATAGCGCGTCTTTTATTGCAAAAAAGTGGCCAGTTGTTCCTCTTTCTTTTTTGAATAGGCGAGATCCCTAACGCCTAAATTTGGTTCAAATATGCTCGGCTCGTAGTTGAAATATAATAAAAATATTTATGTAGTTTTTCCTAGAAGATATCATGTAACATTTGAATAAACGCCGCTCGAAAACACTCCAATTTAGTGAGACATTCAAACAAAAGCGTTATTACCGGTTCTTCTGACGTCATAAGTCCTGAGTTCCCAGTTTCATTATTTTTAGGAACTTTTGAAGAAATTATATTCAGTTTTATTCTATGAATAAAACAAAACTTGTGTCAGTATGGATTATATTGAAGAAGACTTCGTATGTGATGGATGTTCTCGATTTAGTTATTCTTAAGTAATATCTGAGTATACCGAGTGCCATGTCATTATTTTTTCGACCTGATCACATTGTAAATAAATAATATGAATAACGCTTAGTAACTTGTTCACTAACAAAGCAATTCTCTAGCGCTCAAGCGCCACTGTGCCACCCAAATTGATGTACGCCCCTTAGGGTTGGGCCGTTTGAGGTGATTTTTTTTTAAATGTTCGTCATAAAATTCCCTATCGATTCCTCTTTCTCGATTTTTGTTTCGGGTCTTCATTTTCGCGGAATTTGACTCCAAAAATGGGTTTGCATGGAAAAAAAACTATATTTTTCGCACAAAAATGACCATACGTAACACTAGATTGAGATTTTGTCCGAATTTTTTATGGGGAAATGCTCGTCTTGAAAAACGATACATGACTATCCATTTAGAATTCGGGGAGAAATGTTCCGTTACCCTTAAAATGGAGACAATCATCTAAAAATTTTCACATATCAGAAATCGTTCTACTGAAATGTTTGGATGATTGTGGCCATTTTAAGGGCAACGGAAAATTTCTCCCCGAAGTCTAAGTGGATAGACTTGTGGGGTTTTCCACGACGAGCATTTCCCCATAAAAAAGTCCGGCAAAATCTCAATCTCGTGTTCCGTAGTGGCATTTTTGTGCGAAAAATCTAGTTTTTTCCATGCAAACTCATTTTTGGGGTCAAATTCCGCGAAAATCAAGACCCGAAGCAAAAATCACCTCAAACGGCCCAACCCTAAGAGGCGTATGTCAATTTGGGTGGTACACTGTGCGGAGATTGGTTAGTACTTGTTATGTCACATCTTGACGCAATGTTTCTTTGGGAATTTATTTTGGAAAAAGTAATTCGATTTTTTTTTAAATCTAACCACTTCCCGTCGTTCTGAAGGTTGTGGTATTTTTTCCAGAAATTAGGGATCTCGCCTATTCTCTGTTTATTATAAATTTCGCCAGAATTTTCTACATTGTATTAAATACAGAGATTGTACTTTCCCGATACATCATTTTCGATATGAAGACGAAAATACCCATTTCGTAGCCCTCTGAGACGATTAAGACCATTTCAAATGGAAGTTGTCTGTCTGTCTATGTGTGAATTCTTCCACGATGGAGGCCACACGTTTAATCCGATTGAGCTGAAATTTGGTACATGGGTTTCCGTTATCTGTAGGAAAAACCCATTTTTGTACCACATCTGTCAAACAGAAATGTCACTGTCAAAAAATTATATATGTCAAGGAATTTGACTTGTAATATATCAGTTGAAAACCCTTGAAAAACATTATTCAGAAAAGTAAAAATTATTACTTAAAAAATATTTCTCCATCTGTCACCTGTCAAAAATATTTCCCCAACTGTCACCTGTCAAGAATAAAGTTTGAAACTTTTGATATTGGTTTTGGTGTTGGATCTTGAAAATAATTTTTTTATTTCTCCTTTATATATTTTATATTTATTATCCAAATTCTTATTTTCTCTCATTCCGTGTTTTCTCGTCACTTTTGTTTTAATCCAATTTTTTTCGATATGAAGACGGAAATACTCATGTTCTGGCCCTCTGAGACGTTTAAGATCATTTTCAGATGGAAGTTGTCTCTGCCTGTCTGTGTGTGAATTCTTCCACGATGGAAGCCACACGTTTAATCCGATTGAGCTGAAATTTGGTATATGGGTTTCCGTTATCTGTAGGAAAAACCCATTTTTGTACATGTGTCAAACAGAAATGTCACTGTCAAAAAATTATATATGTCAAGGAATTTGACTTGTAATATATCAGTTGAAAACCCTTGAAAAACATTATTCAGAAAAGTAAAAATTATTACTTAAAAAATATTTCTCCATCTGTCACCTGTCAAAAATATTTCCCCAACTGTCACCTGTCAAGAATAAAGTTTGAAACTTTTGATATTGGTTTTGGTGTTGGATCTTGAAAATAATTTTTTTATTTCTCCTTTATATATTTTATATTTATTATCCAAATTCTTATTTTCTCTCATTCCGTGTTTTCTCGTCACTTTTGTTTTAATCCAATTTTTTTCGATATGAAGACGGAAATACTCATGTTCTGGCCCTCTGAGACGTTTAAGATCATTTTCAGATGGAAGTTGTCTCTGCCTGTCTGTGTGTGAATTCTTCCACGATGGAAGCCACACGTTTAATCCGATTGAGCTGAAATTTGGTATATGGGTTTCCGTTATCTGTAGGAAAAACCCATTTTTGTACATGTGTCAAACAGAAATGTCACTGTCAAAAAATTATATATGTCAAGGAATTTGACTTGTAATATGTCATTTGAAAGTCCTTACATTATTTAGAAAAGTCCAAATTATTTCTTAAACTGTCACCTGTCAAAAATATTTCTCCAACTGTCACCTGTCAAGAATAAAGTTTGAAACTTTTGACATTCATTGTTTATTTCTCCTTCATATTTTTTTCCCATTTGTCATCCATATTCTGCAGGTTTTGGTGTTGGATCTTGAGATTTTTTTTTTATTTCTCCTTTATATTTTTTTTGAGTTTCCCATTTATTATCCAAATTCTCATTTCTTTTTATTCTGTTTTGTCTCGTCTCTTTTGTTTTAATCCAATTGTAGGTAATTCATTGGAAGATTAAAAACCTTTTTATTTTTATCTTCATCTTACCTATAATTGTTATATTTTAGTACTTTCCTTGATTTTTTTTTTATCAATTTTGTTTTGTATATGTGGTGAATAGGGAATTTTGGATCAGGAGTTGATGCTAACATAGTTAGCGAAACGTACGTAGAGTGATAAAAAAGTGTAGTTTTAGTTATTCTTCTACATTATTGGTGTCGATTTCCATTTTTTCTCAGTTTCAGATTTTTGAAACTTCGATTCATCTAAGAATAAACAGGGTATATAAAAAAGTAAACAATATTAAAAAATAGTTTGGTATTAACAAAATTTTTTTTTGTTCAAATATTATTCATAAATTACTTACGTTAATAATATTCAAGTGATATTATATATATTTTTATTACAAAATGAATTTTGCAAGTATCGTTATTAATTTTAAGATTTGAAAAGTTTATATTTAACATTCTGCATGAGGTCTAAATTGCTTGAAATGCTTTTTTTAATAATAGCATGAACCTGTGCATGAAGTTATACACCAGGTGGAATACAAATATAACAAAATTTTCAATAGTATTTTATTGAACCTTTATTTAATAGTCTGAATTATATTTTAACCTTTATTGTATTATTTTTATAGTAACCTGCATATTTATTTTTTAAATATCAGTTCTAGTTCTAGTCTTAGATTATTATGTTAATTAATATTGCGTTCTCGAAACATTTTTGTAAACTTATATTTAACGGGAGTGTGAGACATTCAAACATTGCCATAATATTTAAGGTTTATTATTATTATTTATTAAGGTGGTCCTGTTTTCAAAAAGATTGTATTGATTATTTTTAAAGTACGAAAAAAATATTAATTATAAATATATACTTGTTTAATCGCCTAAATAATTGCTCATATTTTTATAAAGGTTTTTTCTGAATCTCTGAAAAAAAAATTTTGTAACTTCAAATATATTTCAGAATAACGTTCTATCTAGATTTTGTTTTGGATTGACCGTAATTCATTGAATGTTAAAGTTAATGTTTATACCTATTCTTTCTTATTTTTCTTTATTTTTCTGCCTTTCTTTATATTTTCTTATTTTTTCCTAATAATTCCCATTTTTCTTTATTTTCTTCTATTTTTCTGTTTTTTTTCTATTTTATTTTATGTTTTCTATTATTTCCTATTTTTTCCTCATTTTCCCAATTTTTCCTATTTTTTTACATTTATTTCTATTTTTCTCTATTTTTTCTATTTTATTCTATTTTTCCCATTATTTGATATATTTTCCTCATTTTTCCAGTTTTCCCGTTTTTACCTATTTTTTACTATTTTTCTTTATTTTTTCCAATGTTTTTTGTATTATTTATATTTTTTCCTCATTTTCCAAATTTTCTATTTTTTCCATTGCCCCTGTTTTTCAATATTTCATTTTTGTCCTGTTTCCCTATTTTTTCTTATATTTTCCTATTTTTCTTCCAAAATTTCCAATTTTTCTTTTAAAGCTTCCTATTTTTCTTGTTTTTTGTATTTTTTTCTAGTTTTGGTCCCATTTTGTAGTTCTCTATTTTTACCTATTCTTTTTCTATTGTCACTATTTTTCCATATTTCATTTTTGTCCTGTTTTCCTATTTTTCCCTATTTTTTCTTATAGTTTCCTATTTTTCTTCTAAATTTTCCTATTTTTCTTGTTTTTTTTTTAGCATTTTTTTCTGGTTTTTTTTTATATTTTGTAGAAAATTTGAGATAAAACTTACCCATCTTTGTTCCTATTATCCTTGAAGGACAATAAATTGGAAAAATATATGTTCAATTTTCTGTTTAACGAATTAAATTAAAAAAAATAGGGGAATGGGGTCAAGACGGGGTATTTAAAGGCTTCTGAGCTCATATATGAAAAATAGCATTCATACCTAATCTTTTTTATTTTTCTTTATTTTTCTGTTTTTTTTTTATCATTTTCCCAATTTGTCCCTATTTTTTCCTACTTTTTTCTATTTATTCATATTTTTTCCTCATTTTTCGCAGTTTTTTCAATTTTTTTTTACCCATTTTTTACTATTTTTCTCGGTTTTTCTTTATTTTTTTTTCTAGTTATTCCCATTTTTTCTCATTTTCCAAATTGTCTCTATTTTTACCTATTTTTCTATTGTCCCTATTTTTCAATTTTTTGTCCAGTTTTCCTATTTTTCCCTATTTTTACTTATATTTTTCTTCTAAATTTTCCTAATTTTTTTCTAAATTTTTCTTGTTTTTTTGTATTTTTTCTAGTTTTTTCCAATTTTGTAGTTCTCTATTTTTACCTATTTATTTTCTATTGTCCCTATTTTTCAATATTTCATTTTTGTTCTGTTTTCCTATTTTTTCCTATTTCCTCCTATTTTCTCCTATATTTTCTTATATTTTCCTATTTTTATTCTAAATTTTCCTATTTTTATTCTAAAGTTTCCTGTTTTTTGTGTTTTTTCTGGTTTTTTCCTATTTTGTAGAAAATTTAAGATTAAACTTACCCATCTTTGTTCCTACTATCCTAGAAGGACGATAAATTTAATATATGTTCAATTCTTTAAAAAAATAGGGGGATGGGGCCAAGACGGGGTATTTAAGGGCTTCTGAGCTGATATATGAAAAAAACAATAATTATTTAAAAAATTATATATTCATTCACATACTAAGAGCACTTCCAGCACCGAATCCATCCCTCATGATTGAGAGTATAAATACCCGCAGCATCTAAATGATCTGATTCTGAAGAACATCTGGATCATTCTCTTCTAGTTACTTTTTTTGGCAAGCTTTTGATTGTGTTTGAATTATTTTCTGTTTTGATGTTACAGACTTAGGAGCAGGCCTTCCAAAAAGGCATTTTTCAGCCTCAACTTGGCTTTTTCTTTATCCAGTTGCTCTTTTTCTTTATCCAGTTGCTCTTTTTCTTTATCCAGTTGCTCTTTTTCTTTTTTCAGTTGCTCCTTTTCTTTTTTATCACTTAACTTCGGATAGTATAGCAGTTTTTCCATGTGTACGTTGTATTTTTGACTTCAAATGAAGGCCACTACAACCTGGTATGGACAGGAGAAGGCTTACAGTGTGCACTAATATTTTTGGTATAAATGGAAATATCATCAACATTACCAGTTATCTGATTTTCAGTTTGATCGGCAGATTTAGTTGTGGATCCATGTAAAGATAGAACACTGATGGTCCTGCTTTGCAGACATGTCCGGTATGTCTTCATTTTCACTTGAATCAATAGGATTAGGCTGATCTTCGTTTTGTGAAATAGGTGAAGCCCTATCAGTTGTTTCCGATGGAGCGTAATCGTGCTCATTGAAAACATTTTGATTAACTTACCGGACACCAGTTTTTTTAATGCCATTTATTGCAGTAGTCTTTGTGCAACCCTGAGAAAAGCATTTCCGTATAGTTTAGCAACTTGACCCAGATTTGTTCTCAGCCATATAGAAAATTCTTGGTTATAAAATACACTCGACGGTCTCATAAAGCTAACGTCGAGGGTTTGTGCTGGAAAACAACAACATAACGCCGTTGTTTCTTGCGCAGTCAATATTCTTGGTATGGGTGAAATGTCTGGCGACTCTTTAGTTGAGCCAGGAAAAGAATATGTCAGACTGCATCCAATCCACTAGGGCTATACTCTCCTGTAGCTCCAGGATGACAACCATTCATCAAGGAAAACGAGAAAAACAGATGAAGTCGTGACTACCCAGTCCCAGTCGTCAACGACCGCGACTTTAGGAGGAAACCGTAGCTTTAGTCGTAAATCCTCTCTCGAAAACGACATACGACCAGCGACTACGACGATGGCGAAATAATTTTGATAGTAGCGACTCCTTAAGCTACGGTTTCATCCAAAAGTCGCAGTCGCCATTCGGTCTAGAGAGGTGGGGAGTTTCAAGCAATTCTAATTGAGAACTACTTGAAAGACAATGAGACAAAATTCAGAAAATTCTTCAAAATTTCTAGATATCAATTCAACTACGTATTGGATCTTATTAAAGATGACATTTCAATGAGACCCTTTAATCTAATTGGCTGTTTAAACAATTCAGTGACACTTATCACAGCCTAAAAACAACTGACCGGCGACTAAGCGAACGGCGATCGGTAGCTAGTAGTAACGACTCGGCAGCACCTAGGAAAACACTAGCATCTAAAATGTATTGGAGATGTCTCAACGACTCAGTCGCGGCTAGCCAGTCGCAGTCGTCAGTGACTGCGACTTTTGGAGGAAACCCTAGTTTTAGCAGGTAGAAATACAGGTTAAAAGGCACTGAATATGCCAACGCGAACTAGTCGCAGCTAATCAGTATCCTGTGGAGGAAAACGTACCTTATGCCACTGTCCTGTAAAGTGTAGCTTCTCCTCCATTGTGCTGAATCAGCTTTGGATTGGTCACGACAGATAGCACCGCTGGTTTGATCTAAAGAAAGGGTACCCCTATCTTGTCCCGACCTCTTTTACCCTTTTTCGTTTCTACTATCCTGGCCGGAAAACAATTAAAACAAATAGATTTTGAACTGGATTTTTAACAAATTTAATTTAAAAAAATAGTTTTGATATATATCTTACTTTAAGAGGCATGGGAAGCGCGTCAGCAACTTCGAATTCCCTCCCTCTTCGGGTCATACCGAGTGGGTATCTAAAATTTTGTAGTAGGACAATCGTTTACACATGACAACACCGCTTAAATTCTTAAGCTGCACTGAAAATTACAATTTTATTGCTATTGGGATATTCTAACCATTTTAATAAATTTACAAGTACCTAACCCGAAGTTTGTATTTTTAACTCTACGAAATTCGACCGCAATTAATTAAAATTTAAAGTCTATTTTTTCATATTCTCCTCTTTTTTCCTGTTTTTACTATTTTTCCCCATTTTTCCTATTTTTGCATATATTTTCCAATTTTTTTCAATTTTTTTTAGTTTTTTGTCCCGGTTTTTAATATTTTTCCTGTTTTTTTCCATTTTTACCCAATTTCCTATTTTACCTATTTTTTTATATTTTTTCAACTTTCAACCATTTCCCTTTTTTCTCTATTTTTCCCTATTCCTTTTTTTTCTTATTTTTGCCTACTTTTTTACGTTTTTGTATTTTTGCGCGTTTTTTTAAATTTTTTACAATTTTTGCCTATTTTATATTATTTTTTCCTGTTTTTTTTTTATTTTTTAACTATTTTTTACTAATTTTCCATTTTTTTCTATATTTTCCTGTTTCTTTTTTCCCGGTTTTTCCTATTTTTCCTGTTTTTTTCATTTTTCCCCAATTTCCTATTTTACTTTCATTAGTTTTTGCTATTTGTTCCTATTTTTTCCTATTATTTACTATTTTTTTTCTATTTTCAACAAGTTTGCCCATTTTTATCTATACTTTTTTTTTCCTATTTTGGTCCATTTTTTCCCATTTTCCCTTTTTTCTTTATTTTTCAATTTATTTTTCAATATATTTTTCAAGTTTTTTATTTAAAAAAAAAAACAGGAGATTATCCATTCTCAAATGTGGTGAAAATTATTCAAAGAATAATGAAACTCAAAGTCATACCACAATGATATAATTTCAGATCTTATTTTTTCAACAATGGGCGACATGTTTCGGCCATTCGATGGCCATCATCAGAATGTAAAATTTTTACAATAAACAATGGTATGAAAATCAGTTGGAAACTTTAACTACACATTATAAATGAAAAGGTGAAAATTATAAAAAATTTTTTGTTAATATTTAAAACCAATAACTAAAAGTTTTATCTCCCCTCCAATATGGAGTTATTGGTTTTAAATATTAACAAAAATTTTTTTATAATTTTCACTTTTTCTTTTATAATGCGTAGTTAAAGTTTTCAACTAATTTTCATACCATTTAAAAATTTTACATGCTGTGCTTGCTTAACTGCAATTCTGCCTGATGATGGCCATCGAATGGCCGAAACATGTCGCCCATTGTTGAAAAAATAAGACTTGAAGTTATATCATTGTGGTATGACTTTGAGTTTCATTATTCTTTGAATTTCTTATTTTTGCATATTTTTTACGTTTTCCTATTTTTTTACTATTTTTCCTATTTTTTCCTATTTTATATTATTTTTTCCTATTTTTTTTTCAATTTTTTACTAATTTTCCGTTTTTTTCTATATTTTCCTGCTTCTTTTTTTCCTGTTTTTTTTCGATTTTTCCTATTTTTCCCATTTTCTCTATTTCTCGTAATTTTTTTTTCGTTTTCCCATTTTTCTCTATTTTCCCTATTTTTTTTAAACTATTTTTTCCCACTTTTCCTCTTTTTTCTATTTTTCCTCTTATTTATTTTTTTCCTATTTTTTCTATATTTGCCCATTTTTTCCCATTATTCACATTTTTCTCTATATTTTCTAATTTTTCCAACTATTTTATATTTTTTCCTTATTTTCCATATTTTTTCCCATTTTCCTATTGTTTCCTATTTTTTCCCATTTTCATCTTTTTTCTATTTACCCCCTTATTTATTTTTTTCCTATTTTTTTCTACTTTTGCCCATTTTTTCCTTATTTTCCATTTTTTCCCCCCATTTTCCTGTTTTTTCCTGTTTTTACCAGTTTCTCTGGTTTTCTCTAGTTTTTCTTATTTTTTCCTATGTCTTCCAATTTTTCGTTAATTATTAAGCCCGTTAAACGAAACCCCGTTTTATATCATAATGGCGGCTGTTCCCAAGGCTCTTAAGAAGGGTAATTTTAACCATTCTGATATTCTACTTTTCGTTATTTAAATGTTATCGATTGAATCCTGTTGAAAGCAGTACCGCTGTTTTTGGGTCAGTTTTCCTTTAATATAATCTTAATTTATTGTACGCCAAAGTACGCTAGATTTATGTAAACCAAAGTAAAAATAAACGCTGTTGTTTCATAGAACTTGTTTGACTATTAAGCTTATATTAGTGTAGATATTTGAAAAACAGTTGATACAAATTTCAATAAGAGCTTTATTTTAATTAAAAAATTAAATTTTCCAGACTACTAATGAAATTTGTACCATCCTGTATAATTGCTTTATTAAATGTTTTTTAATTATGTATCTATTACCGATAATTAACAAGTTAATCGCATATTCTCTAATAAATAATTAATTTTGAGAGTAATAACAGGATCAGGACAAATCCAAGTTTGAACCTTTATTTAATTTATTAGGATAACTTTACCAACATAATACTTTCAACAACAACACAGTTAAGTGCCTCGTTAAGATCAATAAATGAGCTCTTACGAAGGTCTAAAAAAACCTGAATGGATCTTAAAGCGCTTGAAATGGATGGAAATCAAATGTATACTTTTATTACCCGAGTGGGTGGTAAATTGAACGAGTGGTTTAATTATGAAAAGTGTTATTTTGTCCTGAACTTGTAACTGTATTAGAGATGGTAATAGATTAAAATCGTTTAATTTATTTTATAATTTTGTTAAGGACGAAGCAGTAGAAGGTGCTTTAAGGGATATCGGTTTGCTGTAAGAACAAATCCAACTTGCCATTACTGGATCAGTGATATAAATATATAGATAAAAAAAATTATTTAAAAAGTCATTCCAAATATACATATTTTTTTTAAAAAAATTTATCAAAACTATATATATATGTATATATAAACAAATAATATTAATACAAGTCGCCTGTACGGCGACGTTGCCGTATTGTTCTCTCTTATGCCAAGCAGAAAACTTTACAATCTGTGTAACCCTTATTGTACTTCCATTGTCATTTTTATAAAATTTGTGTTACTAATTATGCCATATAGTTTGAGTACAAATTAATAAGTTAGTGCTAATTTTTTCTTTATGTTGTCTAGCTATACATTTCTTCATTAAGCACAAACATCTTATAATTGTTTTAATTAACAACCAGTTGATAAAACAATCACTAACGCTAATGATTCATTAAGTAAGTGTCCATTTCCATTAACAATTATTTTGCGTTAGTAAACGTTCTATCTACCGGCTGTACGAGTTATATTTTATTATTACCGTCTTCCAATTATCTTAATTATATAATTCGTCTTCCATACAAGGTAATCATTTTCCAAATGAAATTATTATTCCTAAAACATATAGTCCATATTGAACCCGCCATTTTATTTTTAAAAAATTTGACTTGATTCATAATCAGTGACTGAAAAAACCACTAGATTTTGAAATTTTTCTAAATTATATCATTTTTTTGAAAACTTGTCGGCCAAATTGGATCCTCCATTTTGTTTTAAAAAAAATTGACTTTAGATTCATAATCAGTGACCCAAAAAAACACTAGATTTTGAAATTTTTACAAATTATATCATTTTTTTTTTTTGAAAACATTGTCCACCATATTGGATCCGCCATTTTGTTTTAAAAAAATTGACTAGATTCATAATCAGCGACCGAAAAAACCACTAGATTTTGATATTTTTCCAAATTATATCATTTTTTTGAAAACGTCTGCCATATTTTACCCGCCATTTTGTTATTAAACAAATTGAATTTAGATTCATAATCAGCGACCAAAAAAACCACTAGAATTTGAAATTTTTTCAAATTATATCATTTTTTTGAAAACTTGTCGCCATATTGGATCCGCTACTTTGTTTTTTTTTTTTTAAATTTGATTTTGGATTCATAATCAGCGAGCCAAAAAATCACTAGATTTTGAAAACTTCTCCGCTATATTGGATCCGCCATTTTGTTTAAAAAAATTGATTTTAGATTCATAATCATGATCCAAAAAACCACTAGATTTTGATATTTTTCCAAATTATATCATTTTTTTGAAAACGTCCGCCATATTTTACCCGCCATTTTGTTTTTAAACAAATTGAATTTAGATTCATAATCAGCGACCAAAAAAAAACACTAGATTTTGAAATTTTTCCAAATTATATCATTTTTTTGAAAACTTGTCGATATTGGATCCGCTACTGTGTTTTTTTTTTTTTAATTTAATTTTGGATTCATAATCAGCGACCAAAAAAAATCACTAGATTTTGAAAACTTCTCCGCCATATTGGATCCGCCATTTTGTTTAAAAAAAATTGATTTTAGATTCATAATCAGCAACCCAAAAAATCATTAAGATTTTGAAATATTTCCATAACATCTCATTTTTTTGAAAACCTATCCGCCATATTCGACCCGCCATTTTGTTTTTAAAAAAAATTATTTTAGATTCATAGTCAGCAATTTTTTTTAATTTTCAATATTTTTAGACATTTTTATTAATTTTCCATACTTTTTATATTATCGAAATTTTTGCCATTTACTTGAAATTTTCGAACTTTTGACTGTTTTTTAGAATTTAAGTTTGGATAAGTATTTTTTTTTTAATTTTGAAATTTTTAATATTTTTGAAATTCTAAAATACAACTTTACTGACGTTTCTTTGATACTTTTTTGAAATTTTGGAAATATTGAAATAATTAAAATTTTTGAATTTTATTTTAAAATTTTCTTTTTGACTTTTGTTTTGGAATTTTTGAAATTTTCGAAAGTTGGAAAACCTGGCAACTTGGTTTTTACTTTTGGAAATTTTTTGATATCAAAATTTTCGATATTTTTGCTATTTATTTCAAATTTTGGAACTTTTGACTGTTTTTTAGAATTTGGTAAGTTTTTAAAAGTTTGTTTTAATTTTGAAATTTTTGATATTTTTGAAATTCTTAAATAGAACAACATTAAATAGAACGTTTCTTTGATACTTTTTTGAAATTTTGGAAATAATTAAATAATTAAAATTTTTTAATTTTATTGTAAATTTTCACTATTTTTTTTTAAACTTTCGTCTTCTTGACTTTTGAAATTTTTCAAATTTGAAAAACTTGGAAACTTTGTTTTTTTAACTTTTGGAATTTTTTTAAAATATCAAATTTTTCAAAATTTTTGGAAATGTTTGAGGTTTTTGACTTTTTTTTAGATTTATTTTAACGTTTTTGACATTTTTTTGAAATTTTCGAACTTTTTGCCTTTTTGAAATGTTTTACAATTTTTTGACCTTTTTTAGAATTCCTGAAATTTTTGAATTTCTTAAATCGAATTTTTTAACGTTGTTTGATAATTTTTTTTAAATATTCGAACATTTTGACCATTTTTTTTAAACTATTGAAATTTTCGAAATTCTTAAATCGAATTTGTTTGATGTTTTTTAAAAAATTTCGAACTTTCAGAATTTTTGAAATTTTCGAAATTTGGAAAATTTGGGAACTTTATCTTTTTTGCTTTTGAAAAAAATTTAAATTATAATTTTTGGCAATTTTTGAAATTTTTGAATACTTGAAATGTTCGAAATTCTTAAATCGATTTTTTTAACATTGTTTGACAATTTTTTTAAATTTTCGAACTTTTTGACCTTTTTTTTAGAATTATTGAAAAATTCTTGAATCGAATGTTTTTAACGTTATACCTTTTTTAGAACAATTGTAATCTTCGAAATTCTTGAATCGATTTTTTGACATTGAAATTTTCAAAATTCTTAAATCAAATTTTTTAACGTTATTTGACAATTTTTTTTAAAATTTCGAACTTTTTGACATTTTTTAGAGCAATTGAAATTTTCGAAATTCTTGATTCGATTTTTTTTTAACGTTATGACATTTTATTAATTAACTTTTTGATCTTTTGTAGAATTACTGAAATTTTCAAAATTCTTAAATTGAATTTTTTAACGTTATTTGACAATTTTTTAAATATTCGGACTTTTTGACCATTTTTTTTAAATAATTGAAATTTTCGAAATTCTTAAATCGCATTTTTTTGATGGTTTTTTAATATTTTTATAAAATTTTTGAACTTTTTGACTTTTTTTAGATGTTTTGAATTACTAAAAATGCTAAAAACTAATCACCTTCTTGTGTTTCTTATACGCACGCACCATCACCTTATACAAATTACAATTTTTTTAGATAATTAGAACTTTAATAAATTATTTAAAAAAACATTTTTTCAAATTTAATTTATACAGGGTGCGTGATTTATGTGTCAAAACATTTAAAAAAAAAATAGATTTTTGTGCTTAATAATACTAAGTGTTGTTTTTGTACTATTTTTTAAACTAATTGTAGTTTTTTTTTTGTTCTAATCTTCTTTTATCTGTACTAATATTAGCCTTTGTAGTTTCTTAAAATTTTAGTTAGTTGTTTTAATAGATATGCATCTTATAGTTAATCTTTTATTAATAACCTCAAGTTTGCACCTAACGGATATAGAATATTTGTACTTTATTTATTCTGACGCAATTAATTTCCGGTATGGAGGAGGCCATTTTTCAAAATTTTTTATGGAATAATATATCAAATATTTCGATCAGATTAGCAGTTTTCGAGATATTGCTGCAGGGAGTAAATTGACAATAATGGGAGTGGCGCCTTCATCATCAAATAATTTTGTTGTTTCCTGAAATATAAATAATTTGTAAAGAAACAAAATATTTTCAACCCACCAAATTTAATACATGCTTTAAACTTTACCGTGTTTGTCGGCACACTTTCTTAAACACTTTGAATTTCGCTTATACAGAGTGTTCTACTCCATTTGCAAATAAAATTAGTAATGCTTTTGATTATTTCTATATTTTTGAAACGTTTGTAGAAAAAATATGTTTTATTTATATTCCAATTTAGTGAGTTAATAATTTGCCTGCCTAACACTTTAAAATATTTCTAAAAATAACTAATTTCAATATGAAAGTGGATAAACTAGTGATTGATTCTATGGAGGATAAACAAGAATTAGGTACGTGAACTATATTCATTTTTATCCACGTTCATATTGGTACACCGCATTACTAAAACGCGCTCCTTTTATTTGTTCTAGGAGGAAACCCCGCAGGGATTCTTTGATGACCACGGTCTTGGATAATGGCTCTACTACGAGCTCTATCCTTTTCTTATAATGGATTTTACCTACTCGAATTTAGTTTGATAATAATAAAATTATAATATTCATAAAATATATCACTCGGTACTGCATTTATTATTTTTTATGTACCAATTTAATTCAATAAGTCATAATTTGCTTTAACGAAAATTTTTGATTGAATCTCAATAGAGTAATTCAATTTGGTAAAGATCCATTTTTTATTACATAATTCTGGGCTAAATGTAGGGATCGTATAAACATTTCTTCATCTTCACCAAAATATTTCAGGTCAAAAAAAAGTATATAATAAAAAAAATTTCATGAATATACTGGCGCACTCAGATTTTTTCTCTTTTGTAGCAAATAAACAAAAAGCTAAGGCAAAGTACTTAAAATTTATTGTTAATTTTTGTGATTTTACCATCCAGTTATTTTTTGTCAGATCCAGACTGATGTAATTTTTAATTTTTTTGGGAATTATTTCTAGAAGAAATAATTGTTCTATAATCAGCAAATATCTTAATAATTAAATTTGTTGGATGACCATGTTAAGGATCTTAATTCTAAGTGATATTTAATTATTACCTCCCAACTATTTTTGATAAACTCAGTGAACTTAAACTTTTAAAAAAACTGGTTCTACTTCTATAATTTTACTATAATGTTTAGATAAATAAATAAGTGATTTAGTATTAAATATTTACTTAGAAAAGTAGTTGGCACATTCAATTTTTATAAATCATCCTTTAATTTTTATGTTGCTCAATATTTTGTGCAATAATTAAGTGTTAACTGTAACTTTAAAAATATATAACGAATTTGAAAAATCGAGTTATTGTTTAAAAGTTTTACAAAATAAAAATTTCTAATTTGCTTAACAGAAGTTGATTTTTACAATTTGCTCAATGCTTATGCTTAATGCAATATTAAAAAAATTATTATTATTCTAAGTATTATTGTGACCAGTTATTTATATTATTATTAATATTGTCAATAAATATTTCCAACACTATTAGTTGTTTTTTGTTGATGTAATTATAGGGAAGCATAACGTAATACCACCGAATTTTGATCTTAAAAAAAAATAAATCAAAAATATTTAAAAAAATTTATTTATATATGTTCGTTTAATTAAAAAAAATCTTCAAATAAGCAATCCAGGGCTACAGTAAATTTCACATCAAGACTGCTCCCTTAATCCGACAGGTAAATAGCATGGCCCCGTGGGACTTGCGAACGTGGGTTTTGCGAACAGAACCTTTTTCGTGGGCTTTGCGAACACGCATAGTTGGCATTAATCTAATCTAAGCGCTGACCCTCGGTGTGACTTGCGAACATATTTAAGATTAGAACTATAAAAATATTTAAAAAAATTATTATTTGATCAAAAAATTAATGAAATTCTAAATAAGCTAGACCAAAATGGGAATATTTCGAATGTTAAGTCGAATATTTAAATAAATTTTAAATATTTACAAATTCTTGATTTATTTTATTAATTATAATACGTTTTTAAAAACAATGAAATGTTTTCTATTTACTCTCCTGCGAACTAATAGTGGACTCCCAGTACTGTTAATGGCCTTTTATTTTTAGGAAAAGGATATTTTATTTTTATTTCGTTCTTTGTACTCTATTCAAGTTGATTAATAAATAACAGTTAATCTTTCAAATTGTTTATTTCCGCCATGTTCAAAATTAAAAATTACTCACTTTACCCACTTTTTCAGAAATTTTTGTTAAAATGTCTCATAAAATATTAAATATTAATGCAATTTGATTATTGCTAAAATGTTAAAAAATTACAAATGTCCAGGATTTTTCTAAAATGTAAATATCTCGATAAGTACATTATAAAAGTTGTGTGTGAAAAAATACCTGAAATATAACATTTACTGAATTATTTTTATAATTTTAACACTCTTTATCTATTCAATATTATGCTGCTTTATTAAAATACAAAAATACAGCTTAAGTATTATAGCAATGTTCGCAAACTACACCGGTAACCTTAAACTGATCGAGGGTATGCCAGGTATATGTTCGCAAAGCTCACGTTCGCTAAACCCACGCCACCATATTGCATACTATCAAAATTTGATGCGTTAATCCTACAGGTAATTTCCACACCAGGCAATAGAACATATTTGAAATGAAAATAATGAAGTTGACCCCCAGAAAAATTAAATACAAATTCAAAGATTCCAAAAAAAATTGAATATGTATGACATCTGGACTAGTATTTTGCTAAATTTTCAGCAAAATCTGCAATGTGGTTTTCGAAAAATTCAAGAAAAACACTTTTTTCCCAAGTATAAAGCTAAAAAAAGTACTTTCTCGATATCAACTTTTTTTTTGTGAAATAATTTATTTAGCTGAAATAAACATACACAATTTTTTTAAATTTTTTTTAAATTTACGGTTTTGGTTCAAAAGAAAAAAGATTTTTTCTTATTTCTTTGTATTTATATAAATCTTGTTGAAATCTATTTGAAAGAATTAATATACAAGTATTTACTAAAAAGTATACGACTCAATTAGGTTTGTTTTAAAAAAAATTGTCTAGAATTTTGTTTTTCTTTACGAAAAATCAGTTTTTAAAAATTATTAAAATTTTATTTAAAATACAACTAACTACTTCGAAAGTCAAGCAAAGAAAGAATTATGATTAAAATAAATTAATGCAATTGAAACGATACTTTTAGTTGTTAAAAATAATTAATGTGATTAAGCTCAAATTATATTATGGGTTCGTTCCACGAATAGAATTTGAAATATATCAGAAGTAAAATATTAAATAAAAAAATTTTGGACGCCAGTCAGTTGATTTTTTGGTGTGATTAGAAACAATTGATAAAAAAACTATATTTCAAAATCCGTCCTTTCTTTTTTTTTGGGTTAAGGAAATTAAACTCAAATAAAACGTTATATTTGTTTATTTGACGAGAGAACTATTCAGAGATATTTTTTCTTTTTACCATAAAAAAACTTAGCTTCATTCAGGTAGAGGGTCTTGATATTGTAGGCGTAAGCTGTCCTGTTCCTAGCTGTCCCATCTCAGTTGTCCAGAAAAAAACTTCTTGGATACGGCAAACTTGACCGTCAGACGTGAGAACCAGCGGAAAATCGACAATAACCAAAAAACCCCTATAAATAAAGGGACACAAGAAAGAAATCTTCAGTAGAAAACACTGGCGATATAAAGATATACAAAGTCTATTTTTGGTATTAAATAGATAAAGAAATAGCACGGGTAGACATTTTATAAGAATGCCAAAAGAAGAGGGAGGGGGAATGACGCAAAGAAATAGGAAAGGGAACATCAAGCGAATATGAAACTATAAAATATACGGAGTAGAGGAAGAATGAAAATACAGGATGGCACAAAAAAACGTAACACAATCTACATAATTCTTGGAACGTATCCGCCGCTTATCTCTCTGCGACTCGTCTTCCCAGATATAACTCTAGCTGAGACACAGGAACTTTTTAAAACACGTATGCCACTAATGGTTAGTTAACGGACTATTCGACGTTGCCGGTTCGATGTTATTACTTTATGACTTGGAGTTTCATGAAAAATTTAATTTCCACCTTCAAAAAGTAAAAATTAATCAGTCGAATGAAGTCGAAATTTTGGGCGATACCATTTTATTTGCACGAACTTAAATTTAAGTAACTTATAAAATAATTATTGGTGTGCAATTTACATGTGCCCGCAATCCATGAAGTATTTAATTACCTTTTTTCACAACCACTATGCAAAACACGCTTTTCTACACACATTTTTATACGCAAAGCAGGCCTTTTCTTAATATGTTAGAAAAGTAATAATTTAGAGTGCGAAAAGTACACGCTATGGCACTTTTCCCCACAGAAATGTCAAACACAGCTATGCCCTGTCAACTTTTTTTTAACAGGTTACTGTTTCTCTTTCATTAATAAATGTGGTTGTATAAATAATATTGTGTACGACTTGTACGCAAAGCGCTTTTCACACTAGATTTACGGCACTCGCCTTAAGTCTCGTGCTACAAACTTCTGAACTCGTGGGAAAGTAACGCTTTGCGCACTTGATGTACAAACTACTATTTTATTCCCTCCTTTTCCTCAAATTTGTCACTTTTCTATACCAAATTTCCACTCGTTCACTGAAATTTGTCACTTTATTGTCTTAAATTTTTCCAAAAATTTCCGTTGCTTAAATTTGTTACTTATTTAGTACTTTTATATCCCCCTTTTTTTTCTCAAATTTGTCAGTCAGTTTTTTGTGTCACATATCCCCTCTTTTCTCTCTTAAATTTGTTTTTTTTTAGGGACCGTTTATCAACCGGATTCATTGCAGCCTTGTGGGCTTATCCCGTATCTTTGCCTGCTGCCTCCAGACAATTAAACTTGTTCCCTGTACTAGTTTGTACCGGTTCTTTAATGGCTGTTTACAATAGTCTTCTGGATCCAATCTTGGTTTTCCATATACAGTAAACGGTAGACACTAGAAAGACGGTTAAATGGAGAAAAATATGCGAAAAATAAAAATAGACAAAATGATTTTTTGAAATCTTAAATATTCCTATTGGTTCCGGAGTTAAACAACAAAATCCGAATTTGTCGAAAATCGTTTTTTTGCCAAAGCTCTGTTATTATACAAAATTTGGGATAACTGTATTAAAACTTTTTGTTGCATTCTAACATCGTTAGAAACCGCCATAGTTAAATTTTGAATCTGACGTTTTGTCTCTTCGGGGCCACCATCAACTTTATCTTTTTAAATACGGACCTGTCTATTTTATTTAATATTATTAAATCGCTTCGAATACTAAATTCAACGATGTATTAAACTTGATTATTCCGTGACGTTTTGTCACTTTGGGGCCACCATCAACTTTATTTTTTTAATACGGACCTGTCTATTTTATTTAAAAGTACTAATTCGCTTCGAATACTAAATTCAACGATAATCATACTTGATTATTCTGTGTAGAAAAGGGTCGATAATTTTTGAAACCAAAAAAAAATAATAGTAGGATGAAACCCATTGGAAAAGGAATGAAAGGAAAAATAATTTACGGCCGATCTGAGGTTAGGAATTTTAATAAATAGCTCAAAATTGTACATAATGATTAAAAAAAATTGCGAATTTGAGTTTTTTTCGTTTCTTTGCATTTTTTGAGAACATTTACCATAGCAATGTATATTTTTTTAAACCATCAAAAAGTAGAGACTTCAACGAACAAAAAGCTCACCTACTTTTTTAAAAAAGCAGATATTTTGACGCGAAAATTTTCGATTCAAAATTAGGGTGCTTTTTGATATTAAGTCAAAATAAGACGAAAAAATAAATATTTTAAATCAAAAAAATTACAGTGTGTTTGAGACATAAAATTTGATGAAATTTTTTTTTTGTAAAAGATAAAAATAAAAAACCAAAAACTTGGTTATTTGAATTTTTCACGTACATTTTGAGGTTATGTGAAAAAAGTGTAAATACAAAAGTTGTAGATCTTTTTATTACCTACAACTTTGCTATTCATTTTTTTTTTCAGAGGACTTGTAGTTTTTCCGGAAATCGAGATAAACAGTTTTCTATCGTTAAAACTCATCCCCTTCCACTTCCCGACCTCAGATCTCCCGTAAATTATTTTTCCTTTCATTTTTGTTGTATTCTCTTCCTTTTCTAATAGGTTTTATCCCACTATTATTATTTTTTTTTCACTTTTTACCATTAGTCCTGGTCTAGTGATGTTTTGCCCGATCAAGAAGTGAACAATACATGACATACGAGGTTTTACGTATTTTCTGAGGGGGACCTAGAGAATTACTAAGATACAATAGCATTTGTTATTGTAATAATTAATAAATAGATAATTAAATAGAATTTCCTGATACCTAACTACTTTGAACCACAGCAATGAATTTAAATAAAATAGACAGGTCCGTATTTCAAAAATAAAGGTAATGGTGGCCGCGAAGAGACAAAACGTCACGGAATAATAAAGTGTTATATATCGTTGAATGTAGTATTCGAAGCGATTTAATAATATGAAATAAAATAGACAGGTCCGTATTTAAAAAGATAAAGTTGATGGTGGCCCCGAAGAGACAAAACGTCAGATTCAAAATTTAACTATGGCGGTTTCTAACGATGTTAGAATACAACAAAAAGTTTTAATAAAGTTATCCCAAATTTTGTATTATAACAGAGCTTTGGCAAAAAAACGATTTTCGACAAATTCGGATTTTGTCGTTTTACTACGGTTCCTTTATTGCATTGTCTGCATTTACGTTCGCCAATGTTTAACCCCATTTTGTCTCTAGTGCCAAGGTGTCCCATGAGGAGCCCTATAGTAATTCTTAATTGATTCCTACTCATTAAAACTAATTATTCAGTTACGTTCTTTGACGGTTCTTTTATAAACTTTTTCCCGTGTATTAATCCGGGTATAATTTGTGTTCTGGCTTGATCCAATCTTTTATACGGTTCCTGAACGTACTTTTTGGTACTCCCATAGCTGATTCTGGACCAATTAATGAGGTTGACGGTCCGCTCCTTACGAGAGATCGTGTTCAGTATACCTTTGTTCCTGGTACCCATGATATAAGGTTACCTTATTGTGAGTCGCCAGTTCCCCAAGCTCTCATACCAGTCTAGAGCCACCTTTGGTTCCTTTTTTTTCCTTTTTTCCTCGTGCGCTGTCATATTACTATTTCTCACACATTTGAGAATTGCATAGATCTCTGCCTGGAGAAATATATCTTCCTAGAGATAAGCTCTCTTGGTACTTATTCTGTTCGTAGTTCCAGTTTCCCCTTTGTGTTTTTGATCCGCCTGTGTACAAGGTAATTCTGTTAATGTTTTACGTGAAATCTGTACTTGCATTCGACTCATTTAGATTCTTAATTATTATCCTCAGATCTTTATTGAAGCTATATTTAGCAGGCATGTGGTCTGACCTCATATCAAGCATGTTGCCTACCACATGTTCTAATTTTGTGTGTTCCAGTCTATGATTTTCTTTTTAAATTTAAATTATAAGCTTATAACCATCGTAGAGCCATTCTAGCTTCCTCCATTATAACGTATTGTAATGGCGGGAGGTCAAGCAGAGTTTACATTGCAGCTGTAGGTTTTGTTTTTATGTTTCCTGGTATTCTCAAGCAGGTAAGTCTGTGTATTGTGCCTAATTTGGAGATAGCAGTCTGTTTGGCCACCACCAAAGGTAGGACTACCATATTGTACATCCAGTGTACCATTTTTGGATTCAGCACCCATATTTTTCCATATGTGCGTCTATCATTAAAATAGCAACCGCTTTCGTATGTATTTTTTGAATTTGGAGGTTCCAGGTAAGTTTTAGGTCTAACATTACCCCAAGAAATTTTATCTATCTCTTCAGATTTCTTCTTTACCACGAAGCCATAATGGGCTAAGGCCTTTTAAATTATTTCTCCTTTTAGTGATTGCTACTATGTTGTATTTGGGAAGGGCTTATTTTTCAAAACCTCTTGTTCTGTCCAGAGTGTGACTGCGTTTAGGGCCATCTGCATTTATTCCCTAACCGTAGTATTGAATTTTCCTTCGATTAATATGACAAGGTCATCCCAATGTTTTGTGTCCTTCTTGCAGGATTCTCATTACATTTTTTTTTCTGTTTTGGTCTGATTTTTTGTTTTTTTTCTGATTTTTTTCGATTCTTTCTAATTTTTGGTTCATTGTTCTGTTTTTTTTTCTATTTGTTTTGTATTCTGGTTTTCTCCTCATTTTTTCTTATTCCTCGATATTTCTCGATTTATTTAAATTTTTTTCATTTTTTAAAATTATTCTAGATGGTTACAATTGTTTTCGTTTTTTTGGTTGTTTTTTTGCCATTTTTCCGATTTATTTGCCATTTTTGCGATTTAATTTTGCAATTTTTTTCCGATTATTGCATTTACAATTTTTTGCGATTTTTTCGATTTTTTTTAGCTATTTTCTGCAATATCTAGCTTTTGAGGTTTTTTGCGATTTTTTAAAATTTATTTTGCGATATTTTTATATTTCTTGCGTTTTAGCGACATTTTTTAATTTTTTGCGGTTTTTTCTCTTTTTTCCCGTTTCGCTCTGAAATTTGTCACTTTTTTCGTACTTTTTAAACTTTTTTCTCAAATTGTTACTTTTTTATACATATTTTTTCACTCCAAATTTTTCCCACATTTGTCTTTCAAATTTCCCCTCTTTTTTCACATAAATTTGTCACTTTTTTGTCTCAACTTTCTCCCCTGTCCCCTTCATTCCCTTATAAGCATTCCTCTCTCTATTGTTTCCTTTTTTATTCTTCTTTTTTCCCTTATTTTCCTTTTTTATTCTTATTATTTTTCTTTTTCTTTTTCTTTTCTTTTCTTTCTTCCCCACCCTTTCACCCCCACTCCACATTTCCCTCCCTAATTTTTTTATTCTTTCCTCCTTTTTTTTATCCATTAGTGTTAGCAAATAGACCAGCGTATTAGAAAGGCCAAAAATCATAATATTGAAAAGTGAAGAAAATATGCCAATACGAGTTACGAGGAATGAAATGGGGTGAACTTTTAGGGGTGCAAAAAGTTAATGTTAAAGCTGTAGGTAATAAAAAAAATTCTAACGATTGTATGAACCTAAAATCGGGATTTTATGGTTTTTGTTTTTTTTTTCGGTCACAAATAGTTATTTATGCGAATGTGATTTTGTCGCACGAGCCAAAGGCGAGTGCAACAAGCACATGAGTGAAAAAAGGCATTTACACACTAATTGCATACAACATTTTTTCTACTAACAAAAAATATGTAGGTAATAAGGAAAAGAACTAGTGAAAAAAAGTTAAACTTTGCACACTCCGTAGCGTGCGTAAAGTAAGTACTTTACTCACGGTAGTAGAAAGGATTATTTGTTTTTCACAAAATTTGCTACAAACTTAACCTTTTTGTTTCCCAAACAAGCCGTAATTTTTTTTTAATCAAAATATTAATTTTTACAGTCGTATACGAAATTCATCAAAAATATTAATTTTGCTCAAGAGTAATGGACCTTCATTTAAAAAATATTTGATAAATAATATTTACACCTAAATATGAAATCATAACCTTCTATCTCAAAACAATATTTTTGCCATTGTTGCCAGATTTACTAAAAAGTCAAATTTTTTCATACATTTTTGTGTAACGTGCTAATTTTTAATTTAAAAATATGGTGAGATTTCAACGGCTACATGGTAGCTCCACCACGTCCATAAATTCAGGTAGAAATTTTATTTTAGGGGATTAAGGTCACCGGTCAAGTCCACCATGCTAATCTTTTAATGACATTCTGTTAAACCTGTTAATGTTGGAAATTCCCAAAATATTAAACTTAGTTGGGGTCGGTACCAAATTATTTCATTAGTCGATTATCCTTCTCTGGTGAGTTTGATAATTTGTGCATTCTTTTTATCGTGAATTTTTTCTTTGGAATTATGGCTACTTTTAAGTCAATGTTGAGTCAAAGAGGCCAAAAGTTATTAATAGTTGAAAACTTTAAGTTTTGTAAAGCTCACGAAAGCAAATGTGGAAAAACTCGTTGGAGATGTGTAAATAAAAAGTGTCCTGCTAAAGTGTTTACAATGAAAACGGATGAGAATACAATTATTGAGGTTGATGGTAAACACGTACATGAATCTAGTAAAACTATTCCTAGAGAAGTTACCAGCAATAGTGTAAAAAGAAAGGCAATTGAAGATATTTCAGAAAAACCCTCTAAACTAATTTGTAAGGAAATAAATACAAATAGAGAAAATCTTGATGCTACTGATATTGAGTGCATTCGTAGAAATATGTATACTGCAAGAAGAAAAGTTTTTCCAACTCTACCGAAAAATAAATTGGATGTGTTAAGTGCAGTGCGAGATATGGATTTAAAAACTGTAAAGTATGAAGATTTTCGTTTATGTATTGATAATGACAGTCAAATTATAATTTTTTCTACTTATACAAACCTGCGTTTCCTAACTTCGTGTGAAGTTTTGTACATGGATGGAACATTTCAATATTGCGCATCATTTTATTACCAAATGTTCACAATTCATGGATTAAAAAATGGCTTTTTTATTCCTTTAGTATATTATGCTCTGTTGCCTGATGAACAAACGGTAACGTATGAAAAATTGTTTAATTTATTACAACAAAAATGTCAAACTTTTAACATTGTTTTATCTCCAAGTGAAGTTGTCGTAGATTTTGAAAAGGCGATCTACAATGCTTGTATTAAAATGTGGCCTCATTAAAATTGTAGGTTGTCGTTTTCATTTGGCACAATCTTGGTTTCGTAAAATTCAAGAATTGGGTTTGACTGCGGAATATAAAACGAAAGATTCTAAAATAGGACAATATTTAAAATTGTATTTTGGCGTTCATTTGTTAGATCCAAAAGATGCGGTAGAATTTTTCAAGACTGAATTGCATTATCTAATTCCGCCAAATGATATAAGAATCACCCAATTTCGAAATTATTTAGAAAATAACTACTTTTCTCCTTCTTCTGTATTTCCTGTAACAATGTGGTGTAGTCAGCAAAATATTTTATACAGAACAACAAACGCATGTGAATCATTTCACTCGAAATTTAATGCGTGTTTTTACACATCGCATCCGAATATTTTTTATTTTACTAAAACCCTTCTTAATTTTCAAATAGAGACTTACGCAAAAATGACAAGTTGCAATAATAACTCGATTAAGAAACAGAAAAAGGAAATGAGAGAGAAAATATATTTTGTTACCAAAAAAATAGATGAATAAGCAGATTTTCATTTGTAAAGTCAATTTGTTTTAAATACGCGCCAAAATAATTTGTATTGTGTCTACCCATATTTAAGCGTGAATATTTTTCTAATTTTTTGTTATTTTATGTTTGTATATATTTTTCGTTTTTATGTATATGTTTTTTAATTTTTAAGTGAATTGAATGTAAGCTTTGTTTCAAATATAGATCTAGTAAATTTCAAATATGCATTTTTTTTAACTTTATTTAACAGCGGTTATATCTTTTCTATGATACAAAATGTCAAACTGAATTATTTTCTTCAAAAATTATAAACTCAGCAAAATATTTTATGGTACTATAAAGATTATCCTCTTATCTATTTAATCCCTCGGCTTGAAATCGGTGGTGGAGCTGACCTGCCTTTTTCGTCTACCTGAGGTTCGTGGTGGAGTTGACATTCTCCCATTTCAACATTTTTAACCACATTTCTACGACTTGGACACCTCCAAATGTTAAAGAAGATATTTTTTATAATTCTACTCGCAGTACTGCGAAATGAAAAAATAGATCGCTAATTACTAAGAAATCTTGGATAAGCATTGACATGTTTTACAGAACTTTTATACATAGGCGTCATTTATGTAAATTAATGATGACCACACATAAAAAATATTACCTATTGTTTTCTATATTTGTGAATGTATAAATTATTAAAATTGTCAACTATTTCTATGTTATCCAGTTAAATATAAAAATATGATAGTGTAGGACGCGACGTCGACGACGCTGATCGATACAGATTTCAGTTTTCAGTTTGTTACAGTGTTACCGCTGAAAGCGTAGAGATAGCGCTATGCGTTAAAATCGTAGATTGGGCGGGGAGGAAGACACCGTCACGGCCGTCGCTTGCGTCGAGACGTCCCGCCGATGCGCAGTCGTTGTTCGTCAGTAATGGTCAGCTGTGTACGGGAGTTGAAGTTGAGAAATGCGCCTTAGGCATGTAAGTGTGGCTGTCGGAGACGCTCAAAGGCAGCAACATGTACGTTTACGGTTTCGACATCACATAGACGTGTAATAATATGCGTGCGAGTGCTTGTTCACGGTGAAGTTCTGGCGTGAACGGTGGCTCGGAGGAATAATGGCGTCGGTGGCGGGCTCGCAAGAACAGGCGCCCGCCGCGCACGGCCATAGCTTCTGTAAGAAGACCTTCCACAAGCCCACCTACTGCCACCACTGCAGCGACATGCTATGGGGCCTCATCCAACAAGGCTTCATCTGCGAAGGTGAGAGCACTTGATTTTTTTCCGATTTTTTCCTTCCCCCTTCACTCCTCCTCCTCGCCCCTGCTCTCCTATGCTGCCGATGCCGTCCTGACTCCCTCGCCACGTCCAAATAGGTCACTACTCTCAGGAGACTGCTACTCTTTTGGCTTTCATTTTATCCCTTTAAAATACATATAACTAACCTTTTACACATTTTTTATACATAAATATAGGTCATCAGTTTCAAATAACTAAACTTTAACAAAATGACGTGTATTCATACAATTATTAAATAAATATTAAAAAATAGATTTTATTTAAACATAATTTAAAAATCTTCATTTTTAACATATTTGCTATAACATAAAATATTCTTCATTATATAGTTTAATACTCAGTGCTGCCATCTTCTTGAGATAAAGTAGGTCACTGCTATTTTGTAATACTACAAATGTTGCGTGTTTTGTAATCACTGAGTCTTTACTGGATCTTGGATGAAATCGAAAACATACCTACTAGAATAAAATAGTATTTTTATAAATATTTTTTCTATACGATTGAAGATATATTATTCAGATAACAAGTAGGCCTTTGTTATAAAAAAATGTTTAACAAAAAAGATACTCTACAAACATGTTTATTGTTGTTGCAAAAAATCTACAGAATTATAAAATAATTTTAATAAAAGTAACATAAAATTTCTGAAAATAATAAACGTGTTTGTTTAGGCTAGTTAAAATATACGAAAAAAAGGTCATTTTACAACCGCGATTTTTTTAATATAGTTTGAGATGTCCAATAACATATTTTCCCATAAATGTTTTTCTTTATTTTTATTTTTGAAAATATTATTTTAAATACAATTTTTTATGAATAAAAAGTAGTGTATGATCTGCTTTATCTACCACCTAAATACAACTTATATAAAATTAATGTTTAATCTCATTGAAAATGTTTTTTCTTTTTTTTTGAAGATATCTTTTTAAATACATTTGCTTATGAAGAAAAAGTAGTGTGTGTTCTGCTTTATTTAAAATCTAAAGCAGTACGTACACTACAACATTTACAATTAATGTTTTGCAAATAAATCGTAAGTAATTGTTATTGCAAAAAATCTCCAGAATTATAAAATAATGTTAATAAAAGTAAAATATTTAAATAAAATTTCTGAAAATAATAAAAAAAATTAAACGTATTTGGTTAGTCCAGTCAAAATATACGAAACCGCAATTTTTTTTAATATAGTTTGGGGTTTCCAATAACATATTTTCCCATCAAGTGGTTTTCTTTCTTTTTTTGAGAATATTTTAAGTACAATTTTTTATGAAGAAAAAGTAGTGTATGGTCTGCTTTTTTTACAGTCTAAATACAACTTATAAAATTAATATATAATCTCATTGAAAATATTTTTCTTTCTTTTTTTTCTAGGTATTTTAAATACAATTTTTATGAAGAAAACGTAGTGTATGTTCTGCTTTATTTAAAATCTAATGCAGTCCGTACACTACAATATTTACATTTAATATTTTGCAAATAAACCGTAAGTAATTGTTATTGCAAAAAATCTCCCGAATTATAAAATAATGTTAATAAAAGTAAAATATTAACATAAAATTTTTGAAAATAATAAAAAAAATTAAAATTGGTTATTCTAGTCAAAATATACGAAACTGCAATTTTTTTTAATATAGTTTGGGATGTCCAATAACATATTTTCCCATCAAGTGTTTTTCTTTCTTTCTTTTGAGAATATTTTAAGTACAATTTTTTATGAAGAAAAAGAAGTGTATGGTCTGTTTTATTTAAAATCTAAAGCAGTCCGTACACTACAATATATACATTTTTTTTAATATAGTTTGGGATATCCAATAACATATTTTCCCATCAAGTGGTTTTCTTTCTTTTTTTTGAGAATATTTTAAGTACAATTTTTTATGAAGAAAAAGTAGTGTATGGTCTGCTTTATTTAAAATCTAAAGCAGTCAGTACTCTACAACATATACATTTTTTTTAATATAGTTTGAGATATCCAATAACATATTTTCCCATCAAGTGGTTTTCTTTCTTTTTTTTTTGAGAATATTTTAAGTACAATTTTTTATGAAGAAAAAGTAGTGTATGGTCTGTTTTATTTAAAATCTAATGCAGTCCGTACAATACAACATTTACAATTAATGTTTTGCAAATAAATCGTAAGTAATCCTTGTTTTTTCTATAAGTATTTGGCAACTTTTAGTAAAATAAAAGTCGAATCAAATAATAAACATCAAATATTGATAATCTGGTTACAAGTGTATTATTATTTTTTTGAAGATAACATTAAGTATAATTTTTTACGAATAAAAAGGAGTGTATGGTCGCCTTTATTTAAAATCTAAAGCAGTCTGTACACTACAACTTTTGAATAGAAATCGTAAAGTAATTATCATTTTTTTTTTCAAACAATACAAATAAAAAATTTATAATTTTTTAAAAATTTTTTCCTTTTTTTAAGATATTATTTATATTATTTAAATTAAATAATAATAAATACAAATAAAAATAGTAAAACTAGGAGAAAACAGATTAGTAAAAAAATAGTAAAAACATTAAAAAATAGGACAAAATAGGAAAAAATAGGAAAAAAAATAATACACAAACACAAAAATTTGATAAAATTACAAAAATAAAAAAAAATGAGAAACCAGAATAAACTAAAAAAAAAACAGAGCAAATTAGAAATCACAGAAAATAATACATGAATCGGAACAAATCGAAAAAAATTGAAAGCAATCAAAAAAAATTGAAAAAAATTGACAATAATGGAAAAAAAATTGAATATAGAATAAAAAAAAACAGAAAAAAAGCAAATTTAGGAAAATATTTAAAAAAATCAAAATCAATTAGAAAAAATAAGAAACTGTGCTAAATATATTTCTTGTATCGCAGGGACTCAAATTTGCATTTTAGTGCCTTGGGAATAAAATATTTAATAATCTATATATTAGTGTCGCTCAATGGCAGACAAAATTAAAAAAATGAGGGGGTAATCCCACCCAACTTTCCGAACATTCCAAGTAAAGTAATTGTTTAATCGATTATTTTAGTTTTTCTGCATTAAAATACATTAATTTTATTACCTATCCAATGGTATAAATCCCATTTTAATATCTTTAATATTTTTAAAGTTATTCAATTTTTTTAAAACTTATATTAAATTTCAAAAAAAAAAAAATAGGAATTCTACAATTTTTTGAATAAAATTTTGAAAAAAATCGCAATTATAGAGTTTTTTACTACAAATTTAAGGGTATTTTTTTTTTAAATTTTTAATGTTAATATTACCCCTGAAAAAAATAAAACCTATTTTTAAATAATTTTAAAATCAATAAATAATTAATATCTCATTCAATTATTTTCAAAATGGGAAACAGACCTTTTTTTAAGGTTTTCTGGATCAAAATCCATTAATAAAGTTTGTTTAGAAAACAAAAAAAAATCAATTTTTTTGTCAAAAATTCATGGGTAAATCCATTGAATTGTTTTAACTTTTTTAATTTTTTGCTGTAACTTTTACAAATACTATGTTAAAATTATGAAATAATTTACACACATAGTACTTTTGGATTATTTTCGGATATGCTATTTACTTTTTTCATTTATTTTATACTTATTAATAAAACAAAATTACAAAAAATTTAAAAAAAATTCTTAATTTTTTCTATAATAATTACAATTCTAAATTTTAAGAAACTAAAATACATTTTAAATTTAGAATTTTATATTATCTTTCGAATGGTGAAAATCACATTTCAATAACTTTAATTTTTATTCAATTTAGTTTAAAATCATAATAAAATTTTAAATGTTCCTAAGCCACTTTTTAAAAAATTCCACAATTTTTGTAATAAAAATTTTGAAAAAAATTATAATTATAAAATTAATTATTACAAATTTAAAGATATTTTTTTTAAATATTTAATATTAAAATTTAACTAAAAAAAATAATTTAATAAAGATAAAAATTAAAATAAATACTATCGGCGAAAATATGCGTAACTCGAAAAAAAAGTGAAGACAAAATTTGTATAAAATTTTATGCTCTATAATTTTGTTATCATGTAATTTTTCATTAAAATCCATAATTTTGTCTCAAAATCTAAAAAAGTCATAAAAATGTCTATTTAAATTTTTTTCACGCCCTCTAGCGGCGAAAATATGAGGAATTCAAAAAAACCGGCAATGACAAAATGTGTAGAAAATTTTATGTTCTACAACTTTAATATTTTGTAATTTTTCACAAAAATTCATTGTTTTGGTTATTTTATAAAAGTATGAAAAAAAATTATTTTTCATAAATCTGGCAACAATGGCAAAAGTTTTTGAAAATTTTAATCATCCTAAATTAAACTATAACGTATAAAAATATATATGTAAAACTTTATTGCCATCTTGTTTAGTAATGACGTCATCACTTATAGCAACTGTCACTTCCGGTTATCCAATTAACTCCAAAATCTATACAGGTCGTCTCCTTGCTACCCTTAATATGTATATAAAATTTCATCTAAATCGGTCCAGCCGTTTAGACGATATCGTGTTCACACACACACACACACACACAGACACACACACCTACACACAGACACACACACAGACAGACATCATGCTAAAAATGGTATAAATGGATTCAGGTGACCTCAAAACGTAAAGATTCGTTAAAATCTGGGTATGGTCAAAATATCATGATCGCAATACTTTCCTTCTATACAACTCTGTTGTTCGGAAAGTAAAAAGAACCAGAAAAAATTTAGGATATATTTCGGTTAACATTTCATAAAATGATTTAAGGTCAGTGGTGTATCTGTTGATTATATTCACAGTGTCTAAGCTTCCAACTGTATTTTCTAGGAGGTCAGATATTTGATCATAACGGATGATCAGCTTTTTCTATAAACTGCTTCGCTGTAGATAGCAGGGATAATGTAGACGCTTGATTTTCTGGAGTGTTTTTCTTTAGTTTTTTTGGTGTTTTTGGTTTGGTAAAAATATTGGTTGGACCTTCCTCTGGTCTGGTAGCTGTAGAGGAGAATGCGGAGCTTTGATCGTTTCTGATATATTTTCCTCTGTATTTGGTGTTGTTTCTTTAAGGATGGTGAGTGATTGCGATTTTTTTTTGACTCTGTGGATTGAGGCTGAGTTTTTGTCTCTACGATTTGTTGACTTACTGAGCTCGAGGTAGGATTGGTTACATTTTGAAGCTACGTGACCAATTGCTTTACAATTGAAACAGTGAAGGTCGGCCGAGAGAAAAATTCTGTAGGAGGTGTTCTCATGTTGGATAAGGATGGAGTCGGGGATAATAATGTTGTCATTTGGAGAAAGGTATGTTTGTCTACGAAAGCTAAGTATGTGGTTATATGCCGGGTCGTTGATTCCCACCTTGAGAAAGGAGATCGGACAGAGAAGATTGAAACCAATTCCTTGAAGTTCTTTTTCTATTAATTCATGCGGGATCGTTGGAGAAACATTTGATAAAAGTAGACATGTTGCTGGCTACATGAGTCTTCTAGCATGTAAAGTTGTACCATTGATGTTAATTGATCTGTGGTCAGCTAAAAATGTGTCTACATTTTGTTTATTTGTTAGATATATACATATTCTATTGTTTGATATTTTGGAACAGAAATTTATATTTTTAGTATCTACACCGAGAAAAATAGGCCAAATAAACTAGTATAATTAAGAAATCCTCGTTAACCCCAATTAAATTTGTAGAATTACTCCAAAAATATTTTGTTTTCTGAAGCTCTCTTTCTGAAATATAAGTACCGTAAGCTAAGTGTTTAATTCGAGCAATTAATTTTTTTTTCTGAAATTATTTTAATTATAATAAGTATAACAGGTACCTGACATAAGCAAAGTATATTAACTACAATTAATAGGTTTAATTAATACTAACGGCAATTTTGTATTTCGCACAAGATCGGCTGTAATCATCGTAACATCGTGTATATTTCTAAGTTAATAGTTGGCTATGGCGTCATTTAGGTTTGAGGCTTGGAGGATGACTGGGCCTCAATTCTCGAGTTTATTCCTATAGGAAAACCAATATATTACCTTACTTTTTGTATATAATAGGTCGATTTTCCTATAGGAAATAAAGTCGAGAATCCAGGCCCAGGTCGGTGTTAGGTACAACAAAATAATAAATTCACTGTGTATTGCACAGACAGCTATGAGCCAAAATTAGCGATATTTGGTTATGTGTATAGTGATTAGTGACAAGTTTTTTTTTAGTTTTTTGTGTTATTAAATCGTGATTTAAAAATGGCATTTGTACTTCTCATAGGGTGGACGATCTCAAAATTTCTAGGCCGCTTTAGAGGTAAGTTTTACAAATTGATCATATTACAATATTCTCTAATTATTTTCGTCTTGGATAAACAGAATTTTTATCTTAAATACGTAGATTTAAATAGAATACATCTTTATTTTGCGACTTGTGTTTTGTTCAGACAAATTGGATCATTGGATCATTGGGACTTTAACATTTAATGTACCTATATCCCAGACAAAAATAATTACAGAATATCGTATAATTAACTTGTAAAACTTCTAAAGCGGTCCAGGAAATTTCCCGAGTCCCGATTCTACAAGAAGTACTTTAAATTCCATTTTTAAGCTATGCATTTATAACACAAAACTAATAAAACTTCTCACTAGTCACTATACAACTTGTTTAATTACAGTTAATAATTTGTTTAATTGTGTTAAGTAAAATATTTAATACTCCCAATAATTTGGATTTTTAAGGTGATTATTTTTTGATTACTAACGGTTACTGTTTTCTATTTGTTATTAAAGGGATTAATTACCTTAAGTTAACTAACCCTAATGATTATAATTAAAGCCATTTTTATTGTCATAACTAAACATTTGTTGAGTCCTAATACGTATTAAAGTTTTTATGTACTATAATTAAATTCTTAATAATGCTTAATAAACTTTTTCCTCAGTGTACTAGTGGTCCAATTGAAAGTATGTAGTCTTGTATTTTGGTATTGTCAATTGCAGGAAAAACAATGGCTTCTTCTCTAGTTGGGTAATTGAAACCGTTAGTGACGCTTGAATATGAGGAACTATGTGGGTTATTGCTTTGGATGCTCCTTTACACAGAGGCATCCACTTGGTTTGTGTCAATTTTTAATTTTGTGGTGTTATCCGGTTGAGTTTCTTTGTCGGTAATTAATCATTGTCTGGGTACGGCCCTGTCTTGAAAGTATATCAAGAATTGAACTATTTGTTCTGACCGGTTTTTAGTTTCTTGATTGATTACTGAAGGTATTAAAGAAATCTTATCACTTATGTTTTTAGTAGTCTATTTCTTAGCGATACGAAGTGGTCTGTGAATACACGTCTGCACTCGTTCAATGTTAGAAATCGACTGATTAGGTACATTTTTTGTTGTGATTATAAACTTCCAAGTAAAATAAGGATTATTTACTATATACAACGTAGATATTAATGAATTAACATCCTGCAGGTTAGTTTGTAATATCTTCCGTTCGTTAAGATACATATATAATACGAGTACACGTTTCAGGCCATTACATTCTTATAAATAGATTCATTCACTGTCAGTTCCATATCAAAACCGTTGACAATAGGTTATTCTCCATATTCTATTAAATACGTCGATATCAGCAGTTCTAATTCCTTTCTAGTGCAGGTGGCTATTGTCCGCATTTAGCAGAGCTTCATTGAAAACTGTTTTATCTTCTCGCAACCCACAAAACGTCTTTCTTCTAATAACAATAACGTTGTTATAGTTTCAGTTTCCCACATTTTAGATTCCTGTATATTCGTTTTTCTACTTGTTGAAAATGCTCAAACTAGCATTGCCAAGACGAATTTTTATATATATTATTTTAGTTATTGTATAACTACTACTACATAAAGTTGGATTCTAAAATAAATTTAAAATTGAAAGTATTTCAAAATGTAGCAGATGTTAAGTTCATTCACAATCAATTAATCTTGAATTACAAACACATGTAATGTACTTTTTATATACATGGTTAATTACTTAGTTGAGAAACAAATAATTTCTCGAACTAATAAACTCGAAATCGATTTTTCAGAAGTATCTGTTGAAGCTAATAAGTCGGTTTAAAAAAATCCATCTAAACTGTTTCGTTGAAAAAATGCTTTTGTAATGCAGTTTTTTATAAAGAAAAATTAGTGTATGGTCTGCTTTTTTTTTAAATCTAAATCAGTCCGTACACTACAATTTTTACTATTAATAATATTTTTTTTATTACTAAAATAAAAATCGAATAGAAAAATAATTTATAAGAAAAAAAATGTACATGACTCACTTTTATAAGCATATAGAAGTGAAACTTCTGAAGTAGATGGTAGGAATACACTTTTCAGACACACAAATCAATACGTTTTCTTTTTATGTTCCGTACGCAGCCATTATTTTTTGATTTTTCCAATTTATCTGATTTTTTTTAATTTTGTACTATATTTTCAGTTTTTTTTATTTTTTCTGCTTCTATTTTTTTTTAATTTTGTTCAGGTTTTTTCTGTTTGTTTTTTTTAGTTTTTTTTATTTTTCTGATTTTTTTCTATTTTTTTATGGTTTTTTCTAATTTTTTCTTTATTCCTTTACCTCTTGCTGCTTTCCATTTGGTGCTTTTACCACTTCATCTCGTTAAATTATATTATATTATCTTCCAAGGGACTAAAGTGTCATTTTTAATCCCGTGAGTAAAGATTGTTGCCCTTGCTCAGCTCGGGGATTAAAACACACTTTAGTCTCGTTGCACATAATGCTATTTTTGCGCCGCAGGTGTTTAGAAATTCATACGATAATTGAAATACCATTATTACTAAATATTTATAAAACTTATTTAAAAGAAAATAAATAAAAAAACTGACCTCAGGGTATATTTTAGTCATAACAGAGTAAAAGTGGCACTTTGGTCCTTATATAGAAACTGTTAAATATTTTAGTCGTAAAAGAGTAAAAATAGCACTTTAGTCCTGATATAAAGATTATTAAATAATTTATTCCCAAAAGAGTAAAAGTGGCACTTTAGTCCTTATATAGAAATATTAAATATTTTAGTCCAAAAAGAGTAAAAGTGACACTTTAGTTCTTAAATAGAGATTATTAAATATTTTACTTCCAAAAGAGTAAAAGTGGCACTTTTGTCCTTATATAGAAACTATTAAATATTTTAGTCCTAAAAGAGTAAAAGTGGCATTTTAGCCCTTATATAAATATTTTACTTCCAAAAGAGTAAAAGTGGCACTTTTGTCCTTATATAGAAACTACAAAATAGTTTAGTCCTAAAAGAGTAAAAGTGGCACTTTAGTCCTTATATAAAGATTATTAAATATTTTACTTCCAAAAGAGTAAAAGTGGCACTTTTGTCCTTATATAGAAACTATTAAATATTTTAGTCCTAAAAGAGTAAAAGTGGCATTTTAGCCCTTATATAAATATTTTACTCCCAAAAGAGTAAAAGTGGCACTATTGTCCTTATATAGAAACTATTAAGTATTTTAGTCCTAAAAGAGTAAAAGTGGCATTTAGTTCTTATATGGAGATTATTAAATATTTTACTCTCAAAAGAGTAAAAGTGGCACTGTAGACCTTATATAGAGATTAATAAATATTTTACTCCCAAAAGAGTTAAAATGGGACTTTTGTCCTTATATACAAATTGTTAAATATTTTAGTCCCAAAAGGGTAAAAGTTCTTATATAGAGATTATTAAATATTTTACCATCAGAAGAGTAAAAGTGGCACTTTAGGCCTTATATAGAGAGATATTTTACTCTCAAAAGAGTAAAAGTGACACTTTAGTTCTTATACAGAAATTATTAAATATTTTAGTTCTAAAAGAGTAAAAGTGGCACTTTTGTCCTTATATAAAGATTATTTTACTCCCAAAAGAGTAAAAGTGGCACTATTGTCCTTATATAGAAACTATTAAGTATTTTAGTCCTAAAAGAGTAAAAGTGGCATTTAGTTCTTATATGGAGATTATTGAATATTTTAATCCCAAAAGAGTAAAAGTGGCACTTTAGTCCTTATATACAGATGATAAAAAATTTTAGTCCAAAAAGAGTAAAAGTGACACTTTAGTTCTTAAATAGAGATTATTAAATATTTTACTTCCAAAAGAGTAAAAGTGGCACTTTTGTCCTTATATAGAAACTATTAAATATTTTAGTTCTAAAAGAGTAAAAGTGGCACTTTTGTCCTTATATAAAGATTATTTTACTCCCAAAAGAGTAAAAGTGGCACTATTGTCCTTATATAGAAACTATTAAGTATTTTAGTCCTAAAAGAGTAAAAGTGGCATTTAGTTCTTATATGGAGATTATTGAATATTTTAATCCCAAAAGAGTAAAAGTGGCACTTTAGTCCTTATATACAGATGATAAAAAATTTTAGTCCCAAAAGAGTAAAAGTGGCACTTTATTTCTGATAGAGAGATTATTAAATATTTTAGTTTTAAGAATTTAAAGTGGCATTTAAGTCGCTAAAATGAGGGAGTAAAATGCATGTTTTAGTTCCTGCGGTGCAAATGAACAATTTAGTCCCTTTATATTTCTTACTGGCCGCACAGTTTCTATTTTTTTTCTATTATTTTCTAATGTTTTTTTGATTATCTTCGTTTTTCAATTTTTTTTTTAAATTTTTCCGTTTTTTTTACATTGTTTTCAATTTTTTTGATTTGTTCCGATTTTTGTTTTGTTTTTTCTAGTTATTTTAGTTTTTTATTGGTTTTTTTAATTTGTTCTGATTTTTTTTCGGTTTATTCTTGTTTTCATTTTTGTTTAATTTTTCTAATTTTATCTGTTTTTTTTTCACATGTTTTTTTATTGTTTTTTTATTATTTTTTTATTATTTTTTATCCGTTTTTTACTCTTTTTTACTATTTTTAAGATTTTTTTTAGTTTTATTTGATTTCCGTTTTTCTGATTTTTTATTTCTTATATTTTTTCAGGTTTTTTCTGACTTAACGGAGATCCAAAAGCCTCAGTATTAATTTCGTGATGGCGAAAACAAATTCTTATCCCGATTTTTTTCACTTTTCACAAGGTTTTCGAGCACCCAGAGTCTGAAAATGTAAAAAAAATTCTATCCAGATGTCTGTCTGTCTGTCTGGATGTAAATACTGTAACTCTCGAACGGAAGCTCTAATCTAATTCCGGTTTTCACTTTATTAATTAATTAATCAATTTGAGCAGGAACGGATAGGTCCTTTTGGTACTTGCCATACAAATAACGTGTACCTAAAAACTTTTTTCGGGTTCAAATTTTAAGAATTTTTTTTCCACACATGATGTGTAATATTAACCTACGTGTATTTGAGAAGTTATTAAAATGTGCTGTCTCTAGATAGGAAAAGAAAAATTACTATATATGCGAATATTTTCAAAATTTTTGGTAAAAAATTGCGATTGTGTCTATCAAAAATTGAAAAAAATTGTAAATTTTCAGAAAAATTGTTAAAATTGGTAATTCTAACAGAAAAAAATAGTTGAAAAAAGTCGAAAAAATTTAAAAAAATTGTTAAATGCCACAAAAATTATGAAAAAAAAAGTTTGTCAATTATCAGTAAAATTGTCAAAATTGGTAATTGTAAATGACCAGAAAAATTGTTAAAAGTCGAAACAATATTGAAATCCAGAAAAATTGTCAAAAATTTAAAAAAATTGTTAAATATTAAAAAAATTACTAAAAATTGTAATAAAAAAAATCATAAAATTTGTTAAATGCCAAAAAATTGACAAAAATCCAGGAAAAACGACAAACTTTCAGTTAAATCTTAAATAATCAGACAAATTGAAAAAGTCTGTCAAAAATCAAAGAAATTGTCAATTATCAATAAAATTGTTAAAATTTTTGATTGTAAATAACCAGGAAAATTGTTAAAAGTCGAAAAAATATTGAAATCCAGGAAAATTGTAAAAAATTTAAAAAAATTGTTAAATATTAAAAAAATTACTAAAACTTTAAAAAAAAATCATAAAATTTGTTAAATACCAAAAAATTGACAAAAATTCGGGAAAAACGACAAACTTTTAGTTAAATCTCAAATAACCATACAAATTGTTAGAAATGAAAAAGTCTGTCAAAAATCGAATAAATTGTCAATTATCAGTAAAATTGTTAAAAATTTTAATTGTAAATAACTCAGAAAATTGTTAAAAGTCGAAAAAAAATTGAAATCCAGCAAAATTGTTAAAAAAAATGTTAAATACCACAAAAGTTAGTAACAACTATAAAAAATCATAACATTTCTTAAATACCAAAAAATTGACCAACATTCAGGAAAAAGATAAAAACTTTCAATTCAAATTTAAATAATCAGACAAATTGTTAGAAATGAAAAGTCTATCAAAAATTTTAAAATATTGTTAATTTTCAGAAAAATTGTCAAAATTGGTTATTGGAAATAAACAAAAAAATTGTTAAAAGTCAAAAAATATTTTTTATTAGAAATGGAAAGTAGTTAAAGACTAGATAGTTAAGGAGGTCAGAAGAAGAAAATTTTAATAAATTTAATATGCTAGAAAAAATTATTCTGAAAATAAAAAATTAACTGTTCAACAGGAAAAAGTTATTTTCGCTTTCGCAGTACAATTTTAAAAAATTCGTTACTAAATTCTCCAAGTCTGTCTAGAGAAATTTTAAATTTTAATCAGAAAGAACATCGTAATGGGTGATATATTTCCCATTTTAAAAATAAAAATTTTAACGACCTTTCAGCTGTAGATACAATTTATTTAGTGTAAAGTAATTAATTAATATTTTTCGATAAAATAATTACGGGTCTGGATCTAATAGCAGCAGTCTCGGTAAATGTAAACATTAGATAAACATATACACCAAGTATATTTGGTCTGACGTCAACAATCACCTCGATCTCAATATTCGCTTTATATTTTATTGTAAATTGTGTAAAAAATTGAGTGTTAAATTTAAATAATTTTTACTGAATTTGCTAATCACAAAATTTGAGTTAAAAAATAGTAATAGTTATATTGTTTTCGATTACCGAATTAGTGGTCATTTACTTTTTTTTTTTAAACTGATATAACTATAACGGAAGTTTTAAATTAATTTTATACTAACCAGTAGGTTGATAAAAATAGCACGTTTTATCTTAGTTAAGGTTAATACTAATATCGGATATCCGCCTTTATTGGAAAATATCTACATTAAAGTATTTTTCTACAGGATAACTGAAATTAGTGATGTTTGTTAAATTTTATAAACAATAATTTAATAAGGTTATCCATAATCATAATAATATAATGAGGTAATAAAACTTTAAGTAGAGTACCACAAAAAACTGGTAATCAAGGATATAATACATTGTTCAGTAAGCAACTGAAAAAAAATTTACATTAAATTTTTTGTTTTATTTTTACTTTCAATTTCTTACTGAACAATATGTTATAGGTCTGATGATGGCAGTTTTCCGAAACTAGTTGCCAGTTTCTCTACCAACTTTAATATTTTTCCAATTTACACCAACTCAAAGAAATATAAACAGGTTATAATACTATACAAGAACTTTTCTTTTATATCCCATAATAAGAAAACTAAGCAATGTATTAAAATTAATTTAATACCATTGAAAAGAGAAAGAAACATACTATAAAAGAGAAAGAAACATACTATTGAAAAGAGAAAGAAACATACTATAAGTGAGACCATAATGAGGTGAATTAAAAAATTCTTATAGTTGTGGTCTCTCCTACCTCTTCTCAAGTTTACAATTTTTTATCTAAAATTTTGAAAATATTTACATATAAAGTACAATTTTTTTCTCTTTTTATCTACAGTTAACACATTTTAATAACGTCGTTAATTTTTTGTTACAGGGGCTAAACAATATATAACTAGAGATGTTGATTAAATTTCTGTTTCTAAGCCATAAAAAACAAATTATCCGTAAAATTACAATATTCGCTTAACATTATTAAAAAGAGAATAGAACATACTAAAAGTTGGAATTTTTTCAAAATTTTTAAGCAAGAATTGTGAACTTGAGAAAAGGGAGAGACCAAAATGAGGAAAATTAAAAAATCCTTATAATTTTGTCTCTTCCTTTTCTCAAGATCACAACGTTTTATCCAAAATTTTGAAAATATTCGCATATATAGTATATTTTTTTCTCTTTCTATCTACAGTTAGTACTTTTTAATAACGTTAGCATTGTTTATTGTTACAGGGGCTAAACAATATTTAACTAGAAATGTTGATTAAAATTTTATTTCTAAATCCATAAAAAAACAAATTATCCGTAAAATTGCAATATTAGCTTAACACTATTAAAAAGAAAATAAAACATACTAAAAGTTGGAATTTTTTCAAAATTTTTAAGCAAGAATTGTGAGATTGAGAAAAGGGAGAGACCAAAGTGAGGAAAATTAATAAATCCTTATAATTGTGGTCTCTCCCTTTTCTCAAGATCACAATTTTTTATCTAAAATTTTGAAAATATTTGCTTATATAGTATATTTTCTTCTGTTTCTATCTACAGTTAGCACTTTTTAATAACTTTAGCATTGTTTTTTGTTACAGGGGCTAAACAATATATAACTAGAAATGTTGATTAAATTTTTGATTCTAAGCCATAAAAAACAAATTATCCGTAAAATTACAATAGTAGCTTAACACTATTAAAAAGAGAATAGAACATACTAAAAGTTGGAATTTTTTCAAACTTTTTAAGCAAGAATTGTGAGATTGAGAAAAGGGAGAGATCAAAATGAGGAAAATTAATAAATCCTTATAATTGTGGTCTCTCCCTTTTCTCAAGTTCACAATTTTGTATCTAAAATTTTGAAAATATTCGCTTATATAATATATTTTCTTCTCTTTCTATCTACATTTAGCACATTTTAATAACGTTAGCATTTTTTTTGTGCCAGGGGTTAAATAATAAATAACTAGAAATTATGTTTAACATTTTGTTTCTAAAGCCATAAAAAAAACAAATTATCCGTAAAATTGCAATATTAGGTTAACAGTATTAAAAAGAGAATCGAACTTACTAAAAGTTGGAATTTTTTCAAAATTTTTAATCAGCAATTGTGAACTTGAGAACAGGGAGAGACCAAAATGAGGAAAATTAAAAAATCCTTATAATTGTTGTGGTCTCTCCCTTTTCTCAAGTTCATAATTTTTTATCAAAAATTTTGAAAATATTCACATATATAGTATATTTTTTTCTCTTTCTATCTACAGTTAGCACTTTTTAATAACGTCGTTAATTTTTTTGTTACAGGGGCTAAACAATATATAACTAGAAATGTTGATTAAAATTATATTTCTAAAGCCACAAAAAACAAATTATTCGTGAAATTACAATAGTAGCTTATCACTATTAAAAAGAGAATAAACATACTAAAATTTGGATTTTTTCAAAAATTTTAAGCAAGAATTATGAACTTAAGAAAAGGGAGAGACCAAAATGAGGAAAATTAAAAAAATCTTTATAATTGTGGTCTCTCCCTTTTCTCAAGTTCACAATTTTTTATCTAAAAGTTTGAAAATATTCGCATATATAGTATATTTTTTCTCCTTCTATCTATATTTAGCACATGTTAATAATGTGGTCAATTTTTTTGTTACAGGAGCTAAACAATATGTAAACTAAAAATTATAACTCAAATATTGCTTCTAATGCTACAAAAAAAATTATCCGTAAAATGACAATATTTACTTAACACCATTGAATAGAGAATAAAACGTACTAAAAGTTACAAAAATTTCAAAATTTTTAAGCAAGAATTATGAACTTGAAAAAAGGGAGAGACCAAAATGAAGAAAATTAAAAAATCCTTATAATTATGGTCTCTCCCCATTCTCAAAATCACAATTTATTATCTAAAATTGTGAAAATATTCGTTTATATAGTATATTTTTTTCTTTTTCTATTTACAGTCAGAACTTTTTAATAACGTCGATAATTTTTTTGTTACAGGGGCTAAACCATATGTAAACTGCAAATTATAATTGAAATATTCATTTTTTTTATAAAATTGCTTGTTGCATTGCATAATTATCATAATTCATTTTCTAATCAAATTAACCAAAAAAAAAATACACCCAAATTTCTTTTAATTTCGTAATTTTAACCTTTTATTCGCATTTTGTACAAAAATTTAAACAAAAATATGATTATCTATCCTACGACAAAGGTACGGTTCGATAGTTAACCATTTAAATTTTAACAAAATCCCATTGTTTATACCAGAAAACTGCCGAAAAAATAAATATCTCCGAGTCCTATAATATTTTAAATATTTTAACATTATTATGAACATTATTAAACATACAATTTGAACTGTAAACCTTCAAAAGAAAACGTTCTGTAACCGCGCGCGTGATCTACTCCATTACGTTCTGAAGAAATAAATATTGTTGAAGGTGAGATAATGCTTTGAGAATGTTAATGGAATTAATCTTGATAAGAACAAAATCGATTATTGTGATATAAAGCTCTTGGTTTTATGCGAAAATGACGGAACGCACAACACGAATGTGTATAAATTAAACCACTCAAATAGGTACACAATTTCGAAGAGAATAATTTCTTATATCTTCCTGACTAGCTTCTCTTTAATTTATATGAAGGAGTTATAAATTTTATTAAAAAAAAAACAACTGAACAAATAAAACTCCGTCCTGTAAATACACAAAGGGACTTTACAGTTGGAAGAACAAAACAGCAGAACATAACAGAATATAGCAGAGCGAAATGTGATCCAAAAAAAAATGTTGAATGTGCCATAGCGTTGCGTGTCGTCGTCGGCGGCAGGGCGGCTTATTGCAGCCTCCGGATCAATACCCCACTACCGTCTCTCTTGCCGATACCGCCACCGACCGACCGTCCACATCGCTATCACCACCACTGACTCCAATCTCCAGCTTCGAAACTCTACGAGGGAAATTCTGAACATAAACTGTTTTTTTGCGGCCATTTTAACTTTTTTTAAGGTAGTAATCATTGAGTTTCTAATACTTTCTTAAAGACGCTACTGGAGGTTTTTTTAGCCCTTCCACGTATCTACATTTCATCGAAATATAATCAAGGAGTTCTATAAATAGTTTCCCAGAAATAGAACAAGGCAAGACGAAAATAGGCTACCGTAGTATAATTGTATTATAAAACAATAAACTGCGGTATATTTAATTCAGGAAATGAATAAATTATTTATATTTTGGAATATGCGTCAAATTTTATTAATCAATAAAAATATTAAATGTTTAAAATTTGACAAAATAAATTAAATACCTAAAAATATGATTTACTTAATAATGATAATTTAAATGCTAAATAACTTTTCGAGTATAATAAGAAAACAATTAAATATCCAACTAAATAAGCAAGCACAAGGGTCTTGACGCCATAGTAAAATAATAATATAATAATATAATTCAACTTTCCCATCATATTATCTGTAATTCACAAGAAATTTTGCCCATTGCTCCCGCGATGTTTATCCGGTACTCTAATCGTACGAGGCCACAAAATAAAAAGAAGAACTTTATGTTAACAATGATATTTCTGTTAATTTTTTAAGGGTTGCTATTACAAATGTTGTAAAAGTTGCCGTCGGTAACATTTGCCGCCAAAAACAAATAAAACAAGATATTGGAACGGAAAAATGACATTTTATATTTATATTAAAAAAAAATTATGTAAACATGTAAGGAACTCTAAAATATTAGTATTATTAAAATTACGAACTAACAAAGCGATTCGTTCGTCAACAAATTTGTATTTTAGTCTTCTAAACCCTAAAGTAAAAGTCTTATAATACGGCTCTGTATGTCTGTCTGTCCGGAGTGATCCTTCCGGTTTCATAAATAGCATTCCGACGTGAAATTTAACGCTGAATCGATATTTGAAAACAGATTTGAGATATCTTTTATGGTTCACGAGATAATGCTTGTTTAGAAGTCGTCACGTGCCTGCTAATGCTCAGGCGCTTCTGACTTGTTTTTAATTTTGAAGGGGGAAGATGACCGGCCACAATTTGCTTTCTTAAGCCATCTATAAATTTCCAAATTGTTGGATGATCCCTACCCAACTCCATTTGTAGTCTTCTGTGAGCGGCTTGTGCATGGTTGATGGTTTGGTCTTGGCCATTTAATGTTCTCTAATAAAGAGTCCACATTTCATGAGAAAAAAATTTTGGACGTCTATTGTTTCCTCGTCTGTATATAAAACAATTTATATTACTTAAAAAAAACCTAATTTTGAAATAAATTTCAAAGGATTGTATCTATCTATTCATACGCCTAATACAATTTAAATATTCATGTTTCGTACTTAAAAAAATGGAATAAAATTTTACCTTACAATTTCAATTACTATTTTTATTTCAACATTCATATTGGTTTAACTTCTACCCAAGAAATATGGTCCTTCGAAATTCTGGATTTATGATAACACGTTCGCCGCCTAGTATTCTTCCAACATTCATAAACCAAGAGCTTAGGGACATATATAATGGACCAAGCATAACAGGATTTGTGAAAGCACAAAGACGAAGATGGCTGGGGCACTTAGAAATGATGGCGCCAAATAGAATCCCAATAAGGATCATCGGTAGAAGTATAGGAGGAAAAATGAGAAGAGGAAGACCAAAGGAAAGATGGAAGAGAGAAGTGGAATTGGATTTGGAAAGGCTAGGGGTACAAAACTGGAAGAAATTCAGTATGAAGAAATGAAAAGAAATGACAAACCAAGCCATGGGTCTCTTAGGCCTGCAGAGCTAAATATATATATAATATTCATAATTCGTTCATCATCTAAATTTAATATTGGGACAAATGCCAGAGTAATAATCATTCTTGCTTTTAAAGCAAACTGTGGATTATTATTATAATTTTGCAGACATCCCATTGCGCCCAAGTGGTTTATTATATTTTGAGCAAAATTTATGTTTAGAGTTGGAAAACTATCTTTCATGGTGGAAAATTCTCTATGTTCAAAATCGCATTGGCGCTACTTCTTCTAATAGTTTTTGGACCATCTCGAACATTCGGTTATAGGTTATTCTTTGGGGTAAAAAATGGGATTATTTTTAACAGCCATTACTGTATACACTTGCAAAAATAATGGTGGTGCTATTTATTGAAAATGTACCATCGGCATACCAAGTGGTTGAAGTCTTTAAAACTTGAAACCAGCTATACCTGTCAAAGATTAAAATTTTATTTGGACCTTGTTCATTGTCTGCTTAACAAAAATTTTCTTCTATAAGGAGGCGAACTGGTTTGTGACGAATTGGCCGTTAGCCAATCCGCGACGGCGAATTGTCCCATCCCCAGCTTATAATACAGGACGATAATAGAGTAGCCAAGGATTGCGAAAAAATAGGTTTTAAAGCAATATCAATTGAGACTTAACAGATATTTAGTTAAGTAATGAAACTCTAATTCGAGTACTACAAAATTTTTATTATTAAATAGAAGATTGGCCACTAGTTTCGGCGCCAAACCATCATCAAGCCAGAGAAAATTGTTCTAATGTCTGATATTATTTATTGAAAATAGAAAGGACAAAAAGGAGCACAAAAAAGGACGAGGAAGGTCAAAATAAAGATAAAAAGGACGAAAAATTACAAAAAAAGCACAAAAAGGACAAAAATGTCAGAAAAGATAGAAAAGAATACATAAGAGATGGAAAAGATAATAAACGACGAAAAAGGACATAAAAGGACGAAAAAAAACGGAACAAGACGAAAAAAAAGAAGCACAAAAAAGGACGAAAAAGGTAAAAAAAAGAGAAAAATAGGTATTAAAAACGACACAAAGGAGGAGACAAACAAGTCGAAAAACGACGAAAATGAGAAAAAAAGTGAAAAAAGGGACGAAAATGGAAAGATAAATGATGAAAGTAAAGGACAATGACTAAAAAGGACAAAAAATTAAATAGAACGGAAAAGGAACAAAAAAAAAGACAAAAAGGTATCCAAAAAGGATAAAAAAAGACAATAAATGACAAAAAAACGAACGTGAAAAAAATACTAAAAAGTTAAAAACAAAGACAAAACTGGAAAAATGACGAAAATGAGAAAAAAGGACGAAAAGGGAAAGACAAAAGATGAAAAGTAATGAAACATGTCGAAAAAGAACAAAAAAATACAAAAAAACTGAAAAAGGACGGAAAAGGACAAAAAAACAACAAAAAAGTACAAAAAGAAGCCCAAAAAAAGACTAGAACAATGGACAAAAGACAAAAGGGATACAGGAAGTTTGAAAAAGGACAAAAAAAAGACGAAAAAGGACAAAAAAAGACTAAAAAGTTCAAAAAAAGACAAAAATAGATTAAAAAAAAATGAAAAAGGACGGAAAAGGATAAAAAAACAAAAAAAGTACAAAAAAAGCCCAAAAAATACTAGAACGATAGAAAAAGGACAAAAAGGATACACGAAGGTTGAAAAAGGACAAAAAGGATACACAAAGGTTGAAAAAGGACAAAAAAAGACTAAATAGTTCAAAAAAAGACAAAAATAGATACAAAAGGGACGGTGATAAAAATGAGAAAGAAGAGACGAAAAATGAAAGACAAAAGATCAAAAGTAAAGAAACATGACGATAAAGGACAAAAAAATACAAGTTGAAAGTTTAGTGACAAGTTAATTGTCCAATAGGGAACTTGCATGATTTTTTTTTATTTTTTATTCATACAGTTTATTATCTGTAAGTAGCGAAAAAACATGTTAAAACTCATTTAGCTCAATATTTTATTTATAAAATAATGTTTAAAATAAAAGTCTGCATGGCGGGTAAAAGTATAGATTTAAACGGAAGTAACGTCATTTTATACTAGAATCTATCGTCATCTAGCGGTAATTCATTGCAATAACGATTGTTGTCAAAAATTTTATTTTATTTATGAAATGTTAAAGAATTGGCAAAGGTTATTGCACTGATATAAAACATATTCAAAATGCCAAAACGGTGTAGTAAGAATTACAAGTGTTTTGTACCTTACTGCAAAAATCATACCAAACCAGTTCTGGATAAAATACACGTGCCACATGATGAAAATATACGAAATTTGTGGCTTGCAGCCACAAGGTGCCCAGATTTAAAATGAGGGTTAGCAGCACATTGTTGCGAAGGCCACTTTAACGTATGTAAAATTACAACATTATAACAAAATGAATTTTTTTAATAAAATGATATCTTAACTTTACGTCGTCGTCTTCACACCCCCTCATTTCAACAGTTTGGCCAATCTTTAACAAACTATCCGTCAACATGTCTAAACCAACCTTCGGTAAATTTTGCGAGTGAGGCAACTTTGTTTGGGCATTTTGTATTTTTATATATTATTTTAGTGACAGATAAAAATGACACTTGCTCGTTAGGACGGATTGGATACAGAAAATCCGCCTGCAGATTTTCCACCTAGTGGGAATCCGTCTCGAGACTGCATAAAATGACATCATAGCCAATGGCAGGAATTGTGACGGATTTAAAAGTTATTCAATTTAGAACGTTTGTTAAATAATTAATGCATTAAAAGTAATACCTTTTTTTAACCTTTTTTATCGTCCTATATTACTTTTAGAACATTCTTAACCGAATTCCATAAAAAAAGCATACATTTTAAGATTGATGTAAGTTCCCTATTGTTGAATTGCTATTAGTGTGCGCTCACTGAAGGACAAAAGAGTAGATTAAAGGTAAGGTTGTGGTACAGGAAAGGATGCTAAAATTAACAAGAAAAGTGGAAAATGTTTTCCACGAACGGATGTTGTATCAGGAAATTTAAGGGGTTTTTGGCAGTGAATTACTTATTAGGTACCTTAAAAAACAGGATACTGTAGGGTATTAATGGATTTTGAATGAGGTTCTCTCCAAATGGAGGAATTAAAATAGCTTAGTAGGCTAATTGTACTTCACATAGGGCCCCGAAGAAAAACTGAAGTCAAAATACACCATAAAGGGGTATAAGGCCTTTAGGTAAAAAACCACGTAGGGTTTCGGAGAAAAATGAAAAAATTGTTATGAGGCCCAGTGTACCACAAAAAGGTTTTAGCCTATTTGGTGGCCAACCACGTATAGTTTCAATAAATATCATCAGTACACAAACACGAACAACCAAACTAATTACTAATTTAGGTGAGCTAATAAGGACCATATGACATTTAGTTGTTTTTGGTCCGCTCCATACAAAGATAACAGAAAATATTTTTTTCTGACCAAACCATTATGTTTATGGAGAAATTGAAGAGGTAAAAATTGTTAGGATTAATTCAGTTTATCTAAGAAAGTTGGTTCTTAAGTCCCTCAAATTGTAGGTTCGTCTCACTGTGCGTTGGAGTCTATGTCGTTTAAGTCAGGCCACAGAAGATTAACTAATACAGAAGCGAAGATTTCTGATCTAGCGATGGTCAAAATTTGAGTGAAAGCTGAAATTTCTGCCTCTTAATACACTAGGAAAAATATTCAAAATTCGTAAATTAGTCATTCAAAATTCGTAAATTAGTCTATCTAGACTGACGAATTTTGAACATTTTTCCAGTGTATTAAGCGGTAGAAACTTCAACTGTTATTCAAATTTTGAGCATCGTTACATCAAAAGGGCCGACAGGAACCTTCGCTTCTGTATTAGTTTATTTTCGGTAGTCATGCGAATAATTCGAGCTTTAATTGTGTGATTGATTTATATCATTTCGTCTTCTACATCTCGGACATATTTATTATAGTCTATGTGACAGCTTGAAAGCTTATTTTATACTGAAAATAGAAAAACTTGTTAACATATTCAGTTGTTAAATCTCTATGGGTTACTAATATTTATTTTTTTTTTAGTTTGCAACTTCGTAGTACATGATCGCTGCTTGAAGACTGTGGTATCCCCGTGTTCCAGCGTCGCCGCCAGCCTTATTAGGGTAATTATTTCATTAATTTAATATTTATTCTACGCCTATGTCAGTAAACGTCAAAATCACACTATCAACATTCCTTGTAAGTGACATCCCTAACAACATAAGTACATCCCCTGTACATCCCAGGGACGTCCTTCATTTGCTACGTGGTACGTACTAGGGACGTCCCAGGGACATCTACTTTCCAACAAAAAGGACACATATGAGATGTCTTTCTGGTACGTCCTAGGGATGTACCTAGTTCCAACAAAGGACATCAAAGTGACACTCTGGGGATGTTCCAAGTACATCCCACTGGGACTTCCTCGAATGTTTTTATTAAAAACAAAAGTTTGAATTGAAAGCATATGTTGCCCCTGAATATAAGCAATACTTTTTACGCGAATAATAAAATGTAAGTAGATACTTACATCCATGTTTTATTTAAAGGAGTAGAAAAAGTACGGTACGTAACTCGAGTTGTAAGTCCGTTACGCACTCGTGAAAAGTAAACTTTTCGACTTCGTGCGTAATGGTCTACTTACAACTCTTGTTACGTAATATATACTATTACATACTTATACATTATGTAACACGTACATGTATTTTTTTTGTATATGTGATAATAAGGATAATAAAGTGTGGATAATTTATAGTAAATAACCCTGTACATTGACCGGCCGAAATGCAGCGTATATCTTTTATCTGAAACGCATAAAAAGGACAAGCAGCCGAAGTGGGACAAAAAGAGGTAAAGTTTTCAAAACAGCCGAAGTGGGGACAGCCGAAGTGGGAAAACACCGACTACAGGTACTTACTAAAAACAAAGAACAATTTGAAAATTCCTCAACTCCGACTGGCGCTTGTATCCATCAATAAAGAAACATTTTAAGTTCCAGAATGTTTTCTAGATTTTGTTTAACCATCCTCTGCCGTTACGTCATAATCGGTGACGTATTCTGGTATTTTACGTTTGTCATATATTATTTGAATGTTATTTTACACTTAACCTCAAAATTATAATATAACTAGTGACCTTTAAGGATTGTTTTCGATATTAAGGTGTGTTTGTATGAATAAATTGGTAATGACAAAAATTGTATTTTGCTTTATGCGTTGCATACCTTTTTATATAATTTAGTAATTTTTTAAACTTGAAACCTCCGTTTTTTTTAATAATTTAAAATAATTTGTTTAAAATTTCAATGATCGAATCGTGATTAAATGGCGAATTATATAATATATATTAAAAATTTATTATGCGATTATATTTTTGGGGTGAACCCAAACTTTATAGACTGCATTTAACGGTAAAAGCGGTATTCCAGCATCTCTTTCTCTTGAAAAACAATTAATCAACATCAAAATTAAACTTTGATCTTTCTCATAATACCGGGAAAGTATTTTGACAATGAAAAATTATTGAACTGTCAAAAGTAATAAATAACATTTACGTTGACTTTAATTAAGAAATACGTTAATGACGTCATAATTCAGTCTCATTTATTTCATGATTGAGAGAACAAATTGGACAATGTATGACGTAACGGCAGATGATGGTTAAACAAACTCTATTAGTTCACGAACCTCACAACTGAACTCTAAAAAATAAGAATATCTTACTGAGAATACTCAGCTGTATTTTGTTAGAATCTTTACTCAAAAGCTAGTGCTTATGACTGATATTTCAGTTAGTACCACTAGGAATTCAACCAAGTTTGTTGTAATAACTAAATGTTTTAGCGATAGCAGCAACATTATATCAGCAAAATTTATTTTGCTAGATTCACTAAACCTATTTTTTCCATCTATGTGTCTATTCATAAATTAAAACTATATCTTAATATTGTTTTAGAATCCGGTTGCACATTGTTGGTCAGATGCGTTTCATCATAAAAGAAAATTTTGTAATGTATGCAGGAAAAGATTGGATGACAGCGAATCCATTCATTGCGAAAGTAAGTACAGAAGAAAATTAATTTTTTTAAACCGATCTAATATAAATTTTAATTATTACAGTATGCGAGTATTTTGTGCACGTGGAATGTCAGGATTTTGCAGTGGCAGATTGTAAAGAAAATGCGACTTATCTCCCGGGGAAACAACTTGTCTTCGTGCACCACCAACATCATTGGCGGGAAGGAAATCTTCCGAGCAATTCCAAGTGTGCGCTCTGCAAAAAAACCTGCTGGACTACCGAATGCTTGTCTGGATACAGATGCGAATGGTGTGGGATGACGGTAAGCGAAAATTAAGTTATTTAGAACTACTAAACATTAATTATTTTCCAGAGTCATGCAGCGTGTCATACGAGTATAAATAATGAGTGTACATTTGGCATTTTGGAACCTATCTATCTACCACCGCATGCTGTCAGTATACCTAGAACGGAGGTACCCATGGAGGCTATCATCGGAGTACAAGTGAGAAGAAAGGATACGCTGTCTCGTGAGTATTATTAAAAAAAATCTACTAATTGCATTCCAATGGTCGATGTTCGGTGTATGATGGTATTTTTATAAAAAATTTAGTACTAGGGCATAAATATTCCAGATATAATCAGTTATGACTCAAAAGAATGGTGCTTTTACTATAATTCAACAGTTTTTTTATATATTTTTTAGTAATTGGTTTTATTAAGCTTTTTTGCATTTGTGTTCTGTTACTCAATTTTTTTGAAAAAAAAAGAATAAAACTATAAAAACTTATTGTGCGATGATATATTATTTTGTGAGCTTGTTTTATTTAGTTTTGTTTTGCGATCATTTGTTTCGACATCTTTTACTGCTTAATTTGTTTTTTTTTAATTTTTTATTTTAAGATATAAAGAGAATGATTTTGCAGTCATCAGTTTGGATACTGTAAGGAAGAGTGCTTCTTTGTCAAGTGTTTTGAAGCGCCTATACGTTGTTTTGCCGAACTCTTGCCAAAGTATCAGCCAGTCCCAAATGTCACCTCCTTATATTCGAGGTATTTTTTTGTTTTGAGTTTTGTTTGTTTTTTTTTCTTTGCTTTGATTTGCATTTTGGTGTGGTTTGCAGTGTCACGTGATTCAAGGAAAGTATTTTTCGCTATTCTTAATCAATGTGATGCTGTCAAAATAATACTAAAGAGACGCAACTTACATAAGATCATTTATGCTTTATTATAGAAGATAAAAAGCTCTTCCAAGTATATATTATCGCTTAAATTAATTTTATATTTTTAAAATTTATAATATTTTTGGTTTTGAATTATTTATCTTCCGTATCTATACTGTTATTTTAGCAGCATTCGTTTTGGTATAAACTATATTTAATCATTTTTAATAGCCACGGAGGTTGGAAATGACATTAAACTAATAGAAAAAAGTTTATAAGAAAAATTATAAATAGGGAACATGTATAATTTTTTATGGGCAAATGCGAGTTAGTCTGACCACGACAAGTTTAATTTTGAATTTTCGAAAAAACGTCTGGCAGTATTTCCATCGTTTCTGTTTCATTCGATTTTTAAACTAATTAATTTGTTTCTTGTTTTCGGCATCTTTGTGTTTATTATCTGATTTAACCTATTGATATCTTGGCAAAATGGATAATTCAATAAAACGAGTATTGTCCACCTTTAACCCAAGAAACTTGTCTATATTATTAAAGTTTTTTTGTGTAGTTCCTCAAACCTAAGTAAATTTAGTGTCTGTTAAAAATTGCATATATCAATTATAGAAAAAATCTACAATCCACTATTTTTATCTGATTATCTACAGGCTGGCCACTTTTTTAACGGAATTATATGGGTAACTTAAAAACCATGCTAGGTCGGTTAAACGGAGAAAAAGTTGAGTATCTGAAAGCATCATCTAGCGGAGGAATATAAACGAAAATATCAGGGCCAGTTCTTGAGATAACGAAATTCGTTGATTACGATTTAGTTATGCTTCATTTATTTTCAGAACTAACAAAAAATATTTTATTCGCTAGTAAATCCATAATAGCACAAAGACGTTTAAAAAACATCTTAAAAACGTACACGACCGACCATCGGGACGTTTTAAAAACGTTCGTTAAAGTACCCGAGAACGTTTATAAGACGTTTTTCTATAGTGCGAATTTTACAACTTCTAACGTCATACAGACGTCGAAAAAGGACGTTTTAAAGACGTTTCACTAAATAAATGGTTCGACAAAGGACGTTTTTTGGACGTCTCTTAAAACGTCCACTGGACGTCCTTTGAAGTACCTAAGATCGTTTATAAGACGATTTTTTATAGTGCAAATGTCAGAACTTCTAACGTCATATAGACCTCGAAAAATGATGTTTTAAAAACGTTTCAAAATGGACTAAATAAATTGTTCGTCAAAAGACGTTCATATAAGCAAAAAAAATATACATATTTATTAAAAAATATTGATACTTATATACAATCTGTACAAAAAATTTTTTCTACTACCGTGCATAAAGTACTTACTTTACGCACGCTAAGGAGTGCGTAAAGTTTAACTTTTTTTCACTAGTGCGTAAAGTAAAATAAAATTTTCAAAATAACTTTTTTCCATGTGAAGCACATTTTTTTGCAATATCCTTATGTTTCTTATCTTGCCAAGGATCTATGTGCCAGAAATCAACTGGTTAACTTCTATATTTTGGAAAATAGCTTGTTATTATGGTAGTAGAAAAAATATTGTATGCAACTAGTGTGTAAAGTGCCTTTTTTCACTCATGTGATTGTCGCATTCGCCTTTGGCTCGTGCGACAAAAAAGTATCACATTACACACTGGTTCCATAAATAACTATTATTTACACAATAAGTCAAGTTAAAAAAATCATAACAAAATAGATGATAATTGTAGAGATATAAGATTTTCTAGTTGCAGAGAAAATAAACATGAAATTACCGAGAGTCACGCCATGTTTTATCATCCACTATGCAAAAACTGTAGGCAGTGCGAGTGCGCGGACTCTCTCCCAAACCGACCGTAAGTGAGCTAAATTCGTGATTGGTTGGAATCAGACACAGACAGAGAGAGCAAACCAAACGTTTTTTTACACTATAGTTATGAAAACGACTAACAAAAACGTTTAAAAAACGTCCTTTTTATGACTTTTTATGGGGACCCAACGAAAACGTTTTTACTTATGGTTTTAAAAACGACTAAAATATATAACGTTTACAAAACGTCCCTTTTATGATTATTTCTCAAAACATACTTTTTCAGACCTAAAAACAACGTCTTTTGGATGTTTATGAAGTGGTAATAAAAACAACTTACAAAAACGTTTAACAAACGTAAAACTTTCTGTCTTTTCTCAAAATATTCTTTTGAGGGCCTAAATAAAACGTTTTATAAACGTTTATAGTGGTGGTTTTAAAAACGACTGAAATAAATCGTTTAAAAAATGTCCCATTTAAAACATAATTTTGCAGACCTAAAAACAACGTTGTTTGGACGTTTTTTATAGTGGTTATAAAAACAACTTACAAAAACGTTTAAAAAACCTAACTTTCTGACTTTTCTCAAAACATTCTTTTAAGGACCTAAACCAAACGTTTTCTGGACGTTTTTACTGATCGTTTTAAAAACTACTGAAATGAAACGTTTGTAAAACGTCCCTTTTATGATTTTTTCTCAAAACATACTTTTGCAGACTTAAAAAAACGGGTTTTGGACATTTTTTACAGTGGTTATAAAAACAACTTACAAAAACGTCTAAAAAACGTAACTTTTTGCCTTTTTCTCAAAACATGATTTGAGGACCTAGAAAATACGTTTTTTGAACGTTTTTACTGGGTGGTTTAAAAAATGACTCAAATAAAACGTTTTAAAAGCGTCCCTATTGTGACTTTATAAAAAACCTTTTGACAGGGACGTTAAAAAACCATTAAAGTACAAACTGTCTGTAGATAGAACGTCCATTAACATTAAAGATTCAGTAAGTAAAGGCAATGATGTTTAGAATAAAACTTTACAAGTTGATTTCTGGTACAATTGTCACAATCTAAACGTCATTGTCATTAGTTACAGAACCGTTAAAGTTAACGAACGTTCTATGTACTGACAATAAGTTTTTTTTTATAGTAGGTTTTAAAAACGTCTGAGTAGTGTAGCTTAGACAACGTTTTTTTAAATTATGACTTCTGACGTTTTGACGACATATTTTGGACGTTTCTTTATGTTCATTTTAAAAACGTTCTTGGGCAAACGGTTATACAACGTTTTATTTTGGCCCTCGGGCGTTCTGACGTTAAATGGACCATAAAAAAACGTCAATCGGAACTTTTGTGCTATTAGGGAACCTCAGTCAACTAGTCCTGAAATAAAAAAGTTTCAGAGCTCGAAAGGACATTTTTTCTTATTCCCTATTTTTCACTATTATTACCAAATTTCCCTATTCCGTCTCTTTCCCTATTTTGCCTAATTTTTCCTTTTTCCAAAATTTTCACTATTGTTCCCATTTCTGTCTCTATTTCTTCCATTTTTATCCTGGTTTTCATTGTTTTTTTAATGTTTTTTTCCATACTTCATGCTTTTTTATATTTTCCCTATTTTACTCTATTTTTCACATTCGCAATTTTTTCCCTGTTTTTAATATTTTCCTCTGTTTTTCCCTTTTTTTATGTTTTTCCATATTTTTCTTATTTTCTCTACTTTCTACTATTTTCCCCATTTTTCTATATTTGTCCCCATTTGTTCATGTTTTTCTTTATTTGTCTATATTATTTCCTATTTTTAATAGTTTTCCCTTTTTTCCTAGTTTCATTGTTTTTCTCTATTTTTCTCCATTTTCCATATTTTTTCATAGTTTTTTCTATTTTTCACTATTTTTCCACATTTTTCAGTACTTTCTATATTTTTTCCTTTACCCTATTTTTTCCTATATGAAATTTTACAAAATACTTTGAACATATTCTCAAAATTTCTAGTTTCTATGGGGTTAAGTAGATTTAGCTCTACGTTGATTCTATGTCAGTCGGTCAGTCAATCAGTCAGGACTTTGCCGCTTAAATTATAGATTTCAATAATTTTAATAGGTGTAATGCCAATGGTTAGACATCCATCTTCTGACAAAAATCGTGGTTGTGGTCAGAATTGCTCGTGGTTGTTCTACGTCGCGTTTGCTCTAAAACGTCTGATACATCTATATCAAGTTTGGTAAACCTGGCAAAAAAGTACTAAACTTGTTATTTTATTTTACAAAGTGATCTTGTAAAACCCTGTAGATATTATTTGATAAACTATAATATAATTGGTTAAGTTTTAACCAAAGAAATTGAATTCGAACATACAAAATGGAACTAAATAACTACAATAATCCTTCAAAGACTACCGAAGAATATTAAGCAGCTCAATCGTCGCCGTCTTAAACTATTGATAAATATATCATAAGTACATCATCTTTTTATACAGTCGCAATTACAGTTCCTTCGCCCATTTGTATTGTCTTTTCTCTATCATATTTCTTTGCTTAATATAACTCAGCTTTTCTATCTACGAAGCATTACCTTTTGGAGGCTTTTCATTAACTTTTAATTTTGCAATCATCATGGTCTTTATCCAGATTATTCCTTCAACCATTTTTTTGTCATAATATATTGATAGTATTTTCCTTTGTATGATCTCTATCATATTATTTTGTCCTTCAGTTGACCTGTAAACAGAGACCACTCTGTTTTAGATTCAATCTTCCTAGGATATTTCCTAGATTGTTACTTTTTACTGATGTGTGCCAATAAAATATTAATTTGATTATTTTTTTATAGCACGAAGTACCTCAGAAGAATTTAGCAGTGGCGATGCTGGTCGATACAGAGATTCAGAAGATTATGCACAAACACACGCACCACCTACTAGGGATAGTCGCCAAGATAAGCAGAATAAGAACCAGGAAGAAAGAGATGAAGGTATGTTCAAAAACTTTGTCAATCTTTCTTTTATTATATTCGGCACTGAACTTATAATAATTTGTATTTCAGAAGTGATAAAAGTCTACGATGGCAACAACTCTTTTCGCAGAAAAATATTCAGGTTAATTGTGGTACCGCGACAGGCGCCATTAAAACAAGTGCTGACACAGGCTCTTAGGGCATTCCATATTACGAAAGATCCGAATTCATTCCATCTGACTGACCTCTATTCTTCGGACGAAGCGGTCCTCCAGGACCCCATTCCTGTATTAAGTCTGCACAGAAAAGAAGGAAAGAGACCAGCAGTTTTTCTCAGATTCAAGTTAGTATATTTTAACTAAAATTTATTGTATAATAATGATTCATTTTTGTGCAGGGATCGTGATAACGATACTGGCGAGGTTCGCGTTTATCCAGGTAAATTACAAGTATCTCAGTCACTCTGCACCGTGCCTGTAGATTCAAACACAACTGTCGGTGATCTAATCGGCGAAGCATTAAAACGTTTCGGTCTAGAAGACAACCACGCCGAGGATTATCGATGTAGCGAGGTCCTATTGGACAGGGGCGGTAAATTTTACTATCTAGAAATCAATTATTATTACTGATTTTTTTTTTTTTTAGTTACTGAAAGGGTTCTTTCTTGGAATGAACGACCATGGGAAATTATGAAACAACTAGGTAAAGATAGCATTCGACAGATGGAGTTGATGAGATTTTATTTGCAACTCAAGCAAGATCCCCATGGACCAAATTTAGCTTTATTCGTTGGAAATTTGCCACCTAATCTTTCTGAACGAAATTATGAAAATATACTTACGGATTTTTTAGGCAAAGGTAACAATAACTTTATTATACATATATATTTATAACAAATATTTAATTCTTTCTCACTACAACTAAAATACCACAATAATTAGTCGAGTGCGGGCTGAGATTCGGTTTTTTTTATCGTAAAGTGCAGTTGATCGAGGAAAAATTCATATCTTTGATGAAAATCACGCGAATTTCACTAAGTGGGGTTTTTTTAAGTCACTGGACTTGAAAATTATGATCAAATTATCCTCCCGTGCATCTAGAGATCAGAATAGCACCAGGAAAGTCACCATACCAGGAGTTCATCAGAAATCGACCGATACTAATTTTTTTTCGAGTCGCTAGTCAAGAATGTGAAATCAGCAACTTCCCTCGAGTACCTGGTGCTCCGGACGCCATCTCCCGGAATTTTACTAAAATTGCTTACCATGTTGTAACATGTACTTTCTTTATTTTCATCTTAACCCAACCTTAATTCTACATAAATTAATATCTTGTTTATTTTTTTTAGAAAACAAATTCTCTAATATCGGTCCCATTTATTACGAATACGGGTCTATGGTAATTACATATGAAGATTCTGAGAAGGCTGTGAGAGCGCTTTATATCTTAAGAGAATCTAAGTATGAAGATAAACAACCGTTACTTGGTAAGTATCAATTTATATTTCATTCCCAGAGTTTTTGATAGGAAATATCGCAAAAAACAGCGTAAATAAGCCGACCGAATTAGTGATGTGAAATGGGCATTTATAAGTTGGGGAAAATGCCCAGGATAAATGCCTAAAAATCATAAATGCCCCCGGGTATTTATCTCGTTTAAAAACATATGAAATTTACAATATTATAAAAAAAAATTATAAATATTATTCTTAATATTCCTCCAGGCTCTTCTGTTTACTCCTCTCCAATTATTCGAATTTGTCTTGATATTTTATCTTCTTTGCTTAATTTCTTTTTATCTATTGTCGTTTCGTAGTTTCCTCCAGTAGTTTTCCTCCAGTCTCTTCCGTATATTTACTCCTACACAACTATTTAAATCTCTATTGTTATTTATTTTTCACCTTTATTTTAAAATTGTCATCTGTTGTTTCCAGAATTTATTTTATTTTATTAATAAAACCTTTTTTTTAATTGGTATGTAAAGGACAACGTACCGGTAATATTAACATGGGAAAAGTGGTTAAAGTTGATGATTTTTTGATATATTATGTTTTTAGGTCTTATGAATAAATTCTAAACGTTTTATTGTCAGTAGATAGAACGTCCTTTAACTTTAAAGATTCAATAACTAAAGGTGATGACGTTTAGAATAAAATTTAACAAGTTGATTTCTTGTATAATTGTCACAATCTAAACGTCATTGTCGTTAGTTACAGAACCGTTAAAGTTAAAGGTCGTTCTATCTACTGACAATTAGAGTGATTGTATGTCTACGACCAGAGATACGGTGTCCCAAAAAATATACAACACATATTTTAGGTATTACAAAAATCATTGATCTAATTGGTAATTTTCTTTCTTTTAAACAATATACTAATGATTATTTTATTCTACCCCAAAAATAACATTAAACTAGGAATTTTAATAAAAATCTATAAAGATAATGATCGTAGCAAATAATGAACTCGAAGATAGATAAAATACAGAAATAAAAAAACAAAATACAGAAGGAATTTTTAAAAGCTTTTGTTAATATTTGAATACTTTTAGGACACCCTATACAATCAATTACCATTTTAAATTCCTTTCGTTATTTTTTCCTCTTTCGATACTCTTTTTGGAATGAAGTTTTTTAACGCGGCTACGGTAGGAGTTAAGTGGCAGAAAGCGTTACGTTAGAAAAAAGCGTTATGCCTCCTCCAGGCGACCTTCCCTCTCTTTCTCTTACTCTCGGTCTCTTTCTACGATATAAATTTTTCTTATTTTTTTTATATCATTTATAAGTATTTTATAGAGACAGAGAGACAGATTTTTTCTCATTTTTCTGATTTTTTATTTTTGTTTTGATTTTTTTCGATTTTTTCGACATTTTTTCTCATTGTTCTATTATTTTTCAATTTTTTTCTTTCGTTTTCTAATTTTTTATTATTCATCTGATTTTATGCGACTATTTGCGACTTTTTTGCCATTTTTTTGGGATTTTGTTGCGTCTTTTTACAATTTTGTTATTTCAATTTCCATTTTTTTCATTTGAAATTTTTTTTATGGTTACAATTGTTTCAGGTTTTTGGTTGCTCTTCTTTAGCGATTTTTTTCAATTTTTTATGATTTTTTACTATTTTTTCGGTTTTTTCGATTTCCTGCGACTTCTTTTTCGTTTTTTTTATTGTTTTGGTATTGTACAATTTTATTTTTCATTTCTCATTTTTTTTTCAATATTTTCTGATTTTTCTTTCAATTTTTCCGACTGTTTTCTGTCTTTTTTTTTAAATTTTTTCTGGTTTTTAGATTCTGCTAATTTTTCCTCACTGTTTTGTTTTTCTCTATTTTCTTCTTTTGTTTTCTAATTTTTTCCAATTTCTCTGATTTCTTGCAATTATTTGCGATTTTGGGGTTTTTTTTTGTGATTTATTACAATTTCGATTTTTTTCATTTTAAAATATTTTTTTTATGGTTACAATTGCTTCCGGTTTTTAGTTGCTCTTCGTTCTTTAGCGATTTTTTGTTTTTTTGTGTTTTTTCAGTTTTTTTATTTATTTTATTTTTTCGTTTTTTCCGTATTTTTCATTTTTTTTTCAATGTTTTGGCAATATTATTTTTGAGACGCGCCGTGTATAAGAAAATAATCACTAGTATGTTGTTTAAAATTTTGATGACCGTGTATTATAATACATAATTTTCATACTAAAAATCAAAAGAAAATTATCAATTATATCAATTATTTTTGTAATACCTAAAATATGTGGAGCATATTTTTTGGGACACCGTAACTCCGGTCGTAGACATACAATCTCTCTAAAACGTTCAGAATTTATTCATAATACCTAAAAACATAATATATCAAAAAATCATCAACTTTTTCTATTTAACTCATCAACTTTTTCTATTTAACTCAACTTAAATATGCATTCTAACATTCAATAAACCATTTTTTTTGCAAAATATATTCACTCAATAATCTTTCATTTATTTTTTTTAGCCCAAAAATGTGTACCTACTATTTTTTTTATTTTTTAAACTATAATTTCGATTGACATCAACCCAATGACAAATCATTTCACTTGATAGGAAATGTCATCCAACCTGTCACATGAAGTATAAAATTCCTATTCATATAACCAAAATTAGTTTATATTTTTAATACCATTTACTAAATTTCTTTTTAATTCACTGTTAGTTTTACCTCCAAATCCTATTCATTTTCTTTTAATTCAACATCTAACTTACAACTATTTATATTTTTAGTTATTTTATAACAAATTAATTCTATCCTATACAGGGGTATAACAAATTTCATTACAATACGCTGATTCACAGTATAAGATAAATTCTTATTTTATGACTTACTACTATTTTTGTTTTCAGTTATGCTGTTGCCAAATATAGAACCTTCGATGATTCCCCAAGGCGTTCAACCGCTTTTGGTTTTTGTCAATGTAAAATCCGGCGGCTGTCAGGGCTTGGAATTAATATCCAGTTTTAGAAAGTTACTAAATCCTTATCAAGTGTTCGATCTCGACAACGGAGGCCCGTTACCAGGACTTTACGTATTTCGAAACATTCAAAATTATAAAATACTCGTTTGCGGTGGCGACGGTACTATCGGTTGGGTTTTACAATGCCTGGATAATGTCGGCCAAGATTCGCAGTGCTCCTCACCCGCTTGTGCCATTGTACCTTTAGGAACAGGTAAGCATGACTCCTTAATATTTCTGTTTTTGATCATTTTTTACGGTTCTATAGAACCCTTATATAGAATCACTTTATTGTCCTTTTTCTCAGTAAAGCGTGGGAGTATCAAGTTTAAATTAACCCTAATAGCACGTTTAAAAAACATCTTAAAAACGTACACGACCGACCATCGGGACGTTTTAAAAATGTTCGTTAAAGTACCCGAGAACGTTTATAAGACGTTTTTCTATAGTGCAAATGTCACAACTTCTAACGTCATACAGACGTCAAGAAAGGACGTATTAAAGACGTTTTATTAAATGAAAGGTTCGTCAAAGGACGTTTTTTGGACGTCTCTTAAAATGTCCACTAAACGTTTATAAGACGTTTTTTTAGAGTGCAAATGTCACAACTTCTAACGTCATATAGACGTCGAAAAAGGATGTTTTAAAAACGTTTCAAAATGGACTAAATAAATTGTTCGACAAAAGACGTTCATACAATCAAAAAAATTATATATATTTATTAAAAAATATTGATACTTACAATCTGTACAATAAAATAATTTTCATTTAGACAAAAAGTCGAGTTAAAAAAAATCATTTTTTAAGTATGAAAATACAGTTGGTCACACATAAAATAAGTTAGTGATCATTTCTGTTGGTGCTGAGGTGTCTTCAAAGAAATATGTAGGAGTATTTCTTGTATGCTAATGCAATTCAAGACTGAGACTGGAATCATCAGAATCGGAGGAACTAGAATAATTATGTTAGTTTTGTTGATATACTTGTACTTTTGATGCTTCGAAACTTTTTTCTTTATACATTTCACAAAAAACAAACAAGTAGATTTACAGAGTCAAAAATCTTGAAAAATCACTAATTACATGGCACAAATAGAATCACAAAATATACCTATATCAGGATTTAAAGTACGTACCTAATATACATGTTAAATGTTCAAACACAGCGAAGACATAAACACAAACACAATTTATTTAATATATCACTCCCCAGACAGCACACGACATCCATTGGACGTCCATATTCTGTCCAAACAATGTCCTGGATGTCCATTAATTTTAAATGGACGACCACTGGACGTCCTCTTTTCATTACCCATTGTATACACAGATTCAGGTAGTCCAGTGGAAGTCCAAAAACTGTCCCACATGAGGGAATGTTCTAGCATTGATAAGTACCTATATTATTAAAGTAGAATTATGTTCGTCTTAAAATAAATAATTATAATTATATTATCAAACTACAATTTTATTAAAATACCTTGTCTTCATTACCTTGTTGACCAGATATAAAGTAAAAGGCCACGAAAGATTTGTTTTTGGGAAAGAAGAAGCTCTACAATTAACTTCGAAGTTATTAGTTATTTTAGGTTGGGTTGTTCCGCGCCTTTTTAATTTTTTAACCACACTGTTAACATTATTTTGAGTTTGTTTCTGGTATATTTTATCTGCTGGTAATAAAGCTAAGTATCATTTTTAATACTAACATTATAGACAGGCAAATCGTTTGTTTTCTAATAACCTCGTGGAAAATCCTATTTAGCCCATTTGCCAATTCGGCGTTTGTTAAAAGATTTATTACTTTTTGTTGTTCTATTTGATTTAAGGCAAATCGTTTTCTAAAATTCTTTTCCAGTTGCTGCTGACAGCCACAGCGGCTCTGATAAGAAAACTACGGAAATTGTAATTAAAAAATGGCTGAGAAGATCAGCGGAGAGAAACACATAAAAAAAATCGTAAAGATGTACCATAATATGTTATTATAATTATTAATAACAGTAAATGTATTTCTACTTTAGCGGCAATTTTATTTTAATACTTATTAGTGTCGGTGTGGATGTCCATCAGATGTCCATAAATTGTCCAACAGCAATATAAAAAGTATCCATGTATGGACCTTTCAAGGAGTCCAAATGGACGTCCAGGAGTGAGACATTTGTATAGTCCACTGGACGTCCATTAGATGTCCATTTGTAGAATTCTGGATGTCCATTGGACAGTCGGTATGTCCATGAATGAACTTCCAATGGACATCCAATGGATTAATATGTGCTATCTGGGTCCTCGGAGACCGAAAAAGAAAAGAAAAAAATATAACAAAATAGATGATAATTTTAGAGATATAAGATTTGTTAGGTTTATCTTCACTAGTTGCAGAGAAAATAAACATGAAATTACCGAGAGTCGCGCCATGTTTTATTGTTCACTATGCAAAAACTGTAGACAACAGCCACGCAGTGCGAGTGCGCGGTTTCTCTCCCAAACCGACCGTTAGCGAGCTAAATTCGTGATTAGTTGGAATCAGAGACACACATAGAGCATGTTACTTTGCCCCATGCGACAAGTGGAATAGCGGTGTTGCCACGGATGAGTGTGTTTTCATAGGGCCGCGATGTTGCCTCGAATGAAGTTTTTTATATTCCTTTATAGTGACAAATTTACAGAAAAAATCTAAAACGCTCTTTTTAACTTTTTGAATGCGGTGTAGTCTTCAATTAATGACGACGGAAATAAAAGTAAATGTCATAATAAAGATTAGATCATGAGAAAAAATACGTTTTCATAGACAGGACCATAGAAAAATATCAGGAAAAATAAATTAATAGACGGTAACTAATGTAACCGAAGTAAATAGTAAGAGCGGAGAAGGCTTTTACCGGTCATTCTAAAAACGACTGAAATATAATGTTTAATAGACGTCTCTTTTTTTACACTAGTTATAAAAACGACTCACAGACATTTTTTTTTTTTTTTTTTTTTTATTTACTGCTTATTTACAATCTACTTTAATTAGTAATAAGTAAATGTTTTGAGGTTGGTTGGTACGAGTCAGGCACTGTCCATTGACAGCTTTCTGGATTCATCTACTTAGATCTTCTGGCCATTTTCTCTTGAGTCTTCTGTTTTCAAGTGGTGGGTTGAAGAGTTCATTTATTAGTGGATTGTTGTGATTTGTGCTTCGTTTTTTATATTTATTTGAGTAGGTACTTATAACTTCGTCGATGAAGGGAACATTGAGGTCGTTGTGGATAGTCCTGTTGGAGACGTACCATGGTGCAGCTGTGATCATCCTAAGCGTCTTAGACTGGAAGGTCTGGAGGATTTTAGTGTTGGATGGCTTACTACAGCCCCACAATTCGATGCCATATGTCCAAATTGGTCGTAGGATACATTTATATATGCTTAGTTTATTTTTTAGAGAGAGTTTTGATTTGCGATTTATTAACCATGACATATTTCTTATCTTCAGGTCTAGTTGTTGTCTTTTAGCTCTGATATGTTCTTTCCAAGTTAGTTTTTTATCAAGATGGAGACCGAGGTATTTGACTTTGTTTTTTATAGGGATATGGGCATCATTTAGGGTAAGCTGAGGACATTCAGTTCTTCTAGTTGTAAATGTAACTTGACACGATTTGTCTGTATTTACACTGATTCTCCATTTCTTGAGCCATGTTTGGATTTCATTTAAGTGGCTTTGTATTTTTTCTGAAGCTCTTGTGGGATTTGAATCTGCAGCAAGTATTGCTGTGTCGTCTGCGAAAGTTGCCATGAGTGTATCTTCTCTAGTTGGTACATCAGCGGTATAAATGAGATATAACAATGGTCCAAGGACACTTCCCTGAGGAACGCCAGCTTCAATAGTGTGATACTCTGACAGGTTGTCTTCGTATTTTACTTGGAATTTTCGATCACACAGATATGATTTGAGTACCGAATATAGCTGACTTGGTAATTTTTCTTTTAATTTATAGAGAAGACCTTTGTGCCATACTTTATCAAACGCCTGCTTTATATCCAAAAAACTTGATGTGCACATTTCCTTTTTTTCTAGGCTATCTCTTATTTTATTGACAATTCTGTGACATTGTTGAGTAGTCGAATGTCTATGCCTGAAGCCAAACTGGTGCTTGGGGATTAAATCATCGAAGTTGGTTGTTTCTTCGATTCTGTTGAGAATGAGCCTTTCTAGGATTTTTGACATGATAGGAAGTAGGCTTATTGGTCTATAAGAGCCTACATTTGTGGGTGGTTTGCCTGGTTTTGGTATCATGCAGATTTGTGCGTATTTCCATAGTATTGGATAGTAGCCTTGTCTTAATATGCAATTGTATATGGTTGTTAGTAGTACTCACAGACATTTAAAAAACGTCCCTTTTATGATTTTTTACGGAAACATACTTTTAGGGACCCAAAGAAAACGTTTTTAATGGTGGTTTTAAAAACGACTGAAACAAAACGTTCAAAAAACATTCGTTTTATGATTCTTCCTCAAAACATAATTTTGCAGACCTAAAAACAACATCTTTTGGACGTTTTTTACAGTGATTATAAAAACAACTTACAAAACCGTTTAAAAAACGTAACATTCTGACTTTTTCTCAAAACATGCTGTTTATGACTTAAGCAAAACGTTTTCTAAACGTTTATACTGGTGGTTTTAAAAACGACTGAAATAAAACGTTTAAAAAACGCCCCCTTTTTATGATTTTTCCTCAAAACATACTTTTGCAGACGTTTCTTTATAGTGGTTATAAAAACAACTTAAAAAAACGTTACTTTCTGCCTTTTCTCAAAACATGCTTTTGAGGACCTAAACAAAACGTTTTTTGAACGTTTTTACTGCTGGTTTTAAAAACGACTCAAATAAAACGTTTTAAAAGTGTCCCTATTGTGACTTTATAAAAAACCTGACATGGACGTTTTGTCGGCGTATTTTGGACCTTTATTTATGTTTCTTTTAAAAATGTTCTTGTTCAAACGTTTTATTTTGGTTCTCGGACGTTCTGGCGTTAAATGGACCATAAAAAAACGCCAATCGGACCTTTTGTACTATTAGGGTAGTTTATTTCACGAATTTAAGTTCTTCAACCTGTCTACAGTACTTTTGTTAACTATGAAGATGACATACCCAAGTATAGCATTTTGGCGACGATAACCACTAAATACACCAAAACTAACGTTGTTTTTGGTATAGAAATTAGTCATTTATAAAAGGACGTTCTTTATACCACCAAACAACGTTGTCTTAATGTTGAGCATGACTTTAGTTAAACAATGTTAACTACAACGTTGATACAACGTTTACCCAACCAACTAGATGTAGTAAATATATTGGGAATGGGAATAACGTTGCAAAAACGTTTAAGTGACAACTTTAGTTATATTAAACGTTTTCCCGAGAAGAGCGACCTTGTTAGCAGTGGGTAATTTTTAAGTTAAATTAAAAACGTTTTCGCGGAGCCATCTTTGCAACTAACCTTTTAAAGGCCCTGAATGATCATAACCTAACTTTGAAATTTTAAAACGGTTTTGAATTAAAAATGAAAAGATCCTCCTATTACAGGAAAAAAAGTTATGTCGTGGAGAAACTTCACATGTACAAGCCTACGTGAAGACCGGGAGATTAAATTCTTTAGAGGTATTAAGGGAAACAACTAATTTTCCAGATGACCAACAATTTATGCCGGAGGATCAACTTAGTCAAATGAAAGAACCGAGGAAAGAACTCAATAATGAAGAAGATATCAATCTAATGGAAGAGATCAGCGAAGGTGAAGAGCCAAATTCCCAATCTGTGGAAGATATATTAGCCTCTAAAATTCGAGAATTTTTACCCAATTGGGTTCTAGAATATCAGATACCTCACGTTGCAATCAACGCATTGCTGATAAAATTGAAAGCTTGTGGGGTATCAGGGTTAATAGGTTCGTTAGTTGGAATATGTTCAGTTTTGGTTGGATAAGCAACTCCAGTCGCGCTATGGGTATAAAGTTAGTTGTCTGTCAGACTAACGTTGAAAATTGGTATATGTTTTAGTTATCTGATACCCAGAGTCGCGTTAACAACTATTATACTCCTACGCCATATTTAAACTGTAATTCTCTTTGAAAACATGGTCGGCATTTACAATTTGGGAAATAAACAATCATAAACAATGGATTATAAAGCCTTATTTTAGTTTTTTGGTAAAAAATCATGTATATCCCGTTTGAATCAATATCAAGTTTAAATATTGTTTATCTAATACAATTTTTTTGTTTTTTTTTATTCATAGTTTTGAGAAATTTGCAACTAAAAAGCGCGAGTATTTTTTGGCATAAAATAATAGTATATTTGACAATAAAATGAAATGCGTTGGTAATTTCTGATTCGAAATCGGTATTTTTCAACAATATAAATAAGGCATCTTGAGCATAAGAATAAAACATATGAGTCAGTAGTTGTCAGAAAGTTTTCTCTAAGTGTCCGTTTCGGACAACAGTAATTTACTATTTTCTGAAAGTAAACTGTCATGGTCGCGCGAGAGTGCGCAGGTGTAGTTATTTTTAAGTAAATTCAGCAACGTTTAGAAAACGACCAACTACTACCTAGAGTTAAAACTGAAACGTTGTAAAAACCCAAAAATGATTGACCAAATTGGTGCAAAACAGGATTGTGACAACGTTGTGGTAAGGTCGACCACGCAACTTATATTTGGTTGACTTTTTGAAACACGTCGCCACAACGTTAAATTGATACTTGGGTAGTTTTTGTTGTTGTTTCTTGAAATGCATTTGAGGGCTTCTAATACTACTATTATTTTAATGTAATGTTTGGTGTTTTTCTTCTTTGATGTTCTACTAATAGAAAATTAATTTCCAGGTAACGATCTTGCACGTGTATTACGTTGGGGACCAGGTTACACGGGTGGCGAAGATCCCCTGAATCTCCTCAGAGACGTGATAGACGCCGAAGAAATCCGTTTGGATAGGTGGACGGTGGTTTTCCATCCGGAGGATAAGCCGGACGACGGCAGCGTTAAGCAGGTCAATTCCACTGGTAAGAGGAGGCAAAAACTGTCCAAAATGAAAGTGACCAATGAGCAAATTAGAAAAGCAGGTCAATCTTAATGTGTAACTAGATGTTGTTTTGCTGTAATGAAACTAACGAAATACATATAGTTACAGTTTTTATTTTAAATTGGTACCTTTTGATGGTGGTATTTATTAATTTTTACGTGCACATATATATTTTTTTTTGTTTAAAAATATTAGAAATTTACCAAAATTTTGTGGCCAAAACCTATAAGCTAATCCTGTGACAATATTATCACAAAATCTTCACCGTAAAATTGATTCGTTTAATATATATAATAAATATGGACAATAATTTTTGATAAAATAATATACTGTTAAAATCAGATCTCAGATTAAACTAATTTATATTTATTGAAAGAAAATATCAAATATTGACGTTTCTTTGGGTAATTTATAGTAAAGAAAGGTTAGTTACTTTTATTGGTAATATTCCATTGTAAAAAGTTTGTTTCGTGCAAAAAATATGCACTTTTTGCACGGTTACACGAAGCATGAAATAATCAAACGCTTGCAATTCCATCAAAAGGTACATAGATTGATCTAAATATAACAACCTTAATAATACATTTTTTTAAATGTGTAAGAACTAATATAACCTTTTCATATTTGGAAGAAATATGATTTATACATATTTTAAAAATTATAAAACTTAATCTTCATATAAGCGATCTGGTTTTTTTCATAAAAAATAATATACGAGATTTTTGCAATTCTGTTTTAAAATAATAACTCTTTAATTATTATTATAAATTCACTTTTTTGCTTTAATGAAATAATTTTTGGTGACAATTTCTCTGGTTGCAACTCAGTAGAATGCAAACACGTAAAAAGCGCAAAAACTTGAACCAAATCTTTCAAAACTGATATCACTAAAAATGTTCAAACCGAGAACATATAATAAATAATAACTGAAACTTACAAAAACTGGAGTACACTCCAGCAATTTTCTCAAATTTGCGAGAAAGACAAGGAAAATCAAGTAAACATAGGAAAGGACGATTCCCAGTCCTCTATTGCATTCACATAGGACATATATTCCATAAAAACACGATCAAAAAGAATAGGAGATAGGACATAGACAACAATATTACAGGGAGTTAACTAGCCTTGATAAATTGGGTTGTGAAGATAAATTACCAAATAATGAAAAAAGGTATAAACCCTGGACTCGCAGCGCAAAGAAAAAAAACTTGAACCAAAAAAATTGGAGAAAAGACGCCTAATTATACAGAAAACCACTCAAAAACTAATAAAATCTATAGAGGGTAATAAAGCCCTAAAGTCGTATAGCAACGGAGAGATTTATAATAAAAATTGCAACTAAAAAAATTGGTAAAAGACTCCGACGATCCAAAAATCTAAATACGACTCAGAAACGAATAAATTTATATTAAAATTCTTACAGAATAACGAAACCCTGAAACTGTAGAGCAACGAAGAGATTTATAAGAAAAACTTAAGCTAAAAAAATTTAAAAGGTTATCCATTATCTCAAATGTGGTCTACTTAATAGTATTGATAGTCGAGTATCACAAATTTTATTATAAAAACAGGAGATAGGTGACTAGTTTCGGCTACAAGCAATCATCAATTAAAGAATATAAGTACAGAAATAGAAAATAAACATTTTAAAATTTTTTTTATAAATTGCGTGTGTGCACTAGGGGGTAGAGTAAAGGTAAAGGGAAGGTTGTGGTACAAGAAGGAGGTTAAAAATTAAAATAGTAAGGAAAGGAGGAACATGTTAGTGGTTGGATATTTAAGGTGCGGGATCAACGTTAAATGTTTCCAGGCTTTATTACCTTACGGATTTGGGAACCAATTTACGTATTAATAACAGCTATCAGGTACCAACCATTTATTTAATACTTGGTGGGAACCAAAATACCAACACCCCTCAGAAACGAATACATTTGTATTCAAATTCTTAAGCCCTGAACTTGCAGAGCGTAAGGGAGATGATTTATAAAAAAAACTGATTCTAAGAAAATTGTACAAGACTTCGGTGATTCAATACAGAAAATGGCTCAAAATCGAATAATTTTGTATCAAAATGTTTAGAGGAGAACATAAAAAGCTACAAAATCAACCGGTAAACAAAAGTGTAGAGAAAGAAAACCCAACTACTTGAAAAAAGCAAGTTCTAAAAACTGAAAAAAATACTGTAGTATTTAAAACTTGATATATAATAGACAGACAGAAAACAGTCACAAAAGCATCCAACAGGAGAAATCAGAAAATACCCCAAATAATAATCCCGACATCGATAATACGGAATCCAGTACAACACAAAGAGACAACCATTAATAAACAAAAAATGACAAGAGGCACTAACCCCCAATATTAGGTGAAATTTACCCAAAATTCCGTCTAAATGACAGCAAACTCTACGCTTTTATATTTACCGACGACGATAGACTTCAAGGGCGTAGATATGGGGTGTAAAGGGAGTAATTACCCCCCAGGATACCAAAAAATAGCGCGAAAAGAAGAAACATAATATATGAAATGTAGAAACGGACAAACACATTTGTCTAAACGTTTGATTACCCCCTTAAGAAAAAAGTACCCCCAAGGAAAAAAGTTATCTGCGCCCTTGACAGACTTTGTGATGTGACTGAAGATAATTGAACTACTACCCTATCAGACACATGGACAACTAACACTGGACAAAATATATAAAGCTCTAAACCTTGTTTGAAAATGAGGAATAGTAATAAATCAAAATTTATAATATCCAACACAAATCGGCACAAAAAAATTTAAAAGATTTTAAGCAATTTGTACTTGCCAATACTATTCGTTTGAAATTTATGCGGAGCTCACCGGGTACATTACCAACTTAACAAAGGGTTTCCAGCTGTGAACCCACACAGAAGAAAAATAATAAAAATTTACACTAGAGGGAATATAAAGTTATAACTATAATGACAGGTGAAAAAATAAATAAACAAATAAAAAAAAACGTATTATACAAGCATCTACAAATCCGAAAAATCCGTATCAGTATCATCAAGTTCATTGGGAGTAAAAATAATTGGCTCTATCTCAGCACATTTTTTCTCCTTCCTTTTTCGCGTGCTTAATACATTTTCGCTATGAGTCTGAGGTGACTTGCGTTATAGCTTCTTCTAAATAAACTTTGAGATCTGACAACTTAAACCTAGTGTTCTTCCTTGCCACGAAACCCCTTACTTACTATCATTTCAATCGGATTAAGCTCACAATGGTAGGGAGGCAAACTAAGTATATTGATTCCTCTTTTTTCTGCAATTTCCTCAACTGCATACTTCACGAAACGATCTTTGTGTAAGTTTGCTAAGTGTAGCAGTTCTTTTTTTAATATTCAAAACTAATATTTATTTTTAATACCCACTCAACAATTTCATTTTTTCGCCATGAGGAGTTCGGTAATTTTTCAATTTTTCATGAGTGGTAACTTGCATTGTCTATTATAATATCTGCGCCACAAGGTACAAATTCTACCATTTGTTCGAAGTAATAAGCTCTCTTTAAGGAACCCATTAGCACTTTCAATATGTGTGATAATTAACCGGCGTCCTTTTCCTGATGGTGCATGAAAACCTGTAGATAGACCTTATAAAAATGCTTATCTTGTCACACTTTGGTTACACTATTACCCCGTTAAGCCAAGTTTCATCCAAATAATATATATCTATTATTTCGTCGAAAAGCTTTTATCGATTTCAAATACCTTCTTCTCCACAGAACAATATCATCCCGTTAAATTAACAACGATTTTCTATTGTGTTTTTCCCATCTAAAATTAACCTTCTGTAATATTTTCCATAACTTATTTTGATTTATTTTTCAAATATTTTCTGTTTGTGTTCGGAACAGCAATTTTTCCAAAGTTGGTATTTCTTTAATCATCTAAAATGAATGCACTGTTCTTCTGATTTTTTTTTTCTCTACTGCATCGATCACTATAGATTTTCTTCCTGACGATTTGTTTGATGATTTAATAGGTCCATTTTTTCGTTTTTTCAATAAACTGTAAATTGTCGGTACTCCTACTCCGGTCATATTAGCGCACATTTCCACTATATTTGTAACACCATTTTTAGGGTTTTGATAGTGAAGAGCATCATGTATATTAAGAATAATTGTTTTTTCATTTTCCGACATAGCACACGTTCTTGGTCGTTTCTTCGGAATAAAAGATAAACTCGCCATTTCGAACAAGAAAATATGGCACCGATCAAAAACACCGTAAGTCTAAATCAGCAGAAAACTAAAGTTCCGAAGTAAACTATTTACAATAATGCTTTAAATATCATTAAGTCTCATTAATCAAGTAATACATTTTAATGACAGTCATATTTGGAAATGAGATAAAGTTGTAAACTACGGATGTTGTTTATTCAATTTACTCTCTCTCATTTCCAAATAATCCCCTATTTTAATCTCCTTATTATCCGATTTAATTTTCAAAACATCTAATACTTAGAATTTTTCAATACAAACGCAATGCGGATTTTCTTTTGATTTAATGTTATTTAAAAATAATTTAATGCGCCTATGGAAGGGGATTATTTACTATTCCTCATTTCGAAACAAGTTATAGACGAATCAGGAATCTGTACCATTAAAATCTTCTAATTATAAAACAAATCGCAAAGCGTTAAATATAATAACAATTGACTCTAAAATTTAAAAAGAAGCATTAAATGTATGGGGCCAAATATTTAAAGTACGCAGAGGGTCATTTGACGTACAAATCCAGGGATGAGCCTGTAAAATAGAAGGATTTTTTTGTTATATTGATTTTTCACGAAATGGTACACTTTTGAAAAAAAATTCATAAAAGAAATTGTCACGATATTGTATATATAAAAAAACCTATGCAATAGAAAAAAATCCTATGATGAAAATTTCAAATCAAGATTTGTTTGAGTTATGTTTCCGGTCATCTCAAAAAAGTGGTTTCGAGAAAAACGCAATACTGTAAAAACAACCCTTTAAGCCAAAAAATTTTTTTATTCGAAAATTCCACAGTAGTATATAACATCTGATGTAACACAGTTGAAGTTAATCACTACAAAATTGCAAAAAAAGTTGTATTATAAAAATGGGTGATTGCAACTGTCCATGACTTATCAACATTTTACATAAAAATAAAATAATTTTACTCCTATAGAGATCAAGAACCACATTTTCTATTATTAATTTCCATCTAATCTAAATAGATATATTTAAAAATAACCTTACAGGATATGAAGGTAACCAGACGTAAAATATCCCTAGCTTTCACTGCTTCCAAATATTCCTGATTAACACTGATTAATATTTGTTTATAATAAAAGTATTTACAAAATTATACGATACATAATAACTAAATGAATAAATAATCTATAACTCTAGCTGCTACGTAATCAAGAATTGAATATGTGCGATGCTGCTTGCAAATCATTTTATACTATCAATGCAATCGAAGATAGATTTAACCCTTTAACGGGCAAAATTTTCTTAAAACTATTTTATATAAAAAACGCTGATTATGCAGTTTTCTGGAAATAATAAAAGATAGTATGTGACTAGCTTTCGACTTTATAAGCGGTAAACCATTTTACCAGAGAAAGTTTAGGGCTAAATTTGTAGGTAGTGTTATAAACCCTATACCACCCTACCTAAATACTAGAATTTATTGATATTTATGCACCAAAGCTATTAATTAGATGTTTATGCTCCCAAGGGCTTCTGGCCGTGGGTTTTAAGTCATCGATTATTATATCCCGAGGTGCATATAAAATCAAAATAAAAACCAAAATAACTTTCAAACAGATTTATAACAAAATCGAAACATACAAAAAACGAGGAAAAATTAAATTCAACTCTATAAAAAATAAACGGACATAATCTTACAAAACTAGTCACTAGTATGTTAGAGACCAAAGCATTCCACATATAAAGCTACTTGCACATATACTTACTTCTTTTCTGAAATCCCCGTTTACTGCACTCTTGATATTTTCTTTTTGTGGTTTTTACCGGAAAATGTGAAAAATTTTCAAAATTATTTTTTATTGTTGCTGGCCCAGGTCTTATAATTTTCTATTCGAATAATTTCTGATCAGTTGGTCTGCTAGAAGACTTCGAAACTTGATATGACTTATTGGTTTTCTTCTTGAATATTATATTGTCCTGAATACGGTCCTGCATTTTTTCTAATCGTAAGATAAATTGACAAAACCAAAAACTAATGAGAAACATGTTATTAAAACAGTTACTGCAGTTTTTAATATCGTTATCATACTATACCATTATTTTCATTTGTAAAATCCTATACATTCAAAATTTTCCTAGCCCAAAAAAATCTTTATACAAATTTGTTGGATATTTTATTGAGATTGGCATATATAGCTTGTATCAAAATATGAAACTCGAGCTAATCATAGAACTCATAGAAAAAATAATTCAAAATAAAAAGAAAATTCACAAAATATATTCAGTTCGTAAAAATGTATATTTTTTGACAAAAAATCTGGATAGGGCACTATAAATTTGAAGTTATAGTTATTCCGTATACATATATAGATAATACTTACCTATTTATTTTATCAAAATTCCTTCTGGGTAATAAATATGAATAAAAATTGAACGAATTATGAATATTAGTATTCATAAGAATACTAGACTGCGAAGTGATAAAAATTTTTCCAAGACATCGAAGGACCAAACTTCTTAGGTAGAAGTTAAACAAATATGAACGTTAAAATAAAAACAGTATTTGAAATAGGAATGTAATTTTATTCCATTTTTTCCAAAATTAATGTCTCTGGAGTATCACTGGTATATGTGGTGAACCACACTTTTAAAGACCCCGGCAAATCTTGTAAACAACTGATGTCACAAAGCAAAGGACATTGAATGGCGATGTTTTTAAAATAGATAATAACTCACATTCCATGTTAAAATAACGAATAAATAGGGTAGTACCACGTTTATACCAAAGAACGCTAAAGGGTTAACAAAAAGAAATACCTTAAGTAAATTAAAATCTAAATATTTGTTACTAAATAAATTTACGAATAAATTAACAAGCAGAGAAAACTAAAACGAAGATATCATAATTTAGTGAACTTTAGAGTATCATTGCATAAAAATAACTGGGAGGTGGTTTGTCAATTGCTGCGTAAAAAAACAATTAGACTTATTTTATCATTTGAAATAACAGAGAAATCACTTAAAAATAAAATTCTGGGACATGCTGTGTATAATTACTATAAACTGCGCATTTATTTTCCAACTGAACGTTTTCGGCTTTAATCAATTGAATTAAAAGTAATAAAAGTAAATTAATAGATTGGTTGATTTACCTGATCAATCGAAATTTTTATTCCGAAAATAATTGCACCCTATAATTTTTTCTATAAAAAACGGTACAAGAAATATCATATTTTCGTGATATTATGTTGCTTATCACACAAAAAATATTGAAATGAAACAAATGTCTTATTCAATATTTATAATTATAAGTCCATCTATTTCGGTGTCGAGGCAGCAAAACAAGTTACATTTCTTTGAAAATGTTCTAGATAAACAATTTTTTCATAGGAGTCGCAAATTATTATAGTTTTCTTATTCTTGTAAGAACTGCACTTATAATACGGCCTTTTCTTCCTTGTATTTTTTATTGTATTGTCTTGAACGTTCTCTCTGTACAATCTTGATGATTTTTGTTTTTGTAATCAATCAATATAGCTTTTTTACTGCTGATACAAAGTCATAAGTTTTTCCTTTGTACTGTTCAACCTGGATTGCAAATAGTTTGAAACTATTTCATTAGCTGCGTGCTAAAAATGTAAAAAAGCACTAATTTTTTTCTGGGAAGAACAATCGTCCAACCAAAGCACAACTTGTTGTTTTTAAATTATATATATAAAGCGTTTACATTATCTTTTTTATTGTGGACAGATATTCCTTCATGCTATAGCAACTTTCTTTATTAGGTAGTTTTGGTCACTTGGGGCTGGTTTTAAAACAGCACCCCTAAGTTCTGACTCGAAAAAATACTGAAAATTATGAAAATGGATATTTTCGAGGGGAGCTACAAAGTTCCGATTTTTGTCGCAAATTTTTTGCCGAATATTCAATTTCTTATTTACTGGGCAGTTTTGGTCACTTAGGGTGCTGTATTTAAAACCAGCCCTAAGTGACCAAAACTACTCAGTAATTAAAAAAGAGTGCTACATGAAGTTGGCACCACAATTTTTTTTTTGTAATTTCCGTAAATTTCCAGAACTCTTTGCTAAACCTACCTAGAACTCTAGAACTTTATTTCTGAGATATCTATTCACCCAGAACTCGTTTTTCTCACCCCAAAATTTGTTTTTTAAAAATTCCGCAAAAAAATTGCAGAACTCTATCTGCACCCCCTCGAGAACTCTAGAACTCTTCGAGACTAGTCCAGAACTCCGAAAAAAATCAAAGGGTTCCGGCAGTTAATGTGCCAATTTCCGGGCGGTTACTTGAAAAGCAAATTATACCATCTGGTATTTCTTCTTCTGAAAAGTCTTTATAGGCAGTTCATTGTCTGTAGTATTACATCTAGGGTCAATATTCTCATATTTATAGCCATGAAGTGTACACAATTTTCTCACTCCTCATGCTAAAATTATACGAATGATTTTTATTTATTTATTGAATAGATATCCATACAGGTTCTACAGAACCCATGGATAGTAATTTTTTACAATACAAATCCTTAATTATAATGTAATGCCATGTTCTTATCTCAGAGACAATATAAATAAAAGAAATGCAAAATAATTCAATCAAAGACAGTAATTTTCTAAATTATTAACTTCAATCTACATTGTGTGTAGCATTAAAGTTAGTTCCTAACCGTAGTATGACACCTAAAGGTATTAAAGGGTATCAGTAATAACAGATCATTGGAAGTAATTGCTTTAATTAGTAATTTATAGAGGAAGATCAGGCTCGGATTAGCAGCTATTTAACGCCCTAGGCCAAAGTTCTAAATTACTCCCCCTTCCAGGAGGTCTGTGGAGTGTGGAATTTTTTTGGCATATTTAACTGTAAACCTCGTTTTAGAGCTTCTTTTTAGTCCTTTTGAATACATTTTTAACTATTTTCCAAGAAAATAATTTGTATCAATCACGCAATAACAGTGATCAAAATTCCAAAATGTATGAAAAGCAAATATTTGCAGTTGCCCGTACGCTCACAATCGCTATTTACAAGTACAAAGTTTCATTATCCTGCGCCCGCTGCAAGCGTGCGCCCTAGGTTGGCCTTATGGGTAATCCGGGCCTGAGGAAGATCATCATGGCTTGGTCACGTCTTATATTTAAAGAAGGAAGCATAATTGTAATCAGGCCAATGATGGTACTTCTTAGAATAGAGAGATCTAAGAAATTTATTCTGCAGCTTCTCTAAAGACTGCAGGTAAAATTGGGGTTTCTGTCATCATATAAGCGAGTCAAACTCTATTTTAGACTAAAGTTTTATAAAGTACTTATAATGTATAATTATTAATAAACGAGGAACTTTGTCTCATAACAAATCCTGGCAATTTATTTGCAATATTATTAAATATGACCTACAAAAGATAACTAATTATTGTTTGTATTTTTAAATTCACTATATTTACTGAAAAAAATGATTTTTTCATTTTTTACTTGTTTTTTTCATTTTTTTTTTTCGAAAATAAATCGAGACGAAGTCGAGAGCTGAAACATGCTGAGTTACAAAAATAACTGTTATCGATTAGTTATATCAATCTTCCAGTCTATATCGACAAAGTCGCACCTTCCCAGCTGAAACAAGTAGCGTAGGTATACGTAGATGTCGAAACACGCTTGATTACATGTTTTTCTCATTTTATTTCTGAACCGGAAGTCATATTACCACCGGAAGTAAATCGTGTAATTAGATTTTTGATAATCTATCTAAAAATATAACTTCTTTTTGCTGTAGAACATATAGTTTTTAAAATAGCAAGGTCAAAGGTCAATTTTTTTTATTGTAGAGGTTTCTGAATCTAATGCCGTTGTCTGCTTAGCTCTAGCTCTTACCGTTTGTCTGCTGAAGCTCGCTATGCCCCAATAGACGGACGGACGAACAAAGCCAGAATATGAGACTTCGCCGTTTGTTTAGGAGTCTAAAAATGATCGGAAAACGCATTGTCTAAAGTACCAGCACAAAAAATATATAAAACACTTATAGATAACTTGCTCAAGGGAACGGAGGTCCGCAAAAACGTACCGCTCGCGATCAAAGTTAATTTCTAACCGGGCGTTGTCGGTATACAGAGGTGCCTTACAACTTAAAACTTTCAAACATTATTCGATATGTGTAAACAATACGGACCTGTCTTCCCCAACGCGACTGCCGCAGGGTTTGAATGATGAGTGCTTCCAATTCATTCGTGCTGATTTGTAAACACGTCCATCTAAGGCTAGGTGCACACTTGCTGCAAAAGTTATTGGGACGCGGCGTCATATCAATCTAGATAGGAATACACAGTGAGAGGCCACAGTACTACCAAATTGCGCAGATTCTAAAATTCGTCGTACTTGTCTCATAATGCACGGGTTTACTTTATCCTAGCTACGAAGATGAAGTTGTGCAGATTCCGAAATTTTCGTACTTTGTCCATAACAATCCAGTCACCTAGCACATTTTACCTTGCATGGTTTTGGGTAGTAGGTTTATTTTTTTATATTGTTTGGGATAGTACAGAGGTGCTAAATCCAATTTTTTCGACCTCGGCGACCTTCCGGAACACGCTATATAACGTTTAAACGGCTTAAAATTTGCACTTTTTCAGATTTTGCCATTTTTGACCCTGAAGGAGTACTTTTTTTGAACAAAGATAACTATTCATTTTTAAAGTACATAAAATTTTATAAATAATGAGCTTAATATTATTACTGTAGGCCTAATAGTTTACGAGGTACAGCTTTTCAAAGTTGGTCACTAAGGGGTGTCATTTAATGAGAAACAAAGACACATAATGGTTACAAGAAAAAGTAAAGAAAGAAAGTAGTTATAATATTATTTTGTATTATTTAAAATTAAGTACATTTCAGTTTTGTTTAAACCTATTAGAAGGTCCAGGTTCAACATACTTTTCTTGGTCCAGTTCTTTATTCTCTTGAGGTCTCTGAGGATATAGGAACTCTTCATCCAATTCATCGTCATCTAGTAAGTCGATATCAGAAGTTTCCATGAAAATCTCTGTTCAATTCTCATATGACTGCCCACTGCATTGACCGCAGACAATAGAGCATTTCAATCCTGCTTTTCTGCAGCTAGATGCATTCCCACATCCTTTGTTACAATTTCAGGAAGTTATCTGTATGGGAGAGGCCATGTTCTGTTAGAATCCATCCCCATTCAAATGGACTGATATCCATACCCATCTATCTCTGGACTTGGTGATAAGTACGAAGTGAGTGGAAGCGAGCAGCGTCTTGAGTTGGTGGGAGTCTGGCAAGGTTAAAATTGGTTTTTTTAGCAGTCTTTTAAAAAGTCAGTTAAGGGTGGGTATGTATTGGTAATATACACCTGGGAACGATTATCTTCACGTATGATATTAGCAGCTGCCTTCACAACAGACATTCTTTCTTGTTGAGGATCTAATTTTGCTCGTTTTTTCATACCAAGATTGTGTTATGATCTTGTAACTAATACGTTTGAAACAAAAAACTGATGATGTATTTGCTGCATCTACAATAAGAACGCCCCCCCTACTTCTCCAATAGTCGCTTTTTGATGGTTCGAATTTCTTTTTCCTTTCACCAATACACTTTCACCTTCCTCCAAATTTAAACTACATATGAAACATGTAGAAAACTTGGAAGTTCCTGTCTCTGACATAATTAGTATTCTTGGTTCTTTATACTTAATTATTCATTATTAATTCTCATTTAGAATCTGAAACAAAAAAAGAAGAATTTTAGCAGTTTTATCAAGGTATTTTCACCAAACTTAAAAATCTGTTTTTCGGGAACTGTTAAGCCTACAGTAATCATATTTAGCTCAATATGTAGGAAATTTTATGAATAGAATTGTCTTTGTTAGAAAAGTACTCATTCATAGTCCAAAATGACGAAATTTGAAAAAAGTACAAATTTTTAGCCGTTTAAACGTTATATGGCGGTGATCCGGAACGTCACAGAGGTTGAAAAATTGGATTTGGCATCTCTGTACTATCCCAAACAATATAAAAAAGGAAACCTACTACCCCAAACCATGTAAGGTGGACACCTTTTTGATGACAAGGTTACTGGACCATAATGCGCTGCTTTATCTATTCTTAGTCGGCGCTTACTGTATCGATGAATAGGAAAGGGATGCGCAAGTGACACATATGCCTGTTGCTTTGTATTTCTTCTTATCCGATTGAAAATGAAGCCGCGTCCTGATTACTTTTGCAGCAAGTGTGCACCGGCGCTAAGCGTGAATGCTTAGAAATAACAAATTTGAATGTGCTTGGTCATTCGTTCATTCGCATTGGAAGTTTTTCCAGTTCTGGGGTTACGTAGCAATTTGGGTTTACTTAATTGAATCTACGGTCCCTTATTAAATTAAAACGCTTTTGTAAATTAAAATAATAATTTAATATTTAGGTAGCACTGTTATTTTAGATTTGCATTTTTTATGCATGGCTTTATATAATGTAGTCAGTTAAAAAATATTGTTATTCTACGGCAAAACAACATTGATCCACCTTATTTAAATTTCTGGAAATATTACTTAATTTTATTGTTCAATAAATTGGCCTATTGATCAATTTCGTCTTTAGTTGTATTTATACAAGTGTTTTAACGTAAATAATCTATTCGTAGTGACGAAAATGAACAACTCTTATATTTGTAGCTAATATATAAAGAACCCCATCACTTTTTATACTTTTATATAATAGTGACATAATGCAGATATTTATATTATATATAGAGAAAAATGTAATGTTATATTTGATATTTTTTTAAAATATTTAGCACATTACGATCTAGTCTAATAGTAATTTGATTCTAATTTAAAATTACTAATGATTTCTGTAAAGAAGGTTTTACTGTATTATATTGCCCAATTAGTACAATTTTTGCTTTATGAACTTATTGACATTATAGTATTGAGTGCAACTAGATTTATCATTTTATTAATAACTACTACAACATTTAAGCTGTTACAAATGACAAAAATGTTTGGGTCTATCTACATTATTTTTAGAAATATTAGTGTAAAGAGGCGTATCTCAAATTTTTAGCTTTATTTTATTACAAATAGGCCCTTAACCTCTAACAAATTAGTTGATCAGGTTATATGTAACATAATCTTATAAAGGCAAACATCATTAACACATTCTTTATCAATACGTGATTTTGAGCAGGTTATTCTTTGGTTGGATAATTGATAGGCACAAAATAAGAATTGGGAGCTGTATAGTAAATACCCCAATAACTGACCATCTAACCAGATTTTTTCCTAATATAAACCCTTGTTTACAGCGAAAGTAATTTCGGTTTCCGTTATTGTAATACACTACTTATATACTTTCAATACATTTATGAAAGAACAACCTGCATATTTAATTTTCAATGGATATTATTTATTTAAATTTTAAGGTCAGAACACCCAATAGCTGACCGCGCTAAATTACATATGATCCAATAAGTGACCAATTCAAGACTATTAAAATAAGCAATTTTTTTAATTTATTTTAGAGTATTTAATAGTAGATAATACATCATGGAATATAGTATGTACTGTACTTCTCCAGTTGTGGAACTTTATAAATTCCTCTTTTATTTAAACTGACGGCCAACCCCAGTTATTTATGCTACTTGACACCATTACAGATATCAAATATTTGGAAACATTTTTATCTATTACTTTCCCCGGGTAAAAGCTATTATCATATTTGACAATAACGTGATGTCCAATTTTGTACTCGTTGATATTTATATCTTGTTCATCTTCATCTCCACTTACATGTCCCATGTTGTTTCTTAATATGGTAAGTTTGCCACTGTTCTGAATAGGCTACATAGGGATTTTTTTTGCCGCTTTTTGGCCAGAACAAACACTTTTTAAAAGGTGAAGGTACGTTAAATGGAATTGAACAGCTGGGCATGGTCAAATCAATAATTGGTGCTGCATTGGTCTGTTGACCTTCATCATCAATAATTGGAGCTGCGTTGGTCTGCTCACCTTCATAATCAATAATTGGTGCTGCGTTTGTTTGTTGACTTTTATCATCAATAATTGATGGTGCGTTGGTCTGCTGACCTTCATCATTTTTATTTAAAATAGACTTGTTTCCTGAATCATGCCCACCTTCACCTTGGATATTGTTTGCATCAGTTGTTTTTTGGACATTCTCGCTATCTGTGCTGTCAAGATGTTTTACCTCTTTGGATATTTTCCACCAAACTTTAAAGAGTGATTTATCTTGATTTCTGCCAGTCCATGTTATTGAATCAAATGTTTTAAAAATGTTCAGTGTGTCTGCATTTATTTTACTCTCAAAATATTTTAAAAATTCTTTTTTTAATTTCTTGTCTTCTCGGTCATAATCTTTAGTTTTCATGCCAACTTCAGTCAATGCAGTGGCCTGCACCATACACAACACTCTCAAGTATTCTTTGTGCTCCGCAAAATATTTAACGGTTTCGCTTTCCCATTTATGTATCAAATAGGTTTAAAGTCGGATCCTATGAAGATATTTTTATGTCGGATTCCTCGTATAATGGACACGACTAGCTTGACATCTTCTTGTTATTGAAATTTGAAACACGATACATTATTTCCGCGTTCGCCCGATCATTTATCAAAAAGTTGACAAAAGTCTCCTTGAAATTTGTGGTGCTCAATTTAATCGAAAAATCCGAAAGACGTTTCAGAATGTCGACGGTAAATTTTTCATTGTGTACAGCAAACAGAAACCGTACCGATTTTTGATAGAATGGATTGATCAGCATCAGATTATAATTTTCTAAGGGCCGGTTTATCAATGTGCTGTTAAATCTGCCTGTTACGTAGCCAACAGCTAGGCTTAACTGACAGCCAAAGTGTCTGCTATCTTTGAACGCGTTTTTTATTAGGCTGTTGACTGACGGCTACATAACTTCTAGCTATTACTAAATTTTGGTAGGTTGGCTGCTGTGACTATTTCCGCAAATATTTTTGGTTGGACAATTTAAATTACGCGGTATAAACTCAACAACGGTGGGGGTTCGTATTCGAATCAAAATAAAAATCCAAACTGCCCAATTTCCAAACAAACGTCCATTTTTGTTGTGTCAGTCTAAGTTCTTTTTTGTTGTGTTTCGGTTGAAGTTTTTTTTGGTTATGGAATCTTTGGAAGAGAAGAAAAAAAGATTGGCCAATTATACGGCATCAAATAGAGCACTGCTTTTGATGATTATAAATAAAAAAAAACATTATTGAAAATAAAAAAACAGATGCTATAACCTCTCATAATATAAGGTCTTCTTTCATGCTCAATAAATAGTATTATTTCTTCGTCGTCATCTCTATAAATTAATGTCCTACTTGAAATAGATCACCCGCTGCTCCATAATAATAAATCACACAAATAAAATTAAGAAAAGATTACAAAAATTCTTATAGATTATATTTTTCTTGCAGATAACAAAACAACAAAATCTATTGAGCTTGCGCGTCAATCAATTTAGCTGGCAGTCAACTAGCAAACAGGAGGTTTCAAGTCTCTGTCAGCTAAAATCCAAGATAACCTTCGGTTAGCGGTAACAGTGACATCGATAAACACTTTACCTGACAGCTAGGCGATAGCTGTCAGTCAAGTTGTGTTAACAGCACATTGATAAACCGGCCCTTAGTAACACTGACTTATGGTTAATGTGACAAAAAGATCTCTATACATTTTCACCTCCATGATTTTATCCCTGATTTTGATTATATTTTTCTCAACGAAACTGAATGTCTTATTTTGTTCAATCACACTCTCGAATCTTTTCTCTCTAGACGCGCATTCTTCCATGAACTTTTCTCCGAGGCAGTTACCGGTTTTTTGGATGTACTGGTACTGATATTAAACAACACGTATTTTTTATAAATCAACTTGATTTCTCTACAATGCTTATAATTAATAAAAAAATAATTGGATTCTGGATTATAAAAAGTGTGGGGTTCTTTTCAGAGCTGGGTGGCAATTGAATGATTTTTTTATTGTATTCGAATACTAATTTTATTTATTAATACAATATGAGTTACTTTAGTTATTAGTAGTCAATTATGATTGATTGGGAGTTCGAGTTTCGATTGGCCTGAAAGTCCGCCTGCAGTTATATGTACATAAATGTAAAAATATTTTTTTTATATTTTCAAAATTTAGTATTCGAACACAAATAAGTATTCTCATTTGAATGCTTTTTTTATAATATTCCACCCAACTCTGCTTCTGAATAAGATGATTTGCCAATTGCGGTTTAAAAATAGCTACATCAGGATATTCAAATATCTCCGTTTCCAGTTTTAAATTATTTTGATGTAGTAACTAATAGAAAAATCTAATACCGATAAATAATTTTAACTTTAACCAAATCTACAGTTGTAGCAAGTTCGACAAGCGAAGACAATTCACAAATTTTCGTGATGAACAACTATTTTGGTATCGGCATCGACGCTGATCTGTGTTTGGATTTCCATAACGCCAGAGAGGAAAATCCTGGAAAATTCATCAGTCGGCTGCACAACAAAAGCGTTTACGTTAAAATGGGTCTGCGCAAGATGGTCGGACCGAAAATGTGCAAGGATTTACACAAAGAAGTTAGGTTGGAGGTCGACGGCAAATTAGTTGAATTACCGCAGGTTGAAGGCATTATTATTCTTAATATTTTAAGGTACGTTTATATTATTGTTAACTATTAATTTTTACTAATATTCTAAATGTAATTAAAGTCAATTTTTGTTTTTATCCCGATTTTTTTAATAATTAGCACCAATGCGGACGGGCGTCAAGTACTTTTTTTTAAATTGCATTGTTACATCTAAAAGTGCCTTCTTAAAAAATGATCTTTTCAGGGTGTCGATTTTCGAATCCTACGATCGGTTATTTCAAGAGAAGGGATGAGGATTTTTAATGGAGTTGTCATTTGAACTGTATTTTCGAATGATCACTTCTAACAAAATAGACACTTGTCATATCGCTTGATATAAAACGTGAGAACCTGATCCCATCGTTCGAAATATTTTCCAGGCACATGCGCAGTTTTGTCATTGTCAGTAGTATGTCACATAAATTATTTGAATGAATATGGCATTTTTTGCAAACTGGGATAATGAAAATTTTCCAGAATTTAAATAACTATGTTCTTGCATAAAATGCGTCAACACTTTTTTTTGGCTGTCGATTACAGAAGTGTTTCTTTTTTTTTGTTTCCATTTTGCACCTAATATTCAAGCAATGCAAACGTTTTAATGGAATGCATTTATTGCATTTCACTGAAAAGTTACGTAAAATTTACTTCAAACTTCAAAATGAGCTACTTGTAGTTCATATCACATCATATTTTCCTTAAGCAGTAGTCCAAACAGAACAAAGACATTTGACAACACTGTTCTAAATTATACCTATTTTTCAAGTGGTCATATCATTTCAAAAATACGTACTTCTTTACTGGGACATCAAAATCGGGGATGTGCTTTATCACTTCTCTCGGATGATCTATCCCATCGTGTGATTTCGAAAATCGACACCCAGTTGATCAAGCAAAAATTCATATCCGACAAAAATCACGCGAATTTCACTCCCCGGTGGTTTTTTGAGTCGCTGAATCTGAATAGTATATTCAGATTATCCTTCAGAACAGCTCCAGGAGTTCCATGGAAATTCATCAGAAAACTTAAACTCATTAACCGGGTTAAGGGCGCCGTACATTATTCTATTTCTCGGCTAAAGGCAAGGCATTTAACGTGCAATTTTTTCGATTTCTTGCAAGTCGATTTCTGTCATATTTTTAAGAAATAAATACTTTCTATAACAGCATGAACAACTTCAAGGGATAAATCGATATTAGAGTGTTAAGTTAGAGGCTGTTTTCATTTCTGTTTTAATGGTTGACATCTCAGTATTCTATAATTCCATAAACCTATTTATTATAATGGCGACATGCCTAGTTCAAGGATTGCAACAGCAGCAGTTGTAACCAGTGTATTACTTAGTGCTGTTTTACTATATCAAAGAAAAAGCAGAAGGAAACCAAGGAGATGGCGGATTAAGCCATGGATGAAAGCCGTGTGTGGTAACTTATCATTACCTGGAGAACTCCTTAGTGCCAATGATTCTTAATTTTATCGCAATTATTTGAGAATGGATAAAAAGACTTTTCAATTATTATTGAATAAAATCAAACACAGAATTGAAAAAAAGGACACAAATTTTCGACAATGTATTCCAGCTAAAGACAAATTGATTATAACTTTGAGATACCTGGAAATAGGCGAATCATTCAGGTCTTTGATGTTCAACTATAGAGTATCAGAGACTGCCATATCCCTATTTGTACGCTATGTTTGTTTAGCAATTTATGATGAATTGAAAACAGACTATTTGAAAGTAAGTAGTAGGTATTCTTAAAAATCTGCATATTCATTCTTGAATTTTAGTTGTAGGTACCACATACAGCGGTAGAATGACTGAATATATTGCAAATGAATTTGATGAGTTGTGGAATTTGCCAAATAATATTGGGGCAATGGATGGTAAACACATAACTATTTGTGCTCCAACAGATGAAGGGTCTACCTATTTCAATTATAAAAAATAACATAGTATTGTCCTACTTGCTATGGTTGATGCGAAATACAACTTCACGTATGGCATGAATGGCAGAATATCAGATGGTCGTGTTTTCAGAGAAAACGACCTTTACATAGCAATAGCAAAAAATACTCTGAATATTCCAGAGGATACATCACTTCCTCACAGGTCAAAAAGTGTGCTATATGTGATTGTTACTGATGCAGCATGTCCCTTATCAACACATATATTGAAACCTTTTCCTTTTAGAAACATGAGTAAGCAAAAGCGTATCTTCAATTACAGGCTCAGCAGAGCCCGTCGTGTTGTGGAGAATGCTTTTGGCATACTATCCAATAGATTCAGAGTGCTTTTGAATATAAACGCCCTGGGGGGCTATTCTCGAGTCATGCGATTACGATTCTCATAGGAAAAGGGGGCGTGGTTCCATTGAAATAATATAAGTCGTATTCTCGAATTTCAGGAATATTCACCTCCTACAAAAATCGAGAGAGTGTTATTCTACTGCTTAATTTTAGGAGAACGTGGTCTTCTCATGAGAATAAATCATCTTACGCTTGCGCATTTGTAATTTTTTGTTTTGATGTCCAAAAGTAAGGTTAGGATTTTATGTTGATTTGGTCAGACTTGGATGATATTTGTGAATATCAATAGTTATTTTCTTCAAAGTACTCTATGCTTAACTTTTTATTTCTTTATTATTTTCTGTGAAAAATATGGAAGGTGGATTAGGCAGATTTGTTGTGCTTAATGATCTCGTCGATGCAGAAGAACAACAAAATAGGCCAGTGAGAAGATTTCATGGACGAGAAAATGCATTTAAGTTAAGAGATGAAAAATTTGTTAAATTATTTAGATTGCACAAAGAACTTGTGCGAAATCTAATAGATTTATTGACGCCATTTCTCCAAGGTCCAATTAGAGTTTCAGCTTTAAGTATTGAAGTAAAGGTAGCAACAAATAAAATTATGTAGATATATCAATACCAAAAAGGATAAACTTTTCCAAAAGTCATTTGGTCTTGTGTACTTTTTGTATTTATAATTTTTAGGTTTTTAGGCTGGTTGTAATGTCCTCCCATAAATTCTGGGCTTTTTTAAAAGTAAAATCGCTGGTAAAGTTGCTACTTTGGAGATTTTCGTTCTTTTTTTAAATTCTGTAAACATTTCTTTTTGTACTTTGTTTATAGAAGAACTTCTAAATTTATTTTATGATAGATCGACACTCTTTTTTATTACCAACTTTTTTTCTTCTACTAAAAACACCGTAAAAGTTATCTAACTCAACAAATGAGTAGAGACTTTTTGTAAATTAAAAGAAGAAGACGAACAAATTACTATTGGCAACACAGCACGATTGTTTCAAGCGTTCGATCATAATCCTCTACATCCGAGAATATGGTTTTGTGGCACCGAGATAACAAGGAAAAGATGTGACAATTCACTTCTCTTAAGAGAACGTTCACTTCGTCTGAGTTCGAGAATAGCCCCCCTGGCGCCTGACAAAGTCAAACTTATTACGCAAGCTTGTTGTGCACTACATAACTTTTTAGGCAGAGAACTGAAAACCCAATATACAGGTGTGGATCCAGAAAATGAAATTAGCAAACAACATAGCTTAAAAGCATTGTGCACAAGGAGGCAATCGTTCAACTAATTCTGCAATTGCAACAAGTATGTATGGAGTATGTTAATGGTGTTGGCAAAGTTTCCTGGAAGGATGACAAGATTTGAAAATTATTTAAATTATCAAAAACTTTTACTTTTTTTATCAATTCTATGTTTGATTTTATTTAGTAATATTTGAAATATATGTTACCATACACAATTTTCATCCATGGTTTAATACACTACCCTAATAGCACACAACGTCCTTGGGACGTCCAATTTATTTCCATTTACTGTCGGAACGTCCATGGACTTGATATGTATGTCCTTTGGATGTTTATTTTTGGACAGTATTAAGACGTCCACGATATACATCCATTGTTTGTACAATTTATGTACAATGTACATACCGGATATCCAGTAGGCTATTATTCACGTAGATGAAATTTCCGACACGAGCAGGTGTTGAAATAGAAATTTCACAATTACAATTAAACTGGTGTAAATAATATAACAAAAAAATCACTTTCTCTGACGTCTACTGTACCAAAATAGGACGTTCTGTGAATGTCCATAGTGATATCTAAACATTAGTGAGTAAACTGGGCACGTAACCCATGAATCATTTTTTGAATAATTTCCACTGTGAACTCTTTATCAGGAAAGAGCTCACTCAAACTTGTGTGTATAGTTGAGGGCAGAAGTTCTTCTCATTTTATTGTGGTAATATTTTGCTCTCACATCATATAGACAGGGCCAGTTTTCATATATCAATATCAATTGGCATTCCAGAATTTTCTGTTACTGAAAATTAAATATTGGTTGATTGTTGCATTTCTTGAAAATCTAAATGATTAAATAGATTAGATTTTTAAGAAAAATGAGGGTGTTTAGTAGGATTGATAATAGACAGGTTATCAATTCTACTAGACACCCTCATTTTTCTTAAAAATGTACTAATTTAGTAGGAAATTTAATAAAAACGGTAACCCTATAAAATGTGCGTGTATCGTGAATACAGCGCAGCAGCGGACAAGGAGGCGAAGCGTTCATGGCTACTGACGTCACACGGCCTAGTCTCGCGCACAGGTACGTTTTCCAGTCTCTCGCCGATCCTTGATCTTAAAATGAATGCTTACATCGTTTTTAAATAACAAAATCTCTCAATTTAAGTTAAAATAAAAAAAAAATAAGAAAAATGTTGAACCGGCCTATTATGGCTTGAAAATATGGCATTAGTTGCATTCTTTAATACGACCAGAAGAAGAAAAAGTTGCTAGTTCGTTGCAAAATTTTAAGTTTTCTTCATTTTCCATTTTCCAATAACTGTTTTATATATTTCTTTACTTCTCCTTTATGTCTTTATCAATTAGAAGTGGGCTTAAAACATATCCCTGTTGTAACTCCCATTGAACTAACAAATTCTTCTGACTCTTCTTTGTACTGTTCTTACAATATTTTTATTATCTTTATACACAGTTTTCATTATCTATTTCCTATTGACTCAATAAAATACCTTTTCAAGATCTATGAATGAACTATATGTATATCTCTGTTTTTATTGATAACTAATAACTTTCCTTGTAATTATTTAAATAAATTAAAAATATGTTTGTTTTTTATCTAGTTGGGGATCTGGAGCAAACCCTTGGGGTCCTGAAAAAGATGATCAATTTTCTAAACCAAATCATTGGGACGGGATGTTAGAGGTGGTAGGCGTAACCGGTGTGGTTCATTTAGGACAAATTCAGTCTGGTCTACGTACAGCTATGAGGATTGCTCAGGTAAGATAATTTATATACTTAATATAATTTTTCCATATCCTAAGTGTATGGTTTATTTATGGGTCTGTATATTTTATTAATTTTAATATTATTTTGTTAATTTTAGGGAGGACATATTAAAATCCATTTAAATTCCGATATCCCAGTTCAGGTTGATGGAGAACCATGGGTACAAAGTCCTTGTGACGTTGTAGTGCTCAAATCTGCTTTAAAGGTAATATTTAGTGTTTGTTTTTTTCGTTTTATACGTCTAGTTTTCCTTATTATATGTAGATTTTTTTCTCTTTTAAATAGATCAATACATTTTTAACAATTTGTTCATTTTTTTATTAATTATGTAGCGAGAAAACAGAAATGTATTGATCTTTTCTCCTTTTGCTTTTTCTTGCTTGGGTACATTTTTTTAAAGGTTACAACATTATTATATTTTTGATAAAATTTTAAAGTACAAGATTACAGTTATCTTAAAATTAAACTTTAATAAAACTATAATAATTGCAGATTGTCCATTAATTTGTCTTTTTTCATATTTTCGCATGCAGAATCACCTCTTTCAGCTGGTTTTATTTTTAAAATTTACAACATAGTGTTTTAGCCTTTATAAAAATGTATTCAATGTAGTTTCTTCTGTTTTAAATACACCGTAATAAATCACAACTCCTGCTGATTAACACGACACAGAAGTCAAGTGAAATTTTTCTAGAAAGACATGAAAAAAATTGCTTTGCGAGAATGCTTGTTATGTGCTGTTTCCCCTTCCCAATAAGCAAGAAATTTTAGCTTTGTATAAAAATACGCAAAACGAAAATCAATAAATAATAGATTTTTTTTCTCGATGACTATAGGGGTAAATAATATTTTATTTTTATTATTGAATGTGTGAAAAGCGAATCTAGAAATAACAATTATTATATTTCTTTCATTTAAAAATAAAAAATAATCCAAACACGTTAAATATATATAAGTATATATATCTAAAATTTTCTTTTTAGGCTTTGTTTAAAATAAAAATGTTTCCTTTTGACGTAAAATTGTTTTGAGAAATTTCTATTGTTACTTTTCAGCTGAAACTAGTTGCCTAACTCTTCTTTTGTGTAATTATTGTGGTACTCGAATTAAATTATTATTATTACTGACATTAAATGCCTTGTAGAAAGTCGGAGAAGAGTTACACAATTTTTTATAACTCACTGGAAAATTTTAGGTATATAATAGAAATTATTGGTAGGGAAAAGTTACTAATATTTGTATTATTTTGTAATGAAAGTAGTACAATGCAAAATAGAGTAAAAATATACTTAAAATCAAAGCATTTCACTAAGATTTTAATCTAAAATGTATTGTATTTATTAACCAACGATTACTAAAAAATATTAATTTGTAGAAATACCCCAAGTCCTTAAAATAAAATATATATAAGTGATAATAGTAAAAGAAGCGATTACGAAATCGAAATAAAAATTTAATGTACAAAATTTATTTAGGATTTTTCATTATTTGCTGTCAGCTGTTGATAATCCGAATTTTCTTCAAATTTAATTTTATTTTTTCACATATTCTGCTTGTAAGTCTATAAACTTCTCCCAGTGATGTTTTCATTTCTTTTATCCATCCATTTTATCTGCAAAATACTTGTTTCGAAGAAATTCTCGTCCTCCGAAAAAAGTCGCTTGGAGCTAGAATTTTTTTTTCATTGACTTTTCACAAAATGAGCACATTAATTAAATACATTTTTAGTTGTTCCAAAAATGATGCTTCATGGCTAAAAATACGGTAAATAAAGAAAAGAAAAAAAGAAGACGAGGAAAGTTCTTTTTTTTCTATTCTTCCTGTTTTCCCCCTACTTTTTTTTAGTAATTTCTTTGTTTGGGAGAGCTTGATTGCTCCGGTGTGGATGGTGGGGAAAGGTTGGAGCAATCAAATCAATAAAGCTCTCCTAAATAAAGAAATTGGTAAAAAGTAGGGGAAAATGTGGAAAAGTGAAGAAATTACTAAAATAGAGGAAAAAAGATGGGGGGAAGTTAAAAAACAGTTTGAAACATAAAGAAACATAAAGAAAACAAAAACAGGATATTATATTATATAAAAAGTTTTTTCAACGCTCCATATTGGAGGGCTGAGTGTATGTGTGTTGGAGCGTTGAAAAAACTTTTCTTTATTCATTTTTAAAATATTAACAAAAATTTTTTATAATTTTCACCATTTCATTCAAAATGTTCAGTTAAAGTTTTCACATAATTTTCATACCATTGTTTATTGTAAAATTTATATGCTGTGCTTGCTTAACAGCAATTCTGCCTGATGATGGCCATCGAATGGCCGAAACATGTTGCCCATTGTTGAGTTTCATTATTCTTTGAATAAAGAAAATAGTAAAAAAAGTAGAGAAAAAAAAAGAGGACGGGGAAAGTTGGAGAGTTTGATTGCTTTTATCCCTATATTTTTCCACTATCCCCATTCTCCCCCCCTACTATTTTAGTAATTTCTTTGTTTCGAATAGCTTGACTGATTTGATTGCTCCGAACCTCGCTACGCTCGGCTCGGAGTGGATGGTGGGGAAAGGTTGGATCAATCAAATCAACCAACCTCTCCTAAATAGATAAATTGGTAAAAAGTAGGGGGAAAAGGGGAAAAGTGATGAAAAAATATTTAAACATAAAGAAATTTATAAAATATAGGAAAAAAAGGTGGGGAGAAGTGAAAGAAAGATTGAAACATAAAGAAAACAGTAAAAAAAGTAGAGAAAAAAAAAGAGAACGGGGAAAGTTGGAGAGCTTGATTGATTTTTTCCCTACTTTTTTCACTATCCCCCGTTTCCCCCCACTACTTTTTAGTAATTTCTTTGTTTCGGAGAGCTTGACTGATTTGATTGCACCGAACCTCGCTACGCTCGGCTCGGATTGGATGGTGTGGAAAGGTTGGAGCAACCAAATCAATAAAGCTCTGCTAAATAAAAAAATTGGTAAAAGGTAGGGGAAAAAGGAAATGTAAAGAAAAAAATTTGAAACAAAGAAAACAGTAAAAAAAGTAGAGAAAAAAAAGAGGACGAGGAAAATTGGAGAGTTTGATTGATTTTTCCCCTACTTTTCCACTATCCCCTATTTCCTCCTACTTTTTTAGTAATTTCTTTGTTTCGGAGAGCTTGACTGATCTGACTGCTCCGAACCTCGCTGCGCTCGGCTCGGAGTGGATGGTAGGGAAAGGTTGGAGCAATCAAATCAATGAAGCTCTCCTAAATAAAGAATTTGATCAAAAATTAGGAGAAAATGAGGAAAAAAGTTTTAAACATATAAAGAAATTAGTAAAATAGAAGACCAAAAAGTGGGGGACTTAATAAAAAAATAGAAAAAAAGTGTAAAGCACAAAGGAACCCGTAAAAAAAATAGAGAAAAAAGAAGAGGGAGGGAAGTTGGAAAGCTTGATTGAGTTTTTTCCTACTTTTTTTTTCATTATCCCCCTTTTTTTCTTCTAGTTTAGTAGTGATTAATTTCTTGGTTTCGGAAAGCTTGACTGATTTAATTTTTTTCCGCAAAAGTTTTTTGCGTTTTATTTCATTTCATTCCAATTTTTCTTGTGGCTACAATTGTTTCCGGTTTTTTGGTTGTTTTTGCGATTTTTTGAGATTTTTTGAGATTTTTGGGATATTTCTTGTGTTTTTTTTACAATTCTTTCATTTTTTTCCAAAATTTCCTGGCGTCTACAATAAATAATCTGCGCCAAAACTTTGATTTATTACGTTATTGGTCCAAAATGAGCAAACGTCGTTGATTCAATATATGACAAATACGTTCTTTGGGCATATAATAGCTATCTCTCTAATTTTAATTCGACTGTTGTCTAGCACCATCATTTCCCAAACTACCCAAAATTTCACGATGGTAAATGGTAGTGTAAAGTCCCGATACACAGTATTTAATGACAGTTCGATACTCGAATAACAATAACAAATTGGCAGAAATTCTGGTGAGTACCTGTCAAACGCATTCTCTAGATTTTGTTGACAAGTATTGCCATCTTCATGTTGAAGTCGAAATCTTTTTAGACGAGTCAGTAAAAATATGTGTAATATTCTTTTTGTTCACGCTTACAAAATTTGTGAAACAACCCAGATAACACAATGATGTCCAATGGACATCCAATGGACCTCCATGTCTGGACACCGTGAATATCCATTGGATGTACACCAATACTTCAATGTACATCCAATGGATGTCCATTGGATGACAAATGTCTGAATTTTTGGACATTCACTGGATGTCCAATGTATGTCCTTTGGTCATCTAACGGATTGCGAATGGATATCCATTTCATGTCCAATAGACATCCAGGTCTGGACACCATGGACATCCGTTGGATGTACATCACACTTCAATGTACATCCAATGGATGTCCAATGTATGTTCTTTAGTCTGCCCAATGTGAATTTATATACATCCATTGGACGTCCATTATATGTTCTCTAGTCATCCAATAGATTTAAAATTGTGGTCCAATTAATGTCCAAAAGAAATCCATTGGATATGTGGAAATTTCTGATGAACAAATAATATAGGTGTAAATTTTCCATATTTATTATAAATAAACATAATTTTTTTAACTATTTTAGAGATTAAAAAAGGATATTACATTAAAATAAAAATAAATGGTTTGCCTACTAAAAAAACTATATCTTCTTGGAATTTTAGAAACAAAAAAAGTAATTTCAGATATGAATAGCTGATGCTTTGTTTTCATATGCACTTCTTTCTTTTGATCTCCTTAGAAATTTTTTTATAGCATCTTCCACGGATTTTCTATCAGTGTATGTTGATGTTTTTTCAGATGCTTTTAAAAAAATCATGAATCTATATGTGAATATACCTAAAAACCATATATCATTTGCAAAATTTAAAATGAAAAAATACAGATAGATCTTAAAAACAGGAAGCTTACCAAGTAAAACATGAGTAAAACTATTCATAACATTTTATCATAATAATAATAACTATGTATATTTGAAAAATGAATTGCTGAAAATTGCAGGTAGGTACTTACTTTTGTCTTTGGTTCCTTCTCCAATTTACACAAGAAATATAATATATGGCATATATAGTTATTATTTTCAATATGCCTTTTTTATATTTATATTTTATTATTGTTGAAATTGACACCTATTCACTCAGCCTCAAAAAATGAAACCAAGTGAAATAATGTTCATTGAATTCAAAGAATTTATCAACACTAGATAAGTAATGGATATCCAATGGATATATAAAATCAGATGTCCATTGTACCAACCAAAAATGGGTGTCCAATGGATATACAAATTCAGATGTCCATTTTACATCTACAAAATGGAAGTCCGATGGATATATAACATCGGATGTCCATTGTACCATCTTAAAAAGGATTTCCAATGGATGTACAAATTCAGATGTCCATTGTTCACCTACAAAATAGAAGTCCAATGGAAGTCCATGGACATCCCGGTCCCTGATGGACACAAAATGGACGTCCAATGGATGTACATGTGTTATCTGGGAAAGTGGAAGTTGTTGATGTATTTAATGACCTTGGGGTTTTTTGTATTACAGGTCTTGAATTTTTTATAGTTCCAGACTTATCTTTCTTCGCTCTATACTATTTCCTTTAATTGCATTTATTTTTCCATGAGCTCCAGGAGTTCGTTCTGTTAAAAGATCTTCTTGTTAGGCTATGGAAAATTCTTTTTGTGCTTCGAATTTAATATGCTTTAGTTTATATAAATTGTTCATTTAGTTTATAGAGTTTTTTGACCATGTATGTTGGTAATCAATAAAGTATGTTGGTAATCAATAAATAAATGACTAGACTTACTGTCTATATCTTTCGACTATAGATATAGATTTTTTGTTTTTATGGTAATTGTCTTAACATTAATTAATTATTTTTTGTTCTGTTAATGGTATTTATTTCATTCGGTTTGTTTTACAATAAATAAAATTAGGACTTTGGGTATTTCTACAACAATAGTTGCCCTGTTTTCGTCAATGTATACCTGCATGAAACGATTTGATGTCTTTTTACGCTCATGTTAAGGAAAAAAAAATAAAACAAGGATGCGTTTTATTTTTCTAAATGCAAATAACTCCGTAAAAGTGTATTAAAATAATTTTAATTAATAGTAACATTTCCATTTATGTGATGTAAAGAGAGAACAATGGTTGACTTTCAGTTTTATAAATTATATAAGAAATAGCACATGGTTTCATACTGGTCAAAATATAATGAATCGAATTCTTAATAAAAAATGTAGAAAGTTTTGTTTTTTTTTGGGAAATTGGGACTCAAAAACAGTTCCTAAACGGATAGCATACAGTTTTTTCGAAAATCGTCGTACTTACTTTCAGACCTAGTCCTAGCTCGAACAATATCTACTTTATTCAAGAAAAAATGTGCGATAAGTAACCGCCAACAACGAAATTATTGCCCAGATCCTGAAATTCGTCGTATTCCACCCATAATGTGCGGTTTTATCTTTTCCTAGCTACGATGAAGAGGTTGCGCAGATCCTGAAAGTTGGCGCTTACTGTATCCATTTTTTTAAACAGAAAATCCTAATTCACTTTGCTGTTTTTGACAAAATCTATGAATTTTGAGATTCAACCCTGTTACAGCCCTTTAAAGTAATAAGAAATGTTTGCAAAATAAATTTTGGGTAACTAACAAGATTAGTCAAAGATTATTCTTGTGAAACACTTAAATTATCACTTGCTTGTTTAGAAACTTTGCTCCGATTCTCAATTTGTTCATTTTCGTGAGGACACATTACCAAAAAGTGCCTATTCTAAAACTTATAAAACAACAATTGTTATCAGCAGTTTTTTGTTCATTTTTCCGCCCATATAAACAAATGTGGCTTCTTTGATTTAAACTTTTGAAAAAAATACAATTAGATACGTTGTTAGTAGTCCTAATGCTGTGGGTATCTATATTTTCTTTTTTCTCTGTCAGAAGATTCTTATTTTTCGTATATCCTATTCCAACTACAGCCACAGATACTTTTTCTTCATTTTCTACTTCACCTCTAACCAAACTCATCATTTTTTCTAATGTGTCGTTATAATTATGCATCGAATTGGGTGCTTTGTTACTTCTTTGCCAGACACATAGTAGGTAGGTCTTCGAGAAGGTATGATATGACTAGTGGAAAAAATCTAGTTATTATAGGACAGTTTCAAATTGCATTTAATTGAAGCTATATTATATAAAAATGATATTTCTACCTATAAAATGAAATAATCTTGCTGATGTACTTTAAAAAACAGCTTCAAACTAAATTGTATTGTTTTTGTTGTTTTATATTTTAAACAGCTTCAAACTGAAGCTTTCTTACAAAAATGACATTATTAAAAATATTGTCGTTTTATTTTTCTAAACCTCATTTAATTAAAGCTATATTAGCATAAGAATTTTATTTCTACCCATAAACCGAAAAAATATTGTTGTACAACTAAAAACAGCTTCAAACTGCGTTTAATCCAAGCTATATTATCATAAAAATGATATTTCTAGCTATAAAATGAAAAAAAAAACATAGTACTACTTTTAAAAACAGCTTGAAACTAAATTGTATTGAAAAATCATAAAAATGACGTTTCAGACTATAAAATAAAGAAATCTTGCTGTATAATATTTTAAATATATTCAAACTAAAGCTTTATTACAAAGAGGACTTTATTAGTTATAAAATGAGAAAAATCTTGTAGTTTTATTTTTTTAAACAGGTTCAAACTGAAGCTTAATTATGGAAATGAAGTATATAGTATATATAAAAAACAAAAAAAATATTGTTGTTATACAAGTAAAACAGCTTCAAACCTCATTTAATTGAAGCTATATTAGCATAAAAATTTTATTTCTACCCATAAAATGAAAAAATCTTGTTATTTATACAACTAAAAACAGCTTCAAACTGCTTTTAATTAAAACTGTATTATCATAACTACGATATTTCTAGCTGTAAAATGAAAAAAAATATAGTCTTACTTTTAAAAACAGCTTGAAACCAAATTGTATTGAAATATCATAAAAATGACGTTTCAGGCTATAAAATAAAAAATCTAGCTGCATTATATTTTAAATATATTCAAACTGAAGCTTTATTACAAAAATGACATTATTCTATAAAATGAGAAAAAACTTGTTGTTTTATTTTTCTAAATAGCTTCAAACTGAAGCTTAATTATAAAAATACCATTTATAGATTAAAAATTAAAAAATATTGTTGTTATACACCTAAAATAGCTTCAAACCTCATTTAATTAAAACTATATCAACGTAAAAATTATATTTATACCTATAAACTGAAAAAATCTTGTTATACAACTAAAAACAGCTTCAAACCGCTTTTAATTGAAGCTATTTTATCATATATACGATATTTCTAGCTATAAAATGAAAAAAATATATTTTAATACTTTTAAAAACAGCTTGAAACTAAATTTTATTGAAACATAAAAATGACATTTCAGACTATAAAATAAAAAAAAACCTTGCTGTACTATATTTTAAAGATATTCAAACTGAAGCTTTATTACAAAAAAAATGACATTATTAACTATAAAATGAGAAAAATCTTGTTGTTTTATTTTTCTAAATAGCTTCAAACCGAACCTAGAAATTAAATATATAGTTGAAAAACGAAAAAAATCTTGTTATATAACTACAAATAGCTTCAAACTGCTTTTAACTGAAGATGTATCTTCATAAAAATGACATTTTCAGACTGTAAAATAATTTTTTTTGTCTAAAGATGTTACCAAATTTAACAACGCTGAATTCTATTAATAGTTCTTCTCGACCAAATTGAGACTTCAGGTTTTGCAAACCAGTGGATTCTGACAGAATGTGAATTGAAGTTTCATCTTCTATCTCACAAAACCTGCATTCATCCTTCTCCACTAGTCTCAAGCTTCTCAAGATGTCCTTTCAGCCAAAAATACTTTCGCTTATCATTCCTTGTAACTTTTTCTTTTTATATCCATTTTTTTTAGTTATTCTAGAATCGCTTTATTACTGATCCCGTAAAAGTATTTTGGTCTCAGAAATGATATTTTAGCCCATACTTTGACCAGTTCATCTGCATTTTCGTTTTCCTCTACCTCTGTACGTCCTGGAGTCCACAGGATAATAATCGCGTCATTCCTACTTAGCTCAGACTATCTTAGAGCTCTTTACATATAAGCCTTAACGCTTTATTAGCTGTCTGAGACTCCGTTATCGGTAACCATGATAAACATTTCCATGAACGTCTTTTCACTATTCTGGATTACACTCCAGGTTACGTGTTTTGTCTTTATTTTAAGTTTTAATACTTGGAAAAAATCAGTCCTGTGACTCTTTGTTATGAGAGTCGTTAGATCCTTGATCTTCAGTTTGAAACTAACATAGAGGCTCTTAAACGTGTTTAATCGTGTTTCTACGAAATAAAATACAAGCGAAGGCTCTTTCGATTCCAGAAAATTATGCAAAAGAATTGAACCCATAAATTGCAAAAGTTATAAACAAATAAAGATTTTTAAAATATAGGGATCTAGTTTTTAATAAATAACTCAAAAAATATAAACGTTAGAATGAATTTAAAAAAATATTCTGAAATGGGAAGAAATATTCTATAAGCAACAATGTGATTTTAAGCAACATTAAAAAATGTATGTCTCGGTCAAAATTACGGCTACATTGACTGCGCAAAGTATTATTTTCAGCGTGAAATTAAAATTATGTTTTAAATTATTGTAAAAATCTTAAAAATTTGAACTGATCGACCATTTTTACTCTTTACATCGCTTAATACGAAATTTTGTCTAAACAGCTGCCACATAATTTGTCTAAAGTAGGGCAAGTAACAACCAGCCCTAGCACTATTTATTTATAATCAGTCATTTTTAAATTGTAAAATATTGCGGCCTTACCGACACTTATACGGTAACAGGGAATTTTTGATTTTATGGTTAAACGTGTTAAATCTGTTTAACTAGAAATATTATATAAAACTTCCAATGCTTAAATTAAGTCCTAATTTAAGCATTGGAAGTTTGCAGTCTGGTCTTATATTGTTTACTATTGTCTAATTCTGGTTTTAAGATAAACGGAATAAATTTAAATTACTCTTATAACGCTTTACTATAGAATTATTAACGGGAAATTATATAACGAATGCTAGACCTCGGTGTTTTCAGCTCCCGGCCGGCCAGCTCCAAGTTTATACCAAAGTAATCTTGGCTCACCGCCGGCCAACTCCAAGTGGCACTTTTTCACCACGGTCAAATTCATTCAATCGATTTGGGGTCTAATCATACAAATTTTCTCGTTTTATTAATTTGTTTATATTTTTTGTGGCGTTGAGAATAGGCGGCTAAGAACAAAAATTAGCTGATTACGTAGAGAAATGGAAGGTCCATTCAGACAAAATTCTTCGTTCACATATATCTACCCCAAAGGGTCAGATCCAAGAATCGAAAAGTAGATTTTCGTAGCGGTAAAACAAATTTCAATATTTTTTTCGGGGGTTGAGAATAGGCGGCCACGAACAAAAATTAGCTAATTATATAGAGGAATGAAAGGACTTTTCAGACAAAATTCTTCGTTCATATATATTTACCCCAAAGGGCCAGCTCCAAGAATCTAAAATTGGATTTTTGTAGCGGTCGAACAAATTTCAATATTTTTTTTCGGGGGTTGAGAATAGGCGGTCACGAACAAAAATTAGCTAATTACATAGAGGAATGAAAGGGATTTTCAGACAAAATTCTTCGTTCATATATTTCTACCCATAAGGGCCAGCTCCAAGAATCTAAAACTAGATTTTTGTAGCGGTCGAACAAATTTCAATATTTTTTTTCGGGGGTTGAGAGTAGGCGCTCACGAACAAAAATTAGCTAATTACATAGAGGAATGAAAGGGATTTTCAGACAAAATTCTTCGTTCATATATTTCTACCCATAAGGGCCAGCTCCAAGAATCTAAAATTAGATTTTTGTAGCGGTCGAACAAATTTCAATATTTTTTTTCGGGGGTTGAGAATAGGCGGTCACGAACAAAAATTAGCTAAATACATAGAGGAATGAAATGGCTTTTCAGACAAAATTTGTCGTTGATATATATCTACCCCAAAGGGCCAACTCCAAGGATCTAAAATTAGATTTTCGTAGCGGTCGAACAAATTTCAATATTTTTTTTCGGTGGTTCAGAATATTGGTCCACGAACAAAAATTTGCTAATTGTATAGAGGAATGGAAGGACTATTCAGACAAAATTTGTTCGACCGCTACGAAAATCTAGATATATGTGAACGAAGAATTTTGTCTGAATGGACCTTCCATTTCTCTATGTAATCAGCTAATTTTTGTTCTTGGCCGCCTATTCTCAACGCCACAAAAAATTTAAACAAATTAATAAAACGAGAAAATTTGTATGAGTGAATACGAGATCTAACAAAAAAAAGATTGGTTTAATAAATCACTTATTTTTTTTCTATGAAATAATAAAAGAAGTTGTTTTTTTCTCATTGATTTATTAAATTACTATATCCCAAAATATTATCAGATCTTCCTTGAACTGATAAAAACTAAATATAATAAACCTGACTCGTCTTTTCAGCTTAATTTGTGAATTATCGAGCGGACTAACTTGCTTGCTTAACAGACAGTGTTTTTTGGGCATTTATCGAAAATGGATTAACCGATTATCATGCCGTTTTTTTTTATAAATGATAAATAATTATCAGCGCTAACTGTATTTTAAAACTAGTGGTAATAGACCTCGCATTTTCCGTTATTTTTTAAAGTAAAGAATTGTAAAAGTTATTTAGAATCCATCCTATTTGTTTAATATATCAAATAAAAAACTGCCAATAAATTATAGTTAGATTTACGTATTATAAACTTCTCTCTACTTGAGATAAATTAAATTGTGGCAACTGTATATTCGTTACAAGGGCTGGGACACCCGGTATTATTTTAATCCATACTGTACTTATAAAAGACGTTAAATTTTAGTTAAATAAAGCTTTCTAAAAAATATTATTTTCTCCAGGCAACAATGCTGAAGAAAAATAAGTTCAAGCGTCGACCCACCGAACCAAACATATTACCGGCCAACGGGGAGGGGGGAAAGAGCACAGACGAATAATTTCATAAAAAAAACTTAACCCGTTTTTTTTTCATATAACACAACATTTTCTCACAAAAACTTCTTCATTCTTTGTAAGGTTTTTTTATCATTGTTTCTATATTTTTTTAATATGGGCATGAGTAATTTTGCTTGATTTTTTAGGTAATATTAAATTGCTTTTTGAATCTTTTTAAATTAGTCTTCGAATATTTAATAATTTTAACGAGTATGCGTTTGTGTACACCCCCTCCTCAGGCCACCATGTTGAAGAAGATGAAGGGTAAAATGAAACGGCGCAATACGGAGCCCACAATGTTGGTCTCTCCCGGCGTTCAACTGGCTCCTTTACCTTCCAACGATGGCGAATCCCCGACGGATCCGAACAACACCAATTTTTAGTTAAAAACTTACTTTAAATTTTGTGTTTTAGACTTTTGTCCTAATCTTGGGCGCGTTATTTTTAAGTTAAAAGTATTTTTAAACAAACAGTAAAATGTAATAATTATTACGTTAGAGTATGGTATTTTTACCAATATACTGGTGAAAAAAAAAGGTAAGGCAGTCGGCCCGTTACAAATTTATTTTAAGTTAATTAATTTGTTGCAGTACAAGTAATGTACTACGTTTTAGTCTTATTTATACAAAAAAAAAGAGTATATAATGAAAAGTGTTTCAGAGTCAAACTCGCATATTTAATAAAAAAATAAATAACATCAGAAAGGGAATAACCATCTGGCCCTAAAAACAGAATCCGATCATCAAACATTCTGGACGGCAACTTTCAGTTCAAGTTTGGAAGTGAATTGTGGTAAAAAATCAGAACTACACTAGTGTAGAGAAGTGCTTTATAAGTGTGTTAGGTTTCTGTAAGGTGTAATCCAGAATTTGATGATCGATAGTAGGTTATACAATCTTAGTGAACCCTTTCCAAAGGAATGTAGCCACCAGTTGTGGCAGGCTTGTCATTAACCTATTCTTATTACAATGTTGTTTTTAAGCCACATTTACCGCTATGTAACCACAAAATTATTTGTTTTATAGCGATGTAGCCCGTTGAAAGTGTCTTGAAAGTAGCATGTGAGTAGAATAGATGTTTAAGAAAGAAAGGAAATGTTTGCTCTCACTAGCCAGGAAGTGACAGTGAACGTTGTTGTTAATCTGCCTTAGTGCTAAGGGCTCAATTCTTCATGGATGCTGCCTGGAGCCTAGTCCATGAAGACAGTACTATAGGCAGATTTACACACCGATTCGACCCATAATTTTAGCTAATATCTTACTTTAATTGATGTGCTATATTGTTTGTAATTATATTTCCCAATGGTATGTAATTTAGATGAAATCGCCAAAGTCACTTGTGTGTGTTTCATCGATTAGAAACAATTTGATAATCTATCTTTTCTGTGTGGTCATCGATAACTTTGTTCTCATAATCACATAGAACTAATTATTTAGATTGTTGAAGTATTTCTTTGCATATGAAATATATGTATATGTGATTAAAATAGAAATATGAAAAATTGTGAAATATAGAAATAATACATCAAAGTTTTTTTCATTTTTAATACCATCCCTCTGACGACGAACTTCTACGCGACTTTTTATGCGTTAGGTTGGATTTGCGCTCTCACCATTAAAATTGTTTTTTTTAAATTTGCTTTGGAACTAAAAAAGCTAGAAAAAAACTGATGATTTTTTTGGAATCTACGGTCTGTACCATTTTTTAAATTAAAATCAGCGGTGAAATTTAAAAAATGGATTTTAAACTCTCTTTTTGATCCGCGTATTTCTAAAAATAAGGTAGTTTTACTAAAAAAAATGAATTAAGGGAGTTGTCGATTTTTTAATAATGCGAGATGGCTCTCTCGCCATTTTTTTAAATTGTTAATAACTCTTAAACTATGAGGGATTAAAAAACGAAACTCCATACGTTTTTAATATCCGAATTACACTAGAAAAAGCATAATACAGGGAGAAGATTAAACCTATGAGTGGCTGGAAAATTCAAAGTATTTTCCAAAAAAAATAGATGAACAGAAACAGGGATTGCTCTGACATTCCAATTGTCATTCTCTATCCATTCCTCTAATTTCATCAAAATCAGAAACAAAAAAAAAATTGGCTCGAAAAAACGGAAGGTTAACCCCTTTGAAATTTTTGAAAAATACGATCTCTCCGATTTGAATGAAAATTTGCATAAAGGTGGTATAAAGCGCGTAGGTTTCAAAAAACAAGATAGTTTTTCTCAAAAAAATTTATTAAGGGAGTTATCGATTTTTTAAAAATGCGTGATCGCGCTCTCGCCATTTTTTTAAATTATTAATAACTCCTAAACTATGGGGAATTAAAAAACGAAACTCCACACGTTTATAATATCCAAATTATACTAGAAGATGCATAATACAGGGAGAAGATTAAACCTATGAGTAGCTAGAAAATTCAAAGTATTTTCCAAAAAAAATAGATGAACAGAAACAGGGATTGCCCTGACATTCCAATTGCCAATCTCTATCCATTCCTCTAATTTCATCAAAATCAGAAACAAAAAAAAAATTGGCTCGAAAAAACGGAAGGTGAAATTTTTGAAAAATACGATCTCTCCGATTTAAATGAAAATTTGCATAAAGGTGGTATAAAGCGCGTAGATTTCAAAAAACAAGATAGTTTTTCTCAAAAAAATTTATTAAGGGAGTTATCGATTTTTTAAAAATGCGTGATCGCTCTCTCGCCATTTTTTTAAATTATTAATAACTCCTAAACTATGGGGAATTAAAAAACGAAACTCCACACGTTTATAATATCCAAATTATACTAGAAGATGCATAATACAGGGAGAAGATTAAACCTATGAGTAGCTAGAAAATTCAAAGTATTTTCCAAAAAAAATAGATGAACAGAAACAGGGATTGCTCTGACATTCCAATTGTCATTCTCTATCCATTCCTCTAATTTCATCAAAATCAGAAACAAAAAAAAAATTGGCTAGAAAAAACGGAAGGTTAACCCCTTTGAAATTTTTGAAAAATACGATCTCTCCGATTTGAATGAAAATTTGCATAAAGGTGGTATAAAGCGCGTAGATTTAAAAAAACAAGATAGTTTTTCTCAAAAAAATTTATTAAGGGAGTTATCGATTTTTTAAAAATGCGTGATCGCGCTCTCGCCATTTTTTTAAATTATTAATAACTCCTAAACTATGGGGAATTAAAAAACGAAACTCCACACGTTTATAATATCCCAATTACACTAGAAGATGCATAATACAGGGAGAAGATTAAACCTATGAGTAGCTAGAAAATTCAAAGTATTTTCCAAAAAAAATAGATGAACAGAAACAGGGATTGCTCTGACATTCCAATTGTCATTCTCTATCCATTCCTCTAATTTCATCAAAATCAGAAACAAAAAAAAAATTGGCTAGAAAAAACGGAAGGTTAACCCCTTTGAAATTTTTGAAAAATACGATCTCTCCGATTTAAATGAAAATTTGCATAAAGGTGGTATAAAGCGCGTAGATTTCAAAAAACAAGATAGTTTTTCTCAAAAAAATTTATTAAGGGAGTTATCGATTTTTTAAAAATGCGTGATCGCGCTCTCGCCATTTTTTTAAATTATTAATAACTCCTAAACTATGGGGAATTAAAAAACGAAACTCCACACGTTTATAATATCCAAATTATACTAGAAGATGCATAATACAGGGAGAAGATTAAACCTATGAGTAGCTAGAAAATTCAAAGTATTTTCCAAAAAAAATAGATGAACAGAAACAGGGATTGCTCTGACATTCCAATTGTCATTCTCTATCCATTCCTCTAATTTCATCAAAATCAGAAACAAAAAAAAAATTGGCTCGAAAAAACGGAATTTGAAATTTTTGAAAAATACGATCTCTCCGATTTGAATGAAAATTTGCATAAAGGTGGTATACAGCGCGTAGATTTCAAAAAACAAGATAGTTTTTCTCAAAAAAATTTATTAAGGGAGTTATGGATTTTTTAAAAATGCGTGATCGCGCTCTCGCCATTTTTTTAAATTATTAATAACTCCTAAACTATGGGGAATTAAAAAACGAAACTCCACACGTTTATAATATCCAAATTATACTAGAAGATGCATTATACAGGGAGAAGATTAAACCTATGAGTAGCTAGAAAATTCAAAGTATTTTCCAAAAAAAATAGATGAACAGAAACAGGGATTGCTCTGACATTCCAATTGTCATTCTCTATCCATTCCTCTAATTTCATCAAAATCAGAAACAAAAAAAAAATTGGCTAGAAAAAACGGAAGGTTAACCCCTTTGAAATTTTTGAAAAATACGATCTCTCCGATTTGAATGAAAATTTGCATAAAGGTGGTATAAAGCGCGTAGATTTCAAAAAATAAGATAGTTTTTCTCAAAAAAATTTATTAAGGGAGTTATCGATTTTTTAAAAATGAGTGATCGCGCTCTTGCCATTTTTTTAAATTATTAATAACTCCTAAACTATAGGGAATTAAAAAACGAAACTCCACACGTTTATAATATCCAAATTATACTAGAAGATGCATTATACAGGGAGAAGATTAAACCTATGAGTAGCTAGAAAATTCAAAGTATTTTCCAAAAAAAATAGATCAACAGAAACAGGGATTGCTCTGACATTCCAATTGTCATTCTCTATCCATTCCTCTAATTTCATCAAAATCAGAGACAAAAAAAAAATTGGCTCGAAAAAACGGAAGGTTAACAACCCCTTTGAAATTTTTGAAAAATACGATCTCTCCGATTTGAATGAAAATTTGCATAAAGGTGGTATAAAGCGCGTAGATTTCAAAAAATAAGATAGTTTTTCTCAAAAAAATTTATTAAGGGAGTTATCGATTTTTTAAAAATGAGTGATCGCGCTCTTGCCATTTTTTTAAATTATTAATAACTCCTAAACTATAGGGAATTAAAAAACGAAACTCCACACGTTTATAATATCCAAATTATACTAGGAGATGCATAATACAGCGAGAAGATTAAACCTATGAGTAGCTAGAAAATTCAAAGTATTTTCCAAAAAAAATAGATGAACAGAAACAGGGATTGCTCTGACATTCCAATTGTCATTCTCTATCCATTCCTCTAATTTCATCAAAATCAGAGACAAAAAAAAAATTGGCTCGAAAAAACGAAGGTTAACCCCTTTGAAATTTTTGAAAAATACGATCTCTCCGATTTGAATGAAAATTTGCATAAAGGTGGTATAAAGCGAGTAGATTTCAAAAAATAAGATAGTTTTTCTCAAAAAAATTTATTAAGGGAGTTATCGATTTTTTAAAAATGAGTGATCGCGCTCTTGCCATTTTTTTAAATTATTAATAACTCCTAAACTATAGGGAATTAAAAAACGAAACTCCACACGTTTATAATATCCAAATTATACTAGAAGATGCATTATACAGGGAGAAGATTAAACCTATGAGTAGCTAGAAAATTCAAAGTATTTTCCAAAAAAAATAGATCAACAGAAACAGGGATTGCTCTGACATTCCAATTGTCATTCTCTATCCATTCCTCTAATTTCATCAAAATCAGAGACAAAAAAAAAATTGGCTCGAAAAAACGGAAGGTTAACAACCCCTTTGAAATTTTTGAAAAATACGATCTCTCCGATTTGAATGAAAATTTGCATAAAGGTGGTATAAAGCGCGTAGATTTCAAAAAATAAGATAGTTTTTCTCAAAAAAATTTATTAAGGGAGTTATCGATTTTTTAAAAATGAGTGATCGCGCTCTTGCCATTTTTTTAAATTATTAATAACTCCTAAACTATAGGGAATTAAAAAACGAAACTCCACACGTTTATAATATCCAAATTATACTAGAAGATGCATTATACAGGGAGAAGATTAAACCTATGAGTAGCTAGAAAATTCAAAGTATTTTCCAAAAAAAATAGATGAACAGAAACAGGGATTGCTCTGACATTCCAATTGTCATTCTCTATCCATTCCTCTAATTTCATCAAAATCAGAGACAAAAAAAAAATTGGCTCGAAAAAACGAAGGTTAACCCCTTTGAAATTTTTGAAAAATACGATCTCTCCGATTTGAATGAAAATTTGCATAAAGGTGGTATAAAGCGAGTAGATTTCAAAAAATAAGATAGTTTTTCTCAAAAAAATTTATTAAGGGAGTTATCGATTTTTTAAAAATGAGTGATCGCGCTCTTGCCATTTTTTTAAATTATTAATAACTCCTAAACTATAGGGAATTAAAAAACGAAACTCCACACGTTTATAATATCCAAATTATACTAGAAGATGCATTATACAGGGAGAAGATTAAACCTATGAGTAGCTAGAAAATTCAAAGTATTTTCCAAAAAAAATAGATGAACAGAAACAGGGATTGCTCTGACATTCCAATTGTCATTCTCTATCCATTCCTCTAATTTCATCAAAATCAGAGACAAAAAAAAAATTGGCTCGAAAAAACGGAAGGTTAACAACCCCTTTGAAATTTTTGAAAAATACGATCTCTCCGATTTGAATGAAAATTTGCATAAAGGTGGTATAAAGCGCGTAGATTTCAAAAAATAAGATAGTTTTTCTCAAAAAAATTTATTAAGGGAGTTATCGATTTTTTAAAAATGAGTGATCGCGCTCTTGCCATTTTTTTAAATTATTAATAACTCCTAAACTATAGGGAATTAAAAAACGAAACTCCACACGTTTATAATATCCAAATTATACTAGAAGATGCATTATACAGGGAGAAGATTAAACCTATGAGTAGCTAGAAAATTCAAAGTATTTTCCAAAAAAAATAGATGAACAGAAACAGGGATTGCTCTGACATTCCAATTGTCATTCTCTATCCATTCCTCTAATTTCATCAAAATCAGAAACAAAAAAAAAATTGGCTCGAAAAAACGGAAGGTTAACCCCTTTGAAATTTTTGAAAAATACGATCTCTCCGATTTGAATGAAAATTTGCATAAAGGTGGTATAAAGCGCGTGGATTTCAAAAAATAAGATAGTTTTTCTCAAAAAAATTTATTAAGGGAGTTATCGATTTTTTAAAAATGCGTGATCGCGCTCTCGCCATTTTTTTAAATTATTGATAACTCCTAAACTATGGGGAATTAAAAAACGAAACTCCACACGTTTATAATATCCCAATTACACTTGAAGATGCATTATACAGGGAGAAGATTAAACCTATGAGTAGCTAGAAAATTCAAAGTATTTTCCAAAAAAAATAGATGAACAGAAACAGGGATTGCTCTGACATTCCAATTGTCATTCTCTATCCATTCCTCTAATTTCATCAAAATCAGAAACAAAAAAAAAATTGGCTCGAAAAAACGGAAGGTTAACCCCTTTGAAATTTTTGAAAAATACGATCTCTCCGATTTGAATGAAAATTTGCATAAAGGTGGTATAAAGCGCGTAGATTTCAAAAAATAAGATAGTTTTTCTCAAAAAAATTTATTAAGGGAGTTATCGATTTTTTAAAAATGAGTGATCGCGCTCTTGCCATTTTTTTAAATTATTAATAACTCCTAAACTATAGGGAATTAAAAAACGAAACTCCACACGTTTATAATATCCAAATTATACTAGAAGATGCATTATACAGGGAGAAGATTAAACCTATGAGTAGCTAGAAAATTCAAAGTATTTTCCAAAAAAAATAGATGAACAGAAACAGGGATTGCTCTGACATTCCAATTGTCATTCTCTATCCATTCCTCTAATTTCATCAAAATCAGAGACAAAAAAAAAATTGGCTCGAAAAAACGGAAGGTTAACCCCTTTGAAATTTTTGAAAAATACGATCTCTCCGATTTGAATGAAAATTTGCATAAAGGTGGTATAAAGCGCGTAGATTTCAAAAAATAAGATAGTTTTTCTCAAAAAAATTTATTAAGGGAGTTATCGATTTTTTAAAAATGAGTGATCGCGCTCTTGCCATTTTTTTAAATTATTAATAACTCCTAAACTATAGGGAATTAAAAAACGAAACTCCACACGTTTATAATATCCAAATTATACTAGAAGATGCATTATACAGGGAGAAGATTAAACCTATGAGTAGCTAGAAAATTCAAAGTATTTTCCAAAAAAAATAGATGAACAGAAACAGGGATTGCTCTGACATTCCAATTGTCATTCTCTATCCATTCCTCTAATTTCATCAAAATCAGAAACAAAAAAAAAATTGGCTCGAAAAAACGGAAGGTTAACCCCTTTGAAATTTTTGAAAAATACGATCTCTCCGATTTGAATGAAAATTTGCATAAAGGTGGTATAAAGCGCGTAGATTTCAAAAAATAAGATAGTTTTTCTCAAAAAAATTTATTAAGGGAGTTATCGATTTTTTAAAAATGAGTGATCGCGCTCTTGCCATTTTTTTAAATTATTAATAACTCCTAAACTATAGGGAATTAAAAAACGAAACTCCACACGTTTATAATATCCAAATTATACTAGAAGATGCATTATACAGGGAGAAGATTAAACCTATGAGTAGCTAGAAAATTCAAAGTATTTTCCAAAAAAAATAGATGAACAGAAACAGGGATTGCTCTGACATTCCAATTGTCATTCTCTATCCATTCCTCTAATTTCATCAAAATCAGAGACAAAAAAAAAATTGGCTCGAAAAAACGGAAGGTTAACCCCTTTGAAATTTTTGAAAAATACGATCTCTCCGATTTGAATGAAAATTTGCATAAAGGTGGTATAAAGCGGGTAGATTTCAAAAAATAAGATAGTTTTTCTCAAAAAAATTTATTAAGGGAGTTATCGATTTTTTAAAAATGCGTGATCGCGCTCTCGCCATTTTTTTAAATTGTTAATAACTCCTAAACTATAGGGAATTAAAAAACGAAACTCCACACGTTTATAATATCCAAATTATACTAGAAGATGCATTATACAGGGAGAAGATTAAACCTATGAGTAGCTAGAAAATTCAAAGTATTTTCCAAAAAAAATAGATGAACAGAAACAGGGATTGCTCTGACATTCCAATTGTCATTCTCTATCCATTCCTCTAATTTCATCAAAATCAGAAACAAAAAAAAAATTGGCTCGAAAAAACGGAAGGTTAACTAACCCCTTTGAAATTTTTGAAAAATACGATCTCTCCGATTTGAATGAAAATTTGCATAAAGGTGGTATAAAGCGCGTAGATTTCAAAAAATAAGATAGTTTTTCTCAAAAAAATTTATTAAGGGAGTTATCGATTTTTTAAAAATGAGTGATCGCGCTCTTGCCATTTTTTTAAATTATTGATAACTCCTAAACTATGGGGAATTAAAAAACGAAACTCCACACGTTTATAATATCCCAATTACACTTGAAGATGCATTATACAGGGAGAAGATTAAACCTATGAGTAGCTAGAAAATTCAAAGTATTTTCCAAAAAAAATAGATGAACAGAAACAGGGATTGCTCTGACATTCCAATTGTCATTCTCTATCCATTCCTCTAATTTCATCAAAATCAGAAACAAAAAAAAAATTGGCTCGAAAAAACGGAAGGTTAACCCCTTTGAAATTTTTGAAAAATACGATCTCTCCGATTTGAATGAAAATTTGCATAAAGGTGGTATAAAGCGCGTAGATTTCAAAAAATAAGATAGTTTTTCTCAAAAAAATTTATTAAGGGAGTTATCGATTTTTTAAAAATGAGTGATCGCGCTCTTGCCATTTTTTTAAATTATTAATAACTCCTAAACTATAGGGAATTAAAAAACGAAACTCCACACGTTTATAATATCCAAATTATACTAGAAGATGCATTATACAGGGAGAAGATTAAACCTATGAGTAGCTAGAAAATTCAAAGTATTTTCCAAAAAAAATAGATGAACAGAAACAGGGATTGCTCTGACATTCCAATTGTCATTCTCTATCCATTCCTCTAATTTCATCAAAATCAGAAACAAAAAAAAAATTGGCTCGAAAAAACGGAAGGTTAACCCCTTTGAAATTTTTGAAAAATACGATCTCTCCGATTTGAATGAAAATTTGCATAAAGGTGGTATAAAGCACGTGGATTTCAAAAAATAAGATAGTTTTTCTCAAAAAAATTTATTAAGGGAGTTATCGATTTTTTAAAAATGCGTGATCGCGCTCTCGCCATTTTTTTAAATTATTGATAACTCCTAAACTATGGGGAATTAAAAAACGAAACTCCACACGTTTATAATATCCCAATTACACTTGAAGATGCATTATACAGGGAGAAGATTAAACCTATGAGTAGCTAGAAAATTCAAAGTATTTTCCAAAAAAAATAGATGAACAGAAACAGGGATTGCTCTGACATTCCAATTGTCATTCTCTATCCATTCCTCTAATTTCATCAAAATCAGAAACAAAAAAAAAATTGGCTCGAAAAAACGGAAGGTTAACCCCTTTGAAATTTTTGAAAAATACGATCTCTCCGATTTGAATGAAAATTTGCATAAAGGTGGTATAAAGCGCGTAGATTTCAAAAAATAAGATAGTTTTTCTCAAAAAAATTTATTAAGGGAGTTATCGATTTTTTAAAAATGCGTGATCGCGCTCTCGCCATTTTTTTAAATTATTAATAACTCCTAAACTATAGGGAATTAAAAAACGAAACTCCACACGTTTATAATATCCAAATTATACTAGAAGATGCATTATACAGGGAGAAGATTAAACCTATGAGTAGCTAGAAAATTCAAAGTATTTTCCAAAAAAAATAGATGAACAGAAACAGGGATTGCTCTGACATTCCAATTGTCATTCTCTATCCATTCCTCTAATTTCATCAAAATCAGAAACAAAAAAAAAATTGGCTCGAAAAAACGGAAGGTTTAACCCCTTTGAAATTTTTGAAAAATACGATCTCTCCGATTTGAATGAAAATTTGCATAAAGGTGGTATAAAGCGCGTAGATTTCAAAAAATAAGATAGTTTTTCTCAAAAAAATTTATTAAGGGAGTTATCGATTTTTTAAAAATGAGTGATCGCGCTCTTGCCATTTTTTTAAATTATTAATAACTCCTAAACTATAGGGAATTAAAAAACGAAACTCCACACGTTTATAATATCCAAATTATACTAGAAGATGCATTATACAGGGAGAAGATTAAACCTATGAGTAGCTAGAAAATTCAAAGTATTTTCCAAAAAAAATAGATGAACAGAAACAGGGATTGCTCTGACATTCCAATTGTCATTCTCTATCCATTCCTCTAATTTCATCAAAATCAGAAACAAAAAAAAAATTGGCTCGAAAAAACGGAAGGTTAACCCCTTTGAAATTTTTGAAAAATACGATCTCTCCGATTTGAATGAAAATTTGCATAAAGGTGGTATAAAGCGCGTGGATTTCAAAAAATAAGATAGTTTTTCTCAAAAAAATTTATTAAGGGAGTTATCGATTTTTTAAAAATGCGTGATCGCGCTCTCGCCATTTTTTTAAATTATTGATAACTCCTAAACTATGGGGAATTAAAAAACGAAACTCCACACGTTTATAATATCCCAATTACACTTGAAGATGCATTATACAGGGAGAAGATTAAACCTATGAGTAGCTAGAAAATTCAAAGTATTTTCCAAAAAAAATAGATGAACAGAAACAGGGATTGCTCTGACATTCCAATTGTCATTCTCTATCCATTCCTCTAATTTCATCAAAATCAGAGACAAAAAAAAAATTGGCTCGAAAAAACGGAAGGTTAACCCCTTTGAAATTTTTGAAAAATACGATCTCTCCGATTTGAATGAAAATTTGCATAAAGGTGGTATAAAGCGCGTAGATTTCAAAAAATAAGATAGTTTTTCTCAAAAAAATTTATTAAGGGAGTTATCGATTTTTTAAAAATGAGTGATCGCGCTCTTGCCATTTTTTTAAATTATTAATAACTCCTAAACTATAGGGAATTAAAAAACGAAACTCCACACGTTTATAATATCCAAATTATACTAGAAGATGCATTATACAGGGAGAAGATTAAACCTATGAGTAGCTAGAAAATTCAAAGTATTTTCCAAAAAAAATAGATGAACAGAAACAGGGATTGCTCTGACATTCCAATTGTCATTCTCTATCCATTCCTCTAATTTCATCAAAATCAGAGACAAAAAAAAAATTGGCTCGAAAAAACGGAAGGTTAACCCCTTTGAAATTTTTGAAAAATACGATCTCTCCGATTTGAATGAAAATTTGCATAAAGGTGGTATAAAGCACGTGGATTTCAAAAAATAAGATAGTTTTTCTCAAAAAAATTTATTAAGGGAGTTATCGATTTTTTAAAAATGCGTGATCGCGCTCTCGCCATTTTTTTAAATTATTGATAACTCCTAAACTATGGGGAATTAAAAAACGAAACTCCACACGTTTATAATATCCAAATTATACTAGAAGATGCATTATACAGGGAGAAGATTAAACCTATGAGTAGCTAGAAAATTCAAAGTATTTTCCAAAAAAAATAGATGAACAGAAACAGGGATTGCTCTGACATTCCAATTGTCATTCTCTATCCATTCCTCTAATTTCATCAAAATCAGAAACAAAAAAAAAATTGGCTCGAAAAAACGGAAGGTTAACCCCTTTGAAATTTTTGAAAAATACGATCTCTCCGATTTGAATGAAAATTTGCATAAAGGTGGTATAAAGCGCGTAGATTTCAAAAAATAAGATAGTTTTTCTCAAAAAAATTTATTAAGGGAGTTATCGATTTTTTAAAAATGAGTGATCGCGCTCTTGCCATTTTTTTAAATTATTAATAACTCCTAAACTATAGGGAATTAAAAAACGAAACTCCACACGTTTATAATATCCAAATTATACTAGAAGATGCATTATACAGGGAGAAGATTAAACCTATGAGTAGCTAGAAAATTCAAAGTATTTTCCAAAAAAAATAGATGAACAGAAACAGGGATTGCTCTGACATTCCAATTGTCATTCTCTATCCATTCCTCTAATTTCATCAAAATCAGAAACAAAAAAAAAATTGGCTCGAAAAAACGGAAGGTTAACCCCTTTGAAATTTTTGAAAAATACGATCTCTCCGATTTGAATGAAAATTTGCATAAAGGTGGTATAAAGCGCGTAGATTTCAAAAAATAAGATAGTTTTTCTCAAAAAAATTTATTAAGGGAGTTATCGATTTTTTAAAAATGAGTGATCGCGCTCTTGCCATTTTTTTAAATTATTAATAACTCCTAAACTATAGGGAATTAAAAAACGAAACTCCACACGTTTATAATATCCAAATTATACTAGAAGATGCATTATACAGGGAGAAGATTAAACCTATGAGTAGCTAGAAAATTCAAAGTATTTTCCAAAAAAAATAGATGAACAGAAACAGGGATTGCTCTGACATTCCAATTGTCATTCTCTATCCATTCCTCTAATTTCATCAAAATCAGAAACAAAAAAAAAATTGGCTCGAAAAAACGGAAGGTTAACCCCTTTGAAATTTTTGAAAAATACGATCTCTCCGATTTGAATGAAAATTTGCATAAAGGTGGTATAAAGCGCGTAGATTTCAAAAAATAAGATAGTTTTTCTCAAAAAAATTTATTAAGGGAGTTATCGATTTTTTAAAAATGAGTGATCGCGCTCTTGCCATTTTTTTAAATTATTAATAACTCCTAAACTATAGGGAATTAAAAAACGAAACTCCACACGTTTATAATATCCAAATTATACTAGAAGATGCATTATACAGGGAGAAGATTAAACCTATGAGTAGCTAGAAAATTCAAAGTATTTTCCAAAAAAAATAGATGAACAGAAACAGGGATTGCTCTGACATTCCAATTGTCATTCTCTATCCATTCCTCTAATTTCATCAAAATCAGAAACAAAAAAAAAATTGGCTCGAAAAAACGGAAGGTTAACCCCTTTGAAATTTTTGAAAAATACGATCTCTCCGATTTGAATGAAAATTTGCATAAAGGTGGTATAAAGCGCGTAGATTTCAAAAAATAAGATAGTTTTTCTCAAAAAAATTTATTAAGGGAGTTATCGATTTTTTAAAAATGAGTGATCGCGCTCTTGCCATTTTTTTAAATTATTAATAACTCCTAAACTATAGGGAATTAAAAAACGAAACTCCACACGTTTATAATATCCAAATTATACTAGAAGATGCATTATACAGGGAGAAGATTAAACCTATGAGTAGCTAGAAAATTCAAAGTATTTTCCAAAAAAAATAGATGAACAGAAACAGGGATTGCTCTGACATTCCAATTGTCATTCTCTATCCATTCCTCTAATTTCATCAAAATCAGAGACAAAAAAAAAATTGGCTCGAAAAAACGGAAGGTTAACCCCTTTGAAATTTTTGAAAAATACGATCTCTCCGATTTGAATGAAAATTTGCATAAAGGTGGTATAAAGCACGTGGATTTCAAAAAATAAGATAGTTTTTCTCAAAAAAATTTATTAAGGGAGTTATCGATTTTTTAAAAATGCGTGATCGCGCTCTCGCCATTTTTTTAAATTATTGATAACTCCTAAACTATGGGGAATTAAAAAACGAAACTCCACACGTTTATAATATCCCAATTACACTTGAAGATGCATTATACAGGGAGAAGATTAAACCTATGAGTAGCTAGAAAATTCAAAGTATTTTCCAAAAAAAATAGATGAACAGAAACAGGGATTGCTCTGACATTCCAATTGTCATTCTCTATCCATTCCTCTAATTTCATCAAAATCAGAAACAAAAAAAAAATTGGCTCGAAAAAACGGAAGGTTAACCCCTTTGAAATTTTTGAAAAATACGATCTCTCCGATTTGAATGAAAATTTGCATAAAGGTGGTATAAAGCGCGTGGATTTCAAAAAATAAGATAGTTTTTCTCAAAAAAATTTATTAAGGGAGTTATCGATTTTTTAAAAATGAGTGATCGCGCTCTTGCCATTTTTTTAAATTATTAATAACTCCTAAACTATAGGGAATTAAAAAACGAAACTCCACACGTTTATAATATCCAAATTATACTAGAAGATGCATTATACAGGGAGAAGATTAAACCTATGAGTAGCTAGAAAATTCAAAGTATTTTCCAAAAAAAATAGATGAACAGAAACAGGGATTGCTCTGACATTCCAATTGTCATTCTCTATCCATTCCTCTAATTTCATCAAAATCAGAAACAAAAAAAAAATTGGCTCGAAAAAACGGAAGGTTTAACCCCTTTGAAATTTTTGAAAAATACGATCTCTCCGATTTGAATGAAAATTTGCATAAAGGTGGTATAAAGCGCGTAGATTTCAAAAAATAAGATAGTTTTTCTCAAAAAAATTTATTAAGGGAGTTATCGATTTTTTAAAAATGAGTGATCGCGCTCTTGCCATTTTTTTAAATTATTAATAACTCCTAAACTATAGGGAATTAAAAAACGAAACTCCACACGTTTATAATATCCAAATTATACTAGAAGATGCGTAATACAGGGAGAAGATTAAACCTATGAGTAGCTAGAAAATTCAAAGTATTTTCCAAAAAAAATAGATGAACAGAAACAGGGATTGCTCTGACATTCCAATTGTCATTCTCTATCCATTCCTCTAATTTCATCAAAATCAGAAACAAAAAAAAAATTGGCTCGAAAAAACGGAAGGTTAACCCCTTTGAAATTTTTGAAAAATACGATCTCTCCGATTTGAATGAAAATTTGCATAAAGGTGGTATAAAGCGCGTAGATTTCAAAAAATAAGATAGTTTTTCTCAAAAAAATTTATTAAGGGAGTTATCGATTTTTTAAAAATGAGTGATCGCGCTCTTGCCATTTTTTTAAATTATTAATAACTCCTAAACTATAGGGAATTAAAAAACGAAACTCCACACGTTTATAATATCCAAATTATACTAGAAGATGCATTATACAGGGAGAAGATTAAACCTATGAGTAGCTAGAAAATTCAAAGTATTTTCCAAAAAAAATAGATGAACAGAAACAGGGATTGCTCTGACATTCCAATTGTCATTCTCTATCCATTCCTCTAATTTCATCAAAATCAGAAACAAAAAAAAAATTGGCTCGAAAAAACGGAAGGTTAACCCCTTTGAAATTTTTGAAAAATACGATCTCTCCGATTTGAATGAAAATTTGCATAAAGGTGGTATAAAGCGCGTAGATTTCAAAAAATAAGATAGTTTTTCTCAAAAAAATTTATTAAGGGAGTTATCGATTTTTTAAAAATGAGTGATCGCGCTCTTGCCATTTTTTTAAATTATTAATAACTCCTAAACTATAGGGAATTAAAAAACGAAACTCCACACGTTTATAATATCCAAATTATACTAGAAGATGCATTATACAGGGAGAAGATTAAACCTATGAGTAGCTAGAAAATTCAAAGTATTTTCCAAAAAAAATAGATGAACAGAAACAGGGATTGCTCTGACATTCCAATTGTCATTCTCTATCCATTCCTCTAATTTCATCAAAATCAGAAACAAAAAAAAAATTGGCTCGAAAAAACGGAAGGTTAACCCCTTTGAAATTTTTGAAAAATACGATCTCTCCGATTTGAATGAAAATTTGCATAAAGGTGGTATAAAGCGGGTAGATTTCAAAAAATAAGATAGTTTTTCTCAAAAAAATTTATTAAGGGAGTTATCGATTTTTTAAAAATGCGTGATCGCGCTCTCGCCATTTTTTTAAATTGTTAATAACTCCTAAACTATAGGGAATTAAAAAACGAAACTCCACACGTTTATAATATCCAAATTATACTAGAAGATGCATTATACAGGGAGAAGATTAAACCTATGAGTAGCTAGAAAATTCAAAGTATTTTCCAAAAAAAATAGATGAACAGAAACAGGGATTGCTCTGACATTCCAATTGTCATTCTCTATACATTCCTCTAATTTCATCAAAATCAGAAACAAAAAAAAAATTGGCTCGAAAAAACGGAAGGTTAACCCCTTTGAAATTTTTGAAAAATACGATCTCTCCGATTTGAATGAAAATTTGCATAAAGGTGGTATAAAGCGGGTAGATTTCAAAAAATAAGATAGTTTTTCTCAAAAAAATTTATTAAGGGAGTTATCGATTTTTTAAAAATGCGTGATCGCGCTCTCGCCATTTTTTTAAATTGTTAATAACTCCTAAACTATAGGGAATTAAAAAACGAAACTCCACACGTTTATAATATCCAAATTATACTAGAAGATGCATTATACAGGGAGAAGATTAAACCTATGAGTAGCTAGAAAATTCAAAGTATTTTCCAAAAAAAATAGATGAACAGAAACAGGGATTGCTCTGACATTCCAATTGTCATTCTCTATCCATTCCTCTAATTTCATCAAAATCAGAAACAAAAAAAAAATTGGCTCGAAAAAACGGAAGGTTAACCCCTTTGAAATTTTTGAAAAATACGATCTCTCCGATTTGAATGAAAATTTGCATAAAGGTGGTATAAAGCGGGTAGATTTCAAAAAATAAGATAGTTTTTCTCAAAAAAATTTATTAAGGGAGTTATCGATTTTTTAAAAATGAGTGATCGCGCTCTTGCCATTTTTTTAAATTATTAATAACTCCTAAACTATAGGGAATTAAAAAACGAAACTCCACACGTTTATAATATCCAAATTATACTAGAAGATGCATTATACAGGGAGAAGATTAAACCTATGAGTAGCTAGAAAATTCAAAGTATTTTCCAAAAAAAATAGATGAACAGAAACAGGGATTGCTCTGACATTCCAATTGTCATTCTCTATCCATTCCTCTAATTTCATCAAAATCAGAAACAAAAAAAAAATTGGCTCGAAAAAACGGAAGGTTTAACCCCTTTGAAATTTTTGAAAAATACGATCTCTCCGATTTGAATGAAAATTTGCATAAAGGTGGTATAAAGCGCGTAGATTTCAAAAAATAAGATAGTTTTTCTCAAAAAAATTTATTAAGGGAGTTATCGATTTTTTAAAAATGAGTGATCGCGCTCTTGCCATTTTTTTAAATTATTAATAACTCCTAAACTATAGGGAATTAAAAAACGAAACTCCACACGTTTATAATATCCAAATTATACTAGAAGATGCATTATACAGGGAGAAGATTAAACCTATGAGTAGCTAGAAAATTCAAAGTATTTTCCAAAAAAAATAGATGAACAGAAACAGGGATTGCTCTGACATTCCAATTGTCATTCTCTATCCATTCCTCTAATTTCATCAAAATCAGAAACAAAAAAAAAATTGGCTCGAAAAAACGGAAGGTTAACCCCCTTTGAAATTTTTGAAAAATACGATCTCTCCGATTTGAATGAAAATTTGCATAAAGGTGGTATAAAGCGGGTAGATTTCAAAAAATAAGATAGTTTTTCTCAAAAAAATTTATTAAGGGAGTTATCGATTTTTTAAAAATGCGTGATCGCGCTCTTGCCATTTTTTTAAATTATTAATAACTCCTAAACTATGGGGAATTAAAAAACGAAACTCCACACGTTTATAATATCCAAATTATACTAGAAGATGCGTAATACAGGGAGAAGATTAAACCTATGAGTAGCTAGAAAATTCAAAGTATTTTCCAAAAAAAATAGATGAACAGAAACAGGGATTGCTCTGACATTCCAATTGTCATTCTCTATCCATTCCTCTAATTTCATCAAAATCAGAAACAAAAAAAAAATTGGCTCGAAAAAACGGAAGGTTAACCCCTTTGAAATTTTTGAAAAATACGATCTCTCCGATTTGAATGAAAATTTGCATAAAGGTGGTATAAAGCGGGTAGATTTCAAAAAATAAGATAGTTTTCCTCAAAAAAATTTATTAAGGGAGTTATCGATTTTTTAAAAATGCGTGATCGCGCTCTCGCCATTTTTTTAAATTGTTAATAACTCCTAAACTATAGGGAATTAAAAAACGAAACTCCACACGTTTATAATATCCAAATTATACTAGAAGATGCATTATACAGGGAGAAGATTAAACCTATGAGTAGCTAGAAAATTCAAAGTATTTTCCAAAAAAAATAGATGAACAGAAACAGGGATTGCTCTGACATTCCAATTGTCATTCTCTATACATTCCTCTAATTTCATCAAAATCAGAAACAAAAAAAAAATTGGCTCGAAAAAACGGAAGGTTAACCCCTTTGAAATTTTTGAAAAATACGATCTCTCCGATTTGAATGAAAATTTGCATAAAGGTGGTATAAAGCGGGTAGATTTCAAAAAATAAGATAGTTTTTCTCAAAAAAATTTATTAAGGGAGTTATCGATTTTTTAAAAATGCGTGATCGCGCTCTCGCCATTTTTTTAAATTGTTAATAACTCCTAAACTATAGGGAATTAAAAAACGAAACTCCACACGTTTATAATATCCAAATTATACTAGAAGATGCATTATACAGGGAGAAGATTAAACCTATGAGTAGCTAGAAAATTCAAAGTATTTTCCAAAAAAAATAGATGAACAGAAACAGGGATTGCTCTGACATTCCAATTGTCATTCTCTATCCATTCCTCTAATTTCATCAAAATCAGAAACAAAAAAAAAATTGGCTCGAAAAAACGGAAGGTTAACCCCTTTGAAATTTTTGAAAAATACGATCTCTCCGATTTGAATGAAAATTTGCATAAAGGTGGTATAAAGCGGGTAGATTTCAAAAAATAAGATAGTTTTTCTCAAAAAAATTTATTAAGGGAGTTATCGATTTTTTAAAAATGAGTGATCGCGCTCTTGCCATTTTTTTAAATTATTAATAACTCCTAAACTATAGGGAATTAAAAAACGAAACTCCACACGTTTATAATATCCAAATTATACTAGAAGATGCATTATACAGGGAGAAGATTAAACCTATGAGTAGCTAGAAAATTCAAAGTATTTTCCAAAAAAAATAGATGAACAGAAACAGGGATTGCTCTGACATTCCAATTGTCATTCTCTATCCATTCCTCTAATTTCATCAAAATCAGAAACAAAAAAAAAATTGGCTCGAAAAAACGGAAGGTTAACCCCTTTGAAATTTTTGAAAAATACGATCTCTCCGATTTGAATGAAAATTTGCATAAAGGTGGTATAAAGCGGGTAGATTTCAAAAAATAAGATAGTTTTTCTCAAAAAAATTTATTAAGGGAGTTATCGATTTTTTAAAAATGCGTGATCGCGCTCTCGCCATTTTTTTAAATTGTTAATAACTCCTAAACTATAGGGAATTAAAAAACGAAACTCCACACGTTTATAATATCCAAATTATACTAGAAGATGCATTATACAGGGAGAAGATTAAACCTATGAGTAGCTAGAAAATTCAAAGTATTTTCCAAAAAAAATAGATGAACAGAAACAGGGATTGCTCTGACATTCCAATTGTCATTCTCTATCCATTCCTCTAATTTCATCAAAATCAGAAACAAAAAAAAAATTGGCTCGAAAAAACGGAAGGTTAACCCCTTTGAAATTTTTGAAAAATACGATCTCTCCGATTTGAATGAAAATTTGCATAAAGGTGGTATAAAGCGGGTAGATTTCAAAAAATAAGATAGTTTTCCTCAAAAAAATTTATTAAGGGAGTTATCGATTTTTTAAAAATGCGTGATCGCGCTCTCGCCATTTTTTTAAATTGTTAATAACTCCTAAACTATAGGGAATTAAAAAACGAAACTCCACACGTTTATAATATCCAAATTATACTAGAAGATGCATTATACAGGGAGAAGATTAAACCTATGAGTAGCTAGAAAATTCAAAGTATTTTCCAAAAAAAATAGATGAACAGAAACAGGGATTGCTCTGACATTCCAATTGTCATTCTCTATACATTCCTCTAATTTCATCAAAATCAGAAACAAAAAAAAAATTGGCTCGAAAAAACGGAAGGTTAACCCCTTTGAAATTTTTGAAAAATACGATCTCTCCGATTTGAATGAAAATTTGCATAAAGGTGGTATAAAGCGCGTAGATTTCAAAAAATAAGATAGTTTTTCTCAAAAAAATTTATTAAGGGAGTTATCGATTTTTTAAAAATGAGTGATCGCGCTCTTGCCATTTTTTTAAATTATTAATAACTCCTAAACTATAGGGAATTACAAAACGAAACTCCACACGTTTATAATATCCAAATTATACTAGAAGATGCATTATACAGGGAGAAGATTAAACCTATGAGTAGCTAGAAAATTCAAAGTATTTTCCAAAAAAAATAGATGAACAGAAACAGGGATTGCTCTGACATTCCAATTGTCATTCTCTATCCATTCCTCTAATTTCATCAAAATCAGAAACAAAAAAAAAATTGGCTCGAAAAAACGGAAGGTTAACCCCTTTGAAATTTTTGAAAAATACGATCTCTCCGATTTGAATGAAAATTTGCATAAAGGTGGTATAAAGCGCGTAGATTTCAAAAAACAAGATAGTTTTTCTCAAAAAAATTTATTAAGGGAGTTATCGATTTTTTAAAAATGCGTGATCGCGTTCTCGCCATTTTTTTAAATTATTAATAACTCCTATATGGGGAATTAAAAAACGAAACTCCACACGTTTATAATATCCGAATTACACTAGAAGATGCATAATACAGCGAGAAGATTAACCCTATGAGTAGCTAGAAAATTCAAAGTAAAAACGGAAGGTTAACCCCTTTGAATTACACTAGATGATGCATAGAAGAAAATTAAATTAAAAAAATGATATAACGCAAATTATAAAATTAAGCTTGTTACTTGGAGTCTGTAAACAGGCACATGATGGCCAGTTGTTGCGCCATCTATTTATTAGTAATTCAACTAGTAAATCATGCAACATCCAACAGATGGCTCTATTTTAGTTGATTTGCAACACCATTTTTAATCAGATAAAAAAAGTTGTTATGCTATTTGACTATAGATGACACTAGACAAGAATTAATATACTCCATTTTCAATCATATTTAAATTCGGTCGGTTTAAGTAAAACTAAAAAATTTTGAAACAAATGTAATGATTTATTGATAATTAACACTTTGAAAGTTATAAAAATATTTTGAAGTGTTAAACCATACTATATCACAGTTTAAAATAATTATATTTCAATCAGAATAATCAGAATCATTGCCATTAAAATCTGAATCTTCTTTTTCATCAAAATCTGGATCATCTTGCATAAAGCTTTTATATAATTATGATATAACTATAAATTAGTTAAAATTAAAAAACCGAATAATTAATCAATTTTTATTGTTTTCCATTTTGACATGATATACTTATTTGATATGTTTGACAAAAATAGGTTATGTACGCCTACAAAAAGATCGTTTTATCGATTATGTATATATACATTAGTTCAGTAAAATATTAAACACTAAGATCAACATTATTATAAAAGTAAGTTATAGAACACTTGATCAACAATAAATTGATCAACTAAACTCAATTTATTACATTTATTCTGTTTAGTTGATTAGCAGTTGACTAAATGTACTACAATCTACTCTAACTAAAATAACTACTAACATACAAGCTACTATTTATTATTTTTTGGATAAGTTTATAATCATGAAATAATGTTAATATTGCACAAAAAAACAAACAAATACTCATACAATGTGTCCCACTAATACTGAGTGAAATTAAATTATAATTTGAACCATTCAATAAATAAAAATTTCATAAATTTTACTCATACTGTGATAATTTAATCATTAATTTCACCTTATTGCGATAATTTTCTTCATATTAGTATAAAATTTATTCTTATTGGGATAATTTCACCATCTGGGCATAAATATCGCCAGACGGAGATAATTTTCTTCATATTAGAAAACGCTTTATTTATACTGGAATAATTTCACATCTGGGCATATATTTTACCATACGGCGATAATTTTCTTCATATTAAGACAAATTTTATCCATACTGGGATAATTTCACGATTAGGTCATAAATTTTACCATATGGTGATAATTCTTTTCATATTAAGATAAATTTTATTTATACTGGTATAATTTCACCACCTGGAACAAATTTTACCACACGATGATAATTTTCTTTATACTAGAATAAATTTTACATATACTGAGATAATTTCATCATCTGCGCATAAAATTCACCATATTTTTTTTTTTCATCCTAGGATAAAATGTATCCTTAGTCGAACAATTTCACGATCTGGGCATATATTTTATCATACGGCGATAATTTTGTTCGTATTAAGAAAAATTTTATCCATATCACCATCTGGGCATAAATTTCGTCATACGGTGATAATTTTCTTCCTACTAAGATAAATTTTATTTATATTGGAATAATTTCACTATTTGGTAATAAATTTCACCATAGGGTGATAATTTTGTTCATACTAGGATAAATTTTATCCAAACTGAAATAATTGCACCATCTGCGCATAAATTTCACCATAAGGCGATAATTTTCTTCACGTTAGGATAAATTTTACCGAGACTGGAATAATTTCACCATCTGCGCAAAAATTTCACCAAAAGGCGATAATTTTCTTCATGTTAGGATAAATTTTACCCAAAATGGAATAATTGCACCATCTGCAGATAAATTTTACCCAAACTGAAATAATTGCACCATCTGCGCATAAATTTCACCATAAGGCGATAATATTCATCATGTTAGGATAAATTTTAACCAAAATGGAATAATTGCACCATCTACGGATAAATTTCAACATAAGGCGATAATTTTCTTCATGTTATGATAAATTTTACCCAAAATGGAATAATTGCACCATCTGCAGATAAATTTTACTCAAACTGAAATAATTGCACCATCTGCGCATAAATTTCAACATAAGGCGATAATTTTCTTCATGTTATGATAAATTTTACCCAAAATGGAATAATTGCACCATCTGCAGATAAATTTTACTCAAACTGAAATAATTGCACCATCTGCGCATAAATTTCAACATAAGGCGATAATTTTCTTCATGTTAGGATAAATTTTACCCAAACTGAAATAATTGCACCACCTGCACATAAATTTCACCATAAGGCGATAATTTACTTCATGTTAGGATAAATTTTACCCAAACTGGAATAATTTCACCATCTGCGCATAAATTGCACCATAAGGCGATACTTTTCTTCATGTTAAGATAAATTTTAACCAAACTGGAATAATTGCACCATCTGCGCATAAATTTCACCTTAAGGCGATAATTTTCTACATATTAGGATATATTTTACTCAAACTGGAATAATTGCACCATCTGCGGATAAATTTCACTATAAAGCGATAATTTTCTTCATAATAGGATAAATTTTACCTAAACTGGAATAATTTCACCATCTGCGGATATATTTTACCATACGGCGGTAATTTAAAACAAATTTTATCCCTTCTGGAATAAGATCAGCATCTGGGCATAAATTTCACCATACGGTGATAATTTTCTTCCATTAAGATAAATTTTATTTATACTGAAATAATTTCACTATTTGGTCACAAATTTTACCATGGGGTGATAATTTTGTTCATACTAGGATAAATTTTACCCAAACTGGAGAAATTTTACCATTTGCGCATAAATTTCACCATAAGGCGATAATGTTCTTCATGTTTACTATATACGGCAGAAAAAATTACAAGCTATTGGTAAAATAATGTTCTGCCTTTATATCCCTTATTTAGTACACTGTCCAAATCAGTAGCATTATTGGAACATTATGTATTAACAAATTGAAGTTGAGCTCAACTTGAATTTGTTAATAATACCTGGTGGCTCAATTTATTTTGACTCATTTCAACAGTTTATCTAAGGAATCGTTTGAAATATTCAAGATTTAATAGTTATACAGGGTGGCGCAAATGTAATTGAACACTATTGAAATTTCGTAAACCGTTATAGATACAAAATTGGTTAAATGTGAAAAAATGTATATTTTGAAAACGAATTGTTCAAAAATCTTTTTCATATGTGCTGTTCAACTGTTGTTTATTGTATTGTGTTATATTCTTGTAACTTTATGTCGTGCAATCATTTATTTAAATAAGCTGTAGCAGATATATAACCTGTTTAATTAATGTTCTTATTGGTAGTTAAATGAACTTTTGTGTTACCATTATATTTATGCGTTTAATCTTGAATCTAAAAGCTTACTGATTAAATCTTGTCAGAAAACTGGACGATATGTTTTATTGTCCCACGTCCCCTAAACATGTAATAATTATAGGGTGGTCCTTCGAATTCTCTTATTCGACCACAAATCCACTTTTATAAATTTACTAAATATATTCACTCTGATTCACACAAGTGTTAAAGCTAATTAAAAACGATATATCTGAACAACCATCTAAAAGATATCGTAGACCCATTTCGGCTACTGAAAAATTAAAAACCTTTCAGTAGCTGTTTGTGACTTTGTTTGAAGTTGGTTTCTTGTAAGTAGATAATGTCGAGTTTAATATCGGCGGGAGTAAGGGGTAAAACTCCGTGCACTTTCACTAAATGATAATAAAGAGGAAATAAAAAAATAAGAGGAACATTAGTGGTCCTGGAAGGAGCCTTGTAAATCTATTTTTCAGAGAACGTTCCTTTAAAAACTGATAGACAGTTCGCATATCAGTAGGAAGAGAATCAACATTGTCAGTGAACTGTAAGACGACTACTGCAGCTGTAACTGTTTTCTAGGAAAGCAATATAGTGTTCAAATGGAAGATTGAGTTTGTCAGACATCTTATAAGCTTCTTTGGATGCTCTGATTATTTTTGAATCATCCGTAGTGTCCTTTTTAGCTTCCTCCTTGACATGTTCACCTTTTTTCTTGACAAGAGGTGATCATCGTCCACGGAGTTATTATCTACTTCATTCGAAGTTGGAGAAAGTACACTTGTATCTAAGTATGGCTTTTTCTGACCTGGAGTTTGAGTTGTGGGGACTGGGATATGGCAGGTTGATAGCTTGGGGTTAGTGCTTGTGTGATTTAGTAGGCTGAGAGTGTTGAGGGGATTGGGAGAGTCGGAGTAATTGGGAATATTGGATCGAATTAGAATTTGGACAGTTGCTGGTAATGTATCCAGTCTGTTTGCCCAGAAACATTCCATTTTGTCGGTAGACCGAAATATTGTCGAATGGGATTACAAATGGAAGATTGAGTTTGTCAGACGTCTTATAAGCTGGATACTCTGGTTATTTTTGAATCATTCGTAGTGCCCCTTTTAGCTTTCTTCTTAACATGTTTACCTTTCTTCTTGACATGAGGTGATCTGCTACCAGGGAGTTATTAACTACTTCATTCGAAGGTGGAGAAAGTACACTTCTATCTAAGTATGGCTTTTTCTGACCTGGAGTTTGAATTGTGGGGACTGTGATATGGAAGGTTGATAGCTTGTGGTTAGTGCTTGTGCGATTGGTTAAGCTGAGAGTGTTGGAGGGACTGAGAGTATTGGAGGGATTGAGATAGTCGGGGTAATTGGGAAGATTGGATCGAATTATGATTTTGACAGTTGTTGGTAATGTGTCCAGTATGTTTGCCCGGAAATATTCTATTTTGTCGGTAGACCAAAATATTGTCGAATGGGAAGCTTGGAGCTCAAAATTGTTGATTAGGCATGATGTCTGAATGACAAAATGTGAATGTATTCGTCTCAGGGTATGCTATCTTTTGCCAGGAGTGAGATTGGGGATAAAAGTATTAAATTGAGGTCCATTAGAGCTACTTTTACAAGTTCGTTGGGTATGGTAGGGCAGATATTAGAGATTATGTTCAATTTTGCTCAGATAGATACAGATTCTGGTTATTTTTGGGATCAATAATGTTACCAATAATCAAATAATTTTAAAGTGTCTTCAGAATATTATTTTTGAGAAAAAGAATATTTTGGGGTCGATTTTGCAGATGCTAAGTAGGGAGCAGATCCAGTAGTAGTTGAAGTATTCGCAAGTTTGCTGTTTGACTAATATTATCCATGATGTTGCCCTTGAAGTCAAAGGCGACGAATTAATATATATCTCAATATATATCATCGTCTATTTCTGGTTGCCTATTCGAAAATACGAATTGAATAGGGCCGGAGACTGTTCTGAAATTTGAGTAGAATATCCCCTTCTTAATTTTTTTTAGAAATGACTAAACTTAAATATATCAAACGTTTTCGTATCAATAAGCTGTTCAAAATATAATTAAACACCCAGTATTTATACCTTTATAAAATATTAGCTGATTTTTTTTTCATTCCGTAGATAAAAAAATTGTTACAAAATACTCTACAAACAAAACGTCAAATAAATCAGTCATTTTCGGACTAGACAAATATCTTAATTGATAATTTTGAATCGACAAGCTGCTAATTTTGTAAAAAGGAATTTTTAAAAGACTTTTGCCTAGCTTTCGTCGGTCAGTCTAAATTTAATTTACGTTTCAAAAATAACGTTTTTGTAATAGATTAAAGAAAAAGATAATTTTTAGTTAACAATTAATCTTTTGTCTTTAAACACTTAAAGGATGTTTTTAATAATTCTAAAAAAATTGTTAAAACTTTCCATGATTTATTTTTATGTAATAGTAAAAAAATTAAAAAAAATGTTAATATTTATTTAAACCCAATCTAAATGCCTGTAAATTTTTGATATAAAATAAAGGATAATAATCGCATCAAAACGATTTTTTCTTTATACTAAAAATTACTATATTTCATATCATCAAGAATAAAAAAAATATGTAATTATCAAATTTTTTGAAAAGTTTTACCAATTTTTCGAAACTTTTTTTTTGCATGGCACTTAAACGAAAATGAACGCAGCTCCGTTTGCGCACGTTTTTGCCGAACAGTTCTTGTCCGGTGCCGAGTGTACCCTCAACCATTTTCCGTGACAGTGAGGGGCAGATAGGGCGGACCATCGAGTGACGTGACCTTCGACTCCGTGACCCTGACATCTCCATTCTAGGTCCTCGTGAAGGGCTTCCGATTCGCAGCGGACGCATACTTTGTCACCTAAAAATATTTTTAGTTTTTATAGTAACTGTGTTTTGGGTCTCAATAAAATGTTTTTTTTTTGGAATTATTTTATTATTACCTTCTTTTAAAATTTTGTAGTTTTCTTCTTTTCTGCATGCTTTCGACGCTTTCAGAACTTCAAATTCTACGCAATACCTGAAACAAATAATTTACAGATTATAAGATGATTACAGCAAAATCTACTTATCCCACTAAGAAAGGATTTTCCGAAATTTTAATTTTAAGGGATAAGGGTGAACAAAAGAATGGGAAAACAGCAAAACTAGGGAAAAATGGGGAAAACTGAAAAAATGGGAAAAATGGTTAAAAATAGGAAAGAAAGTCATCAAAACATGGAAAAATGGGAGAAAATTAGGAAAATGAGGCACAATAGGGAAAAACAAGTACGAATATATAAAATAAGAAAAATAAAGGAAACATAATGAAAATCAAGAAAAAATAGGAATAATAGGGAAAACAGGAAAAAATAGAAAAAATCGACAAAAATAGGGAATAATAGAGAAAATAGGCACAAAATATTAGAAAAAATTGGTAAAAATAAAAAAAAATTGTGCGGTCGTGATACCCCCGTCTGGAACAAAGTTCGTTACGTGATATTTTTGACTTTCTAAATTTTTAAAATGGGAAAAAAAAAGAAAAAAAAACCGAAAAAGTCGGAAAAACCAAAAAAAAATTGAAAGAAATCGAAAGTTATCAAAAAAATCGACAAATGTTGACAAAAATCGAAAAAAAACACAATAAGAAAAAAATGAGAAAAACCTGAAAAAATTTGAAAGAAATAAAAAACCGAAAAAAATCAAAATAAGAGAAAAAATGAGAAAATATTAGAAAAGATCGAAATAAAAACAGGAAAAACAGAAAAAAAATGAGAAAAAATTAGAAGAATCGAACAAGAAAAAACAAAATATTGGAAAAAATTGAAAAAAAAAAATCAGAAAATTTTGGAAAAAAAATGAAAAAGAAAATTGTAAATACGGAAAGAACGAAAAAATAAATATGAAAAAAAAACGACGAAATGCAAAAAAAAACGAAAAAGAAGGAATCGAAAAATTTCGCAAAAAAATAACCAAAAAACTGGAAACAATTGTGACCTTAAACAATTTCTTTTGGTCAAAAAATGAAAAAAAGCCCAAAATTGAAATAAATCGCAAAAAAAATTCAAAAAAATTGCAAAAAATTGCAACAGAAAAATAGAGATAAATATGGGAAAATAGTGAAAAATAGAGTAAAATAAGGAAAAAGGGGATAGGGGAAAAATAGAAATTAATAGGAATAAATGGGGAAAAACAGGAAAAAATAATTAAAAACAAAAAATATAAGAAATAGGAAAAATAGGGAAAAATGGGGAAAATAGGGGAAAACTAGAAGAACAGGAAAAAATGGGGAAAATAGGGGAAAACTAGAAGAACAGGAAAAAATGGGAAAGTTGTTAAAAATAGGGAAAAGTAGGGGGAAATGGAAAAAATAGAACAAATGGCAAAAAAATGGGGAAAAATTGAGAAACTGGTGCAAAATAGGATAAAATAAATTCAAATAGGGATAAATAGGAAAAAATAATTAAAAACATGAAAAATAGGAAGAAATATAAAAATAGGGAAATTAGAGAAAAATAGGAAAAACTAGTAAAAATAGAAAAAAATATAAATAGGAAAAAACAGGAAAAAATATAGAGAAGTATGGAGAAATAGTGAAAAATTGAGAAAAATTGAGAAAAATAGAGTGAAATAGGAAAAAATAGGGAAAATATAGCAAAAAATCACAAAAAAACAACGAAGAACAACTAAAAAACTAGAAATAATTGTAACCTTTAACAATTTTTTTTTCAAAAAATGAAAAAAAGCCAAAAATTGAAATAAATTGCAAAAAAAAATCAAAAAAAAAATCGCAAAAAAATCGCAACAAAATCGCAACAGAAAAGTAGTGATACATTTGGGAAAAGAATCAAAAAAAGAGTAAAATAAGCAAAAAAGGGAAAAAAGGAAAACTAGAAATTAATAGGAATAAATGGGGAAAAACAGGGAAAAATAATTAAAAACTAAAAATAAAAGAAATAGGAAAAATAGGGAAAAATAGGGAAAATGGGGAAAATAGGGGAAAAACTGAAGGACAGGAAAAAATGGGAAAATTGTTAAAAATAGGGAAAAGTAGAGGAAAATAGAAAAAAATAGAAAAATAGGAAAAATAGAGAAACTGGTGTAAAATAGGATAAAATAAATAGGGACAAATAGGGCAAAATAATGAAAAAAAGCCCAAAATTGAATTAAATTAAGAAATTCAAAAAAAAATCGCAACAGAAAAATAGGGAAAAATAAAGAAAAAAGGGAAAAGAGGAAAAATAGAAATTAATAGGAATAAATGCGAAAAAACATAAAAAAATAATTAAAAACTGTAAAAACATGAAGAAATAAGAAAATAAGGTACAATTGGGGAAAATAGGGGAAAAATAGAATAACAGAAAAAATGGGAAAATTGTTTAAATAGGGAAAAGTAGGGGAAAATAGAAAAATACAGAAAAAGCAGGGAAAAATAAAGAAATTGGTGCAAAATAGGAAGAAATAGAAAAAATAGGGAAATTAAGAGAAAATGGGAGAGAATATGGAAAAAATAAAGAAAAATAGCGAAAAATAGAGAAAAATAGGAAAAAATATGGAAAAATATGAAAAACAAGCAAAGCTCGGTCGTCCAGGTACTAAACTTAAGAGACTCCATAAAAAAGCACCAGGTATTCAGCTAATATAATATACAAACAGGGACGTGCTGTAATCCTGTAATATTAAAAAATATACAAATATGAGAGGTTGATAATAACTCTTTCCAGTCGTAGACATTTATACATTTTAATTATGACGCTGAGAAATAAATACAATATGATTCCTTACAAAGTTAATAATTACAAAATTTTGATTCAATAAAAAAATTAACGATCAATAGATTTTATTTCTACTTTTGTGGTTTCTGATGGCACGTAAAATTTTCACTTCCAAACTTCTGTAATTCGAACTTCATTATACAGAAACAAAACACATTAATTAAGTCTGTAAAACTAATTTGAGTACAAAGCTTGACGTTTATTACATTTTAAACTAAATAATTAATTTTTCCATTAATACTATATTTGGAATCTGTAACTAATTGCTTTTATTTATTATTCTATGTGACGGGATTCAATCATAATGTTAATTCTATCAATCCAGTTAAAGTTTACTTTGTTAAAATGTCGATCTGATGTACAAACATGTTTAGAGCTTTTGGAACCGATTTGTCATTTCAATTGAAATATATTATTTTTGTTTGTAGAAAGCGGAACGGATTTAATGTATGCAAAAATAGTAAAATATATCCGGAACTTTTTCATTTTTTTGTGCAATTTTTATACGCTAGCTGCCATTTTTTTTTCTTATTAAAAGTTAATACAACTTTGTTAATTATCATGCGATTTTATTTCAATTAGCACCATGATTTTGTGTGTTTTTTCTACAAATTATGATTATTTTAAAATAATATATTGTAATATGTTTCACATAATAATAATAATGTTTATTCACATAAGAAATACAATACAATACAATACAATGCAATGAGAAAAAAAATAGTGTAAATAAACACGAGATACCCATAAAACCTAAAGGTTGTAGATGGGCATTTAGAATTCATTTTATACACTAAATCAGCATTATATGAGTAGTATAGAAGGCGGGGTTTTGTGATATTTTGAGCTCGATGGTCCTTACCTATAACCACCTGAAAAAGAGCTCACCTGACGACCACACCCTGTAATTTGTCACCATCTGAAGAAGAAGAACTCACCTGATGACCACACCCCTTTAATTAGCCCTCAGGTGGTGAGAATGAAAAAATAAAAAATGCCACAGTCCCCAATATTGGCCGCACCCAACAGGCCTCGAACAGCTTTTAACAGGTTTAGAATAGCTTTTAACAGGTCTCGAACAGCTTTTAACAGGTACGCGGATCAAACCTGATGAGAAGCCGATCAAACCTAATAAAAAGCTGTTCGAGACCTGTTAAAAGCTATTCTAAACCTGTTAAAAGCTGTTCGAGGCCTGTTGGGTGCGGCCAATATTGGGGACTGTGGCATTTTCTTATTTTTTCATTCTCACCACCTGAGGGCTAATTAAAGGGGTGTGGTCATCAGGTGAGTTCTTCTTCTTCAGATGGTGACAAATTACAGGGTGTGGTCGTCAGGTGAGCTCTTTTTCAGGTGGTTATAGGTAAGGACCATCGAGCTCAAAATGTCACAAAACCCCGCCTTCTATACTACTTATATGTATAAGTGTGCATCCATATAGAATTTAATGGAATTATTATTTTTCTATACTTATCTATACTTATTTATTATTAACCTAATTGCAACTGCCTATAAGAGAATGTAAAATGTTTCTATCAGTACTTTTAATGAGTGATTTTAATCTAGACTTGAAGAGATTGTAGGAATTTATAGTCCTTATATAGATCTTATACATATCAGGCAAAAAGTTATAGATTTTATTGGCCAGATAGCCTAGTCTTCTCTGGCCTAATGATTTCTTTGCAATGGGAATTCTAGTATTTCCTGCTTGTTTATTACGAGTTTCATAAATATGTTCTATTTCGCAGATTAAATATCAATTTTTATAAAGATAATTTACAACATTATAAAAGTATAGTTGTCGACTATCAAAAATGTGTGTTTCTTGGAATAATTTATTTGAAGGGTAAGTTGCATCTTTAAAATACATTATTTTAATTATTTTCTTTTGGATAATCTCAATTTTTTTTAGGTGAATTGGCAAAACTGATCCCCAGACTAATATGGCATATGATAAACGCGACTCCACGAATGCATGGAAGTTTTATAAGAAACTCGAAGACAAGCCTAAGTCACTTTTTCAAAAAAAAAAAAAAAAGTGTCTGAAGGACAGATTTTGAAATATATCATAGTTTTTTTGTTACTTATTTCTAAATACATCAAAAAATCAATTAGACTGGCGTCCAAAGTTTTTTTAATTTAATATTTTACTTTTTGATATATTTCAAATTCTATTCAAGAGAATTGAGCTTAAATCACATTTATTACTAAATCACTTTTTTTAAAATAACGTTTTAGCCGATTTTTTTAAATTTGATAGGATTTTCTATGTGGTAACTTCCGGTAGCCATATTGGAAAACGCGAATTGCTCCATATATCCAAAACTATTGATTTTTACAGAAAGATTCAAAGGACCAAAAATGTCGATAATGAAATTATCTTTAATTTTTATTACACTTCAGAAAAACGAGTGATTTTTTTTCACCGTTAACTTCAGGACCCCTATTATTAAATATCGGGGAATAGAAATGATGAGAGAAAATGACGTAAAAATAGGCGTGACTGCCTGAAACTGAAAGTACTATATTCTTCAAAATATTTCTCTCAAATATTGAGAGAAATATTTCTCCCTAAGGGAGCTGCGAATTCTACTGGTCCCAAGTATGGGAAAATGAAAATGACAAATGAAATAACAAAACATAACATAAAATTAAGTCGAAAACGTGTTTATTGTGAGTGATTTTTTTTTAATCCAAAAGGTTATCTGTTATCTCAAATGTGGTCTACTGGTAAGTAGTAGGTAAGTCGAGTACCAAATAAAATTTATTGAAGAAAATTTGAAAAAGTTGGCAACTAGTTTCGGCAGACTGCCATCATCAGGCCAATGAGAAGTGACTTTTTGATATTACTTAAATAATATAAATTGTATTAAATTGTGAAATGTGCGCGCACTATAATTAATGGGGAGTGAAAAGGAAGGACAGTTGTGGTAGGTACAGGAAATACAGAGGGTAAAAATTGTAAAAATTATTAAACGTTAAACATTAAAATTATTGAGATTTATGTCAATCCAGGTCTACAAAAAAAGCAAATCTGGGAATAGATTTTTAAGAGTCCCTAAAGTATAAACAATTATTTATTTACCGTATTTTTACAAGACATAAATAGGTATATTCTATAATTTACCTTATGCGAAGCTATCTAGTCTTTTTTTATCTCCATTGGGATGAGCATTTAGAATTGCTGCAAGTTCTTGCCATAACTCTCTAGATTGATTTTATGTAAAATCTGGTGAAAATTTTTGCTGTATAAAATCTTAGTCTGGCCTTCATGAACTCTAACATAACTTCTTTTTGTTCTTGTCTTATATGTGTCATTCTTGTTTTGTTTTTTATAATTATATTTAGTAAATATGAACTCCAAACATGTATATTTGGCCCCAAAGATGTCAAATAAAGACGCAATTGTGGACGCAATATTTTTCACAAAACAAAGCTTTGAGTACAAAAATACAACAATTTTTGCACTTTGGTTAGTTGTCTATCAAAAGGGAGTCAATTTTTTGCATTTCTGATTGGTCAGAATTTTCTACTGACATTTGGCATCAGTGTTTGTGTTTTCTCTCACTCCTTTATACTCACTAGTTAAAAACTGTTTAAGAGCCAATGAAAGTCGCACTTTTGTGTCAACTACAACATAATATATTGAAATAAGAATTCTCATTGAAAAGTGAATTCCATTTTCTATTCCTCAATAGGCTGGGTTCAGAGGTCTTAAAAAAATGAAAAATACAATATTATAAAAAAACTAACAAATAGAGTTTGTTTAACAATCCTCTGCCGTTACGTCATACATTGTCCAACTTGATCTTTCATTCATGAAATGGATGAGATGGAATTATGACGTCATTAACGTATTTATTAACTAATGTCGACGTAAATGTTATTTATTACTTTTGACAGTTCAATTAATTTTTCATTGCCAAAATGCCTTCCCGATCTAATGAAAAAGAGCAAATTTTAATTTTGAAATTGATGCATTACTTTTCAAGAGAAAGAGATACCTTTAAATGTAGTCTACAACGTTTGGGTTCACCCCAAAAATATAATCGTATAATACATTTTTTTCGACATTTAATCACGATTCGATATCTGTAATTTTTTTAATTTAGTCAAAAATCAAGCTTAGAAACCTTAAACATCCGCAAGCTACAAATTTGAAACAAATCAGTTCAAAAACTGAATTTTTAAGTTAAAAAAAATATGTAAAAAGGTACGCAATGCATAAAGCAAAATACAATATTTAGCATTACCAATTAATTCATACAAATACACCTTACATTCGTTATTGAAAACAATCCTTAAGATATATCATTCAAATAATATATGACAAACGTAAAACGGCAGAATACGTCACCGATTATGACGTAATGGCAGAGAATGGTTAAACAAACTCTAACAATTATCTCTTTAATTTCATTCTTCTTTCTGCTATCTCCTCAGCTCTCTTGTTATATTTTTTCTTATCACCGCATTTCACTTCTGCTCTCTGTTCCCTTTCAAACTTGGATAACCTCTTTTAAGCTTCGCACTAACTTTTTTTATTCCTTATTCCTTTTTTATTCTTTTATATTAAATAATATTGCTTACTTTTTTTATTTAAAAAAAAACCATATACATAATATCATCTAACAAAATCATCGAGAATCCTTATTTCAATATTTAAAAAATTTCCGGTCGGTAGGGTCGATAGGTGAAGGTAGATTTCTGTTGTCTAAATTTGAGACTTTTTGTTACGTTTTTTTTTCTGTGCCACCCTGTATTTTTATTATTCCTCTGCTCGGTATATTTAATTTCAGCTCGCTTGATATCCCTCTCTTCTAGGTATTATTATAAAATGTCTTTCCCATGTTAACAATTCTCTATTTGTCTCTTCAGTCAAAACATTTGTCGTCTGTGTCACAAATTGAAAATTTCGTTTCTTCCTCTCGTTATATAGGGTAAGTTTTTATTATATTATATTAAATTTTCACTAAGATCTCCTGCTTTCATTATTAATTTCGTCACTTTAACTTATATTTACTGATATTTTTAATTCTTTTTAATGCCGGTATATTTTTTTATATTTACTTAAAAGTTCATATTTTATCTTTTATAACAATAAAAATTATTTGATGCATGTGGTGCTCTTTCAGTCCCGATTACAAAAAGAGAATCTATTTTTAATTTGTTTTTACAGATTGTCTTAAAATTTCATTCACTTTGATTGTTTTTATATTTCATATTTTGATCTAAAAATATATGTATTTCATATTAATATTATAATTGTTTTATATTCTTTTTTTTAACAGAGACCACGAAATCTGATAATTTATAAGATTTTTGTCTTATATTATACTTTATGTGAACTTTTAGGGTTTTTTGGAACAAGTTTTTGGACAGAACATTTTCTTTTTGGGACTACAAATTTTTTGGACTGAACAAGTTTTTTGGTACAGAACATTTTTTTTCTGGGACTGAACGTCTTTTTGGACCGAGCAAGTTTTTTTCTGGGATTAAATGTCTTTTTTTTAGAACAAGCAAGTTTTTTTTCCTTTGGGACCTAACGCCTTCTACTGCCGGATCCAGGAAATTTTAGAAGAAATTCGAAGACAAGCCAAAAACCAAGCTAAATCGCATTTACAACAAAAAAGAAAACGTCTCTGAAGGATTTAAAGTTTTTGTAATTTAATATTTTACTTTTTGATATATTTCAAAATCTATTCGTGGAATGAACCGATAATAAAAAGAATTGAGCCTAAATCACAACTATTACTAAATCACTTTTATCAACAAAGTAAAATAACGTTTCAGCCGATTTTTTTTTATATTTGATAGGGTGTTACTTAAATACGGATTTTCTATGTGATATTGGAAAACGCGAATGGCTCCATATATCCAAAACTATTGATTTTTGAAGAAAAATTCAAAGGACCAAAAATGTAGATTATGAAATTTATCTTATATTTTTAATTCTACTTCGGAAAAAACGAGTGCTTTCTTTTCAAGCTTAACTTCAGAAGGTGAAACCACATTTAAAACTGTTTAAGAGCAAATGAAAAAAAATTGTCACACTTGTGTGTCACCTACAGCATAATACAGGGTGTTTCATTATATTCTGACTGTTCTTAAAAGCTTATATCTTCCAAACGATTCTACATTATATGCCTGATGATGGCAGAAGCCGAAACTAGTTGCCAATTTCACATTTGAATTAATTTTAACAAATATATTTCTGTGGTACTGGACTTTGTGTGTTTCTTTACTCATTGGTTGACCACATTTGAGACATGGATAACCTGATAATTTTTTTTTAGAATTAATATTCTTCTTTTTTTTAAGGCCTGCTATCATTATTAATTATTTCGACACTTTAACTTATATTTACTGTTTTAATGCCGGTATATTTTTTTTATATTTACTTAAAAGTTCTATCTTATCATTTATAATAATATAAATTATCTGATGTATGTGGGGCTCTTCTAGTCTCAATTACAAAAAGAGAATCTATTTTTAATTTTGTTTTTACAGATTGTCTTAAAATTTAATTCAATTTGATTGTTTTTATATTTCATATTTTGTTTTATATTCTTTTCAAAAACAGAGACCACGAAATCTGGTAATTTATAAGATTTTTGTATTATATTTAATTTATGTGAACTTTTAGGGTTTTTGGACCAAACTTTATTTTTTGGAGCAAGTTTTTCTTTGGATTACAATTTTTTTTTTGGTACAAGTATTTTCGGAGCAAGTTTTCTTTGGGACTACAAGCTTTTTGGAACAACATTTTTACTGAATAAGTTTTTGGAACGAGCAAGTTTTTGTTTCCTCCTTTGGGACCAATCTTCTACTGATCCTAGAAACTTGAGAAGAAACTTCAAAAACCAAGTTAAGTGGGATTTCCAAAAAAAAGAAGAAAAGTCTCGTTTACCTCTTATTAAATAAAACAAATATAACGTTCAATTTGAGTTTAATTTCATTGAACCCTCAAAAAGAAAGAAAGGACGGATTTTGAAATATATCATAGTTTTTTTGTCAATTGTTTCTAATTACATCAAAAAATCAATTAGACTGGCGTTCAAAATTTTTTTTATTTATTAATAAAAAGAATTGTGCTTAAACCACATTTATTACTAATTATCAACAAATGAAAGTAACGTTTCATTTTTCATCCTTTTCCATCTCAGGATAGGAACGGTTTCAATATTTTCAAAAATGGCAGATATAATATTTTTGAAATTTCAACCCCATCCAGTTCCACCCATGAAAAAGTTTTAAGCAATTAGAACATTAAAAAAATTCCAATAATCTGTCTTAATATTTTCAAAAAATGGCGGAGATATGATTTTTTTGAAATTTCAACCCCCTCCAGTTCCACCCCTATAGGTCGGATGAAAAAAAATTTCAGATAAATTAATTTCATAATAATATTTTTAAAAATGGCAAAGATATTTTTATATTTTTTTAATCAAAGCAAATAAAAATGTTTCTTTTGAATGATATAAAATCTGTAATCACCCCACCAAGGATATTATCGATTTTTCATAGCAACCTAATTACATGGCATCTGTTAGTTATGGTTTGACGTAAGCTTTTAAACTGCAATTTTCCTTGCATAAAAGCCATTTACGCTTAAAACGAACCGAATCGTATTAGGAACATGACCGTTTATTTAAAAAAAAAAACTCATAAGCGATATATTTTTAATTCAGAAAATGCAATCATTTCCATTAAAAATCGTTTGTTTAATAATAAAATATACAGGGTGTTAACATCGAAAATCGACAGGAGTTATAAACCTAGCTTGAGTCTGATTATCACCTTGTATATTAGGGGAAAATTAATTAAACATGTTAATTATGGTAATTAAAAAAGTTGTGGAAACAACAAAGATTGCACGTGGATAATCTAAAATATGATTTCCCATTCGAGAAAACTGACTCAGAGACAATACCTTGAATCCCAGAAATAAACTTCCTGACTTCACTCCATTCATGAATATTAAATAAACGAACTGAATTTATAATCTGCATAGGACTAACTCGTTTTAACCAGATATACGTGAATATTTATGAATTATAAAGTTATGTGTGTGAGATGTGGAATACAATACAAAATGCATTATATATTCTTTTAATTCTATTTTTTTTAAAGTTATCTTGGTTTTTATTACTGTAGTTTAGTTTGAGCGACGATTTTTATAATACGGGGGTAGAACCAACAATTCTTGTAATAAAAAAGAACCCCGCACAAAACGTTAATAAATTGGCACTCAGTGAAAAATAGTAAAATTTAAATTTTCAGCTCTGACTGGTTTAGCCTGGTTTAGCCTCTACAAAGTGTTAAAAGTAAACAAGTCAGAAGCGCATGCGCGTTAGCAGGCACGTGACAACTTCTAAACAAAAATGCGATTATATCATAAAAGATATCTCAAATTTGTTTTCAAATATCGATTCAGCCTTAAATTTTACATCGGAATATTATTTTTGAAACCGGTAGTATCACTTCCGGGTCTGGTTTCTAAAACCAGTTTTGAAACCGGAAGTCATAAAAATCTATTTTTGTTTTTGAGTTATAAATGCGAACGGACAGACAGACAGAGCCGTTTAGAAGTCTAAAAATGAATAAACATAATCTAGAACATAAGTGAAACTAATCAAAAGAGTTTAGTACAATTATACAGGATGTCTCATTTATGTGGAAAGAATAGCTAAAAATGTTTAAAAAATAATTATAGTTTGTTAATCTCTATTTAAAATACTATAATGAAATATACAAGGTAGTCTTTATTTGAAAAGCGGTAAAAGTGTAATAAAAAATGTTTACCACAGGTACATGGTCTATATGAGTAAAATTTAAAATTGCTTTCATTTATACAGGGTGTCTCAATAAAAAGACCTGTAGTATTTTAAACAGATCACTGTATTGTTTTATTGGAAAGAATTGCCTTAAGATAGAGATATTTTTTAAAATTTTGTCTGATTTTTTCTCAATTTTCTGATTTTTCGTTTTTTCTGATTTTTTGTTTTTTCTGTTTTTTTTTTGATTTTCTAAATTTTCATCCTTTCTTTTTCTGTCTTTCTTTTGTTTTCTAATATGTTGTTATTTTTCCTTATTCCTCTGATTTTTGTGCGAGTATTTGCGATTTTTTGCAATTTTTTGCGATTAATATCAATTTTTTAATTTTTTTTGTGATTACAATTGTTTCCGGTTTTTTGGTTAATCTTAGGTTTTTTTTGCGTTTTTTGAGATTTTCTTGCGATGTTTTTCAATTTTTCTCGTTTTTATCTCATTTTTCAATTTCTTTTTTTTCTACTTTTTTTTCAGATTTTTTGTGATTATTTGCGTTTTTTGCCATTTTTTTTTGGATTTTATTGCAGTTTTTTTTTAATTTTCTTGCAATTGTTTTGCGATTTTTTCGATTTCTTGTGACTTTTTGTTGATTTTTTCGTTTTTTCCGTATTTTAAATTTTATTTTTCAACATTTTCTGATTTTTCTCTTTTTTTTAAAAGGTTTTTGGTTTTTTTTTCTTATTTTTTTTCGATTTATTCCAATTTTTCTGATTTTTTTCTTTTGTTTTTTAATCTTTTCAAATTCTTTTATTTTTTTTTTGTTTTTCTCATTTTTCTTTTTTCTATTTTCCTCCTTTATTTTCCTATTGTTTTTCTTTTGTTTTCTAATATTTTCTCATTTTTTCTTATTCCTCTGATTTTTTGCGATTATTTGCGATTTTTTTGCGATTTCTTCGCCATTTTTTTTGGGATTTCGTTCATTGATATTCAGTTTTTTGCGATATTTTTCGCTTTTACTCGGTTTTCTAATATTTTTTCTGATTGTTCTGTTTTTTTTTTCTATTTCTTTCGTATTTCTTTCGTTTTCTCATTTTTTTTTATTCCGATTTTTTGTGATTATTTGCGATTTTTTTTGGACATTGTTGTGGTTTTTTGCAATTGTTTGCCATTGTTTTGCGATTTCTTCGATATTTTTAGATTTATTGCGACTTTTTTTGTTTTTTTTTTGCAATTTTTAGCGTTTTTTTGACTATTACAATTTTTTTTTGATTTTTTCGTTTTTTCCGAATTTTACAATTTCATTTTTTATTTGTTTCCAATAGTTTTTGATTTTTCTCTCATTTTTTTCCAAAGCTTTTTGGTTCTTTTTCTTATTTTTTTCGATTTTTTCCGATTTTTTCCGATTTTTCTGATTTTTATTTGATTGTTTCAAATTCTTTCAGGTTTTTTTTTTCTTTTTTCTCATTCTTCTTTTTCTTTTTCTGTTTAAGTTTTCTAATTTTTCCTCCTTTGTTTTTCTATTTTTCCTTTTGTTTTCCTATATTTTGCCATTTTTTCTTATTCCTCTGATTTTTTTGCGATTATTTTGCCATTTTTTGGGTTTCTTGAGATGTTGCGATTCATTTCAATTTTTTTTTATGCCTACAATTGTTTCCGCTTTTTTGGTTAATCTTCGGTTTTTTGCGGTTTTTTTTGCTAGTGTTTGCGATTTTTTCGATTTTGAATCGTTTTTTCTCATTGTTGTTTTTTTTTGTATTTCTTTCGTTTTCTAATTTTTCTCATTTTTTCTTATTCTTCTGATTTTTTGTGATTGATTGCGATTTTTTAGCCTAATTTTTTTGGTGATTTGTTACGTCTTTTTTTCAATTTTTTTCGATATTTTTCGTTTTCTTGCGTTTTTTTGGCTCTTTTACAATTTTGTTAATTTTTTCTTTATTCCGTATTTTACAATTTTATTTTTCAATTTTTTCCCAATATTTTCTGATTTTTATCTCATTTTTTTTCCAAAGTTTTTAATTTTTTTTCAGTTGGTTTTCAAATGCGATTTTCAATTGTCTATAACTTCTAAACTATTTATTTTACATTAAAGGAGTAATAGGATTTTAAAATCAGCTTCTCAGGACGAACATAAAAATATAAAAAATACAGAGTGTTTGATTTAAAATAATATAACTATGGTGCTGTCTTTTTATTGAGGCAACCTATATAAATCAAAATAATTTAAAATGTACCTTCAGTAAACATTTTTTATACAACCTTACCGTTTTCCATATAAAGACCGACGCGACGCGTATATGATGGGCCACCCTGTATTATTATAGTGTTATAAATAGAGATTTAACAAAATATAATTATATTTTAAACATTTTTTTAATTATACGGGTTGGTGTATATTTATATCGATATTTCAAGCTCAAAAGTAATCTGTTCTTTCCATATAAATGAGACATCCTGTATTAGTATTAAACGTTTTTTATTAGTTAAACTTATTTTATAGATTGTGTTTTTTTTTGTTTTTGTTTTAGTTTTTTTGTTGTTTCAGCTTAGAAATACAAACCATTCAAGTTACCAAAACAGTATTACTTTTAACACTCTGTATAGGCTAAGTCATAGCAAAAAATTTAAACTTTAGCATTTTTTTTATTTTTAGTAACACAAACAACACATAAAATTTTCATTATCTTCCACCGATTGCCAATTTCTTAACATTCTGTACGGAGATTCTGCGTCGACGCCCAGTATACCCAAGTATCAATTTTAAACTTTTCAGAATAGAAAAGTCACAGTCGGAAATTTAAAATGATTTTAACGCAAATCGTTTTGTATCAATAATTGTTTTTCGTTGATTTAAACCGACGTTTCGGCACTTATTCGAATCTAAACATAAATACAGTATTTTGTGCCGTGGAAGGTTTAAGGTAATTTTGACCAATACAAAAACAAACACCTTGTATAACTTACAATCAGAACAACTATAGAAACAGACAATTTGCAATAATGAGCATTGTATCTAAATAGCAGCGAGCGGCAAGAAGTTTTTGAGTTGAAAGTTGGAAGTTAATATGTATGTACCCTTTGGGATTGCTTGTCAGTAGCGAGATAAGACTTTTTGCGTTAAAGAACTGAGTCATTGTTCCTTCGAGACCAGGTAGATCTTGTTTATACCGATATATGTTTTCCAACTTTTCACGTCGAATGAAGCTCGGGGAAATGAGAACAACAATAAATGTTTAACGGTTGCTTTACAAGAAGATTTTAAAAAGATTTATATATTTAACAAGTTAAAATATACTTAAGATTATCGATAAAATTTAATACCTATACAGGATATTATTAATATATTGTAATGATATTTACAAAATGTCAGATTTTTGGTTGGGTTCTAGTCAAAAAAAAATAATAATAATTACAAAAAAATATAAAAAAATATCCTGTCCACTTCCTCTTCTTTAAACTCCTCCGGCAAATTCACCTCTAAATCTTATATCACGCTTCCTTCTTCAAAACAGCTTCTTTTATTTTTTCACTCAACCGTTATATCTTCTTTCTTAAATTTTTTTTTCCAGATTGCTTCCTTTGATAGTATTCTATTTTAAATTATCTCCACAACATCAATCAGCCCTGCTTACCTTTTCAAAAAAAATCTTTAAACGTATGAAATTTTTTATTTTTAAATTCCTTTGAAATTTAACAATAGTTCGGCTTTATTCATAAATCATTCGTTCCCCTTCTATATTTTTTTTAATTAACAAATTTTTTGTAAATTATTGTGACATTTTTTTTTTAAATTTATGACATCCCATCTTGTTTATTTTTTTTTTTTAGATTTTTCTAACCACTAAAATTTTTTTTTAATATCGCAACCTTAAGTTTTTTATTAACCCTATATATTCCCTTGTTACTACCTGACTTAAATTTCATGTATGACAACTCCAAAATTTCAATTTTATTATAGCATCTTTCATTATTTTAATAAATTTTAAGATTCTTTCACTTTTTAAATTTATTTGCCAATTTATCGTTTCGTTTTCTTGACTTACATAGTAACTCTTCTATCCCATTGAATAAACAAAACATTTAACTATTAATAATCTTCTAATAGATTAAATTTTAACTTTAAAAAAAAGATTAAATTTTAACTTTAAAAAAATTAATTTATAAATTCCCTATACAGGGTGAACATTTTATAATAATATATGGACTAATGGTGTTTCAGATTTATCTGCTTAAATTAATTCTTTCTTCATTTTAAAGTAGGGTAGACCGGGGTCGAAAGTAACATTTTGACTTTAAACGGGATGAACAAAGATGTTATAGAAGATAGACAAATGATGTTTATGCAAGCGTGTTTGGATATATACACACGTAGTTCTTTGAGAATAGTGCTCATGTTTCAAAAAGTACACATCATGAACAATTAGCGGTTGTAACACCGTATGGGGTCGGTTGTAACAGCATATCAGTTCCGTTCTAAAAAAATCGGCTGTGTCACCCCAGGACTTTCCCGACTCAACCGTAGAGAATATGTTATTTATTATTATTATTTTAATTACAAAATACTAAGCATTACATTAATTTATGGAACACATTAAAAATAGCGAGCTGATGGTGAATTAATATTTCAATGTTGGCAATGACATAAGCTGCGCATGAGCACGTTATATATCATACTGCTACAATTAGAATCTCCTAAAATCATGTGTGAAAACAATCGTGCATTTTCATGGTGCATTTTTAGAGGAAAAATCTCTACCAGTCGTGCTTTTTTCGTCGATAAAATGCCCCATTCTTATGCTTACTTTTGTTTGAAATGATTCATTATTTTTAATGTTTTGTTATTGTGAAAAATATTCATGCCAATCGTAAATTTTTTAAAGAGAGAAAGCCTGTCAGTAGTGCATTTTTCGCGATAAAAGAAAACTTTAAATCGTGCACATTTCATGAAAAAAATGCATACCAGTGGATATTTTTCGTCAATAAAATACCCCATTTTTAAGCTTCTATACTATATTTTTAAAGTTTTGTTATCGTGAAAAATATGACTGAAATCAGTGTGTTTGAGAGAGAACGTCTCTGTACAACGTCTTTTTTTAACATTATTTATCATATAGTATTTTGAAACCATAAAAAACGTTCGAAACGTCGTATAAAATGACGCTGTCATCGATTTCATAAATATATGTGCTACCTCGCCAAATAATTACTGTTTTATTAACTCTCAGAGTGAGCAGTCGCATTATTCTTTCAAATCTCATATAAATCACTCTATTACAACATGTAAAAGTGCTTCGTTAAAATACCAGTTAAGACCGCGCCATTTTATCACATCATTCATCAAACATTTTCTGAGATTTCACAAAGTATTGAAATTAGTTATACAGTGAATAGTGAGTGAAAACAGTTTTAAAAATAATCTTTTATAATATAAATTTTTAATATTAATAAATGGGTGTAAAAATAGCCATTACAGTTCATTTCAATATGCGTTTTTATATTAATTTATCTGTACGAAGCTCAAGTAGTTTGGTCCTTCGATTATTAGTCAATCTTAACAAGTCGACTGCTGTAGTAACTTTTTCAAACGTTTATCAATTTCATAATCATATTTGTTGTGTCACCTTTTTTATAGTAAAAGTGTTTTTTGTTTAATTACCAGTTTTTGCTTTTTGTATGTGACTCATAAAGTGCAGTATTGCAAAAAAATACCATTTTCAAAGATTTTTTTTTTGGAAAAATGTGCCAAATGTACTTCATTTTTCTTTTTCTAGTCATTCATTGTATTGTTAAAAAGTCTCCATACGTAATTTTTGAAAATTAGATTTTACTATTTTTTTGATGACCAAATATGGTCTGTAACACCGACGCGATTATTCGCGACTTAAAATTGACGAAACTACTGGAAAGTTAACCAAAAAACCCATAATTATTAATTTTCATAAAAATAACAAAATCTTTGATAAAGTTCGTTGACCAATTTTGTTTTGTACTTACTGACTTATGAACTTATTATTCTATTTTTGGCCCGTTAGTTGGTCGATTAAGACCACCGTTGTATTTGGTACATCTTTACTCAGTTTTAAATATATTTCCCTATATTGAAACCTAAAAAATTTCGATAAATTGTAGCACCCAAAGTTTCCTAATTTTAAACATTTCTAATTCCCCTCCTCAAAAACCAAACAAAGCTAAATTATGTCATTCTTTTTCCAATTAGGTGAAACTTTATCTTCACGGATTCTTGATTTGATTGAAGTTGTTTAATTAGCATGTTTAAAGTAAATTTGATGGTGATTTAATGCGACGGAAAATTCCCTTAGGAAAAATTAGGACGAGGAAAGTGTGAGTAACTTTTTCTTCGTTATCTTTCAGAATTCGATAAACGCAATCTCGAAGGAATTAAATAATTGGAGTCTCGATTAAGTTGACACGAATTATGGCGGTTAAATTTCATTCAAGTGTGATTTGGAAATGAAAAGTTAGTAAGTGAGTGCCATTAAAAACTATGGAATTACCCTAAATTGTGGCTTAAATGTAAATTTTTACAAACTCATCCGAGTTTCTATTAGAATCTATAAGAGAGCTTTTCACTTCAAAATGCAAGTCAAGACCTCACCTTAATATTGATAATATTCTAAGATTAATTATGTTTATTTAAGTTTAATGAAGTTAGAGCTATACTATACACATTGTGTTGTTAAATAAAATCTAAATCCAATTTAGATTTTAAGATTAATAAATGGGTAAATAACCCTTAAAAATTGATCAAATCGATTCTTTTGTATTAAATAATGTATCTGATGTGCTAATTAGACACTGGTCCTTCGATCTGAAGAGGGTTGATGCCAGCACGTCATCCAACTAGTAAAACAAATTCCAAATTGATGTGAGTTCTTAATTCAAATTTATTCACATTTCCAGATGTTTAAAAATTATTATAGATGGTGGTTGTAAGAAAAGTTTGATTTTAATTCACCATTATTACCAATTAAGATTAATAACAAACTGAAACAAAGTGGTCAAAATAAAATAAAGTTATATTTCCGTAAAATTTTGTCACAAATAAACAACGTAAAAGCTCTAATAGCTCTACATATTTAGGATATAAAAATGTAGATTTCCACAAAATTTCACCAAAATCTAATTATCTTTGTAGAAAATAAAAATAAAAAACGAAAAAATTGATTTTTTACGTTTTCCTTAATGATTTTAAAGTTATGTTGAAAATTGATAGGATAAAAATTGTAGACCTTATTTAGGATATAAAATTGTAGATAACCACAAAATTTCACCAAAATCAAACTATTTTTGTAGAAAATAAAATTAGAAAACGAAAAAATAGTTTTTTTATGTTTTCCCTAACAATTTTAAGGTTATGTTGATAATTGATAGAATAAAAATTGTAGACCTTTCTTGGGATACAAAATTGTAAATTGTCACAAAATTTCACCAAAATCGGATTATTTTTGTAGAAAAGAAAAATAAAAAACGAAAAACAATTTTTTTACGTTTTCCCCAACAATTTTAAGGTTATGTTGAAAATTGATAGAATGAAAATTTTAGATTACCATAGAATAAAAATTGTAGACCTTTCTTGGAATACAAAATTGTAAATTGTCACAAAATTTCACCAAAATCAAATTATTTTGGTATATAAGTAAAAAAAAACGAAAAAATAGATTTTTCAGGTTTTCCCCAACTATTTTAAAGTTATATTGAAAATTGACAAGATAAAAACTGTAGACGTTATTTAGAATACAAAATTGTAGATTACCACAAAATTTCACCAAAATCGAATTATTTTTGTAGAAAAGAAAAATAAGAAACCAAAAAATTGATTTTTTATTTTTCCCAAATGATTTTAAAGTTAGGTTAAAAATTGATAGGATAAAAATTGTAGACTTTATTTAGGATACAAAATTGTAGATTACCACAAAATTTCACCAAAATCAAACTATTTTTGTAGAAAATAAAATTAGAAAACGAAAAAATAGTTTTTTTACGATTTCCCTAATGATTTTAAGGATATGTTAAAAATTAATAGAATAAAAATTCTAGATCTTATTTAGGATACAAAATTGTAGATTGCCACAAAATTTCACCAAAATCGAATTATTTTTGTAGAAAAGTAAAATAAGCAACGAAAAAATTGATTTTTTACGTTTTCCCTATTGGTTTTAAGGTTACGTTAAAAATTGATAGACTAAAAATTGTAGACCTTACTTGGGATATAAAATTGTAAATTACCGTAAAATTTCACCAAAATCGGTTTATTTTTGTAGAAAAGAAAAATAAAAAACGAAAAAAAGATTTTTTACGTTTTCCCTAATGCTTTTAAGGTTATGTTGAAAATTGATCGAATAAAAATTGTAGACCTTATTTAGGATACAAAATTGTAGCACAAAATTTCGCCAAAATAGAATTATTTTTCTAGAAAAGAAAAATAAAAAACGAAAAAATAGATTTTTTCCGTTTTCCCTAATGATTTTAAGGTTATGTTAAAAATTGATAAAATAAAAATTGTAGATCTTATTTAGGATACAAAATTGTAGATTACCACAAAATTTCACCAAAATCGAATTATTTTTGCAGAAAAAAAAATAAAAAACGAAAAAATAGATTTTTTACGTTTTCCATAATAATTTTAATATTAAGTTAAAAACTGATAGACAAAAAATTATAGCTCCTATTTAGGATATAAAATTGTACATTACCATAGAATTTCACCAAAATCAAATTATTTTTGTATATAAGTAAAAATAGAATACGAAAAAAGTTATATTGAAAATTGACAAGATAAAAACTGTAGACGTTATTTAGGATACAAAATTGTAGTTTACCACAAAATTTCACCAAAATAGAATTATTTTTGCAAAAAAGAAAAATAAAAACAAAAAAATATATTTTTTACGTTTTCCCTAAAAAAGTTATGTTAAAAACTGATAGTATAAAAATTGTAGCCCCTCAACAAGGACTACTATATACCCTGAAATAGCTACTAAAATCTCTATATTGACCTAAACGGATTATTTAGTTTAAAAGATAAAGAAAAAACTGTGGGCCTCCCTAGCTTAGAATAGCCCCCCTCAGTCAAAATAAAAGTGAGTTTTGTAAAATCCCAAAAAAAAGAAATCTCCACTTCATTGATTGACTAGAATCTAAAATAACACAAATGATTGTATCAAAAATGAGCTACATCTCCTCTAAACAAATTAAAAAAAACCGGTCACCAAAAAAAATAAAACTTACCTTTCCTACAAAAAGGAATTGGTGAACTAAAAATACCACAAACCTTACCGTATACCACGATTCAATCCGTTGTCATCAGTTTAAGTTAGAGCTTAAACTGAGAATTAGATCCAGCTATAGTACCTATTCAGCGACCTTTCGAGATAGGTTAAGCTGAAGGGAAATGCAAGCCAGTCTCCCAGATAGAGAGTCTACAAATTAGGCCTCCACAGCTTCTATAAGCTCTTAGTTGGAAGACATTTTACGACCTTTTAATTTCTTTTTCAGTTGAGGAAAGAGATGACAGACGGACGGAACCAGATCTAGTGAATAAGAAGGTATTCCAGTAATTCGAACCCCAAATCATGAATCAGCTCCCCACTATTAATAAACCAACAGATTTATTTTAAAAACGCCCTTCCATTCTTCAAGTTTCGTTTTATTTTGCTTGCTTGCTATTAATTTTAACGTCTCTTTTATGCTACCAGGGCTAATCTGGACGGGACCTAGAGCTTATCGTGGGCTCCGAACCACGGTTCTCAATCACCCTAAACTGAAACGATACTTTATTTTGTTGATAATAAATAATTAATGTGATTAAGCTCAAATCTTTATATTATTGGTTCGTTCCACGAATAGAATTTGAAATATATCAGAAGTAGAATATAAAATAAAACTTAGCTTTTCTTGCGGTTTTTTTCTTATCTTCCTTCTCCAAAGGAAACTGTAGTCCAAGACTTGGTCCAAAGGAGAAACTGAAGAAGCTGTAGTCCAGAGATAAAAACTTGGTCCAAAGGAAAAACAAATTCCAGAGAAAAAAAATATTTTCCTGGAAAAACTGCTTGGCCCAGGAAAAAAAACTTCTTCGCCCAGGAAAAAAACTACTTGACTCAAAAAAAAAACTTCTTGGCCCAGGAAAAAAAACTTCTTGGACCAGGAAAAAACCCCTATAGGATGAGGGGGAGAAAAAAAAGAAATCTTCAGTAAGCAACACGAATGATATAAAATCAATCATTTTGACTGAGTAGGCAAAGAGAAGAACATTATTAACATGGGAAAGACATTTTATAGGAATACCAAGAGAAGACGCGAGGAAATAAGAAGGGAATATCAAGCGAGTATGAAACTAAAATATATTTAGTATAGGAATAATTAATGAAAATACAGGGTGGCACGAAAAAAGATAACACACCTCTAAAAGTCGGAAAGAAAAATTGCGAAAGAACAGAGCAATTTCTAACTTCAAAAGGCTTAAGTGAAAAAGGAAAAAGGGGACATGGACCGATATATATATATAAAAAATGTTTAAAGAGAAAAGGAAAAGAGAAAGAAGAAAAAAAAGGTACAAACACAAAAACGGCAAGTTAATTTAATGTCCGCCCTTGGATAACCCAAGGGTAGGGAACCCCAGATTGGTTGGCTCCCAGCGCTCTTAAGGACGCCAACTTTAAAATGGTGACTCTACGTTAAAAAAAAGGTACCAGTACAGAAGGTTACTGGACCAAAAAAAAAATGTAAACAAACATCTTTTATTATAAAAGAAAGAAGTAAAACCTTATCACGGTAGCAGGAAAACATGGACTATAATTAAAAAAAAAACTATCTTGGTTCTTAAAAGAAAAGAAGAAGAAAAACTTTCACCGAAAAAAGGAAGAAAGAAACTAAATAAAGGCCGAAACGTAAGTAGTTAAGTATAAATATAGGGAAAGGTAGTTATAACATTTTAAATTAAAGTTAGATGCTACATAGGGAATTGTAAATTTAGATAAAAAAACTTCTTGAACCAAGAAAAAAAACTTCTTCTTGGCCCAGGAAAAAACCCCTATAAAATGAGGGAGAGAAAAAAAAGAAATCTTCAGTAAGCGACACGAACGATATAAAGTCAGTTATTTTGACTGAGTAGGCAAAGAGAAGAGAGGGACATGACGCGAAGAAATAAGAAGGGGATATCAAGCGAATATGAAACTAAAATATATTAAGTAGAGGAATAATGAAAATACAGGGTGGCACAAAAAAACGTAACAAAACCCAGGACTGTCATGCAGATGATCTACCAACCAGCAAGTGTGTAATTGCACCACCAAACCCTATTAGTTCCACGAGATATCGGATCTCATCCGGCCTGATTACCGGTGCGAGATTCATGGGAATCGAACCCACGACCCGAACAATGACCAAGTATAAAGGCCGATACCCTAACCAACCTGGCCACCGTGTCCGGTTTCGTTTTATCTTTATTATTATTATGTTAACGGTACGCCCCTGCTCCCCTGGTTCTGCTCGGTGGTCATACATGTCGGTCAAGATGCACGAGCGGGAGAAGACGGAGACATGACAGTACGCAACTAGAAAGTGGGAGTACCATACGCGAATTATTTTGTGTTCAAGTGATAAATCATAAAATAAAGGAGTTAAAAGCAATTTGGATTTTTATTGGGGATCAATCATCCCCACAGTTATCATTTATATTCTTATCACGAGAAAAAAAATCATATACCAAATGATTTTATTAGATTATTTAGTTTTTCATTTGTTTGCGATTCTAATATTCCTCAATTTGTTTGCCTCGGGGCAATCCTCTTTTTATACCTAATACAAATAGTTTCTTGATTAATATGACTAATATTAGAATTTTCCCTTTATTACCAAAACGATTCAAATATAAATGAAATTACCATTGGCGGGGTCTTAAAAATTTTTATAATAAAATATAATATTTTCCTTTTGCTGACTTATAAGCTATACAGGGTGTTTCACTGGTAAACGGACATACATCAAGGGTGGATAGAGGTTATCGAGATGGTTCTAAATAACATATATGTAATGGGTCTTGCAATCTTTATAACGGAGATACAGGGCGCGTTTTATCAATTTTGTCTAATTATTCAATTGGCCATAAGTTACAAACCACCCGGTATTTTTTTTTATATTCGGCGCACATTTTAAGAGTCATTTGACAAGTCGATCAACACATTAATCGTTGATTAAATCCAGGTCCGGCTTTACGATAAATTAACAATTACTTGTACCCACAAAATAACACCCTGTATATCAAAATTAAATAATAAAAAATGGAGTCAATCTGTATAGTTTTTCTAATTGCGCATTTAATTCTACTTAGAAAAATTTTAATTAAAAGTTTTAAGGTTTTAGGAATTTCATGGAATACATTTAAAAACAAAGCGTTGTTCTAAAAAATTTAAAGATTCATTTGATTCAAATTGTTGAAACCTTAAAAATAATCATATTTTGTTATTAAAAGAATAAAAATTATAAATACAGAGTCGTACTTAGAACAAAAGAGTGACTTTATAAATCTTTCGTACTGTATATCAAAATTTAAAACTGTTAATTAATTATTCGCCTGATTAATAATTAAGACTAGATTGGAAAAAAGTATATCAGTCGCTACAGTTTAAAGGAGTGGTCCATTTTATTTCGTTACAAACAAAAGCTACAATTTTGTTTATTATACAAGGTAATTTTTATCTAAACAAAACATTGAAAATAATAAAATAAAGTAGTTACAAACAAAACAAAATTATAAAAATTGCTCAAAATGGCCTCCATTGTTTGCGATGCATTTTCATGCTCGTTTTATAATGTCACTTATTGATCTTCTTATCATCTCTGGATTATTTCTTACTTCTTCACAGGCAGCTTCAATCTTTTGAAGAAGTTCTTCTCTAGAATTTATTTCACTCGAATATACTACGGATTTTAAATATGAAAAATGTGGTAATCACAAAGATTACAATCTGGTGATCTTGGAGGCCTCCTATGAGGTCCACCCCTGCCTATCCACAAAATTGGGAAATTGTAATTTAAAAAATTTGTTACTATTGCTCTAAAATAAGGTGGGGCGCCATCATGTTAGAAATACATGAAAAAAACAAAACCTTTATTGAAAAAAAACATATTTTTATTAAAGGAAATCCTCAAATTATTAAAAACTTAAACTTTTCCTTAAAATTTTTCTAATTAGAATTAAATGCGCAACTAGAAAAACTATACAGATTGACTCCATTTTTTATTGCCTTTTTAAAACTATAAACAAATTTCAAAAATTTTGATATACAGGGTATTGTTTTGGGGGTACAAGAAATTGTTAATTTTTTGTGAAGTCGGACCTGGATTTATTCAACGGTTAATATGTTGATCGATTTGTCAAATGACCCTTAAATTGTGCTCCGAATATAAAAAAAATATACCGAGTGGTTTGTAACTTATGGCCCATTGAATAATTAGGCAAAATTCATAAAACACCGTTATAAAGTTTGCAAAACCCATTACATATATGTTATTTAGAACCACCTCGATGACCTTTATCCACCCTTGACGTATGTCCGTTTACCAATGAAACACCCTGTATAAGCTATTCAAGGTTATATATTTTTTAAACATATAAGAATTTGCAACAAAGTTAAAATAAATATACAGAAGGTGTAAAATCTGACTTACGATAGGTGCGGTTCAATTAGTATAAGAATATAGTTGAAGGTGGCTTTTCAAAGACGAAACGTAAACTTTAGGAAAGAAATAGTCAAATTTAGCTAATAGAAGTTAATTAAAGCGTCAGACAATTAACTAAACCTTAATTTATTGATGCATACAATGTAAATAGTATCCGAAAATAAGGCTCTATAATGAGACAACAATGTGAAACTAAGTTCGTAATTAGTCAAATAAAAGCAATTACTTCCATTTCATGGCAAGATTTTAGCTGTTGCAGAGGCAAACATGACGAGTTGGACCACCTCTAGATTTTATGAAAGATAAATAAACGTATGAAAATCCAGACCGTTTACTGTTTGTCGGCAAAAGGGAAATGTTTACAAGATAAATTTTACAAGAAAATACGACGAATAGTTAATTTACTTTTACATATAATTGCCATTTATAATTTAATATAAATAAAATATTCAACGTTGTGGTTGTTAAAAGGATCGAAAACTAATAAACTTATAAAATACAATGTCGAGTACCACAAGTTATAAGTTAGTATGCGATTAGTTTCGGGTAAAAAATCATCATCAGACATAAAAGTTCTTCTACTTCTGCTTGTTCTTGCTTATGCTTCTGCGTCGTCAAACGTTTTTTGATAATGTTTAATTAACTTTGTCAATTTGTTTCATATTTCAAAATTAAAATATAAATTCTTCAGACTGTCATTTGTCAGTTTCCTCTATCTTTAGTTTTCTCCTGTATTAAACAGCCAGAGAAACGAGTTAGTTAATCTCAAGGTGGACATGAAAATACTTGAAGGACCACGCAAATTTTAGATAACAGCAAAACTTCTTTGTAAATGAAGATACAACTGTTTTCAATTTTCGAGAGCTTTTCATGCTCATTTATTATTAAGTTTAAAAATGTTAATCACAGTTACATGACTAAATAAAAATACCGAGAAATGAGGTGAATTCACTTTCATTCTCACTTGATTTACCGGCACTAGACGTGTTTAATTTAGAGATCACTGCACCTTTTTAATCATAATTTCAACAACACAACTGGATAAATTTCACTGGAATATTATCCAGAAAATACAAAACAATTCATATTTCTTTTAAACTTAATATTAATCTTTCAGTTCATACTAATGTCTATTATTGCATATTTTAAAATCTAAAAATAGATTTAAACTCAACACAAGAGTTATTCCGTCTTTCTCTCAGACGTTTTTTCTGTCTACTTTCAAAATACCGTTAACAAAAACAAAATACATAAGCGACCGTTGCTATGCAAGCAATCTTATCTTTCTCTCATATTATCCCATCATTATAAGAGACAAAAAATATAAATATATTTCTTCCCGCTAAGATTCTAAATTCAAGGCTATTTGGATACCACGTATCATGTCTCCTACCAATAAAAAACCTGCAACCCTACTCTCCGCTAAAATTCAGAGCATAATCTCCCTCTCGCTTACCGACTGTAAACGGATGCAGTCGCATTCAATAGAGTAAAAAGTTTCTTCAAATAATTAAAATGGTGCATAATTAACCACACCCAAAAAGTTTCTGAGTTTTCATAATAAGAAAAAATGTAAATAGTTTTTTACAGTGAGTGAAATACTGTTTTTATTTTGGTTTAACTCCTACCTAAAGAGTTTGGTCCTTCGATGTCTTTAAGAAAATATAAGTCTAGTGTTCTTTCAAAATTTATGAATACTAATATTCGTAAATCGTTCAACAACTTATTTGCACAATTTATATTTTTATAAACCTTAAAAAGTTTACATATTATTTTATTAGTGCGCATTTATTTATTTTTTCATTAGAGCCCATTTGTCTTTAGCGGTCTTTTGTTTTAACCTCGACTTCTAGAATATCTGACTATATTTTAATTTAATTTGATTGGCTAACAAAAAATCGTGTGACATATTTGAGGACGACTATAGGTTAAGATTATGCACAATTTTTGATATAATATTTGTTACAGCGTACAAGAAAAAAGAGATAATCACTTTATTTTGTTGAAAATAAATAATTAATGTGATTAAGCTCAAATCTTTATATTATGCGGGTTCGTTTCACGAATAGAATTTGAAATATATCAGAAGTAGAATTTAAATTACAAAAAAAAATTTGGACGCCAGTCAAATTGATTTTTTCCGTCTTTTCTTTTTTTTTCGGGTTAAGGAAATTAAACTAAAATTAAACGTTATATTTGTTTATTTCATAAAAATAGGGTTCCAGAGATTTTTTTTGACTTTTTTTTTTAAATCTTGGCTTTTCTTAATGTTTTTTTTCTTGTCTTCCTTCTCCAAAGGAAACTGAAGTCAAGAAACTTTGTCCAAAGGAGAAACTGAAGAAACTGTAGTCCAGAGAAAAAAAACTTGGTCCCAAGGAAAAACGAAGTCCAGAGGAAAAAAAATTATTAACAGGAAAAAAAACTTCTTGGCCCAGGAAAAAAACTGTCCAGAGGAAAAAAAACTTCTTGGTCCAGGAAAAAAACCCCTATAAGATGTAGGGGAGTAAAAAGAACAAATCTTCAGAGGATATCAAGCGAGTATGAAACTAAAATATATTGAGTAGAGGAATAATTAAAATACAGGGTGGCACAAAAAAACGTAACACACTCATAAAAGTCGGTAAGAAAAATTGAGAAAGAAGGGATCAATTTTTCTGAAATGTACCAGGAGGAATAAAAATTTCAAGAAATTGAAGGACGATAGCAGCAAAAAAATGGAACCGGTATACAAAAGAATTTGGTTACACAATTTTTTTTTAAATAAAGAGGAAGAAAAAAATATGTGAATATGAAAAAGACGAAAGAAATTTAAAAGAGAGAGGGAAAAAGAAACTTGCTAAAAAGGTCAATCAAGGTATGATGATGTAAATAAGAAACGTAAATAATTAAGTATAAATATAGGTAAAGGTAGTCATAAAATTTTAAATTGAAGTGAGATGCTAAATAGTGAATTGTAAATTTTAAAAAAAGTTTTAAGATATTATAGGTATAGATAAAAAAAAACAAAACCGAAGTTTTAAGATATTGTAAACACTGATTTTCAAAAAACCGAAACCGATATATAAGTATATATACTAATATATGATAGGGAAATATATTCTCTTCAATCCTTTACGTTATATATGAGTACATTAACATGAAAACAAGAAAAAAAAAATAAATTGTTAAATTCAATGAGACATCCTATATAAATTTATTTTCATACGCATCAATAAAAGAAATAACCAATTCGCCAGGCTAAATAATAAAAAGCTAAGCAATATTTCGTAAAAAGCGAACTACTAAATTTATGCATATATTCTTTTAGAAACCATGGGCGTACCAATAAAATTTAAAAGAAATTAATGCGAAAATAAAATAGCGATAAATAAAATATCTACAAATTATTCGCTTCTTAATAAGATAATTAAATGCTCAAACTGAATTATTACTATAAATAATTCCAAGATAAGATAAGTAGCAACAACTTTGTTACTCGACAAAAAGGTTGTTTGGACTGCACACATCCAAACATCAAGATATAACGTAATACATTACGTCTTAAAAGATAAAAATAATTCCTTAACGATAAGGGGTAGTAAAAAGACGAAGCTCAGTAGCCTAATAATGAATGAATAATAATTAAATTTACAACAAATTCGATTCATTACGATACTGATGAACTAAATTCAATTAACCCTCATTATGGAAGTTAATTAAAAAGATAAAAAAAATTGCAAATATTCATTAAATAAGATATAAAGTTATTAAAGGATGTCACATTAGTTAAAGGATAAAAATATAATATTTAAAGATATAAGAAGGAAGAGAAAAAAAGTACAAAGGGAGAGAATATATTTCGAAAGAAGCTACTTTATTTATAATTAAGTATTAGTTAGATAGAAGTTTTATATTATTATGATGTTTCCCTGAATTCAGATACGACCTATATAAATTTGATCGAACAGTATTATGCGATATTCCGCAACAAAATAAACAAAAAAAGGTAAAATATACATTAAACGAAACTTAGAGGGTGAAAGAGAGAGAGAGAGAGAGAGAGAGAGAGAGAGAGAAAAAAATTTTAAATCTCAACAAAACGACAGTTTATTGGAAAAAACCTATTTACCTAAATCTGTAAAACTGGTCAATTTCCCGAAATCTAACCTTATATTTAATTTCATTATTTAATAGAAAGTCAACATTAATTTTAAATCGATAAATTCAGAGAAAAAGAGAAAAACTAACCGATAACAAAAATGTATACTTAAAAGGCAGTTTTAAATGTTGAAGGTTAACCAAAGTTAAAAGCAAATTATCGAAATTTATCAGTGAAAGAATAAAATCAACTTCTCAAATAAAATGTAAAAAATTGTAAATATAGTAAATATAAGTCGAAAAGAAAAAACTTGGTCTAAAGGAGAAACTGAAGAAACTGTAGTCCAGAGAAAAAACTTTGTCCAAAGGAAAAACGAAGTCCAGAGAAAAAATAATTCCCAGGAAAATAAACTTCTTGGCCCAGGAAAAAACTTTTTGGCCCAGGAAAAAAACTTCATGGCCCAGGAAAAAAACTGTCCAGAGCAAAAAAACTTTCTGGCCCAGGAAAAAAACCCCTATAAGATGAAGGGGAGAAAAAAGAAGAAATCTTCAGTAAGCGACACGAACAATATAAAGTTCGTTATTTTGACTGAATAGGCTAAGAAAAGAACATTATTAGCATGGGAAAGACATTTTATAGGAATACCAAGAGAAGAGAGGGACATGACGCGAAGAAATAAGAAGGGGATATCAAGCGAATATGAACATAAAATATATTGAGTAGAGGAATAATGAAAATACAGGGTGGCACAAAAAAACGTAACATCGTGTTAACATGGAGTTAGAAATAATAGAAATTTTACAATGACGTAGTAATATACAAATCAAAATAAAATATTTATTTTCTATCAATAATTGTAAGTAAACAATAATATTGAAGTTTAATCTTTATCCTATTTCACCGAAAATAATATTTACCAGATATAACATCTCCTCCAATCAATTCGCTTCCAAAATTGACATTTCACGTATCGAAGGGATTTCAACTAGTCCCCTAAACTTCCTGTTTCAAACAATATCGGATAATATTCGTTTTCGTAGAAGAGAAAATAGAGAATAGTCCGTATACAAAAGCAAGTTCGATAAGATGAACTATAACAGACGTTTTGATAAATTCACCAATTTCCGCCGTTCCTACGGACGATATTTCATCGTGCGGTATTTCTGACATACCAGTAACATTTCATTGGAATTTGCCGCGGAAGACTAACCGGTTGGAAAGCCAAAATACACTGTTAAAATTTTTAGATAATTTATAATTTTACTATTGGACTAATAAACATAGTTGTTGGTAGCTGGATTTAAAATAACCCGTAAGTTATCAGTGTACTTAACCTACTAGTTAAAGTTATCAAATAAATAGTAGTATTTTATTAAATATGAACCCTATGTTATATTTTTTTTCTGTGCCTCCCTGTATTTTCATTATTCCTCTGCTCAGTATATATTTATATTTTATTCTTCTTCGTCTTGTAATGTAAATAATTTTTCTATATTTTTCACACCCTGTCTTTTGATCTAATTCTTTTTGTTTATTTCTCCATAATGACTTTACCGATCATTTTTAAATATTTTCTATTACAATTCACAAAAAGTTATTTATTAAAAAAATTTACAAATTTCTTCCTTTGACAATTCCTAAATTAAAATGATCAAAAATTGACAATTTTTTTTTATTTCTCACTTTATTAATTTTTTTTTAATTGTCAAACAAGAATTTAACCAGGACTTCCTATATGATTCTTTATATTTAAATTTTCTTATCAATATATTAGCAATATTTGCAGATGCAAGTGCTTTTTGGGTCAAACTTTTTTTCTCCGCCTCCGAAAAGTATGAACAAGGTGTCATTCGATTCGGAATAGCGTGTAAAAAAATGGGTTTAGTTCCTTGCAAATATCTCAAAAACGAATTGACATTTTTCAAAGGACCCCGCACTAATCTTATGAGAAATGGCTTATTGTGAGAATATTTTGAAATTCACATATGTTATAGAGGTCGATATCCTGAGTAAAAAATACCATTGCCTCAACCTTTAAATGTGCTAAATAGCCCTCTTAAAAACGTTTGTTTTTTTTTAATTTAATCTTATTATATAGGTAAATATGGTAAGTTAAAGTAGTTGTAATGCAGAGCTGTCCCTAAGCACTTTTGTACTCGGAAGTGCAGTGCTTACGAGCACTTTTTAAAATCGGTACTTAGAAAACACTTCAAGGGCTGAGCGCTTGGAGCTCGTCAAAAGTGCTCATGAGCACTTCAAAAGGCTCGCAAGCACTCGAAAGGCTCGCAAGCACTCGAACGGCTCCCGAGCACTTTAAAAGGCTCCCGGGCCGTCCAAAAGGCTACCGAGCCGTCCTAAAGGCTCGCGCGCACACAAAAAGGCTCGCGAGCACAAAAAACTAAGTACTTTCATGACATAATTAAAAAAAAACATTGTATTAACGAAGCAAAGCGGAAGGTACTTATTGACTTTACAATGTCCGGGTAGTTATCTGTCTGTTTGTCCTAGCGATAACTCGAGAACGGTTTCAAATTTTGCAACTCTGATTTCGGCAATCGATAACTTGTTACCTTGGCTCACCCACCTACTATTTTCAGTGACCTAAGTCAACTCTACAAGCGCCTGTCTGTCCGTCTGTCCATATCTGAGCTACTTGCTTAGATACTGTTGTAGTATTGGGAGGAGTACGACGAATGTTGAGATCTGCGCAATCTCATCATCGTAGATGGGATGATGTAAAGCCACTCATTATGGGCGGAGTACGATGAATTTCAGGATCTACGCAATCTTTTCGTAGTTGGAGCTTGTTGGGTTTATCAGTATATTAAAATTTAAGTTTCATAAGACATTAATTTAGTTCTCGTACGAATATTTAGAAATCGAGTTCATTACGTCCCTATGGCTCTGTGAACGGCGTATTTTATACCGTTTTTTTTTGTTCTTATGTATTCAAAAATAATAATAATTGCTTTGTTTTGTTGGACTTACTCCATATTTATAAATAAGCCAACAGACAATTCCATTTTAATAATTGAATTTTTCAAAAAGTGCTTGGTGATCGTAATTTTTAAGCACTTTTTTGAGTTCTTAGTGCTTAGTGCTCGCGAGCACTTTTTGTCAGTGCTCGTCATAGCTCGTCATAGCTCTATTTGTTGGATCTGGGCAATTTATTTCTAGGCCTGAAGATTATAGCAAACTTGATTTAGAACAAAAATGCTGAATTTCGTAAACTTTTCCATGTTTATTAAAAAAATACTTGCAACAAATAAACACAAGCTCACTAATTTTCGTTTGGTTCTTCTGTATAGTCTATCTTTCCCTTTGATTTCAAAGTGTATTTTCGAATATCAAAGGACACCCACAAATTTCGCACGTACGTAGTATATTTGAGAGATTCAACAGAGATTCCACACTAATTTGGAAATCTTGTGTAGACGATTAGAGGTCATTTGGGTTATACTCTGATATCCTAGTAATTATTTTGTCTTTTGGACCACCGGATGCGAGATGCGAAAGATAATGGCCTGGGATAAATGACCAGCATAAATTTCTAGGATTCCACCTTTGTTTGGGATATCGTACATTTAAATCCTATATTTGTTTATCTAATACAGTAAGAGATCACAATTATACAGGATATACCATAGTTTTGGTTTTAAAGAAGTTAACTTCTAACAATAAATATTTAGTTATAAATATATCGAAGGAATTCGTTTTGAAATAATGAGAGACTCTAAATCCAAAAACCAAAATCGCTCTAGTACATTTTTTTATTTAAAAAGTATATCGACTTTTTATTTTGTAAAACGAAAACTTAAATAGCAAAGTTTCGATTGATTCTCTCTCTCTATACAGGGTGGGTCACCGGTAACGTCTCGGTCTGTAATTTTTTTTAAATCTGTTTATCTGTTTACTAAAATATTTGAAAGAAAACAAAAGCTAATACCTAAAACAGTAAAAAAAAGGCATAATAAAGAACCTGCAAATTGGTAAAAAAACTTCCTACAATTTTATCGCATCTTCAAAGCTCTTTTTCTGATTTCTATGCTAATCCCCCGGATTTTCGGATATAAATTGCCCACTTCTAATTAGGGCTCAAATAATTTTTCACTAACGCTTTTGATGATTACCTCTGAATTAATTTGAAATTATTTGTGTTTTGGAATATTCGCTTGCTCTTTCTCGTTCCTGATTACTCGAGGGTTAATGGAAAGAATTTCAAATGAGACATAAAATATTCCTAGTGTTTGGTTTAATTTGAATATTTTTTTTTCGTTTGGCGAACTATAGTGGAATAAATTTGGAATTTTATTCTCGGTAAAAAAATATATAAACAAGGTCGTTTCGAAGGGGTACGCGAGATTGAATGCATAATTAAATTGTTTTTTTTTTTGTTGATTTTTGGGTATTTATTTTACTAGTGCTCCTTTATAATTACGTTTATTTAGCGATTTTCTTATCATTATTCTAAAAATTGCATATAGTTAACAATTATTATTATTATTACACTAAAAATAATTTTATGATACGAATTATGTTCAAATTTATCAGTTAAATTAATAATTAATTTACGGATCCGAATTTAAAGTAAAAATAAACAAATCGATCAAACGTGATAGGAATCCTGCCACGGATGGTAATTAACAAGTATAAAGCTTATCACTGCCTAGCTCCATTGTTATGGTTTATGTTCATTTTGAAATTAAAATTTCAGAAAATAACAGAAAATGCTAGAAATTTAGTTATTCAATACATGCAAACATGGAAATACGAGGGTTGATCCGTATGATCCGTCTCTGATCTATATATTGATATGGTTTTTTATCATAGATAAATAAAAATAGAGATATCATTGTTTACAAAATTCTGGACCCCAACAACACCTCACAGTCTAAACCAACAAGAGGTATAAAGTCACAATGATCGTTCATTGTTGCCAAACTTATTTTTAAATTTGAGTATTTACTAAAGTTTATTTCAATAAAGGATCAGAAAGACTCTTAAATGATTGTTTTAAATTTATAAAAGTTTAATTTTTAAATCGATGCTAACAGTGACAAATTTAATAATCCATAACAGTAATACATTACTATATATATAGTTTAGTTTCTCAATCCATATATAATTTAATTTGCCATTTGGCAACTGCTCGCACTAGGGTTTCAATCAAAATGACAGATTTGTAAGTTTAATAGTAAAATATTAAGGCCATCTTACATTATATGTCATTTGGAATAATCGAATATTTAGTGTTTTTAGAGTTCATTGGTGATTTAGAGACTTACGTTAGATAAATATGGTTAAACAGGCCAAGTGAGCAAAAAATTGGACTATTTAAATCAAGTTTTATCGTTTCACAAGTAAGTTTATTTAAGGTTATATTTCTGAACCATGGGCGTTCGTACATTTTTTTGAGAAAAAAAACTACTGCAACCACAAATTTTTCAAGAATCCATTTCAAGGTAAAATTTATCAAAATAAGTATATACACATGTACATAATTTTATAATATATTCATGAATAAAATCAATTTTTTAAGAAATGTTTCCCTTATTTTATGGTTCCTCCTCGATAGTCTGCAGTGTTGAAGTTGATTAAGACATTATAATGAATTTTCATTAATTAAATGCCTATACAGTTAAACAGCATAACTGATATTTATGAACTATATAATCCTTTTTTTTCGTTACTACAAAAAGACTGAAGAACAGTTCTACCAAGCTTCTCAACTATTTAGTAATTTATTACATGTTTATTGTATTATACTCTACTGTATTTGCTTAGATTATTATTTTTTTGTATGAATGTAATTATTGGTATTTGTAAAGACTAACTTAAACTGTTGTTTTTAAGATATTACATGTTCTCTAGGTATAGGTAATTCTAGTTAATAGTTAAAGCAAATATTGGAAATTTTACTGTATAATATAAAAGTTTCTTTCTTTTAACTGTTAGCTATAATTAGAATTTTGATGAATTTTTAATAAATCTTTATTTTTTCTATTTTATTATTACTTTTTAAGTAATTTCCTTTTCATTCTACCTACCAAGAGATTCATTTTTCATTGTCTGCAATTTTAAGTATTAATTTTCGCCATATCAAAAAAATTTACCCTTTACCGTTACGCCTATGTATATACTTTTAAAAGTGACGTCATAGTCACTCCCAAACATCCCCACTCCTACTTTCTCCTTTCCTCTCACCTCACCTGGCCATGTTTAATGTTGGCTTGTAAACAAATAGTAAATTATGAATGAGTCGTTGGGGATGTGATTTTATTTATATATGTAGTTTTAGTTCTGTTTTTGTATGTATTGTGGTTGACTGTGATTGATTGAAAGGTAGAAGGTTATTGTCAAATATAAGTTTGACAATGAAAATAAGGTTATGATAAAAAGTTTAAGGTGCGTGTGGATGTATTTAAATGTGTTGAAGATTTATTTAAGAATGTTTTGTGTTTAGAAGATTATTTTTATTTGATTTAATAATGAGTTCACAACAATTGTGGTACAAGTAAAAGAAAAAAATGAGGGGGCAATCCCACCCAACTTTCCGAACACTCCTAGTAAAGTAATTGTTTAATTGATTATTTTAGTTTTTCTGCATCAAAATACATTAATAAAATAAGTTTACAAAAATTAAAAAAAAAATTTTTTTTTGTAAATTTTTTTTTTTACTTTTTATAATTTTGTATAATTTCTACAACTGTTATTTTAAAATTATGAAATATTTCATACATAATGTACTTTTTGATCCCTTTTGGATGTACTATTTACTTTTTTCATTTGTTTACCATTTTCGATAAAACAAAAGGACAAAAAAATTTAATTTTTGTTTTATTTTGGTTATAATAATTACAATGTTAAATTTGCAAATTTATATTACCTATCGAATGGTATAAATCCCATTTTAATATCTTTAATATTTTTAAAGTTATTCAATTTTTTTTAACTTATATTAAATTTCAAAAAAAAAATTATGAATTCTACAATTTTTTGAATAAAATTTTGAAAAAAATCACAACTATAGAGTTTTTTACTATCAATTTAATGGTATTTTTTTAAATGTGTAATATTAATATTAATCTTAAAAAGAAATAAAACCTTTTTTGAATAATTTTAAAATCAATAAATAATTAATATCTCATTCAATTTTATTCAAAATGGGAAACAGACCTTATTTTTAGGTTTTTTGGATCAAAATGCATTAATAAAGTTAGTTTAAAAAACTAAAGAAAAAAAATTTTTTTGTCAAAAATTCATGGGTAAACCCATTGAAGTGTTTTAACTTTTTTCATTTTTTGTTATAACTTTTACAAATACTATGTTAAAATTATGAAATAATTTACACACATAGTACTTTTGGATCCTTTTCGGATATGCTATTTAATTTTTTCATTTATTTTATACTTATTGATAAAACGAAATTACAAAAAAATTATTTATTTTAGTTATAAATATTACAATTCTAAATTCTAAGAAACTAAAATTCATTTTGAATTTAGAGTTTTATTTTATCTTTAGAATGGCGCAAATCCCAGTTCAATAACTTTAATATTGTAGAAGTTATTCAATTTAGTTTAAAATCATAATATAATTCTAAATGTTTCTTAGCTAATTATTAAAAAAATTCACAATTTTTGTAATAAAATTTTGAAAAAAATTATTATAATAAAATTAATTATTACAAATTTAAAGATATTTTTTTTTAATTTTGGATATTAAGATTTAACTAAAACATAATAATTTAATAAGGATAAAAATTGCTTAAAAATTAAAATTAAAACTAGCGGCAAAACTATGCAGAACTCGAAAAAAAATTAAAGACAAAATTTGTAGAAAATTTTATGTTCTACAATTTTGATATTTTGTAAATTTTCATAAAAATCCATAATTTTGTCTCAAAATCTAAAAAAAGTCGCAAATGTCTATATATATTATTTTTCACGCCCTCTAGCGACGAAACTGTCAGTAATTCAAAAAAACGGTAATGACAAAATGTGTAGAAAATTTTATGTTCTACATCTTTCGTATCTTGTAAGTTTTCATAAAAATGCATTATTTTGGTTATTTAAGAAAAATATGAAAAAAAATTACTTTTTGATAAATCTGGCAACAATGGCAAAAGTTTTTGAAAATTTTAATCATTCGAAATTAAACTATAACGTATAAAAAATATATGTGTAAAACTTTATTGTCATCTTGTTTAGTAATGACGTCATCACTTATAGCAACTGTCACTTCCGGTTGTCCGATTAACTCCAAAATCTATACAGGTCGTCTCCTTGCTACCCTAAATATGTATATAAAATTTCATCTAAATCAGTTCAGCCGTTTAGACGCTATCGTGTTCACACACACACACAGACACACACACAGACACACACACACACAGACACACATACACACAGACAGACATCATGCTAAAAATGGTATAAATGGATTCAGGTGACCTCAAAACGTAAAGATCCGTTAAAATCTGGGTATGGTCAAAATATCATGATCGCAATACATTCCTTCTATACAACTCTGTTGTTCGGAAAGTAAAAATCTTAGTGTCGTTAGTCATTAAATTTACAAAAAAAAAAATCTAGTTGGAAAAGAAAACAAATGAAAAGGGATAATAAACAGTTTTGGTTTTTTTTTTTTAATTAAAAAAGGAAATAATGATAAGATGTCAGAAAAAATTTTGTTAGAAAGATATTTATGAAGTTTTGAATGTTGTAAAGCTTTAATTAGAAAGAGAAATAAATAATTTATTGAACAAGGTGAGATTTTCTTTTGAAAGAAACAAAGAGTATAAATAAAATATACCAAAATAAATATTTAGAAGATATTATCAGAGGACAAGGTAGATAAGCTGTAGAAGAGGTGAGAGAGTCAAAAAATTATAGAAAACAGAAGAGTAAATTAATTTGGAGGTGGTACAGAAAAGAGAAGAAAGAACTAATAAAGGAAGACACAGGAGAGAAAAGATTCCAACCAGAAGAATAATACTAGAGGCGCCCAAAATTTATAATATTTTTTTTTAATTTTCTGTTTGTAAAGTTTATTATTTTTTTTAAGGAACCCAACCCAAGGGCATAAGAGTTTCATGATAAAAAAACACTGCAATTCCAATATAAATTGGCGCTCAACGTGAGGCAATAAACATTAAATAACAACAGTGGGCAGTAAATAACAACAAAACGTGTAAAATCAAAATCAAATTGGTAAGATTTTTAAATTTTTCATATTTTATTTCTGGATTGTTGATTTTCTTTATTTATTTACTTTTTTTGAATGAAATTGAAAGGAAGTGAAAGGTATTAGAAGGAATATTAAATAAATTTGGAATATTATTTAAAACAATATAATAAATTTAAAAAGTGAATTGATATTAAAACAGGTGTAATTTAATTTATTTGGAAAAAATTAGTATTTTGATAAGATGGATTTACGAGGGGGAAAGAAAATAGGTATTATGGAAGAACACGAAAATGATTCAAATCAAGGACAAGGAGATGCAATAGAAACACAAGAATAAAATGTAATAATTGAGCGTATGAAATTGGAAGAATATGATGGAATAGGTGTAGGTCAACAAAAAGAAGAGCAGAAACAAGAAAAATAAAAGAAACAGGAAGAACAAGAAAACGTAATGGATGTTCTAAAACAAATGATGATTCAGATGAATGAAATAGGAAAACAAATAAGCAATAAAATGGATAAAAAAATGGATGAGAATAGTAAGAACATGGAAAAAAATGGATAATAGTCAGAAAGAAATGGAAAAGAAGATTGGAGAGATAACACAAGAATTGAAACAAAATAAAAATGAAATGATTCAGAAAATACAAGAATTAAAAAATTATACAGATAATAAAATAGAACAAACGAAAAATGAGATAAGAATAGAAATGATAGTAAGAATTGTAGAAGTTAAGAAATTGCAAGATGAAAAATTTTTTATTTTACAAGAAAAGAAGAATGTTGTGAAAGAGGAAATGGAAAATGTTAAATTGGAAGTACAAGATAATACAGAAAGAATGAAAACTTTAGAAAATAAATGGGTGTCTACAATAACGGGAATAGATGCAAGTCTACAACAAAACATAAAAGAAGCTGAAGAAAGAATATTTAAAAATAACAAAAAAGTAATTGAAGATGAAATAGAAAATATAATAAAAGGTAAAATAATACAGGATGAAAAATTTCAAGAAAACGAATTTAAAGAAAAGATAAATAAAGTAAAATAAAATGAAGATAAAAATAAAGAATACAGATTAGAACAAGATTTAAAAGTGATGCATCGAGGACTATTAAATTTAATTGATAAGCAGAAAGAATTGGAAGTAGGGGTTTTAAAAGAAAAAAAAATAAAAACAGACAACGTAAAAATACAGAGTGTCAGAATATTAATGGAAACAAGAAATGTAAAGAACAAATAAAAAATGAATATAAAATTCTGAAAAATTTAAAGATAAAGAAAATGAGTAATTATATAGTATGGAATCAAAAGATGCATAAAAGGTACAGGAGAAGAAAAGTAAAATTTAAGAATTAGAATTAAAATTTAATGGATGGATTTGTAAAACACAAACGCGAAAAATAATGGTACATGATTTTTGACACTAAATAAGAGAAATTAAATTAAAATTTTATTTGAATGATATTCCAAATAAAGTTAAAATAGAGAGAGAAAATAGTTATGAATATTAAATGTTGAATTTTGAATGTTAAAAGTTACAATGTTATATGTTAATGGTTATTCTTTGAATTTTAAAGGAAACTCAACAATTTAAGAGAGTGGGATGTGAGAAATTTGAAAATTTAATTAAAATTTTTTATTCATAATATATTTGTTTTATATATGAATACAAAATTTGGGGGATTTGATATGAAAATTTAAAATAGAATGATACCAGGTCATTTCATAGGTATTTTTTTGAAATTGTCAAACTAGAAAATTTATACAGTTTTAGATGTTTTTATATTAAACATTAATAATATAAATAATGGTTTATTAATATAAAAATAAAATAAAAATAAAATAATTTATAACGGATCAACCCATATTATTTAATATAAAAAAACATAAAGACCATACCAAAAGGTGAAACAGAAAAGGTATAATAGCAGTTAAAGACACACAAGAAACCAGAGAAAGATAAGAAAGCAGCATAGTAGAAGACAAATAGATGAGATGGAGAAAAATTGAAATAGCCAGGCAGAAGACGGTGAAGAGGAGACAGGAAACATTAATATTGATCAAATTGTATTTTTTTTACTAAATTTTGTAAAATTTATAGTGAATTGAACCCAACCCGAATTGAGAATTATAGATATGACATCTGAAATACCGGAAGGTCCATATCAATATATTGAAATAATACATCTACAGGATGAAGGGTTGATCACATTTCTCACCTGGAGAACTCCTTCTCAACGGTGTATAAATAAATGAAAAATACAAGATATAATAAAAATTAACAAAATTAATGATCTTCCTTTTTCTTCTTTCCTCTGCTACCTCCTCAGATCTCTCAAAATTTAGTTATATAAAGTTAGCACAATCTAGTCAGACCTTTTTCATAATTTTGTGCTTTTATGTGCAATTTTTGTGCGCTATTCGCGATTTTTGTGCATTTCTACTTTTTGTTATATTAAAAGTTGTGCCAGCTTAATTGAAGGCTAGCATAACTTTTTGGTAATTATGATCCGATTTTTTAAAGTATAATTTTGTGCGTTTTATGTGTGAAATCAAAAATTAATTGTGTCAAGAATAGTTCTGATGTTAGCTTTTGCTATTTTTCGGGTTCAGGATACTGTACCCCATAGTGTCATTCCATTTCTCTGTTCAGGTCCTGGCAATAGTATAATATATGAAGAGGAGTTTCTCATATATCTTCAAGGCTATTCTTAACAATGTTACCCAAGCAGCAAGCTGTCGTCATTTTAACGACATTTTTTAGTCATTTTTTTTGAGGTTAGGACGTCAATTGAACTTTTATTAAAATGATGTCATTTATGACGATAGGATCACGTGATTATGTCACAGTCCAGTAACGTGATTTTATAACGTTAAAAGGACGTCACTGTATGACGTATTAAAGACGGCAGTGCATGACGTAAACAGGACGTCATTGCATGACGTAAAAGGACGTCATTGTGTGACGCAAAAAATCACGTGAATTTATGCCGTAAAAGGGTATCATTTTATACCATACAAATACGTGATTTTCTGACGTAAAAATGTCATTTACCAAAGAAAAATGAGGATACAATTAACTTTATACATACGTCAACTTGGCTATTTTTTCATTTTTTACATCCAACAAGATTTGTTCTGGAATCCGGAATGTTATTAATTTGACCAGCTTTTTAAACTTGTCTGGTCATCTGCATGTCAAAATTCCATATTCTATAGTAAAATACAACATATACAAAACAACATTTTCTGTCAATTAAAAAAGGTGAATATTTCATTTTAATGTATTTATATTAGCATAAAACAACTGATTTAATAAAAAAGTTTGACACTTTCATTATAAAATTTGGGGTTTTGGGACTTTTTTTAGTAAAAACAATTTTTTCCAAAACTAAAATGCGTTTATTAAAAATAATAGAAATACGTTTATTCTATTTAACATAAACGATTATTCTAAGCATACACATTTTTTTAATTCACAAACATCCCAGATGAAGCAATCTACTTAAGTCGGTACCATATGGGAAACTTTTCTATTATTAGTTTTATAAAAAAACTTGTTCTTCATAAAATTTCTGCATGGTATAAAACCTAAAATACAACCATCCAGATATCAAATTTTTCAGTCGTATACGAGGTGTGCCAAAAAAATGTGAATCTTGTACCAGAGTAAATTACGTTTACTTTTAACAACATCAAAAATTTTTAGAAAAAAATATATTTATAATTGAAATGTATTGAAATATATAGTCATAAGTGACATAAAATACAACTAAAATGTAATTATGTTATTGTAAAAAGTTTCAAAAAAATAAAAATCTTATTTATTAATGCACATGGATATTATTGCATATCTGAACGTAGTTGGCTATATAACAAATTTCGATATTGTCAAAAATGAAGGTACTTGCATATTTCACATTCACAATTTGTATTTTTTGACAAACCTCGTATATACGACTGAACTATACTATAAAAAACAAGTAAATAATCAAAGTTAATGCAAAAGAAATAATTTATATAATAGTGATTTTTATTTACGCATAGATTTGAAAATTGGTTTAAAATACCTATAAAAAACTAATAAAAGACATTTTTTTAGCCTATAATACCAGGTAAAAGCAGGTTGTTAAAATTATCAGATTTTAAAAATAAATATTTTTAATAGGAAAACTGATTTTTTGACAAAATACGAATTTTTACTGAAGAGACATTGAAAAATCTTCTAAGTTAAATATGTCGGAAAAATGACGTTGGCTAAAAACTTTACTAAAAATATAGGTAGACTTAAAAAATATAAACTTGTTAAAAACGGTTTTTACAGAATGCAGAACATTTAAATTTTTCTAAGTTAAAAATGACGAAAAACTGCTGAAAAAATGACGAAACTAAAAAATGTAAATCAAATATAAGTCGATGTAAATATTGATCTAAGAAATTTAAAAATCCACAGCGTTGATCTTTTATTGAAGTCTAAATTACTGAATTCATTAATAAATAATTTAAATTAAATGTGTTCATATTTATATTCCATTTTACATGCATGCACACTACAAAGCTGAGTAGCAACTCAATAAAAGTAAAACAAATTTAAATCTTGGTATAGGTACAAGTCTTGGAAGAAAAATAAAATAAAAATTACTCTTGCTAAACTTACCTCTTAATTTTTAATTCATTCACAATCCTAACAAGGTCGCACACGGATACACAAAAAAACCAATCATTCCAATCGGCAGCCATTATGCAATATTAATTTGCCTGTCTGCTCGGCATCACTTACACTTCCCAGTGATGCCATCTTTGCGAGAAATAAATAATCAAATTATATGACAAAAATGACGAAAAAATGTTGTAAAAATGACGACACGAAAAAATTTAAATCAAGTATAAGTCGATGTTAATACTCATAAATGTGAATTATGTGCATTAAATTTTTAATTAAAACAATATATATTTATTTTTTCTAAAATGACGAAAAAATCTCGTAAAAATAACGTGATCTCTAGACGTCCAAAAATGATCGGCATAAATCACGTCATTTATTGGTAAAATGACGTCTCGGACCAAAAATGACGAAAAAACAACGTCAAATTGACGACATCTTGCTGCTTAGGTATGCCCCTGTAATGATTACATTCTATTATATCTCTTGTTTTGTGTATGGATAATATTATTCCTCATTGCCAATCTTTTGGTAGTTTATTTTATTTGCAAGCTCTATTGTACACTTTCAGCAATAATTTTGTTGCCCTTTGTTCCATGTTTTTCATCATTTTTATTATTCCCAAGGGCTTTAAGATTTTTTAGCGATTTTATTACTTCTCATAGATCGTTTGTTGTAAAAGTTTCATCAGGTGCTGGTTCTCATCTAGATATTCTATTTCTTCGACATTTTCTTCATTATAAGTTATATCCAGTAAATTTTGAAAATATTCTTTCCATCTTTGCATTACATAGCGACATTCGACGCCAAAAAGTTTTTGTTTATAAAAATCTATGAACACAGAAGGACGATCAATCCTTTTATATGGTTATAAAAAATCTATATTCCTTGGTGATTCGTGTAGTGAAATTTTTGAAATTTTTTATAAATTTTTAAAATTATCGGAATTTTTGAATTTGTAGACATTTATTTATTTTTTTCAATATTTTTGTATAGAGAGAGTTTAGCGCTGCAAAATTTGGACCGCCAGTTAAAGGATTAATATTAAAGTTTAACTAAAAAAAATTTTAATAAAGATAAAAATTATTTCAAAACTAAAATAAAAACTAGCTACGAAACTATGCGGAATTCGAAAAAAAAGTTACGACAATATTTGTAGAAAATGTTAAGTTCTAAAAGTTTGATTTCCTGTAATTTCTCATAAATATCCATAATTTTGGCCCAAGCTCTAAAAAAAAGTCGCAAAAGTCTATATATTGATATGAAAATTTAACATATAAAGATGTCATATCTAGGATGATCAGTCCTGGTTGACTTATTATCTGGAATTAAAAAAAAAAATTATCAAGTGAGATGTAAAAAAAATATGAAATTGTGAATGGAGATAAAAGTATTTTTTTGAAAATTAAATGAAATTTGTACTATAATTTTTGATCTAATAAATAGTGAATGAAAAATAGAATTTGATTTAAAAAAAATCGGCTGTGTCACCCCAGAACTTTCCCGGCTCGACCGTAGAGAATATGTTATTTATTATTATTATTTTAATTATATAATATTACATTAATTTATGGAACACATTAAAAACAGTGAGCCGATGGTGAATACGTCTACCTAATTGATATTTCAATGTTGATAATGACATAATCTGCGCATGCGCACGTTGTAATTCACACGTCTACAATTAAGATCTTATAAAATCATGTGTGCAAACTATTGGGAATTTGAGACAATTTTTCATACAATAGTTGTAGGGAATTTTATGCTTTACAACTTTGCAGTGAAAGATTTTCCACTAAAGAGCATAATTTACCTTTAAAAAAATGGAAAATCCTTAATGTGTATTTTTCTCGCCATCTAGCGGCGAAACTTTGAGGAATTCGATAAAAAGTTAGACATAAAAGTTAACGAAAATTTGATGCTTTTCAACTTTGCACCAGAAAATTTTGCACTAAAATGCATTGTTTGTCCTCAAAATCAAGAAAAACTAGAGAAAACATACATGCACATATTTACGCGCCCTCTAGTGGCGCAACTATTGGAAATTCTGGAAAAAGCTTAAGACAAAAGTTGTAGGGAATTTTATGCTCTAAAACTTTGTACTACAACATTTTGCACTAAAGTGTATTACTTGTCCCCAAAATTAAAAAAAAAAAAAACTAGAGAAAACCTACATGCACATTTTTTACGCGCCCTCTATTGGCGCAACTATAAGAAATTCTAAAAAAAGTTTGAAACAAAAGTTATAGGGAATTTTATGCTCTAAAACTTTGATCTACAACATTTTGCACTAAAGTGGATTATTTGTCCTCAAAATTCAAAAAAAGTAAAAAATTGTTACATGTGTATTAAATCAATGTCGGTCTTGAGGACCTTCTACTGTACCAATTCAAACCAAAATTTAATGGTCGTATTCTAGGCACACACCGACCCTCCATACCAAATTTCAGCGTGATTGGTCAAACGGTTCGGCAGTTATCGTGGAAGATTACACACAGACACACAGACAGACCATGCGCTGGAAATGGTTTCAATCTTCTTGGGGGACCTCAAAATGGATATTTCCATCGATATCTCGATTTTTTTTTGCTCGTTCACCTTACTTTCCCTTTGATGGGTCCGGGAAAGTAAAAGGTAATACGAGAAGGTGCAAACAAGAATTTATACAAATACGAGGAAGGGAAGAACTACAAGATAAGACAGTAGACAATAAGAAACAGGGAAGGAAAATATTAAGAAAAATAGAAAAGAACTAGAAGGTGAGACAAAAACAGACTGAGATAGGAGCGATAGAAGAAACATAAACAGAAGAGTAAGACTGAAGAAAGTGAAGAGGGGATAAGACCCATTAATATTAAAAATTTGTATTTGTGTTTTTATAAAATTTAATCTTATAAATTAAATGTAGTGAACCTAATCCTGATTTAGATTCTTAGATAGGACATCTGTAATATAACGGGTGTTTCATATCAATATATTTCTTTCACGCCCTCTAGCGGCGAAACTATGAGGAAATCGAAAAAACAGTAATGACAAAATGTGTATGTTCTACAACTTTTATATCTTGTAATTTTTCATAAAAATGAATTATTTTGGCAATTTAAAAAAAAATTTGAAAAAAATTAACTTTTTTATAAATCTGGTAACAATGGCAAAAGATTTAAATCATCCGAAATTAAACTATAATGTATAAAAAATATGTGTGTAAAACTTTATTGCCATTTGGTTTGGTAATGACGTCATCACGTATAGCAACTGTCATTTTCGGTTGTCCGATTAACAACAAATTTATATACGGGTCGTCTCGTAAATATATATATAAAATTTCATATTTATATAAAATTTCTTCTAAATCGGTTCAGAAATCTTTCAATTAAAAAAATTTAAAGTGAACTGTTAGTAATGAAATTAGTACTTTTTTGCCAACATTCGGAGACAAATCTGTAGACACCCAAACACACTTATTCACTGATGTGTTAATTTAACCACAAATAGTTAAATTCTTAACACCTCTCACTCGGTTGCTTTTGATAGCAATGGCGGTGCTTAGCAGCTCGTGGGCAACCTGATACCGTACTCTACAAAATTAATTAGCGTAAACTTCTAATTATGTCAAGAAATCCAAATAAGCTCTATATCTCTTCACAAAAGTAAATCCACGATAGAACTAATTCGATATCCCTTTGTAGCAGGTTATTGTAGTACATGTGCATATAGTCAAAATGCTTTAATAATGGTATTTAAAGATAATAAAAAAGGAGTAATTACATTTTGAAAATATATGTTAATACAAGCGTACGCCACTGAAGTTGATATAGGTCATGCTGAACTTGATCTATATTAGACATAAAAAGCTCATCATTTTCTAAGTCGAGATCCGCAGTGTTGCCATTCATACTATAATTGATTAGTGGAATAAAAAATAAAAATTTTTGCTGCACTATTACAAGCAAAACTCACATTTCTATAGTTCAATAAAGTTTTGTTTTTTGCATAAACGTAAAAAAATACATTTGATTATCATTCTCTTACCTGTTTGATCGCATGGACTAACAGGGATGAACCGTTTCGGGTTAGCGATCGTTATCTATAGAACCCTCTTAATTAATTTGTGTGATGAGAACAAAGGCCGATTCGACCATTCGGCCACGGGCCATGGATCATAGCTGCTTTTGGTGTTAAAGAGAAATTTTAGAAGTAAGGGATGAGTTGAAGAGCTTGTACTTCCAATAAGCTTTAAAAAGTTTCCGATATAATCAATAGATTGGGAAATTTGCGGGATTTGTAATTTAACTATATTCCTTATACAAAATGTCAGCTAAAATAGTACACACTGTATATATATTGAGAAAATGAATAAACCAATTTTCGTTACTGTTAAGGTTAGACTCCGATGCAGATCTTTTCATGTTTTTTTTTGTTGTAAAAAAAACCACTGGAACTAGTCATCATTTTTTACTTATTAGTAAAAATTATCTACCCCACCATTTTTATCCCTTTATATCATCCTATTGTAGAACGATGACGACCAATGCCTACGGATAAGCTTGCATTTAACGCCGTTCCCAATTACGGCTTTAATTATTTACTTTCCCTTTACGCCGATCTTTATCCCGTTCGATCTTGTCTACTATTTACTAACGTCCATAAAAACGATTTTATGGATGTGAGCGAAATCACAATTAAAAGAAATCCGTCGTTAAAGCGAACAATCTGTTAATCAGCGCGCTGGTCCGTTCGCTTCGTTGCTACATCAATCCTTGTTGTAGTCGAATCAAAAAGACCACTCAGGAAATTGAAAAAAAAATCGAAAAAATTTAACAACGAAACTTGGTACAATGTAGATGGACATTTTTTAGAAATTTTTATCTATGGGATCAAAATTTGACGCTAAAGAGATTTATACTATTGGGCCATTGATGCATAGGTGGCGCACAATACAATAAAGAAGCATGGTTGTTTAATAAAATTGCGCGCACATAAGGGAAAAATATTATAAAAGGAAGGAAGGTCGTGGTACAGGAAAAAAAGGAAAGGTAGGGGTGATAAAATTAATAAGGGTAGGGCAGATTTACAGCCAATAAGCATATTCAACACATAATAATTTAACTTTGTTTATCTCCCATTTCCTAAGAACGCTCTATTCCAGACCTGATGATGGCAGTTTGCCGAAACTAGTTTCCAACCTCCCTTTATCATCTTTAATAAATGTTGTGGTACTGGACTTTGAGTTTTATTACTGCATCAGCGGACTACATTTCAGATAATGGATAACTCGTTGAATTTAAATTTTTAGTAGTTGTATAATAAATAATTTATTACGTATATGGATAAGTACGCTCATCTTAAATAAATTAAATAATTCTTATTGCTGTGATTAAATTCGTTTGTCTTTTTCATTTTCCTCTGGTATTATATTGTTTACCGATACTATTCATACAAACATACTGTAACGAACTTACTAAATATCGATGAAATAAATTCCAGCAATTATTAAGAAATATATTCATTATCCTTTAATAATAATCATACAAACTTCATTCTTTCCAGAAAAATTTCCTGTTATTAAACATTACACGTCAATTTAATCCTTCTAGCTGAACCGGGGGTGGGAGATCCCACATACACTGAGGCTCTAGGCCTGTTTTACCCGGCCAGTTTTCCCATCAGACAACTCCAAAATAGTTCTGATGTTAGCTATCGGTCTTCTTCAGGTTCAGGATACTGTACTAAAAAGTGCCATTCCCTTTTCCCCTTCAGGTCCCGGCATTAGCATATGAAGAGAAGTTTCGTTCTGTTCCTCACAGTTCCTGCATAGGAAATCTTCCGATTATCCTATGAGGTCCTAGTGTCTTCTGAGCCCGCAGTGTTGTTTCAGCTTTTGGGTGGACCTTCTATAAATGCTTTGGACTGTCTTAGTCCCAGAAGTTCCATCCATTATTTCATGTGTTTGTCATTTAATTGTTTCACCAGCATACCCTTTACTAGCATCCTTCTATGCCCTCATGCCCTGGCATCCATTAAAGAATTTTCTTGTTATGTTCTGCCAGGCCATTTAGGTTTTTAAGACAGTCTAACACTAGTTTGGACTGTATTTCCACCCATTTTATTGCTTTAAGGCATGCTTGGCAGTCTGTGATTATGCGGATTCTCGAGCAACATCTCATTTATGCAAGCATTTATGGCAGTCATTTCTGCTTGAAAGAGCGTTGCCATAGATCCCAGACTTAGAATGCATGTTTCCCCTGATTTCATATGTTAGAATCCAGCACCTGTGCCGTTTTCTGTTTTGGACCAGACTGATTGATTTTTCTGAGTCCTGACCTTACTTTTTCTGTCCCTCTCAGGTATGTTTATCTCAAAAGGTTTCATAAAATTGTGACTGACAGACATTCTGTCTGATGGCATAGTTAGTACCGGATTTCTCTTAGTTTTTTTGTGAATCATGGAATGGTATCCTTTCCTTGAAAGATCCCAACTCATTTCGTTTAGACCTAGCCTACAGGTTGCTTTCAGTGCCTCTTTTTCCACCACTAGGTGTAGCGGAGGACGCTTCAGCAGAACTTTCATAACCACAGTTGGCGTTGTTATAGGCCCCACTACTCTCTGTAGCTTACCCAGCTGACTAACTGCGATCGCGTTGTTCACTTTATACCACCATATTACGAAAGCGTAAGTCACAGTTTGTCTCACAACCTTAGTACAAAGCCAATGCACCATTCATGGGTTGAGTCCTCACTTAGACACCACCATTCTCTTGCAGATCCAAACTGCTCTTAGAGCTTTTTCCGTTGCCCTTCCTATATGTCCAGAGAACATTACTTTATTATCTAGGATAACTGCCAAATGTTTAACCTCTGTTATCAATTAATTGCCCCTCTCAGATACAACTACATCAAATTTTCCATTTATAATGATACCCACGTCGTCATAAAATGCTTGGGCATATATATTTTCTCTCTGTAGCTCGCTAAGAAGATACCAGGCACCACATCAGTGGTAGGAGTATTCTAGTTTAACGTGCCGCGTCGCTTTCACCCTTAACCCTACGTTAGGCACGCGGAATTTTGTGACGAGTTGAGTCGTGCGATCTACATATGTAGACCGTTTTATATTTTCTTAATGAGGCACCTCTTGTTATAAAACGATAATCAGTGATGAAATATATATTTTTATATGTATGTATATATATTTATTTTATATCAACAAATTTTTTTTGTGTGGACAATAAAAACGAAAAATATGTTTTTGGTACTTTTATTAGCATGTGGTCAGTTTCCAACAACATACACTAATCGTATACAGAAGCACATAACAATTAGTTCAATCCTGCTTCTCTGTCATTTGCATACTGAACCGATAGAGTGGGGTATAGCGACAGCTACTTAAATACGCGCTTGCGTGTTAACCATTTTCTTGAAACCGTCGTTATTTAAATAGGTGTGGTCTACAAGTGCCTAACGTAGGGTTAAACAACAACGCTAACGGGGCCATCGCGTCTCCTCTCTACGCCGTATGCGATACAGCTGGGACGCTACGGTCGATCGAGAATCAATACGACCAGCTAACGTGCATTTCTAGCCAGTTCGCTGTCCAAGAGAACTCCAGAGATAAACAAATTTTGGAGACTGGAATTACGCGCAGGTCCGAAACAAGATCGAATAGAATATGGAAAAACGATGAGGCCCCCTTTTTTCGAAATCGACATTTAAGCGGATTTTGTTAACTTGTAACATAAAGGTATCATAATACCAAACCTTACAGAGAATAAACAATGAAATTCTACTAAATACTGCAGTTGAAAATACGCTCGTTTTTCCACTGGATCTTTCATATAAAAACTTTAGAAAAATTGCACTGAGACCGATATCATGATATCGCGTACGCGTAAATCCCTCCAGTTACAATTGTAAGTAGGGTTAGGAAAAGAGGCACAGATCTCCCATAAGTGATAGTTTAACAACGTGCTGAAAATTTTAGTCCGATGGGACTAAATTTAGCCCATTTAACACTGCTTTAGTTCCCTAGCCCGCCTGATAAAGTTTTTTATCTTTTCTTTTCTTCTTTGCTTTTGTCGTCTTGATCTGACAAGACATTTCGAATATTTATCTACTTGTCACTTTTGGGAAAGAAGAATTATGAATTAAATCATGATCTTCATAGTAACAGTCTTAAAAAGAAAAAGAAGATGTCTTCCTAAGGGGGGTTGTGACTGGGTCGTGTACTACAGGGGTTCGAAGAGCCAACTGAGAGCGTCGTCCAACTGGGTTGATGTGGTTGGTTCTTCGTTGACCGATCGGTCAGCCAAGGGCTGGTGATTGAAGTTACAAGTCATGTCGAGAATAACATAATTTTTGGAACATTAAAACAAACACAATTTTCACTGACAAAACAAAGAACCGCTGCGTGTTCCTTATCAAAATATAACTGACTCCGGAAGGCCGCGCGTAGTCTTCTCTCTCAAATGGTGGCCTCAATTCTTCTTCAGCCACCATTCGACATCGAAGAGGCCTTCGACGACAAAGATTTGAGTTAATTTGTTAATATTTGTCAGTATAAACATGTCATCTGTCAGGAAAAATGACATAAAACAACTACTGTGCATTATATAGGTAAACTATTTATTCTTAAAAAAAAGAAGAATTCTCAATTCTTCTTTTCGAAATTTTTTTTCTTTTTTATTTATTCAACAAATTTATTTGTGTGAATCAAGGCCTCAGATAAGCTAATTCGTCCTCAACGTGTTACTCTTTCAGTCCAATCGAACAGAGGGTCTTTACCAACACTGGTTTAACAGTTAGTCGTATCAGTACCGTCCGTCTAAGAGAACAACACGAGTCTTACAGTACCGTCTATGCACCGAAAATCACGTAAGCTAATAATCAGGTGTTTAAATAGCTATTTTTCTCTAATGAGTAGGAGTCTGAAGTCATAGTTTAACCAAAGAATACATATATACCAAGAAGCGAAGGCCGGCGAAATTTCTTTGATGTTGAAAGGACAAAATTTTTTGTGACAGGTGACGGATAACTAATACAACAGCTGAGTTCGGCTTCGTTACACTTTTCACTCGTTTTACCCCGCTCTTGATCTATCTGTTCGGGAACTGAGAAAAATTCATTTAAATTCATATTATATATATGTTTAGAAAACAAGTAATATTTACAATAAAATAATACAAAATAAAGCAAATGAACAAACAATCCGCACTTTATTCAAAAATATAGCACCTTTAGATATAATTGACATTGACGTATAACTAATATAACTCGCACATGCGCGTACAAATTTCGGTCCATGCAAATACCGTAGCCTTCGCTTCTTTATCGATAGGTATTCTTTGGTTTAACGTTTAGTCCAACCAATTAATAAGTCTGACCTGAGTCGATACTATACGACCTCTGGAGTATTTTGTTATTCACTGACGCTGCTCGGAGCAAGTGGGTATAAATCAAGAATACGTTACCTGGACTAAGGTAACGACGAAAACGCGTTAAAATATGAATATTATTTTTTTTTTAAATGTTTAGTTGGACTCATAGGATACCTGAAAATATAAAGAAATGTCAAAACTTCGTGATCGGTTTTTTACCTGATAACAATACTTTCCGATTATATACAGATTGTTTTATTATTAATTGTCTATATTGACACTTTAACCCAAAAACGAAAAATCTTACTTCGATTTAAAATTTAATTCATCTAAAATACACAAAACTTCAAAACAAATCCAGGGCGGGGGTGGGGGAAGGGGTTCAAAAGTTCAGATTACAAAAATAGGTTTTTTTAATCGATTTTTATAAACAATTATTTTGGTGGGTTTGTTTATCGATTTTTTTAATCACTTTTTGTAATCGATTTTTTTAACGATTTTTTAATCGATATTTTTATCATTTTTTCACACTCTACTTGTGTAATACTACTATTTTCCCTTGTTTACTTCTTGTTTTAAAAAATTTAAGAATTCATAATCAGGATGGGGGAGGTTCAAATTACAAAAATAGATTTTCTTGAGGCTGGAGGTGCTGGGGAGGTGAAAGTTTAGATTTAGTAATTGATTAAAAAAATTGATTTTTTTAATCGATTTTTATAAACAATTGTTTTTTAAACGATTATTTTCACGATTTTTCAATCGATATTTTTATCATTTTTCCCACTCTAGTTATGTAATAATACTATTTTCTCTCGTTTACTTCTCGTTTTAAAATTTAAGAATTCATAAACCAGGATGGGGAGGGGGTCAAAACTTCAAATTACAAAAATAGATTTTCTTGAGGCTGGAGGGGGTGGGGAGGTCAAAATTTAGATTAAGTAATTGATAAAAAAAAATTGATTTTTTTAATCGATATTTATGAACAATTGTTTTATTCGGTTTTTTTATTTAATTTTTTTAAATCAACTTTTGTAATCGATTTTTTTTAACCGATTTTTAGTCGATTCTTTTATCTTCCCGCTCTAGTTATGTAATACTATTTACTCTCGTTATAAAAATTTAAGTATTCATAAATCCTGGCAAAAAGAATGTTTTGTTAAACCTGTAGTGAAAAAATTTTGTCCAGCAGGATCTTTCAGCAGGACCAACGTAACTTTGTTGGAGTTGATTTAATTGATGTGCTCGTCTTGCTTCCTTCTCCTTAGATCGAAAAACAATTTTACTTTACCGCAACATTCTAAAGCTGTTGTCCTTTGAGTTACGGAGTCGCTTGTCGTGTTCAAAATAAAGTTGGTTCATTTAAAAACCTTATAAATAATTTTCTTCAAGGAAAAGCAACATCATAATCGGAATTTTAACAACCAAACTTTTTGTTTAAATATAATGAAAAAAAAATTTATTAAAAATATTATTATGGTATATTCAATTACTAAATTATACCATTTTTTTTTTTTGTAAATTTATTTATAAAATTAGGTATCTTTATGCTGGCTTAGTCCAGGTTTCGGATTATCTCGGGCGCCGTTTATAGACCGAATGCCACTTGCTTCGGGCAGCGTACGTGAAGAAAAAAAATACTCCAAGGGTCGTTATGATATCGACAAATCACTAGCGACCAGAAGGGCGGTATTTACTTGCCCTACTGGGTTAAGTACTTAGATAATCACTGCTGGGATGTTAAAGTAAAATAAAAATAATTGCGGTTATTTATACCAAATAAAATCCGGCGTATGTAGTTTTCCGGATTTCTCTAATATCGTCTGCAGTCGGTCCTATTGGGACAGTTGACAGCTCGACATGAATTGGATTCTGAATACGGTCCTATACTACTAGTCACTTCAACTCAACCAGTTTCTGAAGGTCTCTGAACCGATACTTGGTACTCGGTTCGAACTGATGAGAACTGATTGAATCGTGGTATACGGTAAGGTTTTTGGCGTCTAAAAAGCACGTGCGCGAATGTCTCGATCTTTCAGGCTGAAGTTGCAACTGTTCGCGTTTGAACTTTTGATCGGATGAAGGTATATTTATCTAAATTTTAAGTTAATTATAATCCAGTGCCGTGCGCGATATAACATATTTTAATTATCAAAGTAATGAAAAGAATGCCGGTATAAAGTAACTTCGTTATAAATTGATATGTTTTTTTTTTGGTTAATTGAAGAATAAATGTCAAGTATTTTATTATGTCAATTTTTTTCGCGCCGACTCTGATATTTGAGAAACAATAAAACAACAGCTTTCACCTTTAAAGACAGCGCTATTCCATTTATTGACTATTCAGCTGAATTCTATGCCTTTTGTTGGTATTCTTGCGGATATATCCAAACCTTATATTATATTGACACATCACAAAGGAAGAAAAAATGCAAACTTTGATCATAGTCAGCAGCCGAAAATTTACTTTCGGGCTTTGATTAATAAACAGCGTATATTTACCCTTTGGCAGTATTGTCACGTCCTGGTGAGATTTCTGAGTTATAAGAACGTGCTAAAGAGTAGAAGTTTCATAAGGATTCTGAACGATAAAATCGCTTATTGAAAGTCAAGTTCGGGCATATTTCACGAGTCTTGGCCTTCGTTATGAAAGCTTACTCAGATCTCGACAGATTTCCCTTTGAGTGAGATGCTTTTCCACGGAAAAACTCATTACGAATGATGAATTTTTCGCTGACGGACTTGATATTGGCTCCATCAATCGAGTTTATCCTGCATTTTCCAGATAATTTTGTTTTTAATATTTCAGTATTGGTCAGTAAAGGAAATTTTATTTTATTTTTCCAATACTTACTCTTTACTATTTCAATGATTGATTTTATTACATCTTAAAAAAATAATTTCAACTATAAATATATCTAAAAATTGTAATTATACGAGAAAACAATCTAAAAAAAAATACAAAAAATTAATGAAATTTTCTTATATCAGTACAGTCAAATTCTTTAAATTTTTATATAATTACCTATTAGTTAAAATGAACAACAAAGAATATTTTAGGTAATTACTAACTCACATACTTAATAATTATCAAAGTCAAAATATTTTGAAGTAAAACTTATTTTCTCGATGTGCAATGATTTAAAACAATGTCTCATCATAATGTAATGACAAATGGGAAATGGGCCCTCGATGGCTACACTGAGAGCACTCGCAGGCGACTAGTTAAGAATTCTATATATGGACAATCTACATACAAATACGTTAATCATCAACCGGGTTTGGTTATGAATATTTCCACGTAGAACAAATCGTAAATAAGCGAAATTACAAAAAAAAATAAGGCCGAAATACTAACATAATTAAAAGAATGTTGTGCTCAGGCAGATAGCTAACGCCATCTACCAATGAGACACGGTATCACTTATAACCTGGGAAAAAGATTCCTGTAATAAGCGCCAGTACAAACTGGAACCGATAGAGGGCCCAGATCTCTAAAGGGTAATGAAACTCCTAACAAAACTTACAAGTATTTCTACTAATATAATTGACTATTGAACATTTGTAAGAATTTTTGACATGTCAAAAATAACTGATGAGTTTTTTTTCCGGATGCTGGTCATTACTTTCTCAGTGGGATCTCAGCCACTTGGGCTTTTTATGCATTCCGATTTTGTTCTACAGTACCCACTCCGTAACTCTAGTTTGCACAGGTCCTTCACCAGTTGGATGTTGTATTCTTTGGGAGTTAGCTTAGACTTTCCAAATATAGCTCGTCTTTTGAGGCCTAAAGTACCGCATTCTGACAATCTAAGTTTGATCATTTCTGTCCATTCTCCCCATTGTCTGCAATAAATTTGTCACTTGTACAGCTCCATTTTGTACAGGTGTCCTCACATTGGACTGTGTCCGTTACAATTTTAACTTGGTTCCTACCTATTTTAAGTAGTTCTTCAGTTTTCTGTTTCGACCGTTTTTTAATGAATCAATGAGGGGGGTTTATTCCAACTCCCTTTTTATTTTCGTTTGTCCCAGTCCCGTATGCACCCTCGGATAGTAGATTTATAGATTCCGAATGTGGGTTCTGGATCCAAATATGGAGTTTGGATAAATTTCAATGGAATATTATCCAGAATTCACAAAATACTTATATTTCCTTTAAATTCAATAAGATTCATTTTAATTTATATTTTAAGGCCAGTGCTGTATATTTTACCATTACACAATCTAAAAATAGATTGTTATTCTGTATTGACGTCACTATGACTGTCGTGCCAAGTGCAAAATAATTCACCCTATCGCCATCTCCTTCTAAGCGATATAATATTTCTAAGAGCGACAAGCGCAGAAATACCTGTGATCGCCGGACAGGTCGGTTTTCTTATTGGAAAGAAGAAAACCGTTACAAATCTCCTCTTACAAATCTTCTAAAACTATAAATAGAGAAACAGTCTAATAGTTTAAGAGAGTCTAAGTCTCATCATATCTAGCACCCTAAAAATTAATAATATAATACATTTTCTGAGAGTCTAAAAATGTACATAAATTGTAAATATGTTTTGTAGTAGTGAGAGCAGTTGCTCTAATAATAATAATGTAATAAAAAATGTAATATTAATAATGTTGGTTTGCTAATAAATGGGTGAGTAAATAGCTCTTACAGTTCACTTAAATAATTTGATTTATTTCGTGGTAACATACTAATTCCTTATACTCTGTATTGAGGTGGTCCTTCGAAAATTTAGGCAGCGTTAACACGCTGTCTGCCGTAGTAAATTATTCCAAACTTATATCAATTCTTAATCATATTTGTTCAGAGTTGATAAACATTTTGTGGCTAGTTCATCAGCTTTTTCGTTGTCACATTGTACTGGAACCTGCGTCAAAGTTATTTTGTTGTGGTCTGATAGGACACTGATTTCCACTCCGCACTCCCATGCCAATCTTGATATTACTTTTGGGTTCATAAGAGCCTTAGTGTTTCCTGGTTATCCGTAGATATATTGATCCATGCATTGAGCACTTTCCTCGTATTATTTTCTCTTGCGCATTGTAAGATTGCATATAATTCCACTTGAAATACGGAATTATTTATTCCCAGTAGGATGCTTAGTTGGAAATTTCTCCTGTCGCTGTAGATTCCAACACCAATTCCTTCCCTGGTCTTGGATTCTTCTATATACCAGATTTGTACTTTTATCATCTGTCCATTTTCTTCGGTCTTACATGTTCACCTTGAAGTTAATGTTGAAAAAGTACATAGGAGTTGTGTGGTCCGTTGGTTTCAGTTCAAGAATGTTACCTCCCACTATTTCTTTTACCTTGTTGTGATATGAACTATTGCTCTTGTTTTGTAGATTTGAATACCCCATTATTGCCTTCCCCATGATTGTTATATGAATCGGGGGAAGATTTAGCAGAGCTTCCATGACTGCTGATGTTATTTTCATAGCCTCGGCGGGCAAATCTTTGTACCTTTCTCACTATTAGTCGCAGCTGTTTTTCTGATTATCTTTATCCAACATTTCAAAGATGCGTAGGTGATCATGGACTTCACCACAGTGTTGCATGTCCAATACACCCTTTTGGGTGTATTTAGTGTCGCGTCCGCTTTCTTTTTTACCTTTGCCATTTGTTGGTTCCAGGTAAGTTTAAAGTCTAAAATTGCTAGATTGGAAATATTTAACACATGGAAAATACATGAGATTACGATTAAAAAGCACAGAGTCTCATGAACGCCAGGCGAAGAATTTGTTAGGTTATATTGTTGTTATATGTTATATTAGGAGTTTCGTTACTTATAACGGGACCTTAACTTCAAATGAAGTCTGAAGTTAGCCACCAATTCTCACATTTTGCAAAGAATTTCATTAGGTTATAGTGCTATTACAGAACATGAAATTTTTGTTAGATTAGGATTTATTTAATGAATTAAGAACTTTGACAGCTTCTTTGCGTATGTAATCTTCCTTGATACCAGTACCCCATAGTTTTATTAACCTGGTGAAAAATTTCACCTTATTTTTCACTCGTTTATTCCTAAAGTTTCAGGAAAACTGTGTAAGTAAATGTAGCACATTAATAATCATCTTACATATAAGATAGTTAACCAGTTCAACATAATAGTTTTTGACTCTGTATTTGCCAAAAAAAATTCCAACTGCTGCAACAAATAAAGTACTCAATAAGTACAACTAAGCTTAATATGCGTGATCGTTAATAGCATTCTTTTTCCCAATCTCCATGTTTTCCATTCTAAACGAGTGGTGTGTTTTGTTCTTGCTGTCCCAGAGAAATAAGAAACGAAGATATTTGGTATAGCCACTTTTTGCCCAAGGAGACTGTTCAGCAATTTTAGGTCCACTCAAATCACCTATGGATGTCTATGTTACTTTATATATAGTTTCACTTTTATTGAACGATATTTGAACACATTTAAAACTTCCCTTTTAGTAGAGGATCAAACTTAAAAAAATACCCCCTCATGTATAAAATATATAAATAAATACAAATCGGGGTGATTGACAGTCCATGTTTTGGCAAGGCTATTTTTAATAAAAAACTATTGGATTATTTTTTTTCCCGATTACGATCATTCTTTTCCTTGATAAAATTCGTCTCAATCGAAAAAAAATATGCATGGAAAATGTCACAGCATGGTTGACTACCTTTTCCATGCAACAATACCTGTCTACCAGGTGTAAACAGGTAAATTAAAATAGAAATTTACAATCATTCTTTTTCCAAAAAAATGAAATATGTAAATATAGATATTTTTATTGCGAATCCAATGGTATATGCTTGATTTTTCAGATCGTGACAAGACTAGTGATTGATACGATTTAAAGTTTCAATAAATTTTATTTTAATATAGGGCGTGACAGAAAACACTATGTATATTATTATAGGGAAGGATGCATGATAGCAGTTGCGCGTGAGACGCTTCCCGGAAAAATGTAAGGCGCGCATTCAGTTCTCTGTGTAATAGAGAAAGATAATTATATTCTCCCAAAAAAAGTCATTTTTCTTTGGAAAATACAATATCTCGAATTATTGACACTTGTGCAGTTTTTATGCCGTACATAACAACAGTAAATTCTTGAATCACCTCCATTTTTTCATCAATAAAAATGATGCAAACGTATTTTGGTAAATTGCATTTTTTTTAAAAAATTTAAAAGGTCTATAATATTTTACAGGGTATAACAAATTTCATAACAATATACACTTAGAAGAGACGGACAAAAAGAATAGAACACGATCGCGCGCTAATATAAATTAATATTGTTAGTTGTTAGTTGTGTTTAATATAAATATTAGAGTTAGGTTTTTACTGTAAATAAATTAGTTATAGTTATACTGAGAGTTTAAGTTCGCCGAACCCGAATACAAAATTATTATAATAAAATTATTGAATCTTTAAGTCGTGTCAATCACTAGTCTTGCCGCGATCTGAAAAGTCAACCTATACCAGTGGATTCACAATAAAAATATCAATATTTACATATTTCATTTTTTTGGAAAAAGAATGGGTAAATTACTATTTCAATTTACCTATTTACACCTGGTAAACAGATATTGTTGCGTGGAAAAAGGTAGTCAGTAATCGATAAAAAAAATTAATCCAGTAGTTTTTAATTATAAATATCCTTGCCAAAACATGACTGTCAATCACCCCGATTTGTACTTATTTATATATTTTATTATAAAAAAATATATTTCATCATGGAAAAGAATGGGAGGGGGTATTTTTTTAAATCGGATCTTAAACTGTTTGATCTGTCAATAAATAGGCACTAATTATCTGGAAAATATTCTTTTTTTAATTTATAATTTCTTGATAAAGTACAAGATTGCCTTCTTGGGAAAAAAGAGTAGTAAGCACTTTCCCTTGTACGATAAAAGGTAATTTTGATTTCTTGTTGCAGTACATTTTTGTCGTTCAATCTGAAAACCAGTTATTCATAAAAATTTTTTGACAGGTGAAGTCATTTAACTTATCGTGGTTGAAACGTTAAGGAATTGATATCATCACTGACACCTTCATTGGTATCAGAAGGGTGATCAATACTTGTCTTTATAGAGCTTTGATAACTGATGAAACGTTGAGAGACACCACGTTTATTGCAAAAATGAAATGAGGAAAAAATAGTCAGGATAAAATATGTTTCAGGAATTACACAATACACTAGTCAGAAAAGCACACCATAGTCGGACCCAAATCAAGGAATATATTTATATACAAAAATGACTTATGTTACGTTTTTTTGTGCCACCCTGGTATTTTTATTATTCCTCTGCTCGGTATATTTAATTTTAGCTCGCTTGATATCCCTTCTCAAGATCTCCCTCTCTTCTAGGTATTACTATAAAATGTCTTTTCCATGTTAACAATTTTCTCTCTTTGCCTCTTCAGTCAAAACAATTGACTTATATATCGTCTCTGTTACAAATTGAAAATTTTCATTCTTTCCCTCATTATATAGGGTTAGTTTTTATTATATTATATTATATTTTCACAAAGATCCCCTACTATCATTTTTAATTATTTCGACGCTTTAACTTTTATTTACTGTTATTTTTAATTATTTTTAATGCCGGTATATTTTTTTTCTATATTTACTCAAAAGCTCATGTCTTATCTTTTATAACAATATAAATTATCTAATATTTATTTTGGTACAAGTATTTTCAGAGCAAATTTTCTTTGGTACCACAAACTTTACTAAACAAGTATTTGGAACGAGCAAGTTTTTTTTCCTCCTTTAGGACCAACCTTCTACTAATCCTAGAAACTTGAGAAGAAACTGCAAGAACCAAGTTAACTTGGATTTTCAAAAGAAAAAAGAAAAGTCTGTGTAAGTTTTTTTTTCCTAGTGTTAAATAAAACAAATATAACGTTTAATTTTAGTTTAATTTCCTTAAACCCACAAAAAGAAAGAAAGGACGGATTTGGAAATATATCATAGTTTTTTTTGTCAATTGTTTCTAATTACATCAAAAAATCAATTAGACTGGCGTCCAAAATTCTTTTTATTTAATATTTTACTTTTTGATATATTTCAAATTCTATTCGTTGAAAGAATTGAGCTTAAACCACATTTATTACTAATTATCAACAAATTACAGTTGCGTTTCACTAACCAATTTTGATGGATGAAATAAAAATAAAAAATACAGGTCTGTAATCGTTCGAAATATACCTAATGTTTCAACCCTCGTAGAATAAAAACAAGACTAACTCGCAATTTACACTAAAATCGTGAGAAATAAGAGACCGAAATTCTTTTCGGGCGATAGAAAATTCCGGCTCATTTAACCCGAATTAGATGTCTCGCGTTAACCGAAACCATTTCCTGTTGTTTTATGCTTTTAAAAAGTGCTCAGATATTTTCTTAAATATAGCAGGCACGCCATTTTCTACGAAATTTTTCCAAATGAATCTCAATTCCGTGCCTCAAGTAGATTCCGACTATAAAGTTTGCATTATATGGACAGGAAATAATGGACTGTGAAAAATTATTATTCAGAAAAGGTATAAATTATAATAAAAATAAAACTGTTTCAGCTCATTAATTTTGTTGCTCTACTACACAGAGTGATTATTGCATTTAAATATAATAAACTATCTGTATTGGATTTTGAGATATAGACCAGGGCCAATAATTTTTTTAACAATTTTTAGTGGTACGTAGAAAATGTAGGGCAAATTATAAGTAAATTAAGAAAAATTAAGAAGACTTTGTAAAAGTTCCAGAAGGGGAGTGTTGAAATTGATTTTTTTTTAAATTTATATAAAAAATTCGACAGCAAATAAGCACTTTCTTTTGAATTCCTATCATTTCAAGTGAATTATTGACCTAATCAAATAAAATAGAGGAAAGTAATGCTTTATCAAATATATTTTCGTTTCAAATAATAATACTCGGATGAGAAAAATTACTTCTCGACCTTGGTGTATAAGGTACTATTATCAACGACTAATCTATTTGTTCATTATTAATGAATTTGCTAAATAATAACAATATCGATTATTCACTAGTGAATAATGATACGTTACGTCAATTGCTTTATATACACATCATTCTCTCCTCCATCAACAAATTTAAAGGTTGTATGTGTTCCCATTTGCTGAACACAAGGTCAAGGTCGAGGCCAAAGTCACGTCAGGGTTGTGTCAAGGCCATGTCAAGGGAATGTCAATATCATATCAAAGTCATGCCAAATTCAAGTTCATGTTAAGGGCATTTTAAAGTCATGTTAATAAAGTCACGTCAAGGTCATGTTAAGGACGTATCAAGGTCTTGCCAACAAATTTACGTCAAGGTCAAGGTCAATGTCAATTTACTAATAAAGGAGTAGAAAAATTATTTTATTAAAATAACTTAAAAAATAGAGAGAGATAAAAATGAGATGTACGAGAAGCCTATTTACTGTGTGAATGCAAACATTATTAATTAAGGCGGCGTTAGCAAATGGATAAGCATAGGGAAATTTTTTGAACATATATAAATAGGCAATAAATATATGCGGATTTGCTTTTATGTTTTAATGGTATTAAATTGGTACCTTAATATATTGAATAGTAAAAAAAAATTAAGAAAATGGAAAAAACAAAGAAACTGTAAAACTGTAACATAAAAAAAGGCATCAAAAATCACTATAAAAACTAGTTCAGGAACTAAATTATATTCCCATTAGAGATGGTACACAACAGATATTTCATTTTTTGCTTTCATTTACAAGTCTTAAATGTTCAAAAATGTATAATGTGAACCATAGAACATCATCAAAAATATATCAGATACCTGTTATTCTGTCAATTTTACAGTTCACGTATTTTTGTATAGATGGCACCATCTGGAAAATAATTATTTTGGGATATATAATTCATCTATGTAACGCAATGTTGCCGTCATAATTTTAAATATTAGAATAAAGGAAATTCAATATTTTAATGGAAAATTTATATCTTTGTTCCAATATTTTTAAAATGCTGCTAAAATTACTATTTAAGTATAATACCTAATGAAAATTAAGTTTCTTTTAGAATAAAAATTATGGTGACTAGATTTCAAATTACAAATAAGAAACAAAAAAGAAAAACAAAACAAAAAATAATAAAAATGAGAAAAAAAAACGAGAAAAAATTAGAACAGAAAAAATTTGGAAAAAAGCAGAAAAAATCGGAAAATAAAATTAAAACGAAAAATTTTGGAAAAAATTGAGAAATTAGAAAACATAGGGAAAAAAATGAAAAATAAAATTGTAAAATACGGAAAAAATAAAGAAATCAAAAAACCGAAAAATAAACTATAAAAGACGCTATAAAAATCGCTAAAACAAAAACAAAAATAGCCTTAAAAAAACGCAAGATATCGAAAAATATCATAAAAAATCGCAAGAAAATCATAAAAAAATACAAAAAAATTGCAATATAACACAAACAATCAATGAAAAAAAAAAGTAAAACAAAAAAAAAGAATAGAAAAACAGAACAATGAGAAAAAAAATGAGGAAAAATCGAAAAAAATTAGAAAAATGAGAACAAAAGCGAGAAAAATCGAAAATAATCGCAAAAATCATAGAACAACCAAAAAATCGGAAACAACTGTAACAATAAAAAAATGCAAAATTGAGAAATAAATTGCAAAAAATCGCAAAGAAATCCCAAAATGGTTGCAAATAATTGCATAAAATCAGAAGAAGAAAAAATGAGAAAGAATTAAACAAAAAAAAAAGAATAGAAAAACAGAACACTGAGAAAAAATGAGGAAAGATAGAAAAAATTGAAAGAAAAAAAAACACAAAAAAAACATAAAATTATAAAAATGAAACAAAAAAAAACAAAGAATTGAAATAAACGAAAATAATCAGAAAAAAGCCGTAAAAATAAAAAAAAAACAAAAAACTTCGAAAAAAAATGAAAGAGAAATTATAACATATTGGGAAAATATAAATATAAAATTTAAAAAAACGCAAGAAATCGAAAAATATCACAAAAAAATCGTAAAACAATCGCAAACAAAACGCAACAAAATCACAAATCAAAGGAATAAGAAAAAATGAGAAAAAATTAGAAAACGAAAAAATAGAAACAGGCAAAAATGAGGAAAAATTAGAAAAAAATCGAGAAAAAAACAAAAAAAACCAAAAAAACAGAAAAATCGAAAACATCGCAAAAACCAACGAGCAACCAAAAAAACCGGAAATAACTGTTACTACAAAAAAATGAAAAAAATCGAAATAATTGAAATAAATTGCAAAAAATCGTAAAGTAATCCTAAAAAAGCCGCAAATTATTTCAAAAAATCAAAAGAATAAGAATAAATGAAAAAACAAAAGAAAAACAGAACGATGATGATAAATTAGAAAAAATCGAAAAAATCACAAAAAAAAAGTAGAAAAAACCGAATAAAACCGAAAAAAAACCACAAAAAACGGAAAAAAAAAATTAGAAAATGGAAAAAACTAGAAAAAATAAAAATACCTCTCTATAAAATAATAAGTAGCATTAAAACAGTATTAATTTTAACACTCAGTAGAGGCTAAAGTAGAAATTTAAACTTGACATTTTTTTTTACTTTTAGTAACACAAACAACATATAAAACTTTCACCGAGAGCCAATTTCTTAACATTGTGTGCGGGGTTTTTTGTTTTGTCATCGATCAAAGTTGAGTATAAATCTATTTACCCACTCGGTATACGACCACAATAACAAGAATAAAATAAATTTTTTGAAAAAAAAAAAATTAAAAATGCGTTTATTGTAAGCGAATTAAAATTGTCCAACGATGCCACTTGTTGAATAAATAATTATTAACTATAATAACGATTTGATTGGATAGATAAAATCTATTTCATGAAATAATTTGAATTTTTGTTTAATCAGTGGTGCAACGTAGAGATAAACCCTCGTATTCCTATTAATTATGATAGATCCCACTGCATGCTAGTGCAGTTGAACAAAAAAAATCCGGAATCCCGGATTAAATTCAGTTGATATCGATTAATGGATTTGGTGGATAATAGAAATACCTATCTTTCTCGAGCATCGCTTAAATCTACGTGTTTCGGTTTGATGTCATTTCAGATATTCGTTCCCCTACATTTAATCTTTATAAACAAAAAATACTGATTTCCTATTTCCCAATCTAACTACAAAACGAAAAATATTTGGATGTCCATGCAATATTATTGAAATACCCTGTATATTTGACCAGAAATCTTTTTCTGTTACATTTATGAAACAAATTTGTTCAACGTATTACATTTAAATCCATGTTACACATTGTTTTCTATTTATAAAATGTGGGAAAGGGATTTTTCCAAGACGGGAAAAACGCAATCGTAAAAAAGCTAAATGGCACTGTCGCGACTTTTGGATTTTTCTTTGTAAAACAAAAGCTGACACCGTTACAAAGGAAAGCCCTTTCAGTAATTCCGATGTGAAGTCTCGACTGCTTGGCAATTAGCGATAAAAGTAGAGTACTTTTTGGATATTCGACAGATCCAAATAAAACAAATGGCGTGTAAAGCGAAAAGCTCTTTATTTCCTCGAGAGTGTTAGACGTCTAACGGGAAATCCATCATAAAAGATTCAAGTTAATGATCGTTCATTTGCTCGCCTTAATGATAAAAGTTTACATAAAATACTAACCAGAATGTACAATTATAAATACTTTGTTTTGTTGACTTTGAAACGAATTATTATTCGCATGAGAGTAATATATTAAAAAACAGTGGATTGCCTTCCCTTGTACCATTTTAAAAAATTGAAATCTTATCAACAATTGCTTCTTAATAGTGCAGCGGATCTGTTGATTAGTCATTTTATTGAACGAAGTAACAAAAAAAGAAAACGTTTAAACTAGGCAAGATAGTTGGTACCCAAAAAAAACCATCTAGGTACCTCGGCCACTTTTTTAAAGGCAATTAAACAAGTTTTCTTAGTTGGCGCCATTTTGAATCACTACTCGCACGGCAAAAAGTAGGAGATCATCTAAGTTCACTCGCTCCAGTCAACTCATATAATTTTGTCATCCTAGTCTTTTAAAAAATTAAAATCTTATCAACAATTGCTTCTCAAGAATGTCCGCTACTTAATATTGCAGCGGATCTGTTGATTAGTCATTTTAAAGAACAAAATAACAAGAAAACGTTTAAACTAGGGAAGATGGTTGGTACCCAAAAAAAACTATCTAGGTACCTGGGCCACGGTTTTAAAGGAAGTTGCGGTTGTACTTTTTTTACATGCACAAGTTTTCTTAGTTGGCGCCATTTTGAATCACTAGTCGCAAGGCAAAAAGTATAAGATCATCTAAGTTGACTGGCTCCAGTCAACTCATACAATTTTGTCACCCTAGTGTTTAAAAAAATTAAAATCTTATCAACAATTGCTTCTCAAGAATATCCACTACTTAATATTGTAGCGGATCTGTTGATTATTTATTTTAATGAAGAAAATAACAAGAAAAGGAAACGTTTAAACTAGGGAAGATAGTTGGTACCCCCAAAAAAAAACTATCTAGGTACCTCGGCCACTTTTTTTAAAGGAAGTTACAGTTGCACTTTTTTTACTTGCACAAGTTTTCTTAATTGGCGCCATTTTGAATCACTACTCACACGGCAAAAAGTAGGTTCATTCGCTCCAGTCAACTCATACAATTTTGTTGTACTAGTTTTTTAAAAAATTAAAATCTTATCAACAATTGCTTCTTAAGAATATCCACTACTTAATATTGTAGCGGATCTGTTGATTATTAATTTTAATGAAGAAAATAACAAGAAAAGAAAACGTTTAAACTGGGTAAGAGAGTTGATAGCAAAAAAAACTAGCTAGATACCTCGGCCACCTTTTTAAAATTGCAGTTGCACTTTTTTTCTTGCACAAGTTTTCTTAGTTGGCACCATTTTGAATCACTACTCGCACGGCAAAAAGTAGGAGATCATCTGAGTTCACTCGCTCCAGTCAACTCATACAATTTTGTTGTCCTAGTCTTTTTAAAAATTGAAATCTTATTAACAGTTGCTTCTCAAGAAATGTTCACTACTTACTATTGGCGGATCTGGTGATTAGTCATTTTAATGAAGAAAATAACAAGAAAAGAAAACGTTTAAACTTGGTAAGAGAGTTGATAGCAAAAAAACTATCTACCTCGGCCACTTATTTAAAAAAAGTTGCAGTTGCACTTTTTTTACTTGCACAAGTTTTCTTAATTGGCGCCATTTTGAATCACTACTCGCACGGCAAAAAGTAGGAGATCACTTGATCCATGCAATTAACTGTCTTCACATGTCTTCATGTGTTGACAAGGTTCGCGAGTGCTGCGCGCACACACCAACCAGTTCACTTACCGCAAGCGCCAACTGTGATGCCAGTTACAATTTAAACAATATAAAGGTTGAGACGTGAGTTATACGTAACGTGATATAGCAAGGTAACACCGACAGGTTGAATGCTGGCTGTTGACCAGGTCAGAAAATGTTTATCGTTCAATTTGCATATAAAGATCATTCATGATTCGTTATTCATTATCGATCCTTGATTGAATTGATTGAAATTTTTTTTTCACATGTCAGTTATAAGGTACTTGAAGAGGTAGGGTAATATGGGGTAAGCTGGACCCTCAGGTTAAGTGGGCCACCAAGATATTTCTATGTTCGAGACTGATTTCCAGCATTTCTAACGCCATTCAGTAATCTACGAAGTGCGCCGAAATTGCTGTGTAGAAACCAACGTGTAAACTTTGTACAACAACTAAATCAACCGTCACATTAAAAATGAGAGAAGTGGGAAACTAAAGAACAAAGGGAAAATAGTAGAAGTGGAGACGCTGAAGGAGTCCTTTTAATTGTTGGACAATATCGTTTGCAAATGTGAGATGAGCAGTTAATGTAAATTTTTGAAGGTAAAATTCGTTATGGGTAGGTAAGTACACCTGTTACTTATATATTTGTTTACATTGTTTTTTGTCAAAATTGTAGGATAAAAACGAAGCATGACAAATAGTAAATATGATGACGGTGTTTTTAACTAGGGTAGCTGAAAGTAAGGTAACTTGGACATCACACTGACTTTTTCAATTTTTTTAAGGTGTAATGTTGGTTTCAGCACGAATTCGTAATAGAACAACTGAAAATCGGTCATTTTCTGAAGAATCTCTAAAACTAGTGTTAGATAATAACATGCAGCTATAAAAGCACTGAAATCACACCAATACAATTCCAATGCAAACAACAATGTGCCTATTGTTTATTTATGAAATGTTCGAGTTGCAAATGGATAAAGCCCACCCTCTATTTCCCTAAAACAAAAAAACAACATGCCAGCTCGTAAAGTTGCAAAAAAATTTGGCTTAAAACGAATAACTCTTTCACAAAAAAGAACATCTGAAAGGGAATTTTTATAGCTGTGGAGGAGGCAGTAGATAGTCTACATGGGTTCTGACCTAGGTACAGGGAATTCAACGTGTTAGAAAGAGAACGTCTGTATCTCAGCGAGTCAGAGAGAGGGAGAGAGAGAGTGTGTGCACGCTATGACGTCACCAGTCAGCTTTACAGTTTCCTTTAAGACAATTTTAGCAAGTTCGGCTACTATCCGATAGAGGGCGCTACTACTCAGCTTTACTCAGCATGATGTTCACGTCAATACCTTTGTCCAACTACAATATAATTCGATGTAATGTAAAAGTTTGTATACACCATAAATTTGTTATGCGGAAACGAGCAAAAACCATAGTACGGATTAAAAAATCGATATTTATTGAAATTTTGCAAAAAACAGTATTTGCGAAAGTTTTAGGAAATTTTATGCTCTATAATTTTTATAATAATTACTTTTAATCTAGGTGGCGCTGGAAAGAAGATATTGAAAAACTGATTTTTTTTAGCATTTTTCCAATATTGCCATTATAATGAAGTACGTAACCGACTTTAAAATTGGTGATTATTTCATGATGAAGGTATTTGAAAAAAAAATATGCTGCAGAGGTATTAAAAACAGACCTAGAGTAATTCTTCAATCGAGATCACTCTGAGTAATAATAAGCTCCGCAAATGAGCGACCAGCGCTACTGTCCCCCATATCCTTAAAAATTTCTGACCGCAGAGCACAACCGGTATATGTCCAAAAATGTCATCAGAATTAAAATAATTTAATTTTATGAAGATTAAAAGCAATTTTTATTGTGGTGTACAGGGTGTCCTAAATTGGTGTGTTTTGCAGGGTATCTCGTAAACCAGAAGAGATAGAAAAAAAAACAGTTAAGATGTTATGTCTTTATTAAAGTAACGATAGCCTAATTAAATCTTTAGTAACTGTCGAAAACTGCAAGGTTCTATAATTTCTTAATTAAGAAAAATATAAAATAATTTTATAAAAACTTTTGATAGTTATAATATTGAAGAGTTCAGTGGAGCACAAAAATTTTTTTTAGGGGTCTCACTAAGGAAATATAATGCAAACTTATATTTTTTTAATTCTCATTCGCCTGATATGACATATTAGATATTTATTTTCAGTGGTTGGAGCTACAGTGCAAATAATCCATTTATCGATGTTATCAGGTAAAAGATCCTTAAAAAATTGAACACTCAGTAATGAAATTTAACATTTTATTATTATAACAGTAAAAATAAAAGCCAATGCACATTCTCAATTTTGTAAGATCAGCAAGAAAAAGGTGCCAATTATTATTACAACAAAATGGAGGGCATTTTTAACATTTAATGTAATTTTCAAATTCTACTAAAGGGTAGGGGTAGATTATAGTTATTACAAGGTTTATTGTTATTTCATAGGTTTATTGTTATAATTTTTTTAATGTTTTTTTTATTAATTATAATTTTGATAAAAAACATTTTCACACATAGGTATCCTTATAATGAAATGTTAAATTTCGTTACTGAGTGTTCAATTTTTTAAGGGTCTTTCACCTGATAACATAGATAAATGGAGGGCACTGTAGCTCCAACCACTGAGAATAAATATCTAATATGTCATATCAGGCGAATGAGAATTAAAAAAATATAAGTATGCATTATATTTCCTTAGTGAGACCCCCTAACAAAAATTCTTGTGCGCCAGTGAACTCTTTAATAATATATCTATCAAAAGTTTTATAAAGTTATTTTATATTTTTCTTAATTAAGAAGTTATAGAACCTTGCAGTGTTCGATAGTTTTCAATAATCGCCCTGTATCTTCCAAATACATGGAGCTACTAAAGATTTAATTAGGCTATCGTTACTTTAATAAAAAAATAAGTCATAACATCTGCTTTTTTTCGATCTCTTCTAGTTAACGAGATGCCCTGCAAAACACACCAATTTGGAACACCCTGTACATAAACATGGAATAACTTTGCTTTTTAAAGCCAATGTCAGCATAGAAGAAAAAGAGAATCTACCTGGGTAGATTTTAACAATAAAATTCTAAGAAATCTTGTACTTTGTCAAATCCTCGTAAAACGACTACCGGAAAGATGGGGAACGTTCCAGATATATTTCAAAATGTAACTATAATTGTACGCGTAATTGGGAATGAATGTCTTTGGGTTTTCAACCCCGCTCAAGTTTGAAGAGTTCCCGTTTAATCAGGCCGCTTCCAGGAATTTGTGTAATTCATTTTCAAAGTAACAGTAAAACAGTGCTGGCGGATATTTCTCTTTTATCCTTTGCTTTTATTATTCCTAATAGTGAGAAAATTGGAAACGGAAGCACAATAAAGCTAAATTGTTTTATTATTAAGGTGAAAATATATTATTCAACAACTTTAGATTTTTCTAACAATCGAAATCTGAATTTGAATTTACCATGATCAATTTTTGTTACCGGTGGTATCAACAATATTAAATAGATGGCGCCCTTTAATTCAGAATTCAACATAAGCATCATAAAAAATATCCATTTATAAAAAAATTATTTACTTACGTCTTTTCTGGATCATACTGTGGGTTTTCAACGGGATCTCTGACTCGTAAATTTTTTCTGATGTCACTGGTGTTGTTTACTGATCTGCTCTGTGAAAGGGCTCCAGGTAATAACATTGCAATTTCTGAAATAAAAAAATACCTCATTAGTACCACAATTGTTTAAATATTCTTTGTATATATGTTAAGAAATATTTAAATAAGACAATTAAAAGTGTTTCACTTCATGTTTCCTTCACCATATTTAAGTGTCTCAAACTTTCTCCGTTTGGTCTACACTTGCCCTCAAATTCCTTCCCGTAACCCTTAACCAAAAATGTTCTTTTTCTACTGTTGTTCATGTGTGATGTGGGATAGTAAGGTAGCCATGTAGAGTATCTCAATGTTGGGAAGATAAGCAGTAGATACTTTCAACAACAAATTTGTTTACTGGTATCTATAATAAATCGATAACTCATCGATAATGAATCAATAATCGAGAATGAATAACGAATCAAGAATGACCCCTCTCAAAGAGATAACAACCTATATATGCAAATCCAACAATAAACATCTCCTGACTTAGTCAACGGCCGACATTACCTTGCTATATCACATTATGTATTCACGTCTCAACCTTTATATTATTTAAATTATAACTAGTTTCATGAACTACGATATATTATTATTTAAGGTTATTCTGTGTGGCCCAAAAGGCATCGCATATGTACCTTCCCAAATGATATGAAAAATTGAGAAAGTGGCGCAGGTTTTTCATCATTTTTATTAAACATACAAGGGACATCTACAGGGTGGCGAAAATTTCATTGCAATGTATTGTAATCTCGGAAACCATAAGAGATACGACGTCGGTTAAATGGAACAAAAGTTTCTCAATTTGAAAACTAATCGACTGGTACTTTGCATCCACAGATGTCAGGGACGGTTTTCATAATAATTGATAAAAACCAAAATTGCACATTTTCTGTTTAATGTTCCAGTGCTTTTATTTTGAACAATAGAAAAATAGTGTATAAAACTTTTTTGTTTGAAAACGTGTTACCCACAGTCTAATAATATTGAATTTTGAATCTGACGTTTAGTTTCCGCCCAGTCACCCTCAACTTTTTTTCTCAAATACGGACCTGCACTTTTTATGTGATTTTTGTATAGCATTTTATTTCCTGAATTCATCCATGTATTACACCTAGTTCATTTTTGATTATTTGAATGAATTTTTAACTATTTAGTATAAAAGCTTTTAAATACGGTCCTGTACATTATCTGCAGTTAATAATACAAAAGAATGGAAAGGAAACAAATTATTTTATTTCATAATTCACATTAACTGTTCAAAATGAGATATGCATAACTCATTTCTATTGGTCATTTGGGCTGTTGCTGATTTCTAACTCTTCGACGTAACCCATCAACATTTTGAGGAACTCCTGTATCTTAAATTGGTCCCACAAGTAAAAATCCATCGGATTAAAGTCTCGAGTTCTTGGTGGCCAATGTTCAAGATGGGGATTTTTTCTTGCATAGAAATATTTGTTTTTACTGCTAAATAGTCAATAATTCGTAAATGTGGTCTCATATGTCCACAAAAATTATTTTATTTATCTACTCTTAGTAACAGTAACAAAATCTCGATAGTTGTTGTTTGCTTTTAGGATGTACTTTTTGAACTCTTTGAAATTTGTAATATATGGATGAATTCAGGAGACGAAATGCTATTAAAAAATCACATAAAAAGTACAGATCCGTATTTGAAAAAAAAAAGTTGAGAGTGGCTGGGCGGAAACTTAACGTCAGATTCGAAATCTAATATTATCAGATGGTGGGTAACACGTTTTCAAACAAAAAAGTTTTTTACACTTTTTTTTCTATTGTTCAAAATAAAAGCACTGGACCATTAAACAGAAAATGTGAAATTTTGGTTTTTATCAATTATTATGAAAACCGTCCCTGACATCTGTGGATGCAAAGCACCAGTCGATTAGGGTTCAAATTAAAAAACTTTTGTTCCATTTAACCGACTTCGCATCTCTTACGGTTTCCGAGATTACAATACATTGCAATGAAATTTTCGCCACCCTGTATACAACAAAGTTGTAGAGGGTTCAATTACCAACAGATTTTGTATAAACAAGTTTTTCATACGACGGCCTTGAACGCGATTAACATGATAGCCCGGAAGTTGACACCCCACTTGCCGGAACCCTTTGATATTTTCGGAGTTCTGGACTCGTCTCAAAGAGTTCTAGAGTTCTCGTGGCGGTGCAGATAGAGTGCTGCAATTTTTTTGCGAAATTTTAAAAAAACAAATTTTGGGGTGCTAACTTCATGCCGCACCTCTTTTGTGAAAAAAAAGAGTTCTGGGTGAATAGATATCTCAGAAATTAAGAGTTAAGTTAGCGACAAAAATCGGAACTTTGTAGCACCACTTGAAAATATCTATTTGCATAATTTTCAGTATTTTTTTGAGTCAGAACTCAAGGGTGCTGTATTTAAAACCAGCCCTAAGTGACCAAAACTGCCCAGTAAATAAAAAATTGAATATTCTGACGAAAAAATAGCGACAAAAATCGGAACTTTGTAGCACCCCTTGAAAATATCCATTTGCATAATTTTCAGTATTTTTTTGAGTCAGAACTCAAGGGTGCTGTATTTAAAACCAGCCCTAAGTGACCAAAACTGTCCAGTAAATAAAAAATTGAATATTCTGGCGAAAAATTAGCGACAAAAATCGGAACTTAGAAGAACCCCTTCAAGATATCCATTTTCATAATTTTCAGTATATTTTTGAGTCAGATCTAAGTGGTGCTGTATTTAAAACCAGCCCCAAGTGACCAAAACTGGCCAGTAAATAAAAAAATGAATATTCTGGCGAAAAATTAGCGACAAAAATCGGAACTTTGTAGCACCCCTTGAAAATATCCATTTTCATAATTTTCAGTATTTTTTTGAGTCAGATCTGAGAGGTGCTGTATTTTAAATCCGCCCTAAGTGCCCAAAATAAATAAAAAATTGAATATTCTTGCGAAAATTTGCGACAAAAATCGGACCTTTGTAGCACCCCTTGAAAATATCCATTTTCATAATTTTCAGTATTTTTTTGAGTCAGATCTGAGGGGTGCTGTATTTTAAATCAGCCCTAAGTGACCAAAACTGGCCAGTAAATAAAAATTGAATATTCTTGCGAAAAATTAACTACAAAAATCGGAACTTTGTAGCACCCCCTGAAGATATCCATTTTCATAATTTTCAGTATTTTTTCGAGTCAGAACTCATTGATGCTGTATTTAAAACCAGCCCCAAGTGACTAAAACCACCCAGTAAATAAAAAAGGGTGCGGCATGAAGTTAGCACCCCAAAAATTAGTTTTTTTTGTAATTTCCGAAAATTCAAAGAACTCTTTGGAAAACCTACCGCGAATTCTAGAACTCTTAATTTTTGAGATATCTATTCACCCAGAACTCTTTTTTCTCACAAAAGGGGTGCAGCATGAAGATAGCACCCCAAAATTTGTTTTTTAAAAATTCCGCAAAAAAATTACAGCACTCTATCTGCACGGCCTCGAGAACTCTAGAACTCTTCGAGATGAGTCCAGAACTCCGAAAATATCAAAGGGTTCCGGCAAGTAGGGTGCCAACTTCCGGGCGGTATTAACATGGAGGCGCAGCGGAAGAACTCATTTCCACACCACCGCAGAGATAGAGCTTTTGGCGCTTTTTCTACGTAGTTTCTCCGGTAAATTTTTTTTGTAGAAGAAATCTAAAATGATTGGGCTATAATGTCGAAGTAGCCATCTTTTTTTGTTGTAATGTATATTTTAAACTCTGAACCAGAGTGTTTTTTTATATTCCAATTTTATTAAACTTAGTGAGAGAAAAAAACATCAAACAAACATAACTTCCATTTAGTATAAAATAAAATACGAAAAGTGATCGCAAAGTATAAAATTATGGTTTGGAAGTGAACAATTTTAAAATGAAAGGAATATCCGCGGAACATAATTTTTCATTTGGAGCGTTTTATAATATAAAAACACTCTTGAGGATAAATTTTTATGTAAGTGCTCGCATATGATCCGAGAATAGAATGTTATTCTAGAATAATCCTTTTTGCCTCTTTCTGCATGATATCAAATTTCAAAATGCATTTATACCCCTCGCGTTAATCATCTTAGCCGTCAACTGAACTGCATGAGAGATATCAGGTTTCTTGTCGTTAAAAAAAAAAATAAATGAAGTTCACGTATACGAGTTGTGTCGGTTTATTCACAATATTTTTTTTAATTAAAAAATTGTTTCAACTCGAATATGTCATTGAACTCAAAATTATGATCTAGATACGCCACTGACAAATTTTATTAATATATAGTTATCAAAATTTTAAACTCTACAAACTCATTTTCTCTGACAAAAATAAATTCTTTTTCAGATAAAAGTGGTTTTATTTCTCAAATAATAAAAATTTAAATTATTCATGACACAAGCATGAGAATATAGGGTGGAAAATTTTAATTAAAATGTATAGCGATCACGTGAACTGTAACAGATACATGTTCGGTTGAATAGGAAAAAAAGTTGAATATTTAAAAGTCCTAACTTCGTGATGGTTTCAAATTTAAAATATTAAAACCTTATTCCATTTTATTAAAAAAATATATCATAAAGATATTGTAGTTTAAAAAAATGAATACATATTTATAAAATAATAAAAATATATATATATATTTCATCTACAAATTTGAATATTCTATTCAGGACATTGTTGATTAAAATCATGTAACATAAAACTAAAATGTGATACCTTATAATACATTATTACAAGCTTTTAGCATTTCCTGTTTAATGCACTTTAGTCGAACATAAATAATGTGACACTTAAATGGGTGCGATGACACGTTGTAAAATTCATAGTAGAAACGTTAAGAAGTGCTTCTCAACATTGTATAATAATTAAATTACATAATATATACAAATAAAACCTACATTCCTTCTTGTAGAATAAATATTATTTCAGTCCGGACCGGAAGTATTAAAATCATAAAAAAAACAAAAAAAAATAAAAAAAAATTTTTTGTTTAAAATGACTTTTCTCGACCCTGTTGTTTTTGGGCATTCTAACTGTAAGGGGTGGAAACTGGAGGGGGTTGAAATTTCAAAAAATTCATATCTCCGCCATTTTGAAAAATATCATAAGAGTTTCTTCTTGTCCTAATTATTATAAAATTAATTCGCTTAAAACTTTTTTCCCCAACTTTTGAAAATATTGTAACAGGTCTTTACACTTTTTTCAAATCCTAATTATAATTATAAAATTAATTTGTATAAAACTTTTTTTATCCGACCTACGGAGATGAAACTGCAGGGGATTGAAATGTCAAAAAAAATTATATTTCCGCCATTTTTAAAAATATCGACACAGGTCATTAGATTTTTTTTCATGTTCTTATTTTTATAAAATTAATTTGCTGATTTATACGATTTTTTACGATTTTTACGGTTTTTACAGTTTTTTACGGATTTTTACGATTTCTTACGGCTTTTTAAGATCTTTTACTGTTTTTAATAATTTTTTACGATTTTGTACGATTTCTTAAGATTTTTTAAGATTTTTTACGGTTTTTAATAATTTTTTAGTAATCTTTTACGATTTTTTATGATTTTTTAAGATTCATTACAATTTTTTACGATTTTTCTACGAAATTTTACGATTTTTTACGATTTTTTCTATTTTTTACCATTATTTTACGACTTTTTACGATTTTTTACGATTTCTTCCTATTTTTTACGGCTTTTTAAGATTTTTTAAGGTTTTTAATAATTTTTTACGATTTCTTACGATTATTTACGGCTTTTTAAGATTTTTTACGGTTTTTAATAATTTTTTTATACTTTTTTACGATTTTTACGATTTTTTACGGTTTTTACGATTTTTTACGATTTTTTACTTTTTTTTAAGATTTTTTATGATTTTTCTACGAAATTTTACTATTTTTTACGGGTTTTTAAGATTTTTTACGGTTTTTAATAGTTTTTTAATACTTTTTTACGATTTTTTACGATTTTTTACGGTTTTTTATGATTTTTTTCGATTTTTCATGATTTTTCACGATTTTTTCGTAAAAATCGTAAAAAGCAGGCAAAAAGTCATAAAATTTCGTAAATTATTTTAAAAATTGAGAAAGAGAAAAAAAATTGAAACAATCGTGAAAAATCGTAAAAAATTATAAAAAAACGCGAAAAAACCAGGCAAAAAGAGGTAAAAAGTGAAATAGGTAAAAATGAGAATAATAGGAATAAGTACAGCGAATAGGGAAACACAGGAAAAATAGAAAAATATGAAGAAAAAAATAGGGAAAATGAGGAAAATAGTTAAAAATAGATAAATAAATGAGAAAAATGGGTCAAAATGGGGAAAAATAAACTTAGCAAAAATTAATAAAAAACAGGAAAAATAGAACGAGATAGAAAAAATAGCAAAAATAGAGAAGATAGTAAAACATATGGAAAAATAGTGAGAGATTTTAAAAAAATTGAGAAAATGGGAAACAAAATAGAAGAAAAAGGGGGAAAATAAGAAAATTATTGAATAAATATGGGAAAATAGTGAAAAATAGAAAAATATAGGTAGGGAAAAATAAGGAAAAAATGAATAAAATATAATAGGCATAAATGAGGAAAATAGAAAATGAAAACATGAAAAATATGAAGAATTAGAAAAAATAGGGAAAAATATGGAAATTAGGGAAAAAACGCGAAAATAGGGAAAGTTAAGTACAAATAGAATAAAATAATGGAAAAACAGGAAAAAATAGATAGAAATAGAAAAAATGGTAAAATGGGGAACAATAGCAAAAAATAGAGATATTAGGGGGGAAATACGGAAAGAGTGAAAAATAGAAAAAACCATCAAAAATACGAAAAAATTGGGACAAATTAGAAAAAGATGGATAAAATGGGAAATTAGAAATAAATATAGAAAAATCAGGAAAAACAGGGAAATATATGGGAAAATAATGAAAAATCAGAGTTTTCGAAGAAAAAAAACTCTTATAAGATGGTTTTGTCCGTCCGTCCGTCGGTCTGTTAGCCTGATTTAACTCGAGAACGGTGAGAGATAGAGACAAATGGACAACGGTAATCGATTCAGCATCGTTAAAAACCCCAAAAATGATATTAATCTATCACCTATTTTTACTTTCCCGCTACTTATACCAAATATACTGTAGTATATAAGGTATATTCCTATATATATAAATTTATTTTTGTATTTTTAAATTTTAGAAAACTCGAAATTACGGTAAAAATATTGTCGGTTTTCACTTGTTTTAATACAAATTACAGATATATTCGGCTGTTAGTATTATTATGATAAGTCAAAATTTCACTCAATGAGATGAGTATATAAAACGTAAAAATTTTTATTTAGCTACTAGCAATTTAATATTTCCTAATTTAAATGTAAATATATTCCCGGTTTCGTTCACTCAATCTTAATTTGCAAATCCCACAACCAAAATTGAAATTTAGCCTAAGCGCCTATAAAGTAAATTCAAAAAAAAATATAAAAACTTTTTAGTCGCTGCGTAACGACCGAACTAGGTACAAAAATAACGCTCCCTATCTATGTTTATTAAACTGAAATTGGGTAGTTTTGAAGTGGATAAAAGGTCCTGATATCCCCGAAGTCTCCTGAAATATTCCATTTCTACGCAAATGCACTTGAAAGTTTGTTCGAAAGTTAAAGGAAATTCGTTGTTTTGACTAATACCCTCTCTTCGCTTCGTATTTATTGGGAAAATGTACGCTAAAGTATCAAGAATCATTGTCGTACAAGTAATAATTTTAAATAAAATATGTAGTAGGTATGTTAGAAATTTTTTAATTGACGATTTTTAATTTTTAATCTCAATTTTTTACGAAAATACCAACTTAAGAAATATCATGTAAATTTATCTAGAAATAATTCAACACATTTCATAATTACTTCGAGCCACCCACAACAAGATTAAGTGAAAAAATTTTCATGTCCGTCTGGATGGATGTATGTGGGAGACGATAACTCAAGAACCAGTCGTCAAAATTCAAAAATTCTTTTGCCAATCCTGTAAAGGGGTGGAAACTGGAGGGGGTTGAAATTTCAGAAGTCATATCTCCGCCATTTTTATAAATATTAAAACAGGTCATGAAACTTTTTTCATGTCCTAATCATTATAAAATTACATTTCACCTTCATGTGTGAAACTGGAGGGGGCTGAAATTTCAAAAAAATGTATATCCGCCATTTTTGAAAATATTGTAATAGGTCTTTACACTTTTTTCATATCCAAATAATTAATTTCTATAAAACTTTTTTTTATCCGACCTACAGGGGTGAAACTGGAGGGGGTCGAAATATCAAAAAAATTATATCTCCTCCATTTTAAAAAATAACGAAACGGGTCGTTGGACTTTTTTCATGTTCTAATTTTTATAATATTAATTCGCTAATTTTTACGATTTTTACGGATTTTTAGAAAAATTGAGAAAAATTGGGAATAAAGGAAAAATCGTAAAAAATCGTAAAAAATCGTAAAAAATCGTAAAAAATCGTAAAAAATCGTAAAAAATTGTAAAAAATCGTAAAAAATCGTAAAAAATCGTAAAAAATCGTAAAAAATCGTAAAAAATCGTAAAAAATCGTAAAAAATCGTCAAAAACCGTAAAAAATCGTAAAAAAAATCGTTAAAAATCGTAAAAAAAATCGTTAAAAACCGTAAAAAATCGTGAAAGATCCTAATAATTCGTAAAAATCCGTTAAAAAAGGGAGAAAAACGTAAACAATTGGTAAAAAGACGTAAAGGTTCGTAAATAATGCTAAATAATAGTAAAACATCACACAAAAATCATAAAAAACCGTAACAAGTCGTAAACACCTGTAAAAAAATCGTAAAAAAAAACGTAAAGAATCCTAAAAAATCGTAAAAATCCGTTAAAAATCGGAGAAAAACGTAAAAAACTGGTAAAAAGGCGTAAATAATGCTAAATAATGGTAAAACATCATAAAAAATCGTAAAAAACATAAAAAACCGTAACAAGTCGTAAACACCTATAAAAAATCGTAAACAAAACGTAAATAATCCTAAAAAAACCTAAAAATCGTAAACATTTGTATAAAATCGGAAAAAATCGGAAAAAACGTAAAAAGTCGTAAAATTTCGTAAATAATGCCAAATAGTCGTAAAACATCATAAAAAATCATAAAATATCGTAAAAAACATAAAAAATCGTAAAAAACCATTACAAATCGTAAACACCTGTAAAAAATCATAAAAAAACGTAAAGAATCCTAACAAATCCTAAAAAATCGTAAAAATCTGTAAAAAAGCGGAAAAATCATAAAAAAATAGTAAAAAGTCGTCAAATTTTATAAATAATGCTTAATTATCGTTAAACATAAAAAATCGTAAAAAATCGTAAAAAACTGTAACAAATCGTAAAAAACCGAAAAAAACAGTAAAAAACCGTAAAAACCGTAAGAAATCGTGAAAAATCGTAAAAAACCGTAAAAAACCCTAAAAACTCAAAAAAAATAGTAAAAAAAAACCCCATAACAAGTCGTAAACACCTGTAAAAAATCGTAAAAAAACCTTAAAAAATACTAAAAACTCCTGAAAAACTGGTAAAAAGGCGTACAACTTCGTAAATAATACTAAATAATGCTGAATAATCGTAAAACATCATAAAAAAATCGTAAAAAATATAAAAATTTGTAAAAAACCGTAACAAGTCGTAAACACCTGTAATAAATCGTAAAAAACAACCGTAAAAAATACTAAAAACTCTTAAAATATCCTAAAAAATCCTAAAAATTCCTAAAAATTCCTAAAAATTCCTAAAAAACCCTAAAAAATCCTAAAGAATTCTAAAAAATCCTCAAAAATCCTAAAAAATCCTAAGGAATCCTAAAAAAACATAAAAAATACTAAAAAATCCTGAAGAATACTAAGAAATCCTAAAAAATCCTAAAAAAATCTAAAGAATCCTAAAAAATCCTAAATACTCCTAGAAAATCCTAAAAAATCGTAAAAATCTGTATAAAATCGGAAAAAACCGTAAATAATGCTGAATAATCGTAAAACATCATAAAAAAATCGTAAAAAATATAAAAATTTGTAAAAAACCGTAACAAGTCGTAAACACCTGTAATAAATCGTAAAAAACAACCGTAAAAAATACTAAAAACTCTTAAAATATCCTAAAAAATCCTAAAAATTCCTAAAAATTCCTAAAAATTCCTAAAAAACCCTAAAAAATCCTAAAGAATTCTAAAAAATCCTCAAAAATCCTAAAAAATCCTAAGGAATCCTAAAAAAACATAAAAAATACTAAAAAATCCTGAAGAATACTAAGAAATCCTAAAAAATCCTAAAAAAATCTAAAGAATCCTAAAAAATCCTAAATACTCCTAGAAAATCCTAAAAAATCGTAAAAATCTGTATAAAATCGGAAAAAACCGTAAATAATGCCAAATAATCGTAAAACATCATAAAAAATCGTAAGAAATCGTAAAAAACCGCAACAAGTCGTAAACACCTGTAAAAAATCGTAAAAAACCGTACAAATCCTAAAAAATCCTAAAAAACCGTAAAAATTTGTAAAAAAAATCGTAAAAACTGGTAAAAAGCCGTAAAATGTCATAAATAACGCTAAATAATCCTAAAGTATAAAAAATCGTAAAAAATTGTAGAAACATCGTAAAAAATCCTAAAAATAATGAAACCATCGTGTACAAAAATTCATGGTGGCCAATATTGGGGATTGTGACCTTTATTTTTTTGATCATTCTGGCTAATTAAAGGGATATGGTTATCAGGTGAGTTCTTGTTCTTCAGATGGTGACAAATTAAAGGGTGTGGTCATCAGGTGGTTACAGGTAACCATCCACCTCAAAAAGTCACAGAACTCCGCTTCCTATAATACTTATGGCAGTCCATATAGTCTAGGTGGTAGAGGTTCAGTACTACATATTAAACTTTTTTCATATAGTCCAGGTGGTAGAGCTTCAGTAATGCATATTTTCTTCTTTGACTCCTGTGGCAATGACGATTATTTTATCAGTTTGGTAGTTTTTCTTAAGATCTCTGTTTGGATCTTTCAGTAATTTTCTGTAAGTGTCTTTATATACTAGGTCATTAGACCGAGGTGTTTATGACGATTGTTACATTTACTTTTTCATTATCATTGAAACTTCTTATGACTGACTTTTCGCCAAATGGAATTCTGGTTTTTGGTAGTTTGACTTTTCTTAGAATTCTTGCAGAAGAGGTGCAGAATCTCGAACCATTCTTTGGCACAGTCAAAAGCAGTGCCAAAGACACTATCTGGAAATGGGCCGAGAGGAAATTTCTCCAGTACTGGAAAGATATTCCTGGGTTAGCTCATTCTAAGACGTTTACAGTCAAACCCTCAGGTAGCACCCTATCGCAGATCCTAGAATGAAGTAGAAGCTAGATTTAAGTCAAACATCGGACTGCAGCTTCTGCAGTGTGGAAGACGAAACGGCGGAGCAAATTTTATACTCCTGCCCTGCCTGGAAATGAATAGGCTTCGTACGTTTGGTTTTGTACAGCTGGAGCCTACCTACTTCAAGGAAGCTTCAACCAAATTAACCATAAACTTCGTAAGGTGTGGATTGTATGGTGAATTATAGCCCATAGTGGAGGGGCGAGCAAACGCTCTACTTACATTGAACCTACCTGCCTGCCTACATTTCCTTTATGGAAGAATTATAATATTTTCATGCTCATTGAAACTTCATATGGGTGCTTTTTCTCCACTTGAAATTCTTGCAGATTCACGCTGTACCTCTTCCTCAACATCAGTAGGTAGTTTTCCAATTTTGGCTTCTATACTGGCATTGATCTCTTCTGTAGGCATTGTCTGAGGAATTATGATGATTTCCTCTAGTAAGCTAATTGCATCGTGAGTGAGATCGATTTGATATACTTACAGTTTGTTTCAAATCTGTTTTTGGAGTTTCGAGTTATTTTTTCTGGATTTTGTTGGATAACTATAAACAATTACATGACACTTATAAAATTTTTTTGGTTTATGTGCAAAAAATGTAAACAATGGTGAGTGCTATTCTAAAAGTTTCATGTTGATTCAATGTTGTTAAAATTTGTTTCGAATCAAGTTTCATAAATTATTTTGGATGCACAGACATGTTATTTTTATTATTTATTATTGATATGTCTTGTAAAGTGAGCAGATATGTTATATTATACTGTATTTATCGTTTATAATAAAAAAATTTAAAAATAAATCGGTCAAGTGCGTGTCGGACTTCGCACATTTAGGGTTCCGTACCAAATGTAGAATATAAGCCAGCTGTGCAGAGGCAGGATTCTTAAAGGACTTTAAAATTTTAATCGTACTAAGTCAAAAATACTTGGTAAAAAGATTTAAAGAAGTAAAAAGAAAAATAACCTGGCGCATGTGTGTTCGACGAACAAAAAAAAATATGAATAATACAATCAACATAAATACGTAAATATATTAACAAATTTTGAAATGCAATGAACAAATTTATTAATATCAGCGTAACCGACAAAGATAGAAAAAAAATTATACAATGAAAAATGCGTTTTTTAATAGAATTAATACGATTGCACAGATAAAAATAATAAAATATCGAATATTACAATTCGCATAAATACAAAGGAACGGAACCCTAAAAATGAGGTAATTTTTAGGCTTCTCATGCCTACGTTTTGCAATATTTTTTAAAACAAAAAATATGGTTTTTATCTACTCAATGAGCTCTATTCAACGATACCTTACTCGATGGGGTAGGATAATTTTTTTTTCAGCGCCCCCCTTTAGCTGTATGGGAGCCCCCCTTGAAAACATTTAAAAATATTTTTTACAATTTGGGGTATGGAACCATAAAAAGAAGTCATTTTTAAACAACTAATTAAATTACTTATAAATTTTTTGTAGTGTAACTTATCTATCATATTTGATCATTAATCTGGCACGCGATTAATATCGTATCGCCCGGAAGGGATTTCTTATTAGAACAACCAATTTAGATTTCCGGTGATAATTTTGGTCCGGAGTAATTAATGAATATGATTCCCTGGGGTTTAGAAGATTATTATTTTAGTCTTTATCAATTTATACGTTTATATTAGTTTTCATTTTTACTTTCTACAAGCATATGGTTCTGACTCATAAATTTTATTAAGACAGACTTCAAAAGACCAACGCCAAGACGTTGTATACTTCATGTTCTAAAAGTAAAAAAACTATAAAATTTAATTCACTAAATATATAAATAGATATGTCGCTGTTCTATAGGTGGTTGAACGCTCTACAGACATTTCTTTAACATCTGGTATTTGTAAAATTAATGAATGTTCAGAAATAACTATACATTAAAAAACTATTTGTCCTTTATATATCAATTCCGGGATATTTGGGAAAAACCGAAATTGACGTCTTTCGTTAGTTTTTGAATGCCAAATACTCTTAAAAATAGAGTATCCTAATTTTTTAAACCAACGTTTCGTCTTTGATGAGTTATCTTCAATTATATTTTTATAAGTACGGATTTGTACTTTTTATTTTATTTTCAAAATCTCCATTTTACTTTCACGACCCACGTCCTAGAAGGGAAAGTATTGTGAACGAGCTAAAAAAAATTTCGAGATAAAAACGGAAATATCTATTTTCGGGTCCCCTGAGACGATTAAGACCATTTCCAGACGGAAGTCTGTCTGTCTGTCTGTATGTGTGTGTGTATTCTTCCACGATAGAGGCCACACGTTTAATCCGATTGAGCTGAAATTTGGTATAGGTGTTTGGGTTACCCGTCGGAAGAACCCATTAGTTTTTGTACGACATCTGTCAAACGGTAGAATCACTATCAAAAAACGACAGATGCAATATATCACATAATTCGACTTGCAATATGTCATTTGAAAGCCTTGAAAATTTTATACAGAACAGTCAAAATTATTTCTCCAACTGTCACCTGTCAAAAATAAAAAATGTCAAAATTTGAAACTTTAACATTAAATATCTGAAAAGGTATTAATCCTATTGAGCTGAAATTTGGTGTATGGGTTTGGGTTACCCGTCAAAAGAACCCATTAGTTTTTGTACGAAATCTGTCAAACGGTAGTATCACTATCAAAAAACGACAGATACAATATGTCACAGAATTCAACTTGCAATATATCATTTGCAAGCCCTTGAAAAACTCTATACAGAACAGTTGTAACAAAGTTACTTTTTTCCGTATTATTTAAAATATATAAATTAAATCGCGCACGGCACTGGAGTAAAATTAAATTAAAATTGTGAATAAAAGACCAGTCGTAACAGTTGAACCGTCGCCAGGCAGATGGAGACACTCTCGTCTCTGCTTCTTAGACGCTTAAGTTCGTATCGAGTAGGGCAATTCATACCGTTGTCGGAAGCTGCAGAGGCAGCGAGAAGCCAGACTTGCTGTGGCCGTCCCAATTGGAACAGCAGTACAGTCCGTCGACCTTTAGAGATAGGTCAAGCTGAAGCCAAGTTCACACACCTTTTCTCCGCCGGATTTTATGGGTAATAAATAAAAGTTTTATTTATTATTATTTGTTTGTGTTTTAACATCCTAGCAGCTAATACCCAGGTTACTGAACCAAGTAGGGCAAGTAAAGACCGCCCTTCTGGTCGCCAGTGATTTTGGTCGATACCATAACGACCCCTGGAGTATTTCTTTCTCCACTGACGCTGCCCGTGCAGTGGCCTTCACACTCTAAACGGAAGGTGGCGCCCGAGGCAATCCGAAACCTGGACCAAGGCGCCAAAGTGACCCGCAACGACCGAAGGGTCGTCGCACAGTCAAAATTATTTCTCCAACTGTCACCTGTCAAAAATAAAAAATGTCAAAATTTGAAACTTTAACATTAAATATCTGAAAAAGTATTCGTGGATATTCGTCGGGAAAGTTTTGTGGCGACACAACCGATTTTTTTTCTCCATTCAATCATATGAAACATCTTATTTGTTTTATTATGTTTCTTCATACGGTCTTATTTATTTTGATCTTTGTAACTCTCTTTTGGCGCCGTAGTTTTGGATTGCCTCGGGCGCCATCTTCCGTTTATAATGTGAAGGTCACTCTCATCGGGAAAAAAAACTCCATAGGTCGTTGTGGTCTAGACCAATCTTGTGCCAGCCGATATGGCAGACTACTTGACCTACTGGGTTAAGTACCTGGATATTCGCTGCCAGGATAAACTTAAATAAAAAATAACCTAACTTTTATTTATACCAAAATCTAGCGAGGAAGAAGGTGTGTAACGTTCCGAATTTCGCTATTAACGTCGACCATCGGTCCTCTCCTATTGTCTGCTCGTTGGGTTGGAACGGCTGGATTTTAACTGGATCTGTATACTACTCTGCTGCTGGTTCAACTGTCTGGATTATGGTCAACTAAGCTTAAGCTTCGGTGGTTCTGGTTCTCGGCTCGAGTTCCTGCTCGAACTCGGACTGCCACTGCAACTGATTAGATCGATTTCGGCTGCAGTATACCATAAGGTTGGCTGGATATGCGAAACCCGTACACAAGTGACTCCATATTTCAGCAGGAGTTACAACTGACTATATTCGAACTAAGGTTGCCTTTAACATCATTTTTAGTTAATTCTAGTCCAGTGCCGTATGCGATACAATTAATATATTTTGGTTATCACGGTAATCAAGTAACTTCGTTAAATCTTGAATATTTTTGAACATTTGTAGTAAAATTTGAATATTAGAGTGGCTTTGTATATCAACTTGCATTTAATTAAATCAGGATGTCAATTTTTGATTTTTGACGATTTAGGGAATTCTTTCAACAATTCTCTGTAATGCGAGTTACCTACTCTTTTCCATGCGCAACAACTTTTGTCGCGAAACAACTGAGATTCATTCACCACATGGAAGTTGTTCACGAACATTGATGGTGAAAACAAAAAAAGTAATTGAAACTAAAGTTATATCATGTTGAGAGCTACTTTAAAATCACAGAAAAATCAACTTAAGCAGGCAATGCTGAAAATAGACAGAAACAGCCACGAAGTGCAGGGACTAGAATTACGGAGTGGGTGCTATAGAATAAAATCGAAATACACAAAAAGACCAAGAGAAAGTGGTATCGTTGGTAAAAAGTTCAGCATCCGGAAAAAATGTCACATTTGATACGCTCAAAAATTGTAAAACTAAAAAAAAACGGAGTCTGGGAAAATACTTTAAAAATATATTTTGTAGTTTTACGATATAATTTTTCACCAAATCGACGGGGATTACTATAAAAACTCACATCATAGTTGCTACCGTAATCAGAAGTGATCTGTTATGCACAAACATGCAAAATCCTAGTATACATATTTTTCATAAAAGAAGATTTATTTGATATATACGTAAAGCCAAAGCCTAAAAAAAGTCTTTGTCCTGTTTATGATAAAAATTGGTACAATTTTATTCTTGATATATGTTATTACGTATCTTTATGCTACGTGGCTTGTAGAAAATCCCTTAGAAAGTACGGAAGAAAAATATTGAGATAAAATAAAATGCTTATTTTACCTCCAATAAAAATATTTTACTGGTAGGTATATGGATTTAGAAAAAAAAATTAATAAATAATAATAATAAAATAATCATGTAAACGTTTCTAAAAAAAATCTTAATGCTATTACCAAAATGTTCAAATTAAAATTAGGTCATTTAAAAAAAAATACACTTTTTTCATACAATGGAAATTTGTGCCCCACGTTGGGCACCAAAATGTGCAACAATAATTTAATGTTTTTTTTTTGTGGCGTTTTAGTTCAATACAAAGTATTATTGACTAAGATTGGATATTTTTTATTTCAAAAAAAAATTCACTGTTTTCATACAATGGAAATTTGTACCCCACGTTGGGCGCCAAAATATATAACAATTTAATGATTCTTTTTTTTTGTGTTTTAGCTCAATTTTTTTATTTATTAGGGTTCGTTTTGCCACAATAAGACCGGAATATACAAAGTATTAATAACTAAGACTGGATTATTATTATTTCAAAAAAAAAATACACTTTTAATCTGCAAATATTTGTTCATAGCGAGTTGAGCAACTTTAAAATTCTACCATTTAGAAAAAAAAAATATTAATAAATAATTTTTTATGTTTATTCACTTTTCTATACCGGATGTCCCACAATTTTTTTAGGAGGCTTTTCAAAACAGATGAAGATAATTCAATGAAATTTGGGTTACAGTAGAGTTTGTTTAACCGTCCTCTATTTTACGTTTGTCATATATTATTTTAATGTTTTTTTACAATTAACCTCAAAATTAAAATATAACTAGTGACATATGTTGAGGATTGTTTTTAATGACAAATGTTAAAGTGTGTTTGTATGAATAAATTGGTAATACCAAAAATTATATTTTAATTTATGCATTGCATACCTTTTTACATAATTTTTTTTTTAATTTAAAACCTTCGTTTTTTTAACTGATTTGTTTCAAATTTCTAGCTTGGGGATGTTTAACGTCCCTGAGCGTGATTAAACGCTGAATTATATAATATATATTAAATATGTATTATACGATTATATTTTTGGGGTGAACCCAAACGTTGTAGACTGCATTTAACGGAAAAGCGTTATTCCAGCATTTCTTTCTGTTGAAAAGTAATTAATCAACTTCAAAATTAAACTTTGCTTTCTCATTATACCGGAAAGGCATTTTGACAATGAAAAATTAATTGAACTTTCAAAGTAATAAATAACATTTACGTCGACATAAGTTAATAAATACGTCAATGGCGACATCATAATTCCATTTCATGATTGAGAGATCAAGTTGGACGTATGACGTAACGGCAGAAGATAGTTAAACAAACTCTATCAGCACAGCCTATAGTATAATGCCATTCTATAATGGTGTTAGTGACGTAATCGGCGTAGTCATGATGTCATCTCATTTAAATATTTTTTAATTATAACATTGGAGCGGTGTAATGGCTCATTTTAAAGGTTTTTTTATTCGAAATTCATTCATATAATACTAAGTATGTAATGCCTAATTATGGGTTATTATTGATTGTTTTCGATAATTTTACAAACAATTTTGACAAAATAAATCAAAGAATTTTAATAAATACATTTAAACAAATAATAATGAAAGAAGACACTATTATACAATTAATTTTGAAGAATGTGGTCAAAATTCCCCTCTTCTACTCCAACACAAGCATCAAACCTTCTGCAAAGTTCACGCGTACATTGAAATATCAAAATCTTGCGAAATTATAGATAACTACTATTTTAATTAAAATTTAAAAATTCAGAATGAAAAACCTTTAACCCATGTTTTATTTAAAAATTTTAAATCACATGACGTCATGAATACGCTAATGACGTTACTAACACTATTAAGAAATAGTATTATAGTAAATGTTGTTATGATACTGTAACCTCTTACGTTTTTTTTTTCTGTGCCACCCTGTATTTTTATTATTCCTCTGCTCGGTATATTTAATTTCAAGCTCGCTTGATATCCCTTCTCAAGATCTCCCTCTCTTCTAGGTATGACTATAAAATGCCTTTCCCATGGTAACAGTTCTCTCTCTTTAACTCTTCAGATAAAACAATTGACTTATATATCGTCTATGTTGCAACTTGAAAACTTTCTATCTTCCCCTGGTTATATAGGGTAAGTTTTTATTATATTATATTTTCACTAAGATCCCCTGCTATCATTATTAATTATTTCGGCGCTTTAACTTTTATTTACTGTTATTTTTAATTCTTTTTAATGCCGGTATATTTTTTTTATATTTACTTAAAAGTTCATATTTTAAATTTTAAAATAATATAAATTATCTGATGTTTGTGGTGCTATTTCAGTCTCGATTACAAAAAGACAATCTATTTTTAGTTTGTTTTTACAGATTGTCTTAAATTTTAATTCACTTTGATTATTTTTAAATTTCAGATTTTGATCTAAAAATTCATGTATGTATTTCATATTAATATTATTGTTGTATACATATTTTTTTTCTTTTGACTACAATTTTTTTTTTTTGGTATAAGTAGTTTTTTTTTGGGACTATAAGCTTTTTGGAACAACATTTTTACTGAACAAGTTTTTGGAACGAGCAAGTTTTTTCTTCCTCGTTTGGGACCAACGTTCTACTGATCCTAGAAACTTGAGAAGAAACTTCAAGAACCAAAAAAAAGAAAAGTCTCTGAAATTAATTTTTTTCCCTCTTATTAAATAAAACAAATATAACGTTTAATTTGAGTTGAATTTTCTTTAACCAACAAAAAGAAAGAATGGACGGATTTTGAAATGTATCAGTTCTTTGTCATTGTTTCTAATTACATCAAAAAATCAATTAGACTGGCGTCCAAAAAATTTTTTTATTTAATATTTTACTTTGAGCTTAAACCACATTTATTACTAATTATCAACAAATTAAGTAACATTTAAAACCTAAATTTCATTGAATTATCTTCAACTATTTTGGAGTAATAACCTGTTAAAAAATTGTGGGACACCCGGTATAGAAAGAAAAATGTCTGGTTTTTTTCAGTAAATTTTAAACATAAAAAAAACGTCAATAAATAACATATTTTGAGGAATATTTATAACCACTTTGCAGAATTTTTCAGCGCTATGATCCTCTCCTATTTGCATTTTCATTTTCGGTTCAAGTTTATTATTAATAGTTAAATTTTGATACTTTTTAATTGTAACCAGTGAATGTTTAAACTTTTACTGGAAATACGCTTTTTTTTTTAATTTCAGTTCAAAGCATAATACCGCACACAAAAATATTTCAAATATAAAAGCTTGTTATTTTTGTCAAGAGCAGGACATTCGTTTATGAAATATTTTAAAATTGTTATCTACACAAGGGTGGAAAAAATTTTTAATAATCAGAAATATATTTCCGATACCGTAAGATAATTGCCAAAAATTAAACTTTGAATAAAATGATAAAAATAGATTTTTGGACCTGAAAATCAGGGATAACAACAAACATAAATACAATAATCTAAAAACGGGACAAAAATTGTTAAATACTGACAAAGGTAACAAATTATAATAAAGGGCCAGTCATTGAATAATTAAAAGATATTTATTTAGAACCATATATGTAATGTTGTCATTCCTAATTTCATTGAAGGTTGGGAAGTGTCACATTGCACACCTCTACTTCTCGCCCTCACTTCCCGCCCTCATATGAATATTTTTTTATATTTAAATAAATAACGCATGTACCGATGCCTACTTTTCACTGGCACCAAACCCTGGGCTGCTGCTTCAGCAGCCTGTCGTACCTCTGGTGGGGTACAATCCATTAATTCTTCGTCGGAAGACATTTTTTGTTCAATATATTATTTTCGAATTTAATATCCAACCTTATCTGACATTTATTTATATTGATAATAATTCTTTACCCCGTAGTCACGGTAACAATATATTTACTTGATTATTCTTAGAAAACCGCATGCTTGGTAATTTATCGTTAAATATAATATTGTAATTATGTTCAGAACGAAACAGAGATTTATTAATTTTGATCGAAATATGATGGTTGTAAATAAAATAGTATACAAACCTCGGTAGGAAGCTTAATTTCTGTCTCGGTTAACTAACTAATCTCACGACAGTAATCAAACACTTCCCACCTCGGTGTGTAATATACTATTAGTCATATACCAAGTCAGTAAAATGATCCGTTATCGAACAACTCTGAAATTAGTAGATATTGTCCACTTTTAGAACAATCTCACTAGAAAAGTTACTAGAATTTCCCCCAGATTGACCTTTATACCCATCCAAGCGAACCCGCCCAGCATGACGCAAACGCCTGCCATCTTCTCTGTAGACCTCTGTAGACCTCTGTAAACATCTGTGACGATCTGTAGACCTCTGTAGACGCAGAGCTAAAACGCCGTTTTCGTCGATTTTCGTTGATTTACGTCGTTTTCGTTTTGCATCTACAAAGGTCTACAGATCGTCACAGACGTTTACAGAGGTCTACAGACGTACTTTAGACGTCTACAGAGGTATACAGAGAAGATTAATGCCGACAGATGGCTGCGTCATGGCTGGGCGGATTCGCTTGGGTGGGTCTCAAGGTCAATCTGGGGGAAAATCTAGGAAGATTGTTCTGAAGGGGGACACTATGTACTGGAATTATAATATTGGCCTCTCTCAAATAAAACATTATGCCCCTTCTGCTTTGATCATGTGATTTCCGTCCTTTATTGACGATACTTATATTATCATTATCGAGATTATTTAAGAATAATCTTTTCCAATTATTAAATTTTATAATTTTGAATTATAAAAAACCCGATTTGTAGGTTTTGCCGACATTATTATTACATTTTAAATTTTAATCATATGGTTGGTTGGTTGGTTAAGATGCTACTCAATAGGCCGGGATAAGTGTCATTGGTTCATTATATTGTCCGGTTCATCTGTTAGTCTGTAAAGACTTTGTTAAGGTTTGAGTGTGTGGGAGAGAAATTTTAAATAAATTTTATCAAAATATCAAATATTTTCTTACTGTTTATACTTAACAGTAATATAATGTAGAATAAAGTAGGAAAACGACACCTACATCTGTAACGAAGTTACTAAAGCTCCACTATTATTTATTATCTCGTCCCTGTTCCTTTTATTTTCATATAATTTACTACCCTGTTATAAAATTCATAAATCGTTATATATTAAATGTTTATATATCAGAGACCCTTGAAGAGGCAAGACGGAAGCAGGTAGAGACTAGAGACATTTAGATAGAATCGGCCTGACTAGGCACACGTGTTGTATATTATTGAAATAAAGTTTAGTTCATGAATCGAGTATTTTTATTAAGCGACCCTTACACGAGGAATCCGTTTTCTTTATTTTTATTATTATTTAAATAAATATTTACAACGTGCCGTTTACCCTAGCCGGCGCGCGCTTACCTCCTACCTCTCGAACCGCGGAGAGATGGTACCGATGAGGTCTAGGTCCAGACGGCATTGATCCGAGAAATGAAATTGAGTTATTTCAGTTTACTGACATCCATCAACCATCAGCAGCTCAGCGCAGCAGTCGACCTACAGTGAGCACCGGCCGAATCGTAAGATATTAATAAGTATAAGTATAATTTTGGTAGGATTTTTCTAAGTACAAATTTAAATCAAAGTAGAAATTATTCCGTAAGATCAGTCCGCGCACGCCTGCCTCCCTACAAATCCGATTGAGAGTAAAAGTGGGGAAGGGAAATATTAGTTAGTTCTATTTGATTTAATATTTTAGTAGCAGTTGAAACCGAATCGTCAACAAGAGCAGCACGAAGAGAAAACCGTCTGAAGGAGTAATGGTGAGACACTGTAATTATTAAGGTCTTGATTTGATTAGTTGTATTATCAAAATTCTATTTCACCGCTAGAAATTTTTGAACCGAAGGGAAAGAAATCGACAGAACATACCTGCGCTGAGTTTTCATAGGATAATTTCTGTCGATGCGATATTCTGATTAATTCATTCATTTGCCGTATTAAAATATTTTATTTTATATACCGAAAAGGAAAATCGACAGAACGTACCTGCGCTGAGTTTTCATAGGGTATTCTCTGTCGACGCGATATTCTGATTAATTAATTCTTTTGCCGTTTGAAAATATTTTTACTTTAGATACCGAACTGGAAATCAATCTACAGAACGTACCTGCGCTGAATTTTCATAGGGCCTATGTCGCCGCGTTTTTAAAAATACCTTCCATTTACCGTCAGTACATTTTTTTGATTTGTTTCCGAATTGAAGAAAATCGCGAGAACATACCTGCACTGAGTTTTCATAGGGTATTCTCTGCCGACGTATTAATAGGGGCAACTAGGGCAATGTCATTATCGAAGTAGAATTTTGAACGCCGTCGCAGAAATTTTAGTGACCGCTTTGCACGCGTTGATTACTTAGTTTGCTTAATTTATTCGTTTCGCATCAGCCTGTAGATATTGCTTACTAATAACTCGTTGCACGCCTTTCCTCTTTTCCTTCCCCGGCTTCCTGTAAGTTAATTACTTTTTAGATAATAAAGATAATTATTTTGTTACTTGGCGTTTTCATTTTTTTATTATTCTTATTTTTCATATAATTCCGAGCGTCATCATCCTAGTAGCCAGGCACCAGACGCAGTGGCGACAAGTAAAAGCTGTCCTACTGACCATCAAATTTGTTTGTCGGCACCATAACGACCCCTGGAGTATTTATTTCTCCACTGACGCTACCCGGAACAAGTGGCAATAAGAAACCTGGACTAAAGCGCCAAAATACCGCGTGAGTAGGAGAAGAGCGTCACACATCTGATAATTTTGAAAATAAATTTGTTATCAAATATCAAATGAATTATTGTCACAAGGACATGAGGGGGACATGGTTCAATCTCATCCTAGTGATGGACATTTGAAATTCAGAAATATGTGGAATTTTATTACTTATATTGGGTTGAATCTGAGTGTTTGACTTATGTTCGTATTCATTCCAAATCTTTTCCCAATTGGTTCTTATATGTTTCTTAAAGCAATTAATAGTATCAGGAATTTGTTAAGGTTTAAGAACCTCTTCATCATGTCACATCTGGTGAAATAAGAGGTAGGGTCTAACACTATCTATCTATATCTCCACCAGTGCAAAGCTTCGCATTCGAATATCACGTGGGTGGTTGATTTATCTTCCTAGTCACACAATCTGCATATAGAATCCCCCCTGGGAAGATCCTCATTGTGTGAACGTATTTTCTCAGGCAAAATGTCTAGTTATAAAACCGGTTATTAGCCTGATTTGTTTCGTGTTAGTATCAGGATTTCTTCAGTATATTTTGGTAAAGGTTGTTTCACCATTAACTTACTGTATTTAAGCTTCAGAAGTGTCTGCCAGTATACTAGGTGTTGTTTGTGCACCCACTGGTTAACTGTAGTTCTTACCGAAGTCTCCTTTTTTGATACCCTCAATGCCTTTGTGTCCTGGTACCCACCTAAGGCTTTACCTTATCAGAGCAGATAAGGATGTTTATCCTCTCCTTATGTTTTCTCTTAGACAGAAGTCGATTGCGAATATCTCTGCTGGAAATAATGTGGTGTGTACTCCCAGAGGTTGGCTGAAGTCACATCTGAGAGAATGGCTATATATTCCGGCGGCGGTTCCTATTCCTGTTTTCGAACCAAACTATTTTTTGTTTGGGTATATACCCAGATTTCCATTTCGAAAGGTTTATCAAGAGATTTGATCGGCATCATGCAATTCTTCCTGGAGAGCCCTAGCTTGGAGTAAAGGAACATCTTTCAGGTTGACGGTCGGACTAGATTGGCGGATCCGGAATCCGGTACCATTAAAATTGGCTTCGCTTCCTTCAGCTTGACCTGTCTCTAAATGTCGGAGAGACTACCACTGCTACTCCAATTGGGACTGCCATGGCAATTCGGTTGTGATATACCATATGGTCGAATGGGTATGCGAAACAAGTACGCAAGTGACTCCATCTTTCGGCGGAGGTTAAAACTGTTACGCCTGGCCTTATATTCGAAATCAGTCCTAGTCCAGTGTCGTACGCGATTTTATTTAAATTTTAATTATTACGGAAATTAAAGTAACTTCGTTACATTACCAATATATTGGATATTTTAAATTAATTAATTAGTAAAAATAATATTTAAAGTCAATAACAAAAATGTAGAGAAACTTTTAATAATTGTTTATATAAGGTACCTAATTTTTTTAATTTGTTTCTAAATAAACAAAATATTTTATCAATAAATTAATAATATTAACTTCGTTAAAAAACGATTTTTCTTATGCTTTCATTTCCAGTCCTTTACTTACTTTCAAAACAAAACAAAAACCTCCCAACACTTTTTGTTATCGGCACCTGTTCTATCCTTTTAAAAAAGTCCATGTTTGTCCCGAATCTGAATATGTCACGTTTGGTGTGTAGAACTTTAGGGTGGATAATCATTTATCAAAAGGCGGTCGTTGTCGTCGATAATATCAGTGCTCCCCGTTCAATCTCTCCATTGAAATCATGGTTTTGCCTCGTTTTGTTTTTCCAATTTTACGTGCTATTAGAATTTTATGGTCGTCAGATAATGTGCTTGCAGGGAATACGCGATAGTAGATAAAAAAGAATTGAAATTGCGGTAGAACGGAAGTGTCATATTTAGTAACAAAATCCAATTAAAATATTTGAATACCTACAGAAAGAATATTTCATTTTTATTCCAAAATATTATTGCTAGGGGTACAAATATTTTTATTCTGAGTGATTTTAAAAGCAGATTTTTAAAATAGAATTAACAAAATATGATGTTCTTGAAATATTATATTCCAAAGGTTTTTATAGTTGAATATAATGAGTTAATTTAATGTAATTTGGTATATAAGTAAAAATTTTTGTATAATCAACAATAAGCAGGTTCGAAATTTTTCTTATTTTTTTATTTTAACTTAAATCGAGTGATTTTGTTATTTAAAAACGATCAAAAAAAATTTAAGCGCAAAATATTAATATTTACGTCCGCTGTAGTCACTTTAAAATCAAGGATACACACATCGTTAATACAGCGCAGCAGCGGGCCAGGGGCGAAGTGTTCATGGCTACTGACGTCACACGGTCTAGTCTCGCGCACAGGTATGTTTTCTAGCCTCTTGTCGACCCTTGATTGCTTACAGCGGACGTAAATATTAATATTTTGCGCTCAATTTTTTTTTATCATTTTTAAATAACAATATCTCTCGATTTCAGTAAAAAAAAATGTCGAACCTGCCTAATCTGGATATCTAAATAGTGATTTTTGCGTCAACCTCTTTTCACAGTCTCCGAAAAATATGACCGAGGTGTCATTCGATTCGAAATAGCGTGTACATGATTTTTGGAAAAATTCAAGAGCCGCTTGCAACAATTTTTTAATTTTTCCAACGGGAATCTCTTCTAAGACCTTTCATAAATAGGTCCACAAAAGGAAAAAATTTCAGATTTGTTCTCGCACTTAAAATTTTCATATTCAAGTAGGAAAAAATTGTTAATTAATTGATGGATAATTAATAGAAAAAATGCGCTAAAAATTTTTTGACCTCGGATTATTGTTCATATTTAGTAGATGCCTAAATTTTCTCAATTCTTAATTTTCATATTTAATAGTTTTAAATAATGTTTATCCTCATTTTCGGCCATATTTTCAACCGTCTGGGAAAATTATAAATATTGGTCCTACAGTTCCGGGAAGTATATTTTTTTTTTGGAAAATTTCCTCCTCTTTTTGAATCCATTTTCAAATTTTAAAAATGTCAAATAGTTTTTGAGATATTTGAAAAAACCAAACCCCATTTTTTTCAGTTAATTATTTATAACTGTTGCAATTTTTGCAAGCGGCTCTTGAATTTTTTCAAAAAACATCTATACGCTATTTTGAATCGAATGACACCTAGTTCATAGGCGGAGAAAAAAGTTTGACCCTAAAAGCACTTGCTGACTAAGGTATTAATTAATTGGAATATAAATAAAATATAAATAAAATTAATAATCATTCAATATTAAAGATTATGAATAAGATTTAAGGATCAAGTAACGATTTTTTTTTCTTGATAAAAAAAAAGGAGGGTTGAATTAATTAGATACAAAAGATCAGAGAAAAAGTCATAATTTTTATACAATTTCATTGGGAAAGTGACATACGTTAACTGCAGATATTCGACACCTAGGCTATCTCAAAAACCACATACTTAATGGGTCTAACTACTTTAATAACCAAGATACAGGGTGTTTTATCTATTTTGTCAATTTCTTATATAGTTCATAACTTTCTAACCACACTGTATATTTTCATGAAATTTGGCGGGCATATTTTGTTTAAAGTGCCCAATCGATCAATAAATTTACAATAAAAGAAATCCAGGTCCGGATTAAAAAAGTATTATAAAATATTCCGACATAAAAACAATACCCTGTATATCAGATTTTTCTAAAACAGATTCTGTATTTGCAAAGAGCACGAAAAACTGGGTTTAGTGAAATTTTTTGCATTTTCGGCAAAATGTTTTTTCTTGTAAAATTTTTTTGGAATTCTGAAATGGTGTGAATTGTGAAAGCACAAAATTGAAACAATTTTTTTTTTAATGTGATTTAGTTTTAATGAAGACTAGTTAACCTAAATTGGTAAAATTTTAATATTTGTAGTATTTTTTAACTATTTGCGATAAATAATCCACAAAAAACATTCATCTTTAATTAATGAATAAATAATAATAAATTTACAAAAAATAAATAACTTTAATTAATGAAAAAGAACAAAAATCATAAAAAACACCAAAAAATTAATGACAACAAAGTAAAACCATTATGGATTAACATTTTTCAAATACAATTTGTATAAAACTTTTTTTTATTCGACCTACGGGGGTGAAACTAGAGGGGTTGAAATATCAAAAAAAATTATATCTTCGCCATTTTTAAAAATATCGAAACAGGTCATATCGTAAAAATTTTTAAAAAATCGTAAAAAATGGTAAAAACCGTAAAAAATTGTAACAAATCATAAAAAATCGTAAAAAATCGTAAAAAACCGTAAAAAATCGTAAAAAACCGTAATAAATCGTAAAACATCGTAAAAAATTCATGAAAAATTATAAAAAATCGTAAAAAATCGTTATTTTCATTAATTTTGTGTTGCGTACAATTCTTGTGTTTATGGTTAAAGTGAATTTTTCGAGCCGAAGTACTAAAAACATATGTTTTTACCCCGTATAAAATTTTTTTGGCGTTTTTTAAAATGTTTGTTATTTTTCATTAATTAAAGTTATTTATTTTTGGTGGATTCATTAATATTTATTCGTTAATTAGAGATCAATGTTTTTCGTGGATTATTTATCGCAAATAATGAAAAAATACTTAAAATATTAAAGTTTCACCAATTTAGGTTAACTAGTCTTCATTAAAACTAAATCACATTAAAAAGAAATTAGTTTTCAATTTTGTGCTCTCACAATAGTCACAATTCACACAATTTCAGAATTCCAACTCAAAATTTTACAAGAAAAATCATTTTGCCGAAAATGCAAAGTATATCACTAAATTCAGTTTTTCGTGCTCTTTGCAAATATAGAATCTATTTTAGAAAAATCTGATACACAGGGTGTTGTTTTTGGGTCGGAATATTTTATAATATTTTTTTTATTGTATATTTATTGATCGATTGGGGACTTTAAACAAAATATGCCCGACAAATATCACGAAAATATACAGTGTGGTTAGAAAGTTATGAACCATGCAAGAAATTGACAAAATAGATAAAACACCCTGTATCTTGGTTATTAATGTAGTTAGACCCATTAAGTATGGGGTTTATGAGATCGCCTTGGTTTTCCCTTATCTGCAGTTATTTTATGTCACTTTCCCAATGAAACACCCTGTATAGTTTTGAGAGATTTAAAATAAAAACTTTATAAATTACCAAAATATAAATGAACTTTGAAAGGAAGTAATAATTAAAGAGATATAAGCAACCAGAGGAAGAATAACAATAAGCATCGAAGAAGACAGAGGAATGGAAATTAACTAGGAAATGAGATAAAAAAGGATACAACCGGATTATAACTGAAGAGACAGAAGAAACTAGAGAGCAGCTCCAAAGAAGACAAAAAGATGATACGAAGAAACATTCAAAATAGTAAGAGAGAAAAGCATCCAGAAAAAGAGTAACATCGAAAATTATCAGAGCACTCAAAATTCATTAATTATTTGTATTGTAAAAATTTATGATTTTTTTTATTTAGATCAGAACCCACCTAAAAATTAAGATAAAGTATCAAACATTTTCATTAATGATAAAAATGCAGATCGTTACAATATTTATTAATTTATTTTGTTTAAAGAAAACGATAGAGTTTGTTTAACCAATCTCTGTCGTTACGTCATACTTTGTCTAACTTGATGTCTCAATCATGAAATGAATGAGACGGAATTATGACGCCATTTACGTATTTCTCAAATGTTATTTATTACTTTTGATAGTTCAATTAATTTTTCATTGTCAAAATGCCCTCCCGGTACAATGTATAACAAAGTTACTTTTGTTTACGTAATAATTAAAATATATAAATTAAATCGCGCACGGCACTGGAGTAGAATCAACATACAATTACGAGAGAAGCGTCGAATAAAAGGCCAGTCAAACCAGTTGAACCTTCACCAGACAGATGGAGATACTCTCGTCTGTGCTTCTTAGACGCTGAAGTTCATATCGAGTAGGGCAATTCAAACCGTTGTCGGCAGCTGCAGTGGCAGCCCGAAGTCAGACTTGCTGTGGCCGGCCCAATTGGAGCAGCAGTGCAGTCCGTCGACCTTTAGAGATAGGTCAAGCTGAAGGGAGCGAAGAGAAGAGCGAAGTCATCCAAGTCACCCAACCACGCCACGCCAGCCCAGAATACGTGCCTGTACCGTCTCAGAAAGGAAAGAACCATATTACACATCTTTCTCTCTTCCGGATTTTCGGTAAAAATATAAAGTTTTATTTATTAAATTTTATTTGTTTTATTCTTAACAACCCAGCAGCTGATATCCAGGTAACCAAGCCAGTAGAGCAAGTAAAGACCGCCCTTCTGGCCGCTCAGATTCTTGTCGATACCATAAGACCCCTGGAGTATTTTCTTTCTCCACTGACGCTGCCCGTGCAGTGGCCTTCATACTTTAAACGGAAGGTGGCGCCCGAGGCAATCCGAAATCTAGGCTAAGGCGCCAAAATGAGTTGTAACGACCGAAGTGTCGTTACAAATGAGAAAGAACAAACTTTGATTTTGAAGTTGATTATTTACTTTTCAAGAGAAAGAGATGCTGGAATATCGCTTTTACCGTTAAATGTAGTCTACAACGTTTGAGTTCACCCCAAAAATATAATCGTAGAATACATTTTTTTCGCCATTTAATCACGATTCGATGATTCGAATTTTTTTTAATTTAGTCAAAAAGCATGCTTAGGGACGTTAAACATCTCCAAGCTAGAAATTTGAAACAAATCAGTTAAAAAATGGAGGTTACAAGTTCAAAAAAATTACTAACTTATGTAAAAAGGTACGCAACGCATAAAGCAAAGTACAATTTTTGGCATTCATACAAACACACTTTAACACATGTCATTGATTATATTTTAATTTTGAGGTTATGTGTAAAATAAAATTCAAATAATATATGACAAACGTAAAACAGCAGAATACGTCACCGATTATGACGTAACGTTAAAAAACAAACTCTACTTAAATTCCATTTATTGTGTCAATTATGTTACGTTTTAGATTCAACAAAACAATAGCAGAAAAAATTGTATGATATGGACGAACTCTACAACGAATAAAAACCGATTGCTTTGTTTCGCAAAAAAAAAATCTGGTGCTCATGCCAGTCATTTAATTTAGAAGTTCCTCATGCATAAATTTCAGTTTAAATAGCTTTCTGTATGGTGCCAAATACTTTTATACACCTTTTCAGAGTATATATCAAAGTAAGTCATAGCGGTAGATATATTTTTTGTAGGAGGCAATATTTTTTCGTTTCAGAATTGAAATAATTTAAATTACATAATTAAAAATTTATACAAAAAACAAAGCGGAGCTCGCTTCCGTATTTTATTTAATTTTTTAGATCATTTAGTTAAATTAATTGGGGAAATAACCTTGAGTGAAAAGCCTTGTATCTCGTTTCATGGTGACACTCTTTGATTAAATTTAATGTTGAAAATAACGACGGTGGAGGTAAAGATATACTACACCAAAATATTAAAAATTAGGGTTGCTAGATATTATATTGTGCATATATTTAGAACTAGCTGTTTTTTCCTATTTTTTTTTATTTTATTTTCTTTATTTTTCCCTATTTTTCCTCATTTTTCACCATTTCTCCCTATTTTTCTTCATTTTCACTAATTTATTCCTATTTTCCATTAATTTTCCCTCTTTACTTCATTTTTCCCCGTTTTTCCCTATATTTTCCTACCTTTTCATATTCTTTTATATTTTTCCTTATTTTGGTCAATTTTTCTATAATTTCTTTATTTTTCCTATTTCATCCTATTTTGCCCTATTTTTTCTATTTTTCCCACTTTTCCAAATTTTTCATATTTTTCTATTTTTCATTATTTTTTCCTGTTTTCCCCTATTTATTTCTGTTATTCTATTTTTTCCCATTTTCCCTATATTTCCTACCTTTTCATATTCTTTTATATTTTTCCTTATTTTGGTCAATTTTTCTATAATTTCTTTATTTTTCCTATTTCATCCTATTTTGCCCTATTTTTTCTATTTTTCCCACTTTTCCAAATTTTTCATATTTTTCTATTTTTCATTATTTTTTCCTGTTTTCCCCTATTTATTTCTGTTATTCTATTTTTTCCCATTTTCCCTTTATCCCTATTTTTTTGCTATTTGTCTCTATTTGTACTTATTTTTCCCTGTTTTTCTATTTTTACTATTTTCGCCTACTTTTTATCTCTTTTTAATTATTTTCCCCATGTCTACCTACTTTTACCCAATTTTCACTATTTTTAACCATTTTTCCCATTTTCCCTGATTTTCACCTTTTACCCCTATTTTTTCTGTTTTTTTTCTATTTGTCTATTTTTTCCTATTTTCCCCTAATTTTCACTATTTTTGCTCGTTTCACTATTTTTCTATAATTTTCCTATTTTTTCCTATTTATCCCTATTGCTTTAAATTTTCTTCTCTTTTTCCCTATGTATCCCTATTATTTTCTATTTTTAGTTGTTTTCCTTATTTTTTCCAATTTGTCCCCATTTATTACGTTTTTTTCTTATTTTTTCATCTTTTTCACCATTTTTAGCAAATTTTCCATGTTATGCACTATTTTTGATTAACTTTTACTATTTTTCCCAAAATTTTTCTATATTCCCCATTTTTTTCTCTACTTTCCCCTATTTTTCACAATTTCCTATTTTCTAGTATTTTCCCCGTTATTCTTTTCTCCATATTTTCCTATATTTTTCAGTATTTTACCAAAAGTTTCCTATTTCATATATTTTCCTGTTTTTTCAATATTTTTTTATAATTTTCCTTATTTCTTTCTATTTTCCTGTTTTTCATTATTATCTTTCTGTTTTTACTAGTTTTCCTTAATTTCCTTTTCACTATTTTCCGATACATTTCTCTATTTTGCATGATTTTTCTCTGTTTATGTCTTATTTTCCTATTTTATCTATCTTTTTGTAATTTTTTCCCATTTTCCACAATTGTTCCCATTTTCTATGGTTGTTCCTATTAAATCCCAAAAAGTAAAAATAATACAAAAAAAAACAAAAAAATCCCAAAAAGTAAAAAAGATACAAAAAATGGCAAAAAAATGCAAAAAAATGAAAAAAATGCAAAAAATATACAAACATATGCAAAGAAATGCACTAAAATACATGAAAAGCAAAATGAGCTAAAAAATGATAAACATTCTAAAAAAAAAGGAAAAAAAGTTTAAAAAGTGTTAAAAGAAATTGTAAAAAATGTTAAAAATTTCTGAAAAAGTATTCGTGGATACTCTCGTCGGGAAAGTTTTGGGACGACCAATCGATTTTTTTGTTTTTGACAGGTGACAGTTGGAGAAATAATTTTGACTATTCTGAATAGAGTTTTTCAAGAGCTTTCAAATGACATACTGCAAGTCGAATTCCGTGACATATTGCATTTGTCACTATTTGATAGTGACACTTTCGTTTGACAGATGACGTAAAAAAACTAATGAGTTCTTGCGACGGCTAACCCAAACTTATAGACCAAATTTCAGCTCAATAGGATTAATACTTTTTCAGATATTTAATGGTAAAGTTTAAAATTTTGAGGTTTTTTTATTTTTGACAGGTGACAGTTGAAGAATTAATTTTGACTTTTCTAAATAGAGCTTTTCAAGGGATTTCTAATGACAAATTGCACGTCAAATTCCGTGAGATATTGCAACTGTCATTTTTTGATAGTGGTACTTCCGTTTGACAGATGTCGTACAAAAACTAATGGGTTCTTCTAAAGGGTAACCCAAACCACTATACCAAATTTCAGCTCAATCGGATTAAACGTGTGGCCTCTATCGTGGAAGAATACACACAGACAGACAGACAGACTTCGATCTGGAAATGGTCTTAATAATTTCAGGTGACCTCAAAATGGATATTTCCATCTTTATCTCGAAATTTTTTTTTTAGTTCGTTCACAATACTTTCCCTTCTCGGAGGTGGGTCGGGAAAGTAAAATTTTTGCACTCCCTCAGAGGGGAGAGCCACTCCCCTCTAAAAGAATCACTCTGTATGTTTTTGGTTGACGCACTGACTCGAGCGGGTCAATATTTGTTTAACCCCAAATTTTTAACCCCTTAAAGTGCGAATTTTCAAAATTCTTAGTTGTTTCCTACACTACCAAAGGAAACTACCCTAAAATTTCACACCTCTATAAAATCTGGTTTAGGCTGTGCGTTGATTATCAGTCAGTCAGCGACACGATAATTTTATATATAAAAAAATAATAATAACAATAATAATAATAAGATATTGAAAATGTATTATACGATTCTATTTTGGGGTGAACCAAAACGTTATAGACTGCATTTAACGGTAACAGCGAAATTACAGCATCTCTTTCTTTTGAAATGTAATTAATCAACTTCAAAATTAAACTTTGCTCTTTCTCATTATACCGGGAAGGCATTTTGACAATGAAAAATTAATTGAACTGTTAAGAGAAATAAAAAACATTTACGTCGACATTGGTTAAGAAATACGTTAATTACGTCATAATTCCGTCTCATCCATTTCATAAGAGATCAAGTTGGACAATGTATGACGTAACGGCAGAGGAAAAATTTTATCAAATGATATTTAATGGAAAAACTGGTTCTTTATTGCACTAGTGCAATGAAAATTTTATTGCATTAGTGTACTAGAGCGTTTTGTTATCATAACTAACACAAATAATCAAATCGACGATATATTTAATTCACTTAATTTCACTTAAATATAACATTTTTTTGTTTTATGCATGAACGTTTCAATAATGTTTATTGCACTTGACGTGAAATTTTCCAACGAGGACGTAGAAAAAATATTATATTCCTCTTAATATAAAATTTAATTAAATACAAAGATTAGAACCATTTCGATCAGATTAGCAATTATTTAAAATATGCATTTACACGCGTATAAAATATTAATCAGGTTATATATTATTCTAGTGACAAAAACTATTATTCATGTAGCGCATTCATTAATGCCATTACAAGTTGAAATATCAGAACAGATTAATTTACATAAATTGATTTGGATTCTACACTCTATTTAGTTAAATGCTAATTTTGTATAAGGAAATTTAAATTCCAAGTAAAATTTTAGAATTTAAATGATTTTTTTTGTATACAACTTACAAATTCATATGTTTTTTTCCTTTTTCAACAGATAAACTACATCCTTTTTGCAATAAAATTAGATCTAATTTGTCTATTTTTTTTTCGTGTTGTAAAACACTGGGATATTTCACTAGTGAATAATGTTCCGGCAAGGCCTTTAGATTACTCAATCCTTTTCAATCCTAACAAATATTCGCAGGTGTGTAAACATGAAGCCCTCTATCTAATAGAGAAGAATTTTTGGCAGTAACGTATGAGCCAGCGAGGAAAAGCATCATTACTGTTAATTAATTGAAACGTGGTATATTTTCAAATAATTTATGTAATTCATGATAAAATTTTTTTTAAAAAACAGCAAATCTAATATCTACCAGCAGGCAATTTTATTTTTAGAAACGAGGTTCCACTTATACGACTTGAAATGGAAAATCTGGCACTGACTTGAGATATTTCTTAAGAATAAGAGACTAAAATCTAGCAGTTAATATCGATTGAAATGTAACGAGAGAATAATGTAAACATCCAAATTATCAGAACAAGACTTAATTTGACCATTCAGTTGTTATATTATACTCCATAATTAATTTTTTTCTATTTTAATACAAATAGTCCAGTTCAATTGTTTTTTCCAAGTTGTAGGATAGATTTGATTTCTTCCATTTCTTCCCCATTACCAAAATCTTGTGGATAAATGTCACTGAAATATTATCCATAATTCACAAAACAAACATTTATTTCCTTAAATGAGTTATTTGTGTTAATATACTAAATCCTGTATTAAGGCTGGTCCTTCCAACTGATACAGTAAGATTTAATCTAATCTAATACCTAGTATAATTATTCCAAACTTACATCGATTCTTAATCATATTTGTTTACTTGGTTGTATATTTTGAAATAGTGACTTTGATGGCAGCATTTAATTGATGCAAAAAGAAGCTGCAACTGGCCCTTTTTTTCACACCAGTGGCCATAGTCTAAATCTTACCTCCAGGATATACATACCTTGAAAACTACAATGCCGTTTGGAGAAAACGAGAATTTCACTACCCGAGGATTGGATGAAGTGATACTTGGAGTGATATGGCAACTTGAAATATTACTCGACCTTTTTTTAAATTATTTGAGAAACAAATCAATTTCTTTTTATGAAAAAATCATTTTTTCTGTTTTTTTCTTTAATATAACATGAAAACATTGATATTTAAAAATTACTGCATTTATGCAACTTGTAGTGCGCCTACGTCACTTATTTGCAGTAGCTGTAGCATGATATTAACGTAGGCCAGTCTCTCTAAATAAAATCGAGTGACGTTTGTTTATAAGGCGTCTTTTGGTCAATATGTTTTTAATTGTGTTTACTTTTACCTTGGTTTACGTATCTTCTGGGTCGTATTGATGATATGAATTTGGTTGTTATAGTAAAAAAAAGTTGGAAAAGTTATGGATAAACAATATACAAATGGTTTTGTACCATATTGTTTAAATACAATAATTAAAACACCTAACAAAACTTTTGTGACGGTTCCAATTAATGAAGACCGCCGGAAGCGTTGGTTTTGTCCTTGTCATTAAGTTTCTTCCGAAAATTTCCTGGATCCGGCGGCAGAGAAAAGATGTCAGCCCAATGTCAGGTTCAGATCCAGTAAGAAAGAAACTCGTTCCAAAAAAACTCGTTCCAAACGACTTGTTCCAAGCAAAAATTTGTTCCCAAAAAAGACATGTTCCAAAAAACCGTTCAGTCCAAAAAAGTACCCCTATATATCGAGTTGATTGTTCTGACTGATGAGGTAAAAAGAAGAATTGTTAATATTGTACTCTTGAGTCTAAATTTTTATACTACTGTTTTTTAATATTTTTGTTTTTTCATCGGTAAGCTAAAAATATACTTTTTGGTATGTGTATAATATTAAAAATTGTTTTCATTCCAGAATATGGCATCTACCTCCAAAGGAATTCGTTGTTTTGATAAAAATTATGAACAAACAGTTCAGAAATGGTTCGATGAGATCTCTGATGGTGATGTTGATAAACAAGACAGTTCGGATGTGGAGGACTCCGGCGATGAATACATACCGGAAAAACTTATTGTAGAGGAAGAGAAGGAGAGTTCTAATTCTGAGCAAGAATTCTCTGAGGATGAAGATATAAATTGTAAAGAACAAGTAGATGAAAATGTGCAATATTCTGTTGAAAAAGATGGTAGTGACACTGAAGAAGTTATTTATAAAGGAAAAAATGGTTATATATGGAGCTCGATAGAACCAAACAAAGTAATAATATAATATAATAATAAAATTGCCTTCTCTAAAACCACACGCTAGAAGTTTAGGCAATAAGCCAAATGCGGTAGAAATTTGGGATCTTTTGTTCACCGATATTATGACAACAATAATAGCTCACATTAATGAGAAACTGGAAAAGGTTAGAGCTAATCAGAAAAAAACCTCTGCACATTATAAGAATACAGATCTCGTTGAAATCCGAGCATTTTTAGGTTTACTGATGTTAACATCTATATTTAAATCAAATCATGAAAACATGTTTTCCTTGTTTTCTAACACAGTTACTGGTCGTCCCATTTTCAGGGCAGTTATGTCCTCCAAAAGATTTGAAGTTTTACTGTTGTGTCTTAGATTTGATGTTGCAAATACAAGGGAAGAACGCCTTGCAGACGATCCAATGACCATGATATCTTTCATTTTTAACAGTCTTTTTTGTGTTGAATTACTTAATGGCAACAAAATTCTAATTATAAATGCCAAGTTTACTTCGACTCAAAAAAAAAGCTAGGGTGTAATTCAGTAAGATAATTTAATGAATATTTATATCAATAAAGTAAAAAATAAGATTTAAATTAGTTTATTTAATTTAACGGAAAAGTACAATTATTAAAAATAGCTTGAGTCGGAAAACGAAACTTTTCTGACAAGTTTGAGAAAAATTGACATAACGTCATCAAAAATTTGTTTACAATGCTGGTTGTCATGCTTTCAAAAGTTAGGTTCCGTTATTGTCGTTGGAAAAATTACGGCAAACTTTTTTCGCTGTCATTATGACAAAATCACGCGGCTTATGGGATTTTTTTATACATGAATTAAATTGTCACTACAATATATTATTCCTGTACGCAAGAATGGTTGTGACACCACTTTTGCTTTGTTTAATCAAGAAAAAATGAAATTTCTCAAAGTCTCGCAGAAGAACACTGACTTGAAACCAGTCAATGACGCTTTCAAAAAACCTCATGCATACCAGGACCTTAATTATCGACTTTATTCCTATAGGAAATTCGACCTATTGCCTTACTTTTTGTATATAATATTTCGGGTTTCCTATAAGAATAAAGTCGAGAATTGAGGCCCAGGACGAGATTGCCAAAGCAAGAAGCGCGTTTGCCATGGCGCTGGATGGTAAAAGACATGAAACTGGGCTGAACGATTTGAGATACAGACAATACTTATTTTCATCCTACAAAACAAACCATGATTGCCTCACTACCTCTATCGAAGCTGCTATACGACAACATTCATTAAAAGTTTACTATTAGATGCAGCAGTAGTTATCCAGTGAAACCACACTCGACGAGCAACAAAGAGACCCAAAGGAGTGGGGTGGTAAAAAAAAGAGTTGTCTTCTGCCAGTACTAACCACTTTGAATCCTGTACCGGACTCGATACTCCTCCACATTGTTTTATAAAAAAGACCGCCAATGCAATTGGGGTGCAGGAAGACAGGCATCCATTTCTCCCCGATTTCCACATCGTGCGAAGGTCTTAGAAGACAGCACTGACATAGACGAAGAAGAGGCAGAAGAAAGAGACCGATAACTGACTAACATTTTCCAGTGAACAGATCAGCCGCCTCGATATTGACGATACAACAATCCGAACCCATGCCAAGACCTGCCGCTGCTCATAACAATTTCGGACTTAATTAAGCAGCTTGAACAAAATGTAGTTTTTGAAAAAAATACCAGGCATATACGATCTGAATATAGTATGTGCAGATAAATGGGAGGAATTCACTAATTGACCGCCTTTAATAACAAACTAGCGTTTTTGTGTAGCAAAAGTGGATTTTTGCGAAGACAGTCGACGCCAATTTTCAAGTAGCGCTTGAGCCCGAATTTGCAAAAAGTTTAAGAGTAATAAAATTTTATGACCCAGGTACCAAAGGGTACCTAGAAACTACATTTGTTGTTGAATGTTAAAGGTATGTGTGCAGAATAAGATTTATCGAAGAAAACATCCTGAGGAATAAAATATATGGGAAATTTTATGTACTTTAATTTGAAATTGATCGAATATTTATGAAAAGTTGATAGTTTTCAAGTTATAATCAAAAAAACCGCAAAAATTGGATTAAATTTTTTTTGCATTGTTTGTCAAGAAACTTTATTAACAAAGCTCAGATTCTGATTCAGCACCCCAAGAAACATACACTTGAAGAATTCAAAACCACCCCACAACTTTTTCGCTAGGGGCCTTTTTGACCAAAATTTGACTGTATTATAATACTAAATTAATATATATTAAAATTTATACTTTAAACAATAGCTAGCAAGTATAGAAAAAAAATTATTGCATATATTATAAAAACTTTCATAAAGAGCTTTTAGTTTAATAGTAAATTATATTTTGGGGTTAATCCATTCCCTAAATCCATTCAATGATAGGTGTTTAATCAATATCGAAAGTACGTGTACCTATTCAAATTTCATGTATTAACGTCATGCTCGAATATGATTTGTTGCACAAAGCCATTTCAAATTTTCTCTAATGGCTTCAGTCACTATATAATTCCCAATAGATATCGCCATAATGCCGTTTATATATAAACAAGCGTATATCCTGTGACTCCCCGATGTCATTATTTTTAAAATATCCTACTCGTACGTTAAATTAAATGAGACATGTACTTTATTGGTAATAAAGTATTTCCATAAAGTTTTACTCACTTAATCCGGTGGTATATCTATACTTTTTGTTATAGGAATATGTTGAATTAAATTTATGGTATTTTTTTATACGGTTAGAAATATCTCTGAAAACTGAAAATTTAAATGTTTGGGTTTTGAGGGGTGAACTATTTAATGAAAATATTGACATTGTAACGCTCTTTGCGTCGTCACGTGGTCTTTTGGCCCGTTCGCCATCTTCCGTTTACAGTGTGAAGGCCACTTGCACGGGCAACTTCAGTGGAGAAAAAGATACTCCGGTGGTCGTTATGGCATCCACAAGGCGTTAGCGACCAGAAGCGTGGGTGTGGTGCATTTGATATTTAAGTTACGTTACGCTAAAATAGCAACTAATTGGTGGAAGTTTTTCGGTTGCTGAAATTTCGGAATTGCGTCTTTTCTTGACTGGGAGTGTTTTCTCTAGATTTCGTGGAATTGTTTGGGATTTGGAAATTGTTTTTAGAAATGTTTTGCATCACGTCCGGGTCACCAATATGTAGTAGCTGTTGTTCTGCTTGTATATTTTCTTTTCAAAATAAAGATTATTTTCCGGGTTTTCCTACACCTAGAGCCAAATGGCGCCATCAATCCTTAGTAAGTCGCCCGGAGCGCCACGGCAAATAATAATAATAGCCGTTCCTTCTCTGCAGAAGCTATTGGCGTCTGGGGTTCACTCGTAGGGGAGTGAAATGTAGGGTGAGTATTATTATTATTATTATTATTAGAACACGGTTCTTTATCGGACGGACGGTACAGCCACGGCTAGACTGGCGAGGTGAGGTCGGATTGACGGTTCCAGTATACAGTACAACTTGGTTTCGCTCCCTTCAGATTTCAGCATGACCTATCATTAAAGGTCGCTAGCTAGTTCTGGATTGGTTCTCGGTTAGAACTCGGACTACCACTGGAACTCCAATTCGGATTGCAAAAATGTTGATCAAATATTTAAAAGATAACTATTCTATTGTCACTCTCACAATTTTATGAATAGAAATTTGAAAAAATATCAAATTCATAATTTCTTATTATCTTTTAAATGGTAAAAATCCCATTTTCATATATACACTATTTTAAAAGTTATATAAATTAAACCAAAATTTTAATTAATTTTGATATATTTGGAACTATTTTATTGTTACTCTCACAATTTTGTGAATAAAAATTTGAAAAAAATCACAAATTTATAATTTTTTATTATGTTTTAAACGGTTAAAATTCCATTTTAATATATAAAATATTTTAAAAGTTATATAAATTAAACCAAAATTTTAATTAATTTTGATATGATTTGTAACTATTTTATTGTCACTCTCACAATTTTGTGAATAAAAATTTGAAAAAAATCGCAAATTTATAATTTTTTATTATATTTTAAATGGTAAAAATTCCATTTTAATATATACAATATTTTAAAAGTTATATAAATTAAACCAAAATTTTAATTAATTTTGATATGATTTGTAACTATTTTATTGTCACTCTCACAATTTTGTAAATAAAAATTTGAAAAAAATCGCTAATTTATAATTTTTTATTATATTTTAAATGATCAAAATTCCATTTTAATATATAATTTATTTTAAAAGTTATATAAATTAAACCAAAATTTTAATTAATTTTGATATGATTTGTAACTATTTTATTGTCACTCTCACAATTTTGTGAATAAAAATTTGAAAAAAATCGTAAATTTATAATTTTTTATTATATTTTAAATGGTAAAAATTCCATTTTAATATATACAATATTTTAAAAGTTATATAAATTAAACCAAAATTTTAATTAATTTTGATATGATTTGTAACTATTTTATTGTCACTCTCACAATTTTGTGAATAAAAATTTGAAAAAAATCACAAATTTATAATTTTTTATTATGTTTTAAACGGTTAAAATTCCATTTTAATATATAATTTATTTTAAAAGTTATATAAATTAAACCAAAATTTTAATTAATTTTGATATATTTGGAACTATTTTATTGTTACTCTCACAATTTTGTGAATAAAAATTTGAAAAAAATCACAAATTTATAATTTTTTATTATGTTTTAAACGGTTAAAATTCCATTTTAATATATAAAATATTTTAAAAGTTATATAAATTAAACCAAAATTTTAATTAATTTTGATATATTTGTAACTATTTTATTGTCACTCTCACAATTTTGTGAATAAAAATTTGAAAAAAATCACAAATTTATAATTTTTTATTATGTTTTAAACGGTTAAAATTCCATTTTAATATATAAAATATTTTAAAAGTTATATAAATTAAACCAAAATTTTAATTAATTTTGATATGATTTGTAACTATTTTATTGTCACTCTCACAATTTTGTGAATAAAAATTTGAAAAAAATCTTGAATTTATAATTTTTTATTATATTTTAAATGGTAAAAATTCCATTTTAATATATAAAATATTTTAAAAGTTATACAAATTAAACTAAAATTTTAATTAATTTTGATATATTTGTAACGATTTTATTGTCACTCTCGCAATATTATTAATAAAAATTTAAGAAAAATCTCAAATTTATAATTTTTTATTATATTTTAAATGGTTAAAATTCCATTTTAATATATAATTTATTTTAAAAGTTATATAAATTAAACCAAAATTTTAATTAATTTTGATATATTTGGAACTATTTTATTGTTACTCTCACAATTTTGTGAATAAAAATTTGAAAAAAATCACAAATTTATAATTTTTTATTATGTTTTAAACGGTTAAAATTCCATTTTAATATATAAAATATTTTAAAAGTTATATAAATTAAACCAAAATTTTAATTAATTTTGATATATTTGTAACTATTTTATTGTCACTCTCACAATTTTGTGAATAAAAATTTGAAAAAAATCACAAATTTATAATTTTTTATTATGTTTTAAACGGTTAAAATTCCATTTTAATATATAAAATATTTTAAAAGTTATATAAATTAAACCAAAATTTTAATTAATTTTGATATGATTTGTAACTATTTTATTGTCACTCTCACAATTTTGTGAATAAAAATTTGAAAAAAATCTTGAATTTATAATTTTTTATTATATTTTAAATGGTAAAAATTCCATTTTAATATATAAAATATTTTAAAAGTTATACAAATTAAACTAAAATTTTAATTAATTTTGATATATTTGTAACGATTTTATTGTCACTCTCGCAATATTATTAATAAAAATTTAAGAAAAATCTCAAATTTATAATTTTTTATTATATTTTAAATGGTTAAAATTCCATTTTAATATATAAAATATTTTAAAAGTTATATAAATTAAACCAAAATTTTAATTAATTTTGATATATTTGTAACTATTTTATTGTTACTCTCACAATTTTGTGAATAAAAATTTGAAAAAAATCACAAATTCATAATTTTTTATTATATTTTAAACGGTTAAAATTCCATTTTAATATATAAAATATTTTAAAAGTTATATAAATTAAACCAAAATTTTAATTAATTTTGATATATTTGGAACTATTTTATTGTTACTCTCACAATTTTGTGAATAAAAATTTGAAAAAAATCACAAATTTATAATTTTTTATTATGTTTTAAACGGTTAAAATTCCATTTTAATATATAAAATATTTTAAAAGTTATATAAATTAAACCAAAATTTTAATTAATTTTGATATGATTTGTAACTATTTTATTGTCACTCTCACAATTTTGTGAATAAAAATTTGAAAAAAATCGCAAATTTATAATTTTTTATTATATTTTAAATGGTAAAAATTCCATTTAAATATATACAATATTTTAAAAGTTATATAAATTAAACCAAAATTTTAATTAATTTTGATATGATTTGTAACTATTTTATTGTCACTCTCACAATTTTGAATAAAAATTTGAAAAAAATCGCAAATTTATAATTTTTTATTATATTTTAAATGGTAAAAATTCCATTTTAATATATAAAATATTTTAAAAGTTATATAAATTAAACCAAAATTTTAATTAATTTTGATATATTTGTAACGATTTTATTGTCACTCTCGCAATATTATTAATAAAAATTTAAGAAAAATCTCAAATTTATAATTTTTTATTATATTTTAAATGGTTAAAATTCCATTTTAATATATAAAATATTTTAAAAGTTATATAAATTAAACCAAAATTTTAATTAATTTTGATATATTTGTAACTATTTTATTGTCACTCTCACAATTTTGTGAATAAAAATTTGAAAAAAATCTCAAATTAATAATTTTTTATTATCTTTAAAATAGTAAAAATCCCATTTCAATATCAAATTATTAGATATATTATATTTTTCTTATTATTGATTTTCATTTTTACTGTCCCTGGTAGTTTGGTCGATTATTGTTTTTTCCAAAATAGACATTCAACCGTTTCTATGAAATACCCTTCGACTTATCGTCAGTCATCCAGCTTGGAATTTATATAGCTTTCGTTCGTTCATTTTTATTTATTATTTCGCCGCAAAGAAGTTTGAAAGTAGTTTTTGCTTATTTTATTTTAAACTTCACAATTCGTGAAAGGTTTTATTTCGAGTTTGAAAACGTGTGAAAATCGGCGAGTGCTTATGACAGCTTTTGCGTTTCAACCAGGTAACTTCGTTCAGTTTAATTTTAATTAAAAGATATAGAAAAGTAAACAATAACTGGATAGGTGAAGAGAAATTTTTTATCTTTTTAAAATACTCAGACAGTTATAGGGTTATAATAAAATAGGAAAAAATAAAATACTATATGGAAAAAATAGGGTAAAATATGAAAAAATAGGAAAAAATAAGAAAAAATGAGAGAAAACAGGAAAAATAGAATAAAATATAAAAATAAATATATATTTCTCATGTACCCATGGTTAGTTTTAATTTATTTTTGTCTTATTAAATTAAGGTAAATTTTAATATTAATAATTAAAAAAAATACCATTCAATTTTTAATAGAAAACTTTATAATTGTATTTTTTTCAAAATTTTATTACAATAATTGTGGAATTTTTAAAAAAAAGGGTTCAAAAAATTTTTAAACTTTATTAACTTTAAAAATATTAAATATATTAAAATGTCATTTGTAATGTATTTCAGTTTCTTCGAATTTAGAATTGTAATTATAGCCAAAATAATTAATTTTTTTTATAAGTTCGTTTTATCAAAAAGTATAAAACAAATCAAAAAAGTAAATAGTACATCAAAGTAGCATTCGAAAGAGAATATAAATTTAAAATGTATTTATGTTCTTCTAATTTAGAATTGTAATTGTTATAGATAAAATAAGTGATTTGTAAAAAAATGGTTCAAAAAATTTTAAATTTTAAATAATTATTAAAGATGTTAATATTGGATTTGTTTTGTATTTTATTTCATTTTTCTATTCTGCTTCTCCTTTTCCAATTTATTTCCAGTATTTGTTATTTTTTTTATTTTCTATATTATTGTTTTTTTTTAACTTTTTATATACGTGATCTCCTTATTCAGTTTTTTTTTTATTTTAAGTGGTTTACAATTATACTGTATTAGATTACATTTTACTATACGTAAAAGTCTTATCCCCTCTTTTCTCGAATTATCCGTTTTTATATTCGACAATAAAACCAACTCCATTCATATCTAACGGAGCGAGTATATAATATGATGAAGGCATCTACTTACTTCTAAATGGTTCCCATTTTATTTTTTTTATATCCTTTTGTCCTGATGCCGAACATCATTTCTGCTCTCTTCCAATTGCTTTATTATTATTTCGCGATAAAAGTGACACAATTTCAGAAAGTTCCATTATTTCCGCTCACTCCCCACAACAATCATATCGCTGCATTTCCAACTTTGTTAACCGCTTTTCTATATAAATTCCGTTTTAACCACATACATTTTGTAGTGTAACTAGACACGAAATTAATACAAAAATGCTATTTATTAAAAATCTATTATTCACAAAAAATCATGCGCATTAGTAAAGACAAAAAGACATTAGCACCTAATCTCGTTACTATTGGTTAAATTTTAATGGAAAAAATTGCTTTGTATACAGTAGAATCCATACATTACATTCAAATTGGACCATTATTAACGGATATAGACGCTAGTGCCTGTTTGTCGTTATTACTGTGTTTACGTATTGTATTTTGCAAAATTTTGCCTCCAGTTAAATAATAAATAATTTATTATTATTTAGTACATATATTTAACATTTTTAATACCATTTAAAATATTTTGAATGTGTATTTATTTTTTACAAGAGTTTCTTGTATCTAGGGAATTTTTAAATGTCTTCCTACCTTCTCGGGACGTGCTACACTTCCGTATTCTCGTTATTTTCTTAGATAATCAACAAGAGGGCACTATTGCAATTTCCGTGAAACGACAAAACGGCAGAAGCCGTCAAGTAAAACGCGACGTAGTCAACACCACAGTCTAGATTGCAAATGTCCGGTTCGTTGTAAATCCAATTAATCTCGGTTAGTATTTGATCATGTGTTGACATTATTTTAGTTATTTGACAGACTATTATTGTGAATTGTGTTTCAGTTCGATACATATATAGCGTCACTTTATTAATTTACTGAAATTTTTAATTGGGTATAAAAGTTACATTTAAATAAGTAATTTCAGAACATTTTACTTTTAAATTCTACTGCATATTTTATTATTATCATTATTTAATGTAAACAAATACTGAAACCACTGCAATATAAAGTGACCTGGCTCCTTCCTAATTTAGAGATTACTCTCTTGTAAAATTTCAAGAAAAGATGAGATAAAACAAGAAGTTGTAGAATTGCTAGGAAGCGAAGAAATACTTGTCCATTACTAGGTCTATTACCAGTCATTCTGACTGGTCACTGTCTAGTAGAAAAAAAAACCTCAACAACTTGGGACTATCAGACTCCCCACTTTGCAAGTTGTGTAGACAAGAAGATGAAACAGCTTTTAGAATTACCCAATACTTTCGTCAACCAAGAAAATTGGGTTCAGCGCATTGGCTAACACTGGTCTACATAACTACATAAAATCTGTGGAATGGTTGAAGAGCTAAGAAATGTCTCACTTAACTGTAATAAGTCATATTTAAAAATTTCATAAATAGAAAAATAAGGAAAAAAGAAACTAGATACAAATATATTTTTTTTCGCATTAAACAACCAAATTATTTTCATACCATCACTATACAAGGCCAAGGAAAAATAATTGTGGTATAAATACATTTCTGCAACCTTAAAAATGTCGAAATTAATAACAATATAGTGATCTAGTTTTGACACTATCACGTAACGTAATGCAAATCAACAAAAAAAAATGTTCAATCAACAACAGTACGAAAAAATATGGCGCATCCTTTTTGTGACACGAGAAAAATTCTTCAGTCGGTAATTCGTGCTCCGTTGATCAAGAACCAAAAAAAAAATTTGATGTGGCCAACACATGACCTCTCGCCATTTTTGAATCAAAAATTTACAGGTTGACACAAAAAAGTATGAAAAAAAATAATTTTTTTGTAAATCTGGCAACAATGGCAAAAGTTTCGAAAATTTTAATGAGATGAAAATAAACTGTAGGGTATACAAAATATATGTGTAAAACTTTATTGCCGTTTTGTATAATAATGGCGTCATCACCCATAACAACTGCCACTTCCGGTTGTGCGATTGGCACCAAAATCTAATCAGATCTAATCTAGGGTATCAGAATCCTGTATGCAAAATTTCAAACTTTTTATTTAGTAGTTTTTGAGTTATCGTTACTACAACATCCATCCAAACACACACACACACTAACACACACACACACACTAACACACACACACACACACTAACACACACACAGACATCATCGCGAAAATATTAAAATCGTATTCTAGGGACCCTAAAACGTGTTTATTCATTGAAAACTCACTACCCAATTTTTAGCATGATTCCTATACCTCTCTTATCTGAAGGGCGAGAGGTAAAAAGGAAGATTGTGCCCTTCGTATCGGCGCGTGGCAGATTTTTTGGTCAAAAAAAAACAAAATGTCGACTAACTTATCCATTTTTTTTACTAACATTTTACTAGGCAGAAATTTTTGTTTTTTTTTGTATAAATTATAAAAGAGAAAAGTCTCTAGTTTCATTACCGTATCTTTATGTAATAAGAAATTTTATTTTTGAGTTAAATTATAGGGCTGAGTTCAAACCAGATATATTGGGACTTTAGTCTTTTGGATGCTATTATGCGAATGTATATTTTATAGGTGAAATTAAAATTTCGTGGCTCTAAAGTAATAGCCAACTTTGTGTGTTAAGTTCCTTTTGAACAAATGTCGAACTCAGTATCATTGTCTTTATATAGTTTAGTAGGTGTCGAAGTTCGAATGTCTATCATTTTTTTAATTTTTGATCATTCATAGTTAAATTCTTTAATCTCATTTTTTGTTAGATTCTTTCTATTTTATTGTTTTTTTTTTTAAATAAATCATACCTAAAATTTCATTAGCGTATTTTAATTTCATCCACCCAAGAGATGAACAGAAGGGGGAACGTAAGAGCTCAGAAGCCAGCTAGAAGAATCAATAATATTTTTGAATAAGTAATAGATATTCACGTTATAAAAGAAAACCTTCCTCATCTGCTAATCCTGTCTGTAAGGTAAAGACTCTCTAACACCGCGAGTGCACGAACTGCCCTTTTATCTGAAAAGTGGTCGTTACGTCCCCAGAGGGAACACGTCCATTTTTCCAGAGCCTTGACTAACGTTTTAGGCCGTAATATTTTTCTCTCCTAGGAGAGTAGTGACAGTAGCGCTGCCGTTATAGTTTTGTTATAGGTAAAGTCAGAAAATAACTCAAAACTTGTGGGTTATTGAGGAGGTTTGCATAATGAGCCTAATGGGGATAGCCCACTCTGTGAAGATACAGATACAAGTAATAACATATAATTGATTTACAAAATCTAACACCAACATAAGTACGTAGAAAAATCAATGTATTTCCTAGAAAATCTAGTAAACTGACCATATTATATTGGAACTTCGCCAATGCATTTGATAAGATATCATTACATATAGTAACACGACAACCCTTCATAGACAATATTTCCCAGTCAATCCTTCTCCGAGACAATCCTTCCCTACGACAATTTTTCTCCGAGACAATACTTCCCTACGACAATCTTCGTCCGAGGTAATCCTTCCCTACGACAATCCACTCCCACAACAATCCTTCTCCGCGACAATCCTTTCACATACAATCTTTCCCTAAAACAATTTACCTTATTATTTACTACAATTATCCTTATAATATGATTTATACTAAGGTTTGCTACTTCACAAGATGTCTAGATTTTTCAGATTTTTAGAGTAAACTAAGAGAACCATATACAGTGTGACCCATTTTGTTTGGAAGCACTCCTGTAAAATCCGCATTTTTCAACCGATTTTTACCTCTCGCCCTTCAGATAAGAGAGGTATAGGAATCATGCTAAAAATTGGGTAGTGAGTTTTCAATGGATAAACACGTTTTGGGGTCCCTAGAATACGATTTTGATATTTTCGCGATGATGTCTGTGTGTGTGTGTGTTAGTGTGTGTGTGTGTGTGTGTTAGTGTGTTAGTGTGTGTGTGTTTGGATGGATGTTGTAGTAACGATAACTCAAAAACTACTGAATGAAAAAATTTGAAATTTTGCATACAGGATTCTAATACCCTAGATTAGATCTGATTAGATTTTGGTGCCAATCGGACAACCGGAAGTGGCAGTTGCTATGAGTGATGGCGTCATTACTATACAAAAAGGCAATAAAGTTTTACACATTTATTTTGTCCCAGTTTCCCTTACATTTAAGATGGTATGCTGCTAATATCATTTCTCTGTTGATGAGTATGTCCAAGGATGGAAGATTTAAAATTGTTTCCATAGCAGCTATAGATGTAATATTTATTGCTCCCAAACATGCCAGTCTTTGTAGACTTGCAAGAGGAGCTTTTTTGTAAAAGGGGCCAAAATGGTTTTTTGGAGATGAACCCTAAGATTTTGCCTTAAACACCAATTGTGAATCATATTCAGAACGTTTTGTGTAATTTCTACAAACAACTAGCTATTAATAATAACTACCCTTTAGAGATCATCTTAAAACTTTATTATAAATTCTATTAAAAATATAAATTCAATTTTAACATCACTTTAGCACCTAACCCAGATATCAGTTATTCAGGCTTTATACCTTTCATTGGCCCCATTTCTTATAATATCTCCAAAGTCTTCCAGTCAGCTCACTCTATTTCTTCTCTGTTAGTCAACTCAAAAGATACAGTTAGTTTCTTACATAAATCAGGAGTTTGCAAGATTTCTTGTACAGACTGCAATGCAGTTTACGTAGGTCAATCTGGAAGAAAAATAAATACCCGTAAAACTGAACACCTTAGACATATCAACAACTTCTTAAATACTGATATCAGTAACTCACCATCAGCATTTGCTAATCACATATTTTCATCTGGCCATTCTTTCAACCCTATGAATTTCTCTTTAATTCACAACTGCCATAAAAGTTTCAACTTAGACCTACTTGAAATTTACGAAATTAAAAAATCATATTCTAACAACAATTTAATTTGTCTTAAAGAACAACTTCAGATTAATGACAATTATCTATTTCTCAATCTACGCCTTTAAACGTTTCCAATTTCTCATTTTATGTATCATTGAATTTTGCTAACATGGACTGCCTTTAGAGGTTATTTCTTTTCTTCTTTTCCTTCTTCGTTTCTTCTTTCTTTTAGCATAGTTTGTCTAACATTACGGTGCCTGTGGCCTGCACTCAACCGGTCTTAAGTTATTTTATTTTGTTTTAGTAAGTTTAACTTTTGTGTTTCAAACTTCATAATTATTGAACAAATATGATTAAGAATCGATATAAATTTGGAATAATTTACTACGGCAGACAGCGTGTTAACGCTGCCAAAATTTTCGAAGGACCACCTTAATACAGAGTATAAGGAATTAGTATATTACCACAAAATAAATCAAATTATTTAAGTGAACTGTAAGGGCTACTTACTCATCCATTTATTAGCAAACCAACATTATTAATATTACATTTTTTATTACATTATTATTATTAGAGCAACTGCTCTCACTACTACAAAACATATTTACAATTTATGTACATTTTTAGACTCTCAGAAAATTTATTATATTATTAATTTTTAGGGTGCGGTCAACCGCTTTTTATAACGTCGAGACATGATAAATATGATGAGACTCTCCGAAACTATTAGATTGTTTCCCTATTTATAGTTTTAGAAGATTTGTAAGAGGGGATTTGTAACGGTTTTCTTCTTTCCAATAAGAAAACCGACCTGTCCGGCGATCACAGGTATTTCTGCGCTTGTCGTTCTTAGAAATATTATATCGCTTAGAGGGAGATGGCGATAGGGTGAATTATTTTGTACAAATAATATTTTTGCATTCAGCACGACAGCTCTAGTGACGTAAATACCGAATAACAATCTATTTTTAGATTATGGAATGGTAAAATATACAGCACTGGCCAAAAGTATATATTAAAATGAATCTTATTAAATTTAAAGGAAATATAAGTTTATTTTTTCCTACCTGCATCCGGAGGGATGCATTTTGATTTAAACATTAAGCACGGCTTTAATTCACCAACTATGATTATCACGGTTGGTGAAATCAACTTCAAATTTATTTTATTAACAAAATTTTTTATACTGGGAATTTCGTCACCACATGTTCCAGTAATTTAATTTTATAATTTTTTTAATCTACAATTTCACAATATGTGATCAGTGATTATTGTTAACACTAAACTGTAAGTAGATAGCTAATAACATTGTTTTCTTTGCTACACCGCAATTTTTCTTTATAGGCCTGATGATGGCCATATGTTAATAAATATCAACATTCACGTCAATAAGACCGTGCATTTAATTTTTATATGACTTCGGTCCAATAATCTTCCTCCCATTCGTTTCCCCGTTTTATAAAAAAAAATGAAAAATTGATAAAAATGCTTGTAATATAAGAAAATTAAACAAAATAGGGGAGAAAGAAAAAAAAGGTTGGAATTATTATTTTTCTCACTATCCACTTCGTACCAAGCTCGTACTTGTAATTTTTATATTACTTTCCTCCAACTATCTTCTACTTCTTTCCGCTTTATAACAAAAAAATTGGGGGAAAACAGGAAAAATTACAACTTTTAAAAAGTTATAGAAGAAGTACAATCTCTTTTGTCGATTGAGGTGTGGTATAAATCTGAGTTTACTCAAATGTTTAATGTAAACATACACATAGTTTTATCGCTCTTCACTTTTTAAAATTCTTAAAGTGATAATTTTTAATCATATAATTAAAAATGCACTAATTAAAGAAATGTCTACCAATTATAATTTTACCCGTTAAAAATAATGCTCTCTAATATTGTCTTCTTTCTTCTGGTTATTTATTGACTTTTTTTATAAATTTCTATCGTCATTTTGATGACAATTCTGAATAAGGAAATTTACCAAAAATGGGACTTTTGTTTTATCCAATTTCAGCCAAGATGAGAAAACACTCAGATAACGACAATCGTCTGCGTCCTCTAATCTGTTTGCTTCTGCTTAAAAGTCCATAGGCGCCGAAGACAAATGTTTAACTTAGATAATGGAAAATTTCAATATACATTTAAACACAGTATTCATATTTAATTTTTGATTAATTAATTAAGATAAATACGCTGCGCGCCACCTATGTATCAAAGGCCTAGTATAGATCTTTATTTGCGTCAAATGTTAGTCCTATGAACAAATATTTCTACCAATTTAGATTAAATATATGATATTAAGGTTATAAAGCACAAAGTTAGGTAGCATAAAAATTTAATTGTACAAACAGGTACTAGCAGGCAACTAGTTTCGGTCACTGACCATCATCAGCACTAGAGATACAAACGTTCTTAATTAATCCAGAAATTAAATACCAAAAATATAAAACCAAATTTACCAACAAGGGAATAAATTAATCACACAAGTGAAAAACCCATTTAAGGTTAGGAGATAAACAGAAACATTAACTTTGAGGTACTTGAAAACTACTAATTAAAACTAATTGAGGTTGCTCACATAGGGACAGCACCTGTAGGGGGATCAACATCCCGACAGATAAAAAAGGAATTCAAAAATTGCCACCCTACGTGGGAGCTCTAAGAAACGTTTTTTTTTTTCTGTAAGTTTCTTGTTAGTATACGTCTATGTCTCCTCTAGGCAACATAATCGAAAATCGTGTCTGGCTTTTCACTTCGCATTAAGCACATTCAGCCTGAACGACTGATATTGTTTTAGGCTGCGAATTAAATTAGGGCATTGGCGTCATTTGAAAAGAGCGACGAAGGGGAAAGGAAGCTTTGATTCTAATGGAATGCAACGCGACAAATTCGCTTAAGACTAATTCCAAGTTTTTGAAGAAAATTGCGAGGAACAGATAGTGTTCTCTAGATTATGTGTGTAAATGATTTAATTGTTCCTGTTAAATCTGACATATAACATTAAATCTTAACTCTTGGAAGTATTCTAGACTCTAAGAGAAGTAAAATTTTATTTTATTCCCATTACAAAATCCTGCAAATATGACCGGCAGTTATTTTAGCACATTCGAGCAAGTTAGTAACTAAAAAGGTCTTTGAAGACGAGGAAGAGTGAGCTCAGTTATATTCAACAAGCTGTAAAATATAATAACGGAAAATATCCTGCATCATGGGATGTACAAAAAATGGCGGAAAAATATTTACTGCATCTCTCTCGTAAAAAATATCATGCAGAAATGTCATTACCAACAGCAAATGCAAGGACGCGCGGTCCAAGGCCTTAAAGACGCAATTACATAAAACCAAAAAATTATCTACCAATACCGATGGTGAAATTTTATTATGTAAAAATTAGGAACGATATCATAAAACCCGTATTTTAAAATATCTTGAAAAATAGAAAAGTTCTATTAGTTTTATTTTCCTTCCTACAATTCCACAAACATCTTCAAAGTAAATCAGACTAGAAGAAAGAAGAGAAATTATTTTATTGCTTATGGTCATGATTTATTTTTTACTATTTTGTGATAAATATAATAAAAAACTAAGGTAATCGATTATTAAGTGAATTCAGATTTATACAGGGTGTTTCCAAATTACGCTTACAACGTAGATACTTCTTATAAAATTAGAAAAAATGATATAAGGAATTATTTATTTCCTGAAATACAGGGCGTTAAAGTTATAATAAATGAAATGATTTTATTTGATAACTTTAAAATGAATGAATATATTGATTTGAAATGGGGCAGGTTTGTTTTAAATTTAAAAACGTCATATTATACATTCTTGATCCAGTGGTGTGCATTTGGAAGAATATGTCACCTTTCCCTTCCATTTTTACGCCTCTGGCATTTGAAGCTATTCTTTTTACCTCTCGCCCTTCAGATAAGAGAGGTATAGGAATCATGCTAAAAATTGGGTAGTTAGTTTTCAATGAATAAACATGTTTTAGGGTCCCTAGAATACGATTTTAATATTTTCGCGATGACGTCTGTGTGTTAGTGTGTGTGTGTGTGTTTGGATGGATGTTGTACTAACGATAAGATAACTCAAAAACTACTGAATAAAAAGATTTGGAATTTTGCATACAGGATTCTGATACCCTAGATTAGATCTGATGAAATTTTGGTGCCAATCGCACAACCGGAAATGGCAGTTGCTATGGGTGATGACGCCATTATTATACAAAACGGCAATAAAATTTTACACATATATTTTGCATACCCTATAGTTTATTTTCATCTCATTAAAATTTTCGAAACTTTTGCCATTGTTGCCAGATTTCCAAAAAAATAATTTTTTTTCATACTTTTTTGTGTCAACCTGTAAATTTTTGATTCAAAAATGGCGAGAGGTCATATGCTGGCCACATCAGATTTTTTATTTCTTGTATTACTCAATGATTTTCAAATAAAAAACGCCTAGACGGAACAGAACCTTTACATGAATTACAAATTTCAGCTAAATTACGACCAAACTATGACTTAATCCATTTATTCCTAAACATTACGATTGCATTAAATGTATATTGTCAAATATATCAATTTGCGTCTACAGCCGATAGATCATTTTCTAAATTAAAGTTAAAGGATTATTTACAATCAGAAACAGTTAGAAAATCCAGAAAAACTACTGGCAAAGAAAGACAAAATAGAAAATACTGTATTTTAATATATACTCCTGAAAAAAATACAATTAAACAGTTGAAACTGGCTAAGCTAGTACAGAAAGAGCAAATGGTACCTCGAAATAATAAATCAGAAGGAAAAATCTATTAAGAAAATATTATTAGAAAACCAACTGTCAAGAAGTTTAATGCTAAATCAGATTAATTCTGATGATGATTTTCTTTGCAAGATTATAATGATTCTTCTTTTTTCACTGATGATAAAATTAACTCTACTTGTGATATCCTATAAGTGAACTCCAAACTCGCACAATATAAACAAGTTGAGTTCGTAATCTTTTTTATAAGACTAATGTCAGTAACAGAAGTAGGCAAGTGCCAAATTAAAAAAAAAATCTAGATAAACAGACCAAAGTACAAGAAGAACGAAAAACGGTCGTTTTTTTTTAAACAACCCAAATTAAAAGGTACTAGTAACCAGTCAATCAGGCGAACAAAATTTCAAAGTACCACCTGCCAAAGATAAAATGGTAAAAAAAAAATCGATTGGACATTCAGTGGTCGTCGAGATTTCGCGAAAAAAAAAATAACTAAGAGCTCGGGTGCACGGCTTATCGTTTCCCATCCGCAAGAAAAAAGGGAGTAAACCAATAATATTAAAAATACATTAAAGGTATAGAAAAAAATTTAAATAGGGTGCAAAGGACCTTAGGAGGATTAGCCATCGAAAAACAATCGTCAAAAGGTAAATCGTTATACCTTTTAAAACTTACTAGAGCAATTTTACTTTTTTCGCTTAAAGGAGTCTCTTTGAGCCGTGATGTATTTGACACCCTGTGGATTGATTAAATATTTAACATGGACAGTTATAGTAAGAGGAAGTGATATCACAAAACAGATAAATCCGTTTTGTGGTATTATTTCAGATTCTTTATAAAGCTAGTTAAGTAGTTGATTGTAAAAATCTAAATGCTCTTAGTTCATTTTACCATAATTTATTAGTTACCAACATAAATTAAATGATAATTGAGCTCACTCCAAAGCTTCGATAGCTCGCTGGACTGTACTACGATTTTTTTTATTTATTAATGCTCAGTTAGATAGACTCAAATCATGAGACATTTTTTATCCTATTAGCTGTTCGTACTGCAGGTGGACCGACTGCATGCTACGGAACAGGCTAATATGTACATCTTTGATAGGGGATAAAAAGGCAGGTCATGTGACTAGAGGTTGTCCGCAGGGGGGGGGGGGATTATATCTCCCTGCACAAAACACTGGGATATGCAGGCACAAAACACTGGGATATGTAGATGACCCTGTCATATTATCCCAATGAATATTCAATAATACGGTTATGGAACGACTGCAGATGGCCCTAAATAGAGTCACGCTCTGGACAGAACATGAGGGATTGAAAATAAGCCCCTCCAAGTCCAACATAGTAGAATTCGCCAAAAAGGGAAATCTAGAGAGCCTTTAGCTCACTATGAATTCATGGTGAAAAGGTTAATCTGAAGGGAAGTGTAAAATATCTTAAGGTAATGTTAGCTAGATGCACGTATGGAAAAACATAGTGACATATGCATGTCTGGTATAGTGGCCAAAGACAAAACAACGGACTTTTATCTCCAAATTAGGAAAGATACAAAGACTTACCTGCATGGGAATAACGGAGAACATAAAAACAACCCCTACAGCTGTCATGAAAATCTTGCTTGACCTTCTGTTATTACAATACGTTATAATGAGGGAGGCTCGAATGGCTCTACACGACTCATTACTCTATGAAGAAAATCATAGACAGAGACAAACAAAATGTTAATATAAGGGAGGTAGCATGCTTGGCATGAGGTCAGACCACATGACTCCTAATAAAGCTTCAATAAAGATCTGAGGATAATAATTAAGAATCGGAATGAGTTTAATACAAGCTCATATTTCAGGACAAACCCTAACGGACGGTTCAAGTACCAAGAAAAAAAATCCTTTGACCCTTTTGATCAAAATATTTAAATTAAAATTTCTGATTTTGTTTAAAAATACTTTCTAAATAAATTATAATAATGATATATAATTTTAATTAATCATTTGTAATTTATATTACTAGTTGATATGTGGCTTTATAGCAGTATTAATTATATTTGTGTAATTTATACCTTTATGATTTTAATTTAAATCATGGATATAAATTGGAATGTCGAAATTGGTTATAAACATAAATATGTACATTGTTACTACTGACACCAAAATTAAACTAAAATTTGTTATAATTTATTAAATTTATTAACAATATTGAAAATAACTTTAAACAATTACTTTAGTGTACTAAAATTTATTGTTTTTGGTTTCTTAATAGAAGAAAAATGTACTAAAATATATGGGCCACCCCATATATTTAATATATATAATAGATATATTTTACAATTTTGTTACATAAAAATCCAATATGGCCGATATCCGGTTTGACCGGAAATGACATGAAAATTGGAAATTCAAATGGTATATTTCTACATATTTGGATTCTATGACTTCAAACACTTACACATCAACTATCAAATGTCACTTAATACGCCATTTTTTTTATTTTGATTTTTTTTTATCCATTCAGGTTTTGGTCTAAATTACCTATAATTAAGAGGCCCACACACCACGTGACTTTTGTGTTTGCCGGTTAGAGAATTACCCAAGGAAAATGTGCTTGTATTCCAAATAAATTGGATGTAAAAATTTTTTTTTTAGTATTTTCCGGTTAATGTTAAATAATCCCACCTTCTAGTCCAATTTTTTCTGCGCAGAACAGGGTAGAGCGCTATAAAACATAATTATTCGTATTTGGACGAGAACTCGCCTAATATAGCAACTAAAAGTATGCGGTTTTTTTCTTGATATTTAAAATATTTATGAGAAGAGCGCGTCTGTACTACATTTTTCAAATTTATCTAGAAAAAAAAGTTGATAGTCGTTTCACTTTTACTAAAACTATTTTAAAAAAAGTGCCACAGACGCGCTCTAAAGAATTAACTACAGAATCGATTGGTGAAAACCGCAGCTTCCTATCTTTAGTATTAACGGAGCGCTCGTCCAAAAACGATTTCAGGCTATATGACGTATGGTATTGGCGCCTCTTAAACTAGAATTAGCCAAAATGTCTCAATTTTGTCAATTATTTATTTTTGTTACTTTTATTAAACATTTAATTCAGCAAATCCAGTTTTTTAACTAAAACTCAATTTTTTTAAATAAAATATTGATGGGCCATACGTTATTAAAAATTGTTCATTTAACTACAATTAAAATGATGTACATAACAATTCTTTTTTCTCTCAAATAAAGGAGAAATATTATTTTTTTTAAATTTCGATATAAAAGTCACCTGAAGACATCTCTGTAAAAAAAATAAAGGATATTTATAACATCATATTTTAAATATAAATAATTATTAAAAAACAAAAATAAATAATTGACAAAATTTTGAACTATTAGATAATTTTAGTTGTATTATAATGAATTTAGACCATAACATGTGATGGATCAAAAATTTCAAAAATAAAACAAAAAATGGCGTCTTAAGTGACATTTGACAATCGACCTATATGTATTTGAAGTTGTAGAATTAAAATATGTAGAAATATACCGGATGTTCCATTTAATTTTCCAATTTTTTCAAACCGTATGTCGGCTTTTATTTAGAAAAATCCAAAAATAGTTGGAATATAATCGTCCAAAATTTGGTAAAATATATTAATTACGCCCATGACCCATTTACACCCGGTACATTTGATCCGTTTTTTTGTCTTCAAATTTAATTTTAAGTAACTATTTTTTTCTTCTAAACGCAGATTAATGTTCAAAATAGAAGTAGATAATCGATTCCAGTTTAGATTCTTTAGAATACAAATTGAACCTTTTTGTACGAAATAATATTGCCTGTTGTAATATATATCATGTCTATCCCGCATTTCCCTTGGGATTTGAACGACTACATCACTGTTAGAAGTTAATAAAAGGCTGTCCCTTAAGAAAAAGATCCTGTCAGATCCTTACTCTATTTTTTTAAACTCTCCAAGTTTAAAGCGTCTGCTTGTCCGACATCCTGCTTTCCACCGTGAATTTCGAATTTGGGAAAGATTAATACACAAAACTTGTTGCTACACTTTTTATACTTCCTCCAGCATTCAGTTACTTCTCATTTGTCAGACTTTTCAAGCACCAACATGATAAATTGGTATCACGCTTTCTGTTGACAATTTGTTGGAGACTTTTCTTATCGCCTAATGATTTATTTACTTTTTTTCCTAAATGAGAAATGTCATTGAAAATATGTTGTTTACTTCAAAGTAAAAATACAGTAATTTAGTTCAATTTGAACAAATCTTAAATAAAATATTAAATATATGGTACCATAAAAGCACACTCTGTATTCTTAGATTTCATTCTACAGAGTGATGACGTAAAATTAATAATTTTATAAAAGACAGTGAAACTTATACATCAGGTACATATAGAGTGTTTTAAGAGGATGATTTCTGGTTGAAAATTAAAGGTCTTTCATACAGGGTGATTCATTGGGAAATGCGCATACGCACCCCACCCTCTTCACCACCCGTATCTAGAGTTTTGAAAAATGATAAAACACGTGTTTGTTTATTTTTAAAAAATAGCCTCAATACCAATTTTCAAGGTTGTAACCTCCTCGGTGTGTGAGATACCGGTATTCTCATAATAAAGTTTTCTCGACTTTTTCCCTATCTTAGGCTTGCAATTTCCAAAAATTCTTTCAAATTGGCCGTCTACGTCAGGGAAATAGTAACTATGCCAAATTTCAAGTCAATCGGGCCGAAAGTTTCGGAGATCTCGTTGCAAGTGATATATTATATAGATAAGATATCTGACGTCTGTCACGGCTCTAGCCCCCACTTTTTTATCTGCCATAGCTTAAAATGTTATTTTTTATGTTTAAATATTAAAACAAAATAATAATTATTCATGTACCTCGTGATATGTTTTTTATTTACACCTCATTGGAGCGCTCTGCCAGCATGTTATCCCCTAGCAAACTGTCTACCAATATTCCTCGTTCCTAAAAAAATGCGTTTTTCGTAATCAGAATCCGTGTACTTTATAAGTTTTTTTGTACCTAAATTTGACATATTTAAGCGCACGCCCCGACCTTAGGTCCCAGCCTCGCTATGGCAGACCAGCAAAATATTCGGCTACACCAAAGGTTTCTTTTTTAATACAAATTTACCGTGTACCTTATGGATACATTTTTTATGTAGACAGCTCTCCGTCTATAAGGATAGATGAGGCACACCGAGGTGATTGAAAATAAACTATATTTAATGGGCCTGTCTTTCTTTTTAACCTAGATACAGAGTGATTTAATAATTTTGTCCCTTTTTTTAATTAATCATAACTTAAGAACCACCCTATATATTTTTCTAATATTTGGTACGTACGTTTTTGTCCAATGTGGTATCGAATAACATAATAATTCAAAATCCTATTCCAGGCTCGGCCTTAAAAAATTAATAAGCAGGTTTCGATTCCAAACAACACCCTGTATATCAATATTTTTAAAATTGTATTAACATATTTGGAAAGAGGAGAAAAAGTTAAGTAACACTGAATGAATTTGGTGTTTCCGCATCCAATTTTGTTACTTATTAACTTTAGTCAAATCTTGATCTTTCGATAAAAAGGTGGCACAAATTTAAAAAAAAAAATCAAATGTTCTTTTCTAAATAATAATTTTCCAGCTTTAATCAGTAAAATCATCAACTATTTCATATTCTCTAAATTTCTGAATCTTAACCTTAATGTAAAACTTTAGGACAGGGCCGTATTTGGGACAAAATATTATTATCAATTAATAACTTTCAAACACCCTGTATAGTTATGCTTCTCTCGGAATAGACATTTTCTTATTTTATTATTTTTTTAAATGCAGCTCAATGAGCAAATGTTATTATCAGAGTTTTTACATATACAGGGCGTTTGAAAGTTAGTCATTGATAATATTTTGTCCCAAATACGGACCCGTCCTAAAGTTTTACATTAAGGTTAAAATTCAGAAATTAATAGAATATAAAATAGTTGATGATCAGGTTATCCATGTCTAAAATGTGGTCAACTAATGAGTAATGAAACACACAAAGTCCAGTACCACAATATATATTTGCTAAGTTGTTTTAGTAAAATTGGCAGCTGATTTCGGCTTCCGCCATCATCAGGCCTAGAATAGCCATCAAGATCATGGGGTAAACGGTGGGTGTAATTTAAGTTAAACGGTGAAGTTAAAAATTTTTAACAACATAAAATTTTTTGATGCTATGCATGGTACTGATAAACGAAAAAGTTAAAAGTTAAAATACAAAATTAAAATGAATACAAATATTATGAGGACACAAAGCGTGTCTCGTAAATAAAATGTGTTCGAAACGAAATTTATTAAAGGACAGGGGATCAGGAAAAACCTGACCCAAAAAAGCCAACAGAGGCATTCGATGATATGAAGAAAGGCACGTGGGCCAGTCTAGAATCCCACGTAGGGGTAGGAAAGAACTAATCCGACGAGCGGAGCGTACCCCAGAGGGCTGCTCGAGATTGATAGATGAAGGGTTTATCAACTATGGCCCATTTAAGGGCAATAGTTAGAAAATACAGTGTGAAAATTATGCGTAGTAGCAGTACCATTAATACTCAACGTCAAGACTACAAAATGGTGACTGACATTATGACAGCTGACAAGCCAACATAAAATTAAAAGATTAAAAATATTTTTAGAAAACATGATGTGAATGGGGGTTGCCAACCTCCAAAAACAAAATCTGAAGTGTAAAATATACAGTAAATCAAAATTAATGTAGTGAGAGGAATTACTAACAAAATAATTAATGGATTGTGAAGTTTTGCACAGGACAAGGAGAACCAAATCTCAACCTCAGTAACTAGGAAGGTGAACATAGAAAAAGAAGAAGAAAAGAAGAAGAACAACATCTGTTAATTGGATATGCAACAAGAGAAGAATGGGGAAAGGTGACCTTATATGAGGTCCAGAAAAGAATCTAATAAAAATAAGTGATTGTTTTTTGGTCGAATTTGTTCATTTAGACACAAAATAGTATCAATAAGTAAAGAGGAGTTGATTTCGAACATCTCTAGGAGGTTCAACATATTACCTTTATGACAATCATGGAGGAGAGTGGAATCGGTAATAGAAAAAGAATGTTTAGTGGAGAGGATATGGTTAGCAAAAGAAGAGGATGTGTCGTTAATGTCAGAGTTTCTATATTTGTCTAGTTTCGAGTCTTCTACCCGATTGGCCGATGTATATTGCGTTGCAATCAGGACAGCTAAGTTTGTAAACGCCAGTTTTGTGGAGATATGGAATTTTATTTTTAGTGTTAACAAGAAAAAGATGTGTGTTAAAGTTTGTTTTAAAGGCTATACGTTAATATTATCTTTACGAAAGACTTTAGCTAATTTGTAAGAGATATTGCCTAAATAATGTATGGAACCAGAGAAACGGGGCACATCTTGAGTTAGGGTAATATGCAGAGTATTAAGCTTGAATTTAATAAAGAATTTTGAATAAAGTTTAATGATCAAGTCTAACGGGTAGTTATTGTTGACAGCCAATTGTTTAATGGGGACGTGTGGTACGGTAGCAACAGCAAATTCATTTGTATTATATGAAAATCTACTTAAAATTATTCATAAAACCAGGCTTGGTTAATTTTGAAACACTAAAATGGGCTACTTTTGTGATTTTTTAAAAAATTATTTTTAAAAACATGAGGTCAAAATGTATTATCTACACTGATTAATAATTTTAAATCTTAACGCTTTTGGGTCCTACTGACTTCTATTTTCAAATTTCGCGGGTTATGACGTACTATCTGTAACTCCTCCCCTTTTGCAGATTTAGTTTGAAAGTGTCTACTCGACCACATATTATATTTGGTGGTACAGCTAAAATAATCGGTATATCAATTTTGAGTGGCGTTCGTTAATAGTTAATAAGAAATATGATCCAAAAGCAGAAGAATTTAGTTTAATGTGATTGGGCGTTAGCAACACACTTTTCACATACAACTACAGACTTAATTAAATTTAAATTTCATCGATTTTTATAATCGTGTATCATAAAATAATCCACATTAGGCAGATTATTTGATGTAGCTTTTATATATTCATTCTCCATTTTTCAGAACACTCCCACAATCACAAATAAAAAATCACAATCGATATTACATAAAGATAAAGACGTAAACAAATTTTGGTTCCATAGACAGTCCCATTTTGAAAGTGACGTTATATAAATATTTATAAAGAGCCAATTAAATCAAATCTCAGGTAGTACGTCATTATTTATTTTAATCTGCTATTTCTTAAAGAAAAAGTAAATTTGTCCAAAGTTATTTAAGGTATCATATTAGTCATTTAATGAGTTATATCATCATATATATTAGATTTCGTTATATAAAAGTAGCCCATTACTAAGAAATACATTTTTAAAATTTCCAAGTGACGTCAGCTACATTAATTAGTTAAAATAATGTAGATGTCATGACAAGGTATATTTTACAGTTATCTGTCGAGTATTTCTAAACCAAATAGCATTAGCCGCTTAGACTATTAAAAAAAAAGATGAACAAAGCGAAACACACAGGCGACACATAAACATTAAAATAATAGGTTATGTTATACTGAAAAGTCAAAAATAAAACGATGTGTCTAGCAGTACATCAGATGTACGCATTTATTTTGTACTTCGGCTGTTCACTGCGTTTAAAAAGTATAGAAGTATGTTAGTGCATTTGCTTGATAAATTTGATAATATTTCTGTAACGTTGTTATATAGTATATGGTTTCGGTGTAAAAGGGCCGGAGTTTCATTCTAGTACGGCCATTTTTTTTGTTTTAAAATTTTTCTTAGCTTCATAAAAACCACATAAAAATAGTGATTGTTAACTGGTTTGATTTGTATAGTAGAGTTTTTTTCTCTAAAATTAATGATTATTAGATTTCACTTTTTAACTTCCTGAAATCTGCATAAAAATAGTGACATGGTAACTAGTTTGAATTATACAGTAAAGTGTCTTTTTTTCCCAAAGTTCGAGATGTAAAAATTGGGTAGTTTATTTTATTTTCCGATGTACAATATAAACAAGTACATCCGATGTACTGCTAGTCACGGCGAAAATAAAATCTATTCAATTTTCTTCTTTTCCCATATTTACATCTGGCCTCTACTTAATAAGGAATTCAATTTGTTTATACTGCCATCTCTTAACAGTATTATCAAGATGTAGATATTTTTATTTTATTTTTTAAATAATGGAGGTTTAAAAAAATTATAAATATTTTTTCAGGCATATTTGATAACAGACTTTTAAGTTCCTAATTTAAAAAAATTACATAATACGTCCCCATTATATTAATTTCAGTTGTAAAAGCAGAAGATGACATTTTTTTAAGGCAAGGCCTGGAATAGGATTTTGAATTATTATTTTAATCGATACCACATCGGACAAAAAACGTACGTACCAAATATTAGAAAATCACATTGGGTGGTTCTTAAGTTATGATTAATTAAAAAATCTGATGTGGCCAGCACATGACCTCTCGCAATTTTTTAATCAAAAATTTACAGGTTGACACAAAAAAGTATGAAAAAAAATTATTTTTTTGTAAATCTGGCAACAATGGCAAAAGTTTCGAAAATTTTAATGAGATGAAAATAAACTATAGGGTGTACAAAATATATGTGTAAAACTTTATTGCCGTTTTGTATAATAATGGCGTCATCACCCATAGCAACTGCCACTTCCGGTTGTGCGATTGGCACCAAAATCTAATCAGATCTAATCTAGGGTATCAGAATCCTGTATGGAAAATTTCAAATCTTTTTATTCAGTAGTTTTTGAGTTATCGTTACTACAACATCCATCCAAACACACACACACACACACACACACACACACACACACACACACACACACACACACACACACACACACACACACACACACACACACACACACACACACACACACACACACACACACACACACACACACACACACACACACACACACACACACACACACACACACACACACACACACACACACACACACACACACACACACACACACACACACACACACACACACACACACACACACACACACACACACTAACACACACACACAGACATCATCGCGAAAATATTAAATTCGTATTCTAGGGACCCTAAAACGTGTTTATCCATTGAAAACTCACTACCCAATTTTTAGCATGATTCCTATACCTCTCTTATCTGAAGGGCGAGAGGTAAAAAAGGGACAAATATTAAATCACATTGTATCTAAGTTATAAAGAAAGACAGATCATTAAATATAGGTTATTTTAAATCACTTCGGTGTGCCCCATCTACACTTACAGTATGCTCATTTCCCAATGAATCACCCTGTATATTTGATAATGTCAAACTCGACAATAGGATAATATATATTAGCTAACAATTTACTCAGATCTACCATCTAAAATCATCTAACTAATTTATATTCGACTGTAGTCTTGTGAAGCTGTAAATATAAACTTTAAGTTGTCGTTTTACTCCGTAACTTATGTAGCCATCAATTATCCATGTACAGTGCTCATTCTATTTGGAACTTTAACGGAATTCCCAACATGTTAAAGAGGCTCTAATAATTTTCAGAGAAACGCATGAATTGTCTTTAGTTAAGTTAATTATATATCAAAAGTTTACATTAACATTTAAACTTGCTTCGTTGCCCTAATTGTACGTTTTTCTTTTTACTTACGTATGTGAGTGTGTTACATTTGAATAGGTAAATTTCTATGCAAATATGACCAATTTGCATTACACATTTATAGTTTCGTGTACCTATTCTGCAAATAGCATAAAAACAAACAATTGTAGAAATGGGTTTTTAACGTTTCCTGTTCCTGAATTCTTTGTTATTTTAAATACATCCACATACAGTTTTTCCAGATCTTGTTTTTTTTATGAATTTTTTTACGAATATTCCCTAATTCACAGCGGGATCGTATAAATCACTTAATTTTTCTTTTAGTAGGGCGAAAACAAAGTAATTATGTTTTTATGTGTTTTTTTTCTGGAAACTCAATTTAGTGGTTCAGAAACTTGAATAGAGCTCGGATCGTGCGAAAAATCATTGTTTTCATATGGAAAGCGGGTTTTCTTTATTAGTTCGGCACACATGAGCTGGTTATGTGGAAAATTGAATGAACAATCAGATTTACGTTCTTATATAAAAAAAAATTCTAAAAGATAATTTAGAAAATACTATAGCATCTATAATATAAGCGCGATAGTTCGTTTGAATCGTACGACAGTCAAAGCAAACATCGGTTATCAGTGCGTTTACAGAGGAACTTCAACTATCTATTAATTTTTGTTCCGTAGAATAAATTAATACAAATGCGAGATTGTACTTCGCGCCGGTACTGGTAATAATCCTTTAAGGTCCGTTGAGATGATGCAAGTTGACTGGAACACTTGTACCAACGTCTATCCACTTAGCAAGACAACTTCGGAAAATTACAACGGTATCTTATTAGTAATTTGCCGCTTTTTTGCCGTTAATTAGTCGTGGAAAACTAAATTTTGCCGCTCTTTTTTTTATTAAAAATGAAACATTTCGCTAACTTGATATCAAGTTAGCGAAACAACTGTACAAATAATGACGATATCAAAAAACTAATACCTAGAGAATTTGCCGCTTTTTGCCGTTAATTAGTTGTGGGAAAAAATTTTGCCTTTTTTTATTAAAAATTAAACATATGATATCAAGTTACCGAGACAACTGTATAAATAATGCCAATATCAAAAAACTAAAAGCTGGAGAATTTGCCGCTAAATAATTGTAGAAACCAAAAATTTGTCGCCTGTTTTTTATTTCCAGGTTTTTTATAAAGCAGCTTAAAATATTGCAAAAAAAAATTTACTTTAATGAGTAAGTGTTTTTAATCGGAATATATCAAGTTAGCATGTTTGATTTTTTAACAAAAAAAGAGCGGCAAAATTTATTTTTCCACAACTAAGTAACGGCAAAAAGCGGCAATTTCTCCAACTTTTAGTTTTTTGATATCGTCATTGTTTACGCAGTTGTCTTGCTAACTTGATATCAAGTTAGCAAGACGTTTAATTTATAATAAAAAAAAGAGCGGCAAAATTTATTTTTCCACAACTAATTAACGGCAAAAAGCGGAAAATTCTCCAGCTTTTAGTTTTTTGATATCGTCAATATTTATAAAGTTGTCTTGCTAACTAAGTTAGCAAGACATTTAATTTTTACTAGAAAAAAAGAGCGGCAAAATTTATTTTCCACAACTAATTAACGGCAAAAAAGCGGCAAATTACTAATAAGATAGGGTTGTAATTTTCCGAAGTTGCCTTGCCAAGTTGATAGACATCTTGTACCATGTCAACACATGAAGACAGTGTGAAGACAGTCAGTTGACTAGAGCGAGTGGACTCGGATGCAGTGTTACCGTTTTCAATAAACCGTATTGTACCAATATTTAGATAATAAACTACCAAAATCTACTAACTATCTAAATCTAACCTGTGTATTTTAATTTATTTTATTAAAGAACTCTTTGACTATCTAAATCTAACCTGTGTTTAAAAAAAAAGAATATATAACACTTTTTATATTTATTTTATTAAAAGAAATTTTGATTGTCTAAATCTAACCTGTATATTTAAAAAGAAATAAAATATAACTTTCCCTTTCCCCTTAAAATTTTTCTCCACTTCTCCACTCCTATTGTTTTCCACTTTGTCCCCTATTTTTTTATTCCACTCTTTAAACTACTTTCTTCCACTTTTTCTCCTACATTCTTTCCTAATTTTTTTTCCACTTTTTCCCCTTAAAACGTTTTTCTACTTTTTCCCCAATTTTTTTTTAACTTTTCCCCTACTTTTTTCCACTTTTTCTCCTACTTTTTCACTAATTTTTTTATATTTCAAACTTTCTTTCCACTTTTTCCTCGACTCATTTTTTCTCCTATTTTTTTTATTTCAATTTTTTCCGCAATTTTTTCACTATCCTTTTTTCCTCTACTTTTTTACCATTTTTTTATATTTCATATTTTTTTCCAATTTTTTTTGCCCCCCCATTTTTTGTTTTAGACATTTTTTTACACTTTTACCCCTATATTTTTAAGTTATTTTTAGTTTCAAACTTTTTTTCCTCTTTTTCCAAACTCATTTTTTCTCCTGTTTTTTCACTAATTTTTGTATGTTTCCAACTTTTTTCCCATTATTCCCCCACCATCTTTCTCCTAATTTTTTAATAATTTCTTTCTGTTCCACTTTTTCTCCTCAAAACTTTTTCCACTTTTTCTATTTTTTTTTTCACTTCTCCCCTACTTTTGATAGTATGCTTTTTTATTCCACCCTTTCCTCTACTTTTTTAGACTTTTTCTTACACATTTTTTACTAATTTCTTTGTTTCAATTTTTTCCCTTAAAACTTTTTCCATTTCTTTCCCTATTTTTTTCACTTTTCCCCTACTTTTTTATTCTATCCTTTCCCCTACTTTTATATTATATCCTTTCCCCTACTTTTTTCCACTTTTTCTCATACATTTTTTATTAATTTTTTTTCTTCCACTTTTTCTCCTTTAAACATTTTTCCACTTCTTTCCCAATTTTTTTTCATTTTTCTAATACTTTCTTCCACTTTTCCCTAATTTTGAATTCCACCCTTTCCCTTACTTTTTTCCACTTTTTCTCCACATTTTTTTACTAATTTCCTATTTCTTTGTATCAAAAACTTTTTTCCACTTTTTCACACTTTTTTTATGATTTAAAATTTGAAACTTTTTCTTTACCAATTTTTCCTCTACTTTTTTTTCCATTTCCCCCCTACTTATTTAGTTTCAAACTTTTTCCCCAATTTTTTACATGTAAAAAAGTAATTTTTTCTAACAAAAAGTGGAAATTTGACAAAAACTGACAATAAAGAGAAATGGGTAGTTTTAGAAAAAAAAAGAGGAAAACGGGGTACAAAAATGAATTACATAAGGGGTAATTTTGAAAAAAATGGGGTAATTTTAGAAAAAACAGGGTAATTTCAGGAAAAAGTGACAAAAATTGAGAGAAAAGAGGGGAAATTTGAGACAAAAAGTGACAGTATTTGAGAGAAAAGAGGGGAAATTTTGAAGGAAGAGGAAAAATATGACAAAAATGAGAAAATAAGGGGTAAATTTTTGAAAAAGGGGGTAATTTTATAAAAAGGGGGTAGTTTTAGAAAAAAGTGACAAAGTGAAAAGAGGAAAAATTTCAGACAAAAAAATTAACAGCAAAAATCAGGATTCGAACCTAAAACTTTTATATGTAACGTCTACACTCTACCACTAGACCACATCGTTCACAGTGATGAATAATCAAACTTTCAAATTAACTTAAGCCGATTAGTGCGAAACGAATAATATGGAATAGTTTTAAATTCAAAACCAAATAATCTACTGAAATCAACTAAAATTATCAATTCTACTAAACACCTTCATTTTTCTTAAAAATCTATTAATTTAGTAGGAAATCTACTAATTTAGTAGGAAATCTACTGAAAACGGTAACCCTGCTCGGATGGTCCCATACGTTTTGTCATGCGAGTACTGATTCAAGATGGCGCCTATTAAGAAAGCTTTTAGTTCTTTAAATTAAGATACAGTTAGTCTTAAATGATTTCTGTATGTATCTACATCTTCAAAAAAGTCGCCGAGGCAATTAGAGACGTTCTATTTGCTATCCACTCTCTTATCCGTTTTCGACATTTTCTTCTCTTACTATTTTCTTTATTCAAATAACTAATCAGCAGATCCGCTACAATAATAAGTACTTCTTGTAAAATGAAAATTCTTGTGAAGTAGTTGTTAATAAGATTTCATTTCCTTAAAGGAATTGCATGAGGGAATTATATTACTAGCATGCGAGTTGTTTCGTATGCGAGCTGTCATTCCAGTCAACTTGTATCGTGTCAACCCACCATTAGAGACATATAATACAATAATAATTATCGCAATATTGCATTATAGTTACTATTCCAATATATAAATAATATGTAATTAACATGAAAATTTGTTATTATTTAATTACGATCTGATATGAATATCGATATTATTTTGTAAATTATAGTTAATTTTATTGTAAATCAAATTATTAATTTTATTTTATTAAAGGATCAAAATCGAATTGAAATCTGTATGTGTGTGTGGTCAGCCAATGGAAACCGAAAATTTACATGGAGTCGATATGGTGCAACGGTTGTCGTTACGTGTGTGTACCTGCCTGCCGATAAATATCCGCAGCAATCATTGTTGCCAATGGCGTTACATTCGCGTTAATTTATGATGATAAATATCAATGGTCAATTTTTTTCGAACACAAGGTGTATCAACTTGATATTTACTTTTTCAAGACGTTTTCCAGATTAAAGAGTTGGTACGGGGAGTACAAAGTTGGACTTCATATCCATTTCGACCTTCAAATTTTCCATTATAATACATTAATTAGTTGTTTATTATACATGGTTTGATTAGGAATTTTATTATCTTTAATAAATAACTAGTGATAATTTTTGATAAAGTGGATAGTAAAGCCGCAAATCGCGAAAAAACGCATCCATAAATACAAAACTGATTAAGTATAAAACTTGGATTTAAACTTCTTTTTATGGATCCCAACTCTACCCTCAAAGTTTTACCTTGCCCTCCAATTTCGAAATAAAATTCTAGATTGCTTGAACTAGTAATTTAGTCAAAAGTCCATCAATCGAATGATGTTGTTCAATCGCGCCGTTCCAGAGACTGTTGGCAAAATTGAGAAGATTCCTTGTCACCAAGGATGTTAGATACTTCCCCGAATATTTGGTGGTGTCTTCAGCTGAAAATTAACCGTGGAGTTTATAAAATAAGACACCAGGCAGGTTAGATCGAATGCTGTAGAGACTACGTGAAACTCTCCATGTTGTTCAATCGCGCTGTTCCAGAGATGGTTGACAAAATTGAGAAGATTCCTTGTCGATTTTGTTTGCGAAAACCATATCGATAGTCACTAAGGATGTTAAAGCCTTCCCGAAATATTTGGTGGTGTCTTCAGCTGAAAACTGACCGTGGAGTTTATAAAATAGATCACCAAGCAGGATCAAATGCTTTAGAGACTACGTGAAACTCTCCATGTTTTTCAATCTCGCTGTTCCAGAGATGGCTGACAAAATTTAGAAGATTCCTTGTCGATTTTATTTGCGAAAACCATATCGATAGTCACTAAGGATGTTAGAGCCTTCCCGAAATATTTGGTGGTGTCTTCCCCTGAAAATTAACCATGGAGTTTACAAAATAGATCACCAAGCAGGTTAGAATGAATGCTTTAGAGACTACGTGAAGCTCTCCATGTTGTTCAATCGAGCTGTTCCATAGATAATTCACAAAATTGAGAAGGTTCTTTGTCCTTGCGAAAGCCATATCGACAGTCACTAAGGATGTTAGAGCCTTCCGGGAATATTTGGTGGTGTCTTCCCCTGAAAATTGACCGTGGAGATTATAAAATAGGTTACCAAGCAAGTTAGATCGAATGTGAAACTCCATGTTGTTCAATCGAGCTGTTCCAGAGATGGTTGACAAAATTAAGAATGTTCCTTGTCCTTGCGAAAACCATATCGATAGTCACTAAGGATGTTAAAGCTTCCGGGAACGTTTGGTGGTGTCTTCCCCTAAAAATTGACCGTGGAGTACTATTTGTTCTTTTGATCAGTGGAATAATAGATTTAGTACAATGCTGTTACCGACCAAAATGGTCTTGAGCAGTTGGGGTAGCAAGAAGTTTGCTTCTAATTCTCTGGTTATGTGCTCCCTTCGTTCCGTCAATTGTTAATTTTCATTGATTTCGAGTACGATTTTGGACGGTAAGATTGTTGGAAGCCATCTAAAAACGGTTCGCCGTTGGAAGGACGAAAAAATTATAAGCCATGTCAGTCAAAATGATCTCGTAGACCTTTTAATCATAGATAAATGAGTAGCCCGCAACGACTAACCAGGAAAAGTTCAAAAATGTTCTTTAAGATCTTCCCACTGGGACGATTTATAGTACCAAACTTAGCGCGGTTTGTTCGTACTGATTGTTAGCTGATTTAAATTATATTCTGTATTGTCACAAATAAGTCTAGGAATCAGCAGCTGATTGCGAAAGTTTCGGATTCGCACCTTTGTTAGTCGTTTACATTTAAATGGATAGCGATGTTGGTACTATGATATTTGGTTAGTTTGTAGCAAATTTACTAATGAAGAGATAAGTATTCTTAATTGTTTATCACTTGGAGGAATATAGTGATTTATTGAGGTGTTATTTTAAACCACATGACATCAAAGTTTAAAGGTTATAATGTTTCCTCTCGTTTACAAGAGAGATTACTACGGGCAAAGAATCAGATACTAAAGTTAAGGCACGTCCATACTGCACCGCTTCTTGCTTCCCGCTTTATCGCGGAAGACTAGCGGGGAAATAAAGTATGGAGAAATGAATAAGCCTGGCCATAGCGTATCTGGCCGCCTACTTTAACCGGCTCAGTCCGCTTTTACGAGCTTTTACCGGAATCAATTATTGTTTCTTTTTCACCCACTTGGTCAGTTTATTATATAATAATAAGATTAATTTGCTTGCATGCTATTAATTTTAACGTCTGTTTTTTGCTACCAGGGTTAATCTGGACGGGACCTACAGCTTAACGTGGGCTCCGAACCACGGTCCTCAAGCACCCTAAACCCAGGACTGTGCCTTTGTTATTCAGGTGATCTACCGACTAGCAAGTCTGTAATTGTACCACCAACCCCTATCTCATCCGGCCTGGTAACCGGCGTGAATTAAACTGTGCATGGCACAAATCGCTTTTTGCACTTGCCGAAACTCTTATCTGACTTGAGATTCATGGGAATCAAAACCACGACCCTAACAATGACCAAGTATAAAGGCCGATGTCCAAACCTACCTGACCACCGTGTCCGGTTTAATATTAGTTTAATAGGCAGAAAGGAAGTTGATAAAGACATTTTGTGTGTTATATGGTACGTATGAATGTTCACCAACTTCACGGCAAGAGTTCTTCTTTCTTGTTTCAGTTTATATTGAATATTATCACTATCTAATAAAATACACAATAGTTCCTCACTAGATAGCTCCATGATGCCAACTGGAACTGACCGAGATCGAGACGTTTCTGCAAGTGGTGCTATCACCGTCACGTGCTAGTATCTGAAAGGTTCACGAGGCGGTAAAACCTGACGCGGATATAAACGGGAAGCCGGAGGCTGCGCACTATGGACGTACCTTTATTTTTGAAAGTAGCAATAAAGCTCGTATCTGTAATAAAGATAGCTATGTTGCTGCACGTACTGACCTGGGTTTTTATGAGATGTGTTAGCTTGAAGATGTTGGTGTACTGAGTTAACACCTCTAACATTATAAAATTCGATTTTGAGTTACCATTTTTAAGATGAAAAGCCTAAAGCGGAATGCTACATAGGCTAACTTTACTACTTAGATTATGGAGTCTAATAACTAGTATAAATTAGGTTAAGGTACTCTAATCGAGAGGACAACTGCAATATGTGTAAAATGGACGCGGTGGAAGAGGTCTTGGTATCCACAGTCCCTTCTTTTTATCTATCTATCTATATATCCAAGTCCGTTTATGGTATTTGTAGGAATCACTCAATTTCCTTTTAAATGTTGCTGGGTGGACCTTGTTGGTTATTATTAAGAATGGGCACTAAATTATCCCCACATAATTAATCTCCAGCATCAACCCCTATCCGAAGATCCGAATGCTTATTTACCTCTGGAATATTTTAACCGTGGGAGCCCCATCATGCACGTTTTTTCCGACTTGAAAAATCGGGAACAGCGGCACAGCGACGAAACATAAGAGTAACTTCACGCCACCTAAGCCGATACGATGTTATCACATCCGGTTGATACCATTCGGAATATGGTATTTAGTATCTATTAATTCATGGTTTAGTAATTTTTGTAATAGACCAGACACGTTATTACCAAAAAAAAAACAATGCAAGAAGCATTTCATGTAAGAATTTCGACTCCGCTGAAAACGAATCTGCCGCAAAGCAAAATTTGGACCGGTATCCAAGATGGGGGCCAAAACTCTATTGCTCTAAATCTCCCTCGTTCGTTGGCTTATAATAATGATTTAAATGTCTAGTTAGGAGTTTTCTCGGATTAGAAACATATTGAAATGCTCAAAATTTACTTACCATAAGTTTAAAGTGTATGGGTTCGAAGATGGTCGCCGAAACTTTATTGCCCGGAAGTAAAAAAAGAAACAAGGAAGATAAGAAAACGACCATTTTAGAGTTTATTATTACTTATTGTTAGACATTTTCGAGAACTTTATCCGTCTTATCCGGTTTAGTTGATCGTGTCTGTTGATGTACAGATAAAAGTTAATTCACTATATGTTCGTGCTAGTTTTTTACCGCCACTTACGGCATAGACTATTTTGGCCTTAGTAGTTGAACAGATTCTAAGTTACTTTGTTTTTGCTTACTTTTTATCTTAACGACACTTTTCTGCTACCAGGCTGATCTGAACGGGATTTACAGCTTATCGTGGCCTCCAAACCATGATCCTAGATCACACTAAACCCCAGACTATGTTGTAATCATTAAGGTGATCTACTAACTAGCAAATGTGTTCCTGAGCCATCAATCCCTATCAGTTCCACGAGATATCCGATCTCATCTGGCGCAAATACCTTTTTTCACTTGTCCAAAGTCTTATCCGGCTTTTTTCCGAATGGGATTCGAACCTACGGCCCAGACATTGACCAATTATAATAACTGATGTCTTAATCGAAATGGGCACCGGTGTCCGGTCAGATTCTAAGTTAAGTTATCGTATCCTTCTTCTTCATTGCTTGTGTCATCGTCTTGGTCATCGACAACGTCATGAAATATCTCATCTTCGCTTATTAGTACGCTTAGATATAAGAGATATTACTAAGACAGCATCTTCTAGAGAAACATGCAGCTTCCCTCTAAGCAGTAGCGCAGCATGCAGAAGAGCACACTTCCAAGGTAAGGAGAGTTTGTCTTCCTGTGACGTCCTATTGCTAACTTGCTACTTTGATTATTTTCGTATTTGATTATCCTAATTTGAACATTAGATGAATAGTTTTGATCGTAAGATTAGTATAAACATGAAGTCCTTGCAGCTCTCCTCTAAGCAGGAGCACAGCAACTACAAGAGCACAACACTTCCAGGGTATAAGGAGATTTTGTCTTCCTGTGACGTCCTATTGCTAACTTGCTACTTTGGTTATTTTGGTATTTGATTATCCTAATTTTTCTGAAGCAAAATTTAGGTAATGCCTATTATAGGTAGGTTGACTTTATTAAGAGATCGATGGGCCTTGCAGTAGAAAATTTTGAAGTATTTTTGATTATTGTTAATAGGCCGAGATATGAAAAAATTGTTTTAATCGATTGATAAGGTGACGCCCATTTTATGTTTTAACGTAACAAGTTTAAAATAAATATTATTTTCTGTATTAACGATACCAAAACTTCAAAAGAAATAATTTAAATTCTTCCTTGTTCAAGATAATAAAATGAATCATGAAAAAGTTCATTTCACACCACAATATTGGAAAAGTTTCATTAACGTAAAGGCGAGAAGGTGGCAAAACTCTTATTAAACTGGCGGGAACAGTGAAATTACGAAATTTATACAGACCCCCCATTGGTTAAGAAGAATTAATGACTTTTCATAAGCAACAATTTAAGAATTTACTGCTTAGTAGACATGATTTATTAGAGTTTACTTTGTTCAGATTTTTTTTTGGTATATTTTATTACAGTGTATATAGGTAAACAAAATTAGCAATTTAACTAAGGACAAAACATTTTTTTACTTGTTTTATATTTTTTAATTAAAAAAGATTCGTAATTGGCGACATAATAAAAAAACCACAATTACCCAATTAATTAAAAACCAACAAAAATGAAATAAGTCTTCGTAAAAATTTTCTTTCAATTTTTGAGAATTTTCCGTGGAAGTGACTATATAAACCAGTCGTCCGGATGTCGCCTGTGGCATTTCCGGGAATTTACCATCACCTAGGAATACAGCACGAGAATTTAATCAAATATTCCTGGAAAAAGGACTTTCCTTGTTTTCGCAGTAAACTATTTTCTGTTATTTTCAAAGAAGTATTCTTGAAAATGTCCCTAAGCTAAACATACTTTTAGAAGTACAGTCGATTATTAAATAAAGTAAATAAATACCGTTTTATTATTGTTTAAAAATCCTTTTTGGAAATCCTTTCTGAATCTCAATATTTAAATTTAATTATAATTTATGTTTGTCTACCCTGTTATTAGTTATAGATTAATTTCGCTGGTATTTTGTGAATTCAAAATCGCTTTTTTCTCAAATATGCCCCTTCAGATTCGATCATTTGATTTCCGTCAGCTACTAACGACATTTTTGTCAATAATTTATTTTTTAATAATTAATGAAATACTGAGTAATTATTTGGCGTCTAAATGGTTTTAATTAAAATAAATTATACAATTTTAAACTAATAACTGTGGATTTATACCGATATAATCCTCTTTTTTTTTGTTTCTTACCTTTGATGGCCGGATCCGGATGGTGATGACAATTGGAAACTTGGCATCCCCTTTTTTGTTCGAGACTCGGGCAATGTCTTCCTCCGTTCTGTGGATGTACCTTTATCGACCTTATTCGAGACATTGTTCCCGGTCCGCAATCCGTATCGCAAGTCGTCCAGTGGCCCCATGCCGTTACTTGGCAGTCAACAACTGGAACAAAAAACGTACATTAACATCCAGCGATACGATTATTGGCCGTACCATTTCTTGTTCGCATGTCATGTCAACAAAGTCGTGCGCCTATAAAAAAAATCTTAAAATTATATCATTTAAGCGCGAAAGTAAAAAAGTAGCACAATATTTTGTTTAAAGACAAGTGCATGTAAAAGTAGGGCTATCGTAATTAAATTCGATGCCAAAATTGTTGAGAATCAACAAACAGTTGCTAGGTTCAAGATACGATAATGAAACCTGCATAATGACAGGTTAGAACGGATTTTGAGCCATTTATTTCGAGTTTGGATAGATAATTAACGTGAGTAGCAAATAGACTTATTTTGTACTTTTCTGAGCTACTTGGCTCCAGGTTTGTGAAGTAATTAACGTGGTTAATAACTAGATTTTGTATTGTACTTAAGCAAATTTTTCTGAGCCGCTAAGCTACAATTTAGAGAAATAATTAACATGGTTAATAACTATATTTTCTTTCATACGGAAGCAAATTTTTCTGAGTCACTAGGCTCAGTTTTGGTATATAATTAACGGGTGTAGCAACTAGATTTATTTTGTACTCCAGAAAATTTTTCTCAGCCACTAAAAAGATAGTCCCTAATACAGTTGCGGAGACATGTCTGCTACTCCGGGAAGGCACAATTGAAGTCCTTAGCCGGAATGCCTTTTAAAAACCTTATAACATGAACTTGAATATTTTACACGGACTCCCAATGAGTTCTTTCTTCAAGCGGGGAAACAAAAACAGTCAGGTCGGGACTGTAAGGAAACTGGTGGACCACTATGGTTCTGCCCCGAAGATGATGTAGGTCTTGTGGCTAGGTACATTGTCTTGGTGGAGTTTCATCAAGTCTTTAATGTCACCCCTAACGCGGGCGACCCTGGGTTTTAATTTTTTGAGCATTTCTAGGACAATAAGCATTGTTTTGATGCGAAACTTGCTCATGCGCACTTTTTTGGTACGAGAAAAAGAAGCACTATGCCACCTTTCCGATTCTGGTCATATTAGAAAGTCCATGATTCGTCTCCGGTTACGACAGAATCAAAAAAGGCCTGATCATTTTTACTCACTTGCAACAATTCTTTAACTTTGTCCTTCAACACCTTCGGCAGAAGCTTTGCACATACCTTTCATATTTACAGATCTTCGGTCACTATTCCATATACCGTAAATGTTGACATGTTTAAGGTGTCAGCGGTTTGTTGGATGCTCAAACGACGGTCTGAACGCAAAACTTCGCGTATACGATTCACGCTGTTGTCGGTTCTAGCCATTTTTGGGCATCCAGAACGGAGCTCGTCAGCGAAGTCCTTCAACGCCTTGTGCCAATTTGCAGCTGGTGTTCATGACAAGCAATCATGCTTGAAGGATCCGGTAGGTTCCCGTAGCATTATTCCCAATCAGCTAGCAAAACGTGTAACAGCTTTTAACAATACGCTTCACGCCACTTCGCAGAGCCAACTGAGACCGGGCGCCAGTGTTGCCAATACCCAAACTTGAAATTATACGGTGGCTGGGTACAAAAGATACGCTTTTTATACGCCTCGGTAGATTTAGCTTTGCAGTCACGTCTGTTCAGTCAGACAGACTGCCAAAAGTTCCAAAGTGCATTTCAACAATACGAACAATATCGGTTCGGTGAATCCCCGGCTCCGGGCCTGTTTTCATTGGTCAATGACATAGAGTGTGGTCTTCTCTAAAATAATCAGCCAGCTACTAGTTAGCCACTGCCTGCACGCGGTTCAATAAAAGTAGAGCATAAGAGATACTGAAACAACTAAGTTGTCTTCAAAGTGCATTTCAACAATACGAACAATATCGATTCGGTGAATCCCGGCTCCGGGCCTGTTTTCATTGGTCACTGACATAGAGTGTGGACTTCTCTAAAATAAGTAGCAAGCTACCATGCAGTCACTGTCTGCACGCGGTTCAATAAACGTAGAACAGAAGATACACTGAAACCACTAAGATGTCTCTAAAGTGCATTTGACCAATACGAATAATATCGGTTCGGTGAATCCCCGGCTCCGGGCCTGTTTTAATTGGTTATTGACATAGAGTGTGGCTTTCTCTAAAATAAGCAGCCAGCTATCAGTCAGCCACTGTCTACACGCGGTTCAATAAAAGTAGAGCAGAAGACACACTGAAACCACTAAGATGTCTCTAAGTGCATTTCAGCAATACGAACAATATCGGCTCGGTGAATCCCCGGCTCCGGGCCTGTTTTCATTGTTCAAAATTGATGTCTAATAGCGTTGTCTGTTTTCTTCTTAAATTTCATCAAAAACACCAGCGGGCAGCGCCATCTAAACGTTTCGTCCAAAACTTGTGTTCGCCATCTATAGGTTTGGTCCAACACTACAAAAAAGTGTTAAATTTTTAGTCCATAAGGTTACATGACTATTCTTTATTCAGACAACGCTAATAGTAAATAGTCCAAGGGCAGACCCAACTACTTTTTCGGGCCAGGCGGAGCGCTCTGCGATGGAATGTCGCGTTGGAGTACAGTCATGTGCATTATTTTTATAATGAAGCCTGTAATACACCTATAGCCAAATGGCACCATCTTTTGTCAGTAAGTCGCCCCGGTCACAGAAGATAAATATCAGCCGCTCCTAACCCTCTCAAGCTTGACTTCTGTGGTTCACTTACTAGGGAAAGATATATAGAGAAAATATTATTATTATTATTTTTATTGATTTCTCATTTCATTTTAAATATAATTTTTGGAAAAAACAGAATGTTTTTTGGTTATTCTTCCGAGACTCAAAAAACTACAGGAATTAAACAAAATCCTGTATTAAGGTTTAAAAATCCCTAATTAATAGTCTTAAAAGTAAGTCTAGGGCTCATTAATTTTTTTATAGTCAAGTTAATATTTTAAATCAACTTGCAACGTGTTATTTTATTATAATTTAAACTAGCTGAATACTCGAGCTTTTTAAGAGTAGTACATAGACAACCGACCTTTCCTTGTTTTTCCTATTTTTTCCTATTTTTTTCCATTTATCCCTCTTTTCTTTATTTTTCCCTATTTTTCGTATTTTTCATAATTTCGCCTTAATTTTCAGTATCTTTAGCATATTTTCCCCTTTTTTCCTCACTTTTTTATAATTTTCCGAATTCTTTTCTATTTTTCTCTAATTTCTCTATTTTTCATGTTTTTCCCTAATTGTCCCTTTTTATCTATTTTTGCCGATTTTTACAATTTTTTATTATTTTTCCCTATTTTTCCCAATTTTTCGTAATTTTCCAATGTTTCGTAATTTTTCTGTTTTTCATTATTTTTTCCTGTTTTTCCCTAATTATTCCTATAATTTTCTGTTTTCCCTTTTTTAATTATTTCCGTTATTTTACTCCATTTATCCCTATTTTTTACTATTTGTACTTATTTTTCTCTATTTTGCCCTATTTTCTCTATTTTTTCCCGATTTTTCCTATTTTTTCTTATGTTTCTCATTGTTTTGTTTTCTTTTTCCAGATTTATCCCTATTATTTTCAATTTTTTTTTATTTTCTTTATTTTTCTCTATTTTCCTTTTTTCTGTTTTCTTCCTAATTTTTTCCTATTTTTACTATTTTTACCAAATTTCTACATTTTTCAATGATTTGCCATATTTTTCTATTTTCCAAAATTTTCACAATTTTCCCCATTTTTTTCTATTTTCCCATATTTTTTCTCTATTCATCCATGTTTCTACTTATTTTTCGTTATTTTCCCATTTTTTATTATTTTTCCTTGTTTTTCAATGTTTTTTTCCATTTTTCACTAGTTTTTCTTATCTTTTCCTATTGTTTTCAAATTTCAATATTTTTCCCTGTTTTTCCCATTTCCCTTAACGTTTCTCCGTTTTTCTACGCTTTTCCCATTTTTTCTGTTTTTTCTATGTTTCCCTATTTTTTTTTATTTTTCCTATTTCTGCCATTTTGATCCTGGTGTTCATTGTTTTTTTCCTTTTTTTTCATTGTTTTTTTCATATTTTTTCCATATTTTGCTGTATTTTTTCCCCATTTTTTATGTTTTTCCCTATTGTTCCCTTTTTTCCATACTTTCTCCTGTTTTTCCGTGGTTTTTGCAAATTTCCCCATTTTTCTATGTTTGTCAATATTTTTCTGTATTTTTCTATATTATTTTCTATATTATTTCCTATTTTTTATAATTTTCACTTCTTTCCCCTTGTTTTTCTTTATTTTCATCCAATTAACCAATTTTAAAATATTAAATTATTTTATACGTTATAGTGATAATATGATTTTTTAATTTTCAATTTTTCCTACGTATATTTTAATTCCTTATTATTAAAATTTAAAATTATTATGTTTTTGAAATTTATCATATTAAACATTACTTTTTAGTACCTATGTAGACCAAATACATAAAACGTTGTAAATTAAAATTCTTCTCGACGTTACGTCAAAATTAATCATAGTAATAAAAAAGGAACGCGCCAAAGACAACACTAACAGCAATAAACATGTTTATAAATAACGACTGCAGCAACGTGCTTTTGCGGTGCATGTTGCAGGATTTAAAACTAGGTATAGAGACGTGTGTTGTGTACTTTAAACAGAGCAGAGTAAATAATCTTGGGAATTAGAAGTTTCTTAAAACACGAGTTTCAGCCATAAATAACTTGCTTAAAGAGTTTACGTGACTTCGTGAGATTAAAACACCTATATTTTTACTACCGAATAAGATTAAACTCCATTTAAAGTCTTCCATCCGTATCACCAACAATTCAATCTATTTTTTGTTTTACAAAATAGTGAAGATAACGTGCCGGCAAATCCAATTTTGTTAGCACCGTGAATGATATATTTATTTGAAAAGTAATAAAATATCTGTATTTTAGATCGAGCAAGGAACGTGCAAGTTCTGGTAAAATTATGTTTATTAACAATATTATACAAATCTGTGATGAAAGATACAAAATTCACCTACATTTAATAATATAGTTCATCATACAATATTATTATTATTATTGACTAAAATGTATGAAAAATTTAGTGAAGAACGCTTTTACCCTTAAATAGTACCGCTAACGGAGCCATCTCATTTCCACTCTAGATCGTATATAAAATAAAAGGGACTCGATGTTCGATCGATGGACATAATCAATACGGCCAGGGAATGTAAATTTCAAGTTCGTTATATTCGGCGCACCTAGTCTGAAGGTACATTATCTAGAGAGCTTATACGTCACGACCAAAATGGTGTATAAAGGAGAGGAGAAACCCACGTCGTACCCCTGCTCTCCGCGAACAGACACAGCAAATACAGGGAAAGGTATAAACTTATGGAAAAGTACTCTATGTAGGAATTGCCTCAATTTTTGATATTTTCCAGAGGAAGATCTCCTGATTAAAAGTCACTATTGGAGATCTTCCTCTGGACAATATCAAAAATTGAGGCAATTCCTACATAGAGTACTTTTCCATAAGTTTTGAGCGGGGTCCTTTATTAGCAATCCGGTAAAAAGCAAGGAGCTTTATTTCTAGGAGGTTGTACAAAATTTTATTTAGCAAACAGTGTTTAAATTTAAGTAATCTTCTTAGAAGTCCTATTCCACGGGGCTGGAGTCGCTATAGAGTTGCTATAGAGGTACCTTAAATTAACCCTCTTACAGAAATTATATAGAGTATCTTTCATTGCGCCACTACCAAATTCTGGCCGTTCCAAAAACAAAATAAAAATTCTTTGCAGTCAATAATCGAAATATTCTTTCAAGATTCGATAGCAATAGTTTTTGTCAAAAGTAGAGAAAAAGAGAGTTGGATGTCGCACGAGCCGTGATACAACAGGCAGTCATGCCAGCACCGTCCAACCGATATACATGCTTAAACCGAACACGGTAACAATGTTACTTTGTTAAATTAACCGCAAAATCTGCAATCAAAACAATTCCTCCTCCAGATCAGATAATAAGGAGCACGTTACATTTTAGTAAGAGTAGGGAAATGAGAGACGGATATTTTGCTATCCCTGTCTAAGAAAACACTCGTGTAGTACCGTCCACGATAGCAAATTATGTTAATGGGACTCCTGGAGAAAGCAATTTGAGGACAAAAATGGAAAAAAATAATAAAGAATACACCAAAATTGGTGATAAAACAATGGAAGGACTCGTAAGGGTTCATTTCCCAGAATCGCGATCAATAGATTTGTTATAGGAGAACTAGTAGGATTCAGAGCTGGAACCACCTATGTGGACCACCAGAGACAACTGACAGGCTGTGCGGCATACTAAGAAACAGGTTTGGCTCTAGGGTATTTAGCCAAGACTTGGCGACTTAATAGAGTCACATTTATACCCAAGTCTGAAAAAATTGAACAGGACTCGGCAAGACCAATAAGTCTTTTGTTACAAAAACGGCTAGACAGATATATTAGGGACGTCGTGCCAATGTGCCTACAGAGCAGGCGTGTCTACAGAAACTGCATTACATTAGTTTGTAAAAAGAGCTGAAATGCCATTGAGATAGGTGCTACTAGCAGCCTTTGTGAACAATAGGTAATTAGATTCAATAGCCAGAGCGTCAAGAAACAAGATTATTTACGCAATGTGCTATAGGTGGATAGACTGCATGCTATGGAACAGGCTAATATGTATATCTTTCATGGGGAAAAAAAGGCAGCTTATGGTGACCAGAGGTTGTCCGCAGGGAGGATTTCTGTCTCTCATGCTCAGGTAATTAATGGACCGGTGAGAAACCTACAAGAAGAAAAAAACAAAATAGTGGGATATGTAGATGACCCCGTTATATTATCCCAAGAAAAATTCAATACCACGGTTAGGGAATGACTGCAGATGGCAGTAAACACAATCACGCTCTGGATAGAGCATGAGGGTTTAAAAATAAGCCTCTCGTGGTTCAACATAGTAAGTAGCATTCACCAAAAGGAATAATTTATAGGGCCCTAGCACACTATGGCTTCATGGTGAAGAGATAAATCTGAAGGGAGGAGTAAAACATCTTAGGGTAATGTTAGATCCAAAAATTAGCTGGAACAAGGAGTCAAAAGGTAAGATCTAGACTGGTATGGGAACGCGGCAAAGAACTTAGGGAACTGGCAACCTTATCGTGGGTACCACAACACACCACGATACAAGGTATTGCTGGAAACTAAAAGGCTGACGTGTTCGAAAGAAGCGTATTATCAACCTCGTTAATTGGTCTAGAACCAGCGATGGGAATACCAAAGCGTACGTTTAGGAATCATATAAAAGACTGGATCAAACGAGAACACAAATTATACTGGGACAAATAACTCGTACTACTATATGGGAAAAAAAATTATAAAAGAACCATCAAAATAATCAAAAATTACGGATTACCAATGGGCTCCTCATGGGACACTTTTCCATCAGAAAGCACCCAAACGAAATGGGTTATACAATGGTGACCTTAAATGCAAACAATAAAGAGACTGAGAATACATTACACATACTGTGCAACTATGAGGCACTAGATCACAAAAGGCAAAGGATATATGGAAAACCAGAACTAGATCCAGAAGACCATAAATATCCTATACAAACTAATACAGGGAACAAGATTAATTGACTGGAGTAGTTATTCTATACCGTTTATACTCCGTCCGGAGTAAATAAAGATACTGGAGATAATGCAATAAGCTGCAGTGAACCCGGTTGATAAAAACGGTCCCGTAAAAAAATATACACATATAAATATAAAATTTTGAGAATTACGATATTTTACTTTCGCGTCGGTCCGAAATCAAAACATTCTCTTCAGCTCCGACAGTAAAGCACGCGAAGTTTTAATAGGATAGGGAAAAACAGATTCGGATCTCTCGCTAGGTGCCATGCAACAGTCAGTTGTTTCCACACCAGTGTTGCTAACCCTACGGATTTATCCATAGATCTACCGATTTTTATGATTATATCACTCATAACGTAATAATGTCCTATACTGTTACTTGATTAATAATCGATAATCATCCACCATGTACTTGACTAATATAACTGATAGTCTCCCATTGCTATAAGCAACGTAAACAAAAACGAGCCTTCTACTTGGTTGAAAATAAATTTATGAAATTTTCGTTAATAATTCTGCTGCTAGGGAGATTATAAGTGGCTGCTAGGGAGATTATAAGTGGCTACTAGGTACTAAAACAAGAGACCACTTGATACAAAAGAAGAATTTTTACTATCAGTATCAGTTAACAGTCAACGACTGTATTTGTAATTGATTGAAGAATAGAAGAAGAAGGAATTTGCATGCATATTAGCATATTGCGTTTTTTATGGTTTGCACATATATTTCATCTATGATTACATTTTATATTCATACAAAACATTTAATTTATATTACAGCTATCATGTGACTTACATATACCTTATATCCTATTTATATTGCTTCGCTTTATAATAGGCAGGTTCGAAATTTTTGTTTTTTAACTGAAATCGAGAGGTTTTGTTATTTAAAAACGATCAAAAAAAATTTGAGCACAAAATATTAATATTTACATCCACTGTAAGCATTTTAAAATCAACGATCGGCGAGAGGCTGAAAAACGGTACCTGTGCGCGAGACTAGACCGTGTGACGTCAGTAGCCATGGACGGTTCGCCCCTGGCCCACTGCTGCGCTGTATTCACACACATTTTACAGGGTTACCGTTTTTAGTAAATTTCCTACTAAATTTTTAAGAAAAATGAGGGTATTTAGTAGACTTTTAGTGGAATTTATAATAGACAGGATCGACATTTTTTTTAAACTGAAATCGATATATTTTTTTATTAAAAAACGATCAAAAAAAAATGCTGTATGCGGGATTCGATCCAGGACCACCACTAACCAGCACTATTCCACGCTGCTACCAGACCTCATACCTACGTTTGTTCAAACTTATTATTTAAGCGAATCACGTGTCACGTTTGGATGATACAAAATATTTGTTCTGCGATGAGACACTCCCTTAAATATACCATAGATAGCAATAAAATATAGTTTTAAATTGAAGTCTAAAGATTCTACTGAATTTTACAGCGGACGTAAATATTAATATTTTGCGCTCAATTTTCTTTCCTTGTTTTTAAATAACAAAACCTCTCGATTTAAGTTAAAATAAAAAAATAAGAGAAATGTCGAACCTGCCTATTGTCTTTGATTTTACATATTTTTACGAATTTTTGTTAATGGATCTACAGATGGCGCTTTTGTGCTGTTTTCAGATTTTTATGGATTTTTGATAATCTGATCTTCGGATATTAGGTTCCGAAAGGTTAACAACACTGGTCCACACCACCAGTAAGAGCAACACCAGTGCTGCGCATAGAAATACCCAACGTGTTGCACACATTTTTCTCTCCCGCCAAAGTTTTACTTATTGCTGTGATTCTTGGTAGCAAATCACCAGATGAATCCGTGACAATCCTTCCCAGAAATTCTTGCTAGACAATTCTTCCCCGATAATTCTTGCTGGACAATTCTTCCCGGACAATTCTTCCCCGACAATTCTTCCCGGACAATTCTTCCCCATGATAATTCTTCCCCATGACAATATTTCCCCACGACAAATCTTTCCCGTTACATATTATTTTTCACGCAATGCAAACCAGTCACTATTTTTATGTATTTAGAAAAAAACGAATTAACTATCGTCATAAAATTATAAATATTGAACGATTTTTTCAATAAGTTCTAATCGTACATTTATTAATTTTATGTTATAAGATATTGACAAAATGTCCACATATATTTTTCCCCATTTTAACTTATATATGGTTCATAATAGCAATATGCGGTTTTCTCTCAAATGTTTTATTTTAGTACAAGTTTTGTTTGGATATATTGAATTTTTTCTATCGATTTCGATAACTTCACAACAAATATGGCGGATTTTTGACGATCTTTTTGTTGACTTTTTTTTAATGGGATACACATTGTATTTTTTGTAGTTTGAAAGAACTGAGTAATTTTCCCAATTTTTTAACAAATAATAGCCATAATTGTTTTGTGACGTCATCGAAATCTATAAAAAATTTCAATCTATTCAAACAAAACTTTTACTTAAATAAAACAATTCAGTGAAAACCGCATATTTAAAATAGCGGAATATATAATGTTTTTTTATTTAAAAATTGATGTATTCGTATATAATAAATATTCAAATTAATAATGTACCAAAAAGGAACATATACATTCTATTTATATAAGTACACTCGAGTTGTATATAACCAAATTTTTGGACCGAGAGGACATACTCGAACGGACCAAATTAGAGTTATTTATACGAAACATGGCACGGTTGAAAAGTTGGGAATGAAATACAGTCATTCAACGATATTGAATCCCTTTTTTGCTACCATATCCATACATGATAAAAGGGTATTGATATATCAGAATATTCCGAAATATGAAATATAGGATTAAAAAAGGAAAAACCACATATACACATTTTGGCTTAATAAACAGATTTAAATTAATTATAAAAGACAGCACATTTCAAGTAAAACTGACTATAATTTTTACTCATTATTTCAAAACTCCTTATAAAAAAGTTTTTTTTTTGTGAAAGGTTTTCTTATATTCTGACAATTTTAATGAAGCATAGCAAGAATTATACTGCAGCTGTTGTTCGTGCGGAAACGAGACGGCTTGAAAGAAAAACGATGACACAAAGTATAAAGAAAGTATATGAAAAGGAAAGCCAGGTAGCTATATAAATACATTTTTAACGTGCTTTACGAGCAAGTATACATTGTTTAAAAAGTGGACGAAACTTTACTACATAACCTTTATAACTTACATTGTTTGCAAACATAAATATTTTACTTTCTTTGACAGACGTTTTACGATAAAAAAGTTTTAACTACTAATATACTTTGCTATAATTATTATACAGGATATATCCATTATTATCAATAAAAATAAAAAACTCGAAAACTGTAACGAAGTTACTTTAATTTCCGTAGTAATTAAAAGATTTAATTAAAATCGTTCACGGCATTGGACCAGAATTAATTTCGAATATAAGTTCAGTCATAACAGTTGTAACCCTTTCCGAAAGATGTACTTGTTTCGCATACTCCCCCGACCTTATTGTATATCACAGCCGGAGTCGATCTAGTCAGTTGCTATGGCAGTCAAAATTGGAGTATGACTGGCAGTCCGAATTCCAGTGGCAGTCCTAGTCCGTTCACTTCAGCGATCTTTAGAGACAGGTCAAGCTGAAGCCAAACCGGATATTGAAGTAAATGGCCACGAGATACGAGATGGTGCTGCCACCTATTGACACATATCGAAACGCCATTTTCAGTCCACAATTATTATCACTATTTTGAGAATCTCCCTCTTTGTGTAATTAAAATATAATTTTTTAATGAAAGTGTGACAATTCACGAGAAAGCAAACATCAACAAACGTTGGTTTAATCAACATCAAGGTCATCAACTAGGTAATAATATACAGTAAAATAAACCTAATTTGTTTCAGTTTATAAAAAAAATCATTCATTTCAGATAAAATAAAGTACCATACAAATACAAAAAACCAATAACAAAAAATACAAATCAATAATTAAAAATTAGTTTTTAGTAACACAACTTGGAATAATGTATGTCAATTTTTGTAATTTTATGTATCTATCCGACAAAGAGAGTTTAAAATTATCATATGTCTATTTTTTTGGTAAAACTGTACTAAAAAATAGCTTTACCAGAAAATAATCGGTTTAAATGTAAAAAACCGGAAATATCCGGTCGTTGTCTGGACCGGTGATTCTTCGATATTTAGTTAACCGGAGCAAAGCACTACTTATCACGGATTTAAAATCCGTTACACACCATTTTCGTTCCTCGCTGGATTTGGGTTTTTTTTTAATAAAGAATCATTTTACTTTTTGGATTTTATTTAATTGTTTGGACTTTTGACTCTGAAGCAAAATACCCATGTACAGTAAAGTAAAGCCTGCCCTTCTGGCCGCTAAGTGTTTTGTCAATACCACAACGATCCCTGGAGCATTTCTTCTCCACTGACGTTGCCCGTGCAAGTGGCCTTCAGAATATAAATAGAAGGTGGCACCAGAGGCAATCCGAAACCTGGACTAAGGCGCCAAAATACCGCTGACGACGCAAAGACCGTTACAAAACAAAATATAATTTTTAAAATTTTATTGGATTTTTTTTAAAATTCTAATTTAAATTCTTGAATTTTTTTTTTTTTTTTGTTAATATCTTTTTTGTACCATATTGTATAGAAATTAATTCTACCTGAAACACTGTTGCGTGATTTGTCCAGGCTCAGTGAGACTTGTGTCTTTGTTTCGTTAGTTTTGGAGTCATCTGTATACCAGACTATTTTTGCTTTGCTGTATCATCAGTGTATCCTAAACAATAAATCCCTTTAGATATTTCCAATAAATCAGCAACTACGATTGCCCATAGTAGTGGCGATAAGAATCCCTCTTGCGGACAACCCATTCCTGCTCTAGGTATGAGTGCAACTTTATCTAGTAGAGAAGATATTATTATCCTATTTTCTAGATTATTCTGCCATAGAACAGATGTTACATAATGTCTTAATAAGGCATCAGTTATGAAGCTTAATGAAGCATTGTTAAAGGATCTTTCGATGTCAATGAATATAGCTAATAATATACCCTTATCTTCTATAGATTTTGATAGTGGCCTATTAAGATCATCCACGGCTAGTTCTGTTGACTTTCCCGGTTGGTATTGTAACGAACCAACCCCCGGTATATTATTTTTATTTTTTTTAGCAACTTATAATGTTTTTTTGTATCGTCTTATTAAGTTTATTCCCAGGAATTTTAGAGAGGTAACCACAACAAACTCAAGTTGTTTTTCCCAAAAAACATTCATCTGTTAGTACATGTTTCTACAAAATGATAATACACACTTGAACCATTTGAAAAAATATTAAATTACAAAAATTAGAATGTTGAAAAATTAGAAAATCATTCTTTTCACGCCTAAATTTTGAGAGATAGATAACGTTCATGAGAACGAAAAGGAAATATGGACCAGAAAAGATTATGAAGTAAAATTTTTACGTAATAACTAGGCATAAGAAGGGGCTTCGCAGCCAGAGAAGGCAGTTAAAAATCAAATTTGAAACAAGCAACACCATTACCGATGTTCCTGTATTCAGCGCCGAGACGACGACGCCGATAATTAGAACAAACAGTTGGGTATTACTTCTTCAAAACCCAGTCCATTCTAACAAATTAAACTACGAACGCCATAAGCAGAAGTTACAATATTCGACGTCTACGCTATTAGTCTCGACGATAAATATTTCGGCGTCTGCCCATTTTTATTATATCTCTTATCGTAAACGACAATTTCTTTTAGATTTATTTTGTCTTCGTAAAAATAAATCAAAATAAGTATTTGCATATTTTAATTGGCCAACTTCTTATAGTCCCTGAGCCAAAGGTTAAATACGTATCGACTGAAACAGCTTATAAGATTTCCATCTTTCGTGGGTTGGCGGGGGAGGGTGTCATTTATCAGTTAATTGTACCATCCTAAATAACAACATTTATCATATATTTTTCTAAAATATATTGTCAGTGTTACTCAGAGGTGTACTGTGTCAATCGCATTATCTTTTTCTAAAGTATGGTCCAACGAGTATTCAGTCTGAACATAAGGGTTGCATCGCTGGTATTGATCCGGTCGCAATCTAGTAGGATTGTCCATATAAAAGATGATATCACTGATATCCAAAGAACAATAATAAAAGATGATATCTCAGATATCCATTAAAAGAACAATATTGCCAATAATGCTGAGAGATATAGTGCACATAATCTGATGACAATTACGGTATTAATATAAAGATAAATTTGAGTACGGAAGTTTCTTACCGAAATGGCCATCGGTTTGTTACTTTGTACTCGCCTTTTTCATGCAATAAAGAGGCCAGGGAGTGGGAGGTCACAGTTATGGATTCCAGTATTTTTAACAAGAGACTGATTGGTCTAAATTCTTTAGGTGTTATATCACATGTTTCTCTATCTTTGCTATGTATGTGACTTTTCCCACCTGCCAAGACTTAGGTATATATTGTAGTGTATTAGGTTTATCCCGTTTACGCCAGGATGAAATTTGTTTGTAAGCCATCTAATTTTATCCGTTTTCGATATTTCTGTAGCTAGCTTCAAATCAAGCCTATTTAGCTATATTTGGTGATCGTCTGCTATAGGTTTTAAGTTTTAAGCCCTTCCTCCACGACTGCCTTTTATCTTTCCGTAGTTCTTTATTATACTGCATGAGTAAAGCTTTATATTAATCCCAGTTCTAGTTGGTTTGTTGAATACGTTACGCACCTCACCTATAAGGCGTTCCAGGGCTGCTATTCTTGATCATTCGATTTCTTAAGATCACTCATGGTGCTAGAGAAATTGATCGTTAATACTTATCATGTCATTCTTGAAAAATCGCCTCATAAACGAGTACTCGAGTTTGACAACGAGCGAAATTTCGTGTTCGCAAAACCAACCAGTAGTGCTTAGACTTAGACATTTTAACCTATACAAATATATGGTTTTGTTCTTGTGTTTATATTTATTTTTTCATACTTTGTTAAAATCAAGATCATGGATGATTTAGAAAATATAGATAATTCGCCAAACTAGATATAAGTTTTGAGTGAACAAGAATTTATTGCAATATTCAGGCTTTCGATGGATCAATGCATATTTTTGATTGATATGTGGGAACCGTTGATGAGACCTCAAAAAAGAGTTACATATTTAGGCGGTCGTCCCACCAAAGTAACGCAACAGCGACACGATGTCGCTAGCGTGCATCTTTCGTGTTGAACCCATGGTTTGTGTATACACACCAATGCTCCAGCAAACTAGATAACATCCAAGCTGCTTGTTGCCGGGCGACTCAACAGTTGAGTTGTGAAGCGACATTCAAGTTGTGTGTGAATGAATTGCATAGCATAACACAAAAATGAACACGACTTATTGCTTTGGTGGGACGACTCCATGTCGCCTGCTTGTGTCATGTCGAAATCGTGTCGCTGTTGCGCTGCTTTATTGGGACGAGTGCGTATCTACAAGAGTAAGTTAGGGCTTCAGTGGTGTTTCAAATTTAAATATATTCAATGCTAAAACCTATTTGATTTTGATTAGAAACACATGGACTAGAATGGTTGAATATGGAACCCCGGATGAAACAAATAATATTTGAATTTGTCAGACCCGAGGATAACCATATTTCAACGTTTTAGTTAGCAAAAATTTGTTTCTGGCCGTATCATAGTCATCAGTTAGCAGATCCAGTTAAGAATTATCCACAGTATTGAATGAACCAGAAATGTTCAATCAATCGGTCCATTTTCAAGAAATTTCAATAAATTAAACCAACTACGACAAAAATATATTGACAGTTGACACAAAAACCAAACAGATAAACAAATGTGATTATATAACTCATCGTTAAATTTAACCAATAGCAGTTGCAATTTCTACTTAGTTACCATGTATTGATAAATCAATATACCCTTGACAACGTAGTATAATCATTTTGGTGATTCGCATCCTTCCATCTTGAAAAATTTGACATATTAAAATAATGTTTGATGTTTATGGTAAGTAAGCAAACGTCAACAATATAATTCGTTATATTTCGTTATATAATCGTTCCGAATACCACGCGAGCATACGAAAATAATATTTATATTGTCCTTCTTACGTAACGTATTTTTTTAAACGCCACTTGAGTTGTGCTCTCGTGGTATTTCGCAAAAATACGTCTCGTAAGTCGGACGTATAATCGATTATTTTCGATGGTCTTCTGATATTATTACTGATTATTTCACTCACCTGCCAAACCATGCATTTCCGAGAATTTGATTGGACTATAACGTCCAATCAGATTGAATAAAATCGACTATTACCCTGCTGGGAAATAGTCACCTAAAATAGTCACTGTTTATAATTTCAGAGCAGTCTCTACTGTCAAAATACCGGGTGTCTCACTGTATTTTGGCACATTTTGAGGACTTGTATCTTCCGAACCAATTAAGTTATCTCGATGCGATTTTCACTAAAGATTTAAGTAGGGTCATAAGTTTTATTTGGCTATACCGGAAATTAAATTTGAACTTCCGCTAAGAAAAAACCAAACTTCATAAACTAATTTTCTTTAAATGGGATATCTTGTATATTAATACATTTTTGAAAAACCTCATCCGTTATTTACATAACGGTGTGCTTAGTTTCAATTTTTTTCAAAAATGGCTACGAAATTAAATTAAAAAAATGCTTGCAAATTTTAATCTTATATGAAATTTATTACAATTATATAGGTGTTTATGTAAATAGTTCGTTATCAAATTGTCAATTAGCAATTTTATTAAATTGTCCACTGCTATTAAAACGTTTTCAACTTTTTTCTACACCCACATGGATATTGTCTATTCTACACACACTTTACAGAATGTATTTGTAGGCAATATCAGTCTACTGAACGGATTTAATTTCAGTAGCGTGAGATATGAACGCCGCCAATCAAGAGTTCTTCATTAGCATGAGATATGAACTTCCACGAATCAGAGTTCATCATCAGCGTTAGATATGAAAGCGACCAATCAGAGTTCATCATTAACATATATAAAATCCACCAATCAGAGTTCACATTTAGTAACCTGGCACCTATTTATTTAGTTTTAAATAATTTGTCAAAAGAACTGTCAAATTTATTTTTGTAAAAGTATAGAAATATTTGTAAAAATGACCGATTCTAGTGAAGAATCATTAAATAAACGTACAACACACTATTGATGGAAAAATCGAAGAGTAAATATAAATTTTGTTATAAAAAGTTCATAGATTGGACATTGGTAAACAGAATAAAAAACATAACAGAAAATGTCGTAAATTAGTACAATTTAATATACAGAAAATGTCGTAAATTAGTACAATTTAATATACAAAAGAGTTAAATTTAAATTAGTATATAATGGTAAAATGTTTGTGTAATTAAATATTGTTAATATGAAGTTATTATATCATTTAATAAAAATCATAATATTTTGTAGTTTTAGTGGGTCGTAGAAAAAATTTAGTGGGTTGTAGAAAAAATGTACTGTTCAACTCGTGTGGATTGACCATATCGCACTGGAGCAAACTTCGTCCGCGTGCGATATGGCCATCATATCCACACATGTTGCACAAACTACTACTATTGGTTCGTTTTGATAAATGTGCACATGAAGAAGGGAATCACATTGAACATTTACTACCATACACAAGTTTTTAATTTAATTTTTTTCCCATTTTTTCATTATTTGTTATTGTTTTGTATTATTTGAAACTAACAAAATAAAAGAAATTAAGAAATTATTTATTTCTTTAATGTTGTTAATTGTTTTAAAACAATAATTGACCAGTTTTGCCCATGCAAGCATTTCTTTTCGATCTCATTTCATAGCCATTTTCGAAAAGATTATGGAACTAAGCCCACCGTTATGTAGATTAAAGATGGGGTTTATCAAAAATATATTAATATACAGGATGTCCCATTTAAAGAAAATTAGTTTATGAACTTATGACGAAATTTTAGTTTGTTTTTAGTGGAAGTTGAAATGTCATTTCCGGTATAGCTTAATAAAAATCAAGTCCTTAGTGAAAACCGTATCGAGATATCTTACATAGTTCGGAAGATACAAGTGCTCAAAATATGCAAAAATACAGCGAGATACCCGGTATTAAACATCAAGTTTGAAGTATGACCATTCGTTAAAATTCGCTTCGCAAAGAAATGCATACGCATGCGTATGACTGATGTCAAGAATAACGGCCCAGGTGCTTGTTCCACCAGATCGTTTTTTGTTGTTTGTTGCCTTGTCTTCTCAGGATAGCTCTCCTGGTAGGCGTTTGTGGATCACATCCCGTTCAATTCTTTCTCTTTTTTCGATCTCTTCCAAATTCCCTGATAGAGACTGCGTGAGACACAATACATATCTTTCCCAGCTTTTTCCCTGCAGTATTCATTAGCAATAAATAAACCCTCTATAAAGATAAAAATCCAACAGTGACTCAGATCTTTTGTTGATGGCCCGAAAACGTGTGTGCGTTGGTATCGAATTTAATAATTATTTCGCCTAGTGTTTGCGCTGGACATTGTTCATCGAATTTATATACTAATGCTTTTTTGTCTTTGCTACTGCACATGATTTTTCCGGTTAAATTATTGTTCTTAACTTGCAACTATTTTAACAAAATTTTTTATATTCAAATTATTATAACTCTGTATAATATAAACTGAAACTACCTTTTACTTGAATGTTTTTTCCCCTTTTTTTTTCTACAACGCTTCATTGTTTCTCATCCATCAGTTTCAGAGTGACATTTTGTTACTTTACTTTGTGAATATCTCTCTCTCCATCTTTTCACCGTTGTAATTCGTTTCTTGTCTGGAAAACTGGGAAAGGTAATCCTTAGAAATCTCACTTCGGCTTCCGGTTTATGTTACTTAAAATCTCTAGCGAACTACCGCGTTGTCGGCGAGGGAAATTTAGAAAGTGACAGCTTTATACGGTTTGTCTATTTCCTAATCGTTTTTTGAGATACGAAAATATAATACCTGACAAATCCAAAATGTACTTTTTAGAGTAAAACTCTTAATAAGTTTATATTAAAAAATTAAATTAAAACACTAACTGTACAGTAAAATGGCACATTACGTATTTACCAACCGTTAGTAGATAAATTAATTAAAAACAAAGCAAAATCTTTTATCCCACTTCTAATCGTAAAGTTTCTAAAAGTTGCTTACCCACTTATAACTACTTCTACTTGAATTGAACTTCTGCTATACTTACAATCTGAATGACACGTCGAAATTCGTTTGCCAGAACTTCATTCAAGTAGTAAATAGATTAATCGAATGCTTACCTGCTCTCGGGATTGATTTGTGGCAAGAGAAAAGAAGAGCAATTTTCTTCAAACACCGCAGAGTTCTCTAGAGGGAAACGAATCGGTGCAAGCGTGCCGTATTTTAACTCGACATTTCCTAACTTAATTTTATTCAGCGAAGTTTTCAGTATAGTTTTTAACGGATCCGTCTTTGAAGACAACATCGAGGTTTTTTTTTTTAATTTTTCATTCTACTTCTCGGCGGTTAGGAAAATTTGTTCATCAAAGCATAAAATGATTTTGTAATAGAATTAGTAACAAAAACCATAGTTTTACTGGTATAATAATCATATACCAGAAATGGTAATAATAATAATAATTATAAGAAATTCCTGTGATTAGACTTCCTTTATATAACTGCTGTAATTAACACATTTCAACTAATTTTTATATAATTATCGCTCTTTATGATCTACATTCTATTATAAAACACCCTGTATATGAAGGAAAAAATTAGTTTAAGAGCGTTCTACCAGTGCAAACAAAATTCTAGTTGCATTTCCCCTCTACTTTCTAACCAAAAAGCTGGGCGGGTACCAGAAAATACTACTGACTCATCTAAGACATAATTTTGTCTGATATAGTAATAACTTGCTCTGTTCCTTTGTTATTGCGTACGTCTTTTCTAAATCGTACGTTTATTAATCTTTATCTCGCGGTAAAAACATAGAACATTTTTATTTTAATATTAGTGGAGCGAAATTGTTTTAAGTCGCTTATTTAACGAGATTAAAAATTGGCATAGTTTTTACAGAAAAAATTTTACAAATAAAACTTGTCGATTACAGACAATTTCCATACATTTTTTCGTAATTGATACTTTATTAATTAATTATATAAATTAGTAAACAACATTTGGCAACAAAATTAGCACAGCTAGAATTAGTTTTCTCTACTTCAATTCAAAGTCGATATATCAATTAGTTATTAACGGTATAAACTCAAAAAACTTCAATTTTTTTTTTCCAAATAAAAAAAGGCTGGAACACATTAAAGAAATAACTCAAAAATGAGGTGGTAATCCAACCCAACTTTCCGAACACTCATAGTAAGTAATTATTTAATCAAAGAATAATAGAAAAACTACTACTTATACCACATGAAATTTATTCAATCTGGTTGAACAAATGAGCAACATATTTCGGCCAAACAATGGTCATCATCAGGCCTACAATACAAATTATAAAAATTGTTAGAAATACAATAAAAAATCACAAATTAAGTTGCTTAAAAAAAGTTAGATCGCTGCCCATTTGTTCAACCACATTCAATAAATTTCATGTGATATGAATAGGAGTTTTTCTATTATTCATTGAATAATTTTACCACATTTGAGAATGGATAATCTTTTGTTTTTGAATTTTTTTAATCAAATTATTCTTCTGAAACTACGCAGAATTCGAAAAAAAGTAGAGGCAAACTTTGTAGGAAGTTTTATGTTCTACAATTTTGATTTCCTATAATTTTTCATAAAAATCCATAATTTTGGAACAAAATTTAAAAATTAGTAGTACAAGATGTGCAAACAAAAAAGTTATTTTATAAACATATTACTTGGTTTCTTCGGATATTCTATTTTCTTTTTTCATTTGTTTTATAATTTCCCATTAAACAAAATTACAAAAAAATTAAAGAAAATTATATATTTTGGTTATAACAATTACAATTCTAAATTTGAAGAAACTAAAATACATTTTAAATTTAAAGTATCATATTATCGTTGGAATGGTACAAATCCCATTTTAATGTTTACTATATATTTTTAAAGTTTTTCAAATTTTGTTTTAATCAAAATGAAATTTCAAATTTTTTTGAGCCATTTTTGTAATAAACAATTTTTGTAATAAAATTTATAAATTTTTTGGTATATGGTATATTTTTTAATTTTTTTACTTTTGTGAAAACCACAATTAAATTTGTAACTTCTTAAAAAAGTTATCAGTAATTTAGTATCTGTTAGTCGATAGAATGCTCTTAACTGGTAACATTGTATAACAACGTTCAGCTTCACATTTTGAAATTATTTACAAATTTGTAGTGTGTTCCATAAGATAGTTCCAGATCAAGTTTATGTTGAACACCCGCTACTTTATTTTAAATTTCAATTCCGTTCACTTTTATAAGTGGCTGACTATAATAAATGATCGTATTTCTTTATATTTCACAAAATAAAGTCACATAACAAACATAAAATTACAATCCTAGTCTTACTCCATCTGCCAACAGCTAAACACATAATAATCTCGCCTAAAGAACTCCAACCCTCTTCTTATTTTCCATTCCTACCAACCTCTCAGTGTCACCAACCAAAAAAAATAATCCAGTAACTTAGCTCCTTAAGGTAGGCAATCACAGACAACAAATAAAATAAAGATGATCATATTTCTTTATATTTCACAAAATAAACTCACATAACAAACATAAAATTACAAAGCTAATCTTACTCTATCTCTCAACAACTAAAAACATAATAATCCCGCCTGAAAAAACACAACCCTCTTCTTCTTTTCCATAACTACCAACCTCTCAGTGGCATTAACCCAAATAAAATAATCTGGTGCCTTAGCACCTTAAAGTAGGCAACCACAGACAACAAATAAAACGAAGTTGATCGTATTTCTTTATATTTCACAAAATAAAATCACATAACAAACATAAAATTACAATCCTAATCTTACTATATCTCTCAACAGCTAAAAACATAATAATCCCGCCTGAAAACCCCAACCATCTTCTTCTTTTCCTTCCCTACCAACCTCTCAGTAACCAACTCAAATAAAATGACCCGGTAACTTGGTAAATTAAAGTAGGCAACCACAGACAACAAATAAAACAAAGATGATCGTATTTTTTATATTTCACAAAATAAACTCACATAACAAACATAAAATTACAAAGCTAATCTTACTCTATCTCTCAACAACTAAAAACATAATAATCCCGCCTGAAAAAACACAACCCTCTTCTTCTTTTCCATAACTACCAACCTCTCAGTGGCACCAACCCAAATAAAATAATCTGGTGCCTTAGCACCTTAAAGTAGGCAACCACAGACAACAAATAAAACGAAGATGATCGTATTTCTTTATATTTCACAAAATAAAATCACATAACAAACATAAAATTACAATTCTAATCTTACTATATCTCTCAACAGCTAAAAACATAATAATCCCGCCTGAAAACCCCAACCATCTTCTTCTTTTCCTTCCCTACCAACCTCTCAGTAACCAACTCAAATAAAATGACCCGGTAACTTGGTAAATTAAAGTAGGCAACCACAGACAACAAATAAAACAAAGATGATCGTATTTTTTATATTTCACAAAATAAACTCACATAACAAACATAAAATTACAAAGCTAATCTTACTCTATCTCTCAACAACTAAAAACATAATAATCCCGCCTGAAAAAACACAACCCTCTTCTTCTTTTCCATAACTACCAACCTCTCAGTGTCACCAACCCAAATAAAATATTCTGGTGCCTTAGCATCTTAAAGTAGGCAACCACAGACAACAAATAAAACGAAGATGATCGTATTTCTTTATATTTGACAAAATAAAATCACATAACAAACATAAAATTACAATCCTAGTCTTACTCCATATCTCAACAGCTAAAAACATAATAATCTGAAAAAACACAACTCTCTTTTTCTTTTCCATCACTACCAACCTCTCAGTGTCACCAACCCAAAAAAAATGATCTGGTGCCTTAGCACCTTAAAGTAGGCAACCACAGCTAGTACCAGATGTATTATATTTTAAAAAATTTCCGTTGTTATATTGAAGGGAAGAGAACAGTGACTAGTTTCGGCAATTATGCCATCATCATGCCTATAATATATTGGTAAGTTCACATATTGTTAATTTTTTCGTCCTAACACTATGTACTATAGACCTGATGATGGCATAATTGCCGAAACTAATCCCTGTTCTCTCCCCTTCAATGTAACAACGGAAAATTTTTAAAATGTGGTACTAGATTTAGTGTATTACTACTTGACCACATTCGAGAAAATGGATAAACTTTTGAATTTAACAAACAGTATGTTCCGGCTAGGTGAAACTTCTTAAAATTATGAAACCATTGTAATTAGAGTAAACAAGATAATTATGAACAAGACTAGGCTTATTATTTACGATTATATTGTCAGCAAAATAATGTTGGTTAGTTGGGAACTAAATACGATGCAGCGTTTAAATCTGCCCAATAGCAAAGCAAATAGACAGAGATACATCGCATGATTTTTCTTTAAGTATAGTATCTGGATAAATTTACTGGAATATTATCCAGAATTTAAAAACTAATTTCTATTTATTTTAAAATTAATATGTTTCGGTTCATACGTTTGATCATTACTATACAATTTATCATTCTAAAATCTAAAAATAGATTCCAAATCAACACATTTCATCCAAAATTTGTCTACGTCATTTATCACTTGATGTAAAACTGTACAAAAATAATTATTTCTAGAAAAAACCGTTAAAATTAATACTCATCTCTTTCTATATATCATTCTGATAGAGAGCGAGTGCAGTTGCATCCGAATATGGAATAGTCCATTACAAATTAAAATCCGTTACAACACCGCTTAAAAAGATTCGTCTAGCGCGCAAAATGCGTCTACACATTATCTGTCATTCTCAGTAAGGTCGTTAATGATAAAATGGCTGACCACCACGCTTTGACATATCAATGTTGAATTTTCTGACTACTTTCAATGTAACAAGATTGTTAATAGTTCTACAGTGATAGTTATGTTTAATTAAATTGTTAAAATAGTAGTTCATAAATTTTATATTTTCATGCAATAAATGGGTTAGCAAATAATCCGTTAAAATAAATCAAATCGATTCTTTTGTTTTAAATAATGTGCTAATCAGACACTGGTCCTTCTAACTGAAAATGGATGATGCCAAAATGTCACCCAACTAGTAAAACAAATTCCAAATGGATGTGAGTTCTTAATTCATATTTGCAGTATCAGAATCGGACCAATAATAACGAAAAAAATGCTCATGATTTTTTCTTTACGTATTTCTTCTACGTTGTTGCCGCCTGCTCCATCAAAATCGGACCAACAATAATATAGCTCTTTCTTCGTCCCCTCGACACCCGTAAAAGTTGTAAACCATCATAATTAAGAAAATACCGATTCCACTTTTTATAAATATTTTTTCTCCAACTAATTAGGACATTAAAACTTTGCTACGTTTAATATTCAACAGATCGGCCGCTGGCAAGAGAAACTCATAATTTTAAATATCTTTGTCGCTTTCCGTCTCTAGGATCATATACCTAAAAATAAAATGGTGCATCAGCATAACAGAAGCTGTTCGTTCTAACCACAAACTCTCGCACGGATACTTCCCAGTTTTCCATTTAACCGAATTCCTCTTTCTGCTCGAATCTTCCGCGCTTGTTTTATCTCTATTTTTATATATCTAAATTGGTAATTACGACCGCATTTTAGATAGCTTTTTAGCTTTTTAAAACGAAAATAAGGTCGGTTTAATATATAAAAAAAAATCGTTTCTTAGACCACTACATATAAATTAAAATTACAAGTACAAACTTGACCCGTAAGTAGGAGGATTTCTCAAGTGCACATTTAATTTAATTTTTGAACGGATTCGCCGATGCAGCGCCTTGCGCGCCGCGTGGGATACGAGATAGCAGATAAAATTGACTGTCGAAAACAAGCGCTGCTTCCAGTTCTTTATTTTAGCTTAAATTTTTCACGTGGAACATTAGGGAATACTTTCAGCGCCTCGGGACTGTATATTGTCTAGAATATTGGAAATCGAAAAACCGTGGTTGGATGTGTCAGCACAAACAATCTGTTTGTGAAATGTATTTAACAAAAATTATTATTCTTTTTGAAGTGAAACTTCTCAAACAAATTTATTCTATTCACTTTATATTTTACATAAAAAATGATTTAGTTTGATGTCAAAAGTATAATGCATATTTGTGCCTTGCTAAATGTTTATTTTACATTCTGGTCCTTCGAGCCGGATAAAAACGAACGCAGACAAAATATATATAATAAAAGCGTTCTTCCCAAAAAGGTTCTGAATTCGTATTCCTCGTTAAAAAAACCTAGAACGGAAGAAGTATTAATGATTTTCAGACATTTATATATTTTGAAGCTAAATTTAGAGCTCGAAAAGCTTCGCAAGCAAAAGCAACTCGATAAAGAAAAAAGCGTGAAAAATTAACGAAAGAGATAAAGAGTCAAATTAAAAGAAATGATTCACACTGTGATAGGGAACCCTGAAGAGTTCATATTGTAGCAGTTGTTTGAAAAAATAGGTAGAAGATGTGTTGTTAATAAATTAAGTCACCCTGAAGAAATAATTAGAATTTAAAGTTTTTTTTTTCCGGGACTGTTGTTTATCAACCGGATTCACTGCAACCTCGTGGGTTTATTGCGTTATCTCCCTTTATCTACTACACCCAGTCAATTAATCTTGTTCCCTGTACTAGTTTGTACAGATTCTTTAATGGTTGTTTGCAGTAATCTTCTGAATCCCTTTATTGCATTATCTGCATTTAAGCTTATTCTTGTATAACCCAGTTTTGTTTAGGTGCTCTCTGGCTTGAGCCTTGTCCTTATAGTAATTCGGTTACGTTCTTTGAAGGTTCTTTTATACTCTGTTTTGTGTAGTAGTCCTTGTATTTCTCGTTTACAGTGATGCCTTTTGTATTCTGGTACCCACGATAAGGTAACCTTGTTTTAAGTCGCCAGTTCTCTAAGTTCTTTGCCGCATTCCCATACCAGTCTGTATGTCACCTTAGAGCCTTAAGGGCTGCTTGACTATATGAGTGGATTATTATTCTTTTTCCCTCGTGGGATACTCATATTACTATTTCTCGCACAGTATAGAGTAGCTCTCTTGGTACTTATTCTTTTCCCAGTATATACCAGTTCCAGTTCCCCTTTCGGTTTTTGAACCGTCTGTGTACCAGGTAATTCCGTTAATATGTGTCATGGAATGTGTGCTTGTGTTCAACTCATTCCGATTCTTAATTATTATCCTCAGATCTTTATTGAAGCTGTATTTAGCAATCATGTGGTCTGACCTCATGTCAAGAATATTGTCTAACCTCATTCCAAGCAGATTGCCTCCCACATGTTCTAATTTTGTGTGTTTCAGACTAAGAGTCCTGTAGCCATCGAAGAGCCATTCTAGCCTCCCCCATTATAACGTATTGTAATGGCGACAGGTCAAGCCGGGTTTTCATGGTAGCTCTAGGTGTTGTTATTATGTTCCCCGTTATTCTCTAGCATGCAAGTCTGTGTCTTGTCTCCTTTTGGATCCGTTGTTTTATCTTTGGCCACCAGACCAGAGATTTATATGTTACCCCAAGATATTTTATCCACCTATTCAGATTTATCTCTTCACCACAAAGTCATAGTGAGCGAAGGCCCTCTAGATTCCTCTTTTTGTTGAATTCTACTATGTTTGACTTGAAGGGCTTATTTTAAATTCCTGCGTTTAGGGCCATCTGCAGTCGTTTCATAACCGTATTATTGAATTTTCCTTGGGACAGTATGACGGCGTCTAACATTAACCCAAGATATTTTATCCCTCCCTTCACATTTACTTCTTCACCATCAAGCCATAGGGAGCTAAGGCTCTTTATGTTTATGTTTATGTTATTTTTTATTTGGGCAGTCGTTCCCAAACCGTACTATTGAATTTTCGTTGAGATAATATGACGAAATCATCTGCATATCCCAGTGTAGGATTCTCAGTCTGTTCCGTAGCATACAGTCTAATAGACTGCGCCAATCCCCTAGTTTCTTGACTCTAGTTATTGAATCTAATAACGTATTGTCAAAGTATCCTTCTATGTCCAGAAAACCTGCCAGTATCACTTCTCTCGTTTTAATGGCATTTTCAGTTTTATTCACAAGATGATGTAATGCAGTTTGCTCTGTAGGCATCTTGGTCTCAATCTAGGGGTCTTTCAGCCAGTACGCCTCCCTAATATGTCTACCTAGCAGTTTCTTCTATTAGGCTTGTTGTTCTTAGATATTTCGCCATATCATGTCTAATTTTTCCAGGTTTAGGTATGAATGTTACTCTAATAAGTCGCCAGGTCTTGAGTATTTATCATAGAGCTAAACTTGCTCTTACACAGCCTGTGTTGTAGGGTGTTGTCTCCCTTTAGCAGGAGTATGGGATAAATTCTATCTGGTTCTGGCGATTTATATGGTTCGAATGAGTTTATTGCCCATTTGATTTTGTCCACATTGAATGCCTTTTGTGTGACCTGCCAGTTCTATCTGGAGGCCTAATAGTGCCTTCTCTAAGAGTTCCTTTTAGATTTTTTCTGTGTCTCGTTATATTCAGTTAGAGCCCTCCTGTATTCATCCCATTTACTTTAATCGTGCCTCGCTGTGTCGTACTTTTTTCTAACTTGTCTTCTTAATCCTGCAAGTTCATTATTGCACCAGGGCACATTCTTGTTGGAACTGTTCCTTACTGGGCGACAGTTATTTTCGTAGGCCGATCTTACAGCAAATTAGTTTGCTGTTATCTACAGGTCTCTTGAGTTTATTATCTCTCTTTTAATCCACCTTAAACTGGTTTCTAGGTCTGCTATATATGATTTCAAATCAGTTTTCCAACAGTTACTTTGATGCTCCAGCTCTCTATGCCCATAATCATTCGCTTTAACATTTCTGGAAGAACTGCTATCCATTCGTAATTGATTTCCATACTAATACCTTTAAGTTGCTATGTCGCAGTTCAACGGTTTCAAATTACTTGTTATCAGAGTCCTAATAAAACCAACACATTTATCTTAATCCCTTTTCTAGGTTTTCTTATGCTTCTCTAGAAGTAATAACGGTTTGAACATGAACATTATCCTTCTTCCTATTTAAATATTGAGGGTCAGCGACTACACAATTCCAGATTTTCCAGGTACGTCTTAACAAATTTCCATGAGTCGTAGTTATCCAGACCTCTTAATTTATCAATGGGAGAGAAAATTCTGGAACTAAACATGGAATTTGAAACGAAGTAGCGTTTAAAATTTGTAGAAATAGTAATCTACTCAAAAGTAGGTTTCCTTGATATAATACAACTGCATGATCAGCATATGTTCAACCTTTTTTATTTTACTTCAATATTGGCATTTTTAACACTTTACCATCGGTTGTACTCTTCAAAAACGGATGGTGTTCATGTGATCACTCCGGTTGTTCGATTTACAAACTATAGTAACCCTTAAAACAAAATCCTAACGAAATAGAGATAGAGGATTTTGTTTTGTGAAATTTTTAAGGAAACAACAAAATATTTTTAACCACTTGTGATATTACCCTTGACTATTCTTATTTTTGTGCCACCCTGTATTTTCATTGTTCCTTTGCTCAGTATATTTTAATTTCAAACTCGTTTGATATCCCTTTCCTCGCGTCGTGACCCTTTCTCAACTTATCTTGACTTTTCTCTCTTCTTTTGGTATGACTATAACATGTCTTTCTCATGTTAACAATTCTCTCTCTTTGTCTCTTCAGTCAGAATAATTGACTTTTATATCGTCTATGTCGCTTATTGAAGTTTTCTTTTCTTCCCCTCGTTATATAGGGTAAGTTTTTATTATTATATATTCACTAATGTCCCCTGTTATCATTTTTAATTATTTCGACGCGTTAACTTTTATTTACTGTTATTTTTAATTCTTTTTTATGCCAGTATATGTTTTGTTATATTTAATTAAAAGTTCATATTTCATATTTTATAATAATAATAATGTATTTCATAATAATATTATCATTGTTTTATTGTTTTTTTAAGCAGAGACCACGAAATCTGATAATATAAGATTTTTGTCTTATATTTACTTTATGTGAACTTTTAGGGTTTTTGGACGGAACGAGCAAGTTTTTTGGACTGAACTTTTTTTTGGAACGAGTCCTTTTTGCAGCAAGTTTATTTTGGACTGAATTTTTTTTTTTTGGAACGAGTCCTTAAACAAGTTTTTTTTCTTGGACAAAATCCACAAAAGAAAGAAAGGACTTTTTTGTCAATTGTTTTTAAATACATCAAAAAATCAATTAGACTGACGTCCAAATTTTTTTTTATTTAAAATATTACTTTTTGACATATTTCAAAATCTATTCGTGGAACGAACCCATAAAAAAAAGAATTGAGATTAAATCACATTTATTACTAAATCACTTTTATCAACAAATTAAAATAACGTTTCATTCGTTATTACAAAATGTTAAAAATTTTCTGGAAAGTATAAATGAAGCAATAGGAGCTGATATTTTAAAATAGTTACATAGCCAGAATTATGTAAAATTCGATTTCCCAGACAGAAAATTATATAAAATTATAAAACCACAATTTGACACAATTTATATGAAACTCATAGTGAATTTCTATATAGAAAGTGAATTGATTTATAAAAAAAAATATAGATGATCAAAATATATTGTTAAAATTGTATTTTATCAAAATAATATTCTGATGTGTAATTTGAGAAACAATCTATTATAAATATAAAATGTACGAATCAAAATGAAGTGGAACGATAAAACTGGCGATAGCTTGACCAAAAAAAGGTGTTGCCCAAAATGCTAACTTCCGGCCTGTGGTCGTACTAAATTTCCATCATCCGAGTTTAATTCGCTGGAAATGTGTTTCGGACTAGGCGCTTTCCCAAACTTTCCGGACTGGATAATTTTGTTTGTCGCACAAAAAAGTCAAAAAAGATATGTTTCGAGGCTGAGTTCAGTTTTGTTGTATTTTTAAACGCTACTTGTCGAAGTTTGGAAAGTTTGTTATTAAATTGAATTCTATTTTGACGAGTTAAATGCATTCTCAAAGTGAAAAGTTTAAATAAAAAAAATAATTCGAAACTGAAAAATGCTTTTAAAAAAAATTTATCACCAGTAAAACAATTAAAAAATTATGTTATTCGAAAAATTCAATAAAATATTTTTTTTAGTTCATCGACTTGAAGTTTATTTTTACTATTAATTTTATCAAGCAATTTATTAACGGATCATTTTCATTTTACAATTTTTTTGGAACGCAACGAATTTGAGAAAAAAAATCACATTCAAATTGATGTAAATGAAAGTTTCCAAGCAAGCATAAATATCGAACTAATTTTATTATTGTTATACCACCCCTGGCTAAGGGTGTTTGTCAATTATTCATCGAGGGTTTCAAAAATTTTTATTCCGTCGACTAATTACAATAACGAAACGATTTTATCGCTAAAATTCTCGAAAAAATACAAACATGACAGTAACAAATTTTCGACCACCTCTGACTGTCCTTACAGAGGGGTGGAATTTTTAAATATGTCATTATTTCCATGTTTTCTCAATTTTCAATATACCTTGTGGGGGCGAGTTTTCGAATATTTTAGTTTTCTATATATTTTCGCCAAGAAAGCTTACGATAAAATGTCCCAAGCATCCCCTCATAACATACCTTCAAGGGGGTGACATTTTCGGATATTTGCCATTTTCTGTGTTTTTGTAATTATCAAATTTTTATTACAGATATATATTTGTAAATGTAGAAGCAAGCCCAGAAAAAATTGGCGACCTCCGCACTACCCCTCCCCACCGCCACTCCTCGCGGAATTTTTAAAAAAATTCTCTCTCTGTTGCAACAATTATAAAATATTTTATTGCGGATATATTGTAATGAAATAATTTATACGAGTTTTTTTATAAGTTAATTGTTAAAATGTTTGATTACATGAATAATTTTATGTTGTTTAAATTTTATAAACCGAGTTTATTGTTAAAAAAGTTTGATTTTAAAGAATTTATTGATTATAATTAGTATATAATTTATTCTAAATCAACAATTGTGGAATATGAAGAATTTTAATTTTATTTTTGGCATATCATTATTATTATGAAAATAAAAAAAAATTGGACACGATTTTAAAAGAAAATGTAAGTAATAGTAATGGGCAACATTTGAAATTTTTTTTTGTGGTTAATCAAGTTAGAAAAATTTGTAAGTAAACAAAAATCAACACAATAATTTATAGAAATTTGTTAATATAAAAGAAGGTTGCAAAAAGTAGAAAAATTATATACCAATAGGAAATAGGACTACTATTCAATTTACAAAGGATATTGAAAATAAAAAATTCCAAAAGTTTAACAGAGGATTTTTTTGAAAAGGAAGCAATTTGAAAGGGAAGATATAGAGGTTAAGTAAATAAATAAAAGAAGCTGTTTTGAAGAAAGGAAAAGTGATACAAGATTTGAAGGTGAATTTGCCAGAGGAGTCTCAAGAAGAGAAAGTCGACAGGATCTAAAAATTTTTAGGTTTTTTTTTTGTAATATTTATTAGTTTTTAATTTTTTCATCCAATAATTGAGATTTCAAATCATAACAATATATTTGTAAATATCGGAGAAAGCCCAGAAAAAATTGGCGACCCCGTCGCATCTCCGCACTACCCCTTTCCGCCGCCTCATACTCGCGGAATTAAAAAAAAATCTATCTTACCTGTTTCCGTAATTATCAATTATTTATTGCAGATATATATTTCTGAATGTTGGAGGGAGTCTAGACAAAAACTTGTTGTATCCACCCCTTCTTGCGGAATTTTAATATTTAATGGGTTCATACTAGGATTTACTTATAATGATTATGCAAAATATTGAAAATTCCAGACGACTCCTTGTGGCCAAATATTTTTTTTTGAAAATACGTATTAACTGTTTTTACTTTTTTTACAAATTAAATAAAGGTACCTGCCCCAAGAAAAAATCTTCAATATTTATTGGGTGCATTCTAGGGTTCATCTATAATCCTTGAGCAAAAGATTGAAAATTCCAGACAACTCATGTGGCCAAATATTTTTTTTGAAAATACGTACAATAGGCAGGTTCGACATTTTTGTTTTTTAACTGAAATCGAGAGATTTTGTTATTTAAAAACGATCGACAAAAATTTGAGCGCAAAATATTAATATTTACGTCCGCTATAAACATTTTAAAATCAACGATCGGCGAGAGGCTGTAAAACGGTACCTGTGCGCGAGACTAGACCGGCGACGTTAGTAGCCATGAACGGTTCGCCCCTGGCCCGCTGCTGCGCTGTATTCACACACATTTTACAGGGTTACCGTTTTTAGTAAATTTTCTACTAAATTAGATTTTTAAGAAAAATGAGGGTGTTTAGTAGAATTTTAGTTGAATTGATATTAGACATTTTTTTTAAACTGAAATCGATATGTTTTTTTATTATAAAACGATCAAAAAAAAATAGAGAACATAATATTAATATTTACGTCCGCTGTAAAATTCAGTAGATTTTTCAGATTTGAATTTAAAACTATATTTTATCGCTATTTATCTATGGTATATTTAAGACGAGTGTCTCATTGGAGAAAAAATATTTTGTATTATCCAAACGTGACACGTAATTCGTTTAAATAAATAGTTTGAACAAACGTAAGTATGAGCTCTAGTAGCAGCATGGAATAGTGCTGGTTAGTGGTGCGATAGGTCCGGGTATCGAATCCCGCACACAGCATATCTTTTTTTTTTGTTTTTTATTGTTATATTTTACTTTTCAACTTTATTAAATAGTTTTCAATAAACCGTATTCTACCAACATTTCAATAATAAACTACAAAAATAACCAGCACTATTCCACGCTGCTACTAGAACTCATACTTACATTTGTTCAAACTTATTATTTAAGCGAATCACGTGTCACGTTTGGATGATACAAAATATTTTTTCTGCGAGGAGACACTCGTCTTAAATATACCATAGATAGATAGCGATAAAATATAATTTTAAATTCAAATCTGAAAAATCTACTGAATTTTACAGCGGGCTTAAATATTAATATTTTGAGCTCAATTTTTTGTTGATCGTTTTTTTAATAAAAAAATATATCGATTTCATTTTAAAAAAAATGTCGAACCTGCCTATTATCAATTCTATTAAAATTCTACTAAACACCCTCATTTTTCTTAAAAATCTAATAATTTAGTAAGAAATTTACTAAAAACGGTAACCCTGTAAAATGTGTTTGTATCTTGAATACAGCGCAGCAGCAAGCAAGGGGCGAACCGTTCATGGCTACTGACGTCACCGGTCTAGTCTCGCGCACAGGTACCGTTTTCCAGCCTCTCGCTGATCGTTGATTTTAAAATGCTTACAGCAGACGTAAATATTAATATTTTGCGCTCAAATTTTTTTTGATCGTTTTTAAATAATAAAACCTCTCGATTTCAGTTAAAATAAAAAAAGTAAGAAAAATATCGAACCTGCCTATTGACTGTTTTCATGTTTGTCACTGTTTTTATTTTTTCGAGAATTAGGGCTTCACACGAGAACGATACTTTTCTCGTCTCGTAAAATCGAGACATACGGAGTCTCGTTTCTGGTCTCGTTCATATTTTTTCAAAATTTTTTCCTGAATTTCCGAGAAAATAAACAAGCAAGCAGAATAAACATTTAATTTTTTTTTTAATAAAACTAAGGTCTGCGTAGGTTACGATAAATTGACGAATCTAAAAGCTGGTAGGTAACCATCTGTGAAATATTTTATTTAAATAAAATGACACTCTCAAACAGTTTCAGGATAATAAAATTTTATGATCCAGTTAAGTCTTAGGTACCCAAGGGTCAGAACCATTGTATACTCTTTATACAATACAGAAACTACATTTGTTGTTGAAGGTTGACGGTTTACTTATTATTTTTTATCATTCTTAACGTTTTAAAAGTTTGCAATTTTAAACAATAGAAAGATTATAAATTAGACTTTAAAACAATAATTACATAAAAGATATCTAGAATAATTACTCATCAGAAAAATAAAAAACTTTAAATAAAATTTACAATTCAATTGAAAATAGGAGTAAAAAAATCAATATTAACATGCCATCCAGTAAAAATTCGACAAATGTATTTTTTTAAAAACGATGTCTGGTTATCAGTTATCTGCCATATAAAAAATAATATGTAATAAAATTATATTTTTAAACTAATTAACATTTTTCATTAACGAAATGTAAAATGTATGTTTGCGAAAATATTTTAATGTGTATGAATGAAAAAAAGTTGTATTTTATTATATAACAATATGTTTATAATTATAATTTGTATAAATAATGATTTAGTAACGTCAAAATAAAAAAACAAAAATACATTAAAAATCACGCATTTATAAAATACAATTTAATTAATAATTACCTCGTTTTGTACTAGCAATAACGAGATTTTGACGAGACGAGACAAATGGTTACGAGACGAGACCGAGATGAGATTTTTTTAATTCTCGCCTTATCTCGTCTCGTGTGAAGCCCTATCCAGAATTTTAGCCATAAAATCGTTTCGTTATTGTAAATAGTCGACGGAATAACAATTTTTGAAAATTTCGACGAATAATTGACAAACACCAATAGCCAGGGGTGGTATAACAATAATAAAATTATTACGATATTTATGCTTGCTTGGAAACTTTATTCCAACGATTCTATAACATTTTACATCAATTTGAATGTGATTTTTTTTCTCCAATTCATTGCGTTCGAACAATTGAAACTTCATTGTCACATTTTTTTCTATAAATATCTTACAATTTATCTCTTCAATTAAGAAAAAAACTTATAGCTAAATTAATTTTTCTTGTTTTATTTTTTTACAAAACACACGCTAATTTTTATTCGTGTACCAAGTAAAGTGGTGAAAGACGGAAGTGTCAGGATTTTCTTATTAGAGCAACAATCTCGTATTTTCCGCACGGTTACCCTAACTTGGACTTAATGAACAACTCATTTTCATATGGGACTTCAAAATATCGCCAGTGTACACCGTCATCAATCACGAAGATTTATAGTCGCTACCGCACGAAATTTGTTCGCATAATATAGCGACAGAGCTCAAGGAAGATTTGCAATTTTGACTTTCTAGGTAAACGTAATTTTAGGGAAGCGAAAGACAGACTATCTTGAAACCGTTGGGCTACTAAAATTATGGTTTGTTTAGTTGCTTTGTTGTACTTAATGACATAAACCAAACAAGATTTATTCTATTATAAAAGGGTGATTGGCTATATACTTTAATACATATTTTTGGTATAATACAGAAATGTTAATAAGTCATTTGTAATTTGGAATCGTAATCCTGTTGCATATAGTTAGGATAGAGAATTAATCACACAAGTTATTGAACCATTGCTGCCCTTGGTTTATCTGGTTTTGGAACATTGTTACGTTTTTTTTTCTGTGCCACCCTGTATATTCATTATTCTTCTGCTCAGTATATCTTAATTTCAGACTCGCTTGTTATCCCTTCTTGATCTCCTCGCGTCGTGTCTCAAGATCTTCCTCTCTTCTTGGCATTGCTATAAAATGTCTTTCCCATGTTAATAATTCTCTCTCTTTGCCTCTTCAGTCGAAACAATCGACTTATATACCGTCTGTGTTGCTTATTTAAATTTTTTTACTTCCCCTCGAACTATAGGGTTATTTTTTATTATATTATAATATATTTTCACTTTTGTCCCATGTTATCATTATTAATTATTTCGACGCTTTAACTTTTATTTACTGTTATTTTTAATTTTTTTATGCCGGTATCTTTTTCGTTATATTTACATAGAAGTTATCTTTTATAACAATATAAATTATCTGATGTTTGTGGTGCTATTTCAGTCTCAATTACAAACATAGAATCTATTTTTAATTTCTTTTACAGATTGTCTTAAAATTTAATTTACTTTGATTATTTTTATATTTCATATTTTGATTTAAAAATTCATGTATTTCATATTAATATTATTCTTGTTTTATATTTTTTTTTAACGAGACCACGAAATCTGGTAATTTATAAAAATTTTTGTCTTATATTTACTTTATGTTTTAGGGTTTTTTGAAACAAGTTTTTTTTGAACAGAACATTTTCTTTTTGGCACTACAACTTTTTGGACTGAATAAGTTTTTTTTTTGGAACAAGCAAGTTTTTTTCCTCCTTTTGATCTGACGTCTCTTGGAAATTCATCATAGTCTTTTGTCAATTGTTTCTAAATACATTAAAAAATCAATTAGACTAGCGTCCCAAATTTTTATTGTTTAATATTTTACTTTTTGATATATTTCAAATTCTATTCGTGGAAATAATTGAGCTTAAACCACATTTATTACTAATTATCAACAAATTAAAATAACGTTTCAACATACTTGCTTCGATTGCCACCTTTAGCTATACTTCTATAGCTCACTCCAAAAGTTCTGATGGTACTTAGATTTCCCGTGGTACTTTTTGGGGGGTCCTCCTGTTGCTGCTCCTTGTGGTTTTTGCAAGTATCCTTTGTAGCTTGCTGGATGTTTTTCATTGCAGCTGCAGCATTTCGGTTTATCCTTAATGAGCATTCAATTGCTTTGTGATGTGTTGAGTACTTTATACATCTAACTGGTTGCTTTTTGGAGGGTTCTCCTGTATTGCTACTCCTTGTGGTCTTTGCAAGTATCATTTGTAGCTTGCGGGATGTTTTTCATTGCAGCTGCAACATTTCGGTTTATCTTCAATGGGTATTCAGTTGATTTTTGATGTCTTGATTACTTTACACATCTAACTGTATTGTTGGTTGCTTTTTGGAGGGTCCTCCTGTTGCTGCTACTTGTGGTCGTTGCAATTAACCTTTGTAGCTAGCTGGATGTTTCTCATTGCAGATGCAGCATTTTGGTTTATTTTTAATGATCATTCAGTTGCTTTATGATGTCTTGAGTACTTTAGACATATAACTGTGTTGTGACAGTTTATTTGTCAGCGGTGAAAATTTTGGAATCTTTATCATTGTACTTCTGGCCTTTCTGGTTCCTCTACTTTGATACTCAGATATATATAGCAAGTACGTTTTTGTATTTGTTGTTCTTCTTGGTCGTCTTCTTTTACCATAAATAATAGCTTTTCCCCATATCTGCTTTTGAGTTGGGTTACCTTATTTCGATGTAGTTTGTAATGCTCTTGCGTCATCATTAGGTCTTTTGGCGCCTTGGTCCTGATCTGGGATTGCTTTGGGCGACACCTTTCGTTTATAGTGTGAAAACCACTTGTACCAGGTAGCATCAGTAAAGATAAAATACTACAAGGGTCGTTATGGTATCGACAAAGCACTAACAACCAGAAGGACGAGCTTTACTTGCCCTAACGAGTTCAGTACCTGAGTATTTGCTGCTAAAATCACAATAATCTGGATCAAAACAATTAAAACTCATCTGATCGCGCTTGACCTTGTATTCGAAAAAAGGTTGCCTTTACCATAATTTTAAGTTAATTGTAATCCAGTATCGTGCGCGATATAAATATTATATAAATAATAAGAAAAAGTAATGATATCGGCATTTAAGTAACTTCGTTACAAATTAAAAGCGATAATTTTGAGGTTATGTTGAAAAATAATTGATATCAAAGTTTTATATTCTTTAGTTATCTACCATTTTTTTAATAAAGTTTTTTTCGATAGGCTGCATATTTCAGAACCAAATCGTATAAATTCAATAGCTAACCCTTAAAATGTATATTAAGCTAACGCCATCCCCCTTCCTGAACCTTTACTCAGTCGTCTTGATTTTTCTTAATTTACTTGTAATTTACCATATATTTTCAGACTACCCGCATACTGCTAAGAATTGGCTCTGGTCTATTTGTTTCTTTTTTTTTTGGATTTTTATATAGACTCGTCTGAGAGTATGTGACCTCGTTTAAGACGCACTCGGTAAAAAAGTTGTTAGGAATAAATAAAAACTCTAAATTAATTTTTGGTAGAACTTTTTGTTTACAAATATTATCGCTAATCGTCCTCTTTTTGAGTCCATTAAGTAGTTTTTGGTTTTATTTTTCCTTCAAAATCCAAAAACGTCAATTTTTAGCTGTTTTTTCTATAAAATCCCTTCACTTAACTCGCGTGTTGACTCGTTTTGCTCTAATTAGCGCTGAACAATTATCAATTACTAAATTTGTCTTTTACTTATGATTTGTTGTCAAAATGTGACAGGTTTTTTTGTTCGATGTCTAGACAACTTAATTTCCAAATATCTTCATAAATCCGGCTCGAAAGACCAATTTCTGTTCGGTGGAATGTAGTTTTTAAACTATCATCTCCGTAAAAAAAAACCTAAATATATGTTTGTTAAAAACATTATTAAGTAGCGAAGCTAAGCGAAGATACTTATTGAGAGCGATAATTCGAGAACGGTTTCCAATTTTGGAACTTTTGTTTTCAGCAATCGATAGTTGATCACCTTAGCTCGCTCACCTAATATTTTCAGTGACCTAAGTCAACTACAATCGTCTGTCTGTCCGTCTGTCCATAGCTGAAATACTTGGATATTATTATCTTGCAGGAGTTATTTACTTTCTAAGAACAAATGTGCTATTTGCCATTACATAAAAAACGGTTGACAAATGAAAAAATAAATAGAACCCAACGATAGATGGTTGCCGTTATGAAATATGATTTAATATCAAATATTTGAAATATTAAATGTGTTGCTGGATTCGTTAAAACAAATACTTTTCATATGTTATTATTCAATGAAACGATAAGAAAAATCGTGTATTATCGTGTATTTCTTATTTTAAAGACCTAATTTTTCGACGAAAGCTTATCCAGCGCTTTACCGTTATTTATTGTATGTTATTTATGAGCTTGTTTATTGCCGGTTTCTACCTTCTTGTGCCAGTTCAGTAGAGTTTATGCACACCTTAAAAAGCAAAATTCTTACAAATTGGATCGTTAATTTTTCAACTCAACCAAATTGGAAATGTACTAACCAAACAGATGACTGCTGGTGGGTGAGTACGATATTATTGAATCGATAAATTATCGAACTATAATAAAAGAGTGTTAATTTGATTTAATTTTAAATCCAAAAATTAAGAAGTATCGAAAAATTATGTATTTTTAGAAAAATGTAACGAAGTTATTTAAATACCGTTATTATTTTCATACTTTTACATAATATTTCATAATTAAAATATACTAATTATCGCGCACTGCACTGGATTACAATTAACGTAAAATTATGGTAAAGTCATCCTTTATTCGAATATGAGGTCAAGCGCGATCAGTTAAACCCCCAACAGACAGAAAGGGTCGCGTACGTTCTTTGTACAAGCAAAAACATTACCGTATATCAGGATTCAATCTGTTCTCATAAATTCGAGTTGGAGTTCCAGTTAAGAGATCGAGCCGAGATCCAGATCCAGCTACAGTAGCGGTTCAGCGACCTTTGGAGATAAGACCACCATGCCCAGCATTATGCCTGTACCGTCCGACACATCAGAAAGTAAGAACCGTGATGCACATCTTTTCTTTCCTCGCCGGAGATGCTCAAGTAAAGCTGGCACTTCTGGTCTCCAAGGCAGTAGATACATAACGACCTCTGAAGTATTTTATCTTTACCGACGCTGCCCGATGCAAGTGGTCTTCACACTATAAACGGAAGGTGGCGTCCGAGGCAATCCAAAACAAAACGAAACAAAATAATTAATTGAGAACGTTATGAATAATCTCAAATGTGGTCCACCAATGAAGAAATAAAAACCAAAGTACCACAATTATTTAATAATAGATTGAGGAGAAACTGGCAACTAGTTTCGGCAAAAATCTGCCATCATCAGGCCTATAATTTATTTAATGTGCATCATTACAGATTTGTACTTTCACTTATGGCCGCCAAAATTCCCAAAAGCCTATCTGGGATATTTAGACGTCCGGCTCCAATTTACCATGTCTCAACATGGCTGCGTTTTTCATTGAATCTAATTTTTTACCCAAGTTCTAATACCTTTTTTAAAAAAATTTCCAGCGCAAATATTTTTTCTTCCTCCTACCCTAATCAATTTTAAGTGCGCACATGTAACCATGATTAATACTTTTGTATAATTCAAATTGTCACATCTTATGTAATTTTGGTTGGTAAGTCTCATTGTATTTCCTAAAATATGCACTGTTTAATTGCAACGTTTGTATTATAGGCCTGATGATGACAGATTTTTACCGAAACTAGTTGCCAGTTTCTCCTCAATCTATTATTAAATAATTGTGGTACTAAACTTTGGTTTTTTATTTCTTCAAAATAATTAATGTTCTAGTATAATATTAAAATAAGATTTTTTTATTTGGTTCCTAAATCTTATTGTTTTCCCGATTTTCGTTTCAAGTAAAAAGAGTCCGCGTAGTGAAAATACTCGAAGCCATTATCGACAAAATATTCAGATTCGATGGGAGCGTTAACCGGTAAAAAAAACCAGTATTTATCTACCCCCAACTTCTCATTTTTCTTTTCACGGAGTTCATAATTCAGCTGAAAGAGATTAAAAAACGTTTCATTTTCATAGAGATCATCCTTTCAGAAATTCAACGTACAAACACGCGAGAAAACCTTCATAAAGGTAAGGGGACGTTATGTAAGTATTAAATAGATATTTATTATGACTTTACACAGCATCAATATTTTTTTTATTTAAAACTATATACAGGGTGTTATTGAAATACATGTATACATTAAAACAGGTAACTTTTTAAAATATGTAAGATATTATTTTGAAAATGTATGTTAATTCAAGCATACGCCACTGAAGTTGACATAGGTCATGTTGAACCAAAACTAAATTAGATATAAAAAAGCCATAAACTTAAGGTTTTATTTCTATAATTACAAATTATTTTTATTAAAGAAAAATTATTATTGCGTTTCAGTTTTCTCAATTATACTAGAGGCATGCAGAGTGTTTCAGTATAGCTCGCTCCGGCATTTTTTTAATATTTTTTAGGTAATTTCTATTGTACAAAAATTACTAGTGCGAAAAAAAAAGAAATTAAAAACTTTTTATTAACAATATATTTTTAAGACAAACGTAATGTTTCAAATATACATTTACCCTCTTGCAACTTAAACTGGATAATTATAATAATATACGGTGTCAGATTAGAAATCAATAATAATGATAACTTTCTATTAATCGTAAGCCAACCACCAAAAGAAATATTCAACGAACATTTCCTCACAAACTTAGCAAAACTTTCAAGTTCTTCTGAAACAATTTCATTTCTCGTTTGTAGCTGTAGTAAATAACAAGATTTTATCAAATTATCATTTGCTTCTACTAATCTGTGACTCGATGAAGCTAAGTAGATAATAAATATCTAAAAAAAATAAATAATTGTCATGTTATTAGGATGATGATGATGATTCCTATAAGGATGAAACATTTATGGTAATGGTCGGAGTGTATAGTTTTCAAAAACTTACTCTTTCTGTCTTGAAATAAAAATTATTGTGTTTTCTTAATATACACATTTTTCCACATCGATGATTCATATTAACTTTTAAATACTGATAGCAAATATTAATTATAATTAAATTTCGCGCTCCCAGAAACAATTTTTTCTGTTTCAATCATGATATTGTAAAAAAAAAATAATAATTGAATTTAAATGCATTATTTTTAATGTTATTTTGTTTCATCACTTTCAATTTGTTTATACAAAAATATAAGGATCACTTGAACCATTTTCAGATTATTATTGTCCCCATTTAAACTTCAAAATACTTTTATCATGTGCTAACATTGCTATATTCTAAACCATAAGAGATATGAAGATGATTAAATACAGAAAAAGTTAACCATTTTGGAGAACATTACATTGGTCGAATACAGGCTACAGGGAAAACTAAAAATGCAATATTTGTTTTTTTGCGCATAGAATTCCATAGAATTTTAATTTAAAAAAATTAAAAAAATGGAAAAGAAGTTTTATTGTATCTGAAATTTTCTACAAAAATGCACCAATAAAAATTTGATACGACCTATCAAGTTATTTTTTTTAATACGAACCTATCTTCTTTATTACCAATATTTATAAACCGTTAAATTCCAAATTCAGTTATATATCACACTTGTTATTTTAACGACGTTTTATCTTAAATATCTAACATCATCAGTGACAACAGTTTTTAATTACTGTCCTGTCGTAGTTCTTTTGTAAATTTGTTTTAATTTTGTCAAAATGAATATAACCTAATAATTTCAAAACGAATACGACAATAAAAAAAGATAATAAAACATAACGAAGATATAAAAGATTTCAAATCTGATATTACCTGAATCAATTTTTATTAAAAATTGTTTTCATTATTCTTAAATCTTGAGTGTAGTAAATATCAATTTTGTCCAAAAAATTATTTCTGTTTCATTTGGAACAATTAACCTTAATAGAACGAAAGATACGATTGACGTTTTTTAATGGTTCATTTAACGTCAGATCGTCCGATTACCAAAATAAAGGTTTTTTTAACGACCATATTAGAATGTTTGTTATAAAGTCGCAATATGCACGTTTTTACAACGTTTTATTTGAGGTGTATTTAAATCAAACAATAAAAACGTTCAGAAAAAGTTTTTTTTAGGTCCTTAAAAGTATGTTTTCAGAAAAAGTCAGAAAGTTACGTTTTTTTAAACGTTTTTGTAAGTCGTTTTTATAACCACTGTAAAAAACGTTCAAAAGACGTGTTTTTGGATCGAGCAAAAAACGTCTTTCGTAGAGCCATTTATTTAGTCCGTTATGAAACATTTTTAAAATGTCTTTTTTCGACAAAGTTAGAAATTCTGACATTTGCACTAAAGAAAAACGTCTTATAAACGTTCTTGGGGACTTTAATGAACGTTTTCTAAACGTCCCCGATGGTCGGTCGTCTACGTTTTTAAGACGTTTTTTAAACGTCTCTGAGCTATTTGGGAAATAGTATTCCACTCCTACAGACCTATATCCCTGTCGAATGTTCTAGGTAAGCTCTTTGAAAAATTACTCAATTCCAACACGGATTTAGGTCTGACCATTCCACCCAAGATGCGCTAGTGAGACTCCACGCCTTTGTAACCAAATCTCTCAACCTTGGTGACTGTGCATCGACAGTTCTGTTTGATATTCAGAAGGCTTTCGATCAAGTCTGGCATGTCGGACTTATTCGCAAGCTTTACAACATCAATTTCCCTATCCCGCTCATAAAACTCATTCACTCCTACCTCCAAAACAGAACCATCCGCGTCAAAGTGGGTAATTCCCTATCAGATCCTTTCACTCCCTCAGCCGGAGTCCCTCAGGGCTCCGTCCTTGCTCCTGTCCTCTATATCATCTTCACCCATGACATCCCTGCTCCTCCTTCTCCCAAGCCAAGACGTCCAACTTTACGCTGATGGCACTCAAGTCTCAGCCTCTGCCCCTTCTACCAGAGCTCTTAAAACAAAAACCCAACAACTCCTAAATCGACTATCCCACTGGTGTAGCAACTGGAGGGTCAACCTGAATCCCCAAAAAACTCAACTAATCCTATTCAAACATCCCTTCCTTACACGAAAATCTAGCCGACCCCAGAGACATCAAAATTGGGCTCTGGGGAGAGAGGCTCGTCCCTACGGATGAGGTTACCTACTTGGGAGTATGCTTTACGCGTACGCTCAATTGGGAGACCGAAGTCCAAAAGACTCTTGATAGAGTCAGGAGACGGACCGCTCTCCTCGGCGCCCTGGGTGGACGCCTGGGCAGGTGTAACCCTAGGACATTGCTACACACCTACAAAACCTACATCCGTCCCATATTGGATTACAGAGTTATAAACTTTTCCATACTCCCTAATCGTCTCCTGCACGCCATTACGGCAACTGAGAGGAGGATCCTTAGAAAAACGTCCTACCTTTCCTTTCAGTTCCCCTCGAACCAAATATATCAACAGTCTAATATACCAACAATTATTTACAGGCTCAAGAAACTACGAAGCGGATATGTCAGGAGAAGACTCCAACACCCACGCCAAAGAAAGTCTAAGGATCAAATGGACAGCTGACAGGAACAGAAGAATAATCCCCAGGAAACCAAAAAGAAAACTCACACAACCCAACCTCAGGATCCTTAGTGAATCAACAGAAGACATAGACCTCCCGGACAAGCTCCTAGGTCTATTGAAGGAAGCCCCTCTAAGTGTCCGATGAGCTCGACCGCCACTGACGCTCCACAACTCGCCACATCGCTCTGAGCCTCCCATCCCGAGAGGCTCGTAAATATCAACAATCCACATTCTACTCAAATATCTTAAGTTAATTACATTTTTCAGTTTCAGATCAACAGAACCCACTGTATCCCTGAAAAGGAGCCCCTATTCACTAACTTGTGTGAGTGGTCGTGTAGGAATTCTCTCACACAATTTTGCTTTACTGCGCATGGTAAGAGAACGCACGTACTCCTATGCGAGTACTCTACTAGGTAAAACCAAGAGAATTGCTGGATTTTGAGAGAATGGACTTGCGCACATTGTCTTCTGTGATACAGAGTGTGGTTATGTTTATGTGAACGGCAAGTGAGAGAGTACTCCTACCGATGAGTAGTCGTGCACGAGCACTCTCCCGAGTTACAGAATAGGGGTCCAGAGCGATGAGTGGTGAGTCCAAACACTAGCCCACGCATTGAACCAGCGTGGGGTGTCTTTAAAAGATTCCCGCCTCCACAAGTATCGCCATCTATCCCATCAACATACGTCTATTAACACATGAGACTATCCTGACTGATAATTTAATTATTATTCACCAGGATATCTGATCCATTAATGAACTGAAGGAATATTATGTTCATAATATATTTATACATTATTCGATGATTCAATTGACGTTATTTTAATTTGTTGAATTTTTATTGTAGAAGAAATTTCTTTCTTTTTACATTTTCATAAATAGAGAATTTTAAAACGAATTTACTATCGAAACATTTGATATTTTACTAAAATGTTTATTATTGGTATTACTAAAAAAAATATCATTTAATTTTAAAAATAATTTTTAATGTTATAATGAAATGTAATAATTTTTAAAGTTAATTAAAGTTAATTGGTATATAAATTTGAATATTATGGGAATCAACACTTGTGGAGGAGAAAGAAATCTTATTGTTTTTATTTTAAAAGGAAAATTGTTTAATAAATTTGAAAACATAGCAATTTTGGTTAATTTGGTTTAAATTGTGGTATGAAAGTTATTTTTTTAGAAAATTGAATTAAAGGGAATAAATGTTAAAAGGTATGATCAATCCTATTTTAGACTATTCAATATATTTTGAGTAGGACAATTGCGTTCAAAAATTTGTGGTTAAATATGTTAGTTTAGCACCTAAATGTCATAAAATTACAAAGTGGCTCCTTTTTTGAAAGTCGATCGAAATTACCCCATTTTCATTTTTTTTAAATAACTCGTAAACGAAGCTAAATTCGAAATTTTTACAAAAATACCTTTTGTTTCTTTTTTTTTACTATTTTTAAAAAATCACGGTTTGTTTTAGTCATTTATTAATAACATTTTTTTCGGTATCCTATGCATAAAAATGTTTAGGTAAAAGGAAGGTCGATTCAATTATTTTTAGCACTAAAAATAGTTTTAAACAAAATTTAAAAAAGATAAAATGGGTGGGAAACTTGTTTTTCTACAAAAACGTATTCATGTAAAAATTTTGGTTCCAGTATTTCAAATTCATAAAATATTGTGCTCTGGTTATTCAAGTTCCCACTTGGTTTAAGGTTTATAAGATACGTTCGGGATAACTTTAGGAACTCGCAATAAGAATTTCTTATTTAGTATACGTTCGGGATAAAGTTAGGAACACGCAAAAAGATGGAAGGTGGCAAATGAAATGTGAGGTCTCCAAGATTTCTTCTGGGAACATCAGTGAGAATTTCGCTTATATCCTCTCAGAGATATCACGGAGATGTCTGTGTTACCTGGGATTGTTAAATATTATACGGCCTGAAGATGGCTCATAAGTCGAAACTAGTCGCCATTTAAAACTGACGTTTCCTTCAATATATTATTTCTTATAATGTTATTATTGAACTTTTTCTATATAGAATTTTTTTGATAATTAAATTCTTACTTACCAAAAACATAACAGCGACAAATATAAAAAATGAATATGCTTCCATTCCTACTTGATCAAATTGGCATAATATGAAAATAAAAATTGTTTGAAATTGGAATAATATAGTAACACAGGAATATATTATAAAAATAAATAATCTTTTCATAAATATTTTTTGAACATGTGTTGTTATATTATAAATATGTTTGTAGAGTATTTTAGAGTTATCTAATAATTTTAAAATTTCATCTTTAGTTTTAACATTTATAGTAGTATTCAGTGATTCCTGTAAATTTTTAATTCTCCTAAAAAGAATATCCATTATTTCAATAAACACAAATATCATTATATATATAGAAAATGCAAACAAACAGTTAACAATGCATTCCAGTAGTAACATTAATGGTATTTTTTTGAATAATGCAAACGACCAAAAATCTGATAATATGGATACTATAACTACTATAAAATAGTAAACCACCTTCAAACTAATTATAAAAATGGAATAAGTTACTAATTCAAATTTCGTATTAAGTAAAGTCCATTCTTTACTCAAAGATACCCATGTTTGTCTTTGTTGCCAGAAATCGTAGAAATTGATGATTCTGTATAATAAAAGACATATTAAGCGAAATATTATTACAACACCATCAAGAAAATCGGTTGAATAATGCATAAAATTTTCTCCAATAACCAAAATATGCTTTATAAACGTTGCTATAAAACAAGAACTAATAAAAACGACTAATAGATTATTTTGTTTAACACTTTCTCTGTTTAATGGAAATGTACCAAAAACACCTCCAATTTTAAATAATATATTAAAAAATTTCGTATCGTTAATAGAACATTTTTCATTTTTACTCTTGTTTTCATACATTTTAAAATAAACTTCACTACTTGGACTTCATTTAAAAACTAATTGTTTGGGTCAAACAGCACGCCTGCTATTACTTAATTTGTTTTTGTTGTCGATTACTAAACATGTCGATAATGGATTGGTTCGGGTATTAGTTATAAATACATATTAATTAATATCGTTAATGTGTAAAAAAATACAATATTCTAATTTGTAATTTCTTTGCGTACCTATGTCAGATTAAAAAATCGGCTGTGTCACCCCAGAACTTTCCCGGCTCGAACGTAGAGAATAGGATTATTTTAATTACAAAATACTAAGCATTACATTAATTTATGGAACACATTAAAAATAGCAAGCCGATGGTAAATGCGTCTACCAAATTGATATTTCAATGTTGATAATGACATAATCTGCACATGCGCACGTTGTATATCACACTGCTACAATTAAGATCTCCTAAAATCATGTGTGAAAATTGTTGGGAATTTGGGAAAATTTTTCATACAATAGTTGTAGGGAATTTTATGATCTACAACTTTGCACTGAAAGATTTTGTACTAAAGAGGATAATTTACCTACAATTTTTAAAAAATGGAAAATCCTAAATGTGTATTTTTCTCGCCATCTAGCGGCGAAACTTTGAGGAATTCGATAAAAAGTTAAACATAAAAGTTAAAGAAAATTTGATGCTTTACAACTTTGCATAAGAAAATTTTGCACTAAAATGCATTGTTTATCCTCAAAATAAAAAAAAAACTAGAGAAAACCACATAGTTACGCGCAGTCTAGTGGCTCAATTATTGGAAATTCTGAAAAAGGCTTAAGACAAAAGTTGTAGCGAATTTTATGCTCCAAAACTTTGTACTACAACATTTTGCACTAAAGTGAATTATTTGTCCTCAAAATCAAGAAAAACTAGAGAAAACCTACATGCACATTTTTTACGCGCCCTCTAGTGGCGCAACTATTGGAAATTCTGGAAAAAGTTTGAAACAAAAGTTATAGGGAATTTTATGCTCTAAAACTTTGTACTACAATATTTTGCACTAAAGTATATTTTTTGTCCTTAAAATTTAAAAAAAGTAAAAAATTGTTACATGTGTATTTAATCAATGTCGGTCTTGAGGACCTTCTACTGTACCAATTTAAACCAAAATCTAATGGTCGCATTCTAGGCACACACCGATTCTCCATACCAAATTGCAGCTTGATTGGTCAAACGGTTCGGCAGTTATCGTGGAAGATTACACACAGACACACAAACACACCATGCGCTGGAAATGGTTTCAATCGTCTTGGGGGACTTCAAAATGGATAAATCCATCGATATCTCAATTTTTTTTTGCTCGTTCACCTTACTTTCCCTTTGATGGGTCCGGGAAAGTAAAATCAAACTTTTTTCCAAGTTCTGCTTCAAACCATCCAATAGGAGAAATTGAGAAAACAAGTAGATATACATTTGGTCTAATCTCTATTTAGACGAGTTGAATCAGGCTAACAGACGGACGGACGGATGGACAAAATCATCTTATAAGAGTTTTTTTCTTCGAAAACTCTAAAAATTGTAAAAAGTTGACAGAAATCGAAAAAATTGACAAAAACGAAAAAAAAACGATACAAATCAACAAGAATTGTAGGAAGTCGATACAAATTGAAAAAAATTAACAAAAATCGACCAAAATCGACAAAAACCGACAAAAATCAACAGAATTTGCCTACAAAACTGTAACATATGTACAAAAATCGGAAAAACAGAAGAAAAAAATTAGAGAAAGTGTCACAAAAATCGAAAAAAAACACGGACAAAAATCGAAAAAACTTAAAAAATCGAAAAAAATGACAAAAAACGACGCAAATCGATAAAAACGGAACAAATCAAAAATTTTGAAAAGTCGTGAAAAGTGACAAAATTAATAAAAAATCGAATCAAACCGAAAGAAATCCAGAAAAATTGACAAAAATCATAAAAATATAAAAAATCGAACAAAAAAAAAATTAAAAAATAAAAAAAAACGTAATAATTTGAAACAAATCGAAAAAAACCGACTAAAATCTACAATTGATAAAATCAAGCTTCATGACTGATGCCTTATTAAGATATAAAGTACCAACCGTTCTATGCCAGTGGATGAAGCACAATTTAGAAAATGGGATAATATCTAGTCTAATTGAAGTTACACTTACTGCTTGAGTAGGAAGGGGTTATCCGTAAGACGGAGTCTTATCGCTACTACTGTGGACAATCCTAGTTGATAACATCCAAAGGCATTAATTAATTAGGATACGCTGATGACATAGCAATCGTTCAAAACGTTTACAAGGCGCTGTAGATATTGTTGACAAATGGTGTAAAAGGAAAGAACTACAAGTGAACCCTCACAAAACCACAGTTGGCAACTTTATAAAAAAAGGAAACTAATAGGACTTAAAACCTAATACTCTACAAACTTGAAATTCCATTTGCGCAAATACCTAGGAATTATCATTGTCGATAGGCTTATATGGAATTATCATCTTCAAAAATTGGCCCCAATTGATCTTAACATAATTAGAAGGATGTGTGGAAAAACTGAGGACGATGATATGGACGTACACTATGGTATAGCTTTTAAAAAGCTTTTAAAGTAAACATACCAGATTGAATCGTTTGAAAAGAGGGAAATCCTATACAAACAAATATGGTCTGGTACACAGATGGTTCTAAAATCAATAAAGGAGTTGGAGTGGGTATTTACAATGCTAATACAAAGACAAAAATCTCACTGAGTCTAGGCAAAATTAATTGCTATACAATACTGTACAAGCAGCATTAAAAGCATGCAAGTTAAATCAAAATTTGTATGAGACGGCTTAAAGGCCCTTACAGAGTTTGATAGTCGAAATAGACTAACAATAGGCTAAATACCGGGACATGAGGGGCACCGAGGGAATAAAGCAGATAAAGTGACAGAAAAAGGATTTGAAATATATAAAAAGTTAGAACAAAAAAATTTAAAAATATATAAAAAGTTAAAAAAGGAGACAAAAACAGAACAAAAACTTCTAAACACGCCAACATTATGTTGTTCGTCCTAAGCCGAGAAAAAGTATGAAGGGAAGAAGACAAAAAAATTCGAAACACATTTGTCGGGGAATTTTCCTTCCGGAGAATTGTTTATCGAGGAATTTTCCTGTCGGGAAAGTTTCCAGTCGGGAAACTGCTTGTCGGGGAATTGTTGTCAGGAAACTTTTCGTCGGTGAGTTGTTGTCGATGAATTTTCCGGCTGTGGCTGTGAAGACAATACTCAGGAAACACATCAGTCCATATCTGAAAAAACTCACTAGAGCAGAGACAGGCCCAAGCGTTCATTATAGGACCATCGCCAAAACTCACAGAGTATCTACTATATCAGTACAGAAGAACTACTAGAATAATAGTAAATCCTCTCACAGGAAAATGTAGACTCAACAAACATGTGAATACAATATGTCTGGCAGAGAAAGCTATTTGCAGGTTTTTGTCAAAAAGAAGAGGAACCCGTAGTACATATACTTGGTTAGTGTGAAGGAATACATAGGCTGAGGTTTCTAATATCCCGCTATGAACAGCCTAAAGCGAAATGCTACTTACTAGATTATGGAATTTAATAATTAGGACAAATCTAGATATGGTTCTATAATCGAGAGGATAACCAAAATAGATCTGAAAAAGTTGCGGCGGAAGAGATCTTAGTACCCACATTTCCTTATTTTCTATTTATCTATCTAGCTAAAGGGATATACGCAGTTTTCTAATTCTATCCGTAGTGGCATAATTCCACCATCTATAAGTAAATTTTTTCATCTAGGAATAAATTTTTCCATACTGGGATAAATTTCACTGATGTAACTACAAAACAGTTTTTCCCATAAAGCACAGTCGAACAATTATTTATGCCTACGAAGCAAAAATAAGATTCTCTGCCCTTTTCCTTATAGCATCCCACTATACATCTTACAACACTAAGTGCATCCCTTATACCAATGCCCTTTCTAAAACTGAACTGCTCCTCAACCATTACTCTTATAATACACCTGTTTCGTAATACCCAAGAAGTTAGTACGTCACTCTCTACTCTCATAAATCTCATTGCATAACTATGTTAACTCTTTCATATCTTACTCCTGCAGACACCTCAACACTTTCACTGATATTTCATCTATTCCTTTTGCCTTACCATTCCTCATATATTTCATTAATAAATAATTGAATTGATTATCATATGCTCTTAATTGCAACACATTTTCCTTTATATGGTAATTGAAACAATATGTGGAATAAATTTTACAAATACGTAATGGAATTTAGGTCATATTTACAAATTTTTATTGGAAACAGTTCCTGATTGTAATTAAGAAACTCTACATTCCATCCTCTCTGTATTGGTTGCTTATTCTGGATCTCAGCAATGAACCATTTTATTTTGGCCCCGCACTCGTCGAAATCGGGACATTTTAAAAAAATTATGTCTTTTTGATACTTTTTCAGGTTAGATTTCAGATAAGTAAATTGAACCACACTACATATTTAAATCATTAATGCCTTTTTGACGATGAATTTTTGTACCCTCCCATCCCCATTGAAACATGCAAGTAAAATAATAAAAATAGCCGAAGAGGTTAAATACTGGGTTTTACACCTATATCGTTAACGCTACATCGCAAAGTTTTTGAAAATGTAGATTCTAACAAAACACTTTTGCTGATGTCCAACTTTAAGCAAGACAACACATACATGTACTCACAACAAACAATTTATCATCTACTTTTATAATTCATTGATAACTGCGTTAACCTTCTTTCAGTTCTAAAGATTATTTACTAACAAAAATTGGTAATTTTTTATAACACTCCGACTTGCTTTGAGAATATTTATTTTTCTACTATTATACATCTGAATGAAATCGATTTCTTAACTTGAATTAGAATTATTTAAAAATAAATTTCTTTTATTAAAATAACCGACCTATTTAAGAAAAAAAAGTTAAACCCCACATTTTCAATGGTAAATGTGTAAAAATATTTCGGCTAGTCTAGGATTGACAATTTCTCCACTTATATGTTGCATCATCCTAATTAGTACAAGAAATATTACATGTTTGCGGTACACAATCAATCAACAGATGGCGCCGCTGGCGTCATACTCATGGAACACAACCACTCAACAGATGGCGCTGACGTCATACTCACCGAACATTTCTAACGTCCAACTCATATTCCATGTGTGTTTACACCTATAGTAACAATTAAGAACAGAGTCCAATACTTATCTCGACAGCCGAGTATGTTAGGGTATGGGACTTTGGATAGAAGGATTGGTGGTTCGAATCCCACCATGTAGCATTGACAGTTAAATGTCAAGTATGACATATATCCGCAATAAAATATGATATGTTCATAGCGGGAAAGTAAATATTACGGCCCTTCATCCCCACGACAAACTATATTTATCAATTTTCCCGTAAGTGCCGGGTAGTTGGAGGAGGGGGGGCGTTGAAGAGGGTAGTTTGGCAGCTGATGTAATGCCACCGCTGCGATGTGTGACTTTGAATGAGTAAAAAATTGCCAGACTGGACCTTAAAATTCCTTATGGAGATTTACATGTAAAAATGTGGGTTTTTGTGCTAGAACTGTTGCTGTACAGTTACTGCCCTCTCACCTTGTCCAGTTATGCTTGGGTTAAGTTTCCCCTGGCTACTTTCTCTTCTTAATACCACGATTAGGACTCCATCTTTCCAGAATTGGTTTTTCTTTTAAAACTACTCCATCTTTGCATTCTATGTTCTTTTCTTTGTTCATAGTCAGTTCTCTCATTTTGTTGTAAAATAAATTATGCCTTTAAATTTCTCTTTTCAATGTTTTACACTTCTTGTTTATTTCTTCAGTGACGCTGCCCGGAGCAAGTGGTATTGACACTATAAATCAAGCAAAGCGCCTGAGATAACCCGTTATCTGGACTAAATTGAACCTGGTAACTCTTAGTCTCAGTGGGTTTTCAATACGTTGGGACTTGGATTTTGTTAGTGCGTAAAAGAATATCATGTCTCGCTTTTCAGTATTTGAAAAGTTATTTTGTTCATTTTGGAATTTATTTTTTAACCACTGAAACTAATTTTTTCGTTACTAATGTAGCAGTATAACGGATATTCAGTAAAGTAATTTTTCGAGATTAAAAAATAAAAAATTGATATCGTGTTCCACCACTGATTTAATATCTCTGTTAAGCTAAGAGAATGTACAATATTAAGGCAAAATCGTCAGTTTAACAAGACGAAATCTCCAATAAGGAAATGATCCAGGTAACTTTTATCCTTAGAGAAATCTCATAAGTTTTTCCTGTCTCACAGTTAACCGCTACGTTCTAGTATAAGTATACTTGTTCGTAGGATATCGAATTGCTTTCGATATTGGAAAATAAATTGTTAAGAGATAGGAACTGGAAATGGAGCTGACGGGGAAATTGTTGGTAGCTGCGATGTAAGAAAATTGAAATTTATCAAAAAACTTTTTAAGTAAAATTAAATTTTCGTCGTCGTGGAAATTTTATAGTATTTTAATTTTATTACCGTTATTTCTGTACTTAATATTTGATAAGTAAAATATTATTATTATTAACTTAAAATCATAAGATCAAACGCAAACACTTATTACCTCTACCCGAAAGATGAAGGCACTTGCGCACTTGTTTCTTAAACGTCAAACATCTTACTGTATACCACGATTTAATTCGTTCTTAGGAGTTCGAGGCCCAGTTCGAGTTCGAGCCGACAATAAGATCCAGTTTCAGTACCGGTTCAGTGACCATTAGAAATAGGTCGAGCTGAAGGAGCGAAGCCAAGTTAAGATGTACCGGAACCGTCAACTCGACCACTGCGCCAGACTGATAGTCATACCATCCGCTACGTACACCTTTCTCATTTCTCGCCGAATTATTTCTGCAGCCAATACCCAGTTTCCTAGCCCATTAGGATAAGTAAACCCCGCCCTTCTGGCCGCTAGTGATTTTGTCAATGCCATAACGACCCCTGGAGTATTTTTTCTATACTGACGCTGCCGAGAGCATGTAGCCTTCACACTATAAAAGTAAGGTGGCGCTCAAGGCAATCCGAAGCCTGTACTAAGGCGCCAAAAAACCGCTTGACGGCGCGAAGAGCGTTACAGTATATCTAGTGTAATAAATAAAATTTGGATTATTAATAATAATAATAATAATAATATTTAAATAAATATATATCATAACTTTTTACATTATAAGCGGGAAACTGTTATGTTGGTTACACCCCATATTTCGATTATATCTCAGTGAGCAATGACAGATCCCAATTTGTTTTCCCTTTTTTCTCTTCTGTGATAAAACGAGTGGCAAAGTCCCCCTTATTGAATCGGAAATTGAGACATCAAAAACGTTATTTCTGTAGTCGTTTTATTTCAAAGATTAAGTCATCAATTTCAATAGATTTCTGCCATTTTTATAAAACAGTTCGCGTACGGACAGTGAACCTTCTAAATTGAATCAATTCCTTCCCGATGTTATTTCCTATTCATCACGACTTCCAAAAACAACTCACATTTCCGTTTCCGAATTGTAAACTCAACTTCTCGGAACATCTGTCTTTATTAATATTTCAGAAGTTTCTGATCCTAAGCGTCATCTTCATGCTACACTTGTTTGAAAACATCGATTAGAAGACATGATCCTTCATTCTACCACGGTGAACGATTTTACAAATGTCTTTGTTAACTGATTTATTGTCAGTTATTAATGTACGTTTATACAGTGTGTTTTATGTATGTATTCTCAAATAAAGCAATTTTATAAAAAAAAAACTCTTTTTAACTCTATATGTTCAAATTCATATTTTTATTCCAATTATTTAATTCATAAAAGGAGCTACAAATTCCACAATTTAATGATATGATTGTGCTTATATGCATATTTCCATATCGAAATCTCATTCGGTCAGTGGAAATGCAATCAGAAATTATTTCTATTCAACATTTCATTTGCAGAAAACCGATCAACGAATCCACTGATATTTCCAATTGCGAATAATTTTGTAAAGTTACTTTAATACAGGCATTCTTTTCATTACTTTTACTTGGTATTTGATAATTAAAATATATTAATAATATCTCGTACAGCAGTCGATTAATTATGGTTTAACGCAAACAATTGTAAAGATGGAGACACTCACGCACGTGCTTCTTAGAATATTCTTTTCTGCACTGGCGCTGTCTAGAGCAAGTGGCCTTGAAACTATAAGTTGAAGGTGGTGCACGAGATAATCCGAAACCTGGACTAAAGCGCGAAAGGACCGCGTGATGACGCAGCGTTACAATTTACTGAGAATGTCATTAGCAAAAATTTTTATATTTTTCTACTCAGCAAATTTAATAGTAAAAACAAATTTTAAATTCCAAGCTAAAAGTATGTATCAGAATGTATTTTTTTCTTACTTAGACGTGTCAGAACATTAATTATTATTCAGTTAATATTCACTTCTTTTGGTAATAATTCGACATTATCCCATTCCCAGGAAGATACAATATTTACTTTTATGAATTTTTTTCGAAGGTCCCTGGAAAATAATTACCAACAATTTTGTGTTTTGAAAATATTTTTTTCAGTATATGTTAATTTGCAAATACAGTTCTAGTTTTTAGAATTACTTCCAGTGACGAGTTCGTAAATATAAGCAAAATTTAGTTTTGTACTATTGATTTTTCCTCTAGAACACCGTCCCTGAAAATTGTTTATTAGAAATATATTAATAAAGTACCCGGAAATAGAGCTTAAATAGTTAAAATCGTGAAATCGAAAATTACATTTAAGGCCTAGACTACACACACGTTGACCTATGGATAATTTCAGAAATTACCCACACGTTAAAACATTAAATTTGGTTATCTAAAGTAAAAAAAAATATTTATTTTATTAAAAGAAGTCTTGACTACCTAAATCTAGCCTGTGTTTAAAAAAAAATTAAAAGGCAATGTGGGATTCGGTCCCCGGACCCACTGCACCACTAGCGGGTTATATGTCATGTTGCTACTAGAGCTCATGCTTAAATATGTTTAAACTTATTATTGAAGCGAATCACAGTGTACATTTAAATACCGCAATATACTGAAACTTTCCCCAATCAGCTAAACGCCCTTTTAGTTGGACTAGTAAGTAAATCCAGTTCAAACACAGCCATTCCAGTGATAAGTCGACCTAAAAGAAAGCAGAGAGACCAATCGCCGAGAATTCTCCGATCGACGCCGACTACAACCGAGTGGATTCGTAATAAATTCAACATAATTCCTTCTGCGCATTTTCGGGAAATTGAAGTTTTGGTTCTCAATCGAGGGATAATTAAAATTCAGTTGTACTAGTACCAGCAAGCTGACTAACGGAACACATATAAATTTTAAAATTTTAGCAGCAAATTTACAGATACTGAACCAAGTAGGGTAAGTAAAGTCCGCTGTTCTGGCCGCTTAGGGATTTGTGTATACCATAAAGATTCCTGGTTTTTTTCTTCACCGACGCTGCCGAGAACAAGTGACCTTCACACTATAAATCGAAAGACTATAAATGATGATGCAAAGAGCTTTATAAAACTATTGCTTGGTGCTTATGCTGATTCAAAAAATAAAGATTTGTAAAATATTTTTTCCCAGTGGTACTCATGTCACCTAGCGGATATGTTTCCTATTTTTACAATTTTTTCCAGTAGCGCACTCACCCGGTTAGCGAACTAATATTTAGTGTTTCTACTAATGTTCAAAAATTAAATGGCATAACTTCTTCATACACATGTTGGCCAATGTGTTGAGCCGGCAACGATCAAGTTGATTAGCGCAGAGATCATACAATTGGATGACGATTATTGTATTTTGAGTAGTCCTGTCGAGCTGTATCCTAAAAATCCCTTGGCTTGAATCCACCGAGGGCGATTATTGGAAGCTTATGGTGTCGCTACTTAAGGTCAATAGAATCCACGAGATTAATGCTATATAATAGAAAAAAAATTGAACAGATTACAAGAAAGGTTTCCTAATATCCCAGAAGAGCTCTTAGATTTCCTCGTCCCCGCGGAAAATGAAAACACAAAGAAAAATTAATGCGAATGAGTAAGGAAGTATTAAACACACTTTGGGACAGAAAAACTCAGAACCACTTTAGTTATAATACCACTCATTCCTCTACAAGTTCCATCTGATATGAAAATGAAACATAGGACTTAAGACTGATTTCACACTGCTCCAATCGAAAGATTAGATAAGATAAAGCCTTTTACTTCAAAAAACTAGCGCCAAAATTAACTATTATAGAAAGTTATAGAAAAAAAATCCCCAAACTCTTTGATAGCTGTGAACTAGAATAACCATCTAAAGATAACATTTATATTAACGAACATAGAGAAGATAACACCATAGTATATCTGCTCAAAAACAGAACACTACTAAACAATAAAACAGTAGAGTGCCAGGCAAATAGTTCTTTAATCCAACAAACCAAGGCAAGCAGATATAGAAGAAAAAGGCTTATCTAGATCTTCGGTGTCTTTTAGACTCCCTTTTACTTCTCAATGTCGTCTTCTGTCTAGGTACTCAAGTACTCCCGGAAGGATAAAAAAAAGATTAAGGAAAGTAGGGAGATTTAAAAAAGAGATTCCAGAAATCCAGTTCTATAACCAATGTCAGTTTGCATTCCAGAGATCACTATTACCTAGATAATTAAGGGATTGTTACTTTTGCTAACAAATTGGACGCCTTCGAAGCCATTAAACACCCTTCGGTGTCTTTTTAGTTCCCTCTTACTTCTCAATGTCGTCTTCTAGATCTAAGTCTAGGTCCGGATCTCCCAAGTACTCAAGGAAGGATAAAAAAGATTAAGGAAAGTAGGGACATTTAAAAAAGAGGTTCCAGAAATCCAGTTCTATAACCAATGTCAGTTTGCATTCCAGAGATCACTATTACCTAGATACTAAAGGGATTGTTACTTTTGCTAACAAATTGGACGCCTTCGAAGCCATTAAACACCCTTCGGTGTTTTTTTAATTCCCTCTTACTTCTCAATGTCGTCTTCTAGATCTAAGTCTAGGTCCGGATCTCCCAAGTACTCAAGGAAGGATAAAAAAGATTAAGGAATGTAGGGAGATTTAAAAAAGAGGTTCCAGAAATCCAGTTCTATAACTAATGTCAATTTGCATTCCAGAGATCAGTTACCTAGCCAATTACAGGATTGTTACTTTTGCTTACAAATTTGACTCCTTCTAAGGCATTAAACACTCTTCGGTGTCTTTTTAACTCCCTCTTACTTCTCAATGTCGTTTTCTAGATCCGACTCTAGGTTTGAATCACCCAAGTACTAAGGATAAAGAAAGATTAATGGAAGTAGAGAAATTTAAAGAAGAGGTTCCAGAAATCCAAATACCTAGACAATTACAAGATTTTTACTTTTGCTATCAAATTGGATGTCTTTGAAGTCATTGAACACGGAAACGACGATCCTTGATTCGATTTGAGCTTTGAATGATGAAAAATAGTTTTTTATTCGACTTTGATTTTATGTTGTATTTATTTTTCGGTATACTTGTTTCTGACCCTTGTCACAGTTATTATTTTTATTTCATTGTGCAATTTTGGTAATGGGATTTTGTTGTACATTTTTTTTGTAATGGTTTTCTTTGTTTCAATACCTACAATTTTAAAATTCAATATTTATTTTTCGTTTATTTTTCAGTAAAAATCCATTACAGTTTTAAATTTTATCTCAGCTTATAACCGAAGTCCATTATGATTACCAATTTGGAAATACCTAAAATTGTATTGCATTGCGATGCATGTTTTTTTCCTGGTCTCGTTTTGTACGTACAATTTTATAGGTTTTTTGTTATTTTTAACTATAAAAACACTGGAATAAAGGTACATAAACCATGTAGTAAACATTTTACTAAAGGCATTGAAATTAAAATCAACATCAAAATACAAACAGAGCGATGAGTATAATTTGTATATTGTAATCGTTATATGCTTCTATCTCGGTGCATCAATATCATAATTAAGCAAGAAAATTATACCGGGTGTTGAGGAATTTATTTCAACTGATTATTTTCCTCATGTACCAAAATTTATTTGCTGATAAACTCGCCGTCCTTCCTTTAGGAAAAAACTACTCGTTAACAGTTCCTTAAATATAGTCAACACATTATACGTGCATTTTTCACGTTTTATAAAAATCGCTTAATACTGTTATAGAAATGGACAGCAAAAATATCAATATTTGATAAATAATCTGATCAAATTTAACTCGACCATTGTTTAAATAGTTTGTAATGCTCTTTGGTCGTAACGGGTCACTTTGGCCCTTTAGTTCAGGTATCGTAATGAATCGGGCGCCACCTTCCGTTTAGAGTGTGAAAGCCACTTACTCGGGCAGCTTCAGTGGAGAAAGAAATACTCCAGAGCAGACTTTACTTACCCCACTAGAATGAGGACTAAAATAAAAATAAACCTTTTATTATGAGTGATACTGTTAAACTTATATGTATGCTTTGTTTACATACTATCGAGTGCTCCACTTATTGTTTTATATTTTTAATATGTATACCATTGAATTGTAATTGTCAGTTTTTGAGATATGAAAAATATAGTTGTCGTTTTAAAAGTATCTATTATTTTTCTTGTAATTCCAAGTTCCAGCAGGAACTATAATTAGTTTATTCAGAAGCTACAACAGGTTATCGGCCCAGATTACGCAAGTAACTAAAATGATTGGCATTATAAAAAAAAATAATAATATTGAGCTGACTTCGTTAGTGTGATTGTCACATCAAGTTTTCACACATTAAGTAGTGGAGGAAGAGATGGACAAATTAAAAGGTAACCATATTGAAAAATTCAATGGGTCGAATTTTCAAATTTGGAAATACCAAATGGAAATTATCTTTAAAGCTGAAGGTTTATCAGACTTGGTTAAGGGAACACTAACATACCCTGATTCTGGAAAAGAGAAGAAAGAATGGATAGATAATAATGTCAAAGCTATGCTGTTAATATCCACATCAATGGAATACGAAAATTTACAATCATGAGTTGTGATAGTGCTTCTTCAATGTGGTCAAGGTTAAAAACAATTCATGAACAAAGGTCTGCCGTTAACAAAGTAATGTTAAAACAAATTTTTTTTAATAATAAAATGCCAGAAACAGATTCCATTGCAAAACATGTAAGCAAAATTGAGTCCATGTCTCAAGCAATAAATGATGTTGGTGAAGAAGTTAAAGATATAGATAAGATAAGAAAGAAACACAAAAAGGAAACAATTTGACAAAAGAAAAGTAGTTTGTTTCTTTTGCCATAAGAAAGGACATTTCAAGAATGAATGTCGTGCAAGAGACCTGAAAAACCAAACTCAAGCTAATGCATTTTGTTCCGAAGATATATTTGGATTAGAAAGAAGAACTAAAGATACATGGTTAGCTGATAGCGGTGCCTCAAAACATATGACTTTCTATCGTGAATGGTTTGGATAGTTTAAAAAATTTAATCGCACTATTCCAATCCAAATTGGGGATAATTCTATTCTTCAAGCTGAAGGTATAGGAACAGTTGAAATTATATCAGTTGTTAATGGCAACAAAGAAAGGAGATCTTTGGAAAACACGTTATTTGTTCCAAAGTTGGGGAAAAATTTATTTTCAGTGGGAGCCTAAACAGCTAAAAATTTTTCCGTTTCTTTTACTAAAAATAAAATAGAAATTAAAAGTAGAAATCAAGTGGTAGCTATAGGACTTAAACAGTTGAACCAATGTTATCTCATGTCTTTTGAAATGCCTGAACTTTCACAGAGTAACCCTGTAGTTGTTGATGCTCTTTTGTGGCATGAAAGAATGGGACATGTCAATTTTAAGACATTGAAAGAAATGTCAAATGCAGGTTATATTCCCAAATTGAATATCACAGATGACATTTTTTGTGAATCTTGTCTTTTTGGTAAACAACAAAGGAAACCATTTTATAATACATCAAATCAAGTTGTATATAAACCTGGAGAGTATTTACATACTAACGTATGTCAAAAAATGCCTAATACTTCCCTTGGTGGTGCTAATTATTTTGTAATATTCAAAGATGATTATACTTCATATACTTCTGTTTGTTTCGTCAAACATAAAAATGATATATGGTCTAAATTTATTGAATTTGAAAAATTTATCGAAAGACAAACAGGAAATAAAATTAAAAAGGTTAGAAGTGATAATGGTACCGAGTACATTAATCAAAATTTTGAAGACAATTTTAAAACGAATGGTATAATTCATGAAAAATCTGCCCCTTATACGCCAGAGCAGAGCGATAAATTAAGACCATTATAGAAAGTGCTAGAGCAATAACTGCTTTCTTTCGACCATGTTGCTGGAATCAGAACGCGTTATGTTCCCGGATCATGTTCTTTCAATCAAATTTGCATTGTGATTCATCCCCACTCTATTCGTAACTTTGGATCATGATCCGTAATCACCTTTCCCCCCTGAAACATTGAAAATATATGATTGACAGATCCAAATCAATGTTTTCTAACCTCAAAAAAGATAAGACCGGGTACAATTTTAATTTACGTGTTGAAATGAAAGTTTTAAACATATATGATCCAGAGCAAAATATTAATGTATCGCTTAACCTAAACGACGAAGATTATGAACGTTCCATCTTATGACGATGAAGCTGTTAGGAGCTCTTCCCGAAGCTCTTCCTTAAAAATCCGATTATGGTTATTTGGTGAAATTATTCATCATTATACATAAAAAATCAGTAAAGAAACCACTATATATTCTATAAATTAAAAGCATAACCTAAATTTGCACAACTGCTGATTGACAAGTAGGGACTGTTCTTTCGTCTTTTGACAGGTGAACATGTTCTTGAAATCAAAACGGTAAAACTGAAACATGATTTGAAGATCATGATCCAAAATAATTGGCGAAAGAAAACGTTTAATGTTAACTAGTACTTGTCTTCCATAAAATTTGTGGGCTGAAGCAGTCAATACGGCTGTCTATTTATATAACAGGAGAAATTTAGAACATATTAGAAAGTTTGGATCAGAAGCTTTTGTTCATATTCCTAAACGAAAGAGATTAAAATTTCAGTCAAAATCTAAACCAATGTTTTGTGTAGGATATGACGGAAATAGTTTCAACTACAGAGTTTATGATGCTGTTAATAGGAGAGTTTCAGTTTCTAGGGATGTGATTGTACAAATTACTAAATCCGGAGGATGGTTTTATGATTCATTTATTAGATGAAAATAGTTCCAGGAAACCTAGTTCCAATATTTCTCCTATTCGATTTAATTGAATTTAGTATAGACCGCAATAAATATTTTTTTGATTTCTTCCTTTAAATTGCCACCAATAAAAATCAGTTGGGCTACTTTTTTTGAATACAACCTCGTCTGCTATTCAGGTCGGCTTTTGAAAATATTCTTTCATAAAGAACTGAAGTTTCCACTAAATTAAGTCTTTAATACAAATTTATATAATATAGGATACAAGCATCTTCAAATCTTTTTATAATGGGATCATTTATATATTTTTGGAATTCAACTATTTCAGCTGCGGTGCTATTTTCTTGCACTAAACTGGAAATTTGTATTTCAATATCCTTCCAAAGAGACTCTGTCTTATTTACCTCACTTAGATGTAGGAGTGGTTGAAGGAGCCACAAATGTACTTGATGATGATTCTGTCGGATTTACAGTTCCGGTGCGGTACAACTGGGCTTCGTTCTTTTCAGCTTTCAGCTTGACATATCTCTAAAGGTCGCTGGCTGGTTCTGGACTGGTTCTCAGACTGCCACTGGAATTCAATTCAGACTGCCACAACAACTACCGACAACGGATTGAGTTATCCTACTCGATAAGAATTTCGGCGTCTAATAAACACGGAAGCTAGTGTCTCCATCTTTCGGTCGGAGGTTCAACTGGTACGACTAGCCTTTCCCATAATTTTAAGTTAATTCTATTCCCGTGCCGTTCATGATTTAATTTAACAATTTTCTTTATTAAGGAAATTAAAGTAACTTCGTTACAAGTTTCGTTTTAGAACGTTTGACTAGTTAATATTCCATACAAACCGTTTTATGGAAAATGGAAAAATGTATTAATAATAAATAAAATTTTGATCATAATTCTTGAAATTCTTGATAAAAATTATTCAAATTTTTGAAATTTTTTTATTGATATTTTTCACTTATTACCTTATTAAGACAATCATGTCTTATAGCTATTTCGTAACATGCGGAAGAAAAATAAACGTTTCGTATTCAAATTATCTACGAAGCAATGAAAATATTCGTTTTTGAAATGCGGAAATTTATTCCTAATCAAAAGTGGAATTGTATGCGGAATAATAAGCGAAAATATAAATTTATCACCACATCTTTGCGGAATTTTTCTTTTATGAAGCTTCTGTCGCGGTTTACATAGTCGCAATAAACTGAATTCATTCCACTTATCTTTAAATAATCTACGTCTTTGAGAATCCTTGATTTTATTTTCTTTTAAAAGTTAGATTTTATGTAGACAATTTTTTCTCAAAAGATATGCGCTTTTGGATATTATAGTGATAATGTCATACCATTAAAAATGTATCAAGAATAGGAACTAATAATGTAGCACATTCTGTATATGATTTAAAAATTATTATATACTTTATAAACTTTTTTAGTGTTTCTTAAAAGCAATTTATTCAGTTTTTAATTAAATCGGAAATTTCAAGCAAACAAATCCGATTTAATTTAACTGACATTGCAAAATATACTCCCCATAATGTATTTTTGTACAAATTAAAAACTTAATTTAACTTTTCCAATTGTGTTTAGATTTAAATAAATTATATTATGTACAAAGTGTCTCGCCAAATATATTTCATTTAGTAGATCTCATGTCTCGAGACATGATCAGAACAAGATATTTGATTCGTAAAAAGAGTTCGAATTTTTAATTTTTTTATTTTTTGTATTTATTTTTAGAAACTCGAACAAAATTGAAAAATTTACTGGCGCCCAATAACCCAAATATTGTCAGTCTCGTCCTAATCCTATAATTGGAACAAAAAAACTAAGAGAGAGAGAGAGAGAGAGAATGCAGATGATCGTAGTGTAAGAGCGAAAGAGCACTATGACGTCGCGCTCATCTAGTGGAAACAAGCGTTACATTGCTCTTATATCCTGTAGGTTGAATGTACCTCCGGAGTAGTGGGAAAGTAAAAAATAAGGTATGTTTAACAAAAATTTAGGGCTTTTACCCCTGAAGCACGGCTATGTAAAATTATTTCGGCCTTTTGTCTCTTAAGCTTGACAATGTTAGCTGTAGCTAGAGTAACGCTCTTTAAGTCGTCACTCGCCATAGTCCAGGTAACGGGTTGCCTCAGGCGCCACCTTCCGTTTATAGTATAAAGGCCACTTGCACCGGGCAGCTTCAGTAAAGAAAAAATACTCCAGGGGTTGTTATGGCATCAACAAAATCACTATCGGCTAGAAGGGCGACCTTTACTTGAGCACCTGGATATTCGCAGCTGGGAATGACGGGATGTTAAGTAAAGTTCATTAAATTAAAGTAATTAACTTTTATTTATACTCCGGCGAGGAAGAAAAAGTGTGCCAATACGGTTCTTTAATCGGTGATGTGTCGGACGGTACAGACACATCTTCCAGGCTCTCATGGCGGTAGGATTGACGGTTCCGGTATAAAACTATGAAAATAATATCGGTAACTAAGTAACTTCGTTACACTTCTGCCCTTTCGCCATTGCTACTGCGCATGATATTTCTTATTACGTATTATAGCTTTTCTCAAATTTAATGGCTTTTGTCCTTTAAAACCCCTACTAATACTTACAAAGTTAGAAGTGAATGCCCTTTTGCCGTTGCTACTACGCTTATTTTTCTTACTTTACGTATATCCCTGATTTCAAATCGAATGACTGTTGTCCTTATATTTATTCTAAAATACACTACTACTTGCCCCGTTCTCTAATAACGGAGTTGATTATTCTATTTTCACAAAGCTACTGCGGAAAATGTTTCTTTAAGTATTTATTTACTGCGCCTGATTTTTGTTTACCTATTACTTCTATGTTCTATTTTACGCTCGCGCTCGGCCTAGATATTATGTTTACAACGGATCTCTACGTTAAGCCGAAGTAGCTGCGCGCTCCAGGCGTATATTTTATTATTTCTTAATTTAAACAATTCATTTTTGGCTCATACTAATATTTTTTTATCTTTACAACGGATCAACTTCAAATTAATGAACATGACGTCATATTGACTCGGAATTATCCATTCATAACACATTGATATTCCTATGGAATTTGTTTAACCATCTTCTGCCGTTACGTCATACATTGTCCAACTTGATCTCTCAATCATGAAATGGATGAGACGGAATTATGACGTCATTAACGTATTTCTTAACTAATGCCGACGGAAATGTTATTTATAACTTTTGACAGTTCAATTAATTTGTCATTATCAAAATGTCTTCCCGGTATAATGAGAAAGAGCAGAGTTTAATTTTGATGTTAATTAATTACTTTTCAAGAGAAAGAGATGCTGGAATACCGCTTTTCCCATTAAATGCAGTCTATAACGTTTGGGATCACCCCAAAAATAAAATCGTATAATTTATTTTTAATATATATTATATAATTCGCTATTTAATCACGATTCGATCATCCGTAATTTTTTTAATTTAATCAAAAATCATGCTTAGGGAAGTTAAACATCCCCATAGTAGAAATTTGAAACAAATCAGTTAAAAAATTACTAAATTATGTGTAAAGCAAAATACAATTTTTGGCATTACCAATCATTAGTCATATTTTAATTTTGAGGTTAAGTGTAAAATAAGATTCAAATAATATATGACAAACGTAAAACAGCAGAATACGTCACCGATTATGACGTAACGGCAGAGGATAGTTAAACAAACTCCACCTATTATTTTTATTATTGGTAAAAGAAATTTAAAGTGTAGTGGAATCCAATGTAAATAATTTTTGTAAACTCTATAGGAGGTTTGATTGGTATCGAGCTAATCAATCCATTGTCAATATTTATTTTTAATAGTAGTAAAATTATTTTGTGACCATTTTCAATACTCTTGTGAAATCTAAACTTTATCAGAAGTTTATGTACATACTAACTTTTAATCAACAAATTTAATGGCAGCAGATTCTCCAAGCCTTTTGTTAAATCGAAATTTATTGAATATGGAAAAAGACAAACACTGGATTGGAGATTAATTCGTCCTCTCCCACATTATGTAATGAGACAAACCTTTGCGTAAATTTTGAAAAAACACGTGCGAGAGCCATTCTTGATTGTGACCAAAGACCGAAAGATCATTTTTATATAGCTGAAAAAAATCTGTTAATAACGTTTTAAATACTTTAGAAGTCTCATACTGCCGTTAAATTCAAAAACCAATGCAATGCGTTATCTATTTCATTCTGGGGGGTTATTTGGGGTTGGAAGTTTAATTATTTCGATTTTTCGTAAACTGTGTGTGCCTGAGATAATCTACTACGTAGTTTTTAATATCTGTCTCTCTCTGATACACCTATGCGAGTCACGTTTGTTATGCTAAAGTGAGATAAACACATTATCCATCGGAGTAAAGAAAACCTTTTTTAGCATAGGTTTTGTGATGACGTTTGTCAGTGATAGTTAAGTGCGTCTTCTTATCGAATGATAAATAACTGACAGTGGCGTGCGTCAGTTTGTTAAAGTAATATTTTCTTCGCAATTTAAACATATAAGTCTTTGATAGAAATATATTAGGCAATAATATAATTTTACCCTTTCATTATAATACTGTACATTTTGCTGGCGTGTAAGCGATTCTAACTTAAACAAAGAAAAAAAGTAGCATCAACTTAATATGTGACGAGACACCAAAAAGCATAAGTAGTTTCGAAAGTCCTCAACATTGGTCAAAGTGCATCGGCTCTCCATTTCGATGTCCAAAAGGCGTTTGATTCATTCACACGCTTTCGGACATCAAACTGTCTGTCCCCCTAATCAAACTTATCCACTCCTATCTCAACAATCGCTCCATCAATGTTAAAGTTGGAAATTCTATTTCAGACCCTTTCACTTCGCAAGCCAGAGTTCTCCAAGGCTCTGTGTTAGCTGTATCTGACATACACGCACATCCCATAACCTCTTACGCCTATCTCAGTTATTCAGCTATAAGCCGATGACACAGCTATCTCCTCCACAGACCGATCCACAAGAGCTCTAAATATTCAAACCCAACAACTTCTCGATCTTTTCGCTTAGTGGTGTAATTCAAAAAACTTAGGCTCTGCGAAGAGAAGCTCGTTCGCTTGGATCAAGTTACCTATTTGGAAGTGTACTTTACACGTATTCTAAATTGAGCGACTGCTTCATACATACAAAACCTATATTCGCCCAATAATCGACTGTAGAGCTCTAAACTGCTCTTAGCCGACTCCTCGTTTCTCAGGATGTCTCTCTATCTCAACTGGTGCTTCCCCTCTGAAAATATCCATGATTTGAATAATATAACTCAAATTATTTCTAGATTAAAACGGATGCTAGGGCGAAGAACGACCACCACCAACTACCACTCTCAGGACCGAATGGACAGTTGATAGGAACCGAAGAGTACAGGATTCTACGAGAAGCTAAAGAGATTCCGTACGAGCTCCTAGATCTCATAGAAGATGCCCCTCTATGAATCAGATGAGCCGCCCATGAACTCCAACTGCATTGCATTTCTTAGCCTTCCCTTCAGAAAATCGAAGAAAATCAACATTTCTAGCACAATATTGTCGAGGAGTATTATTTCGACCTTTCTTTTGCTCAAATTAGAAATAAATAACTACGATAATTGCGATAAAAATAATTATTTGTATTACGTTAAAGTGATTCCAAGATTTTTTTATTATTTCTACTATACGTAACATTTTTTATAAAAAAAAGTCCTTCATATACTTCAATCAATAATAACATAAATTAGTTTAAATACTTTTATTTTGAAAGTCTTTTAATGCGTGGGATTAGCATTTTCCAAATATTTCTACAAGCACTGAAACTATTTTTAGAACGCCACGAACCAGAATTCTTTTTGCGTTTTCTCTTTTTCTTCGACTTGGTCGGTGTTCCAGAATTCAGCCGTAGACAAAAGAGAACTTGTTTGTCACTGGATCAGGATTAACGTATCACAGTCGACAAAGGATTTTTCTATGCTATTCTTAGTCAACTAAGCTTTTCTTTCTAAAGTAAAATAATGTTCGGTGTCATGCCGGTCACATGCTGTAAACAATGCATATTGGTCAAATAGAACATAAAAGTGGCCACAATTGAAAGTTGAATTTCCGTTCAAATAAAGACTATTTTAATGATTTAGTTTTAACTGAATAAAATATTTACATTAAGCCTAGACTTCAGAAGCTAAACCCTTTTCATGGAAGAATTATTACCACGTCCACTGACATTGAGCCAAAAACCATCTACATGACTTAATTCCTATTTAGGACCAGGCCAATGTCATCATCAAAACCAACAACCTCATTGTCCAAAATCTGCTCCCTTGGATGTCCACAACAAATACGAAATTATCCAAGACATTAAAGTTGACTCCTCATGATATCCATAGAGACATCAGACATGCCACAGTTTACTCCACAATCGGTGTAATTCCGTTAAGTAACCGTTAAGACCAAAATTAGAAAAAGATAATAATTCTCAATCACTCTTGTTCAAATAGACAGATAAGATTCTGTAACTGAATGGAATATTAATTTGGCGCTTAACTCAATTTTAAATAAATGACATATAGAATGGTTAAGAGCCAATCAAAGCTCATTTTTTTATAACTAAAGAAATTAAAGGCATAGTTTTAAAAATGATTGACAGCACACCGGTACATATGTTAGTTATAAACTGACCTATATTTTAGGTAGTGTTTTTTAACGAAAATCACTTTACATTTACTTTAAACATAAGTACAAATTACTGAATTATGTAAAATTATGTAAATAAAAATGCTGTTACAAAACGCTTTTCCTAGTTACCGGGTAAAGTACAGGTACCGGCGTAATAAAAATTGACCAGCAATAAATCATTTGTCGAGAGAATTACGCATCTATCTGAATTAAGAATAAAACTAAACTGATTTTGTTCCTGCGAAGAGAAATGTCATTGGCGGGGTGGTAAGTAATGCTTAATGTTGATTGGTTAAGGTCATTTTAAGGTCAAGATATTATTTTACAACGATTTATTTCTCGCCCTAAACAAAGAAACTGAAACGAAGGTATGATTGAAAATAAATAATAGGAATTGTTGCTAACTGAGTTTGCCACTAGATGTATTCTTTGAATAACTATTTGTAGATGCGTTAAAACATGAAGTGCAGTTAAGACCAAAAATATTAGGCTGGTTTGTAGAAATTATGGGAAAAATAACTAAATTATTTATTAGTAAATTTGCATGAAATTTATCCATTTCTCAAGTAAATAGAATTTCCTTTACCTTGATCAAAAGAATTATAACAACCTTACAACCCAGTCCCGCCAGTTTCCAAATATTGTACCTCCAATAGACAGTCAACCTCATCAAAATGCCCAAATTGCCAAGGCAACCACCCCACCTTCCCCTACAAATTTCCTAAAAATACTATAAAGTCCTGAACAAAGCAAAGGAGAACGCTCCCTTTCATCTCCCAAATCTTCCTCCTTCATTGAACCCACAGAGGAAATCAAAAAACAATACTTCTTCTTTCATCCGAAATCTTTCACCAAATTGGGCACAAAAGGGCTTGTCATCAGAGATATCAAATCCATCCCCCACTTACCCCCGTCTTCGCCGAATATAAGGAAATCAGATAGCACCACTATAGGGAATTCACTTTAAATATTCTGATAAAAAATGACTAAGGGTTAAAAATTGCGCCGATAGTAGAACGCTACATACTACAAACATTTAATATTCGCTAACAATCTCTATTATTACAATTTAATTAAAAAAATTATCGTTGTATTATAAATGTGACGTAGAATATATACGTAAACAAAAATCATGCGCAGAACTAACCACAAAAGGGCACTAGGATATATCTCCGTTAGTAATAGACCAATTTTAATTAAAAAACATCGTTGTATTATATATATGACGTAGAATAATTATATAATGAAAAATCAAAGGCAGTGGCAACGACAAAAAGACATTAGCGTCTAACTTCGTTCTGAAAAGTCGGATTTTGACAATACAAACGGCGATATATTATAAATAAGACGTAGATTAAATAAATGAAAAAAGATCATGGGCATAACCAACGATAAAAGGGCACTAACATCTATCTCCGTTAATATTGGTCCAAATTGAACGCGGAAACAGCGTTATATTTGAAATGTGACGTAAAATAATTACGTAAACCAAAATCATGTGCAGTAATAACAACAAAAGGCACTAAGGGCTACCTCTGTTACCATTGCTCAGATTTAAACAGGATAAACAGCATTATAGTTAGAACATCTCGTATAATAAATACGCAAATAAAAATCAATAATGGGATTAATAATTTAATTTTTAATTTCTCGTTAACAAGGCATAATACTTTCTCTAAACTATAAAAGATTTTTTAAACACATGGTTAGTTTTTTTGTTTAATTGGCACAGTAGAGAAAATTTATAATTTTTTTGTATCTAAATTTTAAACAATTATAGTAAATCTCGTGATGTTTATGTTTCTTTTTCGACAAGGCGTTGTTCTAATTTGACAAAATGTTTACATCAAATTTAATTTTATCATACGGTTCTAAATTATGTAACTAACTTGTTTTTACCTCTCGCCCTTCAGATAAGAGAGGTATAGGAATCATGCTAAAAATTGGGTAGTGAGTTTTCAATGGATAAACACGTTTTGGGGTCCCTAGAATACGATTTTAATATTTTCGCAATGATGTCTGTGTGTGTGTGTGTGTGTGTTAGTGTGTGTGTGTGTGTGTTAGTGTGTGTGTGTGTGTGTTTGGATGGATGTTGTAGTAACGATAACTCAAAAACTACTGAATAAAAAAATTTGAAATTTTGCATACAGGATTCTAATACCCTAGATTAGATCTGATTAGATTTTGGTGCCAATCGCACAACCGGAAGTGGCAGTTGCTAGGGGTGATGACGCCATTATTATACAAAACGGCAATAAAGTTTTACACATATATTTTGTATACCCTATAGTTTATTTTCATCTCATTAAAATTTTCAAAACTTTTGCCATTGTTGCCAGACTTACAAAAAAATATTTTTTTTTCAAACTTTTTTGTGTCAACCTGTAAATTTTTGATTCAAAAATGGCGATAGGTCATGTGCTGGCCGCATCAGATTTTTTTTTGGGTATAGTAATCATGCTAAAAATTAGGTAGTGAATTTTCAATGGATAAACACTTTTTAAGGTCCCTAGAATACGATTTTGATATTTTCGCGATGATGTCTGTGTATGTGTGTGTGTGTTAGTGTGTGCGTTACGATGGATGTTGTAGTAACGATAACTCAACAGCTACTGAATTGAAAAATATGAAATTTTGCATACAGGATTCTGATACCCTAGATTAGATCTCATTCGATTTTGGTGCCAATTGGACAACCGTAAGTGGCAGTTGATGTGAGTGATGACGTCATTACTAAACAAAATGGCAATAAAGTTTTACACATATATTTTGTATACACTATAGTTTACTTTCGAATCATTAAAATTTTTCAAAAGTTTGCCATTGTTGCCAGATTTACAAAAAAGGAAATTTTTTTCATACTTTTTTTGTGTTAACGTGTAAAATTTTTGATTAAAAAATGGCGACATCAGATTTTTTTTTAAAAATTATTAAAAAGAAAATATATGGTCAGTTTTAAATTTGATTTTTGACCACTTATGTGACGCTTCAGATCCACAGTATATTAGATAAATTGCTTGAAATAAAAGAAAAAGTAACCCTTTGTAATATATATCGATTTTCGATTGACTTATCCCTGACAAAGATAAATTGAAAATTCCAAATTTTAATTATTCTCAAGCGTTGATCATTTTTCACAATATGAGGCTTAATTAAATTAGTAAGTTAATAACCGCGAAAAAAAAAAACAAAACCTAATCCAATAAAAAATAATTTGGAAGATAAATTGCACGATAAAAAAACTTTAAACGTGATTAAACAATTTAAAAAAAATACTATTAAATTTAATACTTTCTTATTAAAAAGATGCATATTTTTAAATAACAACTTTTATTTGTAGTATCAGTTAAGAATAAAAATATACAGGGTAGCGCAAACTTAATTGTACACTACAACATTGACATTTAACATTTAATCAAATTTTGTATCTACAACGATATACCAAATAATAATAATAATAATACTCACCCCTTTACGAGTGAACGCCAGAATACAAAGGCATGTGCGAGGAAGGGACGGCTATTATCATTATTTGACAATAATGTTCAAGTAAATTTTGTGCCATCCTGTATGTATGATATTTAAGTGTAATCAAATAATTTCTGATAAATTCTCTAAGGATGGAATAAAACTTACGAACAGCTATTTTGCACGAAATTAGTTTTAAAACTTTTGTACGCATTGGTTGATCCGCAACATCCGAAGTTTCAAAAGCGAAACTGTGATTTATCCACTTATGTAAGTGTGATTTACTCAGTATACATAATTGAATATAACTTTACACACAACAAAAATTTATGCTAATGTAATTTTGTTATTCCTATATCTAAAACCGTTGCAAGAAATCTTAATGAAGGATTAAATATTTTTAACTAATTGATAATTTTTAATTGCAAGAAAATATTTTCAAATTTCAACCATTACTTATTCCATAGATGCGCATATAAATGACACACTCGAAGCGAAGGAGGATTTAGTTGTTGTTACGTTGCGAAGAGTATTTCGTCCACGCCATTGAAGATGGCAGCCGCAGTTGCAGTTGGAACGTTTGTGAAGTGAAATACTTTATGCACTAGTGCGTAAAGTTGAACTTTACACACTACAAAACATGTGCACTCATTTGTTTTCTCCTATATTTGCCAGTCAGAATGTATGGAATAAAGAATAAAACAACTCTAAGTCATAATACAATAAAATTCTTTAATATAAAGACATAAAGTCAAATGGGCGATATTTTTCGGTCTATAAGACCATCATCAGGCCTATAAGCAAAAAAAAGATATCGTGAAGAAACTGTTGAAGGGCTATACAATATTGAAGAAATATAATTTTATATTTTTTATTCAAAACTGACATTAATCATATATTTAATAATATCAAACATACCAGATAAATAAATATAACATAACAGATAATATATAGGGTGAAACATCATTGTATTCAAACAGAAACATCAGTAATGAAAGAGTGAACAAAATTACTTACTGATTAAAAAATTGGATTCAAACAATAGACTTAAATTTAGGTATGAAAAACTTAAATAACATCAAAAAAAATATTATAAAAACAACGAAAACTTAAAATTAATTAAATAAATAAATTCATGATTTTTCTTTTTTGCTTATAGGCCTGATGATGGTCTTATAGACCGAAACATGCCGCCAATTTGACTTAATGTCTTTATATTAAAGAATTTTATTGTTGTTTTATTATTTATTGAATATTATGCCACATTTGAGTATGGATAATATTTTGTTTTTTAAAATGTATATTATATTACATTTTTCTGTATATAAAATGATTTTAACATTCAAAGTAAATATATAAAATGGAGTTTTTTTTACACATATACGGGAACATCAAAATGAGATTTACTATAAATTGGATATAAATCCGTATTTATCCTGGCACTCTAAACCAGAAGCATACAAAAATATTTTAAATTTGTTCAACAATTTTATTACAAATTCGGCTTGGACAAAAAATCAAAAAATACAAGTAATTTTATATTTAAATTTAATATTTAACAGCAGTCAACATAAAGCGAAAATGAGTATATTATCATAACCTATAAATAAAATATTTCTCTCTGGAAATTTGCAGATTTTTAATTAATTTACAGAATAATAGTGATTGGTTTGCATTTTTCAGCTAAGCCCTTTTTTTAAAGATAAAAATAATGACTGGAAACATTCAATGACCTCATTATCGTCTGTGACTACTCTGTCGCTAGATACAAGTATTACTGATGATTGAGTATATCTTTTGATCCAAGTATTCATCACGATAATACATCAACCAAAGAAGTTACTTTATAACCATCATTCTTTTCATTACATTTACTTAATATTTGATAATTTAAATATATTAATTATATCACGCAAGTAGGGTATGGGGCACTTGGGCATGGGAAAATTTCCTATCTCAATAGCATTGTAAGCCACGCCCCCTTTTCAAGATGGCCGTCCGATGCATGGACCACCATTTTTAATCCACGTCTTTTGTCAGCCATTTTCTATCCACGTTTTCATCTATCACCCGATAGATGGCGTTGCAAGAAGGTTTCAAACAGCTTTTTAACAGGTCTCGAACAGCTTTTAACAGGTCTCGAACAGCTTTTAACAGGTCTCGAACAGCTTTGAACAGCTTTAAACAGCTTTTAACAGGTATCGAACAGCTTTTAACAGGTCTCGAACAGGTCTCGAACAGCTTTAAACAGGTCTCGAACAACTTTTATCAGGTCTGTTCGAAAAGCTGTTCGAGACCTGTTAAAAGCTGTTCGAGACCTGTTAAGAGCTTTTTAACAGGTCTCGAACAGCTTTTAACAGGTCTCGAACAGCTTTTAACAGGTCTCGAACAGCTTTGAACAGCTTTAAACAGCTTTTAACAGGTATCGAACAGCTTTTAACAGGTCTCGAACAGCTTTAAACAGGTCTCGAACAACTTTTATCAGGTCTGTTCGAAAAGCTGTTCGAGACCTGTTAAAAGCTGTTCGAACCTGTTAAGAGCTGTTTAAAGCTGTTCGAGACCTGTTAAAAGCTGTTCGATACCTGTTAAAAGCTGTTTAAAGCTGTTCAAAGCTGTTCGAGACCTGTTAAAAGCTGTTCGAGACCTGTTAAAAGCTGTTCGAGACCTGTTAAAAAGCTCTTAACAGGTCTCGAACAGCTTTTAACAGGTCTCGAACAGCTTTTCGAACAGACCTGATAAAAGTTGTTCGAGACCTGTTTAAAGCTGTTCGAGACCTGTTCGAGACCTGTTAAAAGCTGTTCGATACCTGTTAAAAGCTGTTTAAAGCTGTTCAAAGCTGTTCGAGACCTGTTAAAAGCTGTTCGAGACCTGTTAAAAGCTGTTCGAGACCTGTTAAAAAGCTGTTTGAAACCTTCTTGCAACGCCATCTATCGGGTGATAGATGAAAACGTGGATAGAAAATGGCTGACAAAAGACGTGGATTAAAAATGGTGGTCCATGCATCGGACGGCCATCTTGAAAAGGGGGCGTGGCTTACAATGCTATTGAGATAGGAAATTTTCCCATGCCCAAGTGCCCCATACCCTACTTCTATAGACCAATGGTGCTATTTAAAAACTTTATACCACTTGGATCATATTTAACATTAAAATATTTAAAATCAATTGTGTTTGAATTTTAAAAAAATGTCTTAATTTGATGTCGAGATGATTTTAGAATATCTTTTATATTTGAATTTTTAGGTCGGCAACGTTGCTAAAAACATCAACTAATTTACAATAAAATTAAAATCAGTAAAACAGTAATTTATATACTTAATTAAATAGTGAAAAGTGCATGAAGCATCATCATTAGGAAAAACTAACTGATGTAAGTGTTTGTATCAAATTGTAATTGAAAATAACTCCAAATCTGCATGTCTCAATACTAAAAAACGATAAATAGTATTATCAATTTGCTGATAAGAGACCACAAGTTCGTCAAATTTTTAATTAAATGTTGCCAGATTTATGTTGATTGTCCTAGATATATTTCTACGTATTTCAAAAGCAAACCACAAAATTCAAAAAGTCTAAATACTTAATATGGATGAATATTTTAAACATTTTGAAGCTTTGATAAAAAGTGGAAATGATGATATAAAATCAAAAATAGATGCCGTAGAGGTTAGATTATCACTAAAATTTGAGGAACTAAATGAAAAAATTTATGAAACAAAAAAAGTAACCCAGAATATTAAAAAAGAAGTGGAGGCTATCCATAGGGAAATCAAGAAAAATAATATAGTAATTTTTGGACTGCAGCGTGAGGAAGAAAACATTGATATATCAAAAATACTTACTAATATAAATCAACTCTTAGGAATCAATCTAACTGAGGCAGATCTAAATAATATATATAGTCTTGGGAAAGGTAGGAGTACTCCGATTAAAATCGAATTTATTTCATATTTAAAAAAACAAAAGATTTTCCAAAATATTAAAAACTTAACAGGAACGAATATCAGCATCTCACACGATCTAACTGTACAGCAAAGAGAAGAGCACAAAATATTAAAAGAATTCTTATACAAGGCGAAATCAAATAAAGAGCCTAACTCATATATCAAAGGAGGACGCTTATATGTAAATGGAATATCTTACACTGTCCAAGATCTTCCACATCTTGAGGATAGTGAAAAAGAAGAAACTATAAAATCGGCACACAGTGATCCAGGAACACCTTGTGGAAATAGATATTTGCCTTCCGCAGTAACAACAACCAATAAAGAAAGATTGGACCTTCAAAATCAAAAACAAAACAATCAAGAATCTTTCGTCTCCACAAAGAATAAAGAACAGCTGAAGAATAATAAACCAAGACTTGGACTAATATCCAATACTCCAGTATCTCCAAATAAAGAAGCAAACCCCCAAGAAATAAAAACCACCATTGGAAATAGAACTAGAAAAGGTTCTAAAGGTGTGATTTAGATTTAAATTTAAACCTATTTTATGTAATTCTAGCTTTTTCGCATTTTTCTTTTCTTCTTCTAATTGTTAATAACGTTCAATTTAAAATATACCTTATATTATCAAATTCTTTCTAGTGTCTCAACATTACTTCTTTTTTATACTTTAAGAAAATTTCTAGAGGGAAATGGATCAATATCTACGCGATTTTCAAATTAAAAGTGTTACAACTTATAATCTGGAGAGCACAGATGAATGTTACGATGTATTCCGAATTAACCATTTATCAAATTTTAAAATTTTAAATACTAATATTCGTAGCATTGGTAAAAATTATGAGGAGTTTACGGTGTTAATACATAAATTAAACTGTGACCTTGATTGTCTAATTTTGACAGAAACTTGGGAAGTTCTGGATAGAAGTGTTTTTAACCTTGAAGGATATAATGTTTTTTATAACGAGAGCAAATATAACCAGAATGATGGGGTGGTGGTATTTTTAAAAAAATCATATGATTACCAATGCGAGATTATTGAAATTTATAGTGACATAAAAGCTATTCAGCTAGAAATAAAAGTCGAAAATAAATACAGCGCCATTATTACTGCAGTATATCGTTCTCCACATTCAAATTCACAAGAGTTTGTTAATAACTTAAACACTTTTTTAGAAAAAAATAATAATAATATACACGACTTCTATATCTTTGCTGGACATATAAATATCGACCTACTAAAAACCGATGATAATGTAACTATGGAGTACTTAAACATATTGGAGGAATTTGGATATGTATCAACTATTAATACACCTACAAGAGTACAGGGGTCTAGTAAATCTTGTATCGACCATATTTTTATTAAGGCCAAATTTAGTTATCTAGACAATATCATTCCAATTGTATTAAAAACCAATATTACTGATCATTACACTCCTTTACTTCAAATAGTCTTAGAATTACAAGAACACAAAGAAAAAATACGAATTAGAGAAATAAACTTCATCAATCCTAATAAAATTAACAAAATTTTTAACAAGATTACATGGGCATCTATTTACTCTTCCAAAAATGCAAATGCTGCTACTGATGAATTTGTAACTAGTGTATTAAATGCCATCCAGTTATGTACCGAAAAACGTCAACTTAGAAGAAAATACACTAAAATAGCTCCGTGGGTAACTAACTCCCTATTGAAATCCATAAATAAAAAAAATAATATGTTTAAAAACTTACAGAAAGATCCAAATAATATTGAATTAAAAAACGAATTTAAAACATTTAGAAATAAATTAAATTCGTCGATTAAGAAAAGCAAATTTGAATTCTACAAAAACGAAATCAATGACAATTCATCTAATTCTAAAAACTTATGGTCAGTAATAAATAAAATTAGTAACACTGAAAAGAATAAACATCCAATAAAATCAATTAAAAAGGAGGACGGTACCCTACTTTCTGAGAAAATGGATATAGCAAATGAATTTAACAAACGGTTTGTCGAAACTGGAAAAATACTGGCTGATAAAATAAAAAAAGATCCCAATTATAAGTATAAGAGAAAAACGTTGCTGAACTCATTTGTATTCTCCAAAATTGAATGTGACGAGCTCATAAAAGAAATTCAAACTCTTCCAAATAAAAAAGCAGTTGGTGCAGACAACTTAAAAAGTGAAACTCTTAAATTAATTTTAAAATATGTAAAACATCCTTTTACCTATATATTAAATCGTTGTGTCGAAGAAGGTATATATCCAACAGCTTTTAAACGTAGTTTAGTGATACCCATATATAAAAACGGAGATAATTCAGATATTTCTAACTATCGACCTATCACACTTATCTCCCAAATGTCAAAAGTATTTGAAAAATTAATCAAGAAACGTCTTATATCATATTTAAATAAATATATTATTTTATCGGAGAGTCAATATGGCTTCAAAGAAAATACTTCGACACAAGACGCTGTACTAGCACTGACTTCTAAAATACATCAATCGCTTAATATGAGTAAACCATGTTTGTGTATCTTTATAGACTTATCTAAGGCGTTTGATACAGTTAGCCACCCATTACTTTTGGAATCGTTAAGTGATATAGGAATAAGAAATAATATCTTAGAGCTCTTTAGAACATATTTAGGTGGTAGAAGTCAAGCTGTGAGGGTCGACGATGTACTGGGCAATGAAAGAGTTTTAGAATATGGAGTTCCTCAGGGTTCAGTGCTAGGACCAACGCTGTTTAATATTTATATAAACGGATTATTTTCACTAGAATGTGAGGGAGATATCATCGGATTCGCTGACGATACTGCTATTTTCTTCACCGCTGACAACTGGTTCAGATTAAAGTTAAAAGCTGAAAACAATTTTAAAATAATTAAAGAATGGCTTAACCACAAATTATTAACTGTTAATATAAAAAAAACACATTACTTACCATTTAACTGTACAGCATCTGTTCTTCCCGAGTTTAATATTGACGTTTATATAGGTACGGAATTATTTTCTATTGCACCAATTAAAAATGTCAAGTATTTGGGAGTCATTATAGATTCCCACCTAAAGTGGGATATACATATACAATATATAATAAAAAAATTAAGATGTATTCTATACAAATTTAGGATAACGAAAGACATTCTACCAGTTGAGTATCTAAAAATCTTATACTTTGCTCTAGTAGAAAGTCATCTACGTTACGGGATATGTGTCTGGGGCAGTGCTCTAAAAACTCATATATATCCACTGGAAATCATTCAACGACAGTTTCTAAAATTGATTTATAAAAAAGATAGAATGTATAGCTCGGATGCATTATTCGCAGAAACCAAAATCTTAGACATTAGACAATTATATTTTATAAACTGTTGTTCAATATATCACTCTAAAACAAAATCTCAGGCTAAATTACCATCACATCAATATTGTACTCGCAACAAAAATCTATATGTTGCCCCAAAAATGGTTAAAAGTTGCTCTCAAAGATCATTTGATTATCTTGGAGTTAAAATTTATAATGCCTTACCAGCAACCTTTAAATCCATTTATAACATAAATTTGCTAAAAAAAAAAATTAAACAATTTATATTGGAAAAACCTAGAAATTTTTGCAACATCATTATGGAAGGTGTATAAATCAATACTTAAGGAAAAATAAGTAATGGTTGATTGCTTTATATATATGTATTTTATATTCAATTATATTTATAGTTATATTGTAATTGTTTTGTAGATAGTTTAGTCATTGAAACAAGTGTTCAGTCGCTTATCAATTTCTCTATTTATTTACATCTATGTATTTATATGTTTTTTTATGTAATGTTGTATTTGCAGCTGTAAATAAATATTATTATTATTATTATTATTATTATTGGTTTGGTTTCTCACATACGTATACATTTTTCTTTCCCTTGGAGTTAAATCAACTGTTCTCGCACTCATTTGACGTAAAATCCCTTATATGAGACGGACCTGTTTCGTTATTACCGGATTTTATTAAAATATTACTTAAAATATTAATTTTTGGTAAAATTTGAGCATTTTGGCAAACTAAAGGGTTAGTTACCGTCATTCCTGGTGAGTATTGATAGAAGGCACAGCAAACTTGGTAAGTCTTTTTTTGGTGCTATCACAAAAATCCGAATTTTGGAAATGTTCGACACATAAATATACACGTTTGCTTGTAATGTTCAAATTTAAAATTTCAAACCATCGTTTGCGTCGTTCCAAATACAAAAAATTTAATGTTTTCAAACTCCTTTTTCATCAAATGGTAATAAAATACGTTCTTACAAAAGGGGGCACAATATTTCATTTTTATTCTTCCCCGCTTTAATTTTATGGAATCCATATTTTTAACGTTAAGAAAAATGGCTGTAAAAAGAAGTAACATTTTTAGTAAAATTTATGTTTACAAAAGATGATGATCCTTACTTAGAGTTTATTTATTACATAAACAATTCACCTATTGTCAATACGTATAAATCTACAAAAATTCTAATTTCAAAAGTTAATTTGACATTTGACATTAGACATGGCCCGCTATTGTCTCGAAGCAATAAGTTCGTAGTTTGACTCATGGCCACTATGCGCAATGCGCAACGAGTGTCTAATTTGGTCACGAAACGTGATGATAGTTATTTGTATCGGAACTTTCACCCTGCTTATTATTTCTCTATGTTACATCAGTTCGAAGCTGAGATTCAGATCCAGCTACAGAACCGTTCAACGCTAAGTACAGTTGTGCCAGAACCGTCAATCCTACCGCCACCAGTGCTGCCAATAAGGCGCAAAAAGCGCAATCATTGCGCTTTTTAACTCTGTTTTGCACCATTAGACTATTTTGCGTATTTTGCGCTTTTTCTAGATAAGCTCAAACCTTCAATTTTGATATTACAAAACCAAAGAAGATCAGAAGGAGAAACGCCAGGATTACCGTGCTTGCGACCTCACTTTATTTAGAGTGAAATTTAATGTTTGACATTTTAATTTTATGTACTGATTTATTTCATTTGTTATAACTTCAAAACGAAAGAAACCACTTTTTGTTCAGTAAAACCGTTTTTTATGCCTTTGAAATGTAATATTATTAATATTTACAATATGATTTCTGTTCACATCGAATAAAATATCAGATAATACCCAAGCGCAAATATACATGGGCATATGTCAGTGGTGTAAATTGATATTTGAACTATTTGACATATTTTGCGCTTTTTAATCGAATACTGCGCTTTTATGTTCGCTGCATTGCGCTATTTATCTCTTCAACATCGGCAACACTGACCACCACGCCAGCTTGGAATGCCTGTAGCGGCCAACACCATATTGAGTAAATAACCGTATTTAATGATTTTTATTTGATTTGGTCCCGAGCATTGTGATCCCACTAGCGAATACCCAAGTGCTCAACACATTAGAACAAATAAAGACCGCCCTTCTGATCGATGCCATGTCGACCCCTGGATTATTTTATCTTCACTGATGCTGCCCGGCGAAAGTGACCTTCACACTATAAACGGAAGATGGCGCCCGAGGTAAAGAGCGTTACACAATGATAATCCTCTTTATTTCCAATAAATTGTATCTGAAAACACTGCGTGTGGTAGTGTTTTTACTCAATCGTGCTTAGATTGAAAAATTCAATTGGTATTATTAAGGTAAGAAAAATCAACAAAAATCGTTTTGGTTCCATTATTAGCCCATAAAATAAAAACCTTTAAAACTGTCAAACAAAGTAATTGAATTACACCACATTCTTCCACACTTTAAGGATTCATTTGATGTTCTTGAAACGTGATAGCATCCGTCGCTCTCTCGTTAAACGTCGGGGATAAAGTTAAGGTTCATCATTTGCTGGCGCAGGAAAATGATTTTCTACTGGTAGAAAAAATACATGATCTGGTACTTGAAGATGCTAGAAGTTCCAGAGTTTTCGTATTCAGCTTCTTGGTTCGAACTTCTGTCAGGGATTTTATGGAATTTAGGTTCATCCATATGGACCCTCTCACCTCCCATACGTTATCCAGTTGAACCCTGTCATACTGTAAATTAGCATATACGAGATGTACGTCCTCCACCATCAGTTCATACTTGTTAAAGCGCACTTGCTTTTTCATCAGTACTTTGGATGAAGGGACCAGCCAAGAGGGTATAGAGCAGCCGTTTCTAGATCTGCGATGATATTTAAACATTCTTTCTTTTTTTGTTGTGCAAAACAGAGATCTTATAGAATGAAGAGAATCGGGGAATATAGATTCCCAATCAGATACATCTCGGTTTTGCTTCTTGAGTGGGAGAGAAACAGTCCTCATAAGTCTTCTATTCTCCCGATCACTTTGTCCATTACCTGTAGTATGGTGAAGATGTCGAAATAGGTGTCCTGGAGTTCCTGAGATGTGAACGAAGTCCCTCTGTCTGTATGAACGTAGGCTGGAGTTCCAAAAAACGATAAGAAGCCTACGAGGCAGTCTATTAAAGTAGAGGAATTCATGTTGGGGCAAGGATAGGCAAATGGGAAACTGGAAAACTCGTCAGCTGATACTTGTTCCTATATCTAGATGGGAACAGGCCTCCATACTAATTCTTTTAAAAGGTTGAGTTGCTTTTATCAGAATTCCTGGAATCAATCCAAGAAACTTTAGTTTAATGGCATTGCATGATGAACAAGAGTCTGTTATTCTACGAATTTCTTTTACTGAATACGGTAAGTAGTGTATTCGTATCTAGTAAAACATCAGAATCGCACCAGGATGGCATAAGTGACAATGAAGCAGTAAAGTTTGTCAGGCTGAATGGAGTTGTACACTCTAGAAAATTTGTCAACGACTTGATTTCAACTTTCCGGCCTGTATATCAAGACATCTCGAGGCAGCACTTATTTTTTATTTTATTTTGGTCATGACTGTCAAACATAAATGAAACATAGCATCAGCTTCTTTTTCTATAACCGAGTGGTTCCACTCGCTTTCAGTGAGTTTTTGTGAAAAGAAAGCAACGGGTCGGCCACACTGAGAAAGACCAGCTGAAATCGAAAAAGAGGCGTCCGTTTCAACGACAAAAGATTCTCATCGGTTATTTTGATATCTTGAGAAGCTTGAATTCGGATACAACCTCGGGTGGTAAAGGAATGATTTTAAAAAAATAGCTTCCACACCTTGTCTGAATAATTCGGAACCCAATATGCTAAACGTTCTCTAAAGTTCTTTTGCAGAATTGGGAGGGGACAGACTAATGAGTGGTTTGAAAGCAGTATTAGGCCGGTCCTTCTATCATAGGGGTAGCTGCTGGTAAGCACTTTTAAAGTCAATAGTGCTGAACCATAAGTTTTTGGATATCCTAGAGACTAGCTGGTTTTCATGAATTTGCAGTTATCAACTAAGTGCTTTCGAGATTTCTCTGTATGGTTTCACATTCCCAGTCAGGAATTTAAAGATTAGGGGTGGCTTGATTTTTGCAGGTGCTAAATAACAGACTGTCAGCGGTGATTTTCACCCACCAAAAGATAATTTAAGTTCAGAATGCAATTTTAGTAAGTCATGTCTAATAATGACATTGGTGCATAGATCAGAAGGGTTCCAAGTTGGCCATTGAAACGGATAAAGTTGTAGGAAATGTTTTAAATTTACAAGAATCCACAAATTTCTGGTAGATAAAAGTTTCTGAACTTCCTGTGTCAATTAAGGCATGAGTGAGTACATTGTTTACATGCATTGGAATAGTGGCAGTAAAGGAGCTCGGCCGATTGTAAACCAAAAACACTCATTTTTACATGTAAATCTCCATAAGAAAATTTAAGGTTCCTTCTGGCAAAATTGCGTTAAATTCTAAGAAGGGAATCGTGATAAATTCCAAGAAAGAGGATCAAGACCTGTTCGAGACCTGTTAAAAGCTGTTCGAGACCTGTTAAAAACTTTTCTAAACCTGTTGAAGGCCTGTTAAAAGCTGTCCAGACCTGTTAAAATCTATCGAGACCTGTTAGAAGCTGTGTCGAGACCTGTTGAAAACTATTCAAGGCCTATTAAAAGCTGTTTGAGACCTGATTAAAGATCGATAACAACATGGAGAAAATTAATAAGCGATCAGGGGTAGTATTCTCGAGTCTCGCATGAAAATTGTCGCACCCGGCAAATGTCGCGTACCAGATTCGCATGGTTGTTAAAGATCGTATTCTCGAAAAATAGTGAATAATGCGAATGATTTTATGTGGCCACGTCGGAAATTATGTCAACATTCCCGTTTTGACTTTGGATTTCTATGGAGTTTGAAGTAATATATTGATTATCTTATTTTTGTATGTTGCATTTTCTGTTTATAAATATGGAAAGCACCAATATTGTAGTGAAAATATCAAAAATCTGAAAAACGGGCATTAACATGAATTAGTTTTAGATTGGAATCACATATCTGAAAAATAATAATTTTTATTGTTTAACTAGCCTAGGTAGTGTAACTTGATAATTAAGTATTAATGGAGTGATAACGTTTTTTTAACCAATATATATTCTGGAATAGGTACAATCCAGACATCCTACTATTCCTGGGATTCCATACTTATAATGGAATCTAAAAAATGTATATTAATAAACACCAATGCTCAGTCTTTAGCAATCTTGTGTTAACTCACTCTAGCCTTTAACTCACGCAGATTACGTGAAATTGTTTAAAATATTTGGTCTGTTCAATATTTCCACAAGGTTGGCTAATAAATATATTTTCATTTTTACAGATAGTACTGATGCTCTACTTGCGATATTACAATGTCTATCAAATGTGTTAATTCCTTGGATAATAAACAATATATTGCTAATTCCGAAGAGATTTTTATAAATAAACTGCTTTTTTCTATATTGTTATTGTTCAATAATATTTTGATTTTTAACAGCCACCAATATTTCAATTTCTTCAAAATCTGCTTCATCCATATTTGACAAAGTCACATATGAATTTAAATTCGAGCATTTGAAACCACTCGTGTTTAATTCACTTATTATTTGTCGTATTCTAATTTCGAAAATACACTTTATTAAAGTCACCCAGTTGCTATTCGACATTTCACTAATCTCGCATGCGAATCGCGGTATTCGACATTCGAGAATACTACCCCAGGTCTCGAACAAGTTTCGAAAAAATTTTAACAAGTCTCGAAGAGCTTTTAACACGTTGACTGCCAACTACCAGATAACTAATAGTTAAACTACAAGATATCTCCTAATTGGGCAGTCAACGTGTTAACAGGTCTCGATCCGGTTTCTTAGAATTTATCTCGATCCGCTTCTTGGAATTTAACGCAATTTTGCCAGAATGAACCTAAAATTTTCATATGGAAATTTACGTGTAAAAATGATGATTTTTGGCTTACAATCGGCCTAGCTTCTTTACTAGTGGCCCTATCAAGTATTAAGTCTAAAATGAATGACTTTAGCATCATGTATGTAATTGTGTGTCGACGAACAAAGATTTATATTACTTTAGTCCGACTATTTGATTCTTAAAACTTATATCATAGATAGATAATTTTAAATAAAATTCTGCATAGTAGTAAATCCACCAAATAACAAATTTCCTCTATAATTTATGGTATATAAAACTTTTTTTTACCGCAGTTAACTTAGCATTAATAAAATATTTTTATAAGGATTCTTTTTAAAATAAAGTTGTAGTTTCGCCAAAATTTTTCTAAGCTTTAGGAAATATTTTTCACTCTTATTTATAAATTCTTCATCATCATCATCATCTTGTCTGCTTCTACTTTAATATTTCGAAACTCTGGAGCCATTTCTACCACTTCCTTCACATCCAATAGTTCCTCAGTCTAGCATATCAGAACTCATATGTGCCTAGCTCGACTTAAAGTCAATTATATAATTAAATATAACAAGTAGATAATTTTTGATTGTCTAGTAGTAGTAGATAATGAAAACAATTGAAGAGTAAACGTAATGTCACACGTAGGCGATCTTAGGAAATCTTTCAAATTAATTATACGCATCTGTCATTGCGTTTGTCAAAAGAGTTTTTTTTTTAAATTATTAGAAAAATTTCGACAGCAAATAAGTACTTTCTATTGAATTCCTATAATTTAAAGTGAATTTTCGACCTAATCAAATGAAATAGAGGTAAGTAATTTTTATCAAATATATTTTCATTTGAAAAAATTTAAGGTTATGTAATAAATATTTTGATATAGATTCGTGCTATTTATGCAATAATATCTATTTTAAAAGTAACCTAAAAATTAATTTAATAGTTTTTCGAATCTAAGTGTCAAATATGAAACAAATTATTCATGTCTTCATCGCTATTTGAAAGTTTTAAAATTCCCAGTGCAATTAACATAATGAAATGTCAATTTAATTTATTGAATATTCTCATTCAATTGTTTTCACAAACTGCTTCTTTTCCATTAATTTCTTTTCAAATATATACCCAAAAAAATCCAAAAAATATCATTGAAAAAATGATTAAATGTTCTACTAGTCGAAAAAATAGTATATAAACCACGGTAGAGAAGATTTTTCTCAGCCTCGCAACTTATTATCCCTCGATGCTTCGCATCTTGGTATAATAATAATGCTCGGCTGAAAAAAATTACTTCTCTACCTTGGTGTATAATATACTATTATTGTATACCGATAAACCCTGTATACTACATTAAAGTTTTCATAAAAAAAATCTTCTTTATTGTAGCTTAATTTAAATTTTACCCAAGGTAAAACTTCTAAATGAAAAACGCTTATGTAGAAAAAAGTTTTCTCTAATTTACAGAGTTTACTATGAGTTGATTTATTACTTTAATCACGTTTGCTTTAAACAAGCAGTAAGTTTGATTTTGAATACTCATATTTGAATAAAAATATGGATCCGAATAACAATAAAATTAATTAAAAGAAAGAATCATTAAAAATAGAAATGTAACCTATATATTTTAATTATTTAGTTCTATTTTTCTTGAATACAGTCAACCAACGACCCGTAAAAATTAGCCTAATTATTTTTTTAATAATTAAATACGAAGCTTTCGCATATATCGTGCAATATGATTTTAAGGCACTTTATACACCCATCTTGTACCTACCCGCTATTAATTTTTAAAGAGTCGCCGTAGAGCCGTATGACAGGCGAGTTCTATTAATGTATCCTGCACCACGAACAGTACGTTAAAACTTGCCCGACCTTCATAAATTAAATTTTAATTAATTTCAGAGCTCCTGCCATTACGAAAACCACTAACACAAGCCATTTGTTCAATTATAAACATGTGTCCTCACATGACTTTTTTTTCAAGCTCATTCTTGTTTGATATTTATACTGTACTATTAATTTTTAACGCTAAATATTGGATCACTCGGTATATACCGTTAAATAATTATAATTAAATAAACTAACATAAGTAAATATTCATTAGTGTAAACTAAATTTCATATGTTTAAGCAAAGTAAGAGAGTTGCGGGACACATAATGCATACCCGACAAAAAAATTTAATAATCAACAGAAGACAGTATACAGAAAAATAGAGGGGAATCAAAGAAAGTTTGGAATCTGTTTTTTTGGACACGAAACAAGAAATTTAATGATGCTTCACGGCGGTTCGAAAATAAATACCGAGTTCGGCGTAAAATAGTCACTCCGGGATGAATAGTGACTTTTTCTGAAAGATAATAAGGTTAAAATAATTAAGAGTAATTAAATAGTTGAGGTTGAGAAGTGAACTATTATTTACTGTAGCGCCGACGGATATAATGTTCGAGGTTTATAATGGTCTTCTCAACCAAAGTATATATAGATTTTTTTTTAATACTTACACTGATATATAATTATATTTGTTTTGATTAGATTTTAATAAACCCAGCTTTTGTTATTTTTCAAATATTTAGAAATATCAATTAGTCTGGGAGTTTAATTGTCAAATTAACACTTCATTAAAAATATAGACAAAGTATCATTATTTATCTAGGTGTTTTTTTATTATAATTATTTACCTAGGTTGATAAATATTATTTCTCATTAGAGGAATGGAGTAAATAATGGTGATTTCTCATGTTAGTAGTAAAAAAAATCGGCTGTGTCACCCCAGGACTTTCCCGGCTCGACCATAGAGAATATGTTATTTATTATTATTATTTTAATTACAAAATACTAAGCATTACATTGATTTATGGAACACATTAAAAATGGCGAGCTGATGGTGAATTAATATTTCAATGTTGGTAATGACATAAGCTGCGCATGCGCACGTTATATATCATACTGCTACAATTAGGATCTCCTAAAATCATGTGTGAAAACTATTGAGAATTCGGGAAAAATTTTCATACAATAGTTGTAGGGAATTTTAAATGTGTATTTTTCTCACCATCTAGTGGCGAAACTATGAGGAATTCGATAAAAGTTAACATAAAAGTTAAAGAAAATTTGATGCTTTACAACTTTGCACAAGAAAATTTTGCACTAAATACATTGTTTGTCCTCAAAATCAAGAAAAACTAGAGAAAACCTACATGCACATTTTTTACGCGCCCTCTAGTGGCGAAACTATTGGAAATTCTGGAAAATGTTTGAAACAAAAGTTACAGAGAATTTTATTCTCTAAAACTTTGTTCTACAACATTTTGCACTAAAATGTATTGTAATCAAGAAAAACTATAGAAAACATACATGCACATTTTTTACATTGTCGGTCTTGAGGACCCTTCACTGTACCAATTTAAACCAAAAACTAATGGTCACATTCTAGGCACATACCGACCCTCCATACCAAATTTCAGCTTGATTGGTCAAACGGTTCGGCAGTTATCGTGGAAGATTACACACAGACACACAGACAGACAGACAGATCATACGCTGTAAATGGTCTCAATCTTCTTGGGGGACCTCAAAATGGATATTTCCATCGATATCTCGATTTTTTTTTTGCTCGTTCACCTTACTTTCCCATTGATGGGTCCGGGAAAGTAAAATAATTTACCGGTTATCTTCTGTCCGAATCCAGAATTAAAAAAAATAACGCTGGAATAATTTACAAAATTTTAATTTGTTCGATTAACTGATTTATATATACAAAATATGTAAAGCAATTTTGGTTTTTGGGAACTACAGAGTCTCTGTGCCAAGTTAATACAATACGTTATAAAAAAGCCAAAAAAATAAGTATAGATATTTAGAAAGACAATAATGGAAAAAATTGCTGTTATTTGTGCAATAAGTAGATAAAATTCTAAAAATTTGAAATGAAAAAAGTTTTCCTATGCAGAACACTTTGTTTGTATTGCGGGCACTAAAAGTTCCAGCCCGATCCGAGAATATTAACTAGTAATGTGAAAACCAAAACGCGATCGGAGTTTTCGTTCGAGAGTTATAGCGTTTATATCCTGGCAGACTTCCAAACGTTCGGACAGGGTGTTTTGCGTTTTCGAACTCTGGCAACTCTTGGGATATTTTTCCTGATAAATATAAAAGAATGTCAGTATTACTGAGACCCAAAAGAATCAGTATTAGTTATCACTTTTCTCGATGTTTCCGAGTTCTCGGAGTCCGAAAATGCAAAAAAAAATCCTATCCGGACGTCTGGGTGTCTGTCTGTCTGTATGTCTGGATGTAAACACTGTATCTATTGAAAGAAAGCTCCGATCGAGTTCCGGTTTTCGCGTTGCAAGGTCAGTTTTATCTAAGGAAGAACCCTATTGAATTTGAGCAGGATCGGACCGGCCCTTCCGGTACTCATCATACAAATTGCATAGGAAAACTTTTTTCCAATTCAAATTTTAGAACAAAATATCAAACGGATTTTACGATATGTATGGGGATATTACAGAAATTATTGACACATTGTTTGATTTTAGCGATTTTTTTTCGTTTTTTTTTTTGGCTTTTTTACAATTTTTTTGATTATTTTCGTTTTTTCCGTATTATTTTTCATTTTTTTTTTCTATTATTTTTCTTTTACTTCTTATACTTTTTTCTCACTAGTCTGATGTTTTGTTTTTTTTTTATAAATTTTTCTGTTTTTTTTTCTTTTTCTTTCGTTTTCTAATTTTTTATAACTTATTATTTTATAGAAGGAGACTTTTTCTGATTTTTTTTCAATTTTCTGACTTTTTGTTTTTTTTCTGATTTTTTCGATGTTTTCTAATTTTTCTTCTTGTTTGTCATTGTTATGTCTTTTTTTCTATTTATTTTCTTTTTCATTACTTTTTTTTCTATTTCTTTTTGTTTTCTAATTTTTTTCTCATTTTTTCTTATTCCTTTGATTTTTTTCGATTTTTTTGCCTTTTTTTTTGTGATTTTGTTGCAATTTATTTTAATTCTTTCGATGTTTTTCATTTATTTTTTTATTTCTTTCTTTTAATCACAATTGTTCCGGTTTTTGGTTGTTCTTTACGATTTTTTCCAACTTTTTCCGGTTTTTTGCGATTTTTTTTGATTATTTTTATTTTTTCCATATTTTACAATTTTATTCTTCATTTGTTTTCAATATTTTCCAATAATTTTGGTTTCTTTTCGGCTTATTTCCGATTTTTTCTTATTTTTTCGATACTTCTAATTTTTTCTCGTTTTTAATAAAATTTTTTGATTTTTTTTTTTCATGTTTTATTTTGATTTTTTTCAATATTTTCTAATTTTTTTGATTTTTTCTCATTGTTCTATTTTTTTCTATTTCTTTTCATTTCTAATTTTTTTCTATCCTCTGATATTTTTTTGATTTTTCGGTTTTTTTCTTAATTTTTTTTCTCATTTTCCTGATGTTTTTTTGTTGTTCTCGGATTTTTTCTATTGTTCTTCGATTTTACTTTCCCGACCCACCTCCTAGAAGGGAAAGTATTGTGAACGAGCTAAAAAAAAAATTCGAGATAAAAACAGAAATATCCATTTTCGGGTCCCCTGAGACGATTAAGACCATTTCCAGATGGAAGTCTGTCTGTCGGTCTATGTGTGTGTGTGTGTGTGCCTGTGTGTGTGTGTGTGTGTGTATTCTTCCACGATAGAGGCCACACGTTTAATCCGATTGAGCTGAAATTTGGTATAGGTTACCCGTCGGAAGAACCCATTAGTTTTTGTACGACATCTGTCAAACGGAAGTACCACTATCAAAAAATGACAGATGCAATATGTCACGGCTTTGGACATGCTATATGTCATTTGAAATCCCTAGAAAAACTCTATTCAGAACAGTTAAAATTATTTTTCCAACTGTCACCTGTCAATAATAAAAAATCACAAAATTTGAAACTTCAGCATTAAATATCTGAAGAAGTATTAATCCGATTGAGCTGAAATTTGGTATATGGGTTTGGGCTATCTGTCGGAAGAATTAACTAGTTTTTATACGAGATCTGTCAAACGGAAGTATCACTATCAAAAAATGACAAATGCAATATGTCACGGAATTGGACATGCAATATGTCGTATAAAAGCCCCTGAAAAACTCTATTCAGAACAGTCAAAATTATTTCTCCAACTGTCACCTGTCAAAAATAAAAAACTGTCAAAATTTGAAACTTTAAAATTAAATATCTGATAAAGTATTCGTGGATACTCGTCGGGAAAGTTTTGGGGCGACACAACCGATTTTTTTTTGTTTTTTTCTTTCGATTTCTTTCGTTTTTTGTTGATTTTTTTCGTTTTTTTTTTTCGATTTCTTTTGATTTTTTTTTCCATTTCTTTTATTTATTTTTCGATTTCTTTTCAGTCCTTTTCATCTCTTTCGATTTGATTTTTTTCCATTTTTTGTATATTTTTTCCGATTTTTGAAAGTTTTCAGATTTTTGTTTTCTTATTTTAAAATTTTAAAAAGTGAAAAAGTAATGTAAGAAACTTATTTCCTAACGGTGACCCCCGAACGCACAATTTTTAATGGATTTACGGTATTTTTAACAAGTTATTCTTGAGACGGTTTATAATTATTTTTTAATAGTTTTTGTTGTTCCCCATTTTTATAATGTCTGTCTGTCTGTCTGTATGTTAACACTGTTTTACACTGCAAATAAAAAAAAATACGTCAGATCATGTATAATAGTGTTGTACATGTATTTGAGAAGTTTGGCTAATATCGCACAAGTAACTAACTATGCTTTACAGCATAAAATGTGTTCGCTCGATGGGCCGAAGTCCCGAAAGGATGCACCACCGTTTGAGCGTCTCTAGAATTTTTTTTTATTTTGAATTAAGTTAATTACAATGAATAATAATATTTGATCATATTTAAGGATAGAAAAGAATTCTAGATAATAGCCTGTTAAAAATTGCCAGCACGGCAAACGCATTTAAATGCAGAATTAAAGAAAACACTAGAATCAAGAAAGAAATATTGTCCATTGATTACTTCCGTTATTGCATGCTACTTCAATAAAGCCCACTAGACTATCAGAGCCATACAAAACTTAATAGAATTAAAATGAGACTTAGTTTGGGCCATTAGAAGTTTTCAAAGAATAGGGATTTGGAAAAGAACCTGCAATTCTTGGGGGACCGACTTTAAATCGATTTGTAATAAATTATTCCAAAAGTCAATGGAATCAACTGTTTTGTTACAGTTGCATTTGGAATACGGAATAAGTTGTATACCGCAGCTTGGATTATTGTATGCAGTATTTGGTCGCAATTGCCACAACTAAATCTCAAACTTATTTTCCGGAAATTAAGTTTTAGACTGAACGGTTTTAATACAAATTTTGTATATATATTGAGTTACGTATTAATATTTATGTTTTACTTTTAAATTAGTATAGTATAGTATATACAGATGAAAATACTATTTTTTATTCATGAGGTGAAAGTTACCCGGTAGTAAAAATGGTTCATTCAATACTTTTAGAAACGTCATCATCTGCAATGGGGAGTTCAAATTGAAATATTAGTCCATCTTTTTTGCATTATTTGAGAAAAAAATTAATTTCTTCTTATGAAAAAATTGTTTTTTCTGTTTTTTTCTTTAATTTAACATGAAACAATTGATATTCAAAAATTACTACATCTATGCAACTTGTAGTGCACCTACGTCACTTATGTGCAATAGCTGCAGCATAATATTAACGTGGGCCAGTTTCTCTAAATAAAATTGATGTTTTCAAATATAGATGACGTTTGCTTATTACGTGTCGTTTGGTCAATATGTTTTCACTTAAACAGGAACGCTTGTGCCCAGCACTTATGTACCAAACAGCAAATTATTACCTGATTTCGTTAAAATAGTCGTTTTCTTTATCTGACAGCGGAATCTAATATCTATTTATCTCTCTCGATTTTGAATGCGAATTCACAGTGAATAGGTCCAAGTTTTCATCTTTATCCAATTATCTTATAATGGTTTTCTCCATCTTTGTCTGTATAAGTGAAATTTAACAGCTGGTAATCATTCGTATTCTCTTCTTTACACATTTGCAGTTAATGGCTTGACGGTAACTTCATTGCACATAAGTGACGTCACGATCGTAATGGCGGCATATTTAAATAATTAGAAATTTGAATTTTTAAATTAATTTATTCAAAAATCTAGCTCAAATTACGGTAGATAATTAAACTCAATGGGTTTTATTTGATCAATTCTAACTGTTAATAAAGAAAAAACGTGAGGTTATATTTTTGTTGAATACCCCATTTTGTTGGAGAGGTCATGGCATTTTATTAAAACAAACTTTTTGCTTATGGAACTTTACGTTGGGAGTGTTTTATTTCGTGTTTTTTAATTTTTGTGTAGTTTTTTTATAACATTTTAATAGTTAAGATAAACCTAAGTGTTACTTTTAATTAATTTACAAGTTATTTACTTTTACTTCAAGGTGAGAAAATAAAAATATTACTATTTAATCTCAATCTAAATTCAACATTTTTCATAGGATTTTTGTTTTAGTATGGGGTAAAATTATAAAATTATATAAATATATTGTTATAAAAAAATTACCATGTATAGAAAATTTTATAAATTAAAAAAAAAATTTCAATTGAAATAGGTATTAGTAGATGTTTATAATGATAAACGAGTTAATATACAAGTTAATAATTAATTTTATATATGGTAATGTTTGAAATAATTTAAATAATATCATAAAGAGGATATTATTTTATATTAATGTTGATAAAGTTATATTTGAAATTTAATCTATTAATAGATTATTAGTAGTTAAATATTATGTTTCTTAAATGCGATAGAAGAGTTGATATGTAAGTAAAGAGAAGGAAACGAAGCTATTATAAATAAATTGGCAATAAATTTGAAAAAGTTAGACTATTAAAATTTGTTAAGATAATAAAAGATGATATAGTAAAATTGAAGTTTTGGAATCATTATATCAATAAAAATCTAGTGGTAAAAAAAATTGAAAAGGCAAAAAAGATAATAAACAAAAAAATTGGTTATCAGAATTAAGTGATGTCAGAATTTTTTTCAATTAAATGATAAATTAAAAATCTGAATAATAAAATAAAAATAAGTTAAAAGAAGGTGAAGTATTTTTTTTTGTATTTTTGAAAAGTAATAGAAAAAATAGGATTAGAGATAGTACAGAGTAGAAATAGTAGGAGAGCAAGCCGAGCTGAAGGTGAAGAGTAATCTGAGATTATAGCAAAAATAAGAAGGTGGAAAAGTTATTAAATACAGTTAGTAAAGACGAAGAGGAAGAAAACTATTTTTACAATCATACTATCATGCATCTTGAAGTTAAAATAAGAGATTATTACAAGAAGATCGAATCATAGGAATACACAATTTTTTTTTTATAATTTTTTGTAATGTTTATTATTTTTCTACAGAACAAACCAAAATTGAGATAGTTAATAACATTTCAATATGTATGTTAGTATTAAAATAACACAAATTGCTTCAAAATAATGTAAAATATCGACAGTAAATATTTACAGTATATATTAAGTTATATTTTCATTTTTCTCACCTTAACAATATTTAATTCAACAACTACAATGTTCTAAAAATCGGCTGTGTCACCCCAGAACTTTCCCGACTCGGGTGTGGAGAATAGGTCATATATTATTATTGTTTTAATTACAAAATACTAAGCATTACATTAATTTATGGAACACATTAAAAATAGCGAGCCGATATTGATATTTCAATGTTGATAATGACATAAGCTGCGCATGCGCACGTTGTATATCACACTGCTACAATTAGGATCTCCTAAAATCAAGTGTGAAAACTATTGGGAATTCAGGAAAAATTTTCATACAATAGTTGTAGGGAATTTTAAATGTGTATTTCTCTCGCCATCTAGCGTCGAAACTATAAAGAATTCGATAAAAAGTTAAACATGAAAGTTAAAGAAAATTTGATGCCTTTGCACAAGGAAATTTTGCACTAAATGCATTGTTTTTTTGTTTGTCCTCAAAATCAAGAAAAACTAGAGAAAACCTACATGCACATTTTTTACGCGCCATCTAGTGGCGCAACTATTGGAAATTCTGCAAAAGTTTTAGACAAAAGTTATAGGGAAATTTATGCTATTTTGTATTAAAGTGTATTATTTGTCCTCAAAATCAAGAAAAACTAGAGAAAATCTACATGCACATTTTTTACGCGCCCTCTAGTGGCGCAACTATTGGAAATTCTGGAAAAAACTCGAGACAAAAGTTGTAGGGAATTTTATGCTCTAAAACTTTGTACTACAACATTTTGTACTAAAGTGTATTGTTTGTCCTTAAAGTTTAAAAAAAGTAAAAAATTGTTACATTCGTTTTTAATCAATGTCGGTCTTGAGGACCTTCTACTGTACCAATTTAAACCAAAAACTAATGGTCGCATTCCAGGCACACACCGACCCTTCATACAAAATTTCAGCTTGATTGGTCAAACGGTTCGGCAGTTATCGTGGAAGATTACACACAGACACACAGACACAGACAGACCGTACGCTGGAAATGGTTTCAATCTTCTTGGGGACCTCAAAATGGATATTTACATCTATATCTCGATTTTTTTTGCTCGTTCACCTTACTTTCCCTTTGATGGGTCCGGGAAAGTAAAATTGCACCGAAATAAAAATAACACTAATAAAAAAACTACCAATGCAATCTGCCATAAACCAAAAGTTTGTTTAGATATAGCTAAGTGACCTTCAACTGCACATAGTAGAAGTGAGTTTTCTGCGAAAAATTGTTAGAAGGGTACGAAAAATATAAGCGATGGTTCATTCGACGCGGACTGCAATTATGAGAAATCTGTCATGTCGATTTTTTTCTGCAGATAAATATTGTAATTGTTATTAACAAAAAAACGAAAAAAAGCCATTTTATTTTTTGATGACAACTCAAAAACTATATAAGATATCTGGAATTGCAAAAAAGATCCTTAAATAGGAGGAAATTTATAAAAAAAACTTCCAACTCCCGGATCTCAAGCTCCAATATTTATAATTTTAATTTGTTGCTGAAAAAAGTTTTCCGCGCAACCGTTTCGGGATGAGTACCGCATCTAAAATAATTTTTTTAAACCACTAAATATTGATTTAAAACACCTGAAGAGAGATAGTCCCGTTGGAAAAAAAAATTTAAATGCATTTTTCAAAAAGCTAGTCTATTGTTAATTAACACTTTTTTTTTCATACCTCTGTCTTCATTGAAAGCTGGATAATTGTTTAAATAATCGCCCTAAAAATTTTTCGCCTCTTGAAATATTTTCTACGAGTGTACTCAATAAGATGAAGCTATAAAATTATTTAAAATTTGTTTATATTGTTTATAACAAGTTTTATAACTTGAAAAAATGAAAAATCGTATCTTGTATAGTTTTTGAGTTATCAACAAATAAAATGGCTTTTTTTTCGATTTTTATTAATAACAATTATAATTTTTATTTGCATAAAAAAATCAACATGACGCATTTCTCAGAATTGCAATCTGCGTCGAATGAGCCATCGCTCTTATTTTTCGTACCCTTCTAACTATTTTTCACAGAAAACTCACTTCTCGACTAGACTAACAGTACTGTTTCCGATCTCGAGAATCGATCATTTACGACTCGATATTAGATTTTTTTTAATCAATTTTTTTAAGTTGAGATCGATCTAAGAATCGAAGAAAATAGTTGAAATCGGAGACCGATTCTTTTGTGTACTTATATCTAACTTCAGTAATTCCATATAAAATAATTAACTTGTAAGCTACCTGATTTACTCCTAAACCAGTCAAGTAATAAGTCAGTGAAAACATATTTGATAATTAATAATGTTTGTATTATTAAAATAGGTTCAATCAAAATATTACAAAATCATCAAAATACAAATAAATCATAAATCAAGTTTCATATTTTTTGGCTAGTTTCATATCAGATTGTAAATTGAATCGATTTTCATGAGAACGATTTTTTGTCCATCCGATTTTTCCTAAATCGATCTTTGATTCGAATGGATCTTAAGAATCGATGGGAAACGCTACCGTGTATTACCATTAAAGTGATACAGATGCTTTTGGTACTCAGTAAAATATGGACAGAACTGAATCTATACATTTCATAATGTTTACAAGTTCTTAAAATCAAAATATTTAAAAGTTTACACAAAATTTACAACTTGATTACATAGATATGATAATTTTATCGCCATCAACAACGTGAATATTCAAAGACTAGACTTTGCGTATTTTCCTTGCGCTTTGCCATAATATTTAGAATTGTAGATGGGTTTATTCTGCGGTTTAAAATTGACAATAGCATCTAATATTCAAATTTAAACTCCGTGCAAATAGAGAACATAAAACTAAGTTATTAGCGTGTGGTCCTAAGTTAAAATATGTTTTTACTAGTAGAATTTTATAAATAGAATGTTAAAAATTGCATGGAAAGTCATAAACAAAAATCAGTACAGCTGCCATAATTTAACTTAACTGAAGTAGGGTACTTGATATTTTATTATCTCTTAATATAAGAATAAATTTAAATATCCCAACTAATCAAACGAGATACAAGTTGAAACTCCAATTTCAAGATGGATCTGAGGGTGACGTTGAGACGTGGCAACACATCTCAACTTCTCTAGCCGAAGTCGATTTAAGAAGTATTGGCGAAGCAGTAGCTGTTCCACTGTCATTACGGAATAATAATAAAATTATTCAAAATGAACTCTACAAAATATTTTCAATGTTGTGTGCAATATTAGCAATACTTTCTGTTCTATTGTTAAAGATTGTAATAAAAAATGTACGAAATAGATATTTTACAAAATAAATGAAACTAAAACTATACGAGATGTTTCAATAAAACTTATGTGTAAATAAGCAGTTTTATTAAAGACAAAAATACAATATATTTAAATTTCTACCTAGGTAATATAGTATAATACAGCCAATTATGATTGACCAAGCCATCATATTTTGCTACATCATAAATGGCACGTGTAACACTGGCACTGGCTCAATAACTGTTGACTTTCTTGCCGTAAAAGTCTCTTTTTGATTACCTCTTACGTAAATATAGTCTGCAGCATAAAGTAAATATTTTTTAAATATAGCGTTCATTTCCATATACTCGATGTTACCCGAGCTATAGCTTATTCCATGAACATATTTCTCCACGTGCTCAACTGTTTTCTTATCACGTACACTTAAATTAGCGTAGGGTTTAGGTGGCTTGAATAAAAAAAATTGGAAATGTGATTACCGATTTGATAGAAGCTGTCTTCAACATCAAATCCTTGGATATCACAGACTGCTATTCTCATGACTGCTTAATATTATTTTTGTTAATTTTACTCAATATTTTTAATTTTACTTAATATTTGATAATTAAAATATATTAATTATATAGCGCACGGCACTGAATTACAATTAATTTAAAACTATAGTAGAGGTACCTTCCATCGATCATAATAGTTATAACCTCCGCCCGAAAAATATAAACACTCGCTCACATGCTTTTTAAATGCCAAAAACCTTACCTTATACCACGATTCAATTCGTTCTTATCAGTTCGAGTGGGAGTAAATAATTACAATAGACATGATTTTTCTCTATGCTAATTTTCATTGTAACTAAAGAAAAATAGGTCTCATGTTTAGCGTTTCTTTCATTATTTATTTACAATTAAATATTATTATTATTTTACGATTGTCATTAATGGTATAATTTTCATAGTAAACGTGCATGGTTACCTTTATCAATAACTTAAGGGTTCTGGCACAAATTTTATTGAACACAATTGGAATTTTTATTTTGAGAATTAAAATATCAGTACCGGTTTCAGAGATATTTGGGGAAAACCGAAAAATTAACAAACAAAACTGGTCCGAAAATAGAGCCCTGTGGTATTTATAATTTAATATTTTCTGTATTTTACAAGCCATCTCGATTTGCAGAGAACACTAATGTCCTTTTTCCTTTTTGTTTTTGACTGAGCTTTTCAACACACCCCCCTCCTTGGGAGATTAATACTCATGCTTCTGCGCATGCGTTGTTAATGTTTGATTAGGTTTTTTCTTTATTTGAAATAAAAATTAAAAACAAAACTACCATCGAAATCTAGTCGGGGTTAATCATTAATAAAAATTTGGATTTATTTCCCCAAAAAAAATTATTTTTATGGAGTATTTATCTCCAAATTGCGAGCATTTGTCGCCCAATAGCTCCTCCTCCCTCCTTACGTTACTACGAGTCGTTTGACTTCTCACACGTCAAAATCCGACTTATGACATTCGAGATATTCACCATTTTTATTTTTTCAAGTGGATCCAAATCGGGATACTGTGATAGCTGATCTAAAACAGACCTAGTATTACTACTGTTATTTTGGCTTTGTTTTAACGAATTTATATTATTTTTACTACTTTAAGTGATACCAACTAAAAAAATCGAATGTGTAGCCCCAAAACTTTTCCGGTGAGTACCCGGAGACGAATACTTTTTCACATTATTATTGTTGAAGTTTCAAACTTTTATTTTTTTATTTTTGACAGGTGACAGTTGGAGAAATAATTTTGAATAGAGATTTTAAAATGGCATATTACAAGTCAAATATATTGCTTCTGTCATTCTTTGACAGACACACTTCCGTTTGACAGATGTCAGACAAAAACTAACTGGTTCTTCTTAACCGAAACCCATTTTATCGAAATTGGTTCAATGTTAAAGTTTCAAACTTTGACAGGTGACAGTTGGAGAAATAATTTTGACTGTTCTGAATAGTTTTCAATGGCTTTCAACTGACATATTGCAAGTCAAATTCCGTGACATATTCCTTCTGTCATTTCCGTTTGACAGATATCGTACAAAAACCAATGGGTTCTTCCGACGGATAACCCAAACCCATATACCAAAATTCAGCTCAATCGGATTAATAGTAATAGTCTTAATTATCTCAGGGGACACCAAAATGGATATCTCGGGCCAAGAAGCATTTCCAGCGTTCTTTAGAGATAAGTCGAGTTAAAGGAGAAACCAAGCAGTGCACTGAACAGAGAGAGGCATTGGCCTGAGTAGATTAATACCGTATACAGGTTTGGCCAAACTTTTACGGAACATACGAAATTTGTAATGAGAGGAAGAAGAATGTATTTATGCGACAATTTAATGAGAAATAATAAATAAAAAACAATAACAGTAAAAATAACACATTCTTGTACAAAACATTATCCAAATTTATTGTAATAATATCAATACTAGGCTAAAGCTGAATTCAGTTTGTTCGATGATCTACTACAGACTAAATATTTCAGTTTGTTAATATTTTCCAAAACCACAATGCGTTACGGTAAATTAGGAATTCTTTAAAAAAAGGCATATATGAAATATCTATGTTGCGTTAAACATTGGTTTTTGAATAAAGACAAATTATTTTCTTCTTGGTGATTTTTTAATTTTATTTGTTTTGGTTTTTAGCAGCTCCCCTTAGATTCTTAACCCATTAGGGTAAATAAATCCCGCGCTACTGGGGGCTAGTGATTTTGTCGATGTCATAACGACCATTGGAGTATTTTTCTCCACTGACGCTGCCCGAAGCAGGTGGCCTTCATACTATAAACAGAAACTGGTACCCAAGGTAATCCTAAACCTGTACTAAGGCTCCAAAAGATCGCTTGACGATGCAAAGAGCGTTGCAATGCAAGCCTGAAAATATTTAATGACTGTTGATAGCAAGATAGCACTAAATATTAATACAAAAGTTATGTTTAATTTTATTGTCACTTTTATTATAATGTATTTAATATTTGCTTGCTTTTTATTTTTAATCTTGACGGGACCTACAGCTTACAGTCCTCGATCACTATAAACATCGGGTTATGAGCAGCCATTTTATGAAGGTGGTGAAGTTTTCCGGGTTTTCCCACACCTATAGCCAAATCGCGCCATCAATCCTCAGTAAGCCGCCCCGGAGCGCCTCGGCAAATAATAATAATAGCCGTCCCTTCCCAGCAACAAGCTATTGGCTTCTGGGGTTCACTCGTAATGAGGTGAAATATAGGGCAAGTACTATTATTATTATTATTTATTCAGGTGATGACTAGCAAGTGTGTTCCTGTGCTACCAACCCATATCAATTCCACGAGCTATTCAATGTTATCCGGCCTGGTTACCGGTGTGAATGGAACTGTAAATACCTTTTTGGACTTGCCCAAAGTCTTTTCCAATTTTTTTCCACTTGAGTTTTAATGGTATTCGAACCCACATCGACCAAATATAACGAACCTGGCCACCGATTCCGGCTTACTTAAAATTTATATTCAGTGTAGTTATGATTAGAAACAACTTTTAATTTAATAATAAAATTTAGTTTTGATAATGTGAAAAAATAAAAAATTTCTGTCATTATGAAAACAATAATGATAAGCATTTTGGACAATTTGCGTTTTATTATAAAAAAATATTTTAAATATCATTCTGCGTTCATAAAAATAGATTAACAAGGTAAAAGTTATGTTTGGTTCGATTTTGGTAATTATCGCATTGACAAATATTGTGTTGACTAAATATGATATATTTATTTACTTCGTTTCGAAATTCCACACAATAAACAATCCGCTCATAATTTTTTTTATTTGCAATCCGTTATATGGATAAAGATTGATTAGAATAGACTGACGTTTCATTTATTTCCGGCTTTCTCTATAGGAAGCTTATTACAGTTTGTCATGCTACAAATGCTGTTTTTGATCGATGGCAAGGCATGATTGGCTTTTCTATAGTTAAAATAAAGGAAATGTAATTTACAAAGTGAGCGTTAAAAAAATCAATGGCGGGTATACAAAATTTTATCTATAAAATTTTTTTAATGTTTATTAATATTTGCTACAATTTTTGTTATTTAAAAAACTACTAAAAAAAAGTAGCAATGTTTTTTTTTTCAATTAAAAATAAAATTAATTACTAATTAATAACTAGGAAAGCCATAAAATATTACATAGGGTTGCCGCCTTAATCCAGATTGTCTCTGGTGCCACCTTCAGTTTGTTGGGTGCTCCGGGCAGCGTCAGTAGAGCAAAATATTCCAGGGGTCGTTATAGCATCAACAAAATTAGTTGTGGTGGGCTTTACTTGTCCCAATGGGATAGATACCTAGGTATTCGCTGCTAGGAATACTGGGATGTTAAGTAAAATTTGTTAAATAAAAATAATTAACTTTTATTTATACTTCCGGCGATGAAGAAAAGGTGTGCAACACGGATCTTTAATCGGTGATGTGTCGGACGGTACAGGCACGTCTTCCAGGGTGGCGTGGCAGTAGGATTGAAGGTTCCAGTACAATTGAACGTGGCTCTCGGCTCAAACTAAGGTCTTTGAACCGGTACTCAGTACAAGCTCTAACTCGAACTAGGACTACAACAGCCGAAAGTTAATTCTAATCGAGTACCATGCGCGATCCAATTAATATATCTTAATTATCACAATAATTAAGTAACTTCGGTACAATACAAATATATTGATAAGAAAATTTAAATATGAAGAGGTCAGATCATGTTAGATGTCATATCTAAGATGATCAGTCCTGGCAATTTTAAAAAAAAATTTGAATCGAGTGCAAAATAATAAAAGATATTGAGTTTTTTTGTCACTTTTTGATGATTTTGAATATTTTTATAAATTGTCAAGAAGAAATTTTATATAATAGTAGATAGTATTTGGAATTTAATTATCATAATTGATTTATGAAAAATAATAATAAAAGAAGTTATTAACTAAGGTGAGATTATTTTATTGGTGTGAAAAAAATTAGAATTATCAAAAGATATAAAACAATACAAGAATAATCGAGAAGGTGAAACTGCGAAAGCTATAGCAAGGAATAGAACTAGTAGGTGAGACAGAGGGAAATAAAATTTTGCAGTAAGTACAATAGAGTTTGTTTAACCATCCTCTGCCGTTACGTTATACATTGTCTAACTTGATTCCTCAATCATGAAATGGATGAGACGGAATTATGACGTCATTAGCGTATTTATTAACTAATGACGATAAATGTTATTCCAAGTGACAAAAATATTAAACAATAATTTATATTTATTTTATTAGAAGTTTTGACTGTCCAAAGCTAGCCTGTGTAATTAAAAAAATATTTATTTTATTAAAAGAAGTCTTAAAAATCCAACCTGTGTTTAAAAAAAAATAAATAAAAAAAAATTAGGAGATGTGGGATTAGATCCCCGGACTCACTGGTAAACTAGCGCGCACTATGCCACGCAGATATCACAGCTCTTGTTTAAATATGTTCAAACTTATTATTTAAGCTAATCACGTTTCATAATAAAATAAATATAAATTAGTGTTTCGCCTCGTATTTTAATTATTAATATTACAGAACTAAAGTATACACATTCACTAACTGTCAGTAGATAGAACGTTCTTTAACTTTAACGGTTCTATAACTAATGACAATGACGTTTAGATTGTGACAATTGTACAAGAAATCAACTTGTAAAGTTTTATTCTAAACGTCATTGCCTTTACTTACTGAGTCTTTAAAGTTAAAGGACGTTCTATCTACTGACAGTTAATCTCATAAAGAAAATGATTTAAGTCACATCTGTCAAAATTATTTTTTAATATTTTGTCACTTGGAGCGGTAGTCGTGAAGTCGTGTGTCGTGTGCCGTCCTAGATTGACCGCCTCATATAATGAGAAAGGGCAAAGTTTAATTTTGAAGTTGATTGCTACCGTTAAATGAAGTCTACAACGTTTAGGTTCACCCCAAAAATATAATCGTATAGTACATTTTTAATATCTATTATATAATTCGCCATTTAATCACGCTCGGGGACGTTAAACATCCCCAAGCCAGAAATTTGAAGGAAATCAGTTTAAAAAAAACGGAGATTTCAAGTAAAAAAAAATTACTAAATTATGTAAAAAGTTACGCAACGCATAAAGCAAAGTACAATTTTTGGCATTACCAATTTATTCATACAAACACATGTGTGAAAACAATCCTCAACATATGTCATTACTTATGTTTTAAGTAGTAGGTAAACATTTTGGGTTTAAAAAAAAATTGAAGGTTTTGTGGATGACTGATTAGAAAAAAACAGATTGTCAGAAAATTTAAAAAAAAAGGTATTTAAAAAAAAACTGTAAATAACATATTGTGAAAAGGAATAGAATTTGTAAAAGATGTATGGGTTATGGGAAGAAAGAAATAAAAAGTTTTGTTAAAAAAAGTCAGCAATACTATTTATAAAAAAAAATACAAAGAAACAAAGATATAAGAAGAAAGGAGTGACCATCTGAGGAGGCAGAACGATAAAGAGGATAAAAAGTAAAGGGAGAGTAGCAGTGAAAAGGCGGAGACTGAAAATATGGGAAACAGAAAATAGTTATTAAGATTTGAAGAGGTAGACCAAAGAAAGAGAAGAAAAGAAGATCATTAAATTTATTATTGTTTGTAATATTTTTATTTTCATTTATTTAATCGTTGTTGATCCCAGCCCAGTGAGGAAGAGTTCCCAGGTGAGAAATGTGATCCACCCTATATCTCGTGGATTTTACATTTCAATATATACCGTAAATGTCCAAAAAATGGGCAAAACACAAAAGTCTTGTTATACAGACCTAAACCGTATGAAACTATATAAAATAACCTTTAATTTAAGCCTAAGCAGAGTACTCTACGACTCCTTGGTCCACTTCAAAATTAGGGAGTGAATCGGCCAAATTTAGATTTTAAACAAAAACATTTCATATTTTGACTTCATTTTTTTACCACCTATTCTGGTCATCATGACTCACTTTTTCACCAAATTTCATCCGATTAGGCAGAGATTTGACCAAAATAGCCATATTTCAATTTTTAGTCCAAAAAACGTATAAATGAATCTATTTAAGGGGGAGCAATGATGGCACGCACTCCAAATTTGGACTGAAGGTTCCTCAATCATTAACAATAAAAGGGTTCAACTCCCAAATCTTAGCTGGAAGTCTAAAGGGTTCAAAAAAAAATAAAACTAGTAAATCGACTCAAAAAATACCTCAAAAACCTGTTTTTCGGTTTTTAGGGGTGGTTCCCCAAACCAATCCTGGCAAAAATCAGGGCATCTTATTGTTGGTATAATTACAAAACTTTTTGTGCTTGTGGCTTAGCTATATCAAATTTTTACGAACCTCGCCTTATTTTTCCGTAGAATGACTCCACTAAAATTTTAGATTATTTTCTTAATTATTTTTCAACCAATTATATTTTATACAAAACACAAATAAGTACTTCCGGCTTGTACTTAAAACCGTTTTAAAATCTATTGTTAAATGAGTTTTGAATGTCAGCCATCCATGCTTTATTCTACAATTTAAGGAATAAAAGTTTAAACGGAGAGCCAGTAAGCCGTAAAACTTAACTCCGGATTAAAAGTTAATAAAGCTACATTGTTCTCAATTTTCGAAGCAAATAATAATTAAGTCCTAAGAAATTCAAATTTCAAACTATAGTCCATAAGCAAAATGTTTTTTAATAGAAATATTAATTTACGAAATTTAAAACACCATAATACTTTTCCCGCTATTCTGAGTTTAAGGTGAGATTTTTAATTGTTTCCGAATGATTTTTTTTAGTTAGGAGATGCAGATATTATATTGAATTTAATTTTATGTGTATTTTATTTTTAATACAATTATCGATTTTTTTATGAAAACGCTTCTTCTGATGTCCAATTGACCTATTTATGATGTTTAATGTGGTGGCTATCTTAATCCCATTGATGCGAAGGATTATTTTATAAATATATATATGTAGCCGGAACTGTTTTGTTTCTATTTAATAAATTAAGGGTTTACAATCATTCCGGTGATTACATAAACGCTTAGATAAAGTTTGTCCTGTTAAGCCTATTATTTACTATTGATTTTTTATATTCGACATAATCTCATTGAATTTGAATCCCAAAGGTTATCCATATATCAAATGTAGTCCAAGTTTTAAAGGAAATAAAGCATTAAGGCCCGGTACTTTGCAAGCTGATTAAGTTAATTCAACAGAAAATTAAATTTTAACAGAGAATTTCGGTACTTTATGCTATGATTATACCTTAATCATGATTTAATGTGGGCGTGTCTCTGTTAAATTTAACATAATCTTTTTTCTTGAATTTAAGCTTTAATCAGAATTATTGGCTCTGAACTTTATAATTTCTGGTTTAGAATTCTGATTTGGCTTGTTCTGTGCATAAATTTGATTTGACATTCGACGACATATTGACAATTTATTTTTATTTCATTAAGAATAAATCGAACTGATTCTTTTGAAAATCGAAACCTTTTGTAAAATTCTATATCATCCCACTTATTCATGGGGTCTACAAGTTCGTTCACAGTATAAGTTCGTTGATTACGAATATAATCAATAAGTTCATCATCATCATCAAAAATATCGTCTATTTCATGCAAATTATTTAAAATAAAATGAAAATCACAACAATATACACCAAGTCAAGTGAACATTAAAAACAACTCAAAATTTAGTAAAACTGGTAACTGACATATATTTACACGATGTGTAAAACTTTTTCTTTCTAATACATGACACCTATCTTAAAACGTACGTTTAACATTTTACATCAAATTTGAATAAATGCAATTTAATATAAAAAAAGAAGAAGAGATAGTGTTACCACTACTCAAATTTTAAATCAAACATTGATTAACTAATCAAAAATTTAACAAGAGCACAAAGTACCGGACCTTAATCTTCTCCGAAATTTAGTGTTAAATGTGCTGTAACTAATCACTGAAAATTTGTAATCATTTTATCGAAAAAATTAATGCTATTAAAAATGTAGCTTATAAACAAACAAAAAATGGTGGGTTTATGGTGTCTGTAGACCCAATAAAAACGGAGGTTGCTTCTTATTCGTCAAATGCCAAATTGAAAGTTTCAACGCTAATAACCAAAAAAAACAATGCATTTTCGAAGAAAACTTATAAAACCTTTTTAAATTGCCTGAAAACACATTTATTTTCGTTTTCTATAAAAGCCTGTAGTATCAAAACTAACAGCCAGTATCATAAATATCGACAAAAGGGTCCTTTAAGTAAAGTACACTTTGTGGTTAAAGTCGACTTTCACTACCTAAAAGTCTGGCCTGTATCATAATGCAAATTTAATCGCCTGTTAGGTAAAGGACACTTTAATTAAATATTGTTGTGTTGGCTGCACTGGAAATGGTGTTTCATGATATAAGTGACGTTATTTTGACAGATTTTTTTCGACTTAACCTAACTTGCTTGGGTTTATTTACTAGCGCGTTTTGACTGTTGATTTGTGTTTGCCGAAATATTTTTTAAATTTTTTTAAAATATCGTCAGCTTTTTTAAATTATGTCAGAGCAAAAGAGAAAGCGTAAAAAGAGTTCATTTCTTTCAACAAACCCAATACAGTATGCTTGGTTAATCGGAATCGGTCGAAAAACTCGAAGTCGTCATATTTATTTAAATAATGCTGCCGCTGTCTATATATTTTTGGTCTTCTCACTACGATATTTTCTTCGTCTTCAGAAGAGCTCGAACTACTACTTGAATCGAATACGTAATCTCCCTTTGTAATCTAAAGTAAAGCACATGTGGACGGTGTAAAATTAATAACCTTTAAAGATTTGTAGGTTATGTTTCAAAATAAAGCTTACTTTAACCACGCAAAAGTGTCAAAATTGGGACTTTACAATAAAGGCGGCTTTTTGGCTTAATCCTCCTTTAAAGTTGTATTATGGTACGGGTTTTACAGGTAAAAGGGACCTTTTACCCTTAAAGTATACTTTATATTAATTATGGTACTGGCTGTAAGCGAGTTATGACGAAAATAAAGTTGGTTCCTATTTTTTTCGGCGACAAAAAATGTGAAAATCACCCACTAATTACCACCTCAATTGAAAATAACCGTTACCACTTTATAATTCAGTTTATTTACGTATTTATAATATTCTCGAGAAATTTGACAGGTTTAAAGTGCTTAGTTTTTAAAAAATCTGAGTCAATTTCAGAGAAACGTTCGTCGACTAACATCATCTAAGAAAATGAAATGTAATGTAATTCGTTTTAATTACTTTATAATCGACTATATCTAATTGTGTAGAAAATTAAAATTACAGTTTTTTGTTGGAAAATAATATTTATACCTATTATTTTAAAAACAAAATTTGTAATACGGACCAGAGAGGTATCCAAGCTTTGAATTTATAGCAATAATCATAAACCATTTTTAAATGTGATTAAGGGTAGGTACTTTATTATAGTCGACCTTAATGAATCTCAAATACCGATTCCAACGACTATAACTAGATTCGGTCATTGACCATCATCAGGCCTATGGATACATACGTTCGCAACTAGATACAATTAAAATTAAAAACCAAACTTACCATTTTTAAATACTAAACACGTATAAAAAATTGATCACACAATGTGAAAAAACCCATTAAGGGTAGAACATTTAATTAATTAAACATTAATGGTATTTGAAAACTAATAAAAAAAAATTTAATTGCAAAAAATATAAAAATATAGAAAAACAGGTTACTCCCAAGGGCTGGCATTAATTACCAGCAGCAGAAAAAATTGAGATTGGAAAATAGCCACCCTATATGGGGGCTAAACGGAAAGTACCACCAAGTTGAAAAATAATAGTACTAGAAGAAGCGCCAACTTTATCTAATTGGGGAGAAAGTCACCACTTGCTAATACAAATTCACACCGCCACACCAATCGCCGAAAGGCGAAAGTGACATGACAGGTGACAGATGACAGTGACAGTCAAAGTACTACCCTGCACTCTGAGTGTAGGGGTAACAATAAATTTGAAATAAAAGTAAAACATAATGGCAATAATAGTTCCGAAACAAAATAGTACAAGTTAACATTTAGAATTTACAAAAAAGGGTTTATATCTGGTGGCTCAGGAGGTCGGGTCTAGTTCATATCTTCAGAACGAATGTACGGATAATTTAAAAATTTGGGGTGGTCATTCTAGACCTAATTTTGAATTAAATGACATAAAAATCCAAAATGTCGGACTTCCGGTTTCTTTGAAATTTGCGTACAAACTGAATTTTCTAACGGAACACCCAGTATATTTTTACATATTTGGATTAACCAGTCAAATGACGTATAATTCATATGTCGAAAAAGATTTTGGCTGTCAAAATAAAAATTATTTTTATTCGATTTTTTTTTATTTCACAATGTTTTTAAAAACCATTCCGACATTATGCATATCATTTAGTTTATAATTAAATCAATTTAATGATCATAAAAACGACTGTAAAGTAAATAAAACACTAATAAAATGAAAAATATTTAAATCTTTGCATAAATAATATTTTTTAGTTACCTTTTGAAAGGTTTAGACCAATAGTCCAGGATGTAGGGAAATTTCATGACGTAAATTTGCTACAGGATGAAAAGTATACCAAGTTGTAGACAGAAATAAGACTAGCATGCCTATATACTTTTACATAAGAAAAAAACTTGCATAAAAAAATTAGGAAGGTCCAAAGTTAGTGAAAACATGTTTTTCGCTTCTACAAGCAACAATACTGGTTTTAGCGAAATAAGTATTAAATACTTTTTTTCGGCATTAACAATACCTTTAATTTGATCCATTCCGCGATTTATTTGGTAAATTAGTTTATTAGAAAATAGCGAAGAACCGTCAAAAATGTCGTTTTGCAATGATAATAATTATTACAAAAAAATTTTTTTCATATTATTATTGCTTTAAAAGCAAGGTTTTTTAATTCTGAATCAAACAAACCATTGCAAGACTCAATTGGTTAATTTGTTGCTAAGATAATTGATATTGTTTATTCCAACACCGTAAATGTTTATTACTCTAACTTTTTTTTCTATGAACATTTTAGATTCTATAACGGCTAATTCTCTTCACTGAGACTTATATTTTTAAGATTTTTTTGAACCAAGTAAAAAAAGTAACATAACCCTTTGTTTATTGCTTTAAAAAGAGGATACTTTTTTTGTTATAAACAATTAGAGCTGGTGCGCCCCCTGTACATCGTATCATTTTTTAACTTACAAATACCAAAAAGCTGATTTCAAAACGAAAAATTTGAAAAGAAAAAGAATACCCCACGACCAATAGGGACCGAGTTAATAATTTTTAAAAAAAAAATCACAGCTACATTGTTTATAACTATTAATAAATAAATTTTACGGCATTCGATAGTCAAATACTTATATTTTTTGAAGTGTATATTTAAAATTTAAAAAAATTGTTTTTAATCACTAAAGGGTTAAAAATCCAATGTGACAATATAAATAAAGGACGCCCCGGAGATACACGACCTGTAAAAATCAGATGAAAAGGAAATGGGGGGTAAAAATAAAAGAACCAAATGGAGGAAACACAATATAATAAGAAATTTGGGAGGGTTCCAAAGCTAAGAAGCGACATTCAAAAAGAAATACAAACTATTAATTAAATGAAATCTCTGAATAAGAAAATGTGGTTCTCTTTAGGACGTAATTGTTCATTCAGACAGATGATATTGGCATTGTGGAGACAGGAATTGATTTCATACATGTCAAAAAGGTTTAATCTATAATCTTTGTGGCAGCCATGAAGAATTTGAATAGCGTTAAACGATATAACACTTTGATCCATATAAGTTTTCTTTTTCACCGATTCAAATCTTCCTCTTTTATATTCCTGTTTCTATCACTGTATTTTTTCCTTGTAAAGTAAATTTTATTTCATTAGAGTAAATTTTACTTAATTTTTATTATAATCAATTCCAAAAATTCACTAATCATGTACCATTTTTACTCATGGTGGTAGTCCAATCCAGGGTAAACCATAAATGACCAACCCACCAAACTTCCCCTGGAAGCCACTTGACCTCAACGTACTGTCTTTCGACATTCATCGGATCGTCCTTTTCCTTTCATGATCTTTCTCTTTACAGCTGCTAATACTGACTTTCGTCCTAATCCTTTCTCTTCATGATGTTTCTCGACATTTTCCTCACCGCTTCCCACGACTTTGTTGATTCCCACATGATTCTTATTTTTTTCTACTCTTATTAACTCCCCCGCCTCCATACAGCACTCCTGCCTATCTCTGTACCATCTAGGACATAGTATGTTCCATTCCACGTCACAATGGCATTCCTCATCCTCCGTCTTATTTCTAGTTAGAAAAGAACGAATTACAAGAACCATTCCCCGTCAGTAACTGGGTGATAATAATCTAGCTTTATGTGCCTATAGTTTGCCCATTTGCCCACTTTCGGTATTATACGCTTGGTCAACCGGGCAGTTTTAGTTTGTTAACCATACCTAACCTAACCTAACCACTTATACGGCTCTTGTTGACACTGTTCTATAGGCGCCTCCTACTCTAAGCGCCACATTGCGCTACAGCCTCTCCGTTAATTGACGGCAACTTTTTACCCCCATATTTTTCGCCCATATCGGGTCTAAAATGTTTGGCATCAGCCTTGCCAGTTTTCTCCCATCGTTTGGGGTTTTCTGGGCGGTTATCAATGGTGAGCCCCAAAATGCACACCTGATTGGCGGTTTTATGACTTCACCATCCCGTACCCTCTGACTAACAAAGCTTCTGTTTATTCGAGTGCAAGGACGAGTCCTTTTTCCATCATCCATAGACCAATCCTCCTCAGTGCCCCATTTTCCCGCTATTCTAGCTGTTCCTTTGAGCTCGCTTCCACTAGGACTGTTAAGTCATCGGCAAAGGCTACCGATGATATGTCATTGCCCAACCCAAGTCTCAACACACTATCATATACGACGTTCCACAGTGTTGGTCCAAGCACCGATTCTTATAGAACGTCCTCTATTATATCGATATCCTCCTCATAACTAGCTTCCTCTTTCTTAGGTACTTGCCAATGATCAGCCTTAGGTAGGAGGAGACAACTTTTGCCACCAATTCTCTACATATGACGTCCCACGACACTGTATTAAACGCGTTTTTTACATCTAAGGCGATTAAAGGCAGCCACGCACCAATACGCGTCTTCTTTTTCACACTGTCTGCAGCGTGTTTCTTCCCTTCATGAAGTCAAATTGGTTTTCTAACAGGGCATCTACCTGCTCTAGATTCATCTTGATAAGTCCTTCATACAGCTTGTTTATAGTTTTGAGCAAGCAGATGGGTCTATAAGTCTGGGTTTCTCTTTTTTGCTTCGAGATGAGAACCAGTTTAGCTGATTTCCATTATTCCAGGAAGTCCTGTTTTTCCAGAAGCACATTTAGCATCTAGAAGCAGTTTTGGTGACACTCTTCCTACCTCTCCTATAGATTCCACTATAAAGGGTTCTGACCCTGGGGCTTTATTTATCTTCATGCCTCTCATGATAATCCTTAGTTCCTCCTTAGTAAAGGGGTCCGTTAGGTTCTAGCTTGTCTGTGTCATCTACTTGGAATGATAGTGTCATCTACTCGGAATGATAAAAGTGCCTTCGCAACCTCGCGCTTCTACTCTACTGTGACCACCACTGGGGTGGGGTTGCAAAACGTTCATATCTCCGTATTGTATCCCTTCCCCCATATATCCCTCTCCAAGTCCTCCATAACACTTCTTTCCATTTCCTATTTTTTGCCTCCGTTATCAATCTCTCTTTCCCATTTTATAACCTTCCTGAAGATTCCCAACCGTTCTCCCTACTCCTCTTTCTAAGCATCCTCCTTCTCTCCGTCGTTCATTTCCTTCTGGCTTTTCGTAAATCTCTTTATTCCATCAGTGGGGCATTTTCCTCAGACGTTTGTCTATTTGTATTCTGCTCTTCTTAAAGGTCCCCTTTATTATTATCATGCCTCTTTTAATATCCATTTTATCTATTTAGTTTTAGTTTAGATTTTGGATTTTACTTTCCTCCTTCTCTACCTTTTCTAAATTTTCTATATTCTTCTGGTCGAATTTTAATAACTTTGTATATTTGTTGTCGATTTTTATATTTTGTATTCTCCATTTTATCCTTCTATTATGTATCTTCTTACAATTTTTCCATCTGTATTTTATTATCCTTTTTCATTTTTTTCCTATTCAGGTTCTTCTCATTCATTTACTATTTTCAGTACCTCTCTGTTTATTTCTTAAAATTTTATTTTTTCTTCGTTTTATGGTTTATTATAATGTTGTATACATTTCTGTCATTGTATTTTTCTCATTTTGCAATTTTTCTTCTTTCTATCATTTTCATTCGGATTTCTTTTCATCTTCAATTTTCTGAATTATTTACTTTTTATTCCGCTTTATTTCTTGTTGTATTTATTTTCCTGTTGATTTTGTAGTTTTCTTTTTCATTTCTATCCCTGAACCAACAAATGATAATTTTATATAAAATAATCATTTTCCAACTTGCAGATGCTTTTATCACACGGGATGCGACATTTTAATTAAAAAATCGTGAGGCAGGTAGGTACCATCTCTTAAAATCTTGTAATTGTAATTTCGTTTCACATTCATAAAAGCGCGTACGCTCGTTTTTGTCTGTCGCCCTTTTTCGCATCATTTATAATTTTGTAAAACAGTGTTTAATTTAAGAGAAAATTAATTAGTGAACGGCATCACGATTTAAATTAAGTTATACCCTTTTTGTGTCATCTACTATATGAGAAAAATAATCTGCGAATATTTTTGAATAAATGCTTTCAATTAAATTAATGAATGAAAATTAGACATACTCTATATGGAAAATATTATAAATACAGTCCAGGAAAAAAATACAAATAATTTACATTAATTGTGCAATTCAATAGATTTAAACTTAACAAATCGCGTTAAAACTTTTCCAATTGCAGTAGAAATCACTTGACAATATGGTTATAAATCTGTAGTCATTTTTTTATAAGAATTATATCTTAATATATATACAAAATGTATAAAGAAACTAGAAAATCAAATAATTATAAAATTGACTCTAGTATGTATATTTCAAATGTGACGTAGACGAAAAATCATGCGCAGAACCAAAGACAAAAGTGTATTAGGGACTAACTTTGTTATTAATATTCGGATTTTGATGGGACAACCGCTATTATGTATAGAATACCTCAAACATGTGTAAAGTTTAGGTCATGTATTAGGTCATGAGTCATGGGTCATGTGTATCATAGGTCTTGGGTCATAGGTCTTAATAGTTCATGGGTCAATTTGTGCTAAGTTAGCCTGGGTTAGGTTTTTGAAATCAGGACGAATTTAAGAACTTAAAAAATACAGAGTGTATCAATGAAAAATACATGAATTGGATAAATCACGGATTTATCAGATACCTTGTATGCAGGTAGTTATTTTTGGAAGATAGTTTTCATTGCTCTTTACAACATTTTTGCCTATCTAAAGTAGGGAAGCAGCTATCGTCCATGTGTATGTTTACTTTCCACAATTAGTAGAGTAAACCATAGTTAATGTATTGAATGGCAATTTTTTGAGCCACCCTGTATCTTTAGAATCATGGTGCAATGACCAAAAACAATGCATATGACTCGAGAAATATGTGTACCAAATTTAAAAAAAATCGGCCCCTGACCCAACTGCCATAAGAAAAGTGCCTAGTCCTTTTATCACTTTGTTAATAAAAAGTTTCAATGTACACCCTGTATTTCTATATAAATGGATCTAAGTATGAGTAGGACCCGTTTCAATTCAACTTTTATCCAAGTTCCTTTATGTCGTGCATTCCAAACATAATGTCGGTCTTATTGTTAGTTGCGCAAACATAATATATCTTGTAAAATATCCCGAGAGATCAACTTGTTACGGTACGTAAAAGTTTTTTGAAAAGTGTGACAAGTATGAGACAAATGTTGTGGAAAAGCGGAAAATAGTTGTTGAAAAAGCAACGGCCATTATTAATTAGCTTCTGAAAAGCTTGCAACAGTCTGAAATTTATAAATTTATTTTATTATATCAAACATAAACATTAAAATAAAATAAAAGTTTGAGACCGTTTAAAACAGATTGATTATAAGTTAATTAGCTGAACTACCTTTTAATTAAAATTTTAAATCGAAAGCTTTTACCTGAAAGCTCTAGCTAAAACATTAATCATGCTTTTACTTCCGGATTATTAAATATTAATGATGCGTGAGCTGAAAAAAATTATATAGAGGAAGTAGAGGCAAAGTTGACAAATTAATAAACGATAATAAATAGATTTTCACTATTGTGGAAAATAACTTATTTCGCTTAAGTAGATATTTAGTACGAGCCACATAAAGAATTTAAATAGAGATCTGAAAGAAAACTTACTTCAGGGTAACTCCCATATCTTCGGTCTACTTTAACTTACATCGCTCAAATTTAAGCTCGACTGAGATATGCCACTGAGGTATCTACATACCAAGGTTAAAGCAAGTCGGTCTAGTGGTACGGACGTGAGAACTCTCACATTCAGACACACTAACACACAGACAGACACTGAATAAATATGATTAATAATCGATATAAGTTTGGAATAATTTACTACGGCAGACAGCGTGTTGACGCCGCCTTATTTTCGAAGGACCACCTTAATACAGAGTATAAGGATTTAGTATGTTACCAAAAATAAATCAAATTATTTAAGTGAACTGTAAGGGCTATTTACTCACCCATTTATTAGCAAACCAACATTATTAATATTACATTTTTTATGACATTATTATTATTAGAGGCACTGCTCTCACTACTACAAACATATCTACAATTTATGTACATTTTTGGACTCTCAGAAAATTTATTATATTATTAATTTTTAGGCTGCGGTCAACCGCTTTTTGATGTTGAGACATGATATGTCAACTGAACACTGATAAATATGATGAGACTCTCTCTGTCTATTAGACTGTTTCCCTATTTATAGTTTTAGAAGATTTGTAAGAGGGGATTTGTAACGGTTTTCTTCTTTCCAATAAGAAAACCGACCTGTCCGGCGATCACAGTTATTTCTGCGCTTGTCGCTCTTAGAAATATTATATCGCTTAGAGGGAGATGGCGATAGGGTGAATTATTTTGTACAAACAATATTTTTGCACTCTGGATAATATTCCAGTGAAATTTATCCAGCCACACTAACAAGACGATCTCAATAACTTACTTAGCTCTGAAGAGCTCTAAAGTAAGTTAATAAAAAGAGAGATACAAATTTTAATCATTATAGATTAAAATTTTAATTAAAAATTGAATTAACGAAAGTGATTAAAAAAAATCGATTATAAAAATCGATTAAACAAATGGAAGATGGCAGGTTGGTTATAGGTGGGCCATTAATTTATAGTTTCAGTTGGCTTGTTAGCTTTCTTGCATGTTTGCTCGTTGGTAGGTTTCTGTAAAAGCGGTGGAGTGTCTGCTTCCTCGTGGCACTGCTGGATACGTTAATATTACTACTCAAGGAACTAACGAAATGACACTCCAACAAAGTTCAAACTAAAGCGTCTGATCGGGCAAACCTTTATTTTTCCAGCTACTCGTGGGACCACCATGGACTAAAATATTTAAAAAAAAATGCCAACTGAGATTGAACGGCAGCTTCCACCTCTAACAACAGAGACTGGAAAATAAAATCTACTTCCAACATCAGAGACTGGACAACGTAGTCCGCGTCAAACAATCAAGTACCGCAGAGGCAAAAGAGTTTGTGGTGCCGAAATAAAAGCGAAGAAGAAGTGCGAAATTTAAGATAGGTAGCCCAGCACAAGTGGCTCAATCAAGTCCTTGAACAGCGGAATAAAAGCTGCGATCAGGAACCTCATCCGAGAAATCACCCCGAATAGAGAAAAAACTCTGGCTGGACCCTAAAGTTCCACCTGTGACGCTGCTACTATAAGCCATCTTAAAGTAGCTATCAAAGACAAGTAGAGCCCTTATGGTAAAATAACTACCGAAAGAGAGTAGCAAAGACAACCACCAACCTTCAGCTATTGGACACACTGTGGTGAAATCATCAAAGTAACGCCCGATGACCTGACATTGGACTAGCTAAAAGATAAAGTTCCAACACTGAGGCCGTGAAAAAAGCAGCATTAGCTGTTGTGATGGTGGATATATTTCCGAAGCTCACCAAAGCATCTCTCTGGATCCCAGGGGAAGCATAAGCTGACCTTGACGAGAAGGAGGCTAAAGACAAAGTTCCAACACTAAGGCCGTGGAATGAGCAGCATTAGTAGTTCTGATGGCGGGTATACTTCCGAAGCTTACCAAAGCCTCTCTCTGAATTCCAGATAGGAAGCACAAGCTGACTTTGACAAGGAGGTTGTGCTGATGCGACTTGGAGACCAGAGCATATGCTTACATGTGGCAAAATAGTGCAGCTTCCACCATGAGGCCAAAACCGACCCCAAGGGCCATCTCTTCATCTTCGACATGGAAACCCTAAAGGTCAAGTCGATGAGGCCGAACTATGCTTTCATCTAATTAAAAATCTGTAGGTACTAACAATTCGATTTTTGACCATCTTTTTGGACGTTTATAACAACTGTGCACCGTCACTAAAGCTTCCAACCATCCAAATTAATTTAAAATATATCTTGATGGAATACTGTTCGCTCTATAATGTTTTAATGCGAAAAATATTAGCAGACTTATTTTTCTTGAAAGAATCCATTTTCCGCTTCTCGTACTTTTTAATCGTGCTTCCGGGTCTTGGAGCAAAGCGCCGTTCAATAAACAGCTTCACCAATGTTAATTAAATTATCGATTCATACAAGTCGTTCGCGATTAAATCATTTCACATTTGCGAGACGACAAAGGAAACTTTCACAAATTTGTCAAACTAGTGTCTCACTTCGAAATTGAAGCGTATCTTAACTTGTAACCCACTAATCTTATAACAGACATCGTCATTTCTGTTACACATAAGGTAAATATTTTTTGTGATAATACAAACTACGTTGAATAAATTCTATTAAATGTCAGAAATATCTTAACAAAGTTTAAATCCAACACAAATACCAATATTCTATAAAGGGCGGAAAGAATAAATATTTTTAAGAAATTTGGAAATGTAAAACTAATTCTGCACTTGTAAACAGTTCAGAGACTTTCACAGTGGGTTACTTCTTAAGTTGGGTTTACATTGCTTGTGTTAATGCTTGCGCTTGGGCATTGGTTCGTGCTTCCTAGGCTCGTCGTGATTATGCTTTGACTGCTCGTCTATATGTCTGTACTCGCAAAAAAATTGTCTAGACTATTCGCACAAGTTCGCTGTTCAGTTGGTTCTGATCAAGATAAAAGCAAGAAAAGAGGTATTGGATGTCAAGGTCTGAGTACAGCGCAAGCCATCTTACAAACGGATGGGATGTTTTTTAATAACTTTTGTCGTATGTCTGCTGGCGACTTTGAGGTTCTGATTAATTTAGTTGGTCCTCGTGTTAGAAGAAAAAATACCACCTTCAGAAAACATATTCCAGTTCAGGAAATATTAGCAACTGGAAACTCGTACATTGGCTTTAGTTTTATTTATTTCAAGTTTTAAAACAGTTTGATTGAAGCTCTGAAAAACCAAATTAAGATAAGTAACACCCGAATTTTAGAGTTACAAATTACTAGTTTTTTTAAATCATATTGACACTACTTTGTTAATTCAAAACATGGAAGTCCAGAACATGTTGTTCAGCTTTATCTTTATTTTCGGATTCTCCTAATGGAGTTGGAATTTTCAATTGGCGAAAACATTGGAGTAGACACAGAACATCAACAAAGTATTTTCGCGAGAAATAATGAATATAATTTGTTTCTCCCTATTTCTTGTAGCGCAATTAGTGTATTATTAAAATCTTCGCGCCCGGCAATAGACCGTAAATAGCTAAAATCAAAATGCACCGTGAAAACGAAAAATGTAAATAAACACCGCGACCGCCTGTCGAACATATGGTCAAACGTAATCCGTTGTACAAAGTTAACACTCCGCTCGGGACATGGAGCCGTTATGGACGGACTTCGCCTCGCGACACATGCCCAACCAATTTCATGGTATAGCACGACTTGCGATTCATTTAAGCAATTCGATAAGAGACTCGAACAGATGAAAACCGTCTTGCATACGAAAAAAGACGATTAATAGCAGCGACCGATATCAGTGCCGTAGCCAAGCTGTCCAGAAGGGAAATTAAAGTCTGCCCTACCAGACAACACGGGATTGGTCGAGACCATAACGACCCCCTAGAGTATTTCATCATTGCTCTTGTTCACTTGGACACCATTGTACTTCAAACTGAATGCCCCTATGGGAGGGGTAGTATTGTTTGCAAACCGCGATTGGAGTGCTTCTCATGGCACCTGTGCGATAGTGTAGCATGGTTTGTATCCACCTACATGTGGTGTCGTCTATGCCACAACTTGCCACAGCTGCTATCATCGATCTGAAACAGGTGTGATCAAATGTTCAGAAATGCTGCTATAGCGATTTCTTTGTTCTAGCTTGGTATCCATGCTGGTTCTTGTGTAGCGGCGTTTCTGTTAGAAAGTTTTCCTTGGCATAATACATATAACCAGTTTTTCCAATAATCATAAAGTTATCAGTCTGAATGCTTTTGCCTGGGAGTAGTATTTCATAGGTTTTGGAATGAAGACAACTCTGGCTTTTTTGCTGCTAACTGAAATGTAGCCTGTAGCCAAACTTACCTTAAGTAATTTACAAATTACCGGTACCAGCAGTGTCTTACCCTGCTGTAAGAAAGCTGGGAATACGCCGTCCAGGCCAGGTGATTTGTACGGTTTAAACGAGTCTATTCCCCAGCTAACTTTGCTGTGGATTACAACTTGCCAGTTCCCAATCCGTTTTTCCATGATACTGAACAAAGTCAAAAATGTCCAGATGTGTTGTCTCAGAATTCCAGTCACAAAAAAATTGACAGAAATAATTTAAGCAAACAGTACGTCAAAGGAGATTGAAAGCACTACATTTACCAAGGAATAGAAACAAAACAGGACAGGACATTTTGTGACATAATGTCTTTTTGACAAACTTACTGCGCACGATTTTTGATTACATCGTTATTCTACGTCACATTTCAAATCTAATGATTTTTTTTCATTAAAATGGGATCACTAATATTGAAATTAGATGCTTAATGACCTTTTGATAAAGTTACTGCGCATGATTTTTGTTTATTTATTTATTCTACGTGTTATTTTAAACATCGTTCGCCGCGTTAAAATTTGACTGATTCCCTCTTCATACCTTCGACACTGGTGTCGTATAACCTCTAGGGATGATCTTTTCACAAGCGACTAATCAGTGTATCGATTTTTTTATTACAAAATCGCTGAAAAAAGATCGGATATGCCCAAATTATATTCTTACTGTGTCATCGCGACATATTTAAATTTAGACAGAAACAGGAAATTGCCATTTCCATTTGTTTCATTTCATAAATATATAAATTTGTAAATAAATAAATGATTCCCTTAAAGGGCAGACAGAAGGAATAAAAAATTACCAAGTTTTAGTGTATTTTTATTCGTTAACTCAAATGAAATTGTGTAAATAAATATTATTAAAATCGAATTTTAAGACAATCGATTTTTTATATCAAACGATCTGAATCGATTCATAAGATCGATCTTTTGGAAAGAATCGCACATCCCTAAAGCTTCACTAATAACAAATTTTGAGATATTTGATGATCGCACTGTATAAACATAAATTATGTTTTTGTCGTCGGCGAATGAAGCAAAAAGCCGACACTTTAGACCTTAATTATCGAAACCGTAAAAATGTTGCGGTCTGCAGTAACACTTGTGATTTTACCGGCGCTCCGCATGTCGTACAAGTCTGTGGCCGTGTTTTGTTTCCTGATTTATAATCCAAAGGCAGACTGTAATTAGTTACTGGAGTTACAGTATTCCAACATTTCTGTTTCGGTGCAGGCAGAACTGCGACAATGAGGGTTTGTCGTTGGGGGAATTAAGATAAGGAACTTGTTAAGTGTTTAGTGCATTACGGCTGGTTTTTAAGAAATATAGTCGAATAATATTAATAATAATAATATTCTATATTTACAGTGTTGTTAAGTATTTAAATACATATACATAAGTTTCATTTGTGTTTACTGTGTATTTAAACTACATTTTTGTGTAGCATTTTAAATACTGTAGTTAAATTTTAAATACAATATTTCTGGAAAGAAAAGTTTGAGATCGTTCTTTTACCTGGAAACAAAAAATCCCCTAATTTCGGATTATCCCTTCATGCAACCAGGGACGCGCCGTCCATATGGGCAAGGTCGTGCGTCGCACGACGGCGCCGAGGCCTTAAAAGCGCATCTACCAATACCGGCTGTGAAATTTTATTATGTAAAAATTAGTAACGATATCATGAAACCCGAAACCATCTTTAAAAATAGGAAAACTCTAGTTTTATTAGCCTACCTACAATTCCATAAACATCTGCAAATGGGCCAAGAAAAGAGAAGAAAGAAGAGAAACGTTTTATTGCTTATGGTCAAGATTTATTTTTATTATTTGTCTAATTTTTACTTGGATTCGGATTTCAGTATTTGGAATTTTTTATACAGGGTATTTCCAAATGACGCTTACAATGTTTGTCTGTAGATGCCTAATAAAACCTTAAAAAATCCTTGATAAATTCTTGAAAAATCCTTGAAATATCCTTGAAAAATTCTTAAAAAATCCTTGAATAATCCTTGAAAACCCTTGAAATAACCTTGTAAAAACCCTGAAAAACTTTTAAAAACATTGAAAAAATATTTAACACACCTTAAAAACGTTGAAAAAACTTGAAAACGCCTTAAAAAAATCTTGAAAAAACCTGAAAAAACTTAAAAAACTTTAAAAACCTTGAAAAATCCTTAAAAAACCGTAAAATATCTTCAAAAAATCATTTGAAAATTGTTAACCGTAAGTTCTTCAAATTTAACTAAAATGTTGATTTGAAAAATTCGTGAAAAATACCTAATAAATCCTTGATTAATTCTTGAAAAATACCTACTTGAATAATTCTTAAAAAATCCTTAAAAAATCATTGAAAAATCCTTAAAATGTCATGAATAGTCCTTGAAAAATCCTTGAAAACCCTTGAAATAACCCTCAAAAACCTTTAACACAACTTAAAAACGTTGAAAACCCTTGAAAGCGCCTTAAAAAAGCCTGAAAAATCCGTGAAAAATATTTAAAAAATCATTTGAAAATTGTTGAAAAATTTGTGATCAGTACCAATATTTAATAAATCCTTGACAAATCCTTGATAAATTCTTGAAAAATCTTTAAAAAATCCTTAAAATGTCATAAATAATCCTTGAAAAACAAAAAATCTTTAAAAAATCATTTGAAAATTATTGATAAATTTATTTAGATCGTAAAATTGGATAAAATGATATAAGGAATGAAGGGTCCAACATATGTACTTTTTGAAATACAGGGCGTTAAAGTTATAAAATATTAAACGATTTTATTTAATGACTGTAAAATGAATGAATATATTGAGGGCATATATTAATGAAAAAACATGTTTCCATTATTGATTCAGTGGTGTGCATTTGGAAGAAATATCACCTTTCCCCTCCCATTTTTTACGTCCCTGGCATTTGAAGCTATTTTTTTTATTACTCAATGATTTTCACATAAAAATCGTATAATCTTTACATATCGTTTTTAAGATACATATTTATTTAATATTTTTATGATAGCTCAATACGTATAGGGTACCTAAAGGCGCCTATTAGTACTTGGCGCGTCCCTGCATGCAACATTTATATTTTGCGGACCGGCGGTTATTGTTTATTTCACAAATTGTTTATTATCCTGTGTCTCTAACCTCTATGATCTTATTATTTCATGGAATTCCTAACGAGTAAATGATTTTAGTTTGATTTATATTTTCTGGATTTCTCATTGGCCACAATTTCGAAATCGAGTTTTCGTTGCAAGTGAATAAATTATCAGATGAAAATTTTGAGAATTTGTTACTTTTAAGAAGTAAAGTAGATATATAGCATATTATGTTAATTAAATATATTTATTTATGTATGTAAAAATATTTTTTACTTATTTTTTTGTAAGTAAATAAATTGTACCTAATTAATTTGTAAAATTAAACAAAAGAAACTTATTAATAAAAATACATTGTTTTTGTTATTACAAAGTAATCGAGCGGTGGATTTGCTTAAACAATACACACGGAAGAAATATTTTTATTTGTATTTAAATATTTTTTAAATACAACGATGAAGTATTTGTATTTTTATTTAGATACATTGTTAAATGAAGTATTTAAAATACAAGGTAAATACATTTTTGAAAAAGTATTTATATTTGTATTTAAATACATTTTTAACAACACTGTATATTTATGCTTTTCTACTTTTATTTGTCTGAAAAATTTATCGAAAAATATATTTTTAGTGATAAAAATAAAAATTCTATTTCGCATTTGTAGATGGCACAATGAGTACCAAATTTTACAAACTTCGTGTCTATTTATATTTATTTCTGTGTGCAAATTTCAGCTACGCTGAGTTGTTTCGAATATTAATTCATCAATTATTACTTTTCATTTTGCAGCGCAATATACGCCACTTGGTGAAATCCAAAGAGGAGGGAATGTTAAAAAGGCGTTAATTTACTGTTTTTTTAATTGGTTGAAGTAAATAATGCAGTTAGAAATTTTTAATTAACGTCGTTACGTTTAGACATATTTAATTATATCTTGTAATTTTTAGTTTTGCTTTTAATTTGTCGTTAGTTGTAATGGATAAATATGCAATTAGAGGTCTTTCAAAAGTCTGGAAAAGGTCCTATCAACATATTTGCTTTTAAAAAATTTCAACAAATGAATGTTTTTAAATTTTAAGCGCATGAAAATATGAAGAAAAAAACATGTCATTACTAAATCCCGAATTTGGACAATTTATCCTTAGTAGTTTTTTGAATTCCAGGACCGGTTCCAGACTTTTAAAACACACCAGACCATTTCCAGATTTTTGAAAGACCCTGTATATGAACCACTAAAACTTTAAATCCAGTACCACATTTAATATAATTCTTTTTTAAAGGGGGGTTTCTAGTTACATTGAATGAAAATGATTAGACGGCGACTATCGGTAATATGCCATCATCAAGCCAAACTAATTACAAATGAACCGAAGAATGAGTTACAATACAAGTTAGCGTATAAATAAAAATTAAAATTGAATTACATTGAGTGAGCACAGGTAAATATAGAAAACATAACGATTAAGTATACAGGGTGGCGAAAATTTCATTGGAATGTATTGTAATATCGGAAACCGTAAGAGATACGAAGTCGGTTAAATGGAACAAAAGTTTCTCGATTTCAAGGCTAATCGACTGGTGCTTTGTATCCACAGATATCAGGGACGGTTTTCATAATAATTGATAAAACCAAAATTGCACATTTTCTAGTTAATGCTCCAGTGGTTTTGTTTTGAACAGAATAAAGTGAATAAATCGTTTTTGTTTGAAAACGTTTGATAATATATTTTGAATCTGACGTTTAGTTTCCGCCCAGCCACCCTCAACTTTTTTTCTCAAATACGGATCTGTACTTTTTATGTGATTTTTTAATAGCATCCTAAAAACAAAGAACAATTATCGAGATTTTATCATTGCTACTAACAGTAGATAAATAAAATAATTGTTGTGGGCATATGAGACCACATTGACGAATTATGGTCTATTTAGCAGTGAAAACAAATATTTCTATGCAAGAAAAAATCCCCATCTTGAACATTGGCCACCAAGAACTCAAGAGTTTAATCCGATGGATATTTACTTGTGGGGCCAATTTAAAATACAGGAATTCCTCAAAATGTTGATAAGTTACGTCGAAGAGTTAGATCTCAGCAACAGCCCAAATGACCAATAGAAATGAGTTATGCATAAATCATTTTGAACAGTTATTGTGAATTAATAAATGTATTATGAAATAAAATAATTGGTTTCCTTTACATTCTTTTGTATTATTGACTGAATATAATGTACAGGACCGCATTTAAAAGCTTTTATACTAAATAATTCAAAATTCAATCAAATAATTAAAAATGAACCAGGTGTAATACATGGTTGAATTCAGGGAATAAAATGCTATACAAAAATCACATAAAAAGTGCAGGTCCGTATTTGAGAAAAAAAAGTTGGGGTGACTAGGCGCAAACTAAACGTCAGATTTAAAATTTAATATTATCAACTTTGGGTAATATGTTTTCAAATAAAAAAGGTTTATATACTTTTTTCTTTTGTTCAAAATAATAGCACTGGAGCATTAAATAGAAAATGTGTAATTTTGGTTTTTATCAATTATTATTAAAACCGTCCCTGATATCTGTGGATGCAAAGCACCAGTCAATTAGTTTTCAAATTGAGAAACTTTTGTTCCATTTAACCGACGTCGTATCTCTTACGGTTTCCGAGATTACAATACATTGCAATGAAATTTTCGCCACCCTGTATACCAGTACCGAACAAATTATGGTCTATTTAAAAACCAGGAGGAGCGATTTGAATTTAAGTTGGCAATTCTGTAGGCTTCTCATTGGTCAGTTTGCAGTCAGTTTCACACAGCAAATTTTAGCACTAACATCAGCTGATAATTGACATTGATATTATTATTTTTAGTTCTATTATTGTTTTTGTCCTCTTGTTATTTTATCATTTTTAGTTAGTTTTCCACTCTATTTCGTTAAAAAAAAATAGTTCTTTTCAGAACTCAGTAAGCAATTTCTGGTAGCAGTCAATCGCGTTGCTCAGCAAAACAACGAAAACAGCTAAGTTTAGGCGATTTAAGTTAGTCAGAAAAACAGTGCATACTAAATATGTACAAACAAGTATTGGATGATAAACCAAAAACCAAATTTGTTGATGTTAAATCCAAAATTTCTAACGTCGCCGGTAGGTTATATTTGTTACTTTCTAATTAAAAATTGCCTTAGCGCTTAACATCTTCTTACAGGGGTTGCAAAGTCAACAACTTACTGAGTAATAAAAGAATACCGCAATATATTAATATTTGACAAGGATTTTAGATAATTTGCAGGGAATATAACCAGAGAAAGTTTTGTCTTCTTGTGACACTGAACATGATTTTGTCTTTCATTTCATTTAGTTAAATGTGATATATTTAACCCTTTTATGCAGACAGACAAATTTATGTTCGGCTACACCAAATTAAATAGTAAAATAATTAACTTTAAAAGATCAATAATAAAAAGTTGAAGTTGTACCAAGCATGAGTTAAAAAAAAAGGTAAATATTTTATATATTTAATGTTCTTTTTAGCTCTATGATGTTTAATTAAAGATTATTATTATGTTTAAGTAACTTATTTATTTATGAAATTATATTGTCAAATTTAATTATTATATAAATGAATAGACATGTAGACATCCCGCTTCCATCTACATAAATGGAATTTCATATTCATCCTCTTTCCATCAAAACACTGGCAGGCATTCCCAGAATGCATGACATTTATGTTAATGAAGCCGTTAGTAATTAACAAATTGTCAGTGATTAACGGATCAACACAATCTTGAAACGCCACAAACGAGATAAATTAATGCTCTATATTACAGTTGATAGGTAAAGGGACTTTATTGCTCGCACAAATGTCCTACTATATCACTATACAACTATATCTCATAGTTAAAGATATTTACGATATTAAATTTTTAATTTCTATCTTAATAAATTTAAACTGGTCATTCAAATAAAATTTTTTTTTGTTTGTATAAATTGTCGGTATGCTTCTGATATTTTGTCACTATAAATAAACTAATAAAAAAGGATGAACGACCACCAAATTTGCTATAAAATATTCCGAAAGTTTTTCCTTAAGATTGGATAGAACCTTTTATTTTAGTAGTTCTTTATCCGGGGAAATTGGAAAAATGTAAACAAAAATAAAAATAAATGGTTCGATTATTAAAAGGTTTCAAAAATTGATTAAGAAATCAATCGATAAATAGCAAACAAATAAAATAATGTTACCTTATTTTTTTTAATTAAACCGCACGGTATAGGCTACATATTACTTAACGAAATCACAAGAGAATATAACTTTGTTAGAAACTTGTTAATTATTAATCCCTCAAACTAAATTTCTGTTTATTTCGACAACAAAACCTGTACCAGAAAATTAATAATCCAGAGAACTTGTGTCCTCATTTTGATCGGAGAACGATCGTTGAGAACAACTTATCCTCTATTGATTTATTGAACTTTTAAGACTATGGCACTTTCACTAACATTCACATTTAAGCTAATATAGTCCTGAAAGTTTTAAACTTATTTAAGGCGTAAAATATTTCCTTGTATATGAATTTTTTTTATCAATAATATCTAAATATATCTAAATCTATATATCTGTATATACAGCTCTATATCTTTTTATATATCTGTATCTGTATCTCTCTTTATCTCTCTATATGTCAGTAGATAGAACGTCCTTTAACTTTAAAGATTCAGTAAGTAAAGGCAATGACGTTTCGACTAAAATTTTACAAGTTGATTTCTTCTACAATTGTCACAATCTAATCGTCATTGTCATTAGTTACAGAACCGTTAAAGTTAATGGACGTTCTATCTACTGACAGTTAATCTCTGTATATCCCCTTATATCCCCTATATCTCTTTATACAGCTCTATATCTTTCTATCTGTCAGTAGATAGAACGTTCTTTAACTTTAACGGTTCTGTAACTAATGACAATGACGTTTAGATTGTGACAATTGTACAAGAAATCAACTTGTAAAGTTTTATTCTAAACGTCATTGCCTTTACTTATTGAGTCTTTAAAGTTAAAGGACGTTCTATCTACTGACAGTATATCTTTGTATCTCTCTATATCTCTATATATCTCTATATTTCTCTATATCTCTCTATATCTCTCTATATCTCTCTATATCTCTCTATATCTCTCTATATCTCTCTAAATCTCTCTATATCTCTCTATATCTCTCTAGATCTCTATATCTCTCGATATCTCTTGATATCTATCGATATCTCTCGATATCTCTCTATATCTCTCTATATCTCTCTATATCTTCCCCGCACAAGCCATTGGCTTCTGGGGATCACTCGTAAGGGGGTGAAATGTAGGGCGAGTATTATTATTATATCTCTTTATATCTTTCTACATCTCTCTGTATATCCCCCTATATTCCCTATATGTCTTTATATCTCTATTTGCATCTCTCTCTATCTTTCTATATCCTTCTATACCTCTTTATATCTCTCTCTATCTATCTACATATCTCTATATCTATCTAAATATATCTACATCTCTTTATATCTATCTAAATATATCTACATCTCTCTATATCTCTATATATCTCTCTATATCTCTCTATATGTCTCTATATCTCTTTATATCTCTCTATATCTCTCAATATATCTCTATACCTCTCTATATCTCTCTATATCTCTCCATATCTCTCTATATCTTTCTATCTCTCTATCTCTCTATACCTCTTTATATCTCTTTATATTATATTAGATTACTTGAAATCCATGAAACTCATTTTTTTTTTCGACCTTTGAATATCTTTTCTCGGTGTATACGGGGGTACCTACGAAAGTTGGTATATCAGAACTGGTCAAAAATAAGGCAAAATATGGACGTAGTATTTTGTAAATTTAAAACAAAATAATCATAAATTTTCTCAACCAAAACTGAAATATTTAAATTGCACAACAATTTTACATTTTACAAATAATTTTTGATTCGAAATCGGCAGTAAAATAATCAATAATCGACAGTAAAGTAAAAAAATCAGTAAATCCTTACTGCCGAAACAATAAACACTTCCTATATTTAAACTGTCAATCTAATGGAGAAATTGCATGGTAGTGATAATATAATATGAAAAAGACTCAAAATCATGTACCACAATAAAATTTAATTATACAAAAAATTGACAGGCAACTAGTTTCGGTTAACAAACCATCTTCAGGCCTATAATAAATACAATGGGCTACATTCACAGGTCGGAATTTTAACGTAATGGCAAATAAAACTCATTAAACGAAGAGCATATTTAGTAACAATTATTTCAGTTACTGCCAATAACAAGCATATTTCAAAATAATGCTTTTTTAATTTTAAAATATAAGATCCCGCCCTTATCAATATCCAATCACGGAAAAACGCGGCAGTGCCACGTTGCCATGTCTAATCATTCAAGTTACGCTCATTTGACTTCTCTTTTCATTTGCGTATTTGTGTGACGTTCTGTGTAAAATTATTATTTTCATTTGATAAACTGTCAAAGTAATTTAAAATGAATGTAGGTTTTATAAAGCAGATTCAACTAATCTTCCACGGGTAGATGTACATATAAACAATAAGAAAAAAAACAGCTTATAACATACATAATCAGAGTATAAATAATTACATAACAGGGATGGTAATTTTGATTAGGTTCCTTCAATTAAAAAAATAATAAACATAACAAAAAAAATTATAATTTTAGGGGTCTTAAATTCTTCCTTCGGTTCTTCTCTTTCACTTATATGTCTTCTTTTAATCCGTTTCTTTCTTTTTCTTTCTTTTATCACCTCCTACTTTATTTTTATCTCTACCTGGCGTATCTTCTGTTCTGCACTCTTACCTCTGGATGAATCATTCTTTAGTTACTTATTTGTTATTTTTCTTCCTCTACCTGGTCAAACTTCTTACTGATTCTTATAATAATCCTTGATCTCTTTATATTTTATTCTACGTCTATATTTATTTTCTAATAAAGTCTCACCTTGTAGTAATACATTGTCTTTATTTTAACTTATACAAACCAAAGACAAATTTTATAAAATTTTTGACACTTTTAAAAAAAAATCATATCTCAAAAAAAAAACTGTTTATTATTTTTTTCTTTTGTTTTTTTTTTACCTTCTACCTTTCAATCTCAGTCACCCACAATACATACAAAAACAGAACTAAATCTATACATATAAAGAAACCATATTAATATCTATCTTTCTACATCTCTTTATATGTCTATTTGTCAGTAGATAGAACGTCGTTTAACTTTAAAGATTCAATAACTAAAGGCGATGACGTTTAGAATAAAATTTAACAAGTTGATTTCTTATACAATTGTCACAATCTAAACGTCATTGTCGTTAGTTACAGAACCGTTAAAGTTAAAGGACGTTCTATCTACTGACAGTATATCCATCTATAACTCTCTATATCGCTTTATATCGCTCTATATTTCTCTATATCTCTCTGTATCGCTCTACATCTCTCTATATCTCTCTATATGTCTCTATATCTCTTTATATCTCTCCATATCTCTCTATATCTCTCTATATATCTCTATATCTCTCTATATCTCTCTATATGTCTCTATATCTCTTTATATCTCTCTATATCTCTCTATATCTCTCTATATCTCTTTATATCTCTCTATATCTCTCTATATGTCTCTATATCTCTTTATATCTCTCCATATCTCTCTATATCTCTCTATATATCTCTATATCTCTCTATATCTCTCTATATCTCTCTATATCTCTCTATATGTCTCTATATCTCTCTATATCTCTCTATATGTCTCTATATCTCTTTATATCTCTCTATATCTCTCTATATCTCTCTATATCTCTCTATATTTCTCTATATCTCTCTATATCTCTCTATATCTCTCTATATCTCTCTATATCTCTCTATATTTCTCTATATCTCTCTATATTTCTCTATATCTCTCTATATCTCTCTATATCTCTCTATATCTCTCTATATGTCTCTATATCTCTCGATATATCTATAGATGTAACTTTTCTGATTCTATCAAACGATCTTTTGATATATCAAAACTAATTTTCCAATTTTACAGAGCTTGAAATACACCCTTGCGGTTTGCCCTATTTCCGAAAGATCCAAACAAATTGTGTAATCAATCACGTGTAAAATTCTCTATAGATGTTTTTAACCTCTTAACCCTCTTCTATCAAAGCAAATTTGAGTCGAACCCATTCGTTAGGATTTTCTCATCTTTTAGTACCTCTGAACTTATGGCTCGGCAAACCAACACCCATTATTTTTACATGAACGACAAGAAAGACGTGGTAGAGTGTTTTCTGTGAAAAAAAAAATTGTCGAACGTGACTTCCGTTCGATCACTGAAAGGTTGACGTGTAAAAGAACTCTTATATTTCAGGGTTAACTATCCAGAAAATTGCAACGCGTTAGGTAGATATAGATCCTTTTACTGAAATAATATCAGCAGTAGCCAAACAAATTGTGGTCATATAATGTCTTACTATTTATACTTTATATATATACGAGGCAAGTTATAATATAAATTTGTACTGCAGTACTTATAGAAAATATTAAAAACTATTGATAATACGTAAGTTAGCGTTGCCAAGTCGAACTTTTGATAATATTTAAGCTTATTTTATAATTTGTACATATTCTCCTCATCTTTCATAAGGCAAAAAACTTTTTTGTGATATAATGTATTTATGAATTGGAGGTTAATCATAAAAAAAATAAATTATACACCAACTTTATCGACATTGTTATACATTTTGAAAATCAGGTGAGTCGGTATTTCGCTAAAACGCCGCAAAGCCAGTCGGAAACTATGAACAAGCCGTTGTTTAAACCCTCCATTGTCATTGCCTTATACAGTGAGACCGAAACCGTCTGATTTCTGTAACGTATTGCACATCTTTTGGCGGATTATAAATCAACAGACAAAACACCCTGACAGGTTTGTTCGAGAGCTGAGACGCCGTCGTCTGAAAAGTGGTTCGTCTTTTGTGGTTTAGTCAATATTTGTTATTGAACAACGGCTTGAAGGCAACGACATAGTTTATCCGTCAAATACAACTGGTTTCGCTTTATTAAGGATCTTTTCTTAATAGAAAGAATTTTGTGCGGATTGATTGTGCTGATTGATTGTGCTGATTGATTTTTTTACCATAAAATGATAATTTTGTAAATAATCTGACGTCCCACATTATTGTTGTGGTAAGTTAGGTTTAAATAGCAAGTTTTCGATTTGTAATTAAACACCAAAAAGGCTACAATTTTAATATACCTAAATTTGAACATACATAATCACAGAGTAGAAATTTATATTTATTATTGTGACCGACCGCCTCCAAGTTTTACTATTTGCAAGAAAAAAGAGATGCAAAATACATATACAAAATTTCTGCTCCTATTATTCGTAATTTAATTTGTCAAAATAGACTACGTATTGAAGAAGTGAAGCAGAACTGTCTGTCGACTATGGGCGTCGGCGTCTCGACGCTGAATATTGAAGGAATATTTTCAGTGGAAAAAGGCGTCCCAAAGTGTACAGTTTTAAATCGCCAGATTCTAATCTCTTGCTGCCTACGCTAATATATATATATAAGCAATAGTTGGCATTAACAGATTAACAACAGCCATTAGAATAACAATTTTTGAACTATTGCAGTTAAAAGTTTTCTCTTCTAGAACAATCAAAATATTTTTGCCCATCAATAGCAATCTGAAAAATTCCACCGATCACAAACATTTATTAATTTTATTATTTTCAGGACTCACCAACAGAATAAGATGAAGAAAAAGTCTTCTTCTACAGTACATATGCAACATACTTCATCAACTTCAAAAGAGAGACAAAATGCTGCAGTGCTAAATAGACTCGCAAATTTGGAAATCCCGACGTCAAAAACAGAAAAATATCGTAGAATATCTACATCAGGCTGTAAAACAACTGCGCATTGTTCACGATGACTTACGCGAGAAACAGAAGTAAATGAAAATAGTACTATTGACAAATACATAGGTGTGGTATTGGATGCAACAATCAATAATGGCGCAAAATTAATTCCAAGCCATTTTAACAAAACATAGGCTCTCATCATGCATATCATCAAGATCATATTACCTATAACTAGCTACATTATCCCATTCGTCTCCTGCAGTATCGATTCAACTCGATTAAGTTTTCATCAAGAACCTCCAGGAAATATAGACGCATCGAACCACTCACAATATACACGATATTTTGACGCAAACTTGAACAAACATAATAATTATGAAACTACTATACTCATACTACAAGAGACCATCAAGATGAAGAATAGACTATAAGTTCAAGAGCAGATTCGGAAACCATAAGACTAATATTCAAGATCACTAAGGCGAACTGCTGAAGCAACTAAGAGCTACAGAAGATCAGCCAGGAAATGCCTCAACTAGTCCGAAGCCCCAATATTCGATAAAGTCCGAGATCTCGATCCTGGGTAGGAACAAACCCAGATCTATCAAAAATCCGAGTCCCGATCCACCCCCTTACTTGCTGAGTTGCCCTACGGGTATTTGGAGAACTTCATAACTGTTTAAAATTAAATAAAAATATGATTTAAAAAAAAAGATGTTCAGTAAAACGGTGATATATTCGCTGACATAACCCTGACCCCACTCACCTCGACTAGGTGAAGTTTCGGTGGCTAAATCACCCTCATCACTGACACAACTCATCTGAACTTGGTAAAAATCTGGCCAAACACGTTGATCAAATCGGCCACATCATTCTCAGACCACTAACCTGAGCTTTGGCTTTGGCAAAAATGCTCAACTCGTCCACATCAATCTGACAAAACTCTCGTGATCTGTTATTTGTCGTATATGTATTTTACCCTTTCCATAATTTTTTTACCACCCACAGGGAAACTACCCTCTATACCCTTACATTTCTTTATACTTCGCACCAGCATGTTCCCGTAGCAAGGAGGGAGGCAGATTTGGACTCGGATTCTTGGTAGATCTTGGTTTGTTCCGACCCAGCGATATCTCGACGATCGAGATCTCGGACTTGTGGATTTTGTCGAAGATTGGGGCCTAGGACTAGCCAAGGCTGCTCTTCGGTCGATCTCTAATGATTATTTAGCTTTTAGCTCTTAGTTGCTTCTGCAGTTCGTCTTAGTGATCTTGGATTCCATTAGTCTTGTGGTTTCCCGAATCTGCTCTTGGGCTTAATAGTCCAAATACTCTACTCCTATCGTGATGATCTCATGTAGTAATAAATTTCCCTTCGATTCTTGAAATCTTTGATTTCAATGATAGGTACAAGTGCGTCGGAATAAAGTATTTCCCAGAAAATACCACCGCGTGAAGGTGTATCCCTCATTTTCCTTTTTTATTTTTTTTTGTTTTTGCTTTTATTATTCAATCTACCAAGTAAATCATAAAATGAAGAGTTTAAATATTATGGGGTTTCTTTTGTCAATGATTAATACAATTTAAATAATTAGTGCCTGGCATCTTATTTTTCAAATCACGAATGGTCATATTTCAATACGTTTTTCTGTTTTTCCCTATTTTCTTTGTTTTTTCCCGATTTTTTCGTTTATTTTCTATTTGTCCTATTTCCTTTGTTTTCCTTTATTTATTCCTATTTTTCATATTCTCTCCTCTTTTACCCCATTTTTCTCTATTTTTTCCGATTATCTCCTCTTTTACTCCATTTTCTCTCTATTTTTCTTTAATGCTCATATTTTTTCCTGTTTTCCCTATTTTACTTTTTCATATTTTCGCATTTTTCCAGGGAAAATATTTTTCTTATTTTTTCCCCATCATTTTCCCGTTTTTTCAATTTTTCCCTATTTTCGCATTTTTACGGGAAAAAAATTTATACCCTTTTATAAAAAATAAATTTTCAATACAAAAATGCCAAAAATTAAACTTTCCCGATTTTTTTGCCAGTTAAAACCCACCGATTTTGAAAGTGAGGACATTTTCTTTTCCTTTGAATCCATAGAATCCGGTGGTAACTTTGTCTGTTTCAGAGACCGCGTAAATTTTTAAGAATTGCTACATTTACTCAAGAAATTCGGTATTTTACAAAATTTCGTCTTTTTCGACCCCATTTTACTTTCCCGACCTACCTCCTAGAAGGGAAAGTATTGTGAACGAGCTAAAAAAAAAAATTCGAGATAAAAACGGAAATATCCATTTTCGGGTTCCCTGAAACGTTTAAGACCATTTCCAGATGGAAGTCTGTCTGTCGGTCTGTGTGTGTGTATTCTTCCACGATAGAGGCCACACGTTTAATCCGATTAAGCTGATATTTGGTATAGGGGTTTGGGTTACCCGTCGGAAGAACCCATTAGTTTTTGTACGACATCTGTCAAACGGTAGTACCACTATCAAAAAATGACAGATGCAATATTTCACGGAATTGGACATGCAATATGTCATTTGAAAGCCCTAGAAAAACTCTATTCAAAACAGTCAAAATTATTTCTCCATCTGTCACATGTCAAAAATAAAAGATGTCCAAATTTTAAACTTCAGCATTAAATATCTGAAGAAGTATGATTCCGATTGAGCTGAAATTTGGTAAATGGGTTTGGGTTATCTGTCGGAAGAATACATTAGTTTTTGTACGAGATCTGTCAAACGGAAGTATCACTATGAAAATATGACAGATGCAATATGTCACTGAATTGGACATGCAATATGTCGTTTGAAAGCCGTTAAAAAACTATATTCAGAAAAGTCAAAATTATTTCTCCTTTCTGTCACCTGTCAAAAAAAAATGTCAAAAGTTGAAACTTTAACATTAAATGTCTGAAAAAGTATTCGTGGATACTCATCGGGAAAGTTTTGGGGCGACACAACCGATTTTTTGTAATTTTAATGCATTCTAAAAATCAAAACTAAATTTTTTTTATACGTTTTGGACCAAGCCAAAGGTGACCATCGTTTTATAATTTTGAGAAACGGCGTAGTTTTCGAAATCGAGTCAAAATGTTAACATTTATATGTCAGAACATTGCAACTATAGTAAATTCGAAAGACCAATCCAAATCCACCTAGTTGCAATTACATTAATACTGTAACACACTATTTTCCGGACTTATTCCTAAACACAATTTATAATCTTGTGTGTCCTCTTCAGCTAGTTCTCCCTAAAGAAGAACTGCTCTTTTCATCCAATTGCTCTGGTCACTAATGTCTGCTAATGGTCACTTCACTCAGTAAAATGTCAGAAATAGTTATCAAACACTTTCTCACATCACGACAACAACTGATATTCATTGATGTGATTCGCTATTTTCACTTTGCACTCCAAATCCAGTAAAGCAGACTGGCTTAAACATTCAAATACAAAAGACAAATAAGGCTTCGTAGCCGAATATTCTGAAATCAGCTGCGATTGCGGATCGTATTGAAAAGTTCTCCCAGCCTCTTTCTGACAACACATCCTGAAATTTTATATTCTCATTTTGGATCTTCGGACTATAAACTTATTTCAATATCGAGTGAGCATGCAATTAGTATCAATGGCGCGCCTAAACCGCGTAAAGTTTGGCAATATAAATTAGCCCAGTTAGAGGATACTTAAGACCATTTTTGATGTTTTTTCTAGTTAAACGTTTGATTCCGTACGCTCAAGATGTCTCCGAGGTCATTTTGAATAGCATGGAGGGTTATATTCCTGTCGTCAAAAAGTGCCCTTCCAACGTCAAATCAAGAAATCGCATAACCAGAGAATTAGTAGCAATTTTTGTTCCATTTCCAACTATTTAAAATATTTTTGGTCAGAATTTTACTAGATCCACCATTCCACAAGAATAGATGGTACTAGTGCAACGACTTCGGTGACGGTGTTGGTAGTTTGAAATTTGAAATTTAACTGATCTTTTCTGGAGCTTTCAACTACCTTTCTATACTGAGTTTGGGTAATAATGTTGTGTGGGACCATATAATATTTTATTATTATTTAGAGCCATAAATTTTTATGAGCGAAAAAAATTATTTTCAGTATAATTTGTGTGTGTGAAGTTAGTCCCCATTTTTCGAAGTTTAATATATTGAAAGTTGTTCCAAATTGTTCTAGGTTTGTACCAAATTGTTCCAGAAAATTATTCCTTAAACTTATACAAAGACCGGAAAACTCAAAAAACTATTTTTAGAGCTAGCCCCCCGTTATTTTTATTTCGATTTTTTTTCTGTTGCACCAGATTGTTCTAGGTGTTCTCAACATTGTTACAATTTGTCATGTCTTAAAAAAATTATTTCAAGCCCAAAATCAATTATAACCAATTGGATCCAGCCCCCCCATTATTTTTTTTAGAAGATTTTTTTATTGTTCTAGATTGTTCCAGTTAATCTTAGTATTGTTCCAAATGTTCATGCCTTAAAAAAAATATTTCAAGCTCAAAATCAATTAAAACCTTTTAGAGCTAGGCCCCCCATTCTTTTTGTTTTCGAAATTTTTTTTGTTGTACTAGATTGTTCTAGTTGTTCTTAGCATTGTTGCAAATTTTCATGGCTTAAAAACATTATTTAAAGGTTTAATGGGAATATATTTTAAATTCGGACCTGTAATTTAAAATATTTCCTCTAAAAGGTCATACAAAAACAAATATTTATATCCAATTTAAGAATGAAAACAAAGAAAACCAAATAAAAAATATTTGAAACATTTTATGCTTTGTTGATACAAAACTATCTAATATCAAAGGTTTCAATTTTTTGTAACTAAATAAAAACAACTTTTGCCAATAAAACAAAATAAAAAAATATTTCGAAAGATTAATGTAAACACTAAAAAAAGAATTAAATATGTACTGAAGTTAGACTTCAATTGTTTTTACTTAATTTATCCTGACGTTATTTTTTTAACACATGAAAATTTGGAACAATGCTAAGAACAACTAAAACAATGTAGTACAAAAAAAAATTGAAAAAAAAATAATGGCGTCCTCGCTCTAATGGTTTTAATTGATTTTAAACTTGAAATAATTTTTTTAAGACATAAAAATTTGGAACAGTGCTAAAATCAAATAGAACAATCAACAAAAAAAAAATCGAAAAAAATAAGGGGGGGCTCGCTCTAAATAACACACGAAAATTTGGAACAATGCCAAGACCAACTAGAATAATCTAGTACAACGAAAAAAAATCGAAAAAAAAACAATGGGGGGCTGGACCCAAATGGTTTTTATTGATTTTGGACTTGAAATACTATTTTTAGGACATGTAAATTTGGAACAATGTTGAGAACAACTAGAACAATCTGGTACAGAAAAAAATCGAAAAAAAATAATGGGGGCTAGCTCTAAAAGGTTTTAATTGATTTTGGGCTTGAAATGATTTTTTAAGACATGAAAATTTGGAACAATGTTCAGAACAATTAGAACAATTTGGTACAACAAAAATTAATTCGAAAAAAAAATAATCGGGGCTAGCTATAAATGGTTTTAATAAATTTTAAGCTTGAAATAAATTTTTTAAGACATGAAAATTTGGAGTAATGTTAAGAATAACTATAACAATGTAGTACAACTAAAAAACTTGAAAAAAAATAATGGGGGGCTGGATCCATGGTTTTTATGGATATTGGGCTTGAAATATTTTTTTAAGACGTGAAAATTTGGAAAATGTTCACAACAACTACAACAATCTGGTGCGACAGAAAAAAATCGAAATAAAAATAATGGGGGCTAGCTCTGAAAATGTTTTTTTGATTTTTCCGTCCTTTGTATTTAAGTTTAAGGGATAATTTTCTGGAACAATTTGGTACACATCTAGAACAATTTGGAACAACTTTCAAAATATTAAAATTCGAAAAATGGGGGGCTAACTTCACACACACATATAATTTGTAATTTAAATGGGGACGTTAATTATCTTAAAATGGTTCGTGTTTGTTATTTTATTTTTATAAACAAGCACAGAGTGTCTGGAAAAATGAAATTGAATAAAATGAAACAAAAATTAATAAAATCATATACCGGGGGTTGATTAGTTACATTATATTTGATTCGGTTGAAACTAATGTCCACAATTGGGTTTTTTTTCAACTTCTTTTAGTCTTGGATAATGTAAAAAATTCTGAGATATTCACTAAAGCGCCAGGAAAATTTTAAATTTCTTCTTCGCTGCTGTCTTCGGGAATTTTTATCACAATACTTGGATACAAATGCCCTCAGGGATCTTTCTCACATATGTAACAATTTTAAAAATTTACAAGTGTACAATTTCGCCTATATTCTTGAATTAATAAGGTAAAAATTAATTACAAAATTTTCTCAAAATAGTTTTTCATGGTAAGAAAAAATTTTCTTGCCTTTCCAAAAGTTCAGTTTCGACATCTAATAAAAAAAATTAATTGTCCTACATGGTTGGATAGAGAAAAAATGGGGTTTTCAACAATGCAATTAAAAGTACAGGTCCCTATTTAAAAAAATAGTTGAGGCTTCAAAGGCGAAATGTTGTTTTAAAATAGTTAAATAAGGAATAAAAATTGGTCAGAGTAATTTTTGTATTAAATAAATACCATACGCGGCTCAAGCCGATTAAAAAAATATTTGTAAATGTGCTAGATATAAGCAAAAATTTTATATTTTTTTAAAAATTTAATAACCAACCTGTAGCTTATCTGTCTTTAAAATTTGAACTTGGATTACTACATACAATAATAGTAATTTCATTAAAGGAATATATAGTAAATTTGTATTTGTCAGTATATTATAAATTTTTATTATTGTTAATAAATATATAAATTTGATATATTTTTAACTAACCTCCACAAGCGTCTTTAAAATCTGGACAGCAATCACCCAATTTCAAACAAGCATGATCACAATAGCACGGCTTATCGCTCAAGTCCTCTATAATAGCGTTAACCGGAGCTTTTTGTACGACACAAGAAGAATCTCTTCCGGTACAACAAAGTTTAGCTTCTCTGCAACTTCCGCACAAACCGGCGCTAAAGCAACACACCAAAATCAAAAAGCCCACTGCAAATCGCATATTGACAAAAATGTTTTAATTAAGATAAATAAAAGGTTATTTTTTTGGGAATTGGAGTAAAAAAAAAATTTCGTGTTGAAAGCACGTGAATTATAGAGTTTCGTCGTTGGTAACGGGAAGTCCTACGCGTCCCGAAGTTCAAACTGGAATGAGAAAGAGAATGAAGCGAATAGCGCAAACCGGCTGCTTGTGGCTGTACGAATTTCTGAGCATTTAGGGAAATAGCACAGTGAACTCTTGTAAATTAGAAGAGGACAAAATTTAACTTACCGCAATTCTATATTAGAAGAAGTGCGGAGAATGACAACTCAGAATTTATTATTTATTTATGAACAACCGTTTTTATGTTGAACAACTATAGCGGCAAATTTTATTTTTTCACATATAATTAGCGGCAAATTTTCCTTGTTTTTATTTTTTTTTTTTTTTTTAATTCTATCAAAATTTGTATCGCGAAGTCCAACAGAACAACCAGTTTCTGTGTTAAACAACACTAGCGACAAATTTTATTTTTTCAGAACTAATTAGCCACAAATTAGCGGCAAATTTGTAGTATTTTATTTTTTTGGGACTTTTATTAAAAGCTGTTTCGCTAAGTTCCATATGAATAATAGTTTTTATGTTCAACAACACTAGCGGCAAAATTTTAATTTTTTCACAAATAATTAGCGGCAAATTTTCCTTATTTTATTTTGTTTTGAGAATTCTATCAAAAGTTGTCTCGCCAAGTTCCATATAGACTTAGCAGAACAACAGTTTTTATGTTAAACAACAATAGCGACAAATTTTATTTTTTCACAAATGATTAGCGACAAATTAGCGGCAAATTTTCCGTATTTCCTTTTTTTGGGGAAGTTTATCAAAATCTGTTTCACCAAGTTCCATATGAACAACACATTTTATGTTAAACAACAATAGCGGCTAATTTTTTATTTTCACAAATAATTAGCGGCAAATTTTCCTTATTTTCTTTTTTTTTGGAATTCGATCAAAAGTTGTATTACAAAGTTCGGTATGGACTTGGCACAACAACAGTTTTTATGTTAAACAACAATGGCGACAAACTTTATTTTTTTCACAACTAATTAGCGACAAATTAGCGGCAAATTTTCGGTATTTCCTCTTTTTTTGGATACTTTTATCAACAGCTGTTTCGCCAAGTTCCATATGAACGACAGTTTTTATATTCAACAATAGTAGCGACAAATTTTAATATTTTCAGAAATATTTAGCGGCAAATTTTCCTTATTTTATTTCTTTTTTTTGGGAATCAAAAGTTGTCTCGCTAAGTTCCATATTAACTTAGTAGAACAACAGTTTTTATGTTACACAACAATAGTGACAAATTTTATTTTTTCACAACTAATTAGCGACAAATTAGCGGTAATTTTTTCGCATTTCCTTTTTTTTGGGGGAATTTTATCAAAAGCTGTTTCGCTAAGTTTCATATGAACAAGTTTTTATGTTCAACAGCAATAGCGAAAAATTTGATTTTTTCACTAATTAGCCGGCAAATTTTCCTTATTTCCTTTTTTTGGTAATTCTATCAAAAGTTGTCTCGTCTCGCTAAGTTCCATATGGACTTAGTAGAACAACAATTTTTATGTTAAACAACAACGCGACAAATTAATTTTTTTCACAACTGATTAGCGACAAATTAGCGGCAAATTTTCTGTATTTCGTTTTTTTTTGCGAATTTTATCAAAAGCTGTTTCGCCAAGTTCCATATTAACAATAGTTTTAAGTTCAACAACAATAGCGACAAATTTTAATTTTTTCAGAAATAATTAGCGGCAAATTTTCCTTATTTTCTTTTTTTGGGAATTCTATCAAAAGTTGTCTCGCTAAGTTCCATATGTACTTAGTAGAACAACAATTTTTATGTTAAACAACAACGCGACAAATTTTTTTGTCAGAAATAATTAGAGGCAAATTAGTGGCAAATTTTCTGTATTTCCTTTTTTTGGGGAATTTTATAAAAAGCTCTTTCGGTAAGTTCCAAATGAACAACAGTTTTTATATTCAACAACATTAGCGATAAATTTTAATTTGTTCAAAAATAATTAGCGGCAAATTTTCCTTATTTTTTTTTTGCGAATTTTATCAAAATTCCATATAGACTTAGGAGAACAACAATTTTTATGTTAAACAACAATAGCGACAAATTTTATTTTTTCACAACTAATTAGCGACAAATTAAAGACTTTTATCAAAAGCTGTTTCGCCAAGTTCCATAATGAACAACAGTTTTCATGTTCAACAACAATAGAGACAAATTTTATTTTTTCACAAACCGTGGCTGAAGAGATCGGCGATTTTGGCAGCCAACCCGGCACCGAGGATTTAAGACTATAATAGAGTATCATAAAAGTACCATAATAAACGGATTTAACTAATCTGATAACATAGTTAGCGAAACGTACGTCAAATGTTAAACTTTTATTTCAAACATTTTTTTTAACATAATTAGAGATTTTTTAATTTTCATAAATTTCTTTAAAACAAACTTTTCGTATTGTAATAATTAACCAATCAATACTATTAATTATCTAGTCGCCCGCGAAGGAATTCTTTTATGAATCCTTGGTGCACGCTTGCGCATTATTCGTTTCGCATTCAACTTTGTTATTTTTTTTTATTTTCATTTTATTAAAAGAAGTCTTGACTATCTAAATCTAGCCTGTGTATTTAAAAAAAAGAAAATATAGCTTTCATTTATTTCGTAAAAAAAAAATAAAAAATATATATCAAGATTCGAACCTGGAACTTTCATATGTATCATCTACACTCTACCACTGGACCACACCGTTCAAAGTGATGAATAATCAAACTTTCAAATTTACGTACAATAAAAGTCGATTAGGGCGAAACGAATAATGCGCAACCGTGCAACAAGGATTCAGAATAGAATTCGTTTCTCTAAAAGCGCTAGTGAACGAAACCGTAGCAGCTATGAACGTCCAGTATAAGTTTAGAACCGTATCTGTTCGTCTAGTCGCGCCTGACTCACGTGTACGAAGGTTCTTATTTATCATAACACAAATATACACGTTAATTCGACGTACTGCACTGATCCGATTAGACCATTTACCGACACGTTACCGGTATGTGTGCGAGTAGTAAACATGAATTGATTTGTAGTCGTGTGTGCACACAGTTGATAAAAACCAATTTTTTTTTAATTAATAATTTGGTAACTTCTTACCTGCTTCCAACTCACTCCTGAAACAAAATGAAACAAAAATTATACAGTGTGAAAGTTAAATTTTGTATTGTAAAGTATTCGAGGAAATATTCTCCGACAGGTCTAAAAATAGTCTGGCTAATTGGTCCTTGCCAAAGCCATCAAGCTAATCAAAGCAATAAAAAAATTACCACAATTACAACCCCTTGCGCAGACTAGTCACCCACTGAAAATTTAAAATGGTAACAGGGGTTGACTGACAGCTCGTTTGAAAAGGTTTTTCATTTTCTATTCAATGGTTTAAATAATTTTAAATTTAATTCTAAGGGGTCATCCATATCTCAAATGTGGTCAATTTATTCAGTAAAAATAAAACTCCAAGACATGTAACACAATATAATTAAATAAAAACTTTAATGGGCAACTAGTTTCGGTTTATGAGCCATCCTCAGGCGTAGAAACAAATTACCCGGTGTGCAACAAAAACAATTTTTGACACAATACAATCATAGAATTTTTAAACAAAATATGATAAGTTAAAAATTCTATGATTGTATTGGATAAAATAATTGTTTTTGTTACACACCAAGTAATTTGTTTCTAGGCCTGAGGATGGCTCATAAGCCGAAACTAGTTGCCCACTAAACTTTTTGTTTAATTATATTGTGGTATATGTCTTGGAGTTTTATTTCTTCTGAATTTTAAATTTCATTAGTTTTTGTTACCTTAAAATCTACTGAAGCTTTGAACTAATCCTCTCGATTTTTCCATTTCTGATCTAAATTCCACCTGAAACAAATGAAACAAAACTATATTAAAATCATCAAATATAATTAAATATTGTCGTTTATTGTCGTTTGTTGTCGTTTGTTGTCGTTTGTTGTCGATTATTGTCGTTTGTTGTCGTTTATTATCGTTTGTTGTCATTTATTGTCATTTATTGTTACTTAAGTTGTTAACTTTATGGAAAACAATTCTTTTATTTTTTTTCTTTACGCAGTACAATGGTGTAATCGATTGTTCAATTTTCTTAAAATGTTAAACAAATTATCAACAGTTATTAACAAATTCATTGTTAAAAAAGTCATTTATTCAGTTTTTTTAATGTTTGAACATGTTATTAAATGAGAACTGTAGTTTATCATTATATCAAAAAGTAGTGATCGGCCGATACCGATATGTATCGATATCGCATCGGCAAAATTTATCAATTTATATCATATTTAAGCTGAACTGTTTTATTATTTTGTAAATAGAAATAGATTTACTTTACGAACAGAAAGCTATAAGTAGTGAAAGCAGTAATTTCGTAGTCCCCCGATTTTTTTAATTTTAATTTTTAAGACAAACAAAAAAATATGGTATAAGTGCAGTTTATAGTGAATCCGTGCATTACTAAAATTTTTAGTTTGTATGGAAGTATATGTCTCGGGAAGCTTAAAAATAAAAAAAAAGAATTTTTGACAGTTTCTGTCAGTTTTTAGCAAATTTGGACAGTTTTGAGCATTTATTAAAGTTTCCAATTTTTTTTATTAAAATTTAGCATTTTTCTTAAATATTTTTATCAATTTTTGACAGTTTCGATCAGTTTTTAGCAAATTTGTTTTTTTTTTTTAATTTTGAACAATGTCTTAACTGTGTTCAGCAATTTTGGACAGTTTTAAGCATTTATGAAAGTTTACAATTTTTTTATGAACATAAACATTTTTCTTAAATTTTTGGTAATTTCTGACAGTTTCTGTCAATTTTTAGAAATTTTGATTTTTTTTTATTAATTTTGAACAATTTCTTAACTGTGTTCAGCAATTTTGGACATTTTTGAGCATTTATGAAAGATTGCAATTTTTTTTATTAATATAAACATTTTTCTTAATTTTTTGGCAATTTCTGACAGTTTCTGTCAGTTTTTAGAAATTTTAATTTTTTTTTTATTAATTTTGAACAATTTCTTAACTGTGTTCAGCAATTTTGTACATTTTTGAGCATTTATGAAAGTTTGCAATTTTTTTTATTAATATAAACATTTTTCTTAAATTTTTGGTAATTTCTGACAGTTTCTGTCAGTTTTTAGAAATTTTAATTTTTTTTTTATTAATTTTGAACAATTTCTTAACTGTGTTCAGCAATTTTGTACATTTTTGAGCATTTATGAAAGTTTGCAATTTTTTTTATTAATATAAACATTTTTCTTAAATTTTTGGTAATTTCTGACAGTTTCTGTCAGTTTTTAGAAATTTTGATTTTTTTTTTATTAATTTTGAACAATTTTTTAATTGTGTTCAGTAATTTTGAACAGTTTTGAGCATTTATGAAAGTTTTCAATTTTTTTTTATTAATATAAACAGTTTTCTTAATTTTTTGGTAATTTCTGACAGTTTCTGTCAGTTTTTAGAAATTTTAATTTTTTTTTTATTAATTTTGAACAATTTCTTAACTGTGTTCAGCAATTTTGGACATTTTTGAGCATTTATGAAAGATTGCAATTTTTTTTATTAATATAAACATTTTTCTTAAATTTTTGGCAATTTCTGACAGTTTCTGTCAGTTTTTAGAAATTTTGATTTTTTTTTTATTAATTTTGAACAATTTTTTAATTGTGTTCAGTAATTTTGAACAGTTTTGAGCATTTATGAAAGTTTTCAATTTTTTTTTATTAATATAAACAGTTTTCTTAATTTTTTGGTAATTTCTGACAGTTTCTGTCAGTTTTTAGAAATTTTAATTTTTTTTTTATTAATTTTGAACAATTTCTTAACTGTGTTCAGCAATTTTGGACATTTTTGAGCATTTATGAAAGATTGCAATTTTTTTTATTAATATAAACATTTTTCTTAAATTTTTGGTAATTTCTGACAGTTTCTGTCAGTTTTTAGAAATTTTAATTTTTTTTTTATTAATTTTGAACAATTTCTTAACTGTGTTCAGCAATTTTATACATTTTTGAGCATTTATGAAAGTTTGCAATTTTTTTTATTAATATAAACATTTTTCTTAAATTTTTGGTAATTTCTGACAGTTTCTGTCAGTTTTTAGAAATTTTGATTTTTTTTTTATTAATTTTGAACAATTTTTTAATTGTGTTCAGTAATTTTGAACAGTTTTGAGCATTTATGAAAGTTTTCAATTTTTTTTTATTAATATAAACAGTTTTCTTAATTTTTTGGTAATTTCTGACAGTTTCTGTCAGTTTTTAGAAATTTTAATTTTTTTTTTATTAATTTTGAACAATTTCTTAACTGTGTTCAGCAATTTTGGACATTTTTGAGCATTTATGAAAGATTGCAATTTTTTTTATTAATATAAACATTTTTCTTAAATTTTTGGCAATTTCTGACAGTTTCTGTCAGTTTTTAGAAATTTAGATTTTTTTTTTATTAATTTTGAACAATTTTTTAATTGTGTTCAGTAATTTTGAACAGTTTTGAGCATTTATGAAAGTTTGCAATTTTTTTTTATTAATATAAACATTTTTCAATAAATTTTTGGCAAACATATAATTTTTAATTAGTGGTTTTATTAAACAAATATGGAAAAATATTTTTTTATTTTTTTGTTTGGAAGGTTAGGTTGTTTACTTTCGAAAAACATTTTTTTTATGACGATTCACTATAAACTGCATTTTTTCCAGAAATATAAATAAAGAGGCAAAATCTAGGCTTCTATTCTTAAAAATTTTGAAAATCTGTTGGTTTTCTGAAAAAGAAATCGTGAAAATCATGAAAAAAACAGAAATGTTTGCGATTTTTTTTTCAAAAAAAAAGCAGATAGTTTTTGAAATTTAGGAGAGTAGGAGCATATATTTAACCTTTATCATTACCCCCCAAATAAATTAGATTAACCCCCAGAGCGACGTTTTTTTTCATGTCCCATTGTGACCCCTTTTATCATTTCCCATTGCAGGTGTTTGGATATCAATTAAATTGTTGTAAAAATGTATCTTGCATGCACTAGAACTATTATCAAAAGAAATTATTATCAAAAATTCTTTTTCTTTACATACCTCCAGTAACTTATAAATTATTATTTCCCATCACTAATTCACATTTTTATAACAATTTTTAATTAATTTTTCTGCAAGCTCAAACAAAGCCTGTCAAAATCACAAGCTACTACAATTTTTTTTTTAAATGTCAATAATTAACATAAAATTGCAAGCGTACCAACCATGATATAAAAATTACAAAGGTTAGACAATCAGGCTTCTCAAATTCATCCAAGTTTGGGCATGACGTCATTGTAGTCCAAATAAAATAATTTAACATTGGATTGCATAGGGTTATTGTGTCTTTCGGATGGTTTTGTTGTTGTTTTTTATGATTCCGATATGATTTATATTAAAAAACTGTCTGTCTGTCTGTATGTCTGGTTGACGTCCGAAAAGCTTAAAAATGCCATAACTTTTGAATGCTTTAACGCATAAAATTGAAATTTTCACCATTTTTTAAGACCCACGACTACTACATTTTAAAAGAAAACAAGTGATATCGGAAAATGAAATAACGGGGTTTTCCGGGGATTTTCCACCTTTTTTCTAGTTTCACAGTAAACACGCTGCAGATCGTAATTTTTGATCAAACCGCTTAAAATTTGGAAAAAAGATACCTTGAAGTACTGTTACAAAGTCAATTGAAAATCGGAATAAACGGAAAATTTCTTGAGAGTTTTCCGGGATTGTTTATCCGAAAATGTCATCATTTTAAAAAGCTGATATCTCTGAAACCGTGAAAGATATTCGAAAAACAAAAATACGTAAATGTAGGACTGAAATAGCCCAACAAGTATTATTTGAACTATTTTTCCGAAATTTCTTCAGAAAGTTGAAAAAAAAAAGAAATTAAATTCCGAAAATCTCGGAAACGAGGAAGAATATCGAAAAATGTCTTTGCTGTACTTGATAAGATTCTTTGAAATAAAAAAAATATGAAAAATGGGGATAAAAATTTGGAAAAATAATGAAAAAATATTGAAGAATTGAGAAAAAAAAAAAAATAATGAAAAATAGGGAAACAAATAATGAAAAATAAGAAAAAAAATAATCAAAAACAGTAACAAAATAATGAAAAAAAAATAGGGAAAAATTAATGAAAAATAGGGAAAAAAATATTGGAAAATAGGGACAAAATTGTTGGAAAATAGGGAAAATATAATGAAAAATGGGGAAAAAAATAATAAAAATAGGGAAAAAATAATGAAAAATGGTGTCAAAAATAATGAAAAATGGGAAAAAAAATAGGGAAAAAATTAATGAAAAATATGGAAAAAAATAATAAAAAATATGGAAAAAATAATGAAAAATATGGATAAAAATAATGAAAAAAGTAACAAAATAATGAAAAAAAAAGGAAAAAATAATGAAAAAAGTAACAAAATAATGAAAAAAAAAGGAAAAAATAATGAAAAATAGGAAAAAAAATATTGGAAAATAGGGAAAAAAATATCGGAAAATGGGGAAAAAATTATGAAAAATAGTGAAAAAAATAATGAAAAATAGGAAGAAAATAGGGAAAAAAATAATGAAAAATATGGATAAAAATAATGAAAAATATAGAGAAAAATAAGGAAAAATATGGAAAAAATAATGAAAAATATGGAAAAAAAATTATGAAAAACATAAAAAAAAAATAATAAAAAATAAGGAAAAAAATAATAAATAATTGAGAAAAAATGAAAAAATAATGAAAAATATGGAAAAAATTATGAAAAAAATGAAAAATATGGAAAAAAATAATGAAAAATGTGGAAAAAAATTATGAAAAATATGGAAAAAATAATGAAATATATGGAAAAAATAATGAAAAACATGAAAAAGAATAATGAAAAATGTGGAAAAAATTATGAAAAATATGGAAAAAAATAATGAAATATATGGAAAAAATAATAAAAACCATGGAAAAAAATAATGAAAAATATGAAAAAAAATAATGAAAATATTGTGAGTTATACCGGGTTGTTTTTCCGAAAATGTCATTATTTTAAATTTATGACTAAACCTTTTTCTCTGTTTTCTTTATTTTTCCTGTTTTTTAATATTTTTTTTATTTTTCCCCATTTTCCTATTTTTGACTATATTTTCCAATTTTTTCCTACTTTTCCCTACTTTTTTCTTCTTTCCTATTTTTTACTATTTTTTCTTGTTTTTCCATTTTATTTTTAATTTTTTTCCATTTTTTCCCCATTTTTTTTTGTTTCTTCAATGTTTTTTACATTTTTTTTATGTTTTTTTCATATTTTTGCCTATACTTCCCTATTTCCTATTTTTGTCCATTTTTTCTATTTTTATCTATTTTTTCCGATTTTTTCTATTCTTTCCATTTTTTCAGTTCTTTTCTATTTATCTCCATTTTTACTATTTGCCTATATTTTCCTAGTTTTCCCTATTTTTCCCTTTTTTACTATTTTACTCTATTTTTACCCATTTTAGTTTTCAAAAAAAACTCTTATAGAGTCAAGCATATAATATAGAATTTTGTTTTCGTCACTCTAATTTTTTGAAAACCTGAAAAATTACGACAAATATATATTGCCGCTTTTCATTTGTTTCTTTATTTTTCGTATTTGTCCCCATTTTTCCGGTTTTTTCTGTCCCATTTTTTCTGTTTTTTTTCAATTTTATTATAGTTCTTACTTTTTTCCAATTTCCTACTTTTCTCCATATTTCTTGATTATTTTTTCGTATTTATCCCTATTTTTCTTTGTTTTCGATTTTTCTTTATTTTCCTAATTTTTCTATTTTTCCTTATTATTTAATATTCTTTCTACTTCTGCCTATTTGTTATCAATTTTCCTATTTTTCCCTATTTTTTCCCATTTTCCTATTGTTTCCTATTTTTTTTACCATTTTTGTTTTCCCATTTTGTTTTTTTTTTTCCTATTCCTCGCTATTTTTCGCTGATTTTTCCTATTTTTTACTGTTTTTTATTATTTTTTTTTTACTATTTTTCCGTATTTAACCTATTTTTTTCCTGTCTTTTTCTATTTTTGCCTATTTTTTTCCCATTTTTCCTAGTTTTCTTTATTTCTCCCTATTTTTGTTACGATTTCCTATTTTTTTATTTTCTCCTATTTTTTTCTAAGTTTCGCTATTTTTTTCAAATTGTTCCTACTAATCATATTTTTTTCCTTATTTAGCTATTTTTCCCATTTCCTGTTTTTCTTACTTCTTCTAATTTTTTCTATTTTCACCATTTTTTCCATTTTTTCCTAATTTTTTACTTATCCAAAAATTCTCCAACGCTTCTAGAGAAATTTTCTCTCCAAGAATAAAATTACAATAAAGAAAAGTAAAAACTTGTTTCTAAAAAAAGCTGACTTGCTTGGTTACTTGATTAGGATAAATAAAAAATAGCTTAATGTTATATTACATTTAATTCAATTTATTTTAAATTTATTTCTTACACATATTATATATTAATTTTATCTATCTGCACTGCTCCTGTAGATAAACTTTAACTATGCAAAATTTCACACTCCTCCGTTCACGCATTGCGCATAAAAAGGGATCCGATGTTTTTTCTTTCCGTATTTATATATAAATTCATGTATTTATTTGTTATTTAATCTAATCAGCGAATTTTTATTTACAATGAAAGTAACACTAGGTTTAATTTAATTTAATTGGATTAATAATACATTTTACCTATTAGTTGTTTCAAACGTTTTATCTTAAAATAAATTAGGGTATTTATAGCTAATAAATGTATGAATTAATAATGAATAGAATTTTTTGTCCACCCAGATTTGAAATTGTATTTGTAGGAGTAATGCACTTGCTATCCGTGTGGTGAATGAAGTTTTATTTATGATTTGTTGTGCCTACTTATTTTATTTCTGTCGCGTGCCAAAAGAATTACCCTACACCGGATGGATTTATGTTTGGATAACAAGGGAAGGTATTTTAAAAATAACCCATTCTTGGAACAGATAAAAACTGTATCGAAAATAGTCGAATGGCGTAGGTAATTTTTTTTAAATTAACTTTATTTTTTAGAAAAACAAAAATAAAACACAAGACAAAACAATCAGGAAAAAAACCAGGACATTATTCAAAAAGGCATTAAAAGAGGTACACAAAAAATCGGGATAATTTCCATCAACATGAAGAAAACGCTCTTCGTATCTTAAATTATCAACATTTATTATAATTTAGTTTAACCCCAATTTTTTCTGTACCATTTTTAACGTCATTTAACGTTTTTAACTTATTATTAATTACTCGTTCTTAATGGAATTCACATTTATGTGACAATCTTCTATCCCCTCGTGCTAATTGCCTGATAATGGTTTTTAACCGAAACTAGTTGCATTCAATACAAGGGTATAGATATGGGGAGGGTAAAGTGAGTAATTACCCCCCACTCCCAGGATACCAAAAAAAGTATTTGTTTAAAAGTTTGTAGCGTGTTTCACAAGAGGGTTTCATCGCGAGGGTTAGGAGAAAATAATCAATCGGATAATCACTCTCGCAAATGTAAGTTTAGATTCAATTATGGAATCACTGTTGGAACAGATTCGGAAAAAAGTGAAAGAAAATTCACGGAAAATTCCAGAAAAACAAAGAAATAAACGCCCAGTATTTTTCCGCAGAAAATGTGGAAAAAATTATATAGAAATGCGCACAGGGGATGTTTTTTCCTAAAATTCTTTTAATGAAAATGAAAGTATGGAAAACACATATAAAGTGCAAATTTTTACAAAAATAAATTTTTCACGAAAATTAGGAGAAAACTCTAAAAATGACTTGAAAAAATCACGCATGAATTGGGCAAAAAGCATGAATACATTTTTCCACAGTTCAATTTGAATAAAAAGAAGCAAAAATATATTTTTCCACAGTTAAAGGACCCCGCAATAATTTTATGGAAATTGGGATTCTGTCAAATTGTCTGAATTTTTGATATGTTGTAGATTTTGTCATCCTGAACAAAAGTCTCCATGGGCACAAAGTGCCCAAATGAATAGTTTGGCAGCTACGTAGCTGCCAAAGCTCCCCTGACCCGTTGCAAAACTATTAATTTTAAATACTATTTACAGATGTCAAAAGCATATTTTAATTATTCTAATATATAGGGTAATGTTTTTGAGGTCACTGGATTCAACCCTCATGTCGGATTGGACAAATTGACCGTTGACAGCTGTCAATTCACTGTCAAAGTAGAATATAAAAGTAAATATCCTCTTTAAAGCTGTAAACTATTATTTTCTGACTGTACATCAGCTTTGGATTTAGCAAGCTCAAAACAAATCATTCTAAGGACAAAAATAATTTCTTTAATATTTATTCTACTTTGACAGTAAATTGACAGCTGTCAACTGTCAATTTTTCCAATCTGATATTAGATTTGAATTCAGCGACCTCAAAAACCTAAACTCTAATGTGAAAAGAGGATATTTACTTTTATATTCTACTTTGACAGTGAATTGACAGCTGTCAACTGTCAATTTTTCCAATCTGGCGTAAGAATTGAATTCAGCGACCTCAAGAACCCAAAATCTCAATGTGAAAAGAGAATATTTACTTTTATATTCTTCGTTGACAGTGTATTGACAGCTGTCAACGGTCAATTTGTCCATTCTGACATGAGGGTTGAATCCAGTGACCTCAAAACAAAAATTCAGACAATTTGACAAAAACCCAATTTTCATAAGATTATTACTTTGAAAAAAAATGAGCAAGAACGCATTTTTCTACACTCGAATATGAAAAAGAAGAAAGAATGCATTTTTCCATAAATAAATTTGAAAAAAGAAGCAGGAATACATTTTTCACAGTTAAATTTCACAAATTAAAATTTAGAATTACCAATTTTTCGGTAAATTGTTGAGTTTCTATAGTCCATTTCACAGAAAAACAGCAAAAATGCATTTTTCAAATATTAATTGAAGAAAAAACAAGAACATTTTTCCATGCAAAAAAATTTAAAAAAAAAAACAGCAAAAATGCATTTTTCACACACAAATTTGAAAAAAAAACGGAAGCAACAATGCATTTTTTCCCAAAGAAATTTATAAAACAAAGCAAAAATGCATTTTTCACCACAGGAAACTGAAAAACAAAACAAAAACATTTTTTCACATAAAAATTTGAAATTTAAACCAAAAGTGCATTTTTCCACAAAGAAAATTGAAAAACAAAGCAACACAATGCATTTATTTATATAAAAATTTGAAGTTCAAAGCAAGTATGCATTTTTCCACACAGGGAATTAAAAAAACCAAGCAACATTGCATATTTTTTGCACAAGAATTTAAAATTCAACGCAAGAATGCATTTTTCGATCAGGATATTGAAAAACACAGCAACAATGCATTTTTTCGTACAAAAAAATTGAAAAACAAAGCAACAATGCATTTTTCTAGATCTTGGACAAAAAGAGATAATCTGTTTCTGGAGTCTCATCCACAATCAATTACATCTGGCTCGTTTACATGCTAGTGCGTATTTATGGGGGTAAAGGGGGTAATTACCCCTCCGCCAGGATACCAAAAACTAGCACGAAAAGAAGAAATAAAATATAAGAAATATAGAAACGGACAAACATATTTGTCTAAAAGTTTGAATAATCCCCCCCAGGAAAAAAAGTACCCCCCCTCAGGAAAAAGTACTTCCCCAGGAAAATTTGGACCAGATTTAAAAACATTTTTAGAAAAAAAAAATCTTTAGATAAATTAATTATTAAGTATCACTGCATATTTATATTTATTAAAAAAATATTTAGTTTTTTCTCAATTTCGCACAAGTTAAAATGTTTGACAACTATGTAAAAATACTCTCTAGTCCTCTCCTGCTTTTGTTTTGATTAAACTGAATTAATAAAAACAATATTTTGGATTTCTCCATTTATATAGTAATTCCTTGTAGTGCTAATCTTATCTACGTAAAATTTAATGGTCGGGGGTCGATGCCGATTAAGACAGAAGACAAAACTTATTCATTCCAACACCAAACAAGACATCGAATTGAAAACAAAAATACACTCTTATTATTAACTTTTATAAAATGAAATTATTTGTGTTATTTGTTTTTTGTCTAGCATCAGTTATTGAAAATGGTAAGATTTTTGTTTTCCTAAAAACTATATTTTCCGTAGAGCTTAATTATTAGTTAACCTATCAATTGTTTTTTTTTAATAATAAATTATTATCTAAATTTAGTATCAGGAACATGATTAACTTAAATTTTTTTGTAGAACATTACACTTTTTGCTATACTTATTGAGTCACCGGGGCTATAGCTCTTAAGTATTAATTTCTTAATCAGCTACTTTAACCTTATGAAATATTACGAGGAGTCAACGGCCTGTGACGACCAGATTCCCAGTGGAAAACTCATAATAGAGCTTTAAGAAAATATAAACAAAGATTTGAATTATACCATTAGGATATTCTAATCTAGTCTAATTTTAAACTTTCACAAATAAATCTACTATAATAAAATGTGAATTTTTCTTTGAAAGGTTCTAGCTTGGAATGTTACAAGTGCGAAAACTGTGATAAAGTAAAACCAGATACCTGGGAAAAAATCAGCTGCGGTGTCTATGACGTTCCAATTCCACCATCACATGTTTGGACTTGCTTGACCATCGATTTTAAAAGTAAGTCAAATTATGTTTTACTGCTTGTATAATAGAGCAGTACATTTTTACAATAATTTATTTGATATCTAAACACCTGCAGATGGAAAAGATAAAGGGGGTGATAAGGAACATGTTAAAAAAACGTCGTTCTGGGGGTTAGTCTAATTATTTTTCACGACTTCTGACGAAACATGATATCATATCAAAAAACATTCAAGAGCAAAGTTGTAGCATATCAAAAGAGACTTTTAAGGCGACTAGTTTCGGCTATAACAAACCATCTTCAGGCCTAAAATGAATGGACATCGAAAGGACCCTGCACGGTTCTTATGGAACAAGAGTCCCAGTCGAATTAGCTGAAAATTTAGTATAAAATACCCTGATCAAATGTCTCCATGGGCACAACAAGATCTAATGGACATTTTTTGAAATACATTAATTAAATATGCGGAAATAGGGTTGTTACTTACCTTAATTTGGCGATTAGTTTGTTACAAAAAGTTAAGGATAATATAGTATAATATTAATAATGTCGATAACAATTGTAATCAAAAGTTCTATGACTCCGTATACAGCCAATGTTACGATTTTTATGTAATTCTTTGAACAAAATCAGTCAAACGCAAAAGCCCGTAGACTTGCAGAATACTTGAATATTATTAGAGAAGTTTCTGACCCATTTTATCTAAGAACTTAGAAACGGTATGGAGGTGCCGTCAGGGACGCGCCAAGTACTATTCAGCGCTGTCGTGCCAAATAATTATAGGCGCCTTTATATGTATTGATCCAAAATTACCACTCAATCTCACACAGTTCAATTTGTGCGGGTTTTACGTGAAAATCATTGAGCAATATAAGAAATAATTAAAATAGCTTCAAATGTCAGTGGCGTAAAAAATAGGAGGAAAAGGTGACATATTCTTCCAAATGCATACCGCTGGACAATTGGACAATTTTAGGCCGTTTATTTTGAACAATTCTCTGATCAATTTAGGTAACTTTTAGACCGTGTTTGGACAATTTGAGACTATTTGGACAATTTTAGTCCATTTTAGAATATATTGAAGAAATTTCTGATCAATGTATGTAACTTTAGACAATTTTATTATTATTTTAATCCATTTTTAGACAATTCTAGACCATTTTGGATAATTTTAGATTATTTTGAAAAATTCTCGGATCAATTTAGGCAACTTTGGATCATTTTTTGGGGAATTTTAGACCATTTAAAACCATTTTAGGCCGTTTTAGATTATTTTGGACAATTTCAGATTTTTTAAACAATTCTCTGATCAATTTATTTAACTTTAGATCGTTTTATTACCATTTTAGACCATTTAGGACAATTTTAGACTATTTTCCACAATTTTAGATAATTTTCAATAACTCTTTGATCAATTTAAGTAATTTTAGACCGTTTTATTATTATTTTAGTCTGTTTGTGGACAACTTTAGACCATTTTAGATTATTTTAACTATTCTTTGATCAATTTAGATAACTTTAGGCCGTTTTATTATTCTTTTAGGCGATTTTGAGAAGATTTTGGGCAATTTTAGACCATTGAAGGTTATTATAAACAATTCTATGATCAATTTAAGTAACTTCCGACCGTTTTATTATTAATTTATACAATATTGAGAAGATTTTGGGCAATTTTAGACTATTTTAGATTATTTAGAACAATGTTGGTAACTTTTTATTACTATTTTAGACAATTTTCAGACCAATTTGGACAATTTTAGACCATTTTAGATTATTTAGAACAATTTTCTGATCAATTTAAGTAACTAACTTCAGACCGTTTTAAATAATTTTTAGAAGATTTTGGATAATTTTAGATTATTTTGAACAATTTTCTGATCCATTTTAGGTAACTTCAGAACGTTTTATTATGAATTTAGAAAATTTTAGACCATTTCAGATTATTTTGAACAATACAATTGACTGTTTTAGACAATTTGTAGAAGATTTTGGATAATTTTAGATTAGTTTGAACAATCCTCAGATCCATATTAGGTAACTTTGGACCGTTTTATTATTATTTTAGACCATTTTGAACAATTTTAGACCAATATTTTGAACAATTTAAGTAACTTTAGACCGTTTTATTAGTAATTTAGAAAACTTTTAGAAGATTTTGGACAATTCAAGATTATTTTGAGCATTGATAATTCACACGAAAATGCAAACGCATATGTTCACAGTGGAACCGACATTTTTGAGCTTGTTCTTGTCTATTTTTCAAGATGGTTTAAAATACGGGTTTCATAATATCGTTCCTATTTTTTATATAATAAAATTTCCCCACCGGTATTGGTAGATAATTTTTTGGTTTTATCTAAATGCGCCATTAATACCTTGGCGCCGTCGTGCACAGCACGACCTTGCCCATATGGACGGCGCGTCCCTGGGTGCCGTTTTAGTTTAACAATTTATTTTTATATAAAGTTTTTTTCAGTATAAATGTTTATTTAGTAAAATCTTATATAGGGTGTTTTAAAAATGGTGTTTATTAAATGCAAATATTATCGAGTTTTTTAACGAAACACAATATATATTTCTAAACCCATACAAATTATAAATTTTCCGAAAGACGAGGAGTTCGGCTTTCAGATGGAATAAAGATATATAGAATATATCGACAATATTTACATTTAAAAAACACCATTTTTTTAAAACAGAAATTTCTGGGACACCTGGTTTTGAGCGACATAATATACAAAGTGATTCATTAAAAGTGACGACCGACTTTATTATCAGTTACAATAAAAGTTCAAAAGATTTCAATCAAATAATTATAACATATTTACCTATAAACTTAATATAATCATGAGTAAACAGAGATTACACTTACACATACAGGATGATTCACAAATACAAGACAAATAGAATATACTATAACACATTGTACACTTATGCTGACTTAAAATTTTGGGCAATTATCTAAAACAAATTCTTGAAGTTCAAAATTAGAATAATAGTAGATGCTAGGATTGAAACTGTTAAATCAGCCAAAAGACTTGGTATAACAGAATTGGGACGACTATTGGTTCAAGAATAATGTATACAAGCTGGTGTAAATGCCTAAAATGCCTAATATGTAATTAGTGACTCACACGGCGATAAAAAACTTCAACAATTATGATTTATATTTTTGCCATCTGTAGCTATATTCCTGAATGGGTTAAATCATATGCACATCATTTAAATGAGCAAGAATATATTTTAGAACCTTTTAGGTAATAATTATTGATCACATTATATTTAGTTTTCTACCTTATGTTTAAATTGTATAAGTATATATTCCTAAAAAAAAGTTAAAATAAATGCAATCAAAGAAGACAATGTTGAGTGACACTGTATAATAATAACCTCAGATCACTCAATATTAAAATCAAATGATATTTAATTATTTTGCAAGTCAAAAACAAGGTTTTCGCGTTTGACTGATTTTGTTTAAAGAATTACTTAAATTACGTAAAAATCTTAACATTGGCTAGTAGAAAAAGAATCACTCTATAAACGGAGTCTTAGAACTTTTCATTAAAACTGGTATCGGCAATATTAATATTATAATTATTTTCTTTAACTTGCTGTAACAAACTGATCGCATATATACATAAATAATAATTTGCCAAAGGAAAATTATGGTTTTTTAAAATAACTTTATTAATTTAAAGTTACAATTCTGACTGCTTTTAAAATAAATATAAATGTATAAAAATGATATAAAGTCAAACAAAGCTTTTGATATAAAAATCCTAGAATTGAAAGTGATGAGTTTGCAGGGTCAGCATCCTCCCATAGAAACTGTAATAGAGCGTCGACATAATTCATATATTTATTTTCTAAAGGTAAAGAACAATACTGCTTCTGCATGTTTAACACCCTGTATCTCAAAAAGTGTCCATTAGATTTCGTTATGCGCATGTAGACATTTGATCAGGGCATCATATTACTATATCTTACTAAATTTTCAGCCAGTTCGACTGGGACTCTTTTTCCATAAGAACTGTGCAGAGTCCCTGTTAATTTATTTTAAGCCTGAAGATGGCTTGTTGACCGAAACTACTCACAAAATATATTGTGGTACATGATTTTGAATTTTATTTAATGATTTACATATAAATGCCTATGATTGGACTATAATTATGTTATATTTTTTACAGATAAAACCACATCCCAGGAAGAACAAGTGAGAAAATGCGTTTTAGCAGAGAAAAATAATGGAGATCTTACGTTTAATTGTCCAATAACCATTGGCGAAATAAGGTCTTGTAAAATCTGTCAAAAAGATTTTTGTGTCTAAATAATAATTGTTGAAATATTTATTTTGTAAATCACCCAGTTCAAAAATCAAACATTACTTTTATTACAACTGTGCACTATTTTAAATATTAACTTTTTACTTGGATATCGAAAATTAATAAAATGTTTTTCTATTGTTTTTGTTACTATACACTATTTGCTCTGTATTTTGTTATATTTATATTTATTTTCTATTTCAATTTACATAAATCAATAAATAGCATTCATTAAACTTGGGAATTGGGAATTTTAAATTTCCTTAGACTTAGATCCAACTCATATAGCATTTTAGGTCCAATTTAGGTCTGAACGTCCTGGTGTTTTTTAACGTTCCTAGTACATTCGAATTCGACGTACTGGGTACGTCCACCTCTGGACGTTATTTACTTTTGATTAATTTAACAGGTGAAACAATTTTTTTTTCTTTTGTTCGTTTTTTTTATAATCTGATTTATTTCGTCATTTGTATGATATTAAAATATATCTCAAGAAACAAATATGGATAGATAAATCTCTACAAAAACAAACCATTCCAGATTTGTCTTGTGAATACTTGGCAAACACTCGTAATATTTTTTTAAATTTTTTACTGAAAGTAATCACCTTATTCATGGATATTTCAATAATGGGAGGAACAAACTCTCCTCCCGTTACTGACCCTTTTTTTTCATTTATACCTACTATACAAACTAGAGAAATTCGGGTAGGTATATGTAAATGTCCCTTCTATTATATATTTAATAAGACAAGGAATCTACTATACATTGCCTTGAGGATGACTTTATAAAAGTCGAAACGTCGGCATTAGATATATAGTGATTTCAGTTATTTTTAACTTTTCCCAACCAACTCTAATTCTTATGACAACGAACAGATTCGTAAATCCGTAGGAAACTCATTTTGGGTCCTCAATTACCTAGGCTTAACTGGACGTTTTGGTTACATACTCAAAACGTCCTGTTTAGGTACTTGAGGACTCCAAACGAACGTACTGGGGATAAACGAATCTGCGACAATTGGACGTCCCCCAATACGTGCCTGGGCCAATACATTTCTGGTGCGTCGACCGTACCTAATCTCGACACCCCCAATACATACTGGTTGGACGTTCTCTGTATGTTTTGGGGACATACTTGTGCTACATGGGAAGTTGAAAAAATATTTCTTACCATCCATTCAAAATATTTAGCCCTATATGCACTGGCGTCGGGTGTATAACACATACAAAATTTCGTAAAAAATGATAATTTTAACACTGCACTTCGTAAATTTACCAATAAATCAGTAAAAATAATTTTAATTCACAAAATATAAACAACTTGTTAAATCTTAAACGTCATTAAATTGCGCGCTCTGGTGGCGATTGATATAAACCTGCATTTTGGTTGTGACTACTCGCACGTACTTGTATAAAAAAAATTTTGATGAAGTTGTAGTCATGTATTCCAGTCAATAAGAACTTTAAAAATGATCGTAAATAATCTATTGAGTTAAAGCAGATCATGAATATTACAGAAATAATATGTAAAATATAAATAATTTTTGTTAAATTTCGAGACGATCTCTACTTTGAAACGTTGTAACCAGACTTATTATAATAACGCGCTCTGGTGGCAGAAGTTATAAACTTGACTTCTGGTCGTGACTACTCGCACGTATCTCATAAAAAACGATAATCCAAAAATATAATTTTAACCATTGAAAACATAGAATATTCGCTTCTGTACTTAAAAACAATTAATTCAATTTCATGTCGAATTAAATAATAAAAAAGAACTATTTACATTTCAATAAAAAGCTTAAGTAAGGAACCATAGATGGATTTGGCACCTTATTTAAAAGCATTTCCGGACATTTGGTTGTACAACACGAAATAACAAGGAAAAACGTTGCAGATAAAAATAACTCGCGAAACGTCAATTCACAGTTTCCTTCTGAAATACAGTTTGCTTCTATAACCTGCTATGTAAATTGATAGAAAACAAGATAAAAAGTCAATCAAAATCCACCAGCTCCAGAGGAATAACATCGAATCAGTCTTCAAACCCCTACCGGACGACACGCTTATGTTTGGTCTACGCCACTGTAGAACTTGTAATGATCGAAATATTAAAATTAAATATTAATTTCCTACTTACCAAACTTTTCGTTCCAAAATATTTGTCTCTGTACACTGATACATATAAAACTTCGTTTTTCAACAAAACCACGATATACAAAAAATGTTAATTAAAAAAAGACTACAATTAGTTTAGACGCCACTTGTTAAAATTCATCTTTAAAAAGTAGTAACTAAAGATAAAATTGCGCACTCTGGTGGCGGAAGTTGTAAACTTGCGTAATGACAACTAAGGACAGATTCCCACTAGGCAGAAAATCTGCAGGCAGATTTTCTGAATCGAATTTTATTGGTCGATTTCGAAAATTAATTCGAAATCAACCAATAGAATTGGATAAAGAAAATCCGCCTGCAGATTTTCCGCTTAGTGGGAATCCATCTTCACACGTACCTGCGTACACTCAAAATAAATATTCATGACGTAAAGGCACAAATTCTAAGACATAAATATCAGAGAAGAAGAACTTTATGAGTCTTCTTCTTCTTTATTTGATTTGTTTGGGCTTAATCTTCAGATTATCTACCCAGAACTTTATGAGTGATGTTTTATATAACCTAAAATTACTTTTAATGTTTGTTTTGTTTGAAAATGATATAATTTTAGTTTGCTATGATAGCTGAAAATTCAGGTATTCTTAAAGTATTATCAAAACTTGAAGAGGATAATTTTTAAAGAAAATCACTACCTAGCTAAATAAGTAAAGGTACAAAATTTAGGATTTAAATATCAGAAGAACTGTGACAGTGACGTTTTATATAACCAAATTTATTGTTGGTTTTGTTTGAGAAATGATATAATTCAGGTATTGTTAAGAAATTATCAAAACTTGAAGAATATTTTTAAAGAAAATCACTACCTAACCCAAAAAGTAAAGGCACATAATTTAAGATTTAAATATCAGAAGAAGAACTTTGACAGTGACGTTTTATATAACCTAATTTTATTTTCAATGTTTGTTTTGTTTGAAAATGATACATTTTTAGTTTGCTATGACGGCTGAAAATTCAGGTATTGTTGAGGTATTATCACAACTTGAAGAGGATAATTTAATGACTTTAGCACGGACAGTAACACAAGGTCTTTTAAAAATTAACTCTGCTGATGGTATGTTTACAATTTTTACTAATAAACATAGATGGTAATAGTTTTTAATTTTAGATGCAGTAAAGGGAATCTTGAAGTACTCCCCAGATGTTTTAAGTATTCTGAGAAGAAAATCTATAACTAGAGAAGTATTATTTTCATATCTAGATGAGAAAGATATTGTAGTTAAGTTGCCAATCACCAAAAATGAATTAATAGATAAAATACTTGAATATTGGAACATTTCATCGTTACCCACAAAGTCGGAGAATTCTAATAACCAACTGACCAACCTAAATAATGAATCTTTAATTGAAAGCAAGACGAAAGAAGATACTAGTATTAACGTTCTAGCTCAACAATTTGCAACTTGGTTTTATTCATTAATGAACGATCAAGGTGTAGGTAGTGAACATTTCTATCCAGATGCAAAATTAAAAATCAATCTTTATTCAAATAACGATTGCGATACCACTGTAATCGAGAATGACCCAGAGAATATAGCAAAACAGTTATTTTCTACTAGAATACAACATAACCTTATATTTAATCCCAATATTAATAAAGAAGGTACACAAGGAAGAATGGATCCTCACGGATTGGTCATGGTACTCGTGTGTGGGACATTACATGTCCAAGAAACTTGCGTGGGTGTTTTCGAACAAGTGTTTTCTTTAGCAAGAGATCCTTTTTGTGATAATAACTGGAAAATAAAAAACTCTGTAATAAATCTAAGAAGTCAAGGACAAATTATGGGACAACCAAGGTTGTGCGACAGTGAACTTACATCAGAACTATTAATGCTTCCTTCTAGCTAATAAGCTATAATTTATTTATGTTAAGTAAGTGTTATATTTTTATTTTGTATTAAAATAAAGTCTTGCAAAGATATCGAATGTTAATTTTGAAAATATTTTCTAAATCTGAGTACACATATAGTCCATTCATTTAGTTTACAAAGATATTCTATTAAGTACTGAAATAAGCTGCGAACTACTTATTCTCGTTTAATTTTTCTTGTTCAAAATGAGACAAGTAGCAACAAGCTTCTATTAGGTCATGTCTGAGCTCTATTAATCTTATTTGAATATCAGTGTAAACTAAATGAATGGATTTTACTAGTTTTACTGAACTAGTTATATTATTATATACAGGGAATGTACTTACCTGTCTTTAGCTGAAAAAGTAACTTTCTTGTATTATTTCTTAGTAACGGACTAAAATAATAGAATAATACAAAACATAATTTTTAATAAAGGATTTTTTAATTATATTACAAAAAGCTTATAACTAATCGAAGTTAATACTTAACACATAATTTTCCTTAATTTAAACGAAATTATTTACAACAGGAATATTTAAAACAACTCAATCACAGACATGTTTCCATTAGAAAAATAAAAATACAGCTAATAAAATTTAGCTCAACAATAATTAGAAGCTATAATAAAAGCCGCACATTAAGTCTTATTTTATTCAGATAAAAAAAAAAGATTCATGTTTCCCAATCTTTAAAATATTCATGATCGCGAAAATTGTCATTAAATAAAGTTTCAACAGAAGGAATTATACTTTCCAGTTCAAAACTATCCACACTAAAATCATCCAAAATAAATTCTAGCTCAGGTCATGAATCGATCTCGATAACTTGATCTTGTGAATCGCACTTCTGCACAGCAATAACTGGATTCAAATTAAAAATCTTGCCTAATTTATCTGCAGTCATATCAAGACAAATTCCATTTATCTCTACAGTAGTCATTATCTTATTTAAGTCTTCCTCTTCTCTAGGATTCCCGTAGTAACTAAATTCCTCTAAAGGTCGTACAATACGAGAAGATGTTGATTTTCTAGCTGTGACTTTTCCTTTTGGTTCTTGAGCGACAGAGGTGGGATCTGGAATTGGCATTGCTTCACTATGAATAATTCGCATACATTCCTGGAATGATTCTTCCGCATCTTTATCATGATGGATATTTTCGTCTACATCAGAATGTTCTTTGCGAAAATGAGTACCTGCCTCTGATCTGCCTTTGAATCTATAGATTTAAATTTTGTCAAAAATTATTATTACATTAAATTTAAAATACTTACTTTAAACCACATTCTCCACACAAGAACGCTTTAAAGTGCGTTCTTACATGACACCTCACATTATTAACACTTTGCTGAGGAAAATCTCTTTGGTAGGAGCACTCTGTGCATTGGTATCGTTTCCATCCTCGAACGGCTGGTGTTAATACCGTTAATAAATTTCTATTTGGTGTTTGATCATCGGAAGATTTATTTTTTTCCCTTCCAGATTTCTGTTGATCAATTGAAATAATGTTGTTAAATAGACCTGTATATGTAACAGGTAAACCTGGATGGACACGTTGCGAATGTAATTTTAAACCGGTTAGTTTAACAAATTTCTTTTGACAACCATTGCAGGTATACCTAAAAAATAATAGTAATTAAATAATTAAGAATTTGTTATTTATTAAATCTTACCTGTAAAATAGGAAAGTTTCTCCGTCATGTATATTCATGTGATGTTGCCTTATTTTAATCTCTGAACCGATTTCGTGACAGTGAACACAAGCAACGTAATCGTCCTGTTTCGATTCGCACACGGTTTGATTCAGAACTTTGAACTTGATATGCATATGTTCATGTTGGCTGGATATGTGCGATAACATTATAGGTTCAGAATTCGACATGTAAGGACAATACTCGCAACAAAATACATCGCCGCTGTGTGGCACGTTCCTGTCTGTTTTGGTAACTATCACTAAGTCATCCACGTGCTAAAAAATATTATTTTCCTGAGACCTTTTTCATCAAAATCTTAAATTGTTTTAAAGAATTCCGAAAAGAAATAATTAGATAAAAAAATAATAATTGAGAATCATTGTTATAAAAAATATACATACCTCAAAAGAACTTTGTAATGGGTTCGGTATATTGAGTGAAGTATTAATCATTCCTTGTACGGTACCATCTTGCTCGGATTCATCAAACATATTAAGAACTGTAGTCGCTGGTACCATAACTTCAGCAATGCTAGCCTGCAATAAAAAATTAATTAAGAATGGGAAAGGCAAATAGAAATAATATAACTGGGAATAAATATACACATTACATTTATGGGAAACAAATTACACATATTTCTGTCTTGCTTCCTTGCTTTTAGTTTTCGTCTCGAAGAAAAAAAACTCTTATAAAACGGTTTTGTCCGTCCGTCTGTTTCAACTCGAGAACAGTGAGAGATAAAGACAAACGGACTGAGAAAATGTAGAAAATATGGAAAAATGTAGAAAAAAGGAAAAATAGGGAAAAAGAAGGGGAAAATGAAAAAAAAATTGGGAATAATGGGCAAAAATAGGGAAATTAGGGCAAAATACGCAAAAATAGGGAATATAAAGCACAAATAGAAAAAAATTAAAAAAAAATAATGAAAAAGAGGAATAAATAGACAGAAATCGGAAACATAGAAAAAATGGGAAAAAATAGCGAAATATAGAAGAAAATGGGTAAAAATAGTGAAAATAGTGTAAAAAATTAGACAAAAATAGAGTAAAATAGAGAAACATATGGGGAGATTTATACAGATAACCTCAATAAAAAGATCTGCACCATAGTTATATTATTTTAAATGGAACACTCTGTATTTTTCCTTCCATCTCTTTCTATCACTCTATGTCTTTTTCTACAGTATGAATTTTTTCTTATTTAGAATTTTTCTTATTTGTTATTATTTTGCAAAGAGATTTTTTTATTTCTTCTACTTTTTTCTAGTTTTTTGTTTTTTTTTGTAGTTTTTTCGATTTTTTTACTTTTTGGTTTTTTTTTGTTTATCTGTTTTTTTTGTGATTTTTATGATTTTTTCTAATTTTTCATCATTGTTCCGTTTTTCTTTTTCTATTTTTTTCTTGTTTTTTAATTTTTTCTAATTCTTCTGATTTTTTGCAATTATTCGCGACTTTTTTGGGATTTCTTTACGATTTTTTGCAATTTATTTCATTTTTTATGGTTATAGTTGTTTCCGGTTTTTTGGTTGCTCTTTAGTTTTTGCGATGTTTTTCGAATTTTCTCGATTTTTTCTCATTTTGTGATTTTTTTCGATTTTATCTAGTTTTTCCTCATTTTTTTCTCAGTATTCTGTTTTTTTTTCTATTTTTTTCGTTTTATAATTTTTTCTCCTTTTTTCTTATTTGCGATTTTCTTGTCATTGTTTTGTGATTTTGTTGCAATTTTCTTGCGATTTTTTGTGATATTTTTCGACTTTTTGCGTTTTTCCGTATCTTACAATTTTATTTTTCATTTTTTCCCAATATTTTCTAATTTCTCTCTCAATTTTTTTCTTTTTTCAAAGTCTGTTCTTTTTTTTATTTCTTATGTATTGTTTTCAGATTTTTTCGATTTTTTTTTCTAATCATTGTTATGTTTTTCTATTTCTTTTTTTGTTGTCTAATTTTTTCTCATTTTTTTTATTTCATTGATTTTTTGTGATAATTTGCGATTTTTTCTGTGATTTTGTTGCGGTTTTTTTGTGATATTTTTCGATTTCTTGGGTTTTTTTAGGCTTTTTTTACGATTTTTAGCGTTTTTTTCGGTTTTTTGATTTATTTATTTTTTTGTATTTTACAAATTTTATTTTTCATTTTGTTCCCAATATTTTCTAATTTCTCTCTAAATTTTTTCCAAAGTTTTTTGGTTTTTTTTTTTATTTTATTTTTAATGATTTTTTCATTTTTTTATGGTTACAGTTGTTTCCGATTTTTTCATTTTTTTATGGTTACAGTTGCTTCCGGTTTTTTGGTTGTTTGGTTTTTGCCATTGTTTTTCGATTTTTCTCAATCTATTCTCATTTTTCTGATTTTTTTCGATTTTTCTAATTTTTCCTCATTGTTGTGTTTTTTTTTTCTATTATTTTCTTATTTGGGATTTTATGTCATTTTTTTGCGACTTTGTTGCGGTTTTTTGTGATTGTTTTGTGATTTTCCCAATACTCTAATTTCTCAATTTTTTCTTTTTTCAAGTTTTTTCTCATTGTTCTGTTTTTCTATTCTTTTTTTTTTGTTTCCTAATTTTATCTCATTTTTTTATTCCTTTCATTTTTTGTGATAATTTGCGATTTATTCTCATTTTTTGTGATATTTTTCGATTTTTTATGTTTTTTTTGAGTTTTTATTTGCGATTTTTAGCGTTTTTTTTTCGGTTTTTTGATTTCTTCATTTTTTCTTAATTTTACAATTTTATTTTTCATTTTTCCTCAATATTTTCTAATTTCTCTCTCAATTTTTTCTTTTTTCAAAGTTTTTTGTATTTTTTTTTTAATTATTTTTTCTGTTCCGTTTTTTAAGTCTTTTTTTTTTCATTTTTTTTATATCATTGATTTTTTATGATAATTTGCGATATTTTTGTTATTTTTTCTGATTTTGTTGCGGTTTTTTGCGATTGTTTTGCGATTTTTTGTGATATGTTTCGATTTCTTGCATTTTTTAAGGCTTTCTTTTTCGTTTTTTTTTTTTGCGATTTCCATCTTTTTTTAGCGTTTTTTTCCCGGTTTTTTGATTTCCTCATTTTTTCCGTATTTTACATTTATATTTTTCAATTTTTTCCCAATATTTTCTAATTTCTCTCTCAATTTTTTCCAAAGCTTTTTTTGGGTTCTTCTAATTTTTGTGAAAAAAAATATTAAAGGAACTTTGAAATCTAGTCACCATAATTTTAATTCTAAAAGAAACTTGTTTTCATTCGGTATTATACTAAAATAGTAATTTTAGCAGCATTTTAAAAATATTAAAAACAAAGACATAAATTTTCTATTAAAATATCGAATTTCGTTTTTTCTGCTACTTAAAAATATTACGGCCACATTGCGTTACATGAATTATATACCCCAAAATAATTATTTTGCAGGTGGCGCCATCTATAAAAAAAGTACGTGAACTGTAAAATTGCCAGAATAACAGGTCTCTTGATGTATTTTTGGTGATGTTCTATGATTCAAATTTTTGAACATATAAGAAAGTATAATGAAAGTAAAAAATGAAATATCTCTTATGTACCGTCTCTAATGGGAATATAATCTCCTGAAATAGTTTTATAGCGATTTTTGATGCCTTTTTTTGAGGTTAGGTTAGGTTATGTTTCCAGGGTCCAGGTAAATATGACAAAAAAATCAACACGTGTGACATTTGTAAAATCTACAGAAAAATAGTTTGTAAATACAACATTTATATCAAACATTAATATTTATATAGATTTGGGAAATATTTTAGTATAAAAACCATTGCATTTACCTCTAAAAATGTTTGTTGATTGTTGACTCATAAGGGTTAAAAATATTAATAGATTGCATAAAAATACCTCGTTTCCTTTTGGCGATCCAAGTTCTTCCTCAACCTCTTTCATATGCATAAAGTCTGCATGTTGAAGTTCTCCACCAACTGTAGGACTATTTTCGATTATGTCAACCTCAACACCAGGATGGAATTTAGAGTAATGTCGTTCCATTTGGTTACGCGTATAGCACGAAAAAGCGCATCCAGTGCATTTATACGGAATGCACATCCAATGAGAAATTGCATGTTCGTTTCTCTCTGGCTCAGATTTAAACCTATAATAAAATTTATATGAGAATAATAAACAATATAAATTCTAACGTATTAAGAAGTTAAAAAATAACATTCTTTACCATTTGTTGCAGAATCGGCATAAAACTTTCGTAGTATCTCCAAATGTTCCTTCGGCGGTAGGTACAAGAGAAGGTACTATCTTCATACATTGTGATTTAATAAGCATTTGTAGCCACAATTCTAGTCTTGGGTTTCTTTGCATCATAATAATATGATTGAGGTTGAATTCCTGTTTGTGTTCTTTTACGTGTTTCGACATGTAACGATAAGTTATGCTTTCATCGGCACATATGCCACATTTGTATCTACAATAGAGTATAAAAATTAGACTAGATAGTAAACACTTGGAAATAATTTCAAATTGATTAAATAAAAAATAACAGAAATTGAAAATATCACAAAAAAAAACGAAAACAAATGTAACCATAAAAAAATAAATAAGAATGAAAAAAATCGCAAAAAAGTGCAAAATATCGAAGAAAATGGCAAAAAAATTGCAAATAATCCCTAAAATGGCAAAAAAAAATTAAAAAACCTTCAAATAATCAGGAAAAAATTACAACAAAAATCGCAAAAAAAGCAAAAACAAGAAAAAAAACGGAAGCAATTGTAATCTACAAAAAAAAAAAAATAAAAATGAAAATATTCCACATAATTGAAATAAATCGCAAAAAAATCAGATGAATAAGAACAAAATAAAAAACCATAAAAAAAATAGAAAGCAAAAGAAAGAATTAGAAAAAAGCAGAACAATGAGAAAAAAATGAGGAAAAAGTAGAAAAAACCGAAAAGAATCAAAAAAAAGAAGAAAAATGAGAATACGAGAAAAAAATTAGAAGAATCGAAAAAATTAGAAAAAAATAAGAAAAAACAACTAAAAAACATGAAACAAATGTAACGATAAAAAAATTAAACAAAAATTAAAAAATTAAACAAAAATTAAAAAATTGCAAATAATTGCAAAAATGGCAAAAAAAAAATTAAAAACCTTCAAATAATCAGGAAAAAATACGAAAAAAAAACAAAATTAAAAGAAAAAAAAAACTAAAACGATTGAAATCAACAAAAAAAAAAATAACAAAAATGAAAAAAATCGAAAGCAAAAAAGAGCAAAATATCGAAGAAAATGGCAAAAAAATTAAAAATAAACACAAAAAATGGAAGAAAATGGCAAAAAATAACCGCCAAATAATCAGAAAAAAATGCAAAAAAATGGAAAAAATGGCAAAAATACGGAAAAAAGGCAAACACTATCAAAAAACCCGGAAACAATTATAACCAACAAAAAAAAAAACAAAATTAAAAAATTCAAAAGAATTGAAATAAATTGAAAAAAATCAGATGAATAAGGACAAAATAAAAAATTAGAAAACAAAAGAAAGAATTAGAAAAAAAACCAGAATTAGAAGAAAAAAAACATTGAGAAAAAAATGAGGAAAAATTAGAAAAAACCGAAAAGAATCAGAAAAAAAAATAAGAAAACAACGAGAAAAAATCAGAAGAATAGAAAAAATTAGAAAAAATAAGAAAAAACAGATAACAAAAAAATGAAAAATATAATTGCAAAATACGGAAAACCCAAAAAGTAAAATAAAATTGTAAAAAAACCAAACGAAGAACAACGCAAAAAAACCGTAAGAAATCGAAAAATTTCACAAAAAAGCAAAAAACAACTAAAAAACTGGAAACAATGTTAACCATAAAAAAAACTTAAAAAAAAAATGAAACAATTCGCAATAAAGTGCAAAATATCGAAGAAAATGGCAAAAAAATTGCAAATAATTCTAAAAATGACAAAAAATTCAAATAATCAGGAAAAAATTTTCAAAAAAAATCGCAAAAAATAGCAATATATCGAAAAAAATATAAAAAAACAACAAATCTCAACCAAAAAACCGGAAACAATTGTAATCAACAAAAACAATTAAATAAAAATGAAAAAATTCGAATGAATTGTAATAAATCGCAAAAAGTGCAAGATATCGAAGAAAATGGTAAAAAATATCAAAAAAACGCCAAATAATCAGAAAAACATTGAAAAAAAAATCGCAAAACACGGCAAAAATACGGAAAAAAGGCAAAAAAACACCATAAAAAAACCGGAAACAATAATTGTAACCAACAAAAAAAAAATTAAACAAAAATGAAAAAATTCTAAAAAGTTGAAATCGCAAAAAATCGCAAAAATCGAAAATGGCAAAAAAATAACCGCCAAATAATCAGAAAAAATGCAAAAATTTGCAAAAAATGTCAAAAATACGGAAAAAAAGAAAACACCATCAAAAAAAACGGAAACAATAATTGTAACAAAAAAAATTAAAGAAAAATGAAAAAAACTGAAAAAAGTAAAATAAATCGCAAAAAATCGAAGAAAATGATAAAAAAAATAAGGGCCAAACAAACAGAAAGAAAATAAATGCAAAAAAAATCGCACAAATGGCAAAAATACGGAACAAAAACAAAACACTATCAAAAAACTCGGAAAAAATAATTGTAATCATCAGAAAAAAAATTAAATAATAATGAAAATTTTCCACAGAATTGAAAAAATCAGATGAATAAGAACAAAAAAAAAATCAGAGGAAAAAGAAAAAAATAGAAAACAAAATAAAAAAAAAACAGAACCAGAATGAGGAAAAAATCGAAAAAAAAAAACAAAAAATGAGAAAAAAGAGAAAAAACATGAAAAATAAAAAAAAAATCAAAAAAATGAGAAAATCGAAAAACCCGAAACATCGAAAAAAATCAGAGCAAAAAGAAAAAAATGAGAAATTATAATAAAAATACCAAATTTGACCAAAATTTTAGTTGATTTAACAATAAAAAATAAACTTCTCTTACCTGTAAACTCGTTTTTCTTTAAACAAATGAAAGATAAAATCTGAAATCCTCTTCGACTTAAATTTATTACAAACTGGACATTTTAACTGTTTATTAAGCGGCTGTCCGAAATCACCGAACGATTTCTTCATATTAGATTCACTTTCCTCTTCTTCTAACTCAATGATATCATCCATTTTCATCATTTTGGTCGCCTGCGGCGATTCGTCTACTAACTTGCGTTTACCACTATGACTTTGCACCATTTCATCATCATCGTCTATTACTATAACGTCATTGGTCGGTTTTATAGGAGATATAGGAACGTCTTTCATTAGTTTGTTAACTTTATCGATGAAATCTCTGTGATCGTCTTTAAGTACAGTCGAACTTCCAGTAGCTACAGATTCTATAGCAAGATCTAAATTACGTGCAACACTTTTCGTCGAAATAGGAGTCCTAGTAGTTTTTTTAGGACTTTTACTAGGTGTCGGTGCAGATTCATCAAAAAGAATACCTCTAATGTGTTTAATTCTCGGTCTATCTCTTTGCCATAATGGAGTCGTATCAAAACTATCACCTTCCTTGTCATCTTTAGTTTCTTCCTCGAGTTTACGGTAACTAGGAATAATATCAATACCTTGATTGGGATGATGATCTTTATAATGATCGGGAAATGTATTTTTTTCATTTGTTGTATAAGCGCAAAGTGCGCATTTGAATTGAGAATCGATTTCATGTTTTTCTAAAACATGAGCTTTAATAGCGTCTTCAGTAACACATCTAAATTTACACATCAAACATCTCCAAGGTTTATTAATTTTATTTTGCAATGGCACTTGAGTAGAACTATTCGAGGAATTATCATCCGCATCAGTTTCTAAATGTCTTATAGTGATAACTTTATTTGGCATATCAGCATGGAAATCATTGCAATGTTTTTCAATTTTATTTTTCAAATAATGTACACATTCACAGTATGGACATTTATAAAGTTGCATACCATGTAATTTGAGATGTTTAATTAAACTATCGGCATCTGTTGGCATTAGTTGAGCTTTACAGTGTAAACAAACGAAAGATGTTTCTCCATCATGGAGAGCCATAAGATGATGTCGTAAATTTGCCTCTTCGGGACAAATATAATTACATCCTTGAGCGCAACATGTGTAACGAGTATGAGACGGTATAAATTCTGGAATATTATCAGCTTCTAAAAATAATTATTAAATTATATAAAATCAAAAACAAATGAAAGTATACCTTTATTTTCAGATTTATTACTTCCACCCATTCGAGTTTTATGAGAACTAGAAGCAAGATTTATCATTTTATCAAACATTTTTTCATTTTTTTCTAGACACGGTACAGGATTAACCGGAGCGCTATCGGATACTGCTTTTTCTTGTGAATGAAACTGTAAATGTCTTAGTAAGTTTGTCCTAACTTTTGTAGTATAATTACAAATTCCGCACCTAAAAATAATGAATCAATAAAAATCAGATAACTAAAAATAAATTTCACAAATTATCACCTTAAATCAGAGCTAAATATGGAACGTATGGGAATTTTTCCAATTTCATCTGGATTAAAGACGTTATCTGTAATTGCGGCAGGTACGGAAAATTCTGCTGGTGCTGTTTCTTTTGGTATTGAATCAGTTATTAATAATTTTGGTTTGATTATATATTCTTCATTACCGGCAGACATTTTATCAGGATTTAATATAGTTTGAGTAGTTTGATTGATACTATGACGGTTTTTCATGTGTGATCTGAAAATTTATTGTTTCTTAATTAAATAGTAAACTATAAAAAATAATATAGTAAAAATTCGTTAATAAATAAATTATCTAATTTCTGTCAAATAAACTAATTCAAACAATGATATTAAGCAAATGTTGAAGAATTTTACAATAGCATTTGAATGAGCGATTAATAGCATTAGAGTAGAAAAGACAGACAGATAATATCAAAAGATTGCCAAGAAAAAGAAGTAGCGTAAGTTAATTATTTTTTCAATTCTAAACGTTATTAAATATGTAGATTTCTAGTGATTCTATTAGTGTATTTTCGTCAAGCCAAAAAAGTTGCTGGATTTTGCTAATAAGATGAAGAAATTTGGAAAACGAGTAAAAATGTCAAATGTTTCCAAGATTAAGTCCAAAATAAGATAAGGCTCTTTGGGAAAAAAGATAATAAAAAGTTTTCTCGATTTTATTAAAAAGGAAGATAAACATTTGCTGGATTTGCTACTAAAAGAGATAAAGAAATTTGGACATAACCAAAAGTTTTTCAATTTTTTACCAAAACTAGATAAAGATACTGGGGATAATAAAGAATGAGAAAAAAATGAAAAAAAGAATTTAAAAAAATCCAAAAAATAAAAATAAAAAAACAACAGAAAAAATGAAAAAAAAGCCAAAAAAACGCAAAAAACGAAGTCGAAAAAAATTGGGGAAAATAGGGAAAAATGGGAAAAATAATAAAGATTTAAGAAAAATGGGAAATTAGGAAAAAGATAGAGCAAAATCGGGAAATTTGGCAAAAATAGTGAAAAAGTGCAAAGAATGACAAAACCCAAAAAAATCGCAGAAAATGGCAAAAAATCGCCAAAACCTTGAAAAACCCACAAAAAAATGCAAATGCAAATATTGTAAAAATGCAAAAGAATCTCAAAAATGGCAAAAAATTGGAAAAAATAATAAAAAAACAGAAACAATTAATACGGGAAATTAATCGCAAAAAAATATTAAAAAAAAGCCCAAAAAATTGCAAAAAATGCTGGTAATCGCAAAAAATCGCAGAAAATTTCCAAAAACCTGTAAAAAAATCACAAAAAAATGCAAATGAAAATATTGTACAAATGCAAAAAAAGTCGCAAAAATGGCAAAAAATCGAATTAAAAAGAATAAAGAAAACAAACAATTAATATGTGTTAATATGAACATTTATGGACTATAATGTATATTTGTTTTCTTACCTGGCTTGTCCAGAAGTTGGAAATTTGTTACCACAAAGCGAACAAGAATATCTAAGCATACCATGGCACTGAATGTGTTCCGTCAAAATATGAGAATTCCTAAACGCTTTTTTACAATGAACACACACAAACGGCTTATTCATATTATCCCGAGATTTGCATTGTAACGATTTAGCAACGTGTTTTCTAAAATCCGTAGGATTCGTACAGGAAAAATCACAAAAAGCGCATCTAAATAATTGATATCCCAATAAACCGGATTTCTTTTTAGACTTGGTACTGTCGCTTTCATCCTCCGAGCTGTAATTCATGATTTGAGACGAAATCGTATCACCCAAGTCCAACGGATCCACATCACTCTCACATATTTCGTCGGGATTCGTCTCTTCACTTAACATCACGTGTTCTAGAGGCTCTACACTGGATTTATCATCGATAATTTCCGCAGGTTTATCGGGAATAACTGAACTTGCGGACGTTACAGTCGGCGATAAAGTAGGTACATTGGATGTATTTGCCTGAAATAAATTAAATGAAATTAGTAATTGTATCAAAACAAAATGTTTTAAATAGAGTAATACTTTTTTTCTGTATTCTGTATTAATTTCATAATAGTTTTTCTACTACCAAATTATTAGAGAAATAGTATAAAATAAAATCAGTGATTTCCCGGCGGGAAATAATTTTTTTCTGGCTTCTGTGGAACCATCTGACTGCCTCAGGAACAGGTCGGGTCCAAAAGTACCGTCAGGTTTGGTCAGCGTTCCTCAATAACTTCCGCTGAGTCTACCCAAGATGCCCCACCAGAGAGTAATTTTTTTCCTCACTTTCGGGTCCACCCGACTGACCCATAGTCAGATTGGGCACAAAAGTACCGTTATAGTAGGGGAGGTCAAGCGGGGATTTGGGGATTAATGTATGTTGGGATACCTTGCACCCAGTTGAATACATTTACCGGATATGAGCTCCTAATATATGGCCGCCCGTGTAGGATAAAGGATCAGAATAGTAAAAAAAAGATCATTAGAAATTCTCGTCGCGTCAGGTTAAGGTAGGGTGAGTTAATTACATCTTAAAAGGTGTATATTCCAATAATCTGACGATTTCACTGTGATGTACGAAAGTGGGGGAGATAAAAATTTCATCATTCATTGAAGGAAATAATTTAACGATCACGAAAATAATATAATCTGCCGATTTCCTCAAGCCGGAGTACTTAAAATCATCAATAAAGTGTGGTGTGTGCAGCTACTCAGAATTATGTATTTTCCACTCCGATGTCTCTTTTACCTTCTCACTCTTTGGCACCGTTCCCACACTACTTTCTGTCACCATAATGCCATCCCAGCTGATCACAACAACATGTACATGTTCGTATATGTATAACGCTTTGATTTGTTTATTGTGTTTTAAAAAAGTTTAATGAATTAATAATAACGAGTTTTACATGAACTACGACGAATATTTCTACCCCTTCGTACGGCCAACCCAACTAGCAAGCCGGCAGATTGTCTCTCCGTTACTATAAACACGTAGGTCGTATACGCTATTAATGTCTGGCACGCTCTAGTATGTCTTTGTGACCATTTTTTTTACATTTTTAAAAATTCATACACCTCCCCCCCAATGAAATTCTTTTTAAATCGTTAGATTTATGAAATTTCTCCGAATAATCGTCAATTATTGGTCAGCACGTCTAGGACGTTAAGATGAACCGCATATATCTATCTGAAGCGCACGAGTATTTCAAAACGACGATTTTTTTCTGCATTTTTCAAAAATCACGGAGTGTTTGCGTCCAAATCGTCAGAATATTAAATGAGAACTTCCTTTGGGTATTATTGCCACCCCATTAAAATATGTGCCACGCTCGATTAATTTTTTTTCTATTTTCAACCCTTCCGTACAGCCATCCCCATCGTGCAAACTGTCAGATTAACCAACCTCCATTATTAAAGATACGTTGGATATACATAATATCAATTCCTGACGCGCTCGGATATTTCCACGTAACGGTTTTTTTTACATTTTTGAAATTCTATAGACGCTCCCTCCACCGATGAACGGGTATACATTATATAACATTTTTTTTCTTTTTATCATCTAAGCTTCGAAACCTAATAGGTCTTCACGACGCTCGAGTAAATCCCCATTTAGCATCGTGGCCTAACTACTATTAAGCCCTCAGCGTTCCTCCGGTTGGTTTTATGCTGGCCGCTGCTTAACTTGGCCGCTATCTACAGTTTCACACATTATCACTACCTTGTGATTATTGATTTTTGATATATTTGAAATTATTGTGTTGTGTTCGTGAATTTTGTAAACAAACTTAACTTAAAAATAATGGATTCAGAAAGAGAAACAAAACTAAATATATTGAACTTTTATAGATTATATTACGAACATTTACCACTATTGATATGTCATATTCTGTGATACTTCATCATCCGAATCCACAAAAAAAGTTCAAATATTTCAACTTTATAGCGAAATTTTCAGGCGACATTTTATTTGAATAAATTTTGCGAAATTCGTATGAGCATGAACATGCCTTAACGTTAGCGGGTGAGGTGTTAAATCTCTATATTGTTTTATTTTTGTTGTGGCAAGAGAGAAGTTCTTCTTATAACGACTAAAAATCATCCAGAATTGGTGGAAGTACCAAATCGTTACGGGAAAATCAAAATAAAACCAAGGAAGTTTCTTAAGCATATATCAGGCATTGACATAAGTAAGCAGCATATTAGCCGGACATAAACATAAAAGGTAAAGATTTATTCCATGACAATCACAAATTTGTTCGTCAACTGCTTAAACCTCCAAGAATTCCAGCAACTGGACATTGCATTGATCTAGCCTGAAAGAAATCCCATACGTCCTAACAGTATGACAAAAACTTTATTCTTGAAATGCAATGTATAAAAAAGAACATGCGAAAAGAGACCAGCTATAAATGTCAAGGTTGTCCGAACAAGCTGCCAATATATCCAGACTGTTTTCAAAAATGGCATGAACAGGATAATATACATATAATAGTAATAAGAATAAGATTCTTTATACTCCACAATTGTTGATTTTGAATATTATATATACCAATTACTTTTTTTAACAATAGAACTATGTTTATAATATTCAAAACTCATAAATAACGACGGTACAAAAGGTTACTTGGTTGTGTGTACACACTTGGTGTGCGTACACACTTGGTAATGAAGAATAAAAAACGTAGAATCGTAAAGGGTGTAATGTAAGTTTTTTTTTAATTTTAATTAATGTCAAGCGCTTTAGGCTAGATACTGGCCATCTTCAGGACAACTAAAATTCTAAAATTAACAATAGGAGAATTTAGTATATATGCGAATAAAAATTGATTTAAAATACTTACAAGTTAAACTTAGGAAGTGTGAAAAAGAAACATCAAATTTTACAAAAATTTAAAGTTATTGACAGCCTTATAAGCCCCAAAAAACATAATTTGGATAGCTTTTTATCCCATATATCGGGCCATGACCTCAAAGTTATCTTAACATGAGATAACATTGAGGAAAATTCAAAATTAATTTATTGAAGTTTTTTTAACGAATGGAATTATTTTCGATGGTTGTACCATGCGGGTATGGAGGGTATAGAAGGAGGCACATCGCAACGTTAGAAAAAGGGAACTAATTTTGGAAGCCAGTTGGTGGCGCTGTTGATCGACTGTTGATGACAGTTTAAGCGAGTTTTGACATTTCCTTTGACTTTTTTTTAAATAATAATTTTAATTCATTACGTAAACTTTTAAAAGATATGTATTTTATAAAAATTGGGTGGCTCATTAAATAAAAAACGTTATTTGAGATTATGGATCTAATCAATCTACAAACAGTTTTTCAACATACGATCGTCAGCGCCGCGTCGGTTATTTTATGTACCATTAGTTGCGTATAAAATGTTGCCCACATTTTAAACATGTTGTCCATTAGAGATTGCCCTCCTTCTATACGCTCCATACATGCGTGGTTGAAAAATAATAAAGTGAGGTTAAATTTATATAAATTGAAAGAATTAGGTACTTTAAAAATTTAGACCGAGAAAAAAAGAAGAAAATAACAAATGGATATTCAACATAAAATTATTTAAATTTAAATAAATAAAACAACTAGTCTGATGAAGTTACTATGTAACGAAACTAGTCACTATTGAATTAATAACTTTTGTTATTATTTTTGTGGAAATCTTAAAACGTTGTTTTATTTATTTAAATTTAATAATGGATTTTCATCAAGTAAAAGCCGACACAGTTAAACAGATAAAATTATTTCATTACGATGTATTAACTGCGTCGTTTGTGTCGAATTTACCTTACCCTCTTCCATAATTAATTTTATTACTTACACATGTCGACATAATCAACTGTTGTCCTCCGGAAAGATGTAATTGACTAGTATTTATATTTTGTACAGTTGTATCTATTGAAGCATTTGTTCCGCTTGCATTATTAACCTTTAGCAGTGACGCTTGTCCTGCTTTCGAACTACTTGCAACAAGGTATAAGTTTTTAGGAGGTGTAGAAGAAGCTGTGCTTGTACCAGGTACAAATATAGTTCTAGGTCCATTAGCTTGAGGGTTATTCGCTACTACTTGAATAGTTTGGGCGAAGTGAGTTGGAGCGGATTTGGTAGGCGCCGGTTCCGGAGATTGCGTAACAACAGGATGTTCTCCTTTTTCACCTTCAGTTATATTTGGTAAAGTAGCTATTTTTCTTATCTTTGAAAATGCTTCGACGCTGTAACCTAATGGAGCATCCTAAAAATACCAGAGTATACTATATATTCAATACATTTATATTTTAATAAAAACTTACCGGTTTTGGTGTAATAATTCTCACTAAAATCTCTGGATTACAATTTTGATGCATTAAAGACAAATGATGGTACATTAAATTGAGCTCATTAGAGTTTACTTTGCAATAGCCACATTGATATACAGAAACGGCGTGAGCTACTGACCAATGGTGTACCATTTTAGACACCATTACTCTACTGCTACAATCATCATGACCACAAGTAACAAAGCCGTGATGACAATCTATTAAATGGTTGTTAAATTCGTTTTCGTAAAGAAAATCCATATTACAAGCTAAAACAATATGGTAATGTATAAATGTAATTGTACTCAGTATATTTAATAGTAATATAAACTAATACTCCCATCATAACGTCACATAATTAAGGAAATAGAGATGATTGCATTAATTTTTCAGGCAGCATGTGAACAAAAATTTTAGCAAAAAATTGGAGACTAAATAAAAAGCTTCTAAAAATTTGAAGAAAACGAACCAGAAATTTGCAAGTGATTTACACTTGATTGATTCTCCCAAATTTCTTTCTCATATATATCCATTTGTAAACGTAGAAATTGAAAACATAAATATTACGTAAATTATGGAAAGTAGAGAAAAATGCCGAGTGTACAATTATTCAAATTCAGCCTACAGATATCGTACACTTGGTAGTTAATTTTCTCCATTCTTAGAGAAAGTACTATTTGGTGAGATCGATGTGCGTAGTAGTCTACTAGAAATATTGAGGACGTACCTCAGATCCTTCATAGGGCTCGTATCCTTCTATTTTAATAGTAGTGCGACGTTGCCAAGTGAATAATGGAATAGAGAGTAAAAAATAAAATTTTAAGCGCACTAGTACGGGAAATAATTTATTCTGTGTTAAAGTTCACTAAAGAAAAACGTGATAATAAAGCACTGACGATCGACCTGACATATCTAGAAGAGCGAGTCGCCGCTTTAATAAATATACAGTCTGAACATTCTTAAATTTTACAATGCCGACAGAAATATGATGTAAAGGTGTATGTAAAAAGTGGACATATCCAATCCATATAAGTACCTAATATTATCTAATAATGAATAGCTTTTTATACGAATAAAACAATGGGTTGCTTAACCCTATATTTAATAATAATAATAATAATATGAGTGAACCCCAGAAGCCAATGGCTGGTGCGGGGAAGAGACGGCTATTATTATTATTTGCCGTGGCGCTCCGGGGCGATTTACTGTGGATTTATGGCGCCATTTGGCTATAGGTGTATAGTCACAGTGACAGAGGGGGATTGAAAATCTAGGCTCCGCATTAGACGTTAATTAAATTAATATTCAATGCGGTTTACCTATTCGAGCCAAGTATCTAAACACTGAATTTTTTAAATTAAAATTTCACTGCCAGATGCGAGACACGAACCCGCACGTTGGCTCTTAGCATATAAACAGCCATAAGTGAATATGACCGATAGCCAACGATTTGTGCCACCGAGATTTCAAATATAAAATTAATTTGTTTTAATTTTCGGCTGTAGAGAATAGTATTATTTTAATTAGAAAATACAAAATTCCTGAGTGGGTTTTAGGTCGCAAGGAGCATCTGCATACCAAAATTCAGCTCCACATCTTTAATATTTAAAAAGTTATGCGTAAATAAGAAGAATTAATTGGTACTTGAGAACCTTCTACTGCACTAATTTAAACCAAAAACTAATGGTCGCATTAGACCAATCCTTCATACCAAATTTCGGCTTGATTGGTCAAACGGCGGAAGATTACACACAGACAGACCTTAGTCTATAAATGGTCTCAATATTCTCAAAGTGGATATTTCCATCGATATCTCGAATTTTATTTGCTCGTTCACTATACTTCGATGGAACCGGAAAAGTAATAAATTGGAAAATCTGAGAAGGCAATAAACCAATGCCACTGATGTCAGATAGGGACACGCCACATAGAATTGCAACAGAACGCCCGATAATTAAAATGTGGAAAATCCAAACAAATACAGAAATATACAGATTGTAAATCTTTGTACTTGGTATAGGAATGTCTCGAGTAAGCAGTAAGACAACAGGGCTTGCTTTTTGGGCGGTAGACATGCGGGATATCCCTTCCAATAATCATATTTTAAGGGAACGGCGTTATTATTATCGATAAACATGATAATACACCATAGTTGCGACATAAGGGGGCCTATGGGGATTTGGGGGTATGGAATGCCCCCAAGTCCTCCCCCCGGGAAATTTTTAATCCTGAAAACTTAATTTCAATTGAATTAATGCCCTTTACATTTCCCCTTTGACCAACTTGGGTTTTCATTATAAAACAGGAGATTATCCATACTCAAATGTGGTAAAATTATTCAAAGAATAATAAAAAAACTCGTATTCATACCACAATAATGTAATTTAAATATTTAACAAACGAAAGGCAACATGTTTCGGCCATTCAGTGGCTATCATCAATGACAATAGTATGGAGAATTAATTGAAAACTTTAACGATCCATGGTGATTTAAAATGTAAATTTTTTTAAAAAAATTTGTCTTAATATATAAAAAAAATTTAAAAATTGAATTTTAACTTTGGGCAAAGTTTTTATAGCCTTTCCATATAGAGCGGCTGTAAAAACGCTTGTTAAATATTTAAATTACATTATTGTGATATGGCTACGAGTTTTTTATTATTCTTTGGATATAGGGTTAGTAGATATACTATGTGAGTTCGGACACACGCATGCGCAGAAGGAACTTATGACGTCATTTTTCTTCGTTTTTCGACACGTGGAAAACGTCGAAAAATGACGTCATAGGTTCCTTCTGCGCATGCCAGAACTCACATAGTATATCTACTAGGGTTTAAATTAATATATAAGGCCTACGAACGTTCTACCCCCTTTTATTAAAATAAGTATTTTAAATTCTTTGAAATTTGGGTTAGCTGTGGCAAAAAAAATCAGGCCTCAGTTACTGGGTGCCACTTGTGTCGCCCAGTTAACATGTTATTTTATGCACTGATATACCATATTGTAAACTACAAAAATTTACAAGCTATACATCAAAAAAGTAGAAATACACAACAACAATCCTCAAACTTAATCTCCGGTCCCCCACCAAACCTAAATCTCTGGACGAGGGGAAGAGCACCCCAGCGCGAAGATGTAACTTCCAACCTGCGCGGAGAAGACTTCCCCCAAGTAAGAAAAAACTCCAAACCAGAACCTAAACGATGGTCTTAGGGCGGACTCAAACATTTTCTAAGAAGTCAACGAGCAGTTTAGGTTGCTCAATAATCTGGTAAACATGTCTGAATTAAAATGTACCATCACGTGGATTGTCCATATCCACACTTGTTGCACAAATTACTATTTTACCTCCTTCCTGGTTTAAAATAAGTGAGAAAAGCTTCTAATAAATATTGTGTGGTTCTTGAGTGCCGTAACATTTCCAGAAATACCTCAGAAAAATTGTGCAACTTGAAAAGTTTGGCAGAAAGCTAGCTATGCGCCGGGAAGTATTTATTTTTGACAAATCTCACGTTTAGGAGTCGAATAAGCCAGGCCTCGAAAAAATATCTTGGTTAGTTTTATACCACAGAAAAAATTCTGCAACTAAAAAAGTTTGGCAGAAAGCTAGCTATGCGTCGGGAAGTATTTATTTTTGACAAATTCCACGTTCACGAAGAGTCGAATAAGCCAGGCTTCAAAAAAATATCTAAGTTAGTTTTAATACCTCAGAAAAAATTCTTCAACTAAAAAAGTTTGGCAGAAAGCTAGCTATGCGTCGGGAAGTTTTATTTTTGACAAATCCCACGTTTACGAGGAGTCGAATAAGCCAAGCCTCAAAAAAATATCTTGGTTAGTTTTTTTTGTTCGCATAGACAAACGAACAAAACTGTTTTAATACAGATTGTACTGTGCATATGAATGTCTCCAGTAAGCAATATGACAACAGGGCTTGCGTTTTGCAGCAGCAGACGATGGAGAAATCCAATCCAACAATCACATTTAGATAGAAGCGAACGCGCAAGGATGCCATATTTCTATAAGGCATGTCTTCCCTGCTTAAAATAAACGCCGTTACTATAACATGACACCACGCCATAGAAAATTAATATTCGACTGTCATAATTTTTAGAATAACCTACGTTGTTGCAGAATTCCTTTCATCAAACAAAATTATGTAAATCAATCTTTAAAATACATAATTATTGCTTAATATTAAAATATATCATATTTAAGATCATTTGCCTCAAAGGTAATTTACAATACTTAAATTTTAGAGACCTTATTTAAATTTTTTTTATAAAGACTTCTACATGAAACTGTTATGTCGTTCATCAGATTGCTAAGGCGTTGTTATGTGTTTTAAAATTTATTTTCTCTCATTTTTTGTCATGCAATAAAAGGAGAACGTTTGATATCTACTTCGTACGGAAAAAGCAACGTCGCTTAAACGATCAGCGCTTAGTTAGGGAATGGCTTTGAGTTCATGTAGTACGTATTAGAAGAAACGGGAATACATGGTTATTTATTTTATTTATTGTTTTTCTTTGCTGGACCTATGTAAAAATAAATCAGCAGTTACCCAGACGTAGCAACACTTCTGCCAAAAGCCATTATTATTCGAGAAATTTTTTCAGGTTATTCAGTGAATCAGGCGGTAAATTTTTTTGGGAAATTAACGAAAGCTCCAGAACGCACAATTTATCTGGCGTTAAAAAAAATTGTGTGAAAAATTAGCTTGCATTTAATAAGAAAATAGAAAAACGGGAACGGAAAATAATAATGGTAACGCGCCGCGGTAATACCTCAAAGGTGGTGTGGAAATCCATCAACAATTACTGACCTTACTTTAATTTAAACATAAAATAAAAATTGCATTAAATTAAAATATAAAATCGTATACCTATGTAAAACAATAAAATTTCCCGCCACTGGAAAAAATTCCTCTTTACCCTTAACCACCGATAATCACCACTACTTTGAAGCAATAACAAATGTCAATATTCCTTAAGACATTCCATTACTGTCAGTTTTTAAGGAAAATCGGTTTAGCACTATAGTTTGTTCAGTGACCCCTGACCCCTACGACACAAAATAACCTAATTTCAAATAATTGGGGTGTGTCGGAAATAAATTCAGTTAGTTTGACATTCTATTGAAAAAGGCTGTTTTTTCTTTGGGCGGAAAAAAAAGAGAAAAAAGCTTTTTACGGCATCCGTCCAGAAGGTACCCACTTCCGGACGCATTTTTCCGGCCTAGTCCGGAAAGAATCACGTCGTTGTTATCATTGTAAATATGAAAATCTTTGTAGAATTTTATCTAATCGTCCAAAAAAATAGTATTTTCCGGACTTTGGAAAATAATTTAATAAATACTAAATACGTAGAGCATCATAAAATAAGATAGTAGATATGATAAACTATTTTCTTGTAATATTTACGATTTTAATGGTACGTATTTTTCTAATTACTTCAGAAATTGCACTCAAGGGCAAAAGAGTCTTTCCGGCATTTCTTGTTGGAAATAATGAACTAATCCCAATATAAACCGTTGTGCTTTCTCACAATATCGCGATATTTTTTTAAATTTGTAAATGTCAAATGGTCAAAATCGAAACTGACATAAAATTTGATCTGATTGTTGAAGTTAACAAAGACATTCACTTTAGATGCAAATTGTCTATCTCATCTGGTTTACATACGCTACTAATACAAGCGATAGTGATGAAGTAGGGGGTCAGGGGTCACTGAACAAACTTTTAGTAAAGGACAACAAGCCTGCTGATCAATATGTACTGAACATTGTGTTTTACACTTGCCACCTTACCATTGGGAATTCAATCCCATTGAACTGATTTGGGCTCAAATTAAGGGAGAGGTGGCAAGAAAAAATTTGCTGATGTCAAGCAATTTTTTTATGAAGCACTGCAGCACGTAACTGCAGACAATTGGTAAAAGGCAATTAAACATGTCCAAAAAGAGGAAAACAAAAAGTGTAAAACGGACAGGCTGATGGAAGATATAGTCCAACCTTTAATTATCAATTTAAACAATGATTCCGATAGCAATGATAGCGAATAAATGTTTGTTTACTATTCACTCCTTACAAACGGATAAAATTATATATTTTGTATCAATTAAGTAGTTTATTTCTATTTCTTTTTAAATAACCAAAAAATTCCAAACTCAAAGTAGTTGATTCATAGTTTTTTTACTTCTTAATTGGTTTATTTTATCAATAAAGATTTAAAAAGATTAAATTTAATTTAAATTTTTTAATTAATGTTTGTGTAACGCCACTGGTTTCAGACAATATTTCTTTATTCGGTTTATCGGTTGTATTCGTCATAAACAGATGGTGTTCACGTGATCACTCTGTTTGTTGAATGTACAAATTATAGTACCACGAATTTATAGTTTTTAGTTTTGTTGGGAGTATTAGACTAGATTAAACCTTCCTTAATACTTACCAGGTGTACATTTATAAGGTTCGCACAAAGCTGCTGGATCGATTTTAATATCAGCAATGGCAAACTTCTTGTGAATTTTCGGTGTTGGTAAAGCTATAACGGAATAATCTAAAAACGCATGGGCTCGATCCTGGTGCAAAAATACGTAATTTTTCAAACATGCCCTATACAGGCAATAAGAACACGCGTATTTGCAATTACCATGCCTTATATCAATGTGGATAGCTACATGTTCCCATGGAGTTTTTAAATCGCAATAGACGCATGGAATCATCGAATCTTTTTCCGTATTATGAGCTTTTAGGTGCCTCTCTAGGAATTCTCTAAAATTTGTGGTAAAAAGACAGTAGTAATGAGGACATTTATATAAATTTCCAACATCTTGAATAAATTTAGTCAAAGCTTTTTGAGTTTTTCTCGGTTTTACAATTTCGGCACTCGATAATTTAGCCTCCTTAACTACAATCGGTAAATTTTGTTTCATAATTGGTGCTAACGGAGGTGGCTGAGGTTCAGCAAGTGACATAACACCAGCAATTTTAAATGGAAATGGATTTTCTTCTAGTTTATCATTATTTGCTGTTTCGAAAGCATTTTCATTACTAGAATCAATATCCTTATTCTCATTCGAAGGATCAATCTTAATTTGATCATTTTCATCTTCACAATTTTTAATAACAGACAAAGCATCACCGCTAAGCTTTCTTATTCTTAACATTCGATTAGCAGGTTTAGGAACATCTGTATTTTTAATAAAATCTGAATGCTGTATAATTGTATGTTTAAATAAATTTTCCAACAAATTAGCTTCTGCAGTGCTATTTATCTCCAGACCACAAGAATCGCACAAACTAGAATGTCTTCCTGAGACGCCATTAGCATGATACTGCCGACAATGTAATTGAAATTGATCTTTATTTTCAGTCGAAAAAACACAGGGTGGTACTAGACAAGTAAAAGTGGTCAATTCTTCCGTTTTAATCACTTTCAGTAATCCACAAACTTCTAACGTTTTTGTAGACGAATCCGAAAATTTAATATTAGTTAGTTCATTAACATGTGTCAAAGGAGGTGGACCAAAATCATCAGATTCCGTTTCTATTGATTTAAAGCTATCATCAGCGCCCAATTTTCCTTTCAATTTTTCAATCATATCTATAATAGTTTTATCATTTTTCTGAGCAACATCAAAAGTAGATACATGCGAATTATCCGATTCAAAAAGCGGTTTTTTAATTTGAATCTGTTTATCATTTATCTCGGTTACTGTAGTTGGTGGATTTTTTTCTAAAACTGGCATAGCTACTGGAGACTTATTTCGCACATTTTGATGGACAGTATCTACAAAGTCATCTTTAGGTTCCTGTTTTACTAAAATTTCGTTTTGATTAAGCCTATTACAAAGCTTATCGGTGAAATTTAACGAAGTTCTTGAACCGAATTCTTTATTAAGTTCTTCCATCTTTTGAAGTCGTTCTTGTTCAATTTGTTTATTCTCTTCCTGTATATCTGTGTTACAAGTAAAAACATTCATATCGATTTCTTTTTTAATATTATTCATCTGTGCATTATTATTCATTTGTGCATCATTATTAATAGTTTCTTCAGAAGTGGAAGATTGCTCAGAAGTAATACTTTCTCCTTGAGATAAAGCACTAGATAATTGTTCAGAGATAACACTTTCTCCTTGAGATGATTCTATTTCATCTATTGTGTTATTGGAACTTGAATTATTTTCTTGTGTCTCAGTGCTAGTTTTACTTTCCTCGGAAGTAATCTTCTTTCTTGGTGAACCATCGCCCATTTCCATTATAACTTTTAATTTTTCTTGCGCTTTTTCCTTGGCAGCTCTCTTAGATCTAAACGGTAGTATCTTTTCAGTATCTAATTCTAAATCACCTCTAGCAAAATTAGGTTTATCAGATATACTAATAGTCGTAGATTCAGTTAACTTTTTCTTCGATTTAGGACCCGGTTTTATACGGAGTTTATTTTTTGTTTTTGGTGACGCCGTTGGAATATCCGGAACTTCATCTTTATTTTTGCCAGTTTGTTTCTTTTGTTTAGGTTCTGGTTCTGGCTCAGTGGATTTTGTTTCTTCTTTATTTTTAATTTTCTGTTTTTCTTGATCCGCCGTATACATTTGTTCAATTTTTTCGTCGAATCGCGACGACAAATTAATTTTATGTATCACAGGTTTTTCGAGATGATAAATATTTATATGTTCTTCTACATTTTTTCTACTGATTTGAACGTAATTGCATTCTCCGCAAAGATAACCGAATTGAATTACTGTGTTATATGCTTTTCGTATTATTGGTTTTTCTTCCCCTGGATGAGTATTAATCATGTGCGACTTGAGACTTTTACCGTTACAAAACGAAACTGTACAATTTGGACAAATATGTCTGTGTTCTCCTGTATGAGTTGATAAGTGATCATAGAATGCTGTAGGTACAACGATTGAGTTAAACCCACAAAAATGACAGACGTAGTTTATTCTTGAACCGGGTTTTATAGATTGATAGGTTTCATATTTAACCATATTATTTTTAGCATCGTTTATGGCTTCAGCAGCAAGAGAAGGAGCAAATCTAGAACTCATAACTTCAGAATTTGGATGGTTATTCTTGTAATGAGTAGTTATATATCTTCCTTGAAATTCGCATAATTTACACTTATGTGATTTATTCAATGCAAAATCAACATAATAATTTTTATCAGGCGTCAAAAAGTCACTTATAGGATTTTCTTCAGGTTCTGGAGATTTTTCTTGCGGTAAATCATCGATATTTGATTGCTTCTTCTTCTTTCTTTTGATTATACCACTTGCCCAGCTACTTTTGAATCGTTTCCGTTTAAGAGTCTTTGATTTTTGATTTTCTGTAGATAGCGGAGTTTCTTTTTCAGTTTCACTGTGCGTTACTTCTTCTTCGGAATCTTCTTTACCGGAATCTGAGGATTGATCATCCGCATCCGGGATAGTCATACTTCTAGTAAGTCGTCTAGCTACTGAAGACTCCTCCGTTGCCTTATCAGGTATTTTATGAATTATAACCCTCACATTTTTCATAGCTTTAACTTCTACCTCATTAGGAGGTTTAAGTTTTGATTTAGGTCCTGATTTTTTGCGTGGTTTGATAATTTCTTCAGCGTTATTGGGTAAAGTTTCACCATTCAAAACAGACGGATCGTCTTTTAGTATATTACACATACGCTTTCCAGAAGCAGTTAATACTCCATCTCTAATAAACATTTCTTGTATATCTTCATGAAGTTTATCTAACTCGGACTTTTTCTTCGGTTTATCAGTGTTTCGTTTGCGTGATTTAATTCTTTCACCAACTGATACAACTACTTCTTCCTGATTTACATTTTCAGTCTCTTCAGGAATTGTTGCTGTTACTTCTTCTTCCGGTTTATTATTAACAATATCATTTATTTTTTCTTTAACAGGTGAAGTAGATGAAATTCTTCTGGATCTGAGTTTACGCTTTGAAATAACTGAAACATTTACTTCTTCAATTTCAACTTTTTCATCTTGTTCTGGTACTTTCTCTTCTTCAACCACGTCAGTTTTTAAACTTTCTTTTTCCTCTATTGGTTCTTCCTGTTTGGGATGGTCATCTTCATCTGAGACAACTTCTTCTTCGTTTGTGTTAATAATTTCTGTAATTTTAGCTAACTCTTTGCTGCTAAATGTATCAGAAAATGTGCTTATCAGAGAATATAAAGCGGTTTTTTTATCTTTTTTATTTTGACTTGACATGAGATTACTAAAAAAGTGTGCCAAAATTGTTTGTTCAGTAACTGGCTTAGATTCATCTGACTTTAATGCTGCATCATTATCAATTTCAACAATTTTAGTTTCTGCTGAAATTGCTTCTTCTTGTACAATCTCTTTATCAATTTCTTTGTTATCTGCATCTAAATTAATTGCAGATACTACTTCATTTGAGTAATTATCCTCTGTGGTGTCTTCTTCTTTTATCAAAATAGGAGATTCATTATCATCAATATTATCAACTTGATCGCATTCTTCAACACTTTCAGTTATTGGTTCCTTTTCTTCCTTTTTCTTTTTAGGGATTCTGAATTGCTGAACTCCATATCCTTTACCTGTTTTCTTTTCTTCTTTAATAGTATACAAACTGTTTAATGGCGATACAAATACCTCTTTTTCTTTTGAATTTGTCGCAGTCTCATTTCGTGGATCTTTGCTTGTCGTTGAATACATACGGTCGAATTTAGATTCGAAACGATTTTTTGTTTTTTCAACATCTCTATTCAGTCTAGGATCTCTGTTGTGTTTTTCTTGTAGTTCTCTCTCTTTGGTTTCTTTTTCTTTGGGATCTTTTACTTTATTAAGTCTAGGATCTCGATTGTCTCTACACTCTCGCTCTTTATTATCTTTATTATCTCTAGAATCTCTAAAATCCCGTTCCCGAGGATCTCTAAAATCTCTATTATCTCTGGGATCTCGAATATTCTGGCGATCCCTATTATCCCTAGATAGTCTAGGATCTCTGCTATTTTCTCGCAGTTCTCTATGTTCTTTGTAGGTCATAGGGCCTCTAAATCTTGAATCATATTCTCGCCGATCCCAAGTTGGCCTATTATCTTCCAATCGCCACCTTAGATCGTCTTTAGGAAGATACATGTCTCTGTTCATAAAATTGTGCTTTTGTTCGTGGAAATGGGGAACTTCGGGAGACAATAATGGAGGACCAACATTAAATTGATGGGAAGGATTAGGTGGAGGTTGATAATCTAATAATGGCGGAGGAGGATCTCTGTTGTTTTGGTTAAAATTGGTAAATTGAGGATTAAATCTTTGATTTTGTGGAGGCGGTATAAATCGATTATTGTTTAAATGAGGTTGCTCAAATTGTTGTCGTCTGTGATTTAGAGTATTAAATTCCTCCCTAACGTATTCAGATATAAAGTTATCTCTTGGAGAGAGCAGTAAAGATGGACTAAGAAGTGGTGTCATTAAGAGAGGTCTTTTATTCGGTACATTATTTGTTAGATGTTGTGGTGAATTTATATTTTGAAATTCAAAATCCATTTGCTGTGCACATTTTACTAAACTAGCAGGTGGAGGTGGCGGTGGTTCTGGTTTGTTAATAATTGGGAGTTTTGGTGGAGAAACTTTCATATTTGCTTCTATGCTATCAGTTACGATTTTATCTACATCAGCATCAACGACGGATTTTCGTGGTTTTGGGTTGTATTTATCTGCTAGTCGCTTATATTGTGGAGTTTGCTTTGAGCCATCTTCAGTTTTTACTTCATTTGTTTTGCTTTTCAAGTCATCTGTTTTTTTCAAGTCATTATCTGTTTTTTTCAAGTCATCTGTTTTTTTCAAGTTAGATTCGTTTAATTGTTCTTTAAATTTTTTTGTCCCGCTTATATCATACAATTTATTACTTTTATCGTCCGACTCAGGTTTTTTATCTTTACTCGTAGAGTTCCGTCTGTCTTCTTTCTTCTTTTTTTCTTCAATGATTTGTTCATCAATATAAGATAACACATTGCCGAATATACTAGCTGGTTCTTTTAAAATTTTCGGCGCCGGTTTAGGCTTGAGTGTTATAGATAACGGTTTAACTTTTTCGTCTTTTATTTTTAATTCAGTCGTTTCTGCGAGAAAATTGTCAATCTTTTTAGATGTAGAATTTTTTTGTATATCGTTAGAATCTATATTTTCATTTGCCTTGTTTGGATTCGTAATACATTTAATATTTTCAAAAATTAGTTCAGTAGCAATCTTATTTCTAATTTCGTTTAATTCTCTCAGAGAAGCATTTTCGTTAATTTTTTCATGTACATCAACTTCTAAACACTTTAAATCGTCTAGACTAATAGGCGGCTTGGAAAGGTCAGGTACTTTTCCAGAATACTGAGGGTTTTCTTTATTACTAAATTTCCTTAAGCTTTCCGCAGCTCTGCTGTAAATATCAATCTTCGGAATGCTCGATTTTGGTTCTAACCTAAAAAAAATATATTTATAAGTTTCAAATTCATCGATATGCTCCGTAACTATTTATATAATAAACTAGATCAGTTTTATATTAAATAATTTGAGCATATGGATAAACCCTGGTACAAACCTCTCCATTGGAATTGTCATAGGTTCGGAGAAATAATTTTTTGATTCAGGTGGAGGGCTTGGACTAGCTGGAGTCGATTGGGGACTGTGAAGATCTTTTTTGTAAGGAAACGGTTTATGATTCTACGAAAAATATTGATTAATTGATTGATTTTAATTGAGAAAATTTAATACTTACTACTTTTTGGTACAATTTAGTAATGACGTCTTCGCATTTATTGAGCGTTTCAAGTTTTAATCTGAAAATAAAAAAAAACATTCGTCTGGTTGTATCACATTAGTTTATATATCAATAAAACTATAGTTTTATGGTGATCTAATACAGCACAATTAAATAGATCAAAAACTAAACGCTTGGTTGTCACTGAAGGCTTTTTTTCCATTTTTTCTTATTTTTCCCCATTCCCATTTCTCGTTTTTCTTGGAGCCGTAAACAAGAATGTAAAAGCGCTTGAGGATCGATATCAAGATCGTTGGAATGCGGTAAAAGCAATAAGATTTTTCTCAATATAAAAAGTTAACCTCTTTTGTGCACAATATTTGATTAACCTTTAGATACATTTATATTTAAAAAAGATACTCAACTTTTTTTCAAATTTGTAACTTAAGTGAAATATATCTTGATATTTTCTCTCCATCTGACTAATAACACAGTTATTTACATAAGTTCCGAAAGTGGCATTTTACGGGACAAGTAGGCACATTCCAGAACGAGCCATAATCGAGTCCTTTGGAAAATCACTTTCGAATCGTGTTACGTACAATAATTTTCCGTTTATTATTAATTATTGGAATAAAAAATTTAAAGCACACTAACGCAACAATAAACGTTTTTTTGACAAGCGTTGTCAAAATAAAAGTTGAGTAAATTTTGCTCCCAAAGTCGCCTACGTAGATATTAAACATCGAGTACAAAAAATCGTTCCGAAAGTAAATAATTTAATAAATCAAAGCAAAAGTTCCATTTTCGTGGCGACTGGAGAAAAACTTGTTTGTTGGACAAATTCCATTTACATTTATACAGAAATAATTCAATGTAATAACACATTTATTAATTTAATATTCAAAAACTATAATTTTTAAGTCAATCAAACTTTTTGTCACTAATTTGTATATTTTTCACACGTTTAAGAACATTTTTCTTCCCAGACTATATAATCGGAGACGGTGAGCATAACAATTCTCTTCAGCTTACCCCACTTCCTATCTTTGTTCTTCACGTAGGAAGCGATAAAATATTTATCTACGACTGAAGGAAGACTAGGAATTCCTAGTTCCTAGTCTGCGACGTTTTATTAACACGAATTTATTTGATTCTGAGAATTAATTACTGCTTGAATAAATAATTATATATTTTTCTTTTTATACAGTGTGTCTACTTAAGTTGGAACCATATGGAAAACTTTTTTATTAGTGGTTGTATGAAAAAAAGGTACTCTTGATCAAAAGTTCTGCATGGTTCAAAAGTTAAAATGCAACCATCAGATATCAATTTTTCAAAGCAGTATACGAGGTTTGTGCAAGAGTAAAGTATCTTTATTTTTTACAATTCAGAAAAATGTTATAAAGTAAAGTTGTTTTAAATTAAAAGTTATATTCAAATATGCAATTACAGCCATTTATTATGAAAATTCAGGTTTTGTGATTATTTACTAATCTTTCCGTATTAATTATTCTGGCGGGATACAATTTATCTCTCTTAACAGAAACAAACATAATTAAATTTTAATTCAATGTACTACAGCTTCGACATATCCACCTTCTCTTTATAAACATGTAATTGTTCTTTTGACAAACTCTTGTATTACTTTTTTGGCATTCTTCAGAAATAATCCTCTCCAAATGGTCTACATCATCAAATGGTCCTCGCTGATAAACCTGCTGTTTTAAGTAACCCCATAAAAAAAAGTCAAGGGGAGTCAAATCAGGAGACCTAGGAGGCCAAAAAATATCTGAATACCTGTGAATCACCTTCCCATTAAACATATTTTCAAGGAGTACTCTAACGTTTAATGTACTATGGAGGGTAGCACCGTCTTGTTGGAACCAAATTGTCATACGTTCTTGTAACGGAAGGTCGTGCAAAAAATCACTTACTTGATTTTCTAAAAATTGTAAATAATGTGCGGAACTTAAGGAATGTCGAAAAAAAAGGTCCAACTAATTTATTTTTGTACACACCACACCATACGTTCGTTTTAAAAGAATATTGGTTCCGAGTTTTTATTACTTAAAGTTTGGATTACTGTTAGACCACCAACGACAATTTTGTGATGAGACAGTTCCGTTTGAAGAAAATGTTGCCTCCCTTGGTAGTAACGTGTATACAAATTGTGGTTTGTATGCATGATATTTATTACCTTTCAAAATATTTGCCACTGTATCTTTACTTACTGAAGTAGTTTGGATTGCAGAGGCCCTTTTTCTTAATGACATTTTTGGGTCTTCTACGACAGAAAGCATCACTCCAAATTCAGTGTCTTCATTCACAACCCGTTTTCGGCGTTTATTCTTAAATTTATTTTCTATACTTCCACTAGCCTTAAATTTATTTAAAATTTTTGTAACTGTTGAATGAATAATGTTTCTATGCGGATGTCTATTATTAAAAATATTTGCGGCCTCTCTATGTGTTTTGTAATTGTCTCCAACAATTAACACAAGTTCAAGTTTTTCTTCACGATTTAGTAAATTTGGCATTTTTATTGTAATGTTATAAATAACGGTAAGTGTACCATGACCCTATATAAATATTAATACAATGTAATACAAATATGTCAACAAATAACTTGTATTCAGATTTAATTTAATTGTGATTGATACTTTTTGATCGTGGAGCAAATATAGTCTGTTACTCGGTTAGAATGAAAAAATTCGACTCTCGTGGTTCCTCACGCTCGCTAACGCTCGCGTTCGGAATTTTCCACTCGTGTCGAATTTTTCATTCTAACCTTGTTACAGAATCTACTAATCTATCATATAGACATATAACAGAACTTCAATTGATTATTTTTCGCCCTCTAAATTTTTATTAAATTTGAGTTATTGGCTAGCCACAAGTAAACAAGTATAATTTCGACAAGTAATATTAGAAAACATATTATTAGGAAGAGAATTCTTAACAACGACTATTAAATAATACGCTCATTCTCGTTGCATATTTAATTGAATTCTTACTACACATTCTCTGAATTTAAGAATTCACGCTAATATCAACAAATCACATTGCTTTAAAAATAACTAACCAATCGCATTTTAGGAATCTCTGAATAAGTCGCTATTTTATTTGTAACGTCAAATACACAAACGCCAAAGTTTAATATTTTAAATGTCAACTTGCATAGAATGGCTATTATTCACTTAAATTATTCCAACACTCGCTCGTTGCACTCGCTCGTGTCGGAAACTTTATCTACGTGAATAATAGCCACAATGTATTATTATAGTTAAATAATATGTTTATATAGACACTCACTGCTCTTTAAGACATGACGGTTTGTTCCGGGCAGAAAATAATCGTATGTTTTTTTTCCGTGAGCCGTTGATAGTAAACTAATAAAAGTAATTGAAGCTTTTTTCCGTACGGACGATTTAAAACAGCCGTCTCAATCTTATAGCACCGTAGCGTCGCCGTCTTATCAGTGGCCTACGTTACTGAATGTATTTACTTGTATAATATATTATATTTAACGTCGATATAAAGGATGATATCGACACAGAAATAATTATTTCGCTAGTAGATACTAGACATATTCGTAGTCATAAGGATATGAATGGTACTAGAAAGGCGTGGGAAGAAGTTTGCATTGAATTAAAATCAGACTTCAATGAATTACAAAACAAAGACAAAAATGCATAAACGATACATTGCGATGGTGCGATACATGTTGAAAACCAACTGACAAAAATAGCTACAGAGGCAGGCTACCGACGAATTAAGGGAAAAACTGTCAAGTGTGAATACAACAAACAGACGGATAAAAACGTACAATTTTTTCCGTCCGAAGCAAAGCTATCTCTGAAAGATCCCTCAAGGCCGTCGCGTGGGTTGTAAGCGCCCGGTGCGAGATTTTAACAGACGCCCCCCCCCCCCCAGTACATTTTTTAAATCTTATTCTTAGTCGACGGCTTTGTCAACTGGCTGACTAACCTGTCTTTAAATTCGTCCGTATTGTTCGTGTGAGGAAAAATGTATTGTTGCTTTTTTATATTTAAGCCTAAAAAACGAATTCATACTTCTTTATTTTTAAATTCGGTCCTAAAAAAATACATTTTTGTTTAAATTCGTGTTTAGAATAATGCATTTTTGTTTTTAAATTCGTCCGTGTTTGTCCGTGTATAAATGTTTTGGTTGGACGATTAACACGAACTTGATCGTTATATATCGAATGGAAAGTTTTTTCATCAGTGAAAATTAACCAGTTCCAAAATTACGAGTTGTGGTAAATACAGTTTAGTGTATATATTAATCTTACTTGCCGATGTTCAATAGTTACTGATGGTTTCTTAATTCAGATTCCTTCATTCTTCTGCTGACAGTTTATAGTAGACCGAGGAGCCCAATATAAAAAACCCGTAAGCAAAAGAAGATGTCACAAACCGGATAGAAAAGTGGCACGGAAGTGGGGGAAAAATCTCATTTGAATTTTTTCGGCCCTTCCATGGAAAGAGGCAATGCTCATGGGAAGGGTGAAGCTGTCTTGAAGGCCCAATATACGCAATTGCTGTATCGCAACCTGAAGTGGCCAAACCCGTTAGGGAAGAAGATGCAGCAAGTAAAAGAAATGGGTTCTCTGGGTACCCAGGATCACAAAAATGTCACTTGCTGCATCGGATGAACAAATCTACCTGCATTCGCTTCAAACTGTTACCTAACAGACCAAAAAAATTTGACCGTTTTTTTGGACACGACAAATTCTCAAGCAGCCAAACTATTTTTCATATGCAGAAACTTTCGACATATCAAGTTTGATGCGTAAATTCTCGGTCAAAAAACTCTCTTGGGCTATAAAAAGTAAACAGAGTGTACAGACTTTGTAGTAAATCAAAACAAAATTGTATTTGAACACAATACGATCTACATCTCTTAGGATGAGATTATAGTGGACACCAATTTCTTTCTCCGCCCATATTGGTTACAATAGTATATCCTTGGCCTCTGCAGTTTTGCAATTATACAGCTTGTAAATCTTTCCGTCGTGCATATTAAATCTGTCGTGCGAAGAACAATAAATTCATTTTAAAAATTTTGACAGCTGAATATTGATTTTCTATAGTGTGGTGTTAGCTTGTGTCTACACAGCGGGGAGGATTCTCTAGCTAGCCGACTGCCACATAAAGCAATGCGCAGTTGCCGTAATACGTACTCGAGATATTGCTATACACGGTAGAAAAATTTACAATCTGTATAACTAACCCTGTGATTATATAATTATTTAAACTCTTACCTTTCTTACCTTTCTCGATGGCTTAAAATCCAATGAAATATTCTTCAATATATAATTGCTCAATACGAGAAATGTCACGAAGCAAATCAAGAAATATTAATTTTTTTATTATTTTATCAACGATTTTAGTATTCACGTGACTTGCCATTAATTGTATAATCGTCTTGTCTGTTATTTGTTTTAGGTGAAGTCGCAATATTGGATCAAATGAGGCCATTATATTTTTTATGGATACAGTACACGCACAATAGAAAATTATTTACCTATAAGCCGACTAGGGCCGCACAGGGTACACCATATGTATTTTTTAAGGTTCTAGCACTTGCACAGTAAAGACGGGCATAAAATTTGAGCCCTATTCCTACAAGTTTTATTTTTGTGTGTGATCAACACGGGAGGTGGCCTCACAGAAAACTTGACCTAGGGCCTTCAATTCTGTAAATCCGGCACTATTAGGAGTTCTTAAATAGGCTTGACGGGCGTTCTTTGCACGTACGACTCCAGAAAGAATCAAGCGAGGAATGTCGTCCGAACACCTTTCATGTAAAAGAGTCAGGGCCGGTACTTTCGTTCTTCAAAACGCTCACCACTCGGGACAAAAATGGTACTTTCGAAAAAAAATGCGCAAAGCGTTTCTAGTGTTGCGTTTTAGTTATTGTTTTACCGTGCGTTTTCATTTACGTACTGAAATCAAATCAACAATTTCGTGTTGTTTGATAAATTGCTATAGGTAGGTACTTAAAAACTTTTTTTATATAACTCTAAATAGATATTAATATTTTTTCTGGAAAAACAACTTTTTTCTAGCAATAAAATATTTAGAATATGAAATTCCTGTATAATTATTTACGTGCAGTTTTTGATTTACGAAAACTATAACAGAATCAAACCTAGGTATTTGTGTTTACCGGGTTTTGAAATTCATTGATAAGCGTCTGAAATATAAAATCAAACCTTTCGCCATTCTTCTCAAGTTTTGGTTGCATCTGGAATAGCATTACAGGTGTTGTTCTTCTATGAATTCCATAAGGGTCACTTTTTGAGAGACAGAAATTTGTTTTTTGACTGCACTTCTTTCCATTATTTTAAAGTTCTCATCTTCCACTTTAGAACTTCACGTCTTCAAATTTCATTGCTATTCTAGGCAATATTTCTATTCGCATTCGTAATCACACAAATAACAAAAGTTATGTTTGACATAATCTCACATACGTATATTCAATTATTCAGTGTTCCCAATCCAAAAAAATCTAAATGAAAATATTAAAAATAGAGCTAAAAAATGTTGGTGACATTGGAACAAGCGCCGTTGCCAAATTATGCCGGCCGGACTGAGTAAAAACGAAGCGCACAGTAACGCGAATACATAAACCTCTCAAGCGAGTCGATTCGCCCCGCGTTTTGAAAATGTATCGCTTTCATGCTAGAGAACTAAAATACCGTCCTAGATCGGCCATCTTTCTTCGATGCTCCAAACTTTCAATATTCTTAATCAGTTCTGGGTCTCCAATAATTCGAATAGATAGAAACGAATAACCGCAAGGTATGCTTAGGAGCAGCGCTCCAGATGTGGGAGCAGAGATGGTCGAATTTGAGCCTTGTAAAGCAATAAAAGCTTTATTAAGACCTTCCATGTAAAATAGAGTCAGATCGCCCATCTTTCAATATTCTTAATCAGTTCTGCGTGTCCAATAAAGCGAATTGCTGTCTTCTGGATAAAAACGAGCAACCGCAAAGTACACATAGGAGCAGAGCTCCAGGTGTGGGAGCAGAGATAGTCGAATTTGAGCCTTGTAAAGCAATAAAAGCTATTGCGACGAATAAAGCTTTCTAGAATCGTTAACGTTAACTTTTTTATAAAAAGCCGGTTGCCTGGATTTTCTTAACGTTAAACTCTACTTAGTTATTATCACACCGAGCTAAAATTTCTTCCAGCTCTTTATTAAGACGTAAACTTTTTGTTATCTGCGAAAACGTGCATCGGCACCTGTTCGGGTATTGGCAAACCTATAGATAGGATTAACTTTGACAAATCTATAAAGTTGAACCTAGTCTCACTTGAATCTGGATCAGATATTAATTTATCTCTATGACCTCTTAAAGCCAAATAAAAAAATTACAACCCACATTGAAACTTTTAATAGTCTCAGTTCGGTCTACATCATTAATTGTTAATGGCCACAAACCTGGGTCAATTAAGGATTCAACTTTTCAATTTCGCCAGTCATAGAGCCAGATACGTATTCTTGACTGGATACCATTGACCGCGGAATAATATCCTCGTAGTTTTTCTTTCTTTTTTGTGAGTTGGCTTAAGACAGTCTATTAGCCACATATGTTAAGATATTAACCGATTAGAAATTAGTCTTTGGCGATAATGGTCTGGAGGATTCCATCACGTTTGAACAAGTCAGATTTTCTTCGTTATAACTCGTTTCCTTTTTGAAGTATCCGACTGAAATTGTCTACCAATATCACGTTCTGGTAAACTCATTCCATAAATCTTCAAACGATTATGTAACGCATACAGCTTCTAGCAAAAAAGTATAAAGCCACCGACACATATTTAACACGTGTAAACACGACACATCAGATATGCCGTACACATCTCTGTGTTGTGAAATGTGTGTTAAGCTGACATTCTGATCTTTTTTGGAACTGTGAAGCGTTGTTTACTCTCAGTGTCAGTTTAGAAGTTTCTGATAAAATTATTATGCCTTCATAATTGCGAATTTCATCAACCGTATATGTGGAATATGTTGATATAAATTCGATCAACTTATTAAGGCCTATTAATTTTATCAAGAGAAACTATACTTTGGACGTTTTCGTTTTCATCGGTCTCGATAATTTTTACTTTGGATGTTGTACAAAAATACGTACTTTCGTACTTCTTCCATTGTACATGCATGCACTATTGAAAACACGCGTTATGACGCGTTTAAGCGTGTTTTGAACCCAACAACACATCATAATAATATGTATGGGCCTATTTAAAATAACGCGATAGATATTTCTATAACACGTGTTAAATATGTGTCTGTAACTTAAGCGTCTAAAGCTGGGTACGCATATGAGCATATATATGTGTATGTCCGAACGAGGCGTGCGAATGTTTTAATCCGTAAGCATACGGCCTCGTCCTGATCCGTTTCTTGGCGATACATCAAAGTGAGGCACATGCTCGGTGCGAGCTCAGTCTGGACGGAAATAAAAATTTTAGATTATTTTTTATTAATTCTCTTGAATAATAATTTAGTAGCAAAAAAAATCTTCAGACATCCCCGTAAAATTCTTGAAGAACCAGCTCGTTTTATCGGCCTAGAGATCTTTTAATAAACCTGTGCTATTTTGATTCAATTGTCTTCTTCTGTTAAGATGTAATCGTGACGACCATCGTTTTGGTTTTTTCTTTTATCTTTTTATTTTAAAAGCGACTGAAAAACCAAGAATGCTCGCCACATTTTATGGATCGATGCTATACAACGCCTCGTGCGTTCACTATTTAGGAACCTGAACTTTTCGTATCCGAGGCAAATGGTTCGTCCTAGGGTTGCCTCATTCGCGTTCGTGCTCATATGCGTACCCATCTTAACAGTTGACGAACGAAATAAAACACGGGGATATTCCGAGGGTAAATCGTAAAGACGCTGAAAGTAACAAAATGGCGCGTTCCATTGGGCGCGAGATTAAAAGTACAAATTAATTTTGAAATCATTAATCTTATTGTTTATACGAATTTAATATTGAATAGAATAAATCTAAATGAGATATTTTATTAAACACTTATCAATAGGTACTTTACTCTAAATTAACAAAATTTATTTTATTGGTATAATTAATAGCCAAGGATAAAATTAAGTTTTGCTAGTAATAGTTTGACCACAAAAGATAAACTAGTAAAAGGAATAATCTCTGCGCGATTTTTCAAGACTACGGCCCGTTTCCGTCAGCGGAAGAAAGTCCGATTCGAAAAAATAGGAATGTTTCCAATATTTTTTTTTTCAAAATTTTCAATTCTTTTTTTCAACGATATGGATAACAATCGACGTGTCTTGACTTGCACACACCTTAAAAGAAATCAGTATCGACAAATTTGCTTTCCTTATCGAGATATCTCGAATAGAAGTTTTACTTAGTAGGCGGGACCGGGATCCAGACAGACTTTTTTTCGCGGAAAATCAATTTTTTCCACATTTCATGACATTTTAAGTCATTTGGAGCAAAAAATTTTTTTGAGATTTTTGCAGGATTTCAATACTTCACCAAAGGTGAAGATCATGTGCGGTACGTATAGGCGGGAACGAGAAAACATGGTAAATTATTTTATTTATTGTTTTTCTTTGCGGACCTCTGTAAAAGTGAATCAGCAGTTATCCAGCTGTAACAACACTTCTGGCTGAATGTCATTATTAGTCTGAAGCGGAATTTAATTCAATTTGAGAAAAATTTTCAGGTTATTCAGTGGATCAGGCGGTAAAATTTTAATCAAAAAAAAAATTGCATTAAATTAAAATGTCGTATACCTATGTAAAACAAAAAAATTGCCCTTGACCACCCAAAATCTCCGCTACTTTGGAGCAATGACAGACGTCAACATTCCTTTCACATTCCTTAAGACATTCCATTACTGTCAGTTTTTAAGGAAAATGAGTATAGCTTATCTTCTGTGGTTTGACGCTTATTACAAAAAATGTGCCACATTAGGGTCAACTGTGACTGGATCCAAAATATGTTGTATATACTTTATTAACTGCTGGAACTAATTCTGGGTTAGTACTGGACAAGCATGATTTGGATTTAGCTAATAGGCTTTGTTTAATGAGCGAATTTGTGCTATAACAAGTTACAGTAACCGCCAACTAAGAAAAGATAAAGCCGCGCATTATTGGGACGAATAATTTCGGGATATGCGCAACCACATCAATCTACATAGAAATTCCTTTACTGCTGTAAATTTGATGAACTTAAAACTTGTACTGTCAGTAGATAGACCGTTAATTAACTTTAACGGTTCTGTAACTAATGACAATCACGTATAGATTGTGACAATTGTACAAGAAATAAACTTGTATAGTTTTATTCTAAACGTCATTACCTTTACTTGTATGTAGCTGCCATAAAAAAATTACCGGAAAGTTTTTATACATTCAAAAAAGATACTAATCAGAAATTAAATTTATCTCTCCATAATATATATGCACTAAAACGAAATAAAATCTTTGTTTCTATATTTAAATGTATCAATACCAATGCGGGGATGATTAAAAAACAAAATACATAATGTTGCCAAATTCTTAAATTAGAATCATTACTCAAATAAAGAACGTTATTAAATATAAAAAAAAAGTTTAATTAACATAATGAACGATGTCCTAACTTACTTTTTCTTCCTGTCTGTAATCATTGAATGTAAAGACTCCATTTTACTAAGTTGCTGTTCCCTATTTTTTTTACTAGGGTCCTTAAGTTGGGCTATCATATTGTCTAAAAATGGTATATATTGTTGAAGACTTTCAAGTTTCTTATTGTATTCCTCGTCCGCCATTTTGTACGAAATCTAAAAAAAATAACACTAATCCATCACAGTATACTATAATTCGCTTATAATATCTTAAATTTATTAGTACTAATAAAATCAGACAGATTTAATGAGTCTCCCAAATAGATCAAACAAATGCTAATATTTACTTATACCAATTGGATCAATTTATAATACAAGCATATAAACTTTTTGGAAAAATTATTTATTGTAGTTTTTAAATTGTGTTATTACAATAATATGGTACATAAAGTGGTTCAATTAATTATACAATTAAAGGACTATGAATCTCAAGTTCACATCTACTTTCCTAAAATCTACTTAAAAACCGGTTCTTTGTACACAAAAACATCCAACATTTTTCTTACTAAACAATGATAATATAAAAAATTAACTTAGATTAGTAAAAAGCATAAACATAAGAATATAGGGACGGAGTATAAACGACTGGTTGAGGGGAGTATCGGGCCCTAATTTCTATTGGCTACGGATTTTGAGCAAGGCAGTATGCGTTCGGTTCGGACTTGGATTTCTTAAATCTGCAGATAAAATAAAATCCAATTAAATCATGTTACAAAACGATTCCAAATAAGGAAATATTTTAATGGCAATTTAACTATAATAAACCCAGCAACAGTATCCAAGTAGCCCAGCTACGGACAAACGGACAGGCAGTTATAGTAGGTGGCCGAGCCAAAGTGGCCAGCTATCGATTGCTGAAAACAGAGTTCCAAAATTTTAAATAGCCCTCGAGTTATCGCTGGGAACTGACGAACAGACAGACGGCTGTGTAGTTGACTTTTATCACTGAAAATAGTAGGTGACCTCGCTAAAGTGACCAGCTATAGATTGCTGAAAACAGAGTTCCAAAATTCAAAACCGCTCTCGAGTTATCTGTGCTTCCCTACTCAATAATGACTCATAGTGCTTGTTTCACAAATTTTAAAATCAACATTGTAATTATGGTTGTCTTTAAATGTTTTTTACAATTTCAAAGGAACCCCAAAACTTGGATCGAAAATTTTGGGTTTGAACGAATCTCTCATAAAATGCTTCGATCAATTTCACATGTACTCTGACCATTTTGAGAAAAAATGTTGTGGCAGAACATTAAGATTTTTTAAATACGAACTATTTAAATTTCGCGCAACTTAGCATTCACATCAAAAGTGGACTACAATACCCTCGCCTATAATATAGGCTTACATTCCTGTCTATGTTAAAAGACACCTAAATATTTTAATCTAAATTAAAATACGCATTAACAGTAATAAAAAATACAGAACTACAACTAGAAACAAACAACAAGATGTCTAACTGCCATGTACACAGACTTCGCTTAACTCTAAGTTGTACCTTAAATCTCTTAAGTAACAAAAGGGTGACACCAAACTGTATCTAAAATTGCACTTAACTAAACCGCAAATTTTCTTAGACTTATTTATTTAAAATACGAAACTTAATCTCAAAATTACATTTCTTGTGTCTTTACTTGTTGATGTGTGTCTTTAATGTCTTTAATTTTAATCTTAAAAATCTATTAAAATGTAGTAATGTTGGTTTTCCGGGACGAAGCTGAATTTTTTAAAAAATATTTCTATTAATCATATTTATCTTTATTAATTAGATTCAACAATAAATATTTTTCATCAGTAGTAGAAAAATAATACACTGATTTATGTCTAAACGCAGAGACAGAACCATACGATACTGAACCGTAAATCATCATAAAATTAAGGCGACTATTGTGCGACTAAGACAATTATCTTCCAACTGAACCATTTGGTTTTCTTCTTTTTCTTTTTTTGTAACTTCACCATTAGAATATAAAATTCAATATAGAAGACTTCCTCCAACATTGTAATGCTTTATAACCGAAAAAAAATGATGACCCCATATATAGGTCCCTTTTGACCCACGGTCCTAAAATCCATTCCTAAGGAAGAGACAGAAGTTATGATGCCTATACAAACTGACAAACAGACACACATGAAGGAAATCTAATGACAGATAAAAATATAAATTTCTGTCAATACCAGTGGCTTCAAATAATAATGTTAACATTTACTAAGCCTAACATTTAACAAAATGATGCAGTAAAATTCAGCTTAAAGATGCGCCAATATCATATGTTATCTTGCCTGAAACGGTTTTTAGACGGGCGCTCCGATAATATTAAAGTTAGGAAGCTGCAGTTTTCACCAATCGATTCTGTATTTAATTCTGAAGAGCGCATCAATGTCACTTTTTTTAAATTATTTTTAGTAAAAGTGATTCCGCCATCAACTTTTTTCTCTAGATAAATTTGAAAAAAGTAGCACAGATGCGCTCTTTTAATAAATATTTTAAATATCATGAAAAAAACCGCATATTAGGCGAGATCTCGTCTAAAAATGAATAATTATGTTTCGTGATGCTCTACCCTGGTGTACGCAGAAAAATTGGACTAGAGGGTAGGATTACTTAACATTAACTGGAAACTACTAAAAAAACAATTTTTACATCCAATTTATTAGAATACAAACACATTTTCCTTGGGTAATTCTCTAAACGGCAACCACGCAGGTCACGAGGTGTACGGGCCTCTTAAGGATAACTTATAAAGTACAACTTACATAATACGTGTGAGTTTAATTGAGAATCTGGACACATGGCTGGACACATTGTGTTGATATTTTCTTTATTTTACATTATAACTTAAATATGATTTATCGTTTAGAAAATTTGATTATTACAGACTATTTTCATTATATCTCCAATGTGTTGTACAAGTACGTATGCCGCTATATGGAAAACTTAAATCACGCGTTTTATTAATGGTATATTATACAGATCGGGACTAAATTGGTCCGTTTAATCCCGCATATGGAGTTTGTTCTCGATGAATTAAGTCACTTTAGTCCCACGGTACATCTAGTATTTTTTGCACTTTTGGAAGAATTATCATTAAAATTAGGTGAGCTTTAGTTATAAAATGCTACAATTCAATTTAATAAGTACTAGTTTAATATTTAAACAATTGTCTAAATACAAATCATACAAGTCACAAATAAACAATAACTGTCATAAATTTCATGATCAAAAAATTTCTACTTAAAAAAATGAAGCAGAAGTTCTAGAAGGTATTTTGACAACCAAATCAAGGAAAATTCTAGAGACGCTCTGCACCGTTTCGAGACTTCGGCCCATCGAGCGAACACTTTTTATGCTGTGAAGCATTGACGCTTAATACATGTAGAGCACTATTATACATGATACGACGTAATTTTTTTCAATTTACAATGCAAAAAAGTTTATTCATGAAGTGGAAAAAGTTCTCAAAATTTGAATTGGAAAACAGTTTTCCCATGCAAACCACTTTAATTTGTATGGTAGGTACCGGAAGGGGCGGTCCGATCCTGCTTAAATTCAATAGGGTTCTTCCTTGGACAAAACTAACTAGGTAAAGTGAAAACCTGAACTCAATCGGAGCTTTCATTCCAAAGTTATAGTGTTTATATCCAGACAAACAGACAGACGTCCGGACAAGGTTTTTTTTCATTTTCGGGCTCAGGGAGCTCAGAAACGTCGAGAATAGTGATAAAAAGTGGGGGTAAGAAATTTTTTTCGCCGTTACGAAACTAATACTGAAGCAATTTATTAAATTATAGGATATTCACTATTTAGGAATTAAAGTACTCACTTTAGTCCCGGAAATACAAGTAATATACTAAAACATTTTTATAGCTCCATATTGCGTTCAATTTTTTTCGAAAGACAATGATTTTGTACTCTTTCACTGAGCTAATTTACGATTTCCACAAATTGTAATTTTGAAAGAAGAAAGCTCGAGTCAATAGAACAGTTTAGATAAAATTATATATTACTTTTCTTGAATTTAGAACTGATATGTACCGTTTTTATTACTACGTGAACAGCCAAAAAAATTTATAAATTAAGCTTGATTCCAAAAAGGGATTTTATAAAGAATAAAACATAAATAACTAGAATTAATATAACCATTTTGTTTGTATGAAAAATATTTGATACGCCACTGATATAGGTACTATAAAAATGTAGTTAATAAAGATTTTTATATTTAATATTTGATCGAAATCAATCAACACGTACCCAATTTTTTATTTTAAACTTAAATCGAAGCAAGGAAATATATCGTGGCCAGAAATGCCATGTTACGCCATTTAATCACTCTCTGAACCCGACCAAGCCGACCCGACAAGAGCTACGCTGCAACGTACCTAACTCACTATTTCATTAATACAATATAAAGTCTAATTCCCTTACCTTAATCTATTTACACTTAAAAAATTTAAAACTACTACACGTTTATATTATAAAGTACTATTTGGGATTAAATTGGTTTCATATTTTTCAATATTGTTGCACTTAACATTTGCTTTTTGCTTCCACTAAACTCAATATTTCTCTCTTCTTTTCTCTACTACTGCTAGGAGCCAGAAACACGTCCGTGTGCGCAAGGAAAGATTCACATTACGAAATGTGCCGAGATGACCCGAACGTCACGTTATTTCCTCCTCAAACGAACTCGCTGATACCCCTATTCGTTTTCGCTCGCTTTTCGTACTCATTTCAATTCGATGTGACTAGCTAGAAGGTGTGTTTGGTTTGGTTGGGTTAAAATTATGTAGGTATAATAACGAGTTGATGTTCACGTCATCGTTGCAGAGTTTATAGAAAAAGTGTTTGTGAAATATGAATTTATAAAAAAGTTAGGTTCTGTACTACCTATTTATGACGTTTGTAAAACTTCGTAAAGGTCATCGACATTTTGAACTTAGATTAAAAAATTATTTCAGGGACATTGTAGAATGTATATATATAGTTATTAGTGCCTTACTCGTTCTACGTAACAGCAGTTATCAATCAATAAAAAGTAGGTAGGTACAGTCGTGTATAAAAGTCAACGCCCAAATTTTAATAAAATTATTGCTTATAGGTATACATCGGATTATTTTTAAATATTGTCTGGCTTAAATATTTAAAATTGATAATTTAATATAACCTACCTATTGAATTAGAAGATTTAATTATGAATCACAATAACTTTCTCTTCTAAATACTGGAAATGTTAAGCTGTTTATTCATCTAGAGCTTAATTTGTTTTATTTCTATGGTAACAGATGGGTAACTTTGATTTTAAATCAAAAAATTGCAGTGTCATTGAAATTGTCACATTGTAAAAATACGTGTTCAAAAAAATAAAAATTGGATCAGTGAATAATTTATTTAGTGAAATAAAAAGTTTGTCATTTATGTGTGGTGAATTTAGCAAAAATAATTACCATTTATTAATAATTACCGTCCTAAAATTGGTTTTGTGATTAATATCCCGAAGGTCGTGGTCAAAAGATAAAATTTTACCTGCATCTAAACATTTTAGTTTCACATAATTTAAATTATAATTACAGGGTGTATCTGTTTCATATAACATTGAATATTAAAGTAGTTAATAGGTATGAACTAAATTTATTTTCTGGGAAAATGATAAATAAACATTTAGCCATATGCTTTGGATAATTTGAAGTAGGAAAATAAATTTAGTATTGGAAAAATGAAGTGAAAACTTACGTAAGTACATTTTATTTAAAATAATACAAAGTTTCAAACAAAATCTTGTAAATTGTAGGAAGTTTTTTTTACAATAGATATTTTGTTATATAGGTTATTTACGTCCACGAGATGACAGACTGCGGTGTTGCTAATAATTAAAATATTACAGATTTTTATGTACTAAAAACTAGTGTAATTTCGTAAAAAATAATTATAATATTCCATTAAAAATAATTTATTAACGTTAAAAATACGCAAACAAGTGAAGTATGAAAATTAAAGCAATTAGAAAATTATTTTTTTTGAGATCACGAGGCAACGTCGCCCAGGGTAGACAACGTACTAACAAAAAATTATTTTTGATGCATTTAATATTGGGACATACAATTTTGTAATAGTGGTAATACGAAATTACGTCATCTTATTTTTAATGTAAATAACATATATAACAAGTTTATTTTCATTAAGTAGAAATCTAGTATTAACAAATGCTGTGATGACAAAAAAAATAAGCAAATAATTTTGCATCATTGAAATATTGTTGAATCGAAAAGTTACTGGGCCGAATACTTACTGGATCCAAAATCGCCCGTTCGAAAAATTTTGGACCGAAATATTGCTGCATCAAAACATTGTTTGGTCGAAAAATATACGTATAGAGACTGTTATAGGTATCTTCGTCATTATCGGATATTTTCTCAATTGAGTTTTTAGGAATACAATGGTCAAAATGCACCATGCAAAGTTTTATCATCAACTTTTCTGATGATGTTAACACAGAGATAAATGTACGTTTTTTTTAAGTTTAAAAATATCTCAAATTTTAATAGTTTTGTTCGTTTTTACCTCTCGCCCTTCAGATAAGAGAGGTATAGGAATCATGCTAAAAATTGGGTAGTGAGTTTTCAATGAATAAACACGTTTTAGGGTCCCTAGAATACGATTTTGATATTTTTGCGATGATGTCTGTGTGTGTGTGTGTGTTTGGATGGATGTTGTAGTAACGATAACTCAAAAACTACTGAATAAAAAAAAATTAAATTTTGCATACAGGATTCTGATACCCTAGATTAGATCTGATTAGATTTTGGTGCCAATCAGACAACCGGAAGTGGCAGTTGCTATGGGTGATGACGCCATTATTGTACAAAACGGCAATAAAGTTTTACACATATATTTTGTATACCCTATAGTTTATTTTCATATCATTAAAATTTTCTAAACTTTTGCCATTGTTGCTAGATTTACAAAAAAATACTATTTTTTCATACTTTTTTGTGTCAAGCTGTAAATTTTTGATTCAAAAATGGCGAGAGGTCATGTGCTGGCCACATCAGATTTTTTTTTGTTGGTTTGTCAAACGAGATTGTTTATAGGCCTGACTTATTCGACTACTTTTATGAAAAACGAATATTTAAATGGCACGTATGCTGGTTTATTGAATGTTAATTTTGATAAGAATACATTTAAATTTTCATTAATGTAATTTTATCAAAGTACCTACCATTTTTTAGTTTTCAAAAAATCTGATGTGGCCAGCACATTACCTCTCGCCATTTTTGAATCAAAAATTTACAGGTTAACACAAAAAAGTATGAAAAAAAATATTTTTTGTCAAATCTGGCAACAATGGCAAAAGTTTCGAAAATTTTAATGAGATGAAAATAAACTATACGGTATACAAAATATATGTGTAAAACTTTATTGCCGTTTTGTATAATAATGGCGTCATTACCCATAGCAACTGCCACTTCCGGTTGAGCGATTGGCACCAAAATCTAATCAGATCTAATCTAGGGTATCAGAATGCTGTATGCAAAATTTCAAATTTTTTTATTCAGTAGTTTTTGAGTTATCGTTACTACAACATCCATCCAAACACACACACACACACACACACACTAACACACACACACACACTAACACACACACAGACATCATCGCGAAAATATTAAAATCGTATTCTAGGGACCCCAAAACGTGTTTATCCATTGAAAACTCACTACCCAATTTTTAGCATGATTCCTATACCTCTCTTATCTGAAGGGCGAGAGGTAATAAAAAAACTTATAAAACAGTTTTGTCCGTCTGTCTGTTAGTCTGATTCAACTAGAAAAGTGTGAGATATAGAGACAAAGGATATTAATCTTTGACCTATTTTTACTTTCCCACTACATATACAGGGTGGGGCAGCACATATAGCACGGAATTTAGTACCTAAACCATAACAATTTTAAAAAAAATTATATGTCTATATGTAGGTCAATGAGAACTATATTTTAAAAATCTATGCATATACAGGGTGGTTCAAAAAAATTTGGCATATCAAATTTATATATTTTGAATTGGAATTTTACTAGAAAAAATTATGCCTCTTTCTTAAAGATTACCTTTACCTATATTTTATAGTTTTCGAGATATCTCGGTTTTTCTCGAAATACGATGTGTCGCAAAAAAAGATAAAACGAGTAGTCGTAAAAAAATTGCTTTGGGTCAGTTGATATGAAGCCTTTGGACAACTATTTACAATATTTACTATTATGTAGACATGTACGCAGGGTCTTCCAAAAAGTGCAAAATATCATTCACTCCTGCTAACTTAAATAACATGCTTATCTTAAATAGAACACCCGGTATTTTTTTACATTATCTGATACAGTAAATGATTCTCTTTCAAACGGTATTAGGGTTCCCTATAGCCAAGTTTAGTATTTTTCACGTAATTAATAGATAACATATTTAAAGTCAGCTCAAGGTTTTTTTTTATGTTAAAACCAAATAGTTAGCTCGACGGCTTTAATCAATTAATTATTAATGTCAAATTTATGTCTCATCAATTGTAAAATATTCGAGAAATTTAGAAACAAAAATAGCAGACAATTAATCAAGGTCGTGTAATATTTATTAAGATTATTTCCCGTGACAATTAAATTACATGCAGATAAGTAAATTAGAAAAAAAAATTATTAACAAAACACAAACATCATGAATACAACTAAAATAATAATAATAAATTAAATCGAATACTAATTCAAGTTGAAAACTTAAAAAAACTGACAGAAGTATTTGGAGAACGCGTTATTGCTGTGTCGAATTTTCCATCATTGAAAAATTACTGGGTCGAATAATTGTTGGATCGAAAATAGCCTGTTCGAAATTTGTTGGATCAAAAATGGCCCGTTCGAAAGTTGTTTGACCGAAATATTGCTGCATCGAAAGATTACTTAGCCGAAATATTGCTGCATCGAAACATCGCTTAGAAAGATAGTCGCTGATATTGAGTCTGGAGAAATAGTCGCTGGTATTTGATTCAGATTACTCAGAATTAAAAAAAAATTGTGAAATTAAATCAAGGGAAATAATTATTTAAAATAATCATGATGTCAGTATAAACGTGCATAATTAAAATATTTATGTTAAAAGATCGCACTTTCAAAACAAAAAAAATTGAATTTAAAATCATTATGAGTTACTTCGGGAACACGTTGCTGGATCGAATTTTGCATCATTGAAATATTGCCGCATCGAAAAGTTATTGAACCGAATAATTGTTGGATGAAAAATTGCCAGTTCGAAAATTGTTGGATCGAAATATTGTTGGACCGAAGGTCGCTCGTTCGAAAGGTTACTGGGTCGAAATATCGTTGGACCGAAATATTGCTGCATAGAAACATCATTGGGTCGAAAAATAAAGCGGGAGGGAGGTATTTCCAACAACTGAAATCTTAACTTCAAACAGTGTTTATTATTTCAGTTAAATTTTGTATTTGCAAGTTTTATTAAAAATTAAATATACATTTTTCAAAATTTAATGTCATTTTCTAAAAAAAGATATGTACCATACCAATTTTTTATATCATCGTTTAAGAAGATAGACCAGGGCCAAACCATCCACGTACGCCCTCTTAATTTTTCGACCAAACGATGTTTCGGTGCAGCAACAATTCGGTCCACCGATATATCGACCCAGCGATGTATCGATGCAATAATATTTCGACCCAACGATATTTAGACCCAGTAACCTTTCGATCCAACAACATTCGAACAGGCGATTTTCCAACGAACAACTATTCGGCACAGTAATTTTTCGATACTGCAAAATTCGATCCAGTAAAGGTCACTCGTTATTTCTGTTAGTATTATAAAGAATTCAAATTATTTTATTGTAAACCTAAAGTCAATTTTTAAATAACAATTTAAATGCAATAAAATATTATATATCAAATTAATTGGTGAATCAGTAATATTTTATAATAAACACCGTGAAATTAAAACTTCAGCCGTTAGAAATACCTCCCTCCCTCCCTCCAGCTTTATTTTTCGATCCAAACCATGTTTCGATGTAGCAATATTGTGGTCCAACGATATTTCGACCCATTAATCTTTCTAACGTACAATGTTTCGATACAACAATATTTTGGTCCAACAATATTTCGGTCCAACAATATTTCGATTCAACAACTTTCGAACGGTCGATTTTCGATCCAACAACTATTTGGCCCAATAACTTTTCGATGATGCAAAATTCGATACAGCAACGCGTTCCCGGAAATAAATACTACTAATTAAATGATCACTCTTTATTTATTACTGTTCCGAATAGCTGTTGGATCGAAAATGGCCTATTCGAATGTTATTGGATCGAATTATTGTTGGACCGAACGTCGCTCATTCGAAAGGTTACTAGGTCGAAATATTGCTGGATCGAATCATCGCTGGGTCGAAATATCGTAATTGTTTCTGCACCGAAACATCGTTTGATCGAAAAATTAAGAGGGAGTACATGGATAGTTTGGCCCTGGTATATTTTTTTAAACGGTGATATAAAAAATTTGGTATGGTACTTACTTGTTTTTTTTTTTTTCGAGAAAATGATAGATTAAATTTTGAAAAAACTTTTATTTAATTTTTAATCAACCTTGCAAATAAATCAACTGAATAAAAAGATAATTACTAACAAAATTAACGCAAATGTAAAAAAGACAAAAGATTTTTTTAGAATTTGCACACTTGAAATAATTTTGATAATAATTGCATGTTAATTTTAATAAAAATAATAATTTAATTGCAATAAAATGTTAAATTAATTGGTAAACCAGTAATATTTTATAATAAACACTGTGTGAAGAAGTTGGAAATACACCCCTCCCGCTTTATTTTTCGACCCAAGGGCGTTTCGATGCAGCAATATTTCCAATGATATTTCGATCCAACGATATATTTCGACCCAGTAACCTTTCGAACGAGCGACGTTCGGTCCAACAATAATTCGATCCAACAACTTTCGAACGGGCAATTTTCGATCCAACAACTATTCGACACCGCCCGGAAGTTGGCACCCCAGTTGCCGGAATCCTTTAATTTATTCGGAGTTCTGGACTCGTCTCGAAGAGTTCCAGAGTTCTCGAGGGGGTGCAGATAAAGTTCTGCAATTTTTTTGCAGAATTTTTAAAAAACAAATTTTGGAGTGCTAACTTCATGCCGCACCCCTTTTGTGACAAAAAAAAAGTTCTGAGTGAATAGATATCTCAGAAATAAAGAGTTCTAGAGTTCTCGGTAGGTTTTGAAAATAGTTCTGGGAATTTTCGGAAATTACAAAAAAAAAAAATTTGGAGTGCTAACTTTATGCCGCATCCTTTTTTATTGTTTGGGTAGTTTTGGTCACTTATGACTGCTTTTAAAAACAGCACCCCTGAGTTCTGACTCGAACAATACTGAAAATTATGAAAATGGGTATTTTCAAGCGGTGCTACAAAGTTCCGATTTTTGTCGCAAATTTTTCGCCAAAATATTCAATTTTTTATTTACTGGGCAGTTTTGGTTACTTAGGGCTGGTTTTAAATACAGCACCCCTGAGTTCTGACTCGAAAAAATACTGGAAATTATGAAAATGGATATTTTCAAGGGGGTGCTACAAAGTTCTGATTTTTGTCTTTTTTCTCACAAGAGGGGTGCGGCATGAAGTTAGCACCCCAAAATTTGTTTTTTAAAAATTCCTCAAAAAAATTACAGAACTTTATCTGCACCCCCTCGAGAACTCTAGAACTCTTCGAGACGAGTCCAGAACTCCGAAAAAATCAAAGGGTTCCGGCAGTTGGGGTGCCAACTTCCGGGCGGTCTATTCGACCCAGTAATTTTTAGATAAAGAGTGAACATTTAGTAGTATTTATTTCCAGGAATGCGTTGCTGGATCGAATATTTCGATGATGCAAAATTCGATCCAGCAACGCGTTCCCAGTACCAGTGAGTCATTTTACAATTAGGCTAATAATTATGTTTTATCAATAAAGGTATAGCTAGTCTATAAATTATAAAAATAGAGAAGTAGGTATATGTGTTTTTACTTTAAGAATGATATAAAGTCGCAAAATTATCTTACAGTATTGTCGTGTATTAAAATATGTACAGTTTTTGAAGAAAATTCAATTCAACTTAATCGAAATACTATAAAACATAGATAAATAAAATTAACCATTTCAATCTAACCTAAATTTTTTAATATAAAATTGAATACTTTTGTGATTAAAAAGTAAACTTACGTTTTTTGGCTGATGTTCTGATCCTTTGTTAAAGCTTTAGGCATTTTAATATTAATACACGAACTTAATTTCGTTTGACAAAGATGTCACTTATTTTCATAATTTGACGTTTAACAGAGCAGGAAACCTTGAAATCAAAAAAATTCCTGGTTTGACCATGTTTTAAACAAGACACTTTTTGATTCAGGATTGTTTTGTTGGCTGCACTTTATTACCAAGTATGACGTCAAAAATTTGCCCATTAGCGTAACATTTTTAAATAATCGTACTAAAGTTTTAAATAAAAATATTTTTTCTCCGATTGACATTAAACGTCAGTTTTAGTGACATTTATCGATCATAGAAGTAGCACTTTTACTGCCTAGGCAGTAAAAATGATTTTTAATGCCTAGGCATTAAAAAAAATTTTATATCTCTAAACACAGACTTCTCCAAACAACTTAATCTTAAGATAAACGGATAAAAATGGCGATTTTCAACTAAACAATTCAGAAAAAGTACATAACAACCAGACTTTGATAAAGAAAATTGAAGCAAATTGAATGTAACAGTGGTGTCTTATTTTTCGATAGATATTATTATATATACAATTTAAGGTCTAATCGACAATAATAATTAGAAGATACGATTTAATTATTACCTATAACATACGATTAGAAAAAATATTAAAAATTGTGAGTTGTATCCGCTGTAAAAAAGTTTTCATTTTAATTTGATTTTTTTAATCACACTGTGCTAACAATCGGAGACAAAATTATATGTTTCACACGGCAGAGAATCAGATTTACTGCCTTGGCTAGTTTCATTGCCTCGGCAATGAAATGCTAGCCGCGGCAGTAAATCTGTTACTTCTCTGTCTAGTTAAAACAAATAACTATTTTACTAAATATTAACTACTATTATAGATTACATGAAAATTTACGTTTTAACGATCTAAAAATTTACATTTGCATCTTTTAAAACTTACAAATTGAACTATGATAAAACAATACCAGTGGCTTCGTAATGTAAAAATAAACATTTTGTGTGCGTGTTTTGGAAAATAGCCACAGAATGATTAAATTTGTTTATATATTTATGTAAGTATAAATGTTATAGTAGGGAGAACAGAACATTTAGGTATCTATTTTAGTATCCAGAATAAACTATCATAAGAATACATTTTTTGTTACTTGCAAGAAGCGTAGCTAAATTTTACGGGCAGGGGGAAATTGTATGAAATTAGGGACTTGTATAGCTTTGAAATTTCTACTGCGATAACCTTGGCCATTCAAAAATTAGATGCGTGAGGTCTGCTTTTATATTGCACATGCAATACTGTGAATTTGTGTCTAAAACCTTCGTGGCTGTACACAACCGGATTGAACAGGAATTTAAACACATTCTACTTTTCACAAAACACATTTATACTTTTATACATGAGCGATGAAATAGCGCGAAAGAAAGCCACATCGCTGTGTTTGCAATTTTTCAGGGCCGAACTAGCATTTTGTGAATACTTACCCGCAAGGTTAAAATGATTTGTTAAAATTGGCCAAAATTAATGGCTAAAACGCCTCGTTCAGTGCTGCCTCCTGGTGTAATGCGCTTGTAATGGGCGTATCGTCTTATTACCCTTGATAGTTTTTAATCTACGTCAACATTATAAAGGCCGCAGTTCATCTCTTTCAGGACTATGTGGGTGCTTCTAATATTGAATTTACCTCTCTCATTTTAATTAAACCTCTTTCAATTACTGGCATGTTTGTAACTAACTCATGGTTGCGGCCGGCTAATTTCATGTATTGTTAATTGTAAATTATTTTTAATGTACATCTATTTAAAAAAAAAATAATTTGACCGAGCCTTTGTTTTTATATAACGTAATTTGACCATATCATATTTCAAAAATTTTTGGTAAGTTATTTAAACTTGAGTAAATTTCTACTACATTGAATGTAAATCTTTTAGGCCTGATGATGGCTATTTAGCCGAAACTACTTGCCTTACGTTTGACCTATTTATTACATATTGTAGTACTTGGCGTTTTATTTCCCCTATTTCCAAAAATTATTCTTCGTAATGCAGCATTTAGGGACGAAAATCTCCGACACCGTCGATTAAAAAATGTCCAAAGAATTTTACTGATACTTATAGGGTCACCCTGTATATGTACACATCCATTTTAGTATACAACAGTATAGCCCAGTGCCGGATTTAAACTTGGTGCCCTTTGTAAGTATATATGACACCACGGCTAGTGTAGTTTATACTAAATTCTGCGCTACCTCTGGCGAGAAGTCATTTTTAAGACAAGACTTCTATTATTGCTATAGACAGTACCGTCTTAGGCCCTTGGGCACACACAGTTTGCAACCATTTTAGAAATACAAAGTGAAAAAATATTTAGAAGTTTGGTTTTGTTTAAATTTAGAAATTGCACTAACAATTGGGTTATTTTTCCGTGAAAACGACCACTTGGGCATTTTGAGTTCCCCCATCAAGCCCTAGGAAAAAGACGGCACTGGCCATAGAGTAATAGGAGCCCTTTCTGTACTTTGTAAGGCATCGGAAAATTTTAATTATTTTATTATATTTTGGTATTATTCTTTATTTATTTTTTTAATGTTTTATTATATCTACTTTTTGTAAACTTACTTTAATAAAGATTTTCTTAAATAAATTTTATTTTTTAATCTCCTTTTACATATTTTTAGTAATAACCGATTTTTTTCTACTAAAAACAAAAAAATATTCCAAAATTAGAATACAAATAATTAATTCTGGGTCATGGTTTGTTATTATTAAACAAAATATAGTTAACTATCATTAAATATAAAAAAATTAAAAATTATATATTGGGTGCGAAATTTAGTTTGCACAAGGGCAGGATGATATTTTGATGAAGTCCTCAGACTAATCATAGAGCGCACAAGGTTTTATTTCAAAAGGTAAGAGACTTATTATTTATTATATACAATATGGGATCAAATTTGGTGATTTGGAACGAATCGAATTATGAAAAATAACTTTCACACGATCATCGATATTTAGAATCCAACACCGAATTTAAATTTAAAAGAAAAATTGATCTACAACAAATATTTCATTCGAATATTCTCTTTTTCGTAATCACAACTAGTTATATAAAATTAAAAATTTAGTTACACTATAAAAACGTTTTTTTTTTATTTGATATGGATGTTCCCGACAATTTATTAAACATTCTGAATCCTTTATGATCAGCAGAGTCGTAAAGTTACTATTTTGACATGACTTAGAAATTAATTTCATTTCTGAGTCTCGTACTATAACCAATGAGATCTCCGTTTAATAAATAATTCTATTTATTATTAAAATTGACCTCAAAAACAGTTCAAAAATGTTTAAATTAAAATCTTTAGCCTCGGCAAAATCTAGAAACATTGATCATACACTTCTGAACTATAAAAACATTTACAGGGAAATAAAACAGCAAGTCGAGTACCACGTGTAATGAAAGATGAGTTAGACAACTAGTTTCGACTGAAAAGCCATCATCATTCCTAGACGAAAATAGTCCAATCACTGAACATAAAAATTTGGTTTACTTCCGAAATCTCTAGTTAACTGCATCGGTTTTTCTGAAAATTTGGGATTAAGCCCATCTTACCCTCTACTCCAAAAGTTATATACGCGCGACTCGAGCTTTTTGTTATTAAGGGGTGGAAACGACCCCTTATATAAGAAATTTAAAAACTATATTATTGAGCGTTTAATTATGTTTAATATTGAGCGTTTAATTATGTTTAAATTTGTCCAATATTTATTTTTTTTATTGTGGAACTCGATTTATGGCATTTTACAATGTTACTACACCCCATATAGCGAAATTAAAAATAAAATCACTGGTATTTATATCGAAGAAATTTCTTCTCATAGTATTTATGATATTATATTAATTGTTACAATGATTAAATCCTTAAAAACCACCCCTTACGGTGAAATTCTAGGGGAAAAATATTTTCAACGGCTTGGAAGCGCTTTGAGGGTAGGTGGCATTAATATAAAACAAATAAATATAAAATTACTAATTATGACATAATTTATTTATTGCAAATTTTCAACTCTTAAAAATTATCTGTTACGTCCAAAATAATAACAAAAAAATTTAAGAGTTTCTAAAAAGTTTGAATTTCCTTTTTTAGCGATATACGCAGTTCGCTGTTGACCTATTTCATCCATACGTAAATATAGCCGACCTTAATCACTTAATATTTTCTTGCAGTAATTACGCCGATCAAATAAATAATGTATAATTTCCTACAAAAACACATTTATTATCCTTAAATAAAAGTATATACTTTGATGCGTTGATACTCCTGATAAAAACAGCAAATATTCTGAATTAAAAAAAATAGATGCGACTAGTTTTCATTACTTTTTTGTGGCTGAGGACCAAGTTTTCCAATGCCAACGCCCAACACAACACACTATGTTGTAGGGTTTTTAATTTAAAGGGCTCACATAAAGGTACCCTTAGCGCAAATGAAAAAAGAAAGATAATTTTTGTTAAGAACAACTTATTGTAGTTTCATTACTTTTAAAGTTATTTTTTCAGAATAACAAAGAAATATTTGAATAGACTTTTTTCAAAATATAAGTTTTCTAAACGATTTAAACTTCTGGAACATATACCCATTGGTTGCAATAAATTTTAATTCTATTCGACCAAGGCGTCAGTTTTTCTTAAATTCGGGCGAGAAATCTTATTTTCATCATAACTCTCAATTTTTGTACTACATACTTTTACTACTCATTTTAAAGGTCTTTGGGTGAGATGTCCCGGAAAAATTTCTCGTTTTTTGTTATTTAACATAAATCTTCGAATAAATAACAAAAATCGAGAAATTTTTCGCTATTACGTCTAAAATAATAAAAAAAACGAATTGGTTTTTTCAAGCTTTATCCTACAATTTTTGCTTAAAATTAGTTTATCTATCGATTTCCGTGGTAGAAGCGCATATCCTCACTATACAGGGTGTTTCAAGTCTGAAAACGGTCCTGCGTATTTCAAGTCTGGAAACGGTCTTGGAATTCAATAACTGCTAAAGTAAATGGTCCAAATTCGGGAATTAGTGAGGATGTCTTTTTTCACATTTTTATGCGCTTAAAATTCAAAAACATTAATTTATTTTTGCCACAATTATTTTAAAAGCAAGACAGTTTCCAAACTTTTGAAACACTCTGTATAACATTTGTTATTGTACAACTACTGTTAAAATTTTCGAATCAATCTGTGCAGTTTTAAAGAATTCTAAGCGGAAACGTTTAGTGATTCGACTATATCCTATTTTATTTTACTGGTTATGCAATTTAATTAGTTAAATTTTTTGTAACGTTAAAAAATAGGTTGGTATTTTTATTAATTGAATTTAACTTTTCAATATCTATCCCATTTTATTAGTCTTGTTTAGGATTAAAGAAATATTTAATCCGAGTAGATTATTTCTTATTCTATTTTTTCATTTTTAAAGTACCAACTATTGCTTTATGAAAAAATTAAAATTCTTTCCAGTTCTTATACTGTTCAAAATATGCCATAATTTTATACTGTAGAAACAATGAAAACTTGTTTATTAAATTCTAAACTCATATCAAATTCATAACACTGTTATATTTTTGTTTAGTTTGACAAAAAATTCTCCAAACAATAAATTTGAAGGTCGCAATAGCGAAATTATTGCTAATTAAATATCAGGTTATCAAAAAATTTGCATTTATTGATATTTGCACCTGAATAAATAATGTAATTTTACAAAAGGTAGGAATAAGGAAAAGGTGATAAATTAAAACAAAATAATTTAATAAAAATATATATTTTTCCAATATTAATGTTCTTTAAAATCAGAAATATCAAATCATATTAAACTGCTTTTAAAAAACACACTGCTCCAAAGATAAGAAATATTTATGCTAAAAATGTTTTAATCTATGCAAAATAATTATATATGTATACCCCAATATTTAAAATAAAACTAATCCAAGTAAATCGCAATAAAAGCAATCAAAACCGATCAAGATGGAATCAGAAAATTTCATAGTACCTGAAGGATTAATAATGAAACTTTATCCATTAATTCACACTTTTACCATTAATTAAAATTAAGAATAGAAAAAAACCTATGGCGAACCATTGTTTGGATAAAGAAATAAAAAAATGTCTTAATTATTTTATCCTGAAACAAATAAAGGCTATTTGACAATAATTACATTGTCTATCTCTCTGATAACAGTGAAGCTTGTTTGTGCTATTATCGAAATTATTTTGAATAGTACAAAGTACAAATTACTAATAATGAATATATTAACGGACTTCATCAATACAATACCCAACTAACGACCTATATGAAAGAAACAATATAAAAATAAACCATGCGAAACTATATCCTCATTGATCAGTGCGACTATACCTTCTTTGGCAATAAATATAATCCTATATCTAAAAAAAAACCCAAAAATAATTAATAATAGGATAGAATTATTTTTTGCACAAATATTATCATACTTGTATAAGCAACGATACCTGTTCTATTCATACTTAATCGTGTGATTTTTCCTTATCTTCTACATCCAGATTTTCAAACTCCTTGCTCAAATCGCTCTCTTTGGAACTAGCATTAGCCTCATCTTTTTTATCATCTTTCGGACCATAAAATTTCATCCAGTGATTTTTATGACCATGTCTTTTTCCTCGACGCTCACCTTCATGTCTAGAACGTCCCGGTTCATCTCCTTGACCCCATACGTAGGGACAGTTAAAATAATGATGGTAAAGTGGTAGTAGCGAGTCAGAATCATGGTGATGATGCCATCCTTTCTTACCGGGACCGTGGTTATGGGATTTTGATCTAGATCTGGATCTAGAATGTCTTCTAGAATGAGATCTAGACTTGGAGTGTCTTCTTTTACCTTTACCTCGGGAACGAGACCTTGAATGCTTTTTGCCTTTACGTTTGCATTTTGGATCACCATCACTGTCTGACGAACTCGAACTTGAGCTAGAGCTGCGTTTTTTGCTTTTTCCTTTGTCTTTTCTACCTCTGCTTCGGGAACGAGAACGCGACCTTGAATGCCTTTTTTTACCGTCACGTTTTTTATGTTTCAGAATGCCACTTTCTAGTAAAGTAGCTATAGCTCTGTCTACGGTTGCTTGAATTACATCTTGAACAGCTTGAGGGACTGGAACTTCATTGTTTGACTCCATTTTGAAAGAAAAATCGATTTATATTTATAGTAAACGCGAATACCGAAACCGAAAACGACACACCTCTCACAACTAACGTTCGAACTTGACTGAATGACGTTGTTTATCGACCAAGTATTTATATCTGAAATAGCCAACTCATATGTTAAAATATTGTGCAATATTATGCAAAATTTTATAGCACTTGTGAAATAGTTTCTTTTTTAGATTTTTATCAAGAATTTACTTATCTTGTTACGAACACTTCCACACTTTGATAACTTGGGATTATTTTTTAATTGTTTTATTTCATACAAAGTATTTTCTAAATATGTAAAACTACGTTTTAAAATATGATTAATTATAATTTGATTAAAGTTAACCTTGTTTTGTTTTGTAGTTGAGTTGAGTGTATTTTTAAATTTTCTGTATTCAATTTTAACTTACCTGACATCTCTAAATTAAAATTTAAACTATTTTATTGGTAATTCAAGGTTTCTGTCGCAAACTTTGAACTTGACAAAAAATTATTACACTTTACGTACCTAGATGGACACTATTGACTTTGGACATTGTATAAATACAATTTCTTGGAAATTAGCCCTTAATATTTCGATTATTTGAACTTGGAAAATGAATTTTATAACTTTAAAAACTATGTTACATTTTTGGGTTATATTGACATTATGACATTGACAACTTACCAGTGTTGCCAATGACAAATCACCAAAATACCCTCAACCTTGCCCCAAAATACCCGATTTTACACGCGTGGAATTCCAAAATACCCGCATTTTACCCACTTAGAATTTGAAGTGGTTGACAGTTAGTTGTAACGTTTTTTTTTTAAATTATGCAACAGATTACACAAATACAAATGTAACATAAACAAGAGCTTAAATTGAGTATAAATAATCTTCTTCTTTTTCCTTTTTGAGACCTCAGCTACGGCCTATTTTATATAGGACTTTGACATCTGACGTGAATTATGTGGAAGTGTTGCCAAGTGTGTTCAATGCAAACCAATTACTCTTTTTATATATTTTTTGAGAAATAAGATAGCTGTAGCGGTAATATTTATGTTTAATAAAATCGGGTAATTACCCGCGGATTGGCAACACTGCAACTTACAAAAGATGACATTCATGTGTATCATGATTTTTATTGCCAGGTTCTTCAAAAGAGGAACTTTCAACTTAAGAGTGGCACCAGAGCAGAAAAATACAGAAGCAAAAGGTATTAAACTACACATATTTTAAAACGAGATGAATCGCTCTTTTGAATGCCATCAAAATATACAGATTGTTCCATTTAAAATAATACATATTTTTTTAATTTATTTTGACCAAACCCGAATTCTTTAGGGCAAATAATAACTTGTGCATTTATATTTAAAATCGATCACTCTTATTTGGGACACCCTGTATTTTAAAGAACATCAGTTTTAAAAGACAACTAGTTTTGGCTTATGAGCATAGATAAATAAAAATACTTATGAGCCATCTTCAGGCCTAGAACAAAGGCGCCCGGTTTGACAAAAAACTTTCACATTCTACTCTTAATTATATCACTGTACTGTGGTTTGGTAGTTTGTGATTTAAATATTGAATAATACAGTTTATTGAAACGCTAACACTGTTGTGAGAGATTTTATGATCGTGAGAACGTAACGATTTAATTTATAAGGAACCACTTACTCTGAGGTTATAAATTATTATTTCTGAACGCACCAATTCTGACATTCTGTTACCACAGTACAATGATTTATATACAGTAGTTTCACTTTGTGTGACTCCCTGGTTTTAATTTATAATGAACTTATCGACAAAATTAAATATCCTCCTGCTAACAACATTATGAAAGAATCACAACTATCCTGAAATTATCGGTAAATCGGATAATTATCCAACGTTTGGCAAAAATGCTTTTCTGGTGGGTACTAAAAAAACGAAATACCACAGATCACAGAAATCAAAGTGCTGACACCGGAATTAAACAGTGAAACTACTGTGTATAGTATAATCATTCTACTGTGCTATCACATGGAGTTACGCTTGCGCATGTGTAATCTAACCTCCTGGTGGTAAATAACTGCAAATAACCTCACATTTTCACATTTTTCTTGTGTTTTGATTTCAAGGTATTTCACAACTGTAAATCATAATGTTCTTATAATATCAGTGCAAAAGTATTCAAATAAGAAAACAATCTATTTTTAAACTTGTAGTTTTTACTTTGTGTTAAAAATGAATGCCGTTAAAAGCATAAATTGTTGTGTTTTTAGTATTTTCAGATCTAACAAACAATGTCAATTTATCCAAATAATTCGTAATTATTCAAAAAAATCACCTTTAAACAAAAATATACTAACTAGATATCAAGATAAGCTACAGTTTAGTAACAACAGTTCTGCTTTAAAAATTGACCCAAATATCCATGATACTATTTCATCAATTCATTTTAAAAAAAGGATAGTTAGAAAGAAAAAATCATTAGAAGAAGAAGCAAGAAAACCAGGAATATACAATGTAGTCGCTTTTGCGACAGCAGAAACATACAATTTGGAAAAGTTATTTATGGGTCTAAAAAATCAAAATTTATATGAAATCAAGCAAGTGGATAACAGTGTAGATGCTCTTCATGCAATACCAAAATATAAAGTTGATGAAGAATTACGGGAAATATTTTTCTTTAGAGAAGGTAAGTGTGGAACTATCAAATTTATTGTTAAACATCACTCGATAGGTAGTTTTGTGCCTTTTGCAGAAGTTGTAATATTAAAACTTTTGGTATAAACGTGATATGGGTGAATTACCAAAATTTTTGGTGTATACATGCCTAAAAGCTAAAAAATTAGAAAAATTACTGATACTTTTACATTTTGTTATGTTTTTGAAACTGCCTTATTACCTCTAAAGCTGGACTTATAAACTTTGTAACGTTAACTGCAACCTCAATGTCATCCGCAACTGCAAAGTTCAATAGTACGAAATCAGTATTCACATTTATAAATTGAGGTTGCCATCCACTCAAAGATAACCCACTATTAACTTTGAGTTGATGTTCAAGAGTTTAAAAATCCAGCTTTAGTTACAAATTTTTTCTTTGAAAATTCACAGAAATAAAACAATTGTATACATTATAATTTAAATAGATAGTTTATATTGATTTCTTTACAAAGAGTATCTTAAGACTAATGCAAAATTTGCGTATAGATATTTAGGTTCTTTTTTTAAGCTTATATCAGCTGTTCCTAGTTCAACAAGAATCTTTCTTAGTTTCACATTTTTGTATACAAATAAATATTTACGTATATGAAGTCAAGGGCGTATATATGGGGAGGGTAAAGGGGGTAATTACCCCCCTCCAGGATAGCACGAAAAGAAGAAATAAAATATATGAAATGTAGAAACGGACAAACGTATAATTGTTTAAAAGTTTGATACCCTTCCCCCCAGGAAAAAATTACTACCGCCCCAGGAAAAAAAGTTATCTACGCCCTTGCATACAGCCTGTTTCACAAGAGGGTTCATCGCGAGGGTTAGGAGAAAATAATCACAGATAATCACTCTCGCAAATGATAAAATTATAGAATCACTGTTAGAATAGATCCGGAAAAAAGTGAAGGAAAATTCACGGAAAACTCCAGAAAATCAAAGAAATAAACGCCAAAAAGTATATTTATAAACTAAATGAACAATGCATTTTTCCCCACAGGAAACTGAAAAACAAAACAAAAAATTTTTGTCCAATAACCACCATTTTCGCCCAATTCTGAAATTTATTGCTTTAAATTATGGACAAAGTGAATTTTAATCATTTTTTTAAATACAAATTGTTCAATTATCTTAATTTGCCACTTCAACTATTTAAACATGATTTTTAAGAATATTTTAAACCAAAAATTGTTCAATAACCAATATTTTGTACCCAATTATTAAATTTATTGCTACAAAATTTTTACAAAGTGAATTTTAATCATTTTTTTAAATAAAAATTGTCCATTTATCTTAATTGGCCGTCTCAACTGTTCAAAAATAATTTTAAAGATTTTTTTAAACCAAAAATTGTCCAATAACCACAATTTTTACCCAATTAATAAAATGTATTGCTATAAAATTTGGACAAAGTGAATTTTAATCATTTTTTTAACTGTTCAAAAATAATTTTTTTAAGATTTTTAAACCGAAAATAATTGGCAACAATAAGACGATAGTAAAAGGATAAATAAAAATAGACTATAATGGGACAATACTTAGACAATGCTTAGACAATAATTAGACAATGCTTAGGTAGTTAGGTAATGTGACTAGATAATTAAATAATTAGGCAATTGGACTGTGACAGTTTTACTATTGCGATAATTAATTTTAGAAGTTCAAATTAATTTTGTTAATTAATGAAAATTTAATTATCTCTTACTTTAATTTTTTTTTCGTGTATATGTCATAATTGGGTAGTAATAATTAGGCTGTTATAATGAGGCAATTAGAAATTAGACAATTGAATAATAATGGAGAAATATTTAGACAATAATTGGATAATACCTAGACAATTATTAGGCTATAATTAGGCAATAATTAGTAAATTAAACACTTAGACAATTGGGATGTTATAGTTTTACTATTGCAATAATTCATTTTATTAGTTCAAATTAGATTTATTAATAAATAAAAATTCAATTATCTTTTACTATAAGTTTTTGTTTCGTCATAATTGGGTATTCATAATTAGGCTGTTATAATTAGGCCATTAGACAATTGGGCAATAATTAGACAATAAGTATGTATTAATTAGGCTATAGTTAGTCAATGCTTATGTAATTAGGCAAATATTCTGCCATAGTTTTACTATTGCAATAATTAATTTTATTATTAGACTTATTAATAAATGAAAATTTAATTATCTTTTACTTGAATTTTTTGTTTCGTAATAATTGGGTATTCATAATTAGGTTATTATAATTACTCCAGTAGACAATTGGGCAATAATTAGGCTATAATTAGTCAATGCTTATGTAATTAGGCTCTAATTAGTCAATTCTTATGCAATTAGGTAATCATTGGTAAATTAAATAATTAGGCAATACTGTCTTAGTTTTACTATTGCAATAATTCATTATATTAGTTCAAATCGATTTATTAAAAACGAAAATTCAATTATCTTTTACGTTAATTTTTTGTTTGGTCATAATTATGTATTCATAATTAGGCTGTTATAATTTTCACATAAAAATTTAAAATTAAAAAAGTACATTTTTCCACAAAGATTATTGTAAAAACAAAGCAACAATGCATTTATTTATATAAAAACTTGATATTCAAAGCGAGAATACATTTTTCCACATAGGAAATTAAAAAAACAAAGTGAGAAGGCGTTTTTTACACAAGAAATTGAAATTCAAAGCAAGAATGCATTTTTCCATACAGGAAATTGAAAAACAAAAGCAATAATGCATTTTTTCATACAAAAAATTGAAAAACAAAGCAACAATGCATTTTTCTACATCTTGGACAAAAAGAGAAAAGAAATCACTTCCCGGAGAATCTGCTTCTGGAGGATCATAAACAGCAATTCCATCTGGCTCGTTTACACGCAAGGGCGTATATATGGGGGGTAAAGGGGGTAATTACCCACCCCAGGATACCAAAAAATAGCATCAAAAGAAGAAATAAAACATATGAAATGTAGAAACGGACAAACATATTTGTCTAAAAGTTTGATTACCAGGAAAAAAATCCCCTCCGAGGAAAAAAAGTTATCAACGCCCTTGTATGAAGTAGCTGAATCATTAGTTCTTTATCTAAAGTTATATTTTCCTTAACATTTATGGTTTTACAAATAAAATTTTACAGTTTTTGCTTCTGTACATTCATCAAAACTAAAGAATTTATCTAAAAATCATGCGAGAAACAATTTCTTTTATCCATTTACTTTATTCTAATTAACTTTTAGGTAGTGTCGTAATGTGGAATATTACAGACCTTGAAAGTAGTAACATCTTAAAATTTTTAAAACAATTTCAAGAGGACAGTTACCCCGAAAAGCTGGTACATAGTGAAGGCGAAGTAATGAACTACAAATATCATCCTACCGAAAAGTAAATATATATAAAAAAATAATATTACAGACAGAATAAAAATTTAGCATAGTTACCAAATTGTGAGGGATTAATAATAAAGTGTTTTTAGTTAATAAAAATCTGAATTTGGTTATGTTATGGATCAATTTTTATTTTATAAAATCCTGGACAATAATTTAATCTTTTTAGCAAACAAAGTTGTATACATAGAGATGGTGATATTGTTTTATCTCCAGAAAAAGATCTTTCTCTCCAGAAATACACGTTTTCAAATTCAATGATGCTCAGCGTTAAACTCGGTATATGGGAAGCTTCTTTAGAAAAATATATTAGCGATATGGAATTTGTTACAGAAGAACTTAAAAGGTAAAATATATTTAAGTGACAATTTAGTAATTTATTATGTTATATTTATTAGAGGTGAGATTAAAATGACGAGAGAAGATGTCCTTAAGAAACACGGCGAATTATTTGCACTTAGACATTACTTGAATTTAAGTTCCGATGTTTTGGACACTCCTGACTTTTATTGGGATAATGATGATTTGGAAAATTTATATAATCAAGTTTGCTCATATTTTTGTATTAATAAAAGAACAAGGGTAAGTTTCTTTAATTTTAAATCCATAAAATCTTATCTCATTCAAATATATAAAGAAAAATCAATAGATCGAAATACATATTAGTTAAAATTAAACTATTTTAAAACGTTCCCTCTAATCTAGAAAAAGGTAGACTTCGTCAGAGGATCTGTCAGTTGTTATTTACATGTTGAAATATATTTTAAAATGAATACATTAAAATTAGTGATCGGTCGATATAGATATTTTAGTTGCCGATACCGATATTTTATTGGTACCGGCACCACATTTTTAAAAAGATTTCTAACTAAGCAATATACGTTGATTTAAGTAAAAATTGTCAGTAGTGGCCACGTTGTAAGCATCGGTAAATCAAATAGTGACAGGGTTGCCAGATCTAAAATGGCCAAGGCGGTAGATTTGCCATATAAAAAATGGTAGATTTGCCATATAAAAAACGGTAGATTTGGGTTTGAAAACGGTAACTGTGATAATTTTGTTATCTTGCGCTAATGTTTAGCATGGTTTAGCTAAACAAGCGCAATCGCAAACAGCTGCTCGCTCCTGGGAATACCCGAAATACGTCGTATCGACTTACTCATAGAGTTGATGCTACAAGTGCATAAATAGCTTTTTTCCTTCGGGGGTACTTTTTTCCTAAGGGAGGTAATCAAATTTGTAGACAAATACGTTTGTCCGTTTCTACATTTCTTATATTTGATATCTTCTTTTCGTGCCAGTTTTTGGTATCCTGGAGGGGGAGTAATTACCCCCTTTACGCTCCCCACATTTACGCTCTTGTGTGTAAACGAGCCAGATAGAATTGGTTGCGGATGATCCTCCAGAAGCAGATTATCCGGGAAGTGATTTCTTTTTTCTTTTTATCCAAAATGTAGAAAAATGCATTGTTACTTTGTTTTTCAATTTTTTGTATGAAAAAATGAATTGTACGTTGCTTTATTTTTATATTTCCTGTGTGGAAAATGCATTCTGGATTTGAATTTCAAATTCTTGTGTAAAAACTGCATATAAATAAATGCATTGTTGCTTTGTTTTTCAATTTCCTGCATGGAAAAATGCATTCTTGCTTTGTATTTCAAATTTTTGTGTCAAAAATATGCATTGTTGCTTGGTATTTATATTTCCTGTAAGGAAAATGTGCTTCTTTTTTCCAAATTAACAGTGGAAAAATGCATTCTTGCGCCTTTTTTAAAATTTAACTGTGAAAAAATGCATTCCTGTTTTTTTTCCAAATTGAACTGTGGAAAAATGTGTTCATGCTTTTTTCCCAATTCATGTGTGATTTTTTCTAGGCCTTTTTAGAGTTTTCTCCTAACTCGCGGAAAAAATTTATTTATTTCTGTAAAAATTTGCAATTTATATGTGATTTTTCCATACTTTCGTTTTCTTTGGAATAATTTTAGGAAAAATCTTCCTCATTAAAAACTGGACAGTTCTATATCATTTTTCTCTGATTTTCTGCAGAAAAATACTTTTCGGAGTTTATCTCTTTGATTTTTTGGAGTTTTCCGTGAATTTTCCTTTACTTTTTTCCGGATCTATTCCAAGAGTGATTCTATAATTTCATTTACGATATTATAACACTAACATGTTATTTTTTTTTTAGGTAATGAATGAGAAACTAAATCACTGTGTGGCTTTAATCGAACTTCTGTCAAGTCATTTAAGTACCAAACACAGTACTAGATTAGAATGGACAATTATAGTTCTTATTATGGTTGAAGTGTTTTTTGAAACCATACACTATGTTGACCGATACGTAAGTTAATAGAATCTTCCATGGGTACTAAAATATCACAATTTGAACGCTTATTTAACTATGTGCCATTTTTTAGGTGGAAAGAAGAGATTCCGAAGATGTACTTAGATTTTAAGTTGTAATTACCTGAATGTTTATTCTATTTTATATCAGTTAAATACAATCTCAATTTTTTAAAAGCGTTTTATTTATTTCCATCGGAATCCCAGTCAGGGATTTAACCACGCCCAAAGAGGTGAAAGAGGCGGTGCTAAATTTTTAAAGTAGGAAATCTGACGGAATTCAGGTGATATTACTCAAAAATCTAAGCAGAAAAGTGACAATTTTCTAAATTTTAACTTCTAAACTACAAACTTAGATCGGGCTTTCCTTTTAGTCATGATGATAGAGAAGATATACACCAATAATAGTGATTCAGATTTAAAAATAACAAAATTATCAAAACGAATTGAAGAAATACGCTGGTACTGCTATATAAAATAGTAAATTAAACAAAACTACTTTCCTTTAGCCATAGTTATTATAGCGACCGCGAAATTGCGTATCTCACCTTTAGAAAATATATATGGGTCATAATCACGTATTATTAAATGAAAAAAGAAAAGAATATATACATTTCATTTTTAAAAGGTCAGTCGGTTATGTTAGCAAGAATATGTATTTAATATTATATTTTATATTATTAAAAAATATCAGTTATTAAATAATTATAACGTTTACGACTTTCGTTAGTTCCCACCTCTAACATCTGGTAAATCTTTTATATTTTGCATGCGCATTGCGGTGCATTTTAGTTTAGCGTAGTTAAGTCAGATGGCGCATGGTTTGAAAAGTGAAAGAAAGGCATATGGCGTTCGTTTCTATTTTTGCTAATTTTAAGAGATTTACGTGCGTTCTGGGTAATTGAAGTTTGAAAGCAAATACAATTTACAAATAAGCGCATATACAAGCATTTTCAATTGAAATTATTAACACAAAATTTACGTGTTTGTGTCCGTATGTTAAGTTTTTGTTGATGAAATAACGAACTGTGATATTAAGATTAGTTGTATATTATATAGGTTTTCCTTTATACAATTGCGAGTTTCGATTATTTATTGTACATCTTAGATTAGGTGTGTACAGTTGACTTTAAACATTAAAAAGTGTAACCAAAGAAATTGTGCTATGTCTGTGACACAGGCGTCAGAAACGGAGAAAATGCAGATGAAGATTTCAAGTGACAAGCAGTCTAAAAATGGTAAGTTTTTATTATCATTTTTGCACAACTTGCAATCTAGAGTTATTTTTACATTTATTTGTTCTAATAACAGAAATGCCTTTTATTTCATAAAACTCATACATTTTGTCTTCAATAATTTTCCGTTTGCTTGTCAACATATTACTATTGTTTACCTATCCAAAATATCTATGTAAAAATGCTAACGTAAAGTGTCCTACTTATTAGATTTTTTCGAATTACTTGAGAGGTATAGGTAACTGCATGTAATAGATTTCTATTTTTAAACAAGCTAACAATGCATTTTAGTAATAGTATAACAATTACTTATGGTTCATGTAAGAAATTATTTCTAACACTTAATAAATTTGCGTAGCTAAAAGAAAATATTAGTATAATTTGAAGAGTAGAATTGAAGATTGGGGTAGTATTTTATGTAATATAATACTCAAAAACTGATTTAAAATAAATAATAGATTTTACTGTTTTTCGATATAAAATTCCTAAAATATAAGAATGCAGTTAAAAAAAAATAACCTACATGATATATCTCGTATGACTAATTCTATTGTTGATACACATATTATGCAAAGATGAGTGATTCGAGATACATATTTAAAAGTATAAACTCAAACTGATAAAATACATTTAAAAAAATTATTAAACTTAAAATTTCATATTAAAAAATATTCAAATACCAACAATTTTATTGGTTTTATCTGTATTAAAATACTTGACACATTACTAGTACATGGGAGATTCATTCAAATTGAAATATTAACTGGTATACAAAAATCTAGAAAGAAAAAGTACAGCTAGGGTGATTGCGCCAGTAGTTGGCCACTTAAGGGGATATCATAGGTTTAATACGGTTATATATTTACATACTCGTCTATAGAAAATTCAAAAAATTATGACAAATAGAAAAAGGTATCAGCAATATGAAAAAAATATAACAGAACCGTAGGATTTCCACACTTTCAAGCACAAAATAATATTCACAAAAAGTACACTTTTGCTAGTTCTCGGCTACGAAATTCCAGTTTTCGACCTGCTAGTGAACAGATTCTCGGCCACCTACCCAACATGTTGTCCTTTGATGTCTTTTCTCGGCCATGGATCTTATGTTCCCCATCAATACACGATAAGAGTTGAATACTATGGTCACAAATCCTATGAATTAACTGCCACATCAGGTGTTCCTTAGGGTTTAGTTCTTGGACCCTTATTGTATATTATCTTTATAAATGACATCTTCCTCGACTTGAGTTGTTTTAAGCTTGTATTTGTGGATTACTTTAAATTGTTTAGTAAAATAAAGGCAATCTTTTGATATCTAACTGGTGTGAAAATAACTTACTGCCTTTAAATATTAACAAATGTTCTTGTATGTCTTTTACCCATAAAAAACTTCCTATAACTTTTGACTACAATATTAAAGGTATTAATTTGATGTGTAGTTCTACTTTTAAAGACTTAGGGGTGGTTTTTGACTGCAAATTAACTTTTAATGAGCATGTCAACCTTATTGGTTCATCAGCTTACAAAATCCTCGGTTTCTTAACCACAAATAATCAGCTCAATGATCCAGTTCTCGACCATGGGAAATAGTTGTTTTGGGATTCCAAGACACAGGCCACCCCTCAATTTAAAGACAAAAATCATTTATTTACAGTTTGCTCACAATAAATTGGTATACATATAGGTCCCCTCTACGAAAGTGTTTTTCCTGTAGATCTAGAAAACATTAACTTGAACTTACTATTTTTTAATTGATCAATGCACGAACAGTGTTCACTTCGAAAACCATGTCCTAAACTTCCAGGGAAAGAATGATAATAATGGTAGAATGGATAACTAAAGGAATATGGGCGGGAAAAGTATGGAAAAACTTTTGAAACTTGATAAAATGGCCGGAAAACTGGCGCAATAACCCTACGATTATGCATAAATTTTAGCATAGTGCTATAAGAAATAACAAGAATGTTGTGGATTTATTTTTTTTGGTTTTGAATAAGAGCTGAAAAATAATTTAAGAATTTGTTTAATTTTGTATATTATTATGTATATGGATTTGTGCTAATTATAACCTTAACTCTCATGTGAATTATTGTGATCCTTGATCAAACTATAATATTACTTTCTCTACGACCATTACTGAATGTATGAATTCTGAAATCATTTTTAATAATAGAATGTAAACATTCACACTCTAGAGTCTGAATATTTATTCTATAATACTTGCCTCTTATGCATTTTGCATGTATTTTCATTCTTTATCAAGGTAAAGAATGGATTTTCTGTAATCGAATTAAACAATATCGATTGCCATGGACTTCAAAAGTGTCAGTGTCAGATATAAAATGGTGACGGTAATAATTATTTTCAAATAAGTTTTAATTTAAACAAAATAATGAGTGAAAAATCAAGTGAAGTAGATATAGAATTTAATAATATCTGAAATTGCAAATTATGAAAAAACACCAATGCACCAATTTTAATTTCGGTTAGTGTACCACAGCATTATAAATATTAATACAATGGAATACAAATATGTCAACAAATAACTTGTGTTCAGATTTAATTTAATTTTGATTTATACTTTTTGATCGTGGAGAAAATATAGTCTGTTACTCGGTCAGAATGAAAAAATTCGATACTCGTGGTTCCTCACACTCGCATTCGCTCGCGTTCGGAATTTTCCACTAGTTTCGAATTTTTCATTCTAACCTTGTTACAGAATCTACTATTATTTGCTTATACATGTTATGACACGTTACATACAATGATTATAAAACATAATATAAACACACGACGTTATAAAAAAAAACAATCTTATAAAAAATAATTATAATTTTTCAAATTAAAGTTATGTAAAGATATCAGTAATTCACACCTTAAGAAAAATATAATGGTAAATTTACAGTTAATTTCATAAATTTGTCTCTATGTTTTGTGATCTACTACAGATAGAGCAGCTCAAGTGTGAGCTCCATCAAGCTGGCAGTGAAAGGTTAGCGGAATCAAAAAAAAAATGCACTTGAATTAGTTGCCAAAGAAACGATTTAGTTGCTCATACCGATCACGAGAAATCGCGAATACCGCTAGGTTTATATAAAGGTAGCGGAAAAATTTAAAAAAAGTTAGCGAAATCGAAAAAAAAATACACTCGAATTAGTTGCTAATTAATTGCTAATTAGTTACCAAATAAACAATTTAGTCGATTATACCGGTAAGGAGAAATCGCGAATACCGCTAGCTTTATATAAAGGTAGTGGAAAAATTTGAATAAAGTTAGCGAAATCGAAAAAAAATACACTCGAATTAGTTGCTAATTAGTGACCAATGAAACGATTTAATTGCTCATACCGGTGACGAGAAATCGCGAATACCGCTAGCTTTATACATATAAAGGTAGCGGAAAAATTAGAATAAAGTTAGCGAAGTCGAAAAAAAAAAATACACTCGAATTAGTTGCTAATTAGTTACCAAAGAAACGATTTAGTTGTTCATACCGATCACAAGCAGTTGCGAATACTGCTAGTTTTATATAATAAATGGATTTTTTTGCTCCTGCCATCTTGACACCTCGGTTTCTTAGTGTTCAGCATGTGAATAGAATTTTTTGCTGATCGGGATATTGATACATAAGGTCCACTTAGTCAGCAACAAAATTGCAATTGAAAATCGGCCAGTTTCTTGCTTATTATTTGAGCACCAAATTCTCTCATGACCGGTATGAGCAACTAAATCGTTTCTTTGGTAATTAATTTGAGTGTATTTTTCTTTCGATTTCGCTAACTTTGTTCAAATTTTTTCGCTAACTTTATATAAAGCTAGCGGTATTCGCAATTTCTCGTGATTGGTATAAGCAACTAAATCGTTTCTTAGGTCACTAATTGGCAACTAATTCGAGTGTATTTTTTTTTGATTCCGCTAACCTTTCACTGCCAGCTTGATGGAGCTTTAAGTGTGTTCTCTAGAACATCTAAAGTGTGTTCTAGGTAAACATTTATACAGGGTGATTCATTGGTAAAGGTAAATACGTTATACTGTGGATATATAGGGGTCACCTAGCTGATTCTAAAAAACCCCCATATTATGGGTCTTCTTACGCCCTTTGTATCCTAGTTACACGTTTTATGAATTTTGATCATTTATTTTCTTACTCATAACTTACGAACCACCCTGTAGATTTTTTTTCACAATTCTTACATCCTCCAAATAACAAACTGTATAGTTGATTTTTTTAATTTAATCGCCATATTTGAAAAAAGCGCAAAAAACTGAAATTAATCGTGTGGTTGTATTTTTTGAACAGACGACTTTACTTTGAAAATTTTAATTTCACATTTATTTTTTTTAGGATTTTGCAGTGAAGAAATGAAATCTATTGCGTTTTTTATTCATATCTAGGGAACCACCCTGTATAATATTATTTTATTTCATATACGGGTTCTTGATTTTCAGTGGGATATATCGATGCAGTAAAAAAATGATAATGCAGGTCCGGCTTTACGAAAGATATACTTATTTGCCAATCCTTCTTACAACACCCTGCAAAAATTATTATACAGAGTGGTTCCCGACGTATGAATAAAAAACGCAATAAATTTAATTTCTTCCAACCAACCACACGATTAAATTCAGTTTCTTGCGCTCTTTTCAAATATGGCGATTAAATTAAAAAAATCAACTATACAGGGTGTTATTTGGAGGATGTAAGAATTGTGAATTTTTCGTAAAGTCGGACCTGGATTATCAATATTTTTGATACATCGTTATATCCCACGGGATATGAGGAACATGTATACCAAATATAAACAAAATCTACAGGGTGGTTCGTACGTTATGAGTACGCCCTGTATATCAGATACAAAGGGCGTACGACCCATAATATGGGGTTTTTATAGTCAGCTAGGCGACCCTATCCACAGTTAACGTATTTACCTTTACCAATTAAAATAATACATTGTTTTAATTTTGTTTTTGGCAAAATTCTTCGTGTCTTGCAATTTATGAATTATTAAGTAGTTACAGCAATGGATTCCTTAAATCTATAGCTACCCTTTCACCCTTCAACACTAATTCAGGTTACTCCATTTTTTTTTAACACTTGTCGAAAATTTATTTCGCTGATGATCTTTTCAAATTCTTTATGACTGCTATCAGTACATTACCAACCTATAACAACAATTTTCAGATGAAATTAATGTTTGAACAACTCAGACAAACATAAACTCTGATGAATTTCTTTTGCCACCCTTAATTTGGGTAAGAATATAATCGCCAATGTAATTGGCATTTAATACTTCCTCTTCATCTTCACTTTCTAATGTTTCTGACAAGTCAGATTATTGAAGAGAAAACTGATTAGAAGCATCATTTGAAGAACTTGAAGATGATGAGAGACCTCTTTTTTGGTATTTTGTTTAGATTCTGCCTTTTTTTGTTCCATATTCTTTTTTTTCTCTTCGCTAGCTAATTTCTGTTCTTCCTTTTTTTCTCTTCTCTAGCTAATTTCTCTTCTTTCTTTTTGTCTTTCCAATTCCTTATTGGAATTCAACTTTTTATTAAAATAGTCTAGCAATGGCTGGTAATTTTTCCTTTCTTTTTTTAACTAGAAGGAATATTTTCTTTAGCTAACTAAAGGGGTAGTTTTGAGATGGTGCAGATCAGTGTTAATAGAACAAGAAGGGGCATTAATGTTTGTAATATTGTTCAATTGCGTCCCTGGCTCTACTCGTAGCTCTGGTGTTAATTCTTCTTCAATTCTTGGTCCAGCAGGAGAAAATTGTGTCTCCTGAGACAGTGCCAGTTCTAGTTCTTCATTAGATTGCTGAAAAAATAATATATAGTTCTAGTACTTTATATGTTACTTTTTCTTCGGTATTTTGCTGTTGGTGATCAAGCCACAATTTTCATAAATTAAATAAAGATGTGTCTAAAAGATGTTATTTTATCAATGCCGATTTCACGTTCTAAAATTGTAAAAATTAGTTTGTCCTCTGCAGTTCTTCTCGTATTTAACGTTTTTAGTTTCTGCACTTAGTTGGATCCCAAAGAACAGAAACCATATTTTTTAAATCAGTTTTTTATTGTTAAATCTTTAATATAAAGGAGAACTTCTTTTACTACTGTTGCAAAATTGTACTTATTAGTAGGTTCTCCATTATGTTAAATTATCCAATCTGCAATTTTCTGTTTCCAAATGGTTTTTAAGACATGAAATACAGGCACATCCATCGGCTGGCTATTAATTCAATATTTTTGTCAATACAAAATTGACTAAATTGTAAGGGTAGGTGTGAAATATGTCAATCTAAGAACATCACAACTGATCTGGGTAGGATCATCCACCCTTTTTTAGATTTTCCTATTGACCAGTCAGAAGGAATGTTTTCACCTATAGATTGTGGTATCCTGGCGTACCTGTACACTACTAATGGTGTTCCAAACTTTCCACTTGCTTTGTTGACTGTAATCAAAATTGTGATATTGAATTTTTAATCATTACCTGCAATATTATAAACAGTTTTGCATCCTTTGGAAGCCAGCAGTTTATCCGGTTTTAGATTTAATAAGAATTCGGATATTTAATGACTTTTTCTATTTTTTTCTCCTTTAAACATAACGCAATTTCCTCAAACCAATTATTTATATTTTCTTATGTAACAGCTCTTCTTTAAGAAATTAAATTTTTATAGTTAGAAATGTGATAACTTGGTGTCGTTTTAAAAAAAGGCTTAACGATTTTTTTTCTTGTTTGGCATTTCTATTAAAGACGATCCTTAATTCTGATGTTAGCTCAGAAACACTCTCGATGAAGGTTTTCTTTGTCAGAGAAAAACCTTCGTGTTCAATGAAAAATCGAATTTTGATCGGATTTTTTTAGAAACATAATCAAAGGTTATGATTATTGATCAAAAGCTGTTATTTGACCAACATAAAAAATTATACTTTTTTTCTTTGAGACCAAAACAATTTCTAACAGGTAGTTTCAAGCCAGTAAGTAACAATTCATCTTGTTTCTGGGCTTCCTTTTGTGAATACCTTAAGTCTTTTTCTCCCGACTGTGGCTCAGAATTTCGACTGTATCAGAAAACTTGAATACTATTTTTGGGTTTACTTTTTCTTGTTTCAAAATTTGCCTTTTTTGCTAGATCTTTTTTTTCTTTATCTTGCTTTGCTTTTATTCTTTTTTCTATATATTCGACAAACGTTTGTAATTTTCCAGGTGTGAAGATGGCTCATTAACCGAAACTAGTTGCCGTCTAAACCTTTCCTTATTTTGATTTTATTGTGATATATGACAGTGAGTTTTATTTACTTAAAGTTTTATATAGTTTAATTTACTTTGATAATAGATTTGCTACTGTTAACAAAATTAATAATGGCCCCAATTCCGAGATTTGATTATCTCAATCTTATCAGCGTATTACGCTTATGAGATTCAGCAATTTAACGTACAAATGAAAACCATTTTTAAATTCGGTTTAAAGTTTTTTTAATTTAAAAGCCTGTTGATATAAGAAACTTTAAATCAACCTATTTTTATGGTTAAATTCATTTAGGGCCGGTTGTATAATCAAGTTGAACTCTAGTTCATTTTAAACAGTTTTTGAACTTCTTTATCCTGTTGTACATTTAGTAGTAAAACTCCAAGCTCAACTAAGTGGAGATATTTTTTTCAATCTCTTTATTCTTATTTTGTTTAGTCAAAAAAATTAAATTATATGCAGTTGAACAAAATCTTTGTTTTAAAATTTATTTTTAGTCTTTTAGGCGTTTCAAAGACTATTTTTTCAAGATTTTATCAAGAATTTTGATTGTTTCAGGATTTTCCAAGTATTTTTAATAGGATTTTTTAAGATTTAACAAGATTTTTCCAAGGATTTTTTCAGTTTTACTATTATTTGCAAGACTTTATGTACTGTTTTTTAATAATAATTTTAAAGGATTTTTTACTGTTTTTTCAATGGTTGTTCGAGGATTTTCAATATTCTTTCAAAGATTTTTTAAGGTTTTTTTAAAAAAGCATTTTCAAAAACTTTACAAGCACTTTTCAAGAATTTTTCAATGAATTTTCAAGGATTTTTATTATTCTTCAAGAATTATTGAATTATAGTTCAAAAATTTTTCAACGATTTCTGTCAAGAATTTTCCCTGGATTGTTTCAGGGGTTGTAAAGGATTTTTTAAGACGTTTTTAACGATTTTGAGCAAGTTTTGTTAATTTTTCGAGGGTTTTCAAAGATATTTCAACAAATTTTAAGGACTTTTAAGGGTTTTTTCAAGAATTTTGAGGACTGTACAAGGATTTTTCAAGGTTTAGTATTCCAAGACTGTTTTGACTATTTTTTAATATGAATTCTTCAAGAAATTTTAATGATTTTTTACGAATTTTTTAAGAATTATTCAATGATTCGAGGATTTTTCAAAGATTTTTTCAAGAAGTTTAAGGACTTTACAGGGATTTTTTAATTTTTTTGACTATTTTTTCAAGATTTTTTTATATGATTTCTTAAAGAATTTTTTTTTAGAATCATTCAATTATGGTACGTAGATTTTCATTTATTTTTCAACGATTTTACAAGATTTTTCCCTGGATTTTTCAGTGATTTGTATAAGAGATTTTATGGAATTTTTGAACGAGGTTTCAATGATTTTAAGCAAGTTTTGTGGATTTTCAAGGATTTTGCAAAGATTTTTCAACAAATTTGAACTTTTTAAGGATTTTAAAAGGTGTTTTCAAGAATTTTAAGGACTTTACAAGGATTTTTTCAAGAATTTTAAAGGTTTTACAAGGATTTTTCAAGGTTTAGTATTCCAAGTCTGTTTTGACTATTTTTTGATATGAATTCTTCAAGAATTTTAAGGATTTTCCAAGTCTTTTTTGACTATTTTTTCAAGATTTTGAATATGAATTCTTCAAGAATTTTTTTTACAATTTTTTTAAGAATTATTCAATAAATGTTCACAGATTTTCATTTATTTTTTAACGATTTTACAAGATTTTTCTTAAGAATTTTCCTTGTATTTTTTCAAGATTTTTCAATGATTTGTATAAGATATTTTTAAGAAGTTTTGAACTCATCGTGTTCAATGATTTTAAGCAAGTTTTGTGGATTTTCAAGGATTTTGCAAATATTTTTCAACAAATTTGAACTTTTAAAGGATTTTTTTTTAAAGAATTTTACGGACTTTACACAGATATTTCAGGTTTAGCATTCCAAGTCTGTTTTGACTATTTTTTAATATGAATTTTTCAAGAAATTTTAAGGATTTTTTACAATTTTTTTAAGAATAATAGTTCAAAGATTTTTCAATGATTTTTACAACATTTTATCAACGATTTTTCCTGGATTGTTTCAGAATTTTTCAATGATTTGGAAAAACTATAATAAAGGATTTTTTTTTAAGTTTTTAATGATTTTAAGGACTTTAAAAAGATTTTTCAATGTTTAGTATTCCAAGTATTCCAAATTTAAAGGATTTTTTTAAGAATTATTCAATAATAATTTTTCAATGGTTTTTCAACGATTTTACAAGATTTTTGTCAACGTTTTTCCCTGGATTGTTTCAGGATTTTTCAAGGGTATTCACAAATTTTAATTTTTTAAGGGTATTCACAAATTTTAATTTTTTAAAGATGTTTCAAGAATTTTAAGGACTTTACAGGAGTTTTTCAAGGTTTAGTATTCGAAGTCTTTTTTGAACCGCCCGGAAGTTGGCACCCCAATTGCCCGAACCCTTTGGCTTTTCCGGAGTTCTGCACTCGTCTCGATGAGTTCTAGAGCTCTCGAGGGGGTGCAGATAGAGTTCTGCATTTTTTTTTTTGCGGAATTTTTAAAAAAATTGGGGTGCTAACTTCATGCCGCACCACTTTTGTGAGAAAAAAGAGTTCTGGGTGAATAGATATCTCAGAAATAAGGAGTTCTAGAGTTCTCGGTAGGTTTTGCAAAGAGTTCTGGGAATTTTCGGAAATTACAAAAAAAAAAATTGGAGTGAAAACTTCATGCCGCACCCTTTTTTATTTACTGGGTAGTTTTAGTCACTTTGGGCTGGTTTTAAATACGGCAACCCTGAGTTCCGACACGAAAAAATACTGAAAATTATGAAAATACATACTTTCAAGGGGTGCTACAAAGTTCCGTTTTTTTTTCGCTAATTTTTCGCCAGAATATTCAATTTTTTATTTACTAGGTAGTTTTGGTCACTTCGGGCTGCTTTTAAATACAGCACCCCTGAGTCTGACACGAAAAAATACTGAAAATTATGAAAATGGGGTGCTACAAAGTTCCGTTTTTTGTCGCCAATTTTTCGCCAGAATATTCAATTTTTTATTTATTGGGTAGTTTTGGTTTTCTTCAAGAAATTTTGAAAGATTTTTTACGAATTTTTTAAGAATTATTCAATAAGGGCTCAAGAATTTTTCAATGGTTTTACAAGATTTTTGTCAACGATTCTCCCTGGATAATTCAGGATTTTTAAAAGATTTTTTAAGAAGTTTTAACGTTTTTTCAATGATTTTAAGCTTGTGTAAATTTTTCAAGTGTTTTTACAAATTTTAACTTTTTAAAGATTTTTTTTAATTATTTTAAGGACTTTGCAGGAAATTTTAAAGGTTTAGTATTCCAAGACTATTGTTTCAAGTTTTTCAATATAACTTCTTCAAGAAATTTAAGGATGTTTTAAAAAGAATTTTTAAGGATTTTGCCAGGATTATTTAAGGATATTTTATGACATTTTCAATTTTTAAAGGTTTTTCAAGGATCTTTAAAGTTTTTCTAAGTGATATTCCCCTGCTTCATATACCTGAATTTATAAATATCCTCGAGATAACTATACTTATTTTTTGATGTCTCCTAGAAATGTTACTATTTTGAAACACCTTGTATATTTATTAAAATCGCGGTTAAAATCTTAAGAATTAATATCGAGCTACAATTAATTATTTAAACTATTTCGAATTTCTTCCATGTCTGGTAAATAGACGACTTAAATCTGATAAATACTGGAATTTTAATATTTTGGTGACCAGTTTTTGTTATACCTACATCCTTTTTTTGTCATTGAATTTCAATTTTTGTAGACCTTCATTCGCACTTAATCATTTTATGGTGTTATTTCTGCTATTAAAGATATTTTAGTTAGATACCTAAAAAAAATTTTACCGAAATTTATTGTTAAATTAAATTATCATTTTAAATGTGTTGTGGTTATTTTATGTAAAAAATTTTGTTTGACGTAACGGTTAATTGAAAAGAAAATTGTCTTTTTGCCACGTGTTGCATAAAATTTGTGTATTTTAATCCACATGGCTAAAACCAAGAAAGGTCGTACTAGTCCAAGGGAGGGCATCAATATCGGCGGTTTTGCGTTGAGAACCAGAAAAAGACAGCAAAAACCGAGAGTAAAGAGGGTGTCATGGAGTAAGTAGTAAAATCATATTTTTCGGTTACTAAATAATAAAAAATTCACTCAGAAAATTTTAAATTCTAAAAGAAAATATTAAGTTTAACGTTGTTTTTTTTTAAGGAATTTGGAAAATTAAATAATCACAAATTATGATATCAATTTTTCTAATCTTGTTACCCATAAATTGATTTTATAGTTTTCTATTAAAACTAAATTCACGTCTTCGAACCACTTGCGTGGAACAAATAAAAATGTTTAATAATTTGTCCTTAAAAAAGTCGTGGATAACAATTCTGTATTGTTTTAACCTTCTTCGTAGTGTTTAATACAACAACAAATATCTGGAAGAATTAATTATTATGTTACAAAATATTTATCAGTTACATTTTTTTGTAGTGTGTCCCACCTCTAACATGCGATTCATGCTATACAATAACTTTGTTCATGGATTCAATTCCGAACCGATTCAGAGCGAGTACATTATTTTGGAATATTTGAACAATCAAAATTAAAAGTATTTTTTTATTAATTTATTTCTGCATTGTTTTTTGTTGAAATTCGTAATTTATTTCTTATATTCACATTAATTGTTTTTGTTGTAATTAAATTTTAATTATTTTGATTGGTTAGGATTTTCTTCTAATCGGGTTCTTCCTAGACGCTAGTAACTTATCCTTACTTTATAAAATATTGTGTGTGTTTTTTTATTCTACGAGATTTCAAAACAAGTATAGAAAAAAATTTAAGGAGGATGATTGTAAAAATAGTACAAAAATAATTCAGTTTCGACTTTATTTTAACCGTTTGAAAGTTGAAATCCGCGACGAAATTTTATAAGTACAAAAATAAATCCAAGCCGAAAAAATGGGTACCTAAATCACAAAATGTTCGAATCAATAAAAAACTGAACTGAGAAGATTCATGAATGCGGAACCGAATTGGAAATACAACTTAATTTGAAATACGCATGCGTGTAGTTCCGATTCGGTTCTGGATCCTTGCTTCGAACAACTAATACTAAGACGGATTCACGCTAGGCGGAAAATCTTCTAATTTTCTGTATTCAATTCTATTGGTCGATTTCAAATTAATTTGCTCTAATTTTGTTGCGGTTACCCAAATAAGTTGACTTTGGTTCAACTTTTTTGCGTATTCCACTAGATTCATAACCTATAATATATTTATTTATAATAATACCAGAATTTTTGTTAAAAATCAGCTGCCGATTTTCCGTCTAGTCAGAATCCGTCTTTACAAGGGATTGTAAGTAAATTAACGAGGAAAGTCATGACGTCACAAATGTCATTCTTGTCAAAAACTGAGTCCAAACTTTGAATTAGAGTTGGAGTATAATTGTTATAAATAACTGTTATATAATATGTTTTTATTTAATGTTTTTTTTACGTAGAGTTGTTATTTTAAAATATTTTTTAGGGGATGAACAAGTGGAAGGAATGAGTGTGTCTGACATGCCGACTGAAGAATTTACCGATCCCGCCATTTTGGTCATACGTGAAAATGTTAAAATTTGTTATACCAAGGAAGAACTCTTAAAGCTGCGCGAGGCACCGCTCTCTAAGAAAAAACCCGATTTCATCGATACTTCAGAAGGGTAAGTCTTATTGATGTTAATTCTCTTATTAATTCATTTTTTTCGTGTCTCATAAATTTTTATGAGCAACTTTGTAAGTATTTAAAAATCATTATGAGGTTTTGTACACAATTTAAAAAAACTCCAAAACTTTTGTGGAATTTTGGGAAAAAAATGTATCCTTGCAATTCAAGAAAAAAAGAGAAAAATTAAAATAAATTGAAGCTTAATTATTGTTATGAACTTTGTAAGTATTCAAAAATAATTAAGTTTTTTGAAAAATGTAACTCCAAACAACTTTATTATCGAAAATCTCCGAAGCTACACCCAAGAGAGACTTCAAGCTTCAGAAGATGATGAAATAAATAATAACTCATATCTTATCTCACTTTCAACCGTTCTATAAGAAAATTGCCTGCTTGCAACATTTTGCCGGCCAAAATATATATGTAAAAAAAATCTAATTTTAAGCATTAATTTTTCAACAGGTATTACCAAAAATCAAATAATACCAATCATCTATATATCAATGTGTTAAGTAAACTATCACGGATGCAATGAACATTTGGAAACCCTGATGTTCTCTCTTCTTAACCCTTAAATCGTTACAGTTCGTCTACAATTTGGGATCCAGAAAGATGGGGTTTCGATCGTAAAATATCGGACGCTCCAAGCGAAAACGGTCCCCGAGCGAGTGGCGATGGTCCACCCGATCACAGACGACGACCAGGCGATCCACGAGAACGTATACGCAAAGAAAACGACGGCATCGTATTGTCTCCACAACGGCGTAGCTTCAACTCCGGATGCTTCGTACCCGTACGAGGAGATGCTCCTCGTACCAACCGAGCTCATAGTCCTTTGGGAGCTAAAAACGAAAATTCTCACATGGGTAAGTGAAATTAACAAAACTTATAATTTATCTTCATTCTAGTGTTTCTTTTTAATATAATTCATGTTTATTGAAAAATCTACCATCACGCTTTATTTTTTTGGAAGTTTAACTGAGCAACGGGAAGATCTCTTGGATTTCTTTTAAAGTTAGGATACTGTCAAAATTTTGATTATGAAATTCAAAAATTTGCTAATTTATTGCAGTAAATAAATTTCTTTGTAAACAAATGTGCAGTATCACTTTTACTTTAGTTTAGCATTAAAATATAAAAATAATAAATACCCAAGTAAAAAAGTGACCTAACAACCTAACAAAAAGGGAAAAAAGACGAATGTATCTATTATAAAGGGATCGCATTACTGGACACAGTGTATAAAATAATGGCAAAGAATATAGAAAACAGGTAAAAGAATCAGGGCCGTATTTCAAAATTTATTCAAAAGTTAAAATGAAGTATTTCAGACGTAATAATAAGCATGTGAATCCCGAAGTTTAGAACGTTTATGGTGTATTTCTGAAGCACCGTACGTCATACAACCCATTAAGTTAGCAAAACCAAGCAAAGTGGAACTGTGGATGTTTTGTATAGCTCTTGAAGAATATTTTACCGAACAGAGAAACAACTTTTATTACTTTGAGGAATTGGACATACATATAATCAAAAAGAAAAGTTTGGCCTGACGAACACCGAAGTGGAGAAGTTAACACGTTTTTACCAATTATAGACTCTCTTGTTTGCGAATAAAAAAAATGCTTCTTAACTCAGTTGTGTGACAATAATACAGATATGGAATAGGAACTGAGGAAAAAAGCCATCAATCTGTACCACATCTACACAAATGATTTGGATTCGGAAAACACTGTGCTGTGAGTATTTTCACCCATCTGATAAATCGTTGGAAGGAATTTCGAAATTTGTGGGTATTGATTACCCATCTGATAAATTGTTGGAAGGAATTTCGAAATTTTTGGGTATTAATCACCCATCTGATAAATCGTTGAAAGGAATTTCGAAATTTCTGAGATGTTTACCCGGATTTGAACATTGTTGTAAGGTTAAGTTTGCGCAGGAGAACGCAGTTTTTCCTGCCTTAGAAGAGTTACAAGATTTCCGAGAACAAATGAATTCATTAAGTTCGAAACTTTTTTCATTTTTTAACGAATCTTGAAAGATGTAACTAAAAAAAACAAGTAGGTAACTAATTTGATTATATAATTTATTATCTAAACCATAAAAATTGTAGTTTTATCTACACTTAATGAACTTTTTGTTTAAAAAAGATGGAAAAACAAGTGAACTCTATTCTTTTTTTGTATAAAACAAAACAAATGTATTAAGCAAAATATTTACGGGGAAAAAACATATGATATTTTTAGTACTTCGTCCCGAAAACTTTAACAATAAACACAAGAACTATACCCAACACGAAATTTATGGACATAACGCTATGAAGAAATTTTAGTCTTTTAAACAGACGTAATTAGAATGACATTTTTCATTGGATACTGAAGAAGTATTGTGAAGTATAACATAAGTGATCTGCAAAAAAATAAAAATTTGAAATATAACATATCATCTAATTGTGGTGCATGAATCCTTCAAGTAATATAAGAAACCGTACTCATTTAAATGGCTGCGAGGATCTGTTTATGACAAAAAGTTTCGCTTTTGTCAGTCGAGATTCAAATTTTAAGAAAAAATTGAGTTTTTCTTCCTATTTTTTTTAACTTTTCCTGTCTTTCCCCATTTTTCCGTCTTTTTTTTTTTGTTTTTTCCAATTTTTTATGATTTTTTTCGTTTTTTTTTTTAATTTACTCGCGTTTTTGATCTTCTCCGATATTACCTCTTTTTTCCATTTGTTCCAGATTTTTCCAGTTTTTTTTTCGGTTTTTCACGATTTTTAACAATTTTTTATGATGTTTTACGATTTTCATCACTATTTACGTAATGTTACTTTCTACTTTTTACCAGTTTTTTACCGCTCTTTTACAATTTTTTATGATGGTTAGAATTATTGACGAAATAGTACGACTTTTTACCAGTTTTTTACGATTTTTTTACATTTTTTCACTATTTCTTACGTTTTTTTTTTACGATTATTCACGATTTTTTCCATTTTTTCCTATCCTTCTTAATTTTTTAAAAATCCGTAGAAATCGTAAAAAACCGTAAAAATTAGAGAATTCATTTTATAATAATTAGAACATAAAACAGAAGTTGTAGAGAGTTTATTTATCTAAAATCTTCCTAGGATACCTTTTTCTCGGAAATATATAATTTTATCGGAAAATTGGAAACCCCAAAATCTTATATACAGGATGGCGCAAATGTAATTGAATTGAGAGGGGGTATAATAAAAAGGACAAATAATTTTTCATTGACAGGCTTGAGTGGTAAAAGATAAATATTTTTACATGAACAGGTTAAAGGCGAAAAATTTAAAAAAATACGAAAATTTAAAAAAAAAAGTGAATATTCTAAAAAAAGCAAAAATTTCAATTTTAGAAATTTTAGAAATTTTAGAAATTTAAAAAAATAAAGCTGAAATGGTAAAATGAACAAATATTTTCACATGAGCAGGTTTAAAAAATTCGAAATATTTTTAAAAAAAATCAAAAATTTCAAAACCAAGAAGTTCAAAAGAAGTTCAAATTTGAAAGATCAAAACTTCAAATATTTAATAGTTTTTTGAGCCGTATCATAACACATTTTTTGTTAAGAGGTCTAAAACCTAAATTTAGAGGATTCATAAAAAGTATTTAATAAAAAATGCATTTTTTGAACGTTTCAATGTGTTTCTCTCGTAAACAAAACTGATAATGACACTTGGGTTTACTTCTAAATCATTAAATTCGTTGGTTTAACTGTTAGCTTATTTTAAAAAATATTTCAGTAACTATTATTGTCTTAAAAAATTAATAATGACAGACTTATGTTCCACAATGGAAATGTTTTCTTTCTCAAATTGCGGACTAACAAAAACTGCAAAAAACTAGATTATTGACTTAATAAAGGCGTCGATAGAGTTAATTACCTTATACTCCTGTCAAAACTACATAGTTACTCCTTTATTAAAGAAATAACCAATTTCTAATGTCTAATATCTGGTTGGCAGGATTCATTCTATGAAACTAAGGGCCACTTGTATAAAACTTCGGTTACCTAGCGATCAACTAACCTAAGAGTAATTAGTTGTTCAGCCTAACCATACGATCTTAAAAGTGACTTGTTGAAGTTCCGCTCAATGATATGTTAACTAACTCAGTGGTTTTTATTCTGCCAGTGTGTCTCAGGTTTTCTAAATTGACAGAACTAGAAATTACTATTCCCTAAATAAATTAGCCCTTAAAAAGTAATAGACAAATCGTATTGTATATTTCCTTAAATATTTACATGCTGGTTCTCTACGTTTGTTGAAAAACGTTCATCTCGCGGCGAGTGATTAACAAAATATCACTTGGAAAAGTTTAATAATCTAGTTTTCCTTCACCTAACAAGACGAACATCAGCAGCTATTAAAAATAAATTAACGAAATGGACCGCACAAAAAGCAGAAACTACAGAGTTGCAAAAGCGACTATTGGAAGAAGAACATAATTTAAAAATGAAGTTTATGGAAGAAAAGCACCAGAACGAAAACAAGAAACATCAACAAAAGATGACACACAGACAAGAAAAGCATTAGCTAGAAATGAAATTAATGAAAAAGGAGTTTAAATATAATAATTATGACTTATTTGTCATTATGGAAATGAAATTTGAATTTCGCCAAAATAGATATTTATTTTATATTATATTTTCTATGCATAAATAAAAGAAAGAATCACTTCTACAAATTCTAAAAATTTTGACAAAAGAGAATTTTAGAATTGGTAAGAAATTATAATAACTTAGAGGTTTACCTCAAATATCAATTTTTGTGAAATTCAAATTGGAATTTAAAGCTTATTGCCTATTTTTATAACTAAATCTTAATTATAAATGGACGGCGAATCGCCGACGGCCAATCGACCGGTGGTGAATTGTCTCCACGGTGAATTGTCCCTTTCCCTAAATTTATTGCAGAATAATGTAATATCTTAATTTTTTCATTATAATAAATTTTCAAAATACACTTGAATTGTTGACTGTCTCACAATGTTATTCGTAACACCGGGCGGAACATTTCCAACAAGTCCATCGTTAATTACAGCTTCTGAAAATTCATGTTCAATTTCTAGATAAACATTTTCAGGAGTTACGTCATGCATAGAACATACAATATTGTGAAGAACAGCACAAGCCTCTATTGCCTGGACCTATTCATCTTTTAAACAGATACCAAGGGCCAAAATAGGAAACCTGCGCTTCAAAAGTCCAAAATATAATACTAGCCTTATCTAGTTATGTTTCTCCTTTTACCAACCGTTAACCAAGCTCTAAACGGACAAAATCCATTAGTCAATTAAACTTAAGAGTGACCAGTCGATCATGTTTTAATTAGTGTTTCTTAGTTAACACCGTGGTTACCAAGGATTTATATTAACCTTACGGTAACCAACCGTTATACAAGTGGGCTGAAAATTTTTATCCAAATTCTGGTGTACCACAAGACTCAATAATATAACCTTAAATATTTTTATAAACACAGATGATTTAGACACTATTAAATCATCAACAGATTATCGTAAAATTTCAGTTTTACTCACTTATCATAAATTTTAGGCATCAGAGAAATCCAACCCAGCACTAGACGCATTGGAAGCGGAAGGATCCTCCGGGATTCGTGGGATTTCAATGAAAAACTCGAATCGGGAGACAACGAGTACAGCTACCGAGGTCAACAACGCAACAACAACAACGATCGTGAGGATAAATTCGGGGAGAAATATGAGAGGAGAGGCTTCGGCAGAGACTTTGATATGACTAGAGATAGAGAAAATAACAATAAGGAATCGAGAAGGTCCAACAAAGGTTACGGAAGGAGGATCTCTGATAATAGGGAAATTGAGGAACCCGAATGGTAAGACATTGTTTATAATTACCCAATATTTAGTCACTTCGCAAGTCGTAACTTGACATTTCATCACCCAACAATTTGTAACACTTATAAGAATAGTACAATTATTATTATGTATTGAAACTTTCCTCACATAAAATCACTTCCTTCAGTGATTTTTTTTCATTTTATCTCAAAGTTATGTATTTATTTCCTATTTGATCTTTGTTTAACACGTTGACTGCCAACCACCAGATAATTAATAGTCCAACTACAAGATATCTCGTAGTTGGCAGTCATTTGAAATCTCAATTTTGGGGTGGGTGCTAGAGAAAAATAATAAACATTACAAAAATTCCTCTTGTGTTTTTCTTAATGTACAAATTTACTTCTATACTTTGTTTTTTTTTTTCAAATATCTTTTTCATATTACCTATGACTTTATTTCTCCCAGTAATACCTCTTGACCCAAATTTTTCTTCTTAAATTAAATTTTTAATTTTATGAAATAACATTCATCATTATTATAGTTGGTATATACTATCCATTTTTATTTATATTTCCATATTGTACAACTCCATAAAACTTTTTTTCTATAAAATTACAATTTCCATTTCATATAATATATAATTTTTTATTAATTGATTGACAATACTTCCAAGTTTTTTTTTAAACTTGATTTAGAAAAAAATACCTTTACCTATACCTCAATTATTTCCATTAATTTTCCAAAATATTTATTATTTAACTTTACTTTAAAATTTTTATAATGATTTTCCTCCCAATTTATATTCTTTATATAATTTTGAAATAATATTACGATATAAGTATTTTCATACATTAACAAATTTTTTTAAAAATATATAAACTTTAAATAAAATTTTCTTGTAATCAACATTATATGATATTTAAACTTTTTCAGTATCTGTATATTCATTGTTTTATTTTTAACATTTTTATGTAAAAGTTTTTTATAACAATATATAGAGAAGTGAAACGTGTTTTTTTGACAAATTATCGGGTTAGGATGAAATTACTGAATAAAAAAATAATTTGTAATTATTTAGGTTTTCTGGAGGTCCAATGTCGCAAAACGATACCATCGAGTTGCGCGGTTTCGACGACGACAAACCCACTAGAAAGAAACTAAGTCCTGCAAGTGGAAAGCGTACCAAGGAGGCGAAGAAAAAACCCGAAACGAATCAGCAACAAATTGTAGAAAAAAATGAAGAAGCGGCGTTGCCGGAAGGAAAGGAAAGTGGCCCGCGGGTCGGGGATAAAAATGATCATACCAAGAAAACCGATAGTATTTCGAAAGTTGAGGCGCAGGACAATAATGACACTAAAAAGACTGATGAAGAAGGCAAAGTTAATGCATTAGTTAGTGATAACTCATTTAATTTTGACGATATCTTGAAATGCGATACCATTCCTGGACTTCTAACAGTAAGTATTTGGTAAATTGTTAAACCAAAAATAAATAAACTAATAAATGATTTCTACAGAATGGAGTAGGCGGTGAGGGAGAAAATACCAAATCTCGATTCAGTCGCTGGTTCAAGCAAGAAAGTCCTGAAAAGCAAGAAAGCCGTCGTTCATCTTTACACGACGATCACCATATTATCAAAAATCTATTGAAAGAGATAGGAGAGACGAGTGTCCAAATACCGGGCGATTCGGATTCATATTTCGCGCCTATTTCCCCAGCCGCCAATACCGGTGGTATCATCGGTGGAAAACGGGAATTCAAGCAACAATCGCAAAGTATTAACATCGTGGAAATGCTCCAGAGAGGTAAACAGGAAGGTGGGGACGCTATTAAACAACATCTGCCAGGTAAAATACTCAGCTTGGATGAACTCGAAGCTAAAATAAGACACAATGTTGAAACTTCTACTGGAATGAATCAGAAACATCAGCAAAAGCCTGACGAAGACATGGCTGCTGCTTTTAAGAAATTGGTTAGTTATTTTTCATATATTTATTTTAATTATGGCGATTATAAATTATTTAAATAATTTATCTACTAATACAAAAATATTTTTTAAGAATCGCTAATTTCGGTTTCTGATCATATCTCCTCCATTTTCAAAAAGGACTATTACTTCTTCACCTTTCATTAACATTGTTTTGTACTTCTATGTTGCTTTCATTTTCTTCAAATTGAGGATTGATAATGGGACATCAGAGTGGGTGGGCACCTTAGCAATGATACTATTTCGTTGTTACTTGGGCGAGAGAATACTAATATTTGATATGTATATTGTTTTTTTAACATTTTTGCCCACATAGTTGTTTTGATTATATGATTTTAATCATATGAAGAACTTCATATAACCTTTCTATTATTTTACACTGTTCTGAGCATTGTTTTTTAATGTCTAATTCAATTAATGCTTTCTTAATACAAATTTGCAATTTCAAAAATCTATCTAGTTTGTTATTGAGTCATATTCTTTATGAAAGTTGGCAACTACATATTTTAGTATGACGTTATCTTTTTTGTAGATGATTTACGTAATAATTTGATTTTTAAAAGAATATCTCGACGTTTAAACTGGTATTTTGAATTCCTTTTCTTCTTGCCTAAATATCTTTTATCACTTCCTCTTAGTTTTTTTATTTTGTTTTCGAAACCACGCCGATTTTTTCACCTGAAAGAATATTCAACTCGTTTAAAGTTCTGGATAGCATCATGTCGCCTGAAATATCAGAAATGCTACTGTGAAAAGTAATTTATTTTTCGAAAAAGTAGGAAATCCTATTATAAGTATATAAAATAGCGTACAAAATATTACAATAAAAATAAAGAGTTAAATAGTAAAAAAAAATAAAGTTAAGAAATATAATACCTAGACAAAGAAAAGTTAATGTTAAAATATACATAATGAAATTGGTTTTGAACTCCTAGCTGCTATACTTGTATTTTGTAATGGGAAATTGATATCTTAACTATTAGATTGTGAAACCACGCAGTCAGCATTGTGTAACTGTGTAACAACGTCAAATTCAATATTACCAACTACTTCGTAATGGCTAGTTCCATTCATTGAAGGTGCAATCGTGTATAGTTGATCTTCTGTTGAATTTTCATTATTTTCTGCATCCATTATGTATCTTCTTGTTTTTACCATTTGAAGCATTTTCTTATCGCTTGACATCTACGATAAAAATTGTACATTTTATCAAATTTTTCAAACTGTTTATTAATTTTTTTATTAAAAATGTTAACCGAAATAACCTGAAAAGTGAACATAGCAGGTTCGCTTTAGACCGACGATATGGAAGTATAAGGGAATTTCGTCGTCTATCGTCTATCAAAACCTAAAGTTCTTCAACTTGTTTCTATATTTTTTTTATGGAAAATGTCAGCAATAAACGGCAATAAACATTTCTTATGCCTGGTTTCTCCCAACAAATCTTATAGTCCAGCTGTAGCTTAAGCTCAGCTTAGCTTAAAATGTCAGATCGCCGATTTTTTCGGCTTGAGCTGAGAAAGCTAACCTCAAAAGCGGAATACGAACGTCAATTTCTGCAAAGTGCATCAAAGTGTAGATTTGTGTTCGTCGATTTATTTTGTTCGCTACTGTTTTGAGCTGGTGGAGTGAAAAAAAATGGATTTTGTGGACTTAGTAAAATTAGTGGACGACATTATCATGTTTCCCGTTCCGAGAAGGATTTTCAACAGAGCAAATGATTTTGAGGAGCTTCTTCCTTTTGTTTATTACCTGAATTTGTACATTTGTTTTTAATTATTGCGTTATTTTCTTACACTAACTTTGTTAACAGTTGTTTTTCATCGCTGGTGTAGTTAACCCTCTTTTTATCTACATTTTTTGTCATTATTTTTATTTTACGCAAGAAATTTAGATTTTTTTTAAAGTGATAAAACAAAACTTGCAGAAAACTGAAAACATTCAACAACATTTATTAAACAAAACTAGATAGGTAACTTAAAATTAAGAAAAAACTAGTTTTTTGATCAAAAGGTGTCTTGGGTAAAATATTAAACTATTTGCCACTGCAATGCAATCTAAACTTATGCTGGCCTTCATGATGGGTTGATCTTGATTATTCTCTACTTTAAGTTATGTTGTAAGCCAACAGAAATTGCAATCATCTATTGACTCAGTGATAATATCATCTTTAAAGTTGTTTCCTTCCCAAAAATGTGGCGAGTATATATTCAAGTTTAGGTATTTTCATCAAAATATATAGAAAATTCATAGTATAGCATTTGTATCGACAGATTTCGCTAATTTTACTCTCAGAGAAACCACGCGGTAAATCATTAGCTCCATGATTCCTATCATAATAATCTGTCAATTGGGCTTTCTTCGGTATCAGTGTTGTACAACTGTCTAAAGAATTCCTATTTATTTAATATTCCCTTGTTCTAAAATGTATGTTGAAATATTAAAAAAAATCATTAAAAAAACCAATTTATCTATTCATTAAATAATAAACGTAAATATTTTTTTTTTCTAGCTGGAACAAGCGCAAACGGGAGGTCATCCTGCATCAATTAATGCTTCTTTAAATAAAAGCCAACCCATGAGTTTGCTAGAAGTAAGTAACTCGTTAAACATATTATTTTGATAAAAATACAACTTAGGTCTCAAGTGGATTTTAAATATAAAAAATCTCATTTTCAGCCTTAAATTAAAGTAAAGCTCGTTTTTTTTTTGATAATGTTTTTCTCAAAACTTATTTGGTCCTGACTTATGACCAACTGGTTATTGTACTAAACACTAATAATGCATTTTTCTGTTTATAAAGATGTTAAACCATTCCCAACAACAAGACGAAGCGGCAAGATTATCCGGAGGAAATCCCCATATCCTGGGAGCCGCAAGCTCGAATATCGGTGGTATTCAACATCACCAACACGTATCCAATGATCTCACAATGAAACTGCAACAAGCGCAACTCCAACAGCAACAGATGGAGATGCTCAACAAATTAATAAACGCAACGGCATCTGTCCATCCGCAACAATTGAGGGCTTCTCCTCTACACGATTTAGTTATGCAACAGAACAGGGATTTACTGAACAGGCCTGAGGCTCAAGCCATTCTTCAAGGTAATTTTCTAATTTTTACATACTTTTAATGCGACTTTATATAAATAACCATTTTTTACATAAATCACCATTCGGAGCGTACTTTGGTAATATAAAGGACAAATTATAATTATAGATTAATTTTCTAGGTAAATCATTCTGTAAGACGAGTTATTATTTGAATATTTATAATATATTTTCTCACTTTACTTGAAATAGAGCCAATCACTAAAATTTCAGCTGCTCGCAAGCAATAATTTATGGTAATGCAATCGAGACTCTCTTCACAAGTTTCTTCATCCCTGGTAAAATTGTTTTATGTCACTTTTCTTGTTATTATAAATCATTCAGCGCAAATTTTTATATCGGTAGATGTTAATTTAATATTTATTAACATAAAGGTCTGAAACGCGGGGAAATTACAACTCAACATCTATATCAGCAGCTGGCTAATCCAGCGTTACAACCCCGTCATCGGGAAATGTTAATGACCATCTTGAAGGTAAACGGGGGCGGCAGTTTTGGTCCGAGCCCTAGGGTACTTAGTCCGGTACCTCCGCTTCACATATTTCAACAACAACAGCAGCAACAACAACAATTAAGGGTGTCCCCTCTTCCGCCGAACGGTGAGTCAAGGAACCTTGATTCTGCAAGCGTTGTAAATAGCTGACACCACATATTTTTCTTATGATTGTTAGTGAAAATTTAAATATTATTTAAAGCGAAACTTATTATTAATTATAATTTATCAATGTAAATATCTAAATTTTTTTTACTAACAATATTTCACGCACTAGTCACTTCCTCTGTATTAAGCTTTTTATGTCCTTCGTCTGGCTTTTTATCAGTTAGGTTTGGAACCCGCTACCCCCTCGCATTTTTATTTTCTATTTTTCATTAGATATCAGTCTCGTGCATGTCCGAGATTATTTTCTGCTGAAAAATAATAATTGTTTCATGCAGCGTATTGTGTGTCCCCCATTTTGGCAACTAGTCCAAATACACTGACAGTACCTGGTGAGTGGCCGTTAATAAATGTTTTACTGTTAATTATTCATAACAAAGATTTATTTATTTATTTTTTTGTCTAGCCATGCACCAACGGATTCCTTCTCCCAGAGAACTGCAGGTCCACACTCAGGGTATTTTACAGAGAGCTTTGATCAAGAAAAAGCTGGAAGAGCAGCAGGAAAATTACCGCAAAAAGCAGGAACTGCAAAGAGGACAGAGTCCAAATAGTAGTGGAAATCAAGGTCTTACTAAAAACGTAACTTCGCCTACTCCATTAGCGTTTACGCCCACTTCGGTTTTGAGAAAAATGACTGCAGAAAAAGATGAAGGTAAAAATATGTTTGTCCAATCTTTATAAAAGTGTCAATCTTGTTATTAATAAAATAACATGTTTTTGTAGGTAAGGAAAGTAAGACGATTGAAGGAAAAGTTCCTCCAGGTCGACCACTAACCGGAATGAGGCCACAACCTCCTCAGCCGCAAGTCCAACAATGGAATCCTAATGGACAATATATATCCACCAAGCATCCAGGTATGAGTAAGTGGACTTGGCAATCATTCATTTCATTTATTTTAATCTCACTCAATATACATATAATATTCCGTACTTAAAAATTACATGATAATATTTTAGGTCGTCCGATTGTTAAAGCAAACAACAACTTCCAACTACCAGAACAGTTTTTCGGCCAACAAACGTCGCAACAACAGACGCAGCAACAACAACATCCTTCCCAACAGCGAGCACAGCAACAACAAATGGGATACCAGCAGCAGCGCAAGACAATGAGTTCCCAATTCACTTCCGGTCAAGGTGTTCCTCAATCTCAGTACAATCCGCAACAATACTCTACTAACCAACAGTTTACCCAACAGCAATTGAGAGCGCAGCATCAGCACAGGCCGGCCAACCAACAGCAGCCGCAACAGCAGCCAATAACCTTTCAGCAGCCACAGAACAATCAGCAGCACTTGGGAGGGGGAAGTTGGCAACAATTCTTCAGTAACTCTCATCCAGGTAATTAAATTCTATTATTTTTTTTTCAATTAGATATCGAGAAATAGTACTTTCGGTTATAAGTATTCATTTTATTTTAAGTACATTAATAAGAATGTTATGGTTAAACGTTAAGAGTTCGTCACCGCTAGTCGGTTTGCAAGGGTTTTGAAATAACTTTTTTTTTGAGGACGGTATAAGCTACTAGTATAGAATAAAAACAGACATGAAGGAAAATGTTAAGCCTACGGCTCTAGAGAAATGCAATTTTAAACTTTGGTTCCTACTTTTTTAAAAATCGATTAGAATTTTTATCATTTTTTTGCGTGTTTTAAACGCTCAGAAAGACTTAATTAGAGAAAAGTAGTAGTAGGAAAAAGAAAACTTATTGAAAATAATTTTTATGAAATTACAAAAAATCTAGACAGAACTGGCTATATGTTAGTATTTATATAAGCAATTAATTTGTTATTCTGTTATTATAATATTATATTACAAATCTTACTTTAAAAAACAGTTAGTTTTTTTGTTCAAAAAGTATTTATTATGTTAATTAATATTTTTAGTTTATTGCATTTTTTTATGTTTTAGTTTGCTTAAATGTTTATACTAAAAGCCTAAATTTCATTGTTATTATTGACGATTTTTTTTCAATTGGAATAAATAAGTACTTGCAGTAAATAATGAATTAATAATATCCTAGCGTAAAATCAGCTTTTGCTCATGGGCTGAATACATCCATTGTTGAAACCACGCCTCTCAGCTCATGGGCTAAATACGTCCACTGTTGAAACCACGCCTCAGAGGGTCTAAAAATTTCTAGGTTAGGTAAACTTGCAAGCGCCAAAACGCGTTGATGTACTCTTAAACTATCAATTTAAATGCCAAGATCTTTATACCGTAATCTAAAACGATGCCATTTATGTTTTAATCATACGAAAATGTATTTTTCTTTCTTTACTTTGGATTTGAAAGCAAGTAAAGTTCCTGTATATCTGTTATTAAAAATTCAGAATTGTGAAAATTGTCATTGAGAAAGGTTTCACTCAATATCACAATATCATAGAGTTGACCACATCAGTGAACAGACTGGAGATTGAAGGTTCTATGCAGTCTTAATCTGTGATGTATTATCTGATAGAGTTCATCCTTTTGAAGGAAGTAGAACAACCCAATATTGTTAATAACTTTAGAAGCAATAAGGTATGAGTGCTGATATTTGCCAGTGAGATGATGCATGTCAAAATCATAATCGTGAATTATTTTGTTAGGAATTGATCGACCGATGTAAAGAACAAAGTTGAATTTCTATAGTCAAGAAGAAGCCGGAGTAAGTTGGTTTAAGTACGTTTATCTTTCATTATGTTGGCTACTCCAGTGAATAGAACAATAACATCGTCTGTGGTAAAGTTTTTAATTAGGTTCAGGCACGATTTAATGTGATCATCGAACAGCATTCCATTAGTCCATACTTTTTGCCAGTCTGGTTCTTGATGATACTTATGAAACCTCATGCGTTTTTGTCCCCCATAATTAGGAAATGTGGACGGCGAGGAATTTTCCGCTTCAACTTGAATCTCTTTATTTTTTAAAGTTGCTTTATCATCTGCGTAATTGTTAAGTAGAAGTCTTAAGATTATTGATCTCTTTAACATTTATCTTGTTCTCGCTTTCAAAAACAGATATAGAAGCGAGCATGCTTTTGTTCATAAGAGTTTAGATTCAAATTCCATTTTGAGGATGTGTGTTTCATTTAATTTGGTTTCAATTTCGCTTTGAACGATTTCCAAGTTTAATTCCGTGATACGAGTCCTTAGGTTTGAAGTTGACCCTTGCGTTATCAGCGCAAAGGTCATCAGTAGAGTCTTGTTGGTCTTTCTCCAAATATTCGATGAATTAATTTTATTCCACAATCTCATTTATAAGTATTTTATTTTCATCGGCAAAATGTCTTAACGCGTTGTTTAATTTCTTCATATTTGAAAACAGTACATCTTAAATCCTCCCAGCTTGACAACATCTTTATATCTGTCGAGACAGCTGGGATGATATACAGCAAAACTTACAAAATTCCTTATTTAAAATTACGGCCTATAGTACCAAAACTTAGAATAATATTTTGAAAAAGACCTATTTACTCAACATAAAAGATAAGGAACACAATTTGTCTATCAGGACGACGTTAGAATTACAGACAAAGAGAACTACGGTAGAGGAATATAGGGAGGAAAAAAAAACAGAGGAGGTACAAAAAATTAAACAAAAAAAGTTTTAAAGGTTTTTAAAAACAGAACATTTAATCCCCCGGTCTAATTTATTTATTTGTGTATCGATCGTCGCAAGTATTTATGAGAGAACACTATTAAATTTTTTTTAGTTAGTGAGTTTTTGTTTTCTTTATTTTACACATCAAAGGCCACGGTTAAAAGGCACTTCCAGGAAGATATAAAAATACAAAAAAACTAGTACAAAAATTACTTAAACCAGATTTTTTATGGTTGTAAAATATCAGAAATTCGAATTTATATATAGATCAAAGAAAATCTATAAAATGAGTGAATAATCAAATTAGTGAGCTATTTTATCCTATAGGGAAAAATATTATTGTAAAAGACTGATTGAAATTAAAAAAACTGGAAATTCAAAAATGGGAATATAAGTGAAGCATAAATTATAAAACAATTAATAAATAATTATTTAAAGACAATTTATTTTTTAATATCGTGAACCAACTGCAATTCTGTCTATTTATCATATCGTATTATACAGAATGAAACGTGTAAAAACTGGAAAATAAATAATTTTGTTGATATATAATCAATTTTCCCATTAAAACGATACCAAAATATTGTGGTTATTGGAAAAACTTCAAAAATCTACATGTTTTTTTAACGTTCCTCGTTTTCCCCCATTCTAATTCCAGGCACAGCTTCGCCGTTTTAGTGTTACTCAAATTTTCGTTAAATTTCGCCGAAAGTCGAACTGAAGATCTGGACATAAACAACATATATTTATATATAAATGACCAATCAACTTGTAAAAAAGCTGAGATAAGCTATATTCTTTCCTCCTGTGCAGCTTTTCTCTGATTCTACTTCCAATTTGAGGGATTTCTTTACCTTTTTCGTTTTAAAATTTTAACTTATCTATGTCTATCCTTCCTCATTTCCAGTTTTATTGGTTTCTCTCATTTTAGTACAAGGATTTTCATATATATCCAGGGCCGCCAAGACACTATGTCAGTCTAATCTGAAACTATGGGCCCAGACTCAAGAATTTTTTTAGCGCCAGAATCATGCGTCGGGCCCGGACTCTCATATATTATTTATATTTTCCCATAAAAAATTAACGAAGTCAGAAGTTCGCAATGTGCAAAATTTAGTCAAAGTAAGTCGAAATTGTGGTGGTAGTCAACAGATTGAAAAAATAAAATTAATATTTTTATTAAAAAAAAAACTGACAAAAAACAAAAATAGCTTTTTAGCTTAAATAACATCTGATTTTCAAATGTTTAGTTTTCGAACATTTTAGAGAGGGGGGTACGAACTCCTCCCTCCCTAAGCATGCCGAGTGGGGCCCGTAGACCTCTAGACTTGGGGCCCGTAGACTTCTAGACTTGGGGCCCGATCTGACTCTTGGCGACCCTGACAATATCTGAATTTTTCTTGGACTGATTTGGCTGATGGAAAACTTAAAAAATCGGTTGTGTCGCCCCAAAAACTTTCCCGACGAATATCCAGAGACGAGTGGTATATTTAATGTTAAAGTTTCAAACTTTGACTATATAAAATCACAACAATAAATGAAAAAAATGTGAAAAAATCAATAAAATATTGGTCAAAATAAGAAAAAAAGGATAAAAAAATTGAAACAGATAAAACCAAAAAATTTAGAAACAGAAAATAAATGAAAAACATGTGGAAAATTCAGTATAGTTCAGAAAATAAAAATAAAAACAGGTTTTTCCATAAAAAAAATTAAAAAAGATAAATTTAGAACAAATCAGATAAAAATTGCTAAACAAAATTTATAAAATTTTGAAAATCACAAAAAAAATAAAAAAATCAGAAATTAAATGAAAAAATCAATAAAAATGACCAAGATGTGGAAAAATCTGTATAAATAAAAATTTTCAAGCTAATGAAACAAAAAATGGTCAAAATCAGAGTAAAAGAAAACAAAAATTAAAACAGAAAAATTTAGAAAAATCATCAATTAGATAAAAATTGCTAAACAAAATGTATAAAATCACAAAAAATAAAAATAAATGAAAAAAATGTGAAAAAATCAATAAATGTGATAAAGATGTGGAAAATTCAAGAGGTTTTCCATAAAAAAATTAAAACATAAATTTAGAAACAATCAGATAAAAATTGCCAAGAAAATTTATAAAATTTCAAAAATCAAAAAAATAAATAAATGAAAAAACATGTGAAAAAATCAATGTGGAGATGTGGAAAATTCAGTATAGATCAGGAAATAAAATAAAAAGATGTAGAAAAATTAGTAAGAATAAAAAAATAAAACAAAGGAAAAAAAATGTTGGAATTGAAAAAAAAAGAAAAAGCATAAAAAAATTAAAACAAATAAAGCAGAAAAATTTAAAAAAATATATATAATTATAAAATTTCGAAAATCACAAAAAATAAAAAACAAAAATCAGAAAATAAATGAAAAATTCAATAAAAGAGAAAGATATAGATCCGAAATAAAATAGAAAAATGTAGAAAAATCAGTAAAAACAAAAAAAATAAAACAAATGAAAAAAATTGATCAAAATCAGAAACAAAAAGAGAAAGACCTAAAAAATTTAGAAAAAATCATCATTTAGATAAAAATTGCCAAACAAAATTTATAAAATCACAAAAAATTATAAAAGATGTGGAAATTTCAGTAGAGGTCAGATGAAAAAATTTAAACATAAATTTAGAACAAATCAGATAAAAATTTCCAAACAAAAATTATAAAATTTCGAAAATACAAAAGACGTAGAAAATTCAGTATAGATGAGAATAAATCGGTTGTGTAACCCCAAAATTTTCCCGGCGAGTATCCACGAATACTTTTCCAGATATTTAATGTTAAAGTTTCAAATTTTGACATTTTTTATTTTTGACAGGTGCCAGTTGGAGAAATAATTTTGACTGTTCTGAATAGGGTTTTTCAAGAGCTTTCAAATGACATATAACAAGTCAAATTCCGTGACATATTGCATCAGTCATTTTTTGATAGAGACACTTCCTTTTGACAGATGTCGTACAAAAACTAATGGATTCTTCCGACGGGTAACCCAAACTCATATACCAAATTTCAGTTCAATCGGATTACACGTGTAGCCTCTATCGTGGAAGAATACACACAGAGAGACATATTTCCATCCGGAAATGGTCTTAATCATCTCAGGTGACCTCAAAATGGGTATTTCCATTTTTATCTCGAAAAATTTTTTCAGGTCGTTCATAATACTTTCCCTTCACGGAGGTGGGTCGGGAAAGTAAAATGTTAAAAATGTAACATATAACAACATAACCCTAAGCTAAGGACCTGTTTACTGACTTTTATAATTTATGTGCTTATTAAGAGCATGATTTACTTGACGAACAGATAGACCTGAAGGGGATCAGTATGGTCAGAAGAAGCAGATTTTATGATTGGGGGCGTGGTTTATCCCATTTGTGACCACCTTTCTCGGTCTCTATCAGGGTAGCTATAAATGTTGGTCGAATTGTATCGACTGGATTTATAACAATAGTTACATTTGTATGAGAGTTTTGGGTTTTAATGTAAATAAGCAAATGAAATAAATAAAACATTTAATTATAAAAATAGGCATACAAATATATAAATTTATACAATAAATTAATTATGAATAACTTTTAGAAAATTTTGAGCTATAAATTCAATTATTAATGCTCGTTAAATTCTGTGCAGTTGTGCAGAAGCAATATAATTTAAAATACTATTTTTCATCATATAATAACAGTAATAATAATAATAATAATAATAATACTCGCCCTACATTTCACCCCCTTACGAGTGAACCCCAGAAGCCAATGGCTTGTGCGGGGAAGGGACGGCTATTATTATTATTTGTCAAGATACAACACTTAACAAATTATATGATAGGTACAAATTAAATAAAGAGTGGTTAAACAAACCCAACTTTCCGATCACTCCTAGTAAAATAATTGTTTAATCACTTTTTTTAGTTTTCCTCCCTCAAAATACATGAATAAAGTTAGTTTAAAAGAATAACAAAACAAATATTTTGTCAAAAATTCATTGTTTGAATGTTTCTACAAATATTATTTTAAAATAAGTACTTTTTAATCCCGTTCGAATCCCTTATTAGGGTACTTATCATTTGCTCCGGTAACCCCCTAATAAAATACAGGTAGTAATGAGTGTTTACCTGATCGGTTCATCCAGAAGGCTTGATAAAACATTTATTTTTAGGCCAAAATGTGTTTTTCAGAAAATAGGATTATTTTATTTAAAATTGTATTACGTATGTACTTTCTTTTTTCCAAAAAAATAGAGTTTATTAATAAACTATGACTAAAGAATACGACGCCAAAAAATTTCAAGATTTTCTTTTGTTAAATACTTAAATTTATCCCTTCAAATTTGTAAATATTTAACATTAAATTTATTCCAGTTTATATTTGCATAATAATTATGCATCATAATTTTTTAAATAAAAATAAAGGTAAATTAAAAATTGTTTTATTTTTGCTGAAATGTAGATTAAATCAAGTATGGTTTTGGCTAATAGTCATATCTTTTTCCCAAAAAGTTATTTGTCTCTGGTTTACAAAAATATTGTGATTAGTAGAAAACTATTTTTATATTATTATAAGCCTCATCCTAATCTATTTAAATTTATAGATGTGTTAAAAGGATTTCAAATTGAAATTTATGCACAAATTCAAAGTAGAGACATATGTGTTAAACGTTAGAATATAAAATTGAAAAAAAAAACAAAAGAGTAGAAAAAGTTTAGTAATTCAATATAAAAATAATGTTCTGAGTGAAAATAATTATAAGGCCTGATTCGATTTTTTTAAATACATTATGTATGTCCCTCGTAAAGTAAAAGTAAAACAGATAGTATTTTATTTTCACTCATAAAACTCGATTTTGTTAATATTCCGTGAGGGAGCCATTTCCCAAACAGAAACGAGACTCATTCTAGAAAATGTAAGGGTTTCGTAGTACCCCAATTTTTTCCCTTATTTTTGATTAAAAAGAAATAAAAAAAAATATTTATGTGTAGATAAAGGTTAAATCTTTGCTCCTACTCTCCCAAATTTGAAAAATTTTATCTGCTTTTTTTGAAAAAATTTAGTAAACTTGTTGAACATTTTTAGGTTTTTAATGATTTTCCAGGTTTTTTTTCAGAAAAAACTAAAACATATTACCACAATTTTCGAGAGTAGGAGCCTAGATTTAACCTTTATCTCTTTATGTATATTTTTTTGCTTTCTTAAAAATTAAAATTAAAAAAAAAATCGGGGGACTACGAAACTACTGCTTACACTACTTATAGCTTTCTGTTCGTAAAGTAAATCACGCTCTTAATAGCATTTCATCAACTAAAGGTGTGAAAATTTAAATAAAACAACGAAATTGCAATTATCAAATTATTTGTAGTTTTGTTGTGTTATTAATATTATTTTATATTTTAGGTGGAAGAAATTCCAAGACAGGCCTAGACGTCGACATCGGCGGGGGTCGTATAACATCTAACGCAACCACATCTACCACCACCACTACCTTGGCCCGCTGGTTTTCTCCCGATTTGTTGGAACGTGCCAGAGGGGGCGAATTGCCGAGTACTGCCGGTCTCTCGCAACACGTTCTCAGTCTTGAAGAAATTGAAAGACAAACGGCGCCCCCCGTCCATAATTAAATCGATTTTTAAGATTTTTCTCGCGTAATTTGAATGATGTTGAAGTGGGGCGCCGGGAGGGGAACGGAACGGTAAGTTTTTTCGGCCTAAATTGGGTTTTATATTTGTGATGTAATTTTAAGAGCGAAAAACAGTATTATTTAATAAATGTTAATAAAATATCATTCTCTATTTTGTATTTTTTTTATATTTCAGGTTAAATCTGAGTCAACGACTACTACATAAATTTAAGAAAAATGAATGTCTGAATAGTATTTAATCATCTTAGGAACTTGTTGTCAATTTGTCCTATAAAAGGGAATCTTAAAGAAATCGTTCTAAAAGTCCTCACCCAAAAGTTATTATAAATTGTAACATTTTGTAAATAAGCAAAAAAAAGTTACATATACATTGTGATAGCAGTTATGAAATTATTGAATTTATTAAAAAAAATATTATTTGTTCATTTTAATCAAAATCTGACATGTATCTCAAAATTGGTTGCTACATTACTACATAGTGCGTGTAAAAATCTGTCGACTGAAAAAAATAGGGTTATAATCGGGGGTAAAAGAGAATCGAGTTTAATTTTTTAGAATGTGATTTTTATTTTTTGTTTTGGTGTGATGGAAATTTTTCGTTTCGTTTTGGTGTTTAACTACAGTACTAGCAACCACTTTAATCAATAAATATTTATATCCTATATGGCATCATAGATTTCTTCTATTCCAACATTCACGAACTGATTTTTGTGTTCTTTTTTAAGAAATTTATTTTCTTCGTTATAAAAGGTCTTGTAGTAAAAATCAATTCCGACGAGACTTTTTTTCACGAAGAAACGACCAACATTCCTTGTAATTTTTTTTACGTAACATTGTTCAAGTCAGGTAAACAACTTTCAAAGATTTCAAAAGATTATTATCGCAAATAAATAAAAATAATATCTTAAAAGACAAGCAGACTTAGATTTTGTATAGACAACACAAATTTATTTGCTTTGTTCTGGTATTAGTTTGAAAGTACTGTAATATTTTATTCAGTACCAAGAAAGTAAGATAATGAATAAAATATAAAACACAAAATAATGAAGTTACAGAACTTAAGTACTTGGCTAATACTATAACCGAAGTAGACAATATACAAAATGTGTGTTTAAATAGATCGCTTTATTCTGATTTGAGATTTTTTATAAAACTTATATACTTGAAAAGTCTCAAAATGGCAGTTATTTTATAAATCGTATTATGAAATTGATACTTGTTAATCAATAAAATTTTAATAAGCAATATTGTACTTAAAAAATTGTCTAAATGCTTTTTAAAATGATTTTTTTTTGTATTCTAGTATGGTTCAAAAATTAAACCGTTTTTTTATATAAACTAGATTATAAAAAATAGTTTTGACTAGGCTAACGAGCCTTTAAGAAAATTGTTCTAAATAATTCTTAAAAAGTATTATTCTAATATTAAACCTACAATTGTTTAATATTTAGAAATTTTTAAATTTAATCTAAGTACTTAATTTTTTTGTTGAATGCTATTTTTTGCAATATTTGTAAAGTTGTTGCCTTTCTGACTATACAAATTTATTTAAAATATCAAATGCCAAAAAAAACATTGTTAAATCTAGGTATTTTTCTCTGTAAAAAAAACTGTATGATGAGATGATTTTGTAAATACAAAGATGTCATGTAAAAATTGACATAAATTTTTGTTTGAAAAATAATTAAATGAACAACAACATTTTTTTGTCTTTAAATTTTCCAATTCGTTTTCCTAAATATTCCTTCTGAAGAACGGTTCGAGGGATTTTCTTAAACTTTGGCTCATAGACTGTCCTTAGAATCTCAAGAAAAATAAGGTATCACACATGTCTGAAAATTCTGTACCCTGAGATATCGGGTGGGGCGCGAATGCGCTCGGTATCCTTTAATTTGCTTTTACAAACAGAATTTAATATAATAAATAGATATTGATAAAAAATAACAGATCACTTAATAGTTTATATTTGATCATAAAATATTCAATATTGCGACAACTTGGAAAAAGAAAAAGTTAAATGGTATTTTTTACTTTTATGATATTCAAGTTTGCTGTTAGACAGTTACATTTATGGTGGTCAGAGTCTTAACACCATCTGTTGGCAGATAAATCAATTAGTGTTCTACAATCTCTCGCAGTTGGCGCCATATTTAATCCGTTATAAATTTTGATTATTCTAGTTTACCATAGATGGAACCAGACTGGAATTTATACACTCCATTCTCAATCAAATATTTTTAACTAGTATAAATTCAAAAATCTGATGGAAATGGTAGGATAAGTCTATAAAATTATTTTAACTGTAATTCGTAAATGAACAAGAATTAAAAAATAAAACTGCATCTACAGCTAAAATGGATAAAGGAAAAAAGCAAAATATTGGAAAATACAAAACTTCTAAATTCAAAAAAGTACTTTGAAATTTGTGAAAAATACGATCTCCCATTTGAGTGAAAATTTGTACAAAAGTAGTATAAAGTGCGTGGATTTCGAAAAACAAGGTAGTTTTTGTCAAAAAAATTTATTCAGGTAATTATCGATTTTTTACAAATGCGTGATCGCGCTCTCGCCATTTAAATTTATTAATACATGATAGCGCTTTCGCCATTTTTGTAAATTGTTAATAACTCCTAAGTTATGAGGAATTAAGAAACGAAACTCCACACGTTTATAATATCCGAACTACACTATAAGATGCATAATACAGGGAGAAGATTAAACTAATAAGTAACTAGAAAATTCAAAGTATTTTTCAAAAAAAAAAAGATAAAAAGCAACAGATAGCGCTCCGAAGTTCCAATTGTCATTCTCTACACGTTCCTCTAATTTCGTCAAAATCAAAGACAAAAAAAAATTGGCTCGAAAAATCGGAAGGTTAACCCCTTTGAAATTTTTGAAAAATACGATCTCTCCGATTTGAATGAAAATTTGCACAAAGGTGGTATAAAGTGCGTGGATTTCGAAAAACAAGGTAGTTTTTCTCAAAAAAATTTATTCAGAGAGTTATCGATTTTTTAAAAATGCGTGATCGCGCTCTCGCCATTTTTTAAAATTTATTAATAAATGATAGCGCTTTCGCCATTTTTGTAAATTGTTAATAACTCCTAAATTATGAGGAATTAAGAAACGAAACTCCACACGTTTATAATATCCGAACTACACTAGAAGATCCATAATACAGGGAGAAGATTAAACATATGAGTAACCAGATTATTCAAAGTATTTTCCAAAAAAAAAAGATAAAAAGCAACAGATAGCGCTCCGAAGTTCCAATTGTCATTCTCTACACGTTCCTCTAATTTCGTCAAAATCAAAGACAAAAAAAAAATTGGCTCGAAAAAACGGAAGGTTAACCCCTTTGAAATTTTTGAAAAATACGATCTCTCCGATTTGAATGAAAATTTGCATAAAGGTGGTATAAAGTGCGTGGATTTCGAAAAACAAGGTAGTTTTTCTCAAAAAAAATTATTAAGGGAGTTATTGATTTTTAAAAATGCATGATCGCGCTCTCGCCATTTTTTAAAATCTAAGAAGAGAGTTCGATTTTAAAATAAAGCGTGAACGCGCTCTCGCCATTTTTTAAAATTGTTAATAACTCCTAAATTATGAGGAATTAAGAAACGAAACTCCACACGTTTATAATATCCGAACTGCACTAGAAGATGCATAACACAGGGAGAAGATTAATCATATGAGTAACTGGAAAATTCAAAGTATTTTCCAAAAAAAAAATATGAACAGAAACAGGTAGCTCTCTGAAATTCCAATTGTCATTCTCTATACATTCCTATAGTTTCATCAAAATCAGAGACAAAAAAAAAATAGGACCAAAAAAACGGAAGGTTAACCCCTTTGAAATTTTTGAAAAATACGATCTCTCCGATTTGAATGAAAATTTGCATAAAGGTGGTATAAAGTGCGTGGATTTCGAAAAACAAGGTAGTTTTTCTCAAAAAAATTTATTCAGGGAGTTATCGATTTTTTAAAAATGCGTGATCGCGCTCTCGCCATTTTTTAAAATTTATTAATACATGGCGCTTTCGCCATTTTTGTAAATTGTTAACTCCTAAATTATGAGGAATTAAGAAACGAAACTCCACACGTTTATAATATCCCAATTACACTTGAAGATGCATTATACAGGGAGAAGATTAAACATATGAGTAACCAGATTATTCAAAGTATTTTCCAAAAAAAAAAGATAAAAAGCAACAGATAGCGCTCCGAAGTTCCAATTGTCATTCTCTACACGTTCCTCTAATTTCGTCAAAATCAAAGACAAAAAAAAAATTGGCTCGAAAAAACGGAAGGTTAACCCCTTTGAAATTTTTGAAAAATACGATCTCTCCGATTTGAATGAAAATTTGCATAAAGGTGGTATAAAGTGCGTGGATTTCGAAAAACAAGGTAGTTTTTCTCAAAAAAAATTATTAAGGGAGTTATTGATTTTTAAAAATGCATGATCGCGCTCTCGCCATTTTTTAAAATCTACGAAGAGAGTTCGATTTTAAAATAAAGCGTGAACGCGCTCTCGCCATTTTTTTAAATTGTTAATAACTCCTAAACTATGAGGAATTAAGAAACGAAACTCCACACGTTTATAATATCCGAACTGCACTAGAAGATGCATAACACAGGGAGAAGATTAATCATATGAGTAACTGGAAAATTCAAAGTATTTTCCAAAAAAAAAATATGAACAGAAACAGGTAGCTCTCTGAAATTCCAATTGTCATTCTCTATACATTCCTATAGTTTCATCAAAATCAGAGACAAAAAAAAAATAGGCCCAAAAAAACGGAAGGTTAACCCCTTTGAAATTTTTGAAAAATACGATCTCTCCGATTTGAATGAAAATTTGCATAAAGGTGGTATAAAGTGCGTGGATTTCGAAAAACAAGGTAGTTTTTCTCAAAAAAATTTATTCAGGGAGTTATCGATTTTTTAAAAATGCGTGATCGCGCTCTCGCCATTTTTTAAAATTTATTAATACATGATGGCGCTTTCGCCATTTTTGTAAATTGTTAATAACTCTTAAATTATGAGGAATTAAGAAACGAAACTCCACACGTTTATAATATCCGAACTACACTAGAAGATCCATAATACAGGGAGAAGATTAAACATATGAGTAACCAGATTATTCAAAGTATTTTCCAAAAAAAAAAGATAAAAAGCAACAGATAGCGCTCCGAAGTTCCAATTGTCATTCTCTACACGTTCCTCTAATTTCGTCAAAATCAAAGACAAAAAAAAAATTGGCTCGAAAAAACGGAAGGTTAACCCCTTTGAAATTTTTGAAAAATACGATCTCTCCGATTTGAATGAAAATTTGCATAAAGGTGGTATAAAGTATTAAGGGAGTTTTTAAATGCGTGAGCGCGCACTCGCCATTTTTTGAATTGTTAGTAACTCTTAAACCAATGAATTAAGCAACGAAACTACTTGTTTTTATCAATAATTTTTTTAAGAAATATTGATCCCTAAAATTAAGTAAGTTCATCCATATAAAAAAACCTAATAGTATAAAGGTATCTCCAATATCCTATAAAAGCGAAGTGACTCAGCCGCAGTGGAATAGGTTTCTAAGAACAGCAAAGATTAATAAAAATACAAAATTCGATAACTTTTTTAATCAGCTAGATGAGAAATATACAATAAAATTAAAATATGTAAATTAATAAATTTACTTCATATACAGAGACAGTTCATACAACTGTAATATAATAACAATGACTTTATTTACAGATTACGTGCACATTTTTTTAACTTTCGCCCTTAAAAATATCCTTTTCTTTTTCCAACAAAATACATCACATTTCAACCAGTCATCCTAAAACAAATTAACAGTACAAGTATAATTTTTGTAAACGTTAAAAAAAATACCTACATTTATATCACTCCAAATGATCATTTCCGCTATCGTTTTGTCCGTCTCCAGCTTCCCGAGTCATATTCTGTATTTGATTTTCCGGATTTTCCGTCGGAGATGATACCTGTTGGTCGAATGGATCCGTGGAGCTGAGTTTATCACTGGAATTGGAATTAGGCACTCTCAAAAAGTCCTCTTTCACCAACGACGATTTTCTTTCAATTTCATCTTCCTCCTGATGTTGGTAATTTTGAGCCGTGTTTTGGAGATTCTGGGTACCGGCCATTATAGCGGGACTTTGTAAATTAGGCTTTCGTAGTTTATCACCTAGAAATAAATACAGATTATAATAAATAAGACCTTTTTTCAACTCCAGAATAGAGGTTGTATCTCAATTTAAAAAAATAAAGGGTCCAAATACTTAAAGAAAGACTAATTACTACTACATGAGCAGACCTAAGAGACAAATGGTGTAAATATGGGTGGTAAAAGGGCTATTCAAATATACAAAATGCCCATCTGAAATTCGATAATAATATAAAGACATAAAACAAAATTACACATTGTAACTTGCCTTTTCTCCATAAAGTAATTTCTTGTTGTTTAAAATATCTTCTATCTTCAGTATCCATTAACACAAGATTTAAAAAGTAACGAACTGAAAACTTTTTATTAATGTCTCTCATTGTAGGAGTTAACTCGTAACCAGCCAAAAATACCCTGATTGGAATGCTCTCACCTTAAAAAATTTAAATTTAAATTTTTGTATTAGTAAAATGTATAATATTTACCTCTAACTGGAGCTCCATCCATTATTTCATATTTAGCAATATTTGCACTTTCTGTATATGTAGTGTTTCCTTGACCTGTCGATTCTTTCTTTATAATGGCAATTTCCATGTGCTTAATTTTTATCCGTACCAACAAAAAATAAATTTTTCCAACGATAACGTCTTTTAGGTGATATCTAGAATTACATTTTTATAAATTAATTATAACTATAATTAAATTTATATATTACTTTGATTTATTATATTCGAATTCAATATGAAGACAGTCTTCAATGCCTACTTCCATTTTAATGGAATTATTCATTTCTGGGTAGCTGGATAGGGTATGGACAGCGATGTCAATTTCTTTCATTACATCAGCTAATCGCCTTATAATTGTCACCCTCAGAAAATACCGTAATCTTACATTAGTACCTAAAAAGAATTATAAATTTACTAATAGTATTAAAATACCAGTTTCAAACATGAATACATTAAAAACCTTCAATTATAAATATGTTTAACGACATGTATAGGTACTTACATAAATTGACAATAATTAACAATTTTAACAAGTAAACAACTTTTTTTTATATAATTTTTTTTAACTATTATATTATATGGAATTGTTTTTTCACCTGTATAGACTTCAAATGGTTTCTCTACATTGCTAAATTCAAATGGATAACTTGAATGCGCAATCATATCACCAGGTCTAGCAAGTTCTTTGACTAAAGATATGAATTCGTGATGATTTCCTCTATCATAAAACATCTCAATTTGACCAATAAATTCAATTTTAATACCTTGATGTTCCAACTTGGTACCAGGTTTTTTCAGACTTACATTCACCTGTGAAAAATTAATTATTAAATCAAGTAAATTTTTATTGTGATAAATAATAATAATAGACGTTCTTTTTCTGGGTACTGGCAATGAGGTGAAATATAGAGAAGCCATTATTATTATTATTACTATTATTTCCACAAGGTAGAAGAACATTATTGAAAATGTAATTAACCATACGAGAAGCAATATTCAAGTTGTTACCTAACTAAAGAAGAGTATAGTATTTTGATTGTGTTCAAATTAGAAAAATCATGGGTTATCCTCTTGACAAATCCCAATATTTTTATTGATTTATGAACTGTAGCAGTAATATGGCCATCTAAGCTCATGGAAGAGTCAAAGGTGAACCATAGATCCATGATTTGATCAACAGAGTCCAAAACATAATCAATTTGATTGTGTTGAAATTAGAAAAATCATGGATTGTCCTATTGACAAATCTCAATATAGTTATTGATTTATGAACTGCAGGTATGGCCAATATAATCTCATGGAAGAATCAACAGAGTACAAAACATAATCAATTTGATTGTGTTCAAATTAGAAAAATCATGAGTTGTCCTATTGACAAATCTCAATATATTTATTGAACTGTAAGAGTAATATGGCCAATATAATCTCATGAAGAGTCAAAGATGATCCACAGATCCTTGATTTGATCAACAGTCCAAAACATGATCAAATAAATGATGGTTATGACAGATTCGGATAATGTGACATTTTCTATTTAAATTATTAGAGCATTAGAGCACCAACTCGAGAGATTATTTAAACAGGTTGAATAGTAATGGTACCAAGTGAGACACCTGAGGGATCCCAACGGTACTAATTAAATTTCAGAATAATAATGACCTGCTGAGTCCTATTTGTCAGCCATTGTAAGACTCTCCCACCAATACCATATAAACTGAGCTTATTAACTAAGAGATTATGATTCACCTGTCAAAAGCTTTAAAAAAGTCAGTATGTACAGAATCTACTTCTAAAAAGCATCAGACAGAAAGTTAGCATACGAAAAACCAAATTTCTGAGGATTTAAGATGACTTGTTATATTTCATTCCAACCCTGTATATCTTTAAATATTGTGTACAGGGTGGTGAAAAATATTAAACCTTGAATTATTGGACGTGTAGATAAGAAATGAACTGTATTAATTTATATAAAGAAACCTTGTGATTTAAATTTAATAAAATTAGATTAATTATTATACTAGATAAATCTGGTAACAATATAAATTAATGAACTTGCCTTTCCCGATATTGTCTCCCCATCATAGTATAAATATAATCTTTCTTTTTTGCCATCTTCGGTTTTAACTTCAGCGGTTTTTCTTGTTTCTTGACCATCTAATATCACTTCTATTTCAGCTGACTGGCCAAATCCAAAAAAACTCTAAAACAAATAAATTATTTTTATTAAAAACATGAAATAACCTCAAGAATTGTCTTTTAATACTAATACGCCTACTTTACTTACCATTATATATTTAACGATTAAAAAATAGTGAAAGTATCAATAATCTATTATAATTTAAGATAAAATAGTTATTAATTGATTTCTCTGTAATGCCTTATTCATCAAAGGAAATTCATTATAAGAATAAATTATAACAATTGTTAGGAATAGGATATTACAAATTACAGACTAAAATGGCTTCCATTACATCGAATATTCTTCTTTTCAATATTGTTTTAACTTTGACAGATGTCTAAGAAAAATAATTAAAAAAGAAGATAAACGTTCATTTGTATTTCCCTTAGAACATATAGTTAGTGGAAAGGAGATTTCACTTTCGATCATTGTAACGCGATGGTCCTTGCAAATGACAGATTTCAGACTGACAAGCAATTTTGTCTTAAAATATATAGTGTGGCTAATCTGTTTGGATGTGTCTACTGGACCAGTACCAAGTTTAAAAAGTAGATTTATTAAACATAATGCTCTAGCCTTTTGTTTTTGATAGAATCTGCAGTTGTATTACAAATGTAGATATTAAATTAATAAAATTAACATTATTTCTCTCTGCAGTGGGAATCCGTCCTAAAGTAAAAAAAATGTGGTATAGTTTGGAAATAGTGCTACACAATACCATTTTGAGAAATATAGCGATATTCTGAAACATCGTTTTATCTCTTCTTTCAAAGTTACACAACTCTCTCCCATATGAGATGCGTTACTTTGTCCACTTTTTTTCAAGGTTATTTGACCTTGTCATTTAAATTGGTATGTACGCGACGTTGCCAAACTGTTTAAGAATGTATAATTGACTAAAATAATAATATAATTGAAATAGTGATTAGGAACTAAGATAAATCAAAATGACAATATCCAAAACCAATATTAAAGAAACTGAAATAACCACTGTGACCAATTTAAGTGAGCATTTTAAGGCCATTGGTTAACGAGGCATGAAACCGGTGAGATTATCTATTTATATTGCAATTCAAATCATATGGGCATGCGACTGTCGCCTCTGTAGTTATTTACTCTGTGGTCATTGGTAGCACGTTGTACCACAGTACAATGATTTATATACAGTAGTTTCACTATGCAACTTTTCCAAAGCTAAAAAGCTTGGTTGTCACATGCACGTGCTTATTTGGTTTAAGAAACAAAATACAATTTAGTACTAATAGGTATGAGGAAAACAATATATTATTAAATTGTAATTATTCTGAAATTATCCTAAATATCCGCCTGCTAATAAGATTACAAAAGAATCACAAAATTGTCCTGGAAATATCCGTAACTCAGATAATTATCCCACATTTGGCAATAATGCTTTTCTGAATGGTACTAAATGAAATACACACACGGAGATGAAGGTGCTGACATCGGAGTGAAACTACTGTATATATTTATTCTACTGTGGTTGTGCAATCCGCCATTTGTAAGATCCATGGCGTTGTACCGAGCGAAAGTAACATACTCCTTCCTATTTATGATAACGTCGATGATTATAAATGTCAATTGTCAACTTTATTTATCTGTCAACTTAAAAGTGGGGATAAAGGAATTAAAAAATAGAAATGTTGAAGTTGAAATGTTGAAAAATTACCAACAAATATGAGAGATGGGTTCGTAAAAAAATAGCAGAAGTGTGTTACTGGATTTTCGTGTAACATACATATAAATTCATATAAGAATGCTTTAAATAATCAACTAATAATGAAGATAAATATTGAAAACTCATTAGAAAGTAAAAAAGAAAGTAAGAATTTATACAAAACTATATGTTTCCTATCACTGTGTCGATTACTGGCCCTTTTGAGTACAGTAATTGTAATAATATGCATCATCCTACTTTGTAAGGCATATATTAGATTTGTGTTAATTTGGTTGGAGAGACAAGACGGTTTAATTGTGTCTGCAACAATATGCTTCCTGTTTATACTCGTTGCATTACCAATAAGCATTGGGTATATAGTTTTAGTTTTAGCATCAGGGTATTTATTTGGTATTTCTAAAGGACTTTTGTTGGTTGTCTGCGGAGCAAATTTTGGACTGTTGGTTGCTCACAACATATTAAAATTTCTCGGACATCATCACAGTATTTTCAAGTATGTATTAACAATTTTTTTTAAATTATAATATAGTTATTAATTTTTAGGTATACTCAAAATGATACAGCCAAAGCTATTTTAAGGGTTATTTCGGGACCATTATGTTTTAAAATTATATTCTGTTCAAGACTGACTCCTATACCGTTTGGACTTCAAAATACTATTTTTGCAGTAAGTTTTTATATAATTTGTATATACTGTGCTTATATATTATTTTTTTTAGTTAAGTAATGTAAGTGCCAGAGTTTATCATACAGCGTCTCTACTTGGATTGTTTCCAGCTCAGTTTGTTGCTGTGTACGTTGGATCTACCTTAAGATCTATGCAAGATGTTCTAGAAAACAGACATATATCTTCCAGTACATATATTTTTGCCACTTTTCAGGTAAAAAAATTATCTTTATTTTTAATTAATATTCTTGATAGTAATAACAAAGGCGAGCGCAATTATTTTTATCATTTCCTATTTTAATTATTTAAGTTTATGCTTTTCGTAATCGTTAAATTGGAAACCGTAATTAAATAAAAGATAATAATAATTATATATAACTATTTACGTACCAAAGTTATTTTTCATTTTCAGCTGCTACTTGGAGCTTCTTTGATGGTATTTATTGGAACCAAAGCAAGGAAAGAATTGTTAAAAGCGATTGCTGAAGCGGAAAGCAGTTCTTCCAATGGAGTAGGTTATTCCTTAGTGTGATATTTTTTTTTGATTATTTTTTTTTGTTACTTTTTCAATAAACCAGACCAAATATTTTTATTTATCTAAGTCAAATCTGTAAAGATTGAATTAAATATTTTTATAAATCTATTAATGCACATTTTATTTATAAACGCCTAATAGTTTTTTAGAAAAAATCTTACTATTAGTAGAGATATTAGATTTATTTTTGGAGAATTTAATTAGAAATAATATTCCTAAAAAATACTATTGCGCTCCTTAATAGCACACAACGTCCTTGGGACGTACAATTTATGTCCATTTAATGTCGGAACGTCCATGGACTTAATATGTATGTCCTGTGGATGTTTGTTTTTGGACAGTATTAAGACGTCCACGATATATATCCATTATTTGTACAATTTATGTACAATGTTTATACCGGATATCCAGTAGTTGTCCGTGATGGATATAATATAACATATCCATACCATAGTCTTAAAACAGTCCCTCGCCGACTTAATACAGGCAATGTCCAAAACATGTCCGGGATCCGGGACAGACACCTAAGAGTGGTCCTCACTCGACATAATATGGACCAAAAGTAAAGCTCCGCCTGAAAGATGGAGACACTTGCGCTGATGCTTCTTAGACACCACGAATAGTATGGTATATCGCGATTTAAAACATCCTATTAAGTCTGCTCCGAGCTCGCTCAACGAGCATAAACGGTGGCTATTATTCACGTAGATGAAGTTTCCAACACGAGCAGGTGTTGAAATAACAATTTCACAATTACAATTGAACTGGTGTGAATAATATAACAAAAAAAATCACTTTCTCTGACGTCCACTAGAACGTCCAGTGTACCAGAAAAGGATGTCCGGAATGTCCGAAGAGGACGTCCTATGGATATCTGTCATGGTTGAAGTATATCAGGTTAGACATTGCGCAGGATATGTGACGTCACCTGGTGCCCATCAAAAATTTTTAATGTGTCATTATATGAGGTTATTATCTTTTTTGACATATTTTTATTTAATTTCACCTATAAATTGATTAAAAATGTATTGCGCTATGTTTGGTGTAAAAGTAATACTCGCTCTAAAAACAGTACAAAGTTTTTTCGATTTTCGAAGTACCCTTTATTACAAAAACAGTAAGTTTTATATGAATAAACATGTTAACATTTTTAGACTTTATTTTAAATAATGCAAAAAAAGTTCTGTAAGATGTATTGTGTAATAGTTTTAAGTAGTTACGTATTCATTTATTAGTTAGCATTTTATTCAATAATGACAATAAAGCACTTCACAACTTATGAAAAAGTTTATAACATTTATTTTACATACCAACTTGTATGACTGTAAATCTAAGTTATACTCGTATTTACATTTGCCATATTCGTTCTAGAGTGTAAATTAAGCACTAGGTATATGAAAACCTAAGTAACATAAACCTGCAATAACAATGTGCATCAAAAAGTTTCACTGATAATATAAGCTATTTGAAATCACTTTTTTTTAATAATTTTTTGATTAAACATTTATAAAATCACTAAAGTTAATCTAAAGTATTTTATTTGTTACATATTTGACAATTAGTTTAACGATAAAATTAGCCATAACATAATTGGGCATTTTCTGGTTTTTACATCTAGCAATGAAATAGTTTTTATAATACAAAACACATCGGAATCGTAAAAAAAGTTTATACCTTTATTAAAGTAGGTATCACTTTTTAGTGTACAATACTCTACAGTACATTTTTATTAAATATATAGCCGTAAAAAAATAAAAACCACCCGAAAGACACAATAACCCTATGCAATCCCATGTTAAATTATTTCGTTTGGACTCCAGCTGACGTCATGCGCAAACTTGGACGAATTTGGGATGTCTGAGTATCTAACCTGTGTAATTTTTAAATCATGGATATCTGTAGGACTACTTTGTGTTATTAGGGCTATTAGTGATGAATAATAGCGCTATTTGGAATAATATTTTATGGAAACGTAATTATTATTAAAAATCTATTAAGGGAGAAAATAGCTAAAGAAAATTAAAATCTTTAAGTGATTTCTACACCTATAAATATATAGAAAGCAGAAAAAAATCAAATATTTAATAAATTTGGAGTATAAAAAGTTTTTAAGTGAAACAAAAGAAAGTATAGATGAAAATATAAATAAGTTTTGGACATATGTCAATAAAAATAGTAGAATTGATAAATTTAAATTAAATGGAGTGGAAATATCCGAGGTTGAAATCTAACAAATTTGCTGAATATTTTGCATCAGTTCACTCGTCTGAGAAATCTAATTATAACTTAAATATTCTCAAAATAACTGAAAAAGATTATGAATTAGGAATGCGAAAATTGAAGCCAAAGAAACTGCTGGAGTTAACGACCTACCGTCTTACCTCCTGAAGGGTTGTAAATATTGGTTGAAATTACATTTACAACATATTTTTATTATGATTGTAAAAAGTTCATCATTCCAAAAAAAAATGGAAACTTGAAACTTACACCAATACATAAGGGTTTAAGTCAGGTAGGTCAATAAATACTAATTTATCATTATTCGCGGAATCAGTAGGTAAGTGACGTTTTTGAAAATATAATACAATTAGATGTAATAGTTATATATATATATATATTTCGAAAAAGCTTTTGATAAAGTTAACCATGACGTATTATTAAAAAAAAATACATACTTGGATTCTCAATCACTTTATTAAGTCTACTTAAAAGTTAACTGGAAAATAGACTTTTTGTCGTAAAGCATAATGGAAACATTTCGGGCAAATTTCACGGGAATTCAGGTGTTCCACAAGGTTCAAATTTATTTATCTTATTCTTCATTTTGTTCATCAATGATCTCACCGATTATATTTTCTTATTCAGAATGTCTCCTATTCGCAGATGATTTCAAAATATTTAGAAAGATACAAACAATAGGCAAGTTCGATATTTTTTTTCACTGAAATCGAGATTTTGTTATTTAAAAACGATAAAAAAAAAATTTGATCGCAAAAATTAATATTTACGTCCGCTGTAAACATTTTAAAAGGAAGGATCGGCGAGAGGCAGCAAAACGTACCTGTGCCCGAGACTAGACCCTGTGACGTCAGTAGCCACGAACGGTTCGCCCCTGGCCTGCTGCTGCGCTGTATTCACACACATTTTACAGGGTTACCGTTTTTAGTAAATTTCCTACTAAATTAATAGATTTTTAAGAAAAATGAGGGTGTTTCTTAGAATTTTATTGGAATTGATAATAGGTAGGTTCGACATTTTTTTTGAACTGAAATCGATATATTTTTTTATTAAAAAAAGATCAAAAAAAATTTTTGTGGTCTAAATATTCATCATAGAAGTTAGATTCCTAGGAGAAGTTACAATAAAAAAAAAAAACAAATTGGAGTGGTAATGAGAGGAAGAAAAAAATTACTCAAAAAGTGACTTTTTCGGGAAAAAGAGAAATTCTTGAGGGAAAAGGGTAAATTTTTCACCAAAAAGTGACAAAATTGAGAGAAAAGATGGTAAATTTTGAATAAAAGTGAAAGTTGAGACTAAAAGTGTCAAAAATGAAAAAAAAAGGTAATTTCAGGAGAAAAGACAATATTTAAAAGCAGAGGGAAAATTTTTACTTTAAAAAAATAGATTTTTAGCTACTCTATGTATTTTCTCAATAACCTTAGCTATGAGATGAATTATAATATAGTCGATAGAAGAGATATTTAAAACTCATTATAAAGGTCTATTGTAATAAACTACCTTCCCTTACCGCAATTAACAATAGTTTATTGGTACCTCCATAAATTCAACCTGGGTCCAAAGCTTGGACAGCTCTATGGTCCGTATTACGAGTTTTGTTGTTAAAATAATAAATATTAACATATATTTAAATCATATTATATTAATTATAGTAAGGAGGATAGATATTTGGAACCTATTATAAAAGTTGATTGTAATGACTTAACTGCCCTTTGCGCATTTAATATTTTATGGTTACGGTCATAAATTATACATTCGTCAATATTATACATACTGGACTTTTTGTTTTTTTAAATAATTTTGAGTTAGATACACTTAAATCATAATGTATTAAGTATTAATATCCAATAAACAACTTTGATTTTAATTTGGTTCACCTGTTTTCTAGAAAATTAGATGTACCTATTATTTCGATTACCAAGCAATTATTATGTAAAAAAAATTTAATGAAACAAGAGAAATTTTTTCTGAAATACCATGTTTAAATCTTAAAAACAATACAGGGTAATTTAATTGATTTATAAAGCAGTAAAACCGTCGTAAAAGATACGAGTCCTGCATAAGTCAATCCCAAATATCTGTTCTTCTCACTATATTTAGAGACAAATCGACAGATATCCTGTGCGTCAATTATTATGGAAGATATCCACTAAAAACTACCCCTTTTGATGAATTCCTCTCATTAACGAAATTTGAACTCAATCTGTGCATAATGGACTTATCCAGTAGGAACGAAAAAATCAATAAAAAGTAATTAATATATTTTGAAAGTGGCGCTGCTTTTTGACCAATAACTGACGTTTTACTTTCTACAGCATTGCCAAGATTCTAGCTTTGTTCGTTTGTAGAAAAATTTGACATACTTCTTTCTTTTAATCATAACAAATGAGAAAACGAGAGTTGCCAGTTTTATTGATATGACAACATAGCCAAATATAATCTGTTTCAATTGGGCCACGTCACAAGCCACTACAGCCCCGATATTCAAATTCCAAGAATTAATTACAGCCGCAGCATCGGTCTCAGAAGGGCTGGACCCGGTGCAATGTGTTATGGTGGGCCCAAATTATAAAATAAAAATATTAAAAAAATCACTGGATGAGTCCATTGTGGCCGTAAGTAATCGTAATGACAAAAAAGTGAAATAGGTTTTTCCCATTATACTTCGTAAATGGAAATCTGGAGGTTTTAGATTCCCACATTAAAAAAAAAATCGGCTGTGTCACCCCAGAACATTACCGGCTCTTCTATGGAGAATAGGATTATTTTAATTAAAAATACAAAATTCCTGAATGAGAAAGTAAAATGCTGTAAAAATAAAGTGAATTAATGAAAAATAAATGGCTAAATATTGCAAAAATGCGCAAAAAATAATTAAAATAAAAAATGACAAAAGTTACTAAAAGTTATTTTAAAAAGGTAACGAATTATTTCCAAAAAAATGTTAAAAATGATAAAGAATTGCTAAATTTCAGCAAAATTTAAAACTATAATAAAAAAAGAGTAAAAATTGACATGCGATAAAAATCTTAATACAATTTGTAAAAATTGGAAAAAAGAGGCAAATATGCAGAAAAAGACAATGAGCAAAAACGTACCTAACAAAAGAAAAAAAACGTAAAACTAAGCAAAAAAGAAAAAGTTGGCTAATAAAGGCAAAAAAAAAGGAAAAAAGGGGTAAAATAAAAGGCAAAAATGGGGCAAAACAAAAATTAAAAAAAAGGTAAGAAAAGGACAACAAAAGTGCAAAAAAATTAAAAACTATTAAAAAAAGTTAAAAAAGCAAAAAGTGGTAAAAGTGCCAAAAAAAAGGGAAAAAAGCACAAAAGGCAAAATATAGTCAAATAAAGGCAAAAAAGGTAAAAATCTCAGAAAAGTCCAAAAAAGACCAAAAAATTAAAACAAGTAAGAATGGCAAAAAAGGGGTAAAAAAGAAAAAAGGTAAAAAATCCAAAATAAATCCAAAAACATGGCAAAAAACAAAAATGGTACAAGAAGGAACACATTATATAGCTATAATTAGGATATCCTAAAATCATGGGTAAAAACTATTGGGAGTTCGAGAAAAAGTTTAATACAAAAGTAATAGGGAATTTTATGCTCTACAACTTTGCACTAAAACATTTTGCACTAAAGCGCGTTGTTTGTATTCAAAATAAAAAAGACGAAAAACCTAAATGTGTATATTATTCGCCATCTAGCGGCGAAACTATGGAGAATTCGAAAAAAATTAAATATAAATGTTAAAAGGAAATTTGGTGCTCTACAACTTTGCACTAGAAAATTTTGCACCAAAGTGCAGTGTTTGCCTTAAAAATTTGGAAAAACTACATGCACATTTTTTCGCCATCTACTGGCGCAGCTATTTATTGAAAATTCTGGAAAAAGTTTGATACAAAAATTGTATGAAATTTTAGCTCTAAAACTTTGCATTATAACATTTTCCACTAAACTGTATTGTTGTCAGCCCTTGTATCTAAAGATGAAAATTTAATAGCATGTAATAATCGCATTAGGTGCAATTTCATTGCACTTTAAATAAAAAAAGCAAATAACCACTTATAAACGATTATTTTTTATTTATATAGCTAGATTATTTCTTAAAACTATACATTTATCTTATTTTAAAAATTTATACTAATGTACGTCGCATTTTTATCCTGATCAATGACAGTCCTATTTGAGTTCTGTTCGAAGATGAATTTAAAAAAAGTTTTCTTATTTTTAAAAAATCATGTACCCGATGACTACTTCACTTGGTTGGATATTTCGTTTAAGTTAGAAGGATTTTTGCCACCGAAACAACGTTTTAAAAAAATTTTGTACAATATTATCGCCATTCCTCAAATCTATATTTTCAGACTAATCGCATATTTATTAGAATGGATTAACGTTTATAGTTGTACTAATGAAGATATTAAAATGAAAATGCTATTTTTGAGTATCGTTATATTTGACACAATTATTGTTTTTAGAGTTATCAGTTTTGTCGTTAATAAATCGCAGTTGGAAAAAATTAAAAGTATAATAAGAAGACCGTCGTTTAATTTTGATTGTTTCAGAATTGTTGCTATCGATTATGAAGAGGCTGTGAATGTTTCGAAAAATGGAAAAACATCTCTCAGTTCTGTATGGAAAAAAGTGAAGCCGGTTTTTATGCAATCAAGGTATTTTAATTTTGTATAATATAATTTTTATCGTAAAAAAAGGTTTTTTAATACAATAAATAACTTTTATTGCATTAAGTTTATTTAGTTTCTTTTGAAGGAATTATGCTATACTTCCGGCGTTTTTCCCTTTTACGAAAATGATAAGGTCATCAGCAAACAGTCTAACCGGAATGGGTTTTTGTAGGGTCTGAAGTATGTCATTTATTCCAATCAGAAACAAAGTAGGACTGATGATAGAACCTTGAGGAGTGCCATTTTGTTGATATTTAGTATTAGATAGAAGTTCATTGCTTACTTTAAAGTTTCTATTAGAAAGAAAATTTTGGATAAATGCCAAGATATTTCCTTGATATCCCAAGATTCTAAGGTAGAAAATATCTTGCCATACAATCTTCTCCTATTAATACAGTTTTGTTTGTTTGTTTGTTTGTTTGTCTACACGATCACAAAAAAGGCTCGAGGGATTTTCTTAAAATTTTGCCCATAGACTCCCTTTGGACCCCCTAAAAAAATGAGCTAGCGCACATGTTTGAGAAAGCTCTATACCTCGAGATATGGGGTGGGGTACTCGTTCATTACAAAAAGCTTCGTTTATATGAGTTTCAAGGTCTATTAAGTTATCCGTTGTATATCTTAATAGGGCGAAATCCGGATTGTTCTAGTGTCAGTTGATAAATCAAATAGGCTAGAGGAGAGATTCGTACATCAGTAAACTCTGTTAGAGCCCGGAAAAGCATGCTGCGGCCAAATCTTGAACCTCACTCAGCATATTGAGAACGGTACCAAATCATATCGCTAATAGGCACTTACCTCCACAACAGAAGGTTCTATGTTTGCCTGCAGTGAAAGAACAGCAGATAGAAGAATGAGAAAATCGGAATATCACAAGGAAGCGTCCTGTAGCCAATTATCTACAACATCTACACGAACAATTAACCATTGATAGACTCTACCCGAAATTTCATCTATGCTGATGACATATATGGCAATGGTCACCAAATGAGTTTCGAAGAGGTGGAACAGAAACTGACGTAGGCTCTGGATGAACTCTACAGCTACTATGAGGCCCACCATCTGAAGCCAAATCCTAGAAAAACACGGGTCTGCCTTTTCCACCTCAAAAATAAGGAAACGAGACGAGAGCTGTACATTACATGGAGAAACGGCCGCCTTTAACACTGCTATGCATCAAAATATCTAGGGATAAAGTTGGATCCTACCCTAACCTTCAAACAGCACGTCCTAAATACCAAGGGGAAAGTCAGTGCGGAAAATAATATAATCAGGAAATTCACGAACAAATGCTGGGGATGCAGATCCATGAACTCTCAGAACCTCAGCACTAGTGTTATGTTTTTCTGCAGCGGAGTACGCCGCATCAGTATGGAATGCATTTGCACATGCAAGCAAGTGGACGTTGCAATTAACGAAACAACGAGGATCGTTACTGGATGCCTGAATCAGATACCAACAAGAAATTATATCCGCTAATCGGTATAGCTCCACCACATACATATATATGGGGAAGTTTCGGCAGATTTGGAGAGAAGGAAGTAATAAACGGTCTAAAATTACCTAAAATGGATCAGAAAATTATTCAAAATAATCTGAAAATGTACAAAATATTCTAAAAATTGTCTTAACGGTCTGAAGTTACTTAAATTGACAATGGCCTAAGTTTGTCTAATAAATTGTCTAAAATAATAACAAAAGTGTCTAAAGTTACTCAAACTCAAATTGATCACTTGTATTGTTCAAAATAATGTAAAATGATCTAATTGTTTTCTAAATTAATAATAAAACGGTATAAAGTTACCTAAATTGATCTGAGAATTGTTCAAAATAAGCTTAAATGGTCTAAAATTGTTCAAAATCTTCTAAAAATTGTCTAAATTAATAATAAAATGGTCTGAAGTTACTCAAACTCTAATTGATGATTTGTATTGTTCAAACTAATCTAAAATTGCCTAAAATGGCCCAAAATCTTTTAAACATTGTCTAAAATAATAATAAAACGGTCTGAAGTTACTTAAATTGATCAGAGAATTGTGCAAAATATCTACAATGGTCTAAAAATGTCCAAAATGGTGGAAACATTGTCTAAAATAGTAATAAAACGGTTTAAAGTGTATTGATCTGAGAATTGTTCTAAATAATCTAAAATGGTCTAAAATTGCCCAAAATCTTCTTAAAATTATCTAAATTAACAATAAATAACAATAAATTGATCACAGAATTGTTCATAATAACAATAAATGGTCTAAAATTGTCCAAAATCTTCTCAAAATTGTCTAAAATAATAATAAAATGGCCTAAAGTTACCTAAATTGATCAAAGAACAGTTCAAAATAATCTAAAATGGTCTAAACTTGTCCAAAAAGGGTTTAAAATTCTCCAAAAAGGACATTTCTAAATTGTCTACAATAAAAATAAAATGGTCTACAATTACTTAAATTATTCAAAGAATTATTGAAAATAATCTAAAATAGTCTAAAATTGTGGAAAATAGACTAAAATTGTCCTAAATTGTCCAGCAATGGTCTAAAATGATAATAAAACGGTCTAAAGTTACCTCAATTGATCAAAGAATTGTTCAAAATAATCCAAAATTATCCAAAATGGTCTAGAATTGTCCAAAAATGAATTAAAATGATGATAAAACGGTCTAAAGTTAACTAAATTGATCAGAAAATTGTTCAATATAATCTAAAGAGGTCTAAAATTGTCCAAAAAGTCTCAAATTGTCCAAAAACGGTCTAGAATATTAGTAAAACGATCTGAAGTTACCTAAATTGATTAAAGAACAGTCGAAAATGGTCTAAAGTTGTCCAAAAAGGGTTTAAAATTCTGCTAAAACGACATTTCACTCGCGAATTTTAGCAAGTGGCTTGCTTGCATTAGTGTCGTGTTTTTCTAAATTGTCTACAATAATAATAAAATGGTCTACAATTACTTAAATTATTCAAAGAATTATTGAAATAATCTAAAATAGTCTAAAATTGTGGAAAATAGACTAAAATTGTCCTAAATTGTCCAGCAATGGTCTAAAATGATAATAAAACGATCTAAAATTACCTAAATTGATCAAAGAATTGTTCAAAATAATCCAAATTATCCAAAATGGTCTAGAATTGTCCAAAAATGAATTAAAATGATGATAAAACGGTTTAAAGTTACCTAAATTGATCAGAAAATTGTTCAATATAATCTAAAGAGGTCTAAAATTGTCCAAAATAGTCTCAAATTGTCCAAAAACGGTCTAGAATATTCGTAAAACGATCTGAAGTTACCTAAATTGATCAGAGAAGTGTTTAAAATAATCTAAAATGGCCTAAAATTGTCCAAAAAGGGTTTTAAATTCTCCAAAAATGACAATTCACTCGCGAATTTTAGCGAGTGGCTTGCTTGCATTAGTGTCGTGTTTTTCTAAATTCTTTTCTTGTTGTTATTATTTAATCAAGATGGCGTTGTGGAGACCTTTTATTAATGTTTATGATAATGAAACGGACAATGTTGAATAAAGGAGAATAAATATTGTATTTTACCTTCCATTGGCCCCATTATTATAACCCCAAATTCAGATTCAAGCTCTGAAAATTCAGATAATTAATCTTAACATTTTAGTAAATTCTCATTGGTATTACTCTATATTACTAATAAAAAAATATCCGTGTAGGTATGAAAAATAAAATTAATTTGGAAAATAATTTAAATCATGCTTTGCAAAACAGCCGCAGATGGTCGGTAGATATTTAGTTTTTATGCCGTTGGAATTGACTACGTATAGACTATAAGTCTGTGATTGTGAAAAATAATTAAAAAAGTGATTAAATGAATTCAGCTTTATACAGGGTGTTTCCAAATGACGCTTACAACGTTTGTCTGTAGATAAAATTACACAAAATGATTCAAATTTTTGATCCAGTGGTGTGAATTTGGAAGAATATGTCACCTTTGTCCTCCTATTTTTTACGCCCCTGTCATTTGAAGCTATTTTTTTTGTATTGCTCAATGATTTTCACGTAAAATCCGCATAATTTGAACTGTGTGAGATTGGGTGGTAATTTTGGCGCAATACATACATACATGGGACCAACATTGGAAAGTAACAATCGATAGAATTATATTCGTTAAGAAATTTATCAACCATTTTTTTTTCTGGAAGGTATACTTATACGATGTTGAATTTTTAATCTGTCTATTGATGTAAAAACAACAGCTTGTTCTTTGGGCGGCAACTTAATAGAGTTTTATGATAAAATTGTTATTAGCATTTTCCTTATTGTTCCTAAACTAATGAACCAATATCTTTTCTGGAATAACTAAAATTTTTTCTTTTAGTAAACTTGAAATACATCGCATAGAAATCATGTTCAAAACTAGATTACTTTGCACTACGATTTATTTATCTTTAGTAGCAGTATGCCTAATGACAACTATAATATGGCAAATCGAGGAAGCTCATGCGGAAACTTATCAAAGTTTTAATCCATATTTAAATAAAACTTCGATTTACAGAAAATTTCAGATGAAATTATATTTACCATTTGATACATCTTTCGATGGTTACTATTGGCTCGGTTATATTATTCAAGTGTATTATCGGGTCACACTATTAATGAGTTTCTTACGTAAGTATATAATATAGAGAAAAATCTGGAAATGATCCTAAATTTTATTTACATTTTTGTTTTGTAGCAATTGAAAATATTCTTGTGTCGTCTATTATTCATTTAATTGGCCAAACTATGGTTATAATTGAGGCGTTTAAACACATCGATAAAAATATATATCCATACCAAAATTCGAGAAATGTATTTTTAATTAAACACATAAGACTTGTGAAATGTATTAATGAGTTACAAGAAATTTATAAGTAAGTCAATATAATTAATAATATCCTTCATTTTTAATATATGTATATTTTTTAAATTTTCAGAGCAATTGAGTTGTTAGAAGAATTATGTAGTTTTCAAATGATGGTACAATATGGACTTGCAACATTTTTATTGTGTACTTTGACTTATGTATTTCCAATGGTGAGTTAATTTCTTTAATACAAAAATTAGTTTATATTAAAAAATAAGTTAAGATAAATCAATCGTGGGAAGAAGTGGAAAAAATGGAAGAAGACAACAGAAGAAAGCAAAAATTGTTTTACTAATGAATATACACAAAGATACGAATAATGACAACTAAAAGGAAAAAATTAACAGAAATAATGGGATGAAGAATTAATGTAGAAAATGGATCAGAACTGGTGATTTAATATAAGCAAGTGAAACAGAAGAAAAAGAATTGATAACAATTGGTGAAAATAATTATAAAATTCAAGAGAGAATATCAGCAGGATATGATAAAAGAAACAGGACAACGAGATGAAAAAATGTTAGTAAAATCTTCAATTTAGTTTGGAGAACAAGACAATTATAGCAATAAAATTTCAATCCCACGTGATCAACTTATGAAAGTAGATGTTGCCATATTGTTATAAATTTCCAAAGTATACAGTAATTAATTATTTGATAAGATATAATATAAAAAGAAATGATGAAAATCCAAATTATTGTAATGATTATAAATCTAAATTTACAATAATTTATTTAAAGTTAAATGAAATAACAGAAAAATATAACAAATGAATGAATTGTACATGTTTGTGTGAATCAGAGTGAATGAATTTAGTAGATTTGTGGACTTGTTGTAATAGAAGTTTGGTTCAAAAATCATACATACGCTATCTCGTTGTCGAATAAAAGAATTCGAAGGACCACCCTATAATTATTACACGTTTAGGGGACGTGGGACAATAAAACATATCGTCCTGCTTTCTGATAAGATTTAATCAGCAAACTCTTAACGTTAAAGGTTAAACACATATATTTATAATAATTGAACAAAGTTCATCTAATAGTAAACAACAATAATTAAATAGGTAATGTTTGATACAGTGCATTTAAATCAAAGGAAGTACAAGACTTAAATACGAATATAGCACAATACATTTAACAACAGCTCATATAAAAAAGATATAATTACAAAAAAAAAATGGTGTCCATGTCATAAGGAATTCTAAATTGTTCTACTAGTTTTGACAACACCGCTCTCATGCACGATGATCCATATGATTGATTAATTATAAGATAGACCCGCGGTCTTGGCATATTTGTAATAAAATGGAAAGGATCTGTTACCTTAAATTCCACACATTAGACATTACATTTTAGGTTTAAAACCATACACAGGTAGAGCACTATATCAATTTACATGTTAACGGCACAACGGTTAAAGTGGAAGAAGAGGGTTGTCACGGTGCTCACCTTGGAGGGAGGTGTCCCCACCACACATGTGAGCCATTTTTGAGAAAAAATGAAACTAAACAGTAGCGTAGCAGATTGCAAAAGTTAAAAGTGATTTTAACAATGTTGTTGTAATTCATTTATAATAACTTATTTATTTTTTTTTTAAAGAAAATTTATTCTGATTGAGAATCACTTTCAGTGTCACTATCATTAGGATTTATTATTATAGGTGCAATGTCCTCGTAGTAGAACATAACTTCACGGTCCCAATATTCTTGAATGATTTTTTCTGTCTGCTTTATATACAGTTAGACCAAACTTGACGAGTTACAGTTTGGTCTACTTTATAAACTTTAGGTTTATTTTCAGAAACAATTTTTAATAATTCTATTTTGTATATATTTCGATCAAACGAAATTCTTTGATTTGTTAACCATTTCTGAATTTCTCCCTTTTCCCAAGCACTGCTTTGGCGTCTTTGAAGTTAATGTGTTATGATAAGATACATTGTCATGCAAGAATAATTAAATTGTCTTTGAAGAAAATACCAATTCAGCTACATCCACGTCTTTTGGGTGGTGACCTTAAGTTGAGATCCCCAAGGATAAGGCAGCTGTAACACGCTTCTTTATACCGGTATAACGAGACCACAAATTTTCACGTTCGTCTTTAAAAAAAAAAAATAGATTTGCCACTAATTTTTTTGAACGACTGTCTAAATGTTGAGACACTTTAAACGTTAACTTCTTTAATTTTGTATTTGACAAACGTTTCACATTTCAGTAAGCATATATAAGGTTTATATTGTTGGTTAATATGGCAACAGCTACAGTTATCCTGATTAATAATTACTTTCTAACAGAGCTACTAGGTAAGTAGTTTTTGACATTTGTCACGTGGGATTGAAATTTTATTGATTAAAGAATTGTGTTACCTTACTAAGCATATTATCCAAGATATACGAAATTAAGAATATTCGTAGAATAACAGCTTGACGAAACCCAAAGTGTCCGGTTCAGAAAAGACTGAAGTGTGCAAGATCACTTTTTTAATATCAATCAAGCAACAGAGGAAACACGCCATAAGAACGAATTATAGATCTTGAGAATGCCTTTGACCGAATACCAAAAATATAGTGTAAAACAAAGAGGTATCCACGAGCATCTTAGGGCGACTAAGCAAAGAATGGGGTAGATTTGGACTCGGATTCTTGGTAGATCTGGGTTTGCCTTATCGATATCTCGACGATGGAGATCTAGTACTTGCCAAGGCCTTTCCAGAATATTCTTTGGTCGATCCCTGTGATTTATCGGCTTTTTTTCGGTGGCGCTTAGTTGTTTCTGCAATTATACTTAGTGATCTTGGTTTCCATTAGTCTTTCGGTGTCCTAAATCTGCTGTTTGACTTAATAGTCCAAATCCTCTATTCGTCTTCTTGATAGCCCCATGTAATAGTAAATTTCCCTTCGGTTGTTGAAATCTTTAATTTATTTGAAAGCGGATTCTTACTCTAGTCGTCAAGCCAAATCGAATGGTGTATTCATCCGCTGGAGAGACCTCATAGATTTTCGAGAAATCGTGATTTTGGAAAATTTGTCCAAATTTTGAAGTCATATTTTACTCTACTACTTTCGGCATTTTTTTAAAATTCGTTTTTAATTTTAATGACAATTTCTTGCTTGCGGAATTTCTTTTCGACGTTGTACTGGACACATTTTTCAATAGTGTATATTTCCGCTAGGAAAAAATAAAAAAAAATATTTGAAATATTTCTACTTATAAGTGCGCTATTTTCGCAAACCCTCCTTAAGAAAATTACAATAAAGCAATGTTCTTATATAGAACAACAAAATATATTTAAAGCAAGTGAGGTGTATATTTAATAATTAATTTGAAGGATGTATATATACAGTTTGTCTCGCATATACAAAAATTATAATTAATTCCTCTGTAACTGGTAAGATAAAACAACAAAACATATTTAAGAAGGAGTGAGATGCACAGTTCAAAAATCTTTTGAGATGAACTAAAATAAATTTATAAAGCGACGTTAGATGCACATTTCAAAACTATTTTAAGATATACAGATTATCTAATATAGGGTAAATGAAATTTGTACAAATATTTCAACTACATATGACATCCATAACAGATATTTTAAATTTTTTGTGATAAATTTTAGAATTTAAAAACGGGATAAAATTCTATTTTCCGAACATCATTCGCCGCTATAAGGTCAAATATCACATACGAAATACTTCATAATAAAAGATTGAATGCGAGGTTATTAGATAAATTATCAATCGGTATAATAGTTGATGGTCATTAAAGACTTACCAGTAAAATTGGAATAGGGGAATCGCTCCCGATATAAATTTCTCGCTTGATTAGAATTTTTACCAGCAGCTTCTTACAAGAGAACAAAATCAGTTAGAAAACAATTTACCAGACAATAAAATCGCACTTCAAAAACATTTTACAATTAACAATCTCATAATACAGTTTGAATGTCGACTGATCGATGTAGATTTATCACTGACTGTTCAAAAACTACTCGAATGTAAAAATTCATATTCTTAGATAAGAAATTTAGTGTATTCACATTGAATCTAATACAGTTGCGTATTTGATTTCTTAAAGGAACTTTCAAACCATTATCGTTTAGTTACTAAGACGAATTAAAGTACAAATTTCATATTCAAGAATTCTAATGAAAATAAAATCAAAATAGATTTAAATATTATGGAACCGTTATCGAAAATTTTCGAAAAATTTCAAAATTTGATAATTACCGTTAATTTTATTAATTTCTAACTTAATAAGGATCAGTCAGATGTGTCGTGCAGTCTTTATGTCTGTAGGCGCTCGGTCCATAGCGACATTCGACGCCAAAAAGTTTTTGTTTACAAAAACCTATGAACACTGAAGGACGATCGATCCTTTTATATTTCGGTATAAAAAATCTATCTTTCTTGGTGATTCGTGTAGTGCCTAACGGCATTAGATTATATCGTTATTTATCGGTTATTAAATGGTCTATAATATTTAAAATCGTGTTATAAAGAGCAACAAAATATATTTAAAGCGACAAATTTTTAGGTAGTTTTTTAGAAGATATTAAACATAATGCCATTAGTACTGTAAATTTAGCAGTGTTTTAGTGTATATTATAGTTCTATCCATATATCCTAGGTTATCCGCATTCATAATTTATATTTTAGGAGACCGACTCCTGATAGTCGGAGGTGAGAGGTGGGTTTCCTTTTCCTATTTCTTTTCATTTTCCTTTTCATTTTCTCAAATATCACATGCGTAGTACTGCATAATAAAATATTGAATTCGAGGTTGTATGATAAATTATCAATCGGTATAATATTTGATACTCTTAAAGCGTTGGAAAACATTTTTCCTACTGCTGCTTAGAAAATACACAAAAACGCACTGTCAACTTGTCTCGAAAAATGTCAATTTCAAAACACGCAGTGCCCAAAGTAAAATGACAATACAACTACTCATAATAATATAAGATATATCAATGAATTGAGATGAAATCTAGCATGCGGACACGGTCACTACTGACAGTTCTCATTTCTCATTAAATAAATTCAAATTTATTGCAAATTTTGAAAATAAAGTGGCAGCCGTAGGAAAAGTATAGTGTGTAAATCGTGTGAAAAAGCACTTTCACACTTTGTGACTTGTGGCACTCGCCTACTATTACCAGACAGTAAAATCGCACTTCAAGAACACTTTACAATTAACAATCTTACAATACCACTTGAATGTCAACTTATTGATGTAAATTTATAACAGATTCTTCAAAAAAAACTCAAAGGTATAAACTCAAATTCCGAGATAAGAAATTCACTTTATTCGGATCAAATTTAATACAGTGACGTAATAATTACAATTCTAAATTCGAAGAAACTGAAATGTTAATTTAGAGCTTTATGTTATCTTTCGAATGGTGAAAGGTCCCATTTTAATATCTTTAATATTTTAAAAATTATTCAATTTAGTTTAAATTTTTTTTGATCCATTTTTTAAAAATTCCACAATTTTGTTAATAAAATTTTGAAAAAAAATCGCAATTAAAAAGTTTTCTATTACAAATTTAACAGTTTTTTTAAAATTTTTAATAAAAATTAAAATAGAAATTAGCTGCGAAACTATGCCGAATTCGAAAACAAGATAAAAATAAAATTTGTAGGAAGTTTTATGTTCTAAAATTTTTATTTCTTGTAACTTTTCATAAAAATCCATAATTTTGGCTCAAAATCTAAAAAAAGACGCAATTTCTTGCACGCCCTCTAGAGGCGAAACTATACGGAATTCCAAAAGAAGAGTATCGATAAAATTTGTACATAACTTTTTGTTCTCCAACTTTGTAATTTTTCATAAAAATGCATAATTTTGGCAATTTAAAAAAAGATATGAAAAAAAAATAAATTTTTGATAAATCTGGCAAGATTGGCAAACATTTTTGAATATTTTAATCATCCGAAATTAAACTATAACGTATAAAAAATATATGTGTAAAACTTTATTCCTAGCTTGTTTAGTAATGACGTCATCACCTATATCAACTGTCACTTCCGGTTGTTCGATTAACACCAAAATCTATACAGATCGTGTCATTGCTATCCTAAATATGTATATAAAATTTCATCTACACACACAGACAGACATCATGGTAGAAATGGATTTAGGTGACCTCAAAAAAGTAAAGATTCGTTAAAATCTGGGTATTGCCAAAAAGTTGTGCTAGTTTTGAATTAAGCTGGCTAAACTTTTAGTATAACAAAATGCACAAAAATCGCGAATAGCGCACAAAAATTGCACATAAAACGCACAAAATTATGAAAAAGGTCTGAGTGATTGTGGATATGTTAACATTATGTAACTCAGTTTACCATTTAATGGCATTTCTGCTGAGGCTACTAATGGTGTCCTCGTCCCATTCATCTTTGCGACCCAACTTTGTGCGGAAATCTTTCACAAAGTCATACTTTTTGGTATCTCGTTCTGAGGCATGTCCCAGATACGGAACGGGCTTACGTCTGATGATTTGCGCTCTTGGACCATCCTGTATGTTACCACATTCTCCACTTGCATGTGAAGTGATATGAGGTTTAGGATTACCTCCATTGCAGCCGTCGGATGTTCTCATCCTATTATGCATAGCTAGTTTCTGGTCCTTCGAGAGATAGCTCTTCGAGGTTGCAAGGTTAGTTCTTTGGTCTCGCAGTAGCTGTGTACATCTACAGTAGGATTTTTGGATTGATAGTCGTTACTTCTTTTTCGTGCTTATTCTAGAGCATTTTGTTGTCTAGGGTAAGGCCCAGATATTTTACTTTTGGTTTCCACTCAATCTAATTTGAAGGTTTTGAGATTAAGGTTTCTTTTCCTCGTGAAGGCTACAAGAGTGGTTTTAGTGGAGTTGATGTTTAGTCCCATCAATTGCCACTATTCTTTTATCAGGTTAAGTCCCCTTTGAGTTATATCGCAAATAGTGTTTGTAAACTTGCCTCTGCGGCCATTATGACTATGTCATCAACATATCCTTTGCAGGATATACCGAGGTCAGTCAGAATGTGGAGGAGTTTATCTACTATTAGACTCCAAATAAGTAGGGATGCCACTCACCCTTGTAGACATACTTTGGTAGTGCAGATGGAGATGATATCTCTAACTATTCTACTGGAAAGCATTTGAAAGTCGTGCTATCTGCCATCGAGTGCTCTACTAACAGATTGTTGAGTGTTGTCAAAAGTCTCTTCTATGTCTACTGTGACGAACCAACCCCCGGTATATTATTTTTTTTAGCAATTTCTAATGGTATTTTGTTTTGCCTTATTAAGTTTGTTTCCACTAATTTTAGAGAGATGATCAAAACATATTATATTTAATGTGTTCTGTTTATCTAGTTATCGAAGTCAAGTGGTTTTCCCAAGAGACATCCGTCTGTCCGTAGGTACATGTTTCTATAACCGATAAGATACACTTGAACCATTTGAAATTACAAAAGTTAGAATGTTGAAATATTAGAAAATATTTCTTTTCTCGCCTAAATATTGAGGGTTAGATAACGTTCGTGACAAAGAAAAGGAAATATGGACCACACAAGATTATGACATAAAATGTTTACGTCATAACTCGGTATAAAAAGGGAATTCGCAGTTTAGACAAAGATTTGTCAAAAATCAAATTTCAAACTACCAACACCGTCACTGAAGTTCCTGTATTTAACGCCGAGACGACGACGCCGACAATTATCGATAAACAGTTGGGTTTTCCTTTTTCAAAACCTACTGCATTCTCACGAATTAAACTACGAACGCCATTAGCAGAAGTTACAATAATCGACGTTCATTCAGCGTAGCTACGCTATTCGTCCAGACGCTAAATATTTCAGCGTCTACCCGGGGGACGGTGTCATTTATCAGCTAATTGTACCATCCTAAATAACAATTTTTATCATATATTTTTCTAAAATATGTTGTCAGTGTTATGCAGAGGCGTTCTGTGTCAATCGCTTATCTTTTTCTAAATTATGGTCCAACGAGTATTCAGTCTGAACATAAGGGTTGCATCGCTGGTATTGATCCGGTCGCAATCTAGTAGGATTGTCCATACAAAAGATGATATCACTGATATCCAAAGAATAATAATAAAAGATGATATCGCAGATATCCATTAAAAGAACAATATTGCCAATAACGTATTCGTTGGTAAATGTCCCCGGGGGTGGGTATTCGTTGGATGGAGTTTCAAAAAGGCTATTTACAATTTATTTATTGTCAACACAATTGGTTAATTTATAATTAATACATTCATTACGATGGTGGTTAGGTTTTCCGGTTGTCCGGTTTTCCCTATACCTTTTATGCCAAACAGCGCCATCATTCTTCAGTAAATTTTCTTAATGAATAAATATTTTCTTGAGATTTTTGTGTTTTGATTTATGTCCACCAAACTTTAAAAGAATTTCTGTTTGTTACTTTGTACTCTCCTTTTTCATGAGATACACATGCCAAAGGGGTGGGAGTTCACACTACAAAGATTTCTAACACGATTTCCTTATTAAGATAGTTAATAGTGATGTTTTTATAATTTTTTAGTATTTAACTTATATGTATTAACATTACTTTTAGGTAAAAAATTTAACAGAACTTTGTTGTTGTCTCATCTTCTTAACAGCTTCACTTGGAGAGATATTTATATTTTCATATATTTGTCAGTCGTTATCTCTAGAAGTAAGTATTTCAATATATAATACAAGAAAGTAGTCTAGTCAAAATTTTTAAACGTTTTTCAGTTCTTGTTGAAAAATTTATGATTTGTGGATAAATAATTAGTTAAAATACAAAAAAAAAATACATAAATGAAATTTTTATAAATAGTTTATATTTTTTAAGCTCCAAGGAGTGGCGAAATCATTGTACAGCATCGATTGGCCGTTTTATCCTGTAACGATAAAAAAACATGTTGTATTTTTAATGAAACGATTACAAAAACCTGCTTATTTGACAGCTGGTAATTTTTTTATAATCGATTTGCAGTTTTTTATACAGGTAATAATCGTAATTCATTACAAACTAATGGGGTAGTTTTTCCCACTAATCAGTTGTTTGCTCACTCATTAACTCCCATAAAAGTATTAAGTGTTGTCATGGGCAACTTTTGACCCATAACATTTACTATTATCACAAAAAGTATAAGAGATAGGACAAATCCGATTGATTCAATTTAACGTCGAAATAGCTACTTTAAAAATCGGAAGTATTTCTTCCGGTACAGGTTTGTAAAACCGGAAGTCGTAGAAACCTGAAACTCGCCTATGCACACATTCAAGATGTGCCGAATTTATAGCCGTTGACCGTTTGTCGCTATCTGTTACAGTTTCTGAGAAATAGATGCGCACAGACGGACATAGTCGTATCATTAGTGGTTTTTTCCTTAAGGGAAAAACTACCTAAAATTAATTTTATTATACATTTTTTTATATTTTTTAGATTATCCAAAGAGCTTATTCATTCTATACACTCATAAGTAATACTAGAAGTGGTTAATAATAACTAACACAAGAAAATAAATTGTAGATGGTTTAAATCTATGTATTTTTGCACTATAGTTACTTTAACAAATATATTTTATGCACAAGCAAAAACTTGTTTTTTTTAGTATTAAATATCCTATAATTAATTTCGAAAAAAATAATAAACTACGTCCATGACTTTATAAATCCTTTAATTGAAACTTATATTATCTTTGGTACGCCGCTGTTAATTAAAAAACAATTTAAACCGGTATATATCAAAATAAAAAAAATCTACTACATACAGATATCATCCATCTATTTTCTAAGCAAATTGAATTTATTTTGTTTGGGAAATCGGGTCTGGCGTCTGCGTAAAAACTACCTCAATATAGATTTTCCCTACTAACCACTTTGGTAGTATGAAATGAGGTCTGCCATGTGAAAGAATCTCAAAAATAATTAATTTTCAGTGCTCATTTTATTTTTTCAAAATGTTTTGTCGCAAGTATGTGATAATGACTGTATTTTTATGTGTTTGGTCTGTTGGATGTGGTGATGAAAATACTGTCGATAGAAATAGGGAAAATACCGCAAAGCAGCATCCTGAACTGTCAAAATTGTAAGTATTTGTTTTTTTTTGTCTTGGTATTTTATTTTATTAATTAATAAATAAAAAAAATTAAACGTTTATCTAAAAGTATCTAAAAAAAATAGAGAAAAAAAGGAACACAATATATGGTATACTTGTTTATATTATTTTATATTTAAGGACGGGAGAAATATATTTCCTAAATATATTTTGCAGTTCACTATTTTTTGTAAAAAAATTAAAAATATTTAGTTAAGCCATATTATAAATAACGTATTTTTGGCACCATCCTTTAATTTTATTAATTTTATAAAGTATATTGAATTTAGAAACTTTTATCACGAGTTAAATTTTCTGTCAAATTAATAGTACAGGGTATACGAATTAAAGTTATTTGATTATCACAATTCACGTATTTTTAACATCATCGCGTATTCTTGAGATCATCCTGTATATTGTTCATATTTGTTTTTGAATGTAATAAATTTTATTGGATTTAGAAACTTTTATCAAGAGTGAAATTTTTTATCAAATTAATAATAATATTAATACAGGGTGTACAAATTAAAGGGTTAGTTTATAATCACAATTCGTGAATTCTTGACATCATCCTGTATATTGTTCTTATTTGTTTTCGAATATAATAAAGTTTATTGGATTTAGAAACTTTTATCACGAGTGAAATTGTCTGTCAAATTAATAATACTATTAATACAGGGTGTACAAATTTAAGGAGTCAGTTTATAATCACAATTCGCGAATTCTTGACATCATCCTGTATATTGTTCTTATTTGTTTTCGAATATAATAAAGTTTATTGGATTTAAAAACTTTTATCAGGAGTGAAATTTTCTGTCAAATTAATAATAATAATAATACAGTGTGTACAAATTAAAGAGTTATTTTATAATCACAATTCGCGAATTCTTGACATCATCCTGTATATTGTTCATATTTGTTTTCGAATTTAATAAATTTTATTGAATTTAGAAACCTTTATCATGAGTGAAATTTTTTGTCAAATTAATAATAATAATAATAATATAGGGTGTACAAATTAAAAAGTTAGTTTATAATGACAATTCGCGAATTCTTGACATCATCCTGTATATTGTTTATATTTGTTTTCGAATCCAATAAATTTTATTGAATTTAGAAACTTATTAAGAGTGAAATTTTCTGTCAAATTAATAATAATAATACAGGGTGTACATTAAGAGTTACCTAGTTTATAATCACAATTCGCGAAATCTTGACATCATCCTGTATATTGTTGATATTTCTTTTCGAGTTTAATAAATTTTTTTGGATTTAGAAACTTTTATCAAGAGTGAAATTTTCTGTCAAATTAATAATAATATTAATACAGGATGTACAAATTTAAGAGTTAGTTTGTAATCACAATTCGAGAATTCTTGACATCATCCTGTATATTGTTCTTATTTGTTTTCGAATATAATAAAGTTTATTGGATTTAAAAACTTTTATCAGGAGTGAAATTTTTTGTCAAATTAATAATAATAATACAGGGTGTACAAATTAAAGAGTTAGTTTATAATCACAATTCGCGAATTCTTGACATCATCCGGTATATTGTTTATATTTGTTTTCGAATTTAATAAATTGTAATGGATTTAGAAACTTTTATCAAGAGTGAAATTTTTTGTCAAATTAATAATAATAATAATATAGGGTGTACAAATTAAAAAGTTAGTTTATAATGACAATTCGCGAATTCTTGACATCATTCTGTATATTGTTCATATTTTTTATCGAATTTAATAAAGTTTATTGTATTTAGAAACTTTTATCCAGAGTGAAATTTTCTGTCAAATGAATAATAATAATACAGGGTGTGTACAAATTAAAGAGTTAGTTTATAATGACAATTCGCGAATTCTTGACATCATCCTGTATATTGTTGATATTTGTTTTCGAGTTTAATAAATTTTTTTGGATTTAGAAACTTTTATCAAGAGTGAAATTTTCTGTGAAATTAATAATAATATTAATACAGGATGTACAAATTTAAGAGTTAGTTTATTATCACAATTGGCGAATTCTTGATATCATCCTGTATATTGCTCTCAATTGTTTTCGAATTTAATAAAGTTTATTGAAATTAGAAACTTTTATCATGAGTGAAATTTTAAGTTGTAGTTTCCATCTTAAATTCGACACACTGTATATATTGCGTGAAATAATACGTTGTTTTATTTGCAGCTATTATAACTTTTGTTTGAACTTTTAGTTTTATCATTTAATAGTCAAATAGAACATTAAAATTATTACGAGTTTAATTAATGTATACAAAATCGTTTATTAATGCATGATTTTTCTATTAATAATTGATTTACGTTTAAGCAACCGAACAGACAAAATATCGAAAAATAAAATTTAAAAAAATTCAATCAATAGTTTCAAAAATGTTGGCAACACTGCGGATCTCGAAATAAAGCCGTAGACTAATGACATTTTTATGTATAATTCTGTTCAAGTTTAACATGACCTATATTAACTTTAGTAGTGCACGCCTGATTTAATAAAAAAATTCAAAATTTTGTTTTTTTAAATATTTTTGTACTTTCTGCAAGATTAACAAATGGATTAATACCTTTTTTATATTGAAAATTTTATTATTTTAATATAATTTTTAGCACAATTTAATATTTTTAGAGTAAGAAATTGGGCTACAAAACTAGGAGGAGAATTATGGCATTTTGGAGATTTAGTAACCAGACAAAATAGAGTCCGAGATGTAAGTTTATTTCTCTCAATATAAACAAAAATAACAAATCGCTTTATGCTTCAATCGAGAAGCTTCGATAGACAGGTCAAGTGCGTAAGTTCATTTATATAATTATTTTTTTTAGAGTTTTAAAGAAACTAACCTAGTGGTAGAAGACGGTGAAGCGCTACTACAAACAATTCATGAAAATATATCCCAAATGATGAAACAAAAAGTGGATGCTGTGCGAAGGATCATGGATCAAGCGGAGCAGATTTCTCAAGCTCAAAAAGAAACCGACATCGATTTCGATTTCCCCTTTTGCAATGCCAAAAATCTCACTAATTCACTTGAAAATATAACTGAGGAAGCCACTAGAGTAAGTATATATATTATTGAATCAAATAATCAATAAATTTATAATTTACATTTTGGTCTACCCTGTAGACAAGTTCAATATCGCAATTTTACTAATTTTAGTAATTTAATTAGATTTCGAATTATCTTTTTTCCTCATGAGACAGCACGTGAAACTTATAGCCAAGAAATCTTGGCATTATGTTCACGATAGTTCACGATTAATAGTATGAAGGCTACTTGCTCCGGACAGCGTCAGTTTAAAAAATACTCCAGAAGTCGTTATGGTATTGACAAGATAAAATACGCGGTCATGTGGTGAATTAGGTATACAAAAATGATAATTCAGCAGTGAAGAAAAATACGTGAACGCCGGGTTTTTACAAATATATTGCCCACAGTGCAATGTTGCCAAACTTCAAGGCATAGAAAATTAAACTTATGTCAATAATACTTGAAATAGATCTAAGATGTGGGGACGACTGGCAATGTTGTATCTCAATCCAATCTCTAAACACCCTCCGAACCTCTCTCGATTTCTATTGGCTGAGGATTCAATTCTATTCGTCGCTAGTAACCGGTTTATTTAGTGCTCTAGTTAATCTACGTGTTCTGCCTATGATCGAACTGTTTTGATGAGAAACAAAACATTCTATTTTTATTTGCAATACGTGCAAATGTTAAGAAAAAAATGTACATAAAAATTCTACGTTGTAGAACAAAGTTCTAATTCCAGGTAAATAGAAATTAACCTATTAGTGCATTGTGAAGTATCTCAGCTCAGGCCGCTTCCTGTCGATTATCCCTATTTATAAAAATAAGGTCCTCTATCTGGAACATTGCTGAAATAATATAACTATTTGTATTACTAGGGAGGAAAGTGCCACGTTTCCTCCCGCAGGATGTACAGTAAACATCCAAGAGATGAAAAGGCATTTTACTCCCATGTAATAATACATTTTTCCTCCTACTCACTCATTTAACATTTTTTTATACTTGTCTTTAGATTTTTGTGGTAGTAAAGTTAATGACGCTATTTTGGCTTGTTTCTTAATATTAGGTGGCATATTTGAAAATTGAAAATTACTTGAATCGCTCTCCATTTTTAAAAAATTCAATTAGGTTTAATAAACGTAGCGACTATGCACTCTATTAAAAATATCAAACGTAGTGTTTACTGGCAGTGAGCTACAGCATACTATGATGTTCTTCTTCCTTATATAAGAATTTTTATTTAAAAACCTAACCCTAATAGCACAGAGACGTTTAAAACCTGTCTTAAAAACATACTCGACCGACCGTTGGGATGTTTTAAAAACGTTCCTTAAAGTACCTGAGAACGTTTATAAGACGTTTTTATCTAGTGCAAATGTCACAACTTTTAACGTCATATAGACGTAGAAAAAAGACGTTTTAGAACTGCTTAATTAAATGGATTGACAAAAGACGTTTTTTGGACATTTTTTAGAACGTCAACTGGAAGTTTTTAGAGATGGTACTTTTACGGACCTAAAAATCTAACGTCTTTTGAACGTTTTTTACAGTGGTTATAAAAACGTAACTTTATGTCTTTTTCTGAAAACATACTTTTGAGGACCTTAATAAAACGTTTTAAAAAAGTCCCTTTTATGACTTTATAAAAAACATTCTGACATGCGGCGATATATACAAAAAAACCTTTTTTAGATATTTTTATAGTAGGTTTTAAAAACGTCTGAATACTATAGAGTAAAAAAAGTTTTTTTTTATTTTATGAATTCGAACATATTTTGGACGTTTCTTGAGTCCATTTTAAAAACTTTCTTGTACAAACGTTTATAAAACGTTTTACTTCAGTCCTTGAACGTTCGGACTTTAAATAAACCATAAAAAAACGTCAATCGGTCCTTTTGTGGTATTAGGGAACGTGGAAGTAACATTCATATTTAATTTTTTACCAGAATACGGAATATACAAGATGTTGAATAGATTCACAAGTTTCATCATTTACAACATACTTAAAATGATTTTTAGGAAAAGTACTCCCTAGGTGGGAGGGTGGGAAGTATGAGTTTCCTTCCTGATATGAGGGAGGTAAGTGTATACATTCTATAGGAGTAGGAGGGAGGAAAAATCTTTTATTAATACGTCGACGGATGGCTAGCCCTGTGAAGTATCTCAGCTCAGGCCGCTTTCTGTACATTATCCCGATATACAGAGTGAGCGGTGAAGAACGGACTAAACTCCAGGAGTGTATTATACACATGAAAAAAAACATGTATGTTCTTATCCGATTTTTGTTTGTTTTGGACAATTAGCCCATAGGGGACCACTACTTAATTTTTTTATAAAACGAATTACAAGTACTACTAGAGAATGTTTCTCTAAAAATCAGAATACAAATGTACTATCAGTACATTTCACTCGATAGGTTAGGCCACAATTTGGACGAAAGGTTTCCAGGACGTTGGAATGGTCGCGGTGGTCTTATTAATTGGCCTCCAAGATCTCTAGATATCACACCATTGGAATATTGAGACGTACAAAGTAAAAGTGGACACTCGCGACCCACTAATTCGACGTATTCAAATACTACAGACGATATTAATAAAAAAACATACGAGAATCAATTAGGAGAGCAACAGGCACTCTTCGTAGATGAAGTAGAAAATATGAGGTCAATAGTATATGGGTGTGGAGAGGGAGGGTTAGCATCAGATGTTGAGGTTAGGTTATGTAAGAAGAGGGAGATGTTTTCCAAAGCACATTAACCTTTTCCGACACTCGCTCAACAAAACAATTTTCAGTGGAACCAAACATTTTATGAAAGAATTGTCCAGTTGTGGTCAATTTTTACACGGAAATATTTGAAGAGAACATCCGCACTGCTGAAAGATAAATTATTTTAAATGGCATACTCGAAGAGAAGGAGGGTTCAGTTTCAGTTGATTCGTCGAAGTTGGCTGCTGCAGTTGCAGCTTGGAACTAATAACCAAAGAAGATCATAGTATAACATCCCGGAAATAAACAATTACATCAATGGCTTTATTTTCGAACATTTAAAATCGGATAAGAACATATGATTATTTTCATGTGTATAATACACTTATGGAGTTTGTTCCTTTCCTCCCCACTCACCTTGTATATTAATAAAGTGCTCTGGCTGGAATAGTGCTGATATATTAAATCTTGTATTAGTACGTATGGACTGGCCCTGTGAAGTACCTCAGCTCAGGCCGCTTTCTGTCGATTATCCCCGTGTGTGTAAATAGAATATCTGATTATCTTTGACGGTAAAATACAACTTTGTGCACTCTTATAAATATAATATTTCCCTAATAATTCGTCTCACGAGTTATCCGCAATTCGCTGTTCTTCTATACTGGCGTGATGTTCGATTCTACGGTGCTGGCACAACTGGCAAAGCAGTTAGTGAGTATTCCGATTCATTATTTTACCACTTTGGGATTGAGCAAGGATTTTGTTGAACCAGTGTCGATGGGGAGTTTTAATGGAGGGTTAGATAGATAGGTAAGGGAGTTCTCTTTTGTCGGTAAGGGTGTGTTGTTAAATTATGTTTGTGGATCCGTCCTTAGATCCTCTTGAAAATTTTGCTCTTCGTATTGGTATTCTTATGATTCTTCTGTTGGAGGTTCTTCAGTTTCGCATTCTTTGCTATAGTAGCCGTAATTGTTATCTTCATAGTTGTTGGTTTGGTCGTGTTGTTCTATATTGTGTAGTTCTTCGAAAGTAAAGTTTGGTCTACTCTATTGTCTAAAACTTCTTTGAGTGGGTTGGCGACTTTGAATGTAGCTGCCGTCGAAATGCTCATTGGTGTTGGTTTTGGTAGTTGTGAAGGGCCTGGTCTTGGTCTCCAGTTGTTTTGTTGGTTAGGTGCTATAAATGTTTGAGGTCTCATTCCGCACCTTGCTGGATTGAAGTTAGGTCTTTGAAAGCCATGAGTTTGGATGCCTTGTATTGGGGGCCTGAATGTGGGTTGTTGTATTAGAAATCTTGTGGTTGGTTGTTGCCATTGAGGTGTTGGTGCGGTCGTTTAATTCTGACATAGAGAGGACGCAAGGAACCCTGGTTGCTGGGCTGGATCCCTTTGGAATATTGGTCCAGATCTGAAGGCTGTTGGTGCTTGTGTTTGGTTGAATCCTTTCTGCAAATGTCCTCCTCTTGTATATATTACAGGGCTATGGCGAGGTTTGCAGGTCTCATTGCCCTAATTGTTGAGCCCATAGGTTCTTTAAGTTCTGCCAGGAATGTTGTTAGTGTCTGTTGTCGGGAGAATGTTTGTTTGCTAGCATTTACTTCTTTGTTTTCCGCATGGATGTCAGTATAGTTGGTGATAGTGTTTAAGGTTCCCATGATTTTTTGGTAGCATTGGCTTGGAGATTCGTTTGCTGATTGAATTTTGAATGAGGGTGTTCTTTATGTCTTTCCAATGAGTGCATCCGTATATGGAGATGACTTCTTTAGCTCTCCCAGTTAGCTTACTGGAAATACCATGTGTAAGGAACTTGTTCTGGATACATTCTGGATTTTCTGAATTATAGTAGTACTTCAGCAGGAGTGTGGATCCCTTGATGAATTCATACAGATCGTTAGGGTTTCCATCGTAGCTGGCACAGGTCCTTAACGTCGAATCGTGCTACTGCCATATTGTCGGTGGTCGATTGGGATTGTAGTGTGTCGTCAAGATCGTCTAGTGTTATGTTAAGTGAGCTGAATTGATTGATTAAGTCTTGTTCTTTTGCACTTAAGTTGAATTCGGTGATACATGGGAGTAACCGAAATTATTATTAATATGGTAATTTACTTATTTATATTTCATTCCTGCGCGATACGGAAATCTTAGACGAGATTTATATTTGATTATGAAAATAATACCTTTCTAGGTGGACGAGGCGGTTGGACAGAGCTGCTTGTACTGTTGAGGTTGGAATTTAATTTCTGGTTCGTTCTCTAAATTACCTTCTCTAAAGTCGCACGTACATCTACACAATATCGTGGACTTTGCGTAATTTTACAAAGTTTGTACTATTGGATTTTTTATTTCAGTTGAAACCTCAGACTGTCTGGTCCTCCTTATGCACTTGGCTCGACGTGAACTAAATTTATTTTTTCATTCGACTAACATATCGACTAGTGGTACCCTCTATTTACGATTTTAAATGAGTAGTAATTGTGAGTTTTGTATATGCGTATCACGGTTTAATGATGTTTATGAGAGATTAATTATATATTTACGAATTAATAATAAAAAACAGGGAATACACATTAACGGTATTTTTAGTAAGGCATAATCTCTGATTTTTTCGATGTCTTCCAAAATTATTAAAATGTTTGTATTCTGGCGTAATAGAGGTATTCAAAATTTCAAACTTAAAAAATATTGAGAATTCCTCGATACAGTCCATGAATTCAACTACTGAAATCCCGAAACGTAATTAATAGAACCAGAAATGCCCTATAGCTGGAACCTGAAGTGCCATAAATAAAAAAAATCTGTGTATATTGGGGTATTCCCAATTGAGCACAACTAACAGGTACCGACCTATTTCATAACCTAAAAACGCACACGCTTTTCAGTTAGGGAATTTAATACAGACCAAAAGCGCACGGGGCCTTATAATCTGTTAGAAAGGTATTAATTTAATTTTAATAAAATAAAAACGATTTTAGTAAAATTTGTAACTTTAATGAATAAAAAAATGGTAATATATTTTTTTATAGTATGATATAGAAATACTTATAAGTTACAATTTAGATTACCAAAAGATATTTGTATATATACTAACTATAGATATTAACAATTTTTACAAATAGAAATAACGCAAGAATACATAGTATAATAAGGAAAAATATTTACACAAATACACTACTTATTTATTATAGGCAAAATAATGCGATAAAATTTTAACATATTCTAACTTATTAAGTTTGTTATCCTTATAAGCTTGAATCTTAGAAATAAACAAAGCCATGTCTTTTTTTGAAGTAATATTTTGAAATTTATAAGGCATATTAATGCTATTACATCTAATATATGTTTCAGTCTGCATACTTAGCAATTGTGTCTACAAAAATAAATAATGAAGGGTGAGGTTGATATATAGAGCTATTAAAATGTGAGTGAAATGACTCACAAGAATTTGTCGTTCTATTAAGGGCTGCAGATGCACTTGCCCAAATTTGGATTCATTTTGCAGGAGATAATCTGAAAACTTTTCCAAAGCATCGTTTTGGGCTTTTATTTCATACAGCTCAAAGAAATAAAAATCCTCCACGTCAAGTGGGTTTAAAAATAGTAACCCAAAGCAATAACGAAGCCATTTTCCTATTGGTGAATCTTTATTCCTGTATACATTTTTGCTAAACCTAATTTTTGTATTTGCCTATACCACGATTGTGTTAAGTGGAATCTGCATCCAATAATTTTTACGGAATTCCAAATTTGTACAACTGCGTTATGTATGGATATCTCGAAATCAATTACAATTTCCTTCGGTTAAAAAATTAAATTATTTGCTACACAACAGTCTTTAATATTTGCTAAACACACAGTATAAGTATTTTCACTTTTATCCTTAAGTAAACAAAAAAACAAAGGTATGTAATGCCCGTTAAAAAAACCATGTAAAGTGAAAAGTTGCTTGAAGTGTTTCGTACAATAGGAAAAAGTGACATCCATATAGACAATATCATCTTAGCTTGTGCTCTTTCCGGCTATGGAAAAAGGTTGTTAAAAAGGATTATAAATTTGACCTGAAAATTGTGCTCTTTTGGGATATGCCCGTGTATATTCTTAACATGATAAGAGATAAAAAAACAATGGTGATGATGAGGATCAGGGGGAAGATCAAAATGTTTTGGATTATTATTTCAAATTGTTCATTTCATTTATTACAGGAACCCGAAGCTCAAGAACTCCAGGATAATTCATTCGTATCCGACAACAGATTTGAAGAGTCACCTTACCAACAAGCATTAATTCATCCCGAGTTTGGTGGTTTCCAAAGAGATGATGACAGAGAAACGTCCGAAGAGCCTTCTTTCAAAGATGAGGATATGATAGATCCAGATTTAGAGGTAAAAACGTCAAAATCCAAATTTTTGGAAAAGTTAAATTAAATCTACGTTGTAATTATCATACAACTATTATAAATTATGGTATGATTGGCAAGTTCAACATGACCTATGTCAACTTCAGTGGCGTACACTCTATATATGGTAGGGTATGCTACCTCTAAATATTAGATTTAATAGAAAATAGATTTTTACAGGAATTAAATATTCGTTTGTTTTTTTTTGTACTGTTTCAGGTAACTGATGGTACAGAAAAAGATCCGCAAGCCATCCTAAACAAAGCTCCAGTAGATAAATCTCGATTACCGTTGATTCGCAATAGAAATTTTTACGATATTCCCATTAATATGAACGTTAGTGCCGTCCATGTCCCTAGTAACGTTTACGAAAGATGTAAGTGAATTAAAAATAATAAGAATATTTCGCAATCTTCCATTTTTTAGCTAAAGAAGTAATTGCCGGAATTAAATGGTCAGAAGAATTGGATAAAACGTTTCGCTCAAATTATGAAGTAGATCCGACTCTGTCTTGGCAATATTTTGGAAGCTCTACAGGTTTTATGAGACAGTACCCAGGTAAGCAAATAAAAATATGGGTTAAACTTTTACAAATAAATTTTAACACTGACTTTTAGACAGTAAATTTGTGAATTTAATAAAATTTTAACACTGACTTTTTAGACGGTTAATTTGTTATACTTAATACAAGACAATTCATTTGTGATAGTTAAATTTTGGCAGTTAATTTGTGGTAGATAAAACAAGGCGGTTAAATTTTTGTTATTGGATTATAACAGTTAATGTTTGTCAGTTAAATTTTGATTGTTAATTTTTGGCAATTAATTTTTGATAGTTAATTTCTGGCTTTTAATTCGTGGCAAATTTAAACATTTACAAATGATTTGTGATATTTAATACAAGACCATTTATTTGTGATAGTTAAATTTTGGCAGTTAATTTGTGATAACTAAAACGAGGCGGTTACATTTTTGTTATTAAATTTTAACAGTTTATTTTTGGCAGTTAAATACATTTTAACACTGACTTTTTAGACGGTTAATTTGTGATATTCAATTCCAGACCATTAATTTGTGATAGTTAAATTCTGGCAGTTAATTTGTGATAGATAAAATGAGGCGGTTAAATTTTTGTTATTGAATTTTAACAGTTAATTTTTGGCAGTTAAATAAATTTTAACACTGACTTTTTAGGCGGTTAATTTGTGATATTTAATACAAGACAATTCATTTATGATAGTTAAATTTTGGCAGTCTATTTGTGATAGCTAAAACGAGACAGTTAAATTTTTGTTATTAAATCTTAACACTTAATTTTGGACAGTTAAATTTTGATAGTTAATTTTTGGCAAATAATTTTTTATAGTTAATTTTTGGCAGTTAACTCGTGGCCGTTTGAAACTTTTTACAAATACATTTTGAAACTAACTTTTTAGACAGTTAATTTGTGATATTTAATATGTGACATTTAAATTTTTGTTATTAAATTTTAACAGTTAAATTTTAATAGTTAATTTTTGACAATTTTTGATAATTAATTCGTGACAATTAATACGTGACAACTATATCGAGATAGTCATTTTTTTTTTAGTTTAATAACATTTTTAATGTTCTTTTAACATTACCATTTTAGCTATGATCTGGTCTCAAGAGCCCATAGATCTATTCGACTGTCGAACCAGATCTTGGTATATCGAAGCAGCTTCGTCGCCAAAGGATGTAGTTATTTTGGTTGATCGATCTGGATCCATGACAGGAATGAGACGAGAAATAGCCAGACATGTCGTCCATAATATATTAGATACTCTCGGGAACAATGACTACGTCAACATTTACACATTTAGCAATACGACAGAATCTTTGGTTGAATGCTTTGATGGGCAACTCGTACAGGTAAATAATTTAACTTAATATTATGCTTTTATTTATTTTATTATTTTTAGGCAAATTTAGCTAACGTAAGGGTTTTAAAAGAGAGTATGAGTGATTTCAAAACTGAACAAATCGCTAATTTTTCTTTAGCACTTATTACTGCCTTCGAACTTCTTGAAGATTACAGGATAAACAGGAAAGGTAAATACAAATATTTTTCATGATAGGAACTATGATAACTATGATATTTTAGGGGCCAGATGCAATCAAGCAATAATGCTTATAACCGATGGTGTTCAATATAATTTCAAGGAAATTTTTGAAAAATATAATTGGGAAAATTTGCCGTTCATGAATGTTAGAGTTTTCACTTATCTAATAGGAAGAGAAGTTTCTGATGTTAGAGAAGTGAAATGGATGGCATGTGCAAATCAAGGTAAATTAAAAAATTATTCTGACACAATTAACTATTAATTAAACTTTTAGGTTATTACGTCCATTTAAGTACATACGCAGAAGTGCGGGAAGAAGTATTAAACTATATTCCTGTAATGGCTAGACCTATGGTATTAAATCCTAGTCACAAACCTAATCCAACTTGGAGTCCGGTCTACGCTGATGTCACAGATCCAAAATTAACAAACTGGTTGTGGGTTAACAGGGAACGAAATAGACAAAGGGAGAGGTTTATGGGATATAGGAAGTTAAAACATATGCTTTCAGCAGGACATTTAGATAAGACATTTGTACATCAACAGAAATTGGTAAGAACATAAATAATTTTTTTTTGTGAAGATTTTTATATTTTATTCTAGCACCAAGACAATTACGGCGACACCCAAATATACCATCTTATGACATCCGTATCATTACCAGTCTACGATAAAAAACCTCGTCAGGTAAGCTAACAACTCCAATAAATTTTAAAATTTAATTTGCTTTACAAATAACGTATGTGTCTACAGAATATAACAGAAAAAATTCAAGTCAACGAAGCAATTTGGATAGAGGTGACCCGCGAGGTATACAGCGACTTTTTATAATTTAGACCAATTTTTAACGTTTTTAGATCATTTTTAGACCAGTGGAAGTAACCAGCTAAAATTAGACCGCCTAGATCGGCCTTAGTACCAATGTGTGTGTTTATAGTCTCTAGAATTATTTTAGGTAATGCTTGTGAATCCCAGAGTATCCCAGAAATATTAATAAATACTGCGAGTTCGATTTTGTTCAATATTTAATATGCTTATACTTCATTTCACGCTTTTTAGCGTCTCGACATTTCTGGGGCACGTCTCTGTCATTCGCACTTAAATATCACCGACAAACGTCACGAAAAAAAAATATATACAACTGTTAGACATGTGTGTGTTTTCTTGACCTCGATGATACATTTGTTTATCTCACTTTAGCATAACAAACGTGACTCGCACATGTAAATTATGTATCAGAGGGAGACGGATATTAAAAACTACGTAATAGATTATCTTAGGTACACGCTAAGAACGGTGAAAAGGAGTATATGCATTTTCGTCGAAGGAAATATAATCAAATAAGTTTATTGATAAATTTTGTTCAAATTATGACCGTATTTTTTTTCCAAGAAACCAGTGGTAGATTAGATCTACTGTATCCCTAAAGTTTTATGTTTTACGTTTAAGTTTATCACTGATGCCAAATTATCTAGTAATGGTGCCGGTTGATTATACAGTTTCGGTTTTTATTGCTGTACTTTTATTTAGGTATTAGGTAACTGTGAAATCGAATAGTCTTAGTCAGTTAGAAATATTAGAGGTATTCTAGATCACATAGATCAGCGTTTAGCCAAATATTGTATTTTTTGTAGAGTACACTTGAATTGGTCCATGCTTATAAATATAATATTACAATGCTGCAGTGACCAGTGCAGGATTTAAGTATAAGCTACATAAGACATGACTTAAAGCCCTCACTTTCTGGGGACCCCCAAAAAAATTGTCCGGGTAAGGAAATGTCATATATAATTATAAAGGGCCCCATATTTCCCAATAGCTTAGGACATTATCAAATGTAAATCCGGCACTGGTAGTAACTATGGTGAACTCACATTGGTGATTTTTCTCAAAACTGGAATTCCTTTTGCAAGGACCGATTCAATAAATAAATAGTTTATTAGATTATATCTGCGAGGTCATGCTGAATGTTTTAAAAATATTATACTATTTAAATTATCCTTTGTTATTGTTAATTTCTTTTTTTTCTTGTTATTCATTTTTATTTTTGTTGTTTTTTTATTAAATTCATTTAACAGATCAATTTTTAATTTTTTTTTGTTTTTGCTGGTGTAATCAAATTTTTAAATGTCTACGGACTATTTTTTAAATACTTCCACCAGTTTTTTTAATCTTGTAAGGTAAATTCCTTTGTTTACTATTTAAAATTAAAAAGAGAATGTTTCTGACTATTTTAAAATTTTTAGCAAGATCCTCGTATAAAAAGAATTACTTATATACACCAAAACATATTGATATTTTTTATTCTTTAGGAAAGGGTGGCAAATTTATTGGGCGTCGCAGGAACTGACATTCCAATTGAATATATTCAGAGACTTATGGTTCCATATAGGGTAAGTCCTTTCTGTTTTACATACAGTCTAGAGTGGAGACGCGATGGCTATAAGAAGAGGGTTAAATAATGAAGTTTGTGGGATTCCTTTATTCTTAAAATAATCACGATTAAAAATGACTGCTTGTTAATGGCTGGATTCCCATGAAAATTATGGTGAATGCGTGAATGCGAAAAATGTAATAAACACCGCGACCTTCCTTCGAATAAATGGTCGAGCGCGATCATTTGTATCCAACCAATCTAATGGAATCTCGCGGCTAGAGTCCGGTTCGTTTTTAGTCAAAGTCTAGTCAGTTCGATCAATTCATCACTGTGAACTGTTTTACAACGGTATTAAGAGTTTTAAATTATTTAAAATTTGCACTCGTCTCGGAAATTAATCTCCAAAATGGATTTTTTTCTTAACGACAAAAAAACTTCGTTATAAATGTAATAAAATAATGTTTTATATTTTCAGCTAGGAGTGAATGGTTATGCTTTCATTGTAACAAATAATGGTTATATTCTAACGCATCCTGATCATAGACCAGTAGTAAGTAATTATTATTATTATTATTACTAATGATAATCTGGTATTAAATCATTTAAATTTTCTGTTTTTTCTTTTGATCTTCCATTATGAATTTTTGTTTATCTGAAATAACTCAATACCTTGACAAATCAAAGAGTACTAACAAAAAGGACTCGTGAGCACTAATTACTTAAAATTACGAAAACTAAGCCCTAAGCACTTTTAGAAAATTTATATGTGAAAGTGTCTTTTGAACTTGAGGTTTATTTATAAAAAAGGAATTTAATTTATCGAATTCATCAAATAAAATAAAACAGTTTCCCTCATTGAAAAACTTTTTTTACAAAAATTATGTACTAAAGTGTTACTTTTATTCCCGAGAGTGAAGATTACTGTCTGAACGGAACGAGGACAACAATCACTCTAGGGATTAAAACGCACTTTGGTCTTTGACTGACATATAGAAATTTATAAATATTTTAGTCCCAATGTAGTAAAAGTGGCACTTTAGTTCCAATATAGAAATTATTAAATATTTTAGTCTTAAGGGATTGAAAATGACACTTTAGTCCAGATCTGTGATGAGCACTAACAAAAAGTGTTCGCGAGCACTTAGCACTTTTTACCGTAAAGTGCTCGCGAGGATTAAGCACTCTACAAAAGTGCTTTAAATTCACGAGCACTTTTAGAAAATTTAAATGTGGAAGTGTCTGTTGAACTTGAGATTTAATAAACTAAAACCGTTTCCTTCATTGAAAACTTTTTTTACAAAAATCATATATCAAAGGACTAAAGTGTCACTTTTATTCCCGGGAGTGAAGATTGCTGCCTGAGCGGAACGAGTACAACAATCACTCGAAGGATTAAAACGCACTTTAGTCTTTGACTGACATATAGATTTATAAATATTTTAGTCCCAATAGAGTAAAAGTGGCACTTTAGTTCCTATATAAAGATTATTAAATATTTTAGTCCTAAAGGATTAAAAATGACACTTTAGTCCAGATCTGTGACGAGCACTGACAAGAAGTGCTTGCGAGTACTAAGCACTCAAAAAAGTGCTTAAAATTACGAGCACCAAGCACTTTTTACAGTAAAGTGCTCGCGAGGATTAAGCACTCTACAAAAGTGCTTTAAATTCACGAGCACTAACCTAAGCACTTTTAGAAAATTTAAATGTACAAGTGTCTGTTGAACTTGAGGTTTAATCAACTAAAACCGTTTAGATTTATATTTTAGTCCCAATAGAATAAAAGTGGCACTTTAGTCCCTATATAGAATTATTAAATATTTTAGTCCTAAGGGATTAAAAATGGCACTTTAGTCTAGATCTGCGACGAGCACTAACAAAAAGAACTCACTAAGCACTCAAAAAAGTGCTTAATAATTACGAGCACTAAGCACTTTTAGAGGAAATTGCTCGCGAGCATTAAGCATTCTAAAAAATTGCTTTAAATTCACGAGCACTAGGCACTTTTTGAACAATTAAACCTTAAATTGATTTCTGAACTTTTTAAATATAAAAACAAAGCAATTTTTATTACTTTTGAATATATAAGAACAAAAAAAACGGTATAAAATACACGGTCATAAAGACATATGGACGTAACCGATTCGTTTTCTAAATATTCTAAATTAATATCTTATGGAATTTGTATTTTAATATACCAATAAACAAGCTCTAGCAAGCCAACTACGAAAATATTGCATAGATCCTGAAATTCGGCGTTCCCTGCCCATAATGCGCGGATTTGCCTCATCCTAGCTACGATGACGAGGTTGTGCAGATCTCGAAATTCGTCGTACTCTGCGCAATAATAATAATCGTTTTTTTTTAAGAATTATTACATGACATGTTTATCATATTTGATGTAATATTTTTTTGTCATAAATCAATTTTTTCAAAATAGTCCAAATAGTAATTTTTTTTCCAAATTATACACTAATATTTACTGCGCTGGCTTTAAAAATGTTCACGAAAGTACGAAAGGGTTTAGTGCTCGCGAGACTTTTTCAGTGATTACGAGCCTTTTGGAGTGCTCGTAAGTCCTTTAGAGTGCTCTGGGGCCTTTTCGATAACTCGCAAGCATTTTGGAGTACTCACGGGCACTTTTGACGAGCTCTAAGCACTTTAAACACTAAGTACTAAACACTAACTGATCGTAAGCACTGTGCTCTCGAGCAAAAAGTGCTTAGAGTGCTTAGCAAAGTACTAAGCACAGTGCTTAGTGACATCTCTACTTTATTTCCTAAAATTGCGGAGTAAAATGCATGTTTTAGTTCAAAAAATTTGATCTATTACACCTTGTCACATTTACTCCCATCAAAAGTTTGTTTTAATTTTGATTTTGTATGTATCATTTTGAAGTAATTAAATAATTTTATTGATTTCAGTTTCAAGGAATATTGAAACCAGCTTACAATAGGGTCGATATGATCGAAATCGAGATCCTCGATGACGATTCTGATCCCCGAAATTTTAGCGATATTATTCGAGAATTTAGAAAGCACGTAGTGATGCAAAACAGTGGAAATCTCACTTTAAAAGTTAAGGGTCATATAGATGACATGGTAAGTAAATTTTTTTTTTAAATATTCCTAAATAAAGTAATAAAACTCGACGTCAATTGATTTATTAATAAAAATTTAAAGTTTCGGCGAAATTTCGTCATCATCAGGCCTAAAACGACTTCCGTGAATAAACATATAGAGATAATAACTAACAAATTTTAATTTGTGGGAAAAGGGGTAAATTTATATATTAATTGAAATTAAACTGATTTTTTTTATGTATTACATGACGCAATATATAATAATATTTGTAATAAAATTAAATAAACGAAAATTTAACAATTAAATAGTGGTACAAAGTGGTTAAATTTAAAAAAAATTAATATATAAAAAGGGGTTGACATTATGTCCGTAATCATGAGCAAAAAAATTTTTTTTAAAGAATTATATGACAAGTGACAGTTGACCCATGAATACACTGTAACAAATCAGAAAATAGAATATCTGAAGGATGTTAAAACTAAATTTAAGGTTCACAGCGGTTCCTATAAAACCAAAACAGACTTCACTTATGAATTAACACAAAAAATAAATAATTTAAAACGCATGAGCTCTTTTATAATGGTTCCGTTTTTTCCATATTGGTTCAGAATTTTTCAATTCGAGGATTTTTCAATAATTTTTCAAGGACTTTTTGAAAATTTTTCAAGGATTTGACAAGAAATTTTTAAACATTCTGTCAAGAATTTTCCCATGCTTGTTCCAGAATGTTTCAAGGACTTTTAAAAGGAATTTTCTGAATTTTTGAAAAAATAACCTTTTTAATTTTAGGATTTTAGGATCTTTCAAGCATGTTTTCAATGAAGTTTTGTAGATTTTTTAACGGTTTTTCAACAAATCCTAATTTGTTAAGGATTATACAAAGCTTAGTATTATTCTAACTCTTTTTTTAGTATTTTTTTCAATATTTTTAATAAGAATTCTTCAAGGCATTTTCAAGGATATTTTACGAATTTTTAAGAGTTAACTAATAATGGTTCAAGGATTTTTCAATTCAAGCATTTTTCAATAATTTTTTAAGGATTTGACAAGATATTTTTAAAAACTGTGTCAAGAGTTTTTCCATGTTTGTTCCATGACTTTTTCAAGGAATTTTAAATGGAATTTTCAAAATTGAAAAAAAAAGATCTATTAAGGATTTTTTTAAATTTTAGATTTTTTCATTCAAGAGGTTTTCAATGAAGGTTTGTAGATTTTTTAAGGGGTTTTCAACAAATTTTAATTCATTAAGGATTTTACAAGGATTTTTCAAGGTTTATTATTATTCTAATCCTTTTTTTTAGTATTTTTTCAATATTGTTAATAAGAATTCTTCAAGGCATTTTCAAGGATATTTTACGAATTTTTAAGAATTAATTAATAATGGTTCAAAGATTTTTCAATTCAAGGATTTTTCAATAATTTTTTAAGGATTTGACAAGATTTTTTTTAAACTGTGTCAAGAATTTTTACATGTTTGTTCCATGTCTTTTTCAAGGATTTTTAAATGGAATTTTCAGAAAAAAAAGGTCTTTAAAGGATTTTTTTTAAATTTTAGATTTTTTCATTCAAGTGATTTTCAATGAAGTTTTGTAGATTATTTAAGGGTTTTTCAACAATTTTTAATTTAATTTGTTAAGGATTTTACAAGGATTTTTCAAGGTTTAGTATTATTCTAACTCTTTTTTTAGTATTTTTTTAATATTTTTAATAAGAATTCTTTAAGGCATTTTCAAGGATTTATTAAGGATTTGACAATTTTTTTTTAAAACTGTCCAGAATTTTTCCATGTTTGTTCCATGACTTTTCAAGAATTTTTAATTGGGATTTTCAGAATAAAAAAAGATCTATTAAGGATTTTTTTAAAATTTTAGATTTTTTCATTCAAAAGATTTTCAATGAAGTTTTGTCGATTTTTTAAGATTTTTTTGAGGGTTTTTCTTAATGGTTTTACAAGGATTTTTCAAGATTTAATATTATTCCAGCTCTTTTTTTATCATTTTTCAATATTTTTAATAAGAATTCTTCAAGGTCTTTTACGATTTTTTAAGAATAATTTAATAATAGTTCAAGGATTTTTTAATTCAATGATTTTTCAATAATTTTTCAAGGACTTTTAGAAAATTTTCAAGGATTTTTTTAACAATTGTATCAAGAATTTTCCCATGTTTAAAGGGAATTTTCTGAATTAAAAAAGGACCTTTTAAGGATTTTTAAAGATTTTATGTTTTTTCATTAATTCATTTTTAAATGAAGTTTTGTTGGTTTTTTTTAAAGGGTTTACAAAAATTTTTCAACAAAATTTAACTTTTAAAGATTTTTTTTTGCTTTTTTAATGATTTTCAAGGTTTTTTTAAGGTTTGGTATTACTATTTTTTAAATATTTTTTTTTTATTATAAATTTTATATTTTTTCTAATTTTTTTCAGAGACGCATCACATTTACCACCAGACACTATTACTACAGGGGAATAAACGGAACTCCGTTTGGTCTTGTAATAGCCCTTCCGGACAAATACGGTTTTTACAGGGTGGAACCGAAAGTCGAAAACGATATACATCGTTTGACTTTGTCTCAGGATAAAAAACAATTATTGAGATATTTCACTGGGAATTGGACTATTCATCCAGATTGGTAATAAAATTATTATTAATATAAACGTATAAATAAATTATAGATTTTTTTATAGGCGTTATTGCAGATATTTAGATAATAGGAAGCATTTTGATAATCCAGAAGAAGAATTACTTCATTTTCTTCAAATAATGGAAAAACATGTATGGAAATGGTCAAAAGAATCTGAATGTAAGTAAAATAATAAGTTTATATTATTTAATACGTAACGGGTCAACCAACTACGAAGAAAATTTTATGTCTTATCTAAGATGATCAGTCCTGGTCCTGGGTAAAAGAAAAATTTTATAGAGATTTATTTTTTGAATATAAAATAATAAGAAATTTATGAAATGAATTATTAATATAGAAAATAATTGTTACTCGATTCATACTTTTTATTATTCCCAGCAGCACCCACTTTGTTTTACTCACATGAATCTTTAATAAATTCGCATAAAAATACTTATAAATCCAAAAGCAAAATCTATAAGACCATCATCAGCAAATAGACACTTACATTTACCCTTGGTGATAATTATATCATTAATATATATTTAAAAAAAGTAGTGGTCCCAAAACACTGCTTTGGGGAACACCAACACTGTTTTCGTTTTTTTTAGAATATATTTAGTTTAATTTTAGTTTCTGCTATTTGTTAGATAGCCAATTATCCAATTGAATGCCATCTCATTAGTCCCAACCCCCTTAATATTCCTTATAAATCTCCCTCTATCAGTTATTTCGAAAGTTATTTGCATGTACAAAAATACTGATATAGAAATGAAATTGTTTTTCTAATCAAACAGTACACTTTGTAAACAAAGGGGTAAATATCTTTTTTAATGGCGAGGGGACATTTTTTCCTGGGTGGGGAGGGGTAGGGGTAATCAAACTTTAAGACAAATATGTCCATTTCTACATTTCATATATTTTACTAGCTGAATACCCGTGCTTTGCTAGGGAATCTCCTTAGTATCTGGACGACCAAGATTTGTTTGTTTTTTCGCATTTCTTCCTATTTTTTCTGTTTTTCATTATTTTTTCTTGGTTTTCCCTATTTGTCCCTATTATTATCTATTTTGTTCTATTTTCCCTTTTTTTTACTATTCTCTAATTTCCTTACTTTTCCATTATTTTATTTTTCCCAAAATTCCAAATTTTCCTACTTTGCCCTATTTATTCCTAATGTTCCCAATTTTTTCACTGTTGTTTCCCATATTTTTCTCTATTGTTTGTTATTTTTCACCATTTTTCCATTTTTTCTATTTTTTTCTATTTATTTATGTTTTTCATTATTTTATCCTATTTTCCTTATTATTTCTAGTTGTTCCTATTTGTACTTATTTTTTTCCTATTTTTCCCCAATTTTCCCTATTTCGCCTATTTATTCATATTTTTCTTTGTGTTTTATTTTTCATTTCTCTAATTGCCTTATTTTTCCTATTTCTTCCAATTTTTCCTGTTTTCATTACTTTTTCCTGTTTTTATACCCTATTTTTCACTATTTTCCCAGATATTTCCCCATTTTTCTATATTTATCTCTAATTTTCTACTTTATCTATCTTTTATAATGTTTTCCTATTATTCCCAATTTGTCCCTATTTTTTCACGTTTTTATTTTCACTATTTTTCTCTACTTTTCACCATTTTTTCTTATTTTATCCATTTTTCCCATTTCTTTCTATTTTTTCCTATTTTCCATCATTTTATCCAATTTCTTCATATTTTTCCTTTTTTTTTATTTTTGCTTTTATCCATTTTCCATTTTTTCCTTATATTCCCCAATATTTCCCTATTTATCACCATTTTCCCATATGTTTCCATATTTATTCTCTAATTTTCCAATTTTTTAATATTTTTTCTCAAATTTCCCTGCTTTGCAATAATTTTCCTATATACTGATAAATTAAATTTAATGAAGGATTAGAAATGGAATCAAAATACAATTAAAAAAACTCAACATTAATATCACCAGCACTATCTTTATTTTCTAATGAGTTTACCATATCAATTATTGGATACTCAGTGAAGATTTATCAGTTTCATTAATACTTTTTAATACAAAACAAATTTAAGCAATTGGGTATCAAATCAATGTTAGATATTACTCTCCCTCTCCCATATCAATCGAATTGAAATTATTTACCAGATTGTTCTCCGGGATAAACTTATTTAACATTTTCCACATCTCAATTAGATTATTTCTGTTACGGCCAATCTGCTTTTCTAGGTATTTTTTTTCTCTTCTCTTATCGGTTTTACTGCTTTATTTCGTTTCTCTTTCCCAATTTTTCCTAGTTCTATTTTTTCTATATAGAGTGAGTTCGGCTTGTAAGCACTATTTTAACTCTTTTTGATCGGTGGTCGATCGGATATGGCCAATGGAGTACTCAAGTGTGACTTCATACCGTTCGGGTTGTACATTTCGTAGAACGATGTGGAATGTGAGGTTATAAAATAAAAATTGGATTTTTACTTACTCTATGGAGTTTTGGTTTTTGTGGTTGAAGTTGAAACAACAGCAACGTATTTTTATAACTTTAATAATTAACAAGAAATTTAGAAATGGAAGAGCAAGGCATTTGCGGAATGTGCAGTATTACAGGATCCTTGGCTGAAGTGCCGCTGCACTTCATGACAACCAGTGTTGCCAATTGCCGCATAATTATGCGAATTCCGCATAATTTAAGAAGTTTGCGCATAATTTAAGCATCTAAATTAAATCGCATTATTTCCGCACTTTTTCCAAATGATTATTTTTTTATTATTTTGTATAGACAATAAGAGGTTTTAAAAGATACAAAACTCATTTATTTTAAAAATAATATAATTATTTTTTTATAGGTATTTACTACTTTTTCTAATTTAATTAAAAATCATTAAACGGCTTTTTCCTGGTGTGCTGTAAAAAGCAAAATAAGTTATATGACGAAATATTAAACACAAAAACGTTTCAAAAAATTTTGCATTATTGAAATCAAAATCGCATTATTTTTATTGAAGACCCGCATAATTTTATCTAAAGTAGTTGGCAACACTGATGACAACACATGTTGGGCAAACTGTTGAATCACAGTCTGAACAAGAACAACAAAACGAAGTATTAATGGAAACTAATACCGATGCTAGTGCTAGTACTAGTAGTACTAATGAAGATAAGCTGTGGACTAGAGATAGAACAAATTTTTAAATCGATTTAGTGCAAGAACACCAAAATCAGCTGGACACCGACATAAAAAAAATGTATGGGTGCGTATTGCAGCAAAATGCACTACGGAATTTGGCATATCAGTATCTTTCCGACAAGTGGATTCAAAATGGAAAAGTCTAAAGCGGACTTATAAGAGTACGCTTTTACATAATAATTCATCAGGTAAACAATGAAGGTACTGGGAATTTTTCAATAAAATTCACAATTTCATGCATAAGAAACCAGAAATTACACCTATAGCAACATGTAGCAGTGCCATGGGGCTACATAATAATGAAAACATGAATTTAAGCACACCTTATGATGCCAATAAAAGTACAGAAAATGTCTACCTCTTCATCTGAGCTCTCGAAAAATAATTCTTTTGCCATATTAATTATTACCGATGCTTGACGAATCATTTAAAAAAATCGTTTGTTTATATAAATTTAAAGTCTTCTTCTTCTTTGGTTTTTTTGAAATGACGCGAATAGCGTTCTTCTGCTTTTCACTTTGGAGTGGCCTCCGTGAGGCAAATAGCGTTCGGCTCGTACCGCTGAGAGTTTGAAACACCGTAATCGCGTGATTATGAGATGAACCTTATCTGCTCCAACTCTACTGTGTCAACCCAAACTCTCCAATAATTTAAAACTTTCCTTATGGACGGAGTGATTAGAATTGAGTTAGGTCATTACTATACAAATTTATTTTCCAGGTGACAGAAAATTAGTCGTGCAACTGGTTTCTGATGCTAAATTAACCGATTGGTTCAACGATAATATCACTACAACAAGCCGAGAAGAAAACGGGTAAGTTCTATTATTTATTAATACCTTTTATGAACGTATTATTATATTTTTACATTAATCCATCTTATTTTCTTTGCGAATAAAGACCTATGTCCATATTGATGGCATCAGCAAGGTATAGTATTATAATTTTCGCTAGTGTTAAACCAATCTTAATTATTATTATTAAAGTAACAACATTCGCAGCAGCAGCAAAAAGGCACTAGCTACTTCGTTAGTATTGGGCTGACTTTAATAGACGTTCGATTTACCTAAAATGATGTATATCTAATGCTTAAATAAAAAACTGGCAGTTACAAGGGGCGAGATTTGCAATAATATAATTCGTTACTAACATGCCTTCATAATTCCGTCTCTTCTATTTCATGAATGAGAGATCAAGTTGGACAATTTATGACGTAACGGCAGAAGATGGTTAAACAAACTTTATCATGTTTCTGATAAAAAAAACTCAAAACTAAAATTGTAAAAATTGAAATCTGAAATTTTTATCAACTTGCCCCGCTCTCCTACCAAAATTTTATTAATTTCATTGTCATATTTTTCTTTGTTCAAATCCTTCCGTTTTTTTATATCTGTAGCGTACAATTTCGATCTATATTATACGTCATGATACGTCCATTACTTTCATCTTTCATAAACCCCAAAACCTTGTTAACGAGAAGAATTCCATATACGTTTTTTGATGGATCGAAGTTTATTTTCATAATTTGGTACGGAAGAATCCCACGTTTCATCATACTTCGGTTCGGGACGGGACACTAGGTCGCGGCCACTAGGACGCGGGGACACTAGGACGCAGGGACACTAGGACGCGGGGCCATTAGGACGCGAAAGTATAATAAAGATTGCCACAATGAAATATATATCTATAGCGGTTCAAAAGATAGCAAAGGACCTTTTACGTCTACATTATATATTAAAATGAATATGAAAAATATTTAAGATTACATTAAATACTAGCTCCAATAGAAAATTACAATAAAATTTAAAAAATTGATTTTAATTTGACAAAATACATTTAAATGGAAAGAATTTAAAATAATTCTCTTTATTACATCTGAATAACATTCTTCTCTTTTAAAAATATTGTAAGTAAATTGTGTTCATTTTAATTTGATATAAAAATTTTAATCAATTTAATTTTCATGTTATTTTTAAAAGTACTAAATTAATGTTTTAAGATCGGATATTAAATGATATATTTTTGAAATTAGAAAAAAGCTTATTACTAAAATTTAATAATATACATTGCATTCCACCTAAAAAAAATATGTTTCTGTGTGCTCTGGAATATGCACGACACTGTGTTTGTGATGGCATTTGAAAAAAATTAGTCAGTTTTGGAAATAATGTTTTGTATATGGAAAAAACAATGATAAGTGTGAGTAACCCTTTACATATATACAGTGCGACTCAAAAAGTCTGCACCATATGGAAAAAATTTTTATTATTTATTTGACAGAAAATTTTATTCTTGATAAAAGTTGGCGCATTGCGTAAAAACTGCTATTTCAAGCGTCAAATTTTCAAATTTCTAAATGGTATACAGGGACGGGCAAAAAATAGAAATTTATGCCAAGAATAAAGTACCCTTATTTTTGACAATATCAAAAAAATTTATTTAGGAAAGTTGTTAAGAATTAAAAATTACACTCGGATTTAAAATCACAGCCTCCTACGCAAAAAATCCATTTTTTTATGTTTTTAGCCTAGCTCAAAATAATATCATCTCGGGTGCACTTCAGGGGCCTTCCTTCAATCACTGTAATACATTTTGGTTAAAAAAAATTAGTTTTTTTCGTTATTTTCACACCATTCTCTGCCTTTTTTTTTAAATTTCTATGATTTTTTGTTTTTTCTTAGTGCAAAGTTGAAATTTCACCCTGTGGACATGTACATGAAAACTACCATTATAATTTAATTGAAGAAAATGGGTAAAAAATGATACCCAAACGTTTTTAGTACCAAAATATAAATAATTAACTAAACAACATAAAGCTTTGAAAATTAAAATAAAAAAAAAGAAAATAAAAATTACAAAATAATGGTTATTAAACTTAAAGGTATAAAATCAAACCTAAACTAAACAAGATAAAGTTTTTTAAAATTGAAATAAAAACAATGAACATAATAATTACAAAAATAAGGGTACTTCACTCTTGATCAAAATTCCTATTTTTTGCCCGCCCCTGTATACCATGTAGAAATTTGAAAGTTTGACGCTTGAAATAGCAGTTTTACGCAATGCGCCAACTTTTATCAAGAATAAAATTTTCTGTCAAATGAATAATAAAAATTTTTCCCATATGGTGCAGACTTTTTGAGTCACACTGTATATTTATTTTTTCTTTCGCGTCCTTGTGTCCCCGCATCATTGTGGCCCTGCGTCCTAGTGGCCGCGTCCTAATGTCCTAGACCCTACTTCAGTTCAATTTTCTTTTTTAGAAATCTGCTTATTTTTATGGTTTTTATTAAACAGAAATATTAGAGACAGTGTTGATCTGTATGTGCTAACCCAGTTCAGTTTTGAATTGTTTTCTTAAGAAATTAATGATTAAAACTAAAAAGAGTGAATTTTAAAAATATATATATATAGCTAATTATTAACCATTTTAATATTTTTTAAAAAAATATTGAAATTGATACATTTTTTTAAATTCTTATGGTTACCGAATAATTGTTTTGTATAGGAACGAAGGAAAAACTGGATATGAGTTCAAGGAAATATTAGATTTTTTCGAGTTGTGTAGATGTTGCAAGTGCTCATGTAATAATTCTTTTCCATGCAGAGCGGAACTGGTGAAAAAAATTGGAATCGTTGTTGCCTTTATGGCAACTCACAGCGGTCTCACCAGATGGCAGAACTTTCCTCAAAATATCGAAATACCAGAACAAGATCCGTAAGTAATTTTATTATTAAACATTTTTGTTGTGGAAAAAATACCCGTTAATTTATTTGCCCCACGTTGGGTGCCATTTTATTATGAAATGAGTAGATAGTCTAAACCAATCTGAGCACCACTTATACATTTTTTTAGGAATTTTCATATTCTTCATAATAAAGCTATCGACGAAGTTTGGTATAGAAGAGCTGTTGATCATCATTATGTCGATCCAGGCGATTTTATTTATGCAGTTCCCCACTATATAGGTAGATTTTTTTGTCTTTTAATTATATAAATTGTTTTTTGAATACTTGGGCCAATAATTACTATTGAAGTGAAACTTTTTATACGACATAACACTAGTTTTGAGATAAACTCGCCAAAATCTGAGAAAAAACACAAAAGTATACAAAGACGCCGAAAATAGCCGCCCGGCATCTACAAGGTGTTAAAAATTTCAGTGTACACTATTTTTATTTAATTATCACCTTTATTTTTGAAGATAGAAGAAATTTTTTTTAATCTTTTTCTAAAGTACAGTTCGTTGTCGAAATTTAATTAAAAAAAATTAAGTATGACACACGGTTGGAAGAGAACAAAATGGAGATTTCAAAAAAAGAATAAAAAGTACAGGTCCGTATTTAAAAAAAAATTGAGGAATGCTCTTTAAAGAAGAAATGTCGTATCGACAAACTGACTATTCTATGTTAAACAGTATTTGGTCTTCAACAAAAAAGATTAAAAAAGTTGTCTTCTGTCTTTAAAAATAAAGGCGATAATCGTCAATTTTGATTTTAAGTAAATAGCTCGGAAACCAGACAAGACATTAAAATTTTTCAAATTCTATTAAATTTGTCTATATGCAACTTTTTTCCCATTTAACCAACTTTGTATCTATAACCGTTAACGAAATCCCAATAGCGTACATTGAAGTTTTCAACACCGTGTATATATTAATACGTAATGTGCGAACGGACGAGTGTGAGATTTTACATAGTTAAAGTTTATATACAAAAAAAATTGTACACTCATTGACAGTTTTTGACTACCGTGAAAAGTTTCACTTCTTACGCCGTTAGTTTACCGTCCGGATGTTGTCACCTCAATGGGGGAGTTCCCTCAATGATGCCAACCTAGAAAAAGGTCTACCAACGGGGAAGGATTATTTTTGGTCAAAATCTACTTCATTATTTTCGCAATGATAAAATATGTATATAAAATTCTATTGAGCTTTCCAGAATATATCGTTAGCGAAATATAATGATTTTAATAAAATCTTACTTCTGATTGGTTGAAATTTCGTTGTCAAATGTCATTCCTTATAGAGTAAGTGAAAGAGAGGGACATGTTTCATTTTCAGATTATAAAATATTCAAACTACTCGCCTAATTCAGTTTAGTTCCACCAATCGTCCAAGGCTGTAGGTCAGTCGCTGAAAATAAAACATGTCGCTCTGTTATACTTACTCTATGACGAATGACATTTGACAACGAAATTTTAACCAATCAGAAGTAAGATTTTATTAAAATCATTATATTTCGCTAACGATATATTCTGGAAAGCTCAATAGAATTTTGTACACATATTTTATCATTGCGAAAATAATGAAGTAGATTTTGGCCAAAAATAATCCTTCCCCGTTGGTAGATCATTTTCTAGGTTGGCAACATTGAAGGAACTCCCCCATTGCCGCAACCCTTTGATTTTTTCGGAGTTCTGGACTCGTCTCCAAGAGTTCTAGAGTTCTGAGGGGGTGCAGATAGAGTACCGCAATGTTTTGCGAAAATTTTTGAAAATAAATTTTGTGGTGCTAACTAAACGTCGCACCCCTTTTGTAAGAAAAAGAGTTCTAGGTGAATAGCTCTATCTCAGCAATAAAGAGTTCTAGAGTTCTCGGTACTTTCTGCAGAGTTCTAGGAATTTTCGAAATTTAAAAAAAAACAAATTTTGGGGTGCCAACTTCATGCCACACCCTTTTTGCGAGCAAAAATAGTTTTAACTTGATGAATATCTTGGAAATAAATGGTTCTAGAGTTCTCGATGACTTTTGCGAAAAGTTCTGCGAATTTTTGAAAATTAGAAAACAAAGTTTTTTGTGCTAATTTCATGGAGCACTTTTTTCGTGTAAGAGAGTAGTTACGGGTCACCTACTCTGTTCAAGATGAAGAGGTTCAAAGTTTTACAAAAATTTTTGCAAAAAAAAAAATCTAAATTATATAAAATAGATAGATAGATATTTATTGAGAGCTCTACATACATACATTATATGTTTACAGTCATAGTTTTTTAAAATGGGTAATGTTAAAATAAAAAGATTAAAAAAAGGTAGTAATAATTACATAAAGTAGATCTAAAAGACAAACACACAGTAATACACTCAATTCCTATAGCACCACAAAATTATTAAAATCACTAATATTGTAAAATATGTTATTAAGCAAAAAATGTTTGGCCAACTTACCAAACAAAATATTATTCATCGTTTTGAAATTTATATCTGGATGCAAGCTTTTAAATTTATTATAGATTTTTATATCCACTTTGTTTACTTGTGTTAAACGAATTCTTGAGTATGGTACAATGACATCTTCCCGCTGCCTTGTATTGTAATGATGTATATCAGAATGTAAAGGTAGATCAGGAGCCGGTTTATGTATAGTTAACCGAACTTGAACCCTTTCAATAATCCTAATAGCTGCATTTTCTAGATTAAAGACCTGCTGTGACTTAGATGAATTACCCCAAAATATAATTCCATATGTCAATAGGCTGTGAACCATGGCAAAATATACATTTACTATCTAACGAGTGTCTTAATTGGCGCATGTGAGGAAAGTTTTCCACACAAACTTTCTACATGATTACTCCAAGTAAGACCTGTATCCAGTGTGATTCCAAGAAGTTCCACTGGTTCTGATTTTTCAACCCACCTGTCAGAACTAAACACAATATTATGTATTTTATTTTCATTAAGTTTCAAACTATTGCTACTAAACCAAGCCTTAGCGTTCTCAAAACTTTCTCCTCTCAAGTATTCACCATCCCTTGCTGTCAGAGTGGTATCATCTGCAAAAAGGACAGAGTTTGCGAGCCCCACCGATGCTGGTAAATCGTTTACGTATAGTAAAAATAACAAGGGACCAAGGACAGACCCTTGTGGCACTCCTGATGTAGTGGGAAGTAAATCCGATTCCACATCATTGAGACTCACAAACTGTCTCCTTCCCGTCAAATAAGATTTAATTAGATCTAGAATGTTTCCTCTAATACCGTAATGTTCTAATTTTAATATAAGCGTTTGAATATTGACACAGTCAAAAGCCTTGGTTAAGTCACACATTATTGCATGTGTAGATTGACCATTATCAAGTCCTTCAACTATGTCATCCAAAACCGCTGACAGTGCTTTAATTGTAGATGACTTTTTGCGAAATCCATATCGAGAGCTAGTGATAATTTTATTTTTATCTAAATACCCTAAAAGCTCTTCTTTAATCAAAATTTCATTTTGATATAACCGGCACAATAGCAATAGGCCGAAAATTATCAGAAACATCTAGATCTCTATTTTTAAATGTTGGAACTATTTTTGAGATTTTTAATTCATTGGGCCAGTTACCTTCTACAATACATCTATTGAATAGTACCGTAAGTGGTTCAATGAGAATGTCCAATCCGGCCTTAAACATTCGACTACCTAATCCATAGTAATCTAAACTGGGTGTTTTTCAGTTTTAATACAGCCTCTTTTATATCGGAGGCGATTAAAGGTTTCATAAAAAATGAAGTAGGTTGAGAAGGTATTTTATTTAAAAATAATTTTGGATCCGCTCCTGTGTATATTATGGTACGTGTTATAACATCAGATATAGTTGTAAAAAATATATTAAGTTCATGAGCTGATAAACAGGTTTCAGTTCGTTTCTTTTTAGGTGGTAACTCATTATTAATGAGTGACCAAACCGTTTTGTTTTTATTATCCGAAGCGGCAATGACCATAGAATAGGCATTGCGCTTTTCGTCTTTTAAAGCCTTTCTGTAAGACTTACGTAGCTCACAATGTACATTTCAATCATAGAACGAATTTGACATTTTGAAAATTTGTTTACTGCGCCGTACAATTGTCCTCATGAAACGCAGATTCTCTTTGAACCATTTCGGATCCATTCTTTTTTGGTTTGACATTTTTGAGAGGAAAACATAAATTACTTTGGTTTTGCGAATGTTCTAAAAAAATAATGGTTGTTAGTTCATCGGAGTTTTTAGATACAGCATCAAATCCCGACCAATCAAGTTCAATGATATTATTTATAAATTTATGCATTCCAGCCTGGTTTATAAATTTCCTTTTTATATTTTGTAAAGATATATTTTTTTTACATAAGTCTTTTACTGTTATAAACACACCCAAATGGTCAGCAATTAGAGCATCAGTTACTCCTACTTCTAAATCATCTAGTGTAATATTACATAATATGTTGTCCAGACACGATCTAGAAGTCGGGGTAATTCTAGTAGGTACTTTAATCAAATGCCTTAATGTAAATGTGAATTATAAAAATCAGTTGTGTTTGCCATGGTGCTAATTTTTCGCGAATATATTTTGTTTTATATTTATTTATTTATCAGTTTTAGTCACTTATGGCTGATTTTAAAAATTCTATATTTCATTTATTTTTGGTTCAATTGTGGTCATTTTTGGAGTTATGAGACACTTAAGGGTGAATTTCTTAAGAGAACCCAAGTGTTCTAGACCGGAACATTCTTTACAATATTTCGTCTTTTATTGCATTTGTTTAATTTTTGCTAAATCATTGAGAACTCTAGAACTATTCATTTTCAAGATGTTCATCAAGGTAGAACTATTTTTCCTCACAAAAGGGGTGCGACATGAAGTTAGCACCCAAAAATCTTCTTTTGTTTTGTAATTTCCGAATATTCCCAGAACTCTTTGCAAAACCTAACGAGAACTCTAAACTCTTTATTGTTGAGATACCCATTCACTTAGAACTCCTTTTTCTCACAAAAGGGCTGCACCCACTCGAGAACTCTAGAACTCTTCGAGACGAGTCCAGAACTCCGAAAAAATTAAAGGGTTCCGGCAATTGGGGTGTGCCAACTTCCGGAAGATCATTAGTTTTTGATTAACGTGTAATTTTTTTAAGGAAACTCGAGTCACGGTTTGGTCACTGTTAGTCGAGCCATATTTAAAGAAGAAGAAAAGAAGAAGGAGAAAGCTCCAGTAGCTGTCGTTGGTTACCAATTTTTCCATGGCGCTTTACAGAATTTGTTTACTCAAATCACTAGTAATGTAAGTAAATATTTTTTTTACTCAAGTGACTTTTTAATAAGAAAACGTTATGTTAAGCTTTCTTAAAAATAAAAATTTTAAAATTTTAAGATTTTTTTGAAATTTGTTAATAAATTGTCTAAATTTCTGTCATTTCTTTCGAACTTTCAGAATTTTTGGTTTGTAATTTCAGAAGTCAAAATTTTTAATCTGAAATTTCCGAAATTATTAACGTTTTCTTTTTTATTTCTTTTTTTCGAAATGACATTTTTATTAAAATTTCGGACATTATTAATTAATTTTTTAAAATTTCTAAATTTATAGAATTTTTAAAAATGTTTAGATGTTTTTCTTTTAATTGAATTTTTTTATATTGTTTTGAATTTTTGAGGATTTTTGAAGTTTCTTTAAAATTTTTGGAACATTTTCGATTTCTTTTTAATTTTTCGAATTTTTTGTAACTTTTGACAATTTGTTGAAATTTACTTTGATATCTTCAGATGTTTTGACATTTTTTTTTTAATTTTTTTGAAAAATTATTGATATTTTAATTTTTTTAGTTTTTTCTTGAGATTTTCAAAAAAATTGAAGTTTCTTTGAAATTTTCGAAATTTTTAACGTTTTTAAAAATTACTTGCAATTTTCGATTTTTTTTTACAAATTGTTGAAATTTTGTTGAAATAATCTGTTTTTTTATAAATCTTGGAATTTTTGGAATGTCTGTGAAAACTAGAGAAAATATGGGAAAAATAGTAAAAGCGGAAAATGGTGAAAAATAGTGGAGAATAATAAAAAACAGATAATAATTGGGACAAATTTTCGATTTTTTAAATCTTCACAATTTTTGGAGTTTCTATGAAATTTTTGAAGATTTTTTTGAATCTTGTTTAGAAATTTTCTAAATTTCTGTCATTTCTTTCGAACTTTAAGAATTTTTGGTTTGTAATTTCTGAAGTCGAAATTTTTAATCTGAAATTTACAAAATTATTAACGGGTTTTCTTTTTCTTTTTTCGAAATTTTGACATTTTTATTAAATTTTCGGACATTATTAATTAATTTTTTGAAATTTCTAAATTTATAGAATTTTAAAAAAAATTTGGATGTTTTTTTTTAATTTAATTTTTTTATTTTTTGAATTTTTGAGGATTGTTGAAGTTTAAAATTTTTGCAACGATTTCGATTTCTTTTTAATTTTTCGAATTTTTTGTAATTTGTTGAAATTTTCTTTGAAATTTTCGGATTCTTTTAACTTATTTTTGTTTTTATGAAATTCTGGAAATTTTTAACTCAAAAGTTTTGACATTTTTTTTAATTTTTTTTTGAAAAACTATTGACATTTTAATTTTTTAAGCTTTTTCTTGAGATTTTGAAAACTCGTTTTCTCGTTTTTTTGAAAAAATATATATATAATATGGACAATTAGGGAAAAACAGGAAAAATAATAAAAATATTGGGGGAAAATTGTTAAATGGGGAAATTTGAGAAAAATAGGGAAAAATATAAAAAAATAGGGAAATCAGAATACAATATGAAAAAGCAGGGAATAATAGGGAAAAATAAAGAAAATAGGATAAAAAAATGGAAAACAGCGGCAAATAAGAAATTGGAAAAATAACAAATTTTTTTTTAGTGTGGAAACATACCTTGTACAAGAACGTGTGCGTCTCAAGAACTACATTGTCTAGTACTAGACGATAATGGTTATGTGATAGTCAGCGACGATCCAAAGGAAACTGGTTTCTTTTTTGGAAAAATTATGCCAGATGTCATGAATCAACTCATAGACGAGAAAATTTATAAAGCTACTACAATGTACGACTACCAAGGTTTGTGTGCGGAGGGTCAAGAAACTGAAAGTCCCGCTACAAGGTTGTTATCGGTAAATATAAGTATAAATGTGCAAAATTTCATCTAAATCGGTTTTTTTTTTTAATTTTCAGCCCCTATTCCACCTGACCAACTTATTCAAATGGTTTATCGGATATTTAGTTTTCCTAAGTAAATCTATTTTCGGCGCTCAATTCGAATCGTTCCCGTCAGAACACTTTGAGGAACATTTCGAGGTGATGGACGAACATGAATACGCGATCCACAATCACGAACACGATCACTACGAAGAATCCGAAATGCCTCTAAGCGACAAGGAATTCGTGCAAAAGTTTGCCATCGAAAAAACCAAACCGGAACCGTGCGACACGCAGATGGCGCTCTATTCGCTAATTCATTATTCCGACAGAGATATAAGTAACAGTGCCTATAATAAAACCATGGTTGAATGCTCAAGGTAAGTTTAAAGTTGGTGAATTTTGAAAATAAATATCGCAAATGTGGTCAAAAAATAAGAAAAGAAAACTCTACATAAGGAAAATAGTTTCGGCTAGTAAGCCATCTTCAGATCATCTTCTATGCTTGAAGACGGATTTTTAGTCGAAGATTTAAGTATTTTTTTCTAATTTATAATGACTTGGTAAGTAGGAAAAAAGAGAGTCATAAAAAGTAGGATAAAATGAGGGGGAGATTGAAATAATAAAAAATAGAAAAAAAGGGGGAAAGGGCGTACGAAAAAGTTGAAAATAAAAGTTTGAAACAAAGAAATTATTTGAAAATTATTGGAAAAAAATCTAGACGCAGTATGGAAAAAAGCTGAAAAAAAACGTTGGAAAGGAGGTTTGAAACAGAGAATTTTGTAATAAAGTAGGGGAAAAATAAGGAGAGGCGGAGCAGCAAAGTAAAAATAAAAGTTCAAAAGAAAAAATGAGTAAAAAAAAGTAGGGAAAGTGGAAAAAGAGAAGTAAGAAAAAAGTTTAAAATTAGTAAAACAGTAGGGGAAAGGGGGAGAGGGAGAGCGGAGAAAAATGAATTTTGTAATCTTCAGATTAAAATAGAAGGAAAAGTAGAGAAAAAATTGGAATTTTGTGCCACGAGTCCAAGTCTTGATCAAGCATCTTTAAAACTTGCAATTAAGCATTTATAGATTTTTCATAATTTTTAAAGTTGGTTTTAAATTATTGAAACTCAACATTTTCAAAATTTTTGACATTTTTTTTTTGAACTTTCGAATTTTTTGAAATCTTTGATGTTTTTTTTTTGAAATTTCCAAGTGTAGAAATTTTTAAAACTCAAAATTTTTTGAAAATTTTTAAGGATTTATTTAAATTCTTGAGTGATATTTTCGGAATTTCATTTTTGGTTTTCTTTATTTTCGATTTTTTTTAAAATTTCTATACTTGACATTATTAACTCAAAATTTTTAAAACTCAAAATTTTTGAAATTTTAATATTTTTCAAAATTTGTTTTTTAAATTCTTGGCCTGAATATATTTTTAGTTTTTTTGAAAGTTTTGACATTGTTTAGAACTTTTCTAAATTTCTGACATTTTTTGGAACCTTGAGATTTTTTGAATTTATTTGTAATTTCTAAAATCGAAATTTCCAAAATTATTAACTTTTTTTTTTTAATTCTTGTGATATTTTCGAAATTTTGACATTTTATGAATTATTTTTATTATTTATTTTTTTGAAATTTCTAAATTTGTAGAATTTTTAACTTGTTTTTTTTAATTGACTTTCTTGATTTTTTTTCAATTTTCAGGATTTTTGAAGTTTGTTTAAAATTATTAAAGCATTTTAGAATTTTTTTTTGATTTTTTTGTCGTTTTGTTGAAATTTACTTTGATATTTTCGGATTATTTGATCTTATTTTTGTTTTTTGAAATTCTGGAAATTTTTAGACATTTCTTTTTTCGAACTTTTAGAATTTTTGTATTTAATTGTTATTTCTAAAATTTTTAAAACTTAAATTATCGAAATTTTGACATTTTTTTGAAATTCTTGATTTTAATATTTTCGAAATTTTGACATTTTTTTTTGTAAAATTCCAATATTTTGAAATTTTTGAAAATCAACATTTTCAAAATTTCTAAAATTAATTTTTTTTTAAACATTCGAATTTTTTGGACTCTGATGTTTTTTTTTTAATCTTTAAAATTTCCAAGTGTCCAAATTTATAAAACTCGAAATTTTGGAAATTTTTGACGATTTTTTGACATTCTTCACTGAGATATTTTCGGATTTTTTTTATATTCTTTGAAAATTTTTGACTTCAAATTTTCTTTTTTTTTAATTTTCCATTTTTTTAGATATTCAAAATTTTTAAGTTTCGTGAAATTTTTGAACATTTTGTTGAAATTCTTGACATTGTTTGGAAATTTTCTAAATTTCTGACATTTTTTTCGAACTTTCAGAATTTTTGAAATAATTTGTAATTTCTAGTCAAAATTTATAAAATTAATTACGGTTTTTTTTTATTCTTGTGATATTTTAGAAATTTTGACATTTTTATTAATTATTATTATTATTATTATTTAATTTTTTGAAATTTCTAAATTTGTAGAATTTATATAACTTGAAATTTTGTTGTTGTTTTTTTAATTGAATTAGTAGATTATTTTTTTGAATTTTCAGGATTTTTGAAGTTTGTTTAAATTTTTTTAGCATTTTAGATTTTTTTTGAAATTCCTGACTTGAAATTTTTAATTTTTTTTTAAATTTTCGATTTTTTAAATTTTTAGAGTCTCTATGAAATGTTTGAAGATTTTTTGAAATTTTTGACATTGTTTAGAAAGTTTCTAAATTTCTGACATTTTTTTTGAACTTTCAGAATTTTTGAATTTATTTCCAAAGTAGAAATTTTTAAAACTGAAATATCCAAAATTATTAACGGTTTTTTTTTAATTGTGTGATATTTTCGAAATTTTGACATTTTTATTAAATTTTCGGACATTATTTATTAATTTTTTGAAATTTCTAAATTTATAGAATTTTTAAAACTTGAAAATTTTTGATGTTTTTTTTTTAATTGAATTTTTTTGTTTTTTGAATTTTTGAAGTTTCGGATTTTTTTTTAATTTATCGAATTTTTTGTAATTTTTGACAATTTGTTGAATACTTCGATATTTCCCGATTATTTTAACTTATTTTTGTTTTTTTTTAAATTCTGGAAATTTTTAATAAAGTTTTTACGTTTTTTTTTAATCTTTTTGAAAAATTATTGACATTTTAATTTTTTAAGTTTTTTCTTGAGATTTTCAAAAATTTTGAAGTTTCCTTGAATTTTTTAAAACTCAAAATTTTCGATATTTTTAACGTTTAAAAATTTCTTGCAATTTCCAATTTTTTTTTAGAAATTATTGAAATTTTGTTGAAGATTTTTTTGAAATAATCATTTTTTTTTAAATCTTCAGAATTTTTGGAATTTCTGTAAAATTTTTGAAGTTTCTGTGAATCGAAAATTTTTAAATTTTTTAACCTTTGCAACTCCACTTTCGAAATTTAAGGTGTTATTATTGTATATATGGTACAAGACATGGAGTTTTATTTTTATTTTCATACAGTAATTTTTATATATTTGATAAATATTATTTTCCATTTGTTTTAGACCTTACATAGTCCAAAAAATTTCCGGAAGCAACATGATCCTATTGGTAGCAAATAGTGTTTGTCTGGGTGAACCTAACACCATTATACAAACCCCAGATCCAGAAGAAGTCGATTACAACATGTCTCTAGCCTGCTACAGAGCTATGTATAACGATTATCCCCGAAGACATTACATGAGTTGTATAAACAGAAATGCCAACGTAAGTAAACAAAATAATAATAATTTCTACTATTAACAATTTTATTTTTATTGTAGGAGAGCGAAATTAAAATATGTGGAAAAGGTTCATACATATCACCAAAAAATATTGTCCCTATGTTATTACTTGGAATTTTATTTTACATATTAGTATTATAAACTGTAGTGTAGTAAATTTTTTCAACATCTGTGATATATTCGATATTTATTAAAAGATTATTATATACCTATTAATTAATTAATTAAATTGCAAATATTAGGTATGTTGAATTTTTAATTGTAATTTTATAATTTTGTTGTGATATATTTGTTGTTTCATTTTAAGCATATTTTATGTAAATTAGATAATTATAAGAATTTTTAACATATTTATATTTATTTAAACTTACCTTACAATCGCAATTAATAGTATAATTCCCCCCTTGTCTTCAGTAATTAACAAACTAAGAATAAAAGCATAATTCCTTTTATAGACTCAATTCTAAGTATTTCTGGGAAGATTTGTTTCCATAACAACCTGAAAAAAAATTATTGGCTGAAGAGAAGTAATTATGACTCTTATTACCACTCCTATATAGGCCTTATAGATTCTTTCACGAAAAAAAGTTCCTGGAGTGATGACTCTGTTTTAAACTTTATTGTTCATATTCATGTTATATTAATTTTAAATAAGTTACTGGCTCCAGCAGAAATTGCCAATATGAACCTCCATCATAACTGATAACAACAATCAAAATTACTATTTAATCGTTTATTGCACTGAAAACTTCTAAAAATCGTAAAATTTTTGGCACAAAATTCCAGAATTTTCTGTACTTTCTGTTTCATTTGAATCTAAAAATTGCAATATTTATCTGAAGTTTTTTTTTGTCGTAATAAATAATCTTTAATAGGCACTTTTTCTCTTGGTTGAGAGAAATTTATAAATATTTGTTTTATTTGGCTCACTTTTGCAATAATATAGCTTAAATCACAATTCAAAGCTTCTTTAACAAAATCTAAATGCTTAATTGAAAGGTTTTAAAGATTCTTTATCAAATCTTGGAATCGTGGCACAAAATTCAAGAATTTTCTCTAATTTCTCTTCTATTTGAATTTGAAGATTGAAATATTTATCTGAAGGTTTATTTTGTCGTAATAAATTTTCTTTAATAGGCATTTTTCTCTTAGTTGAGAGAAATTTATCACTATTTGTATTATTTGGCTCACTTTTTGCAATAATAGCTTAAATCACAATTTTTAACAAAATCTAAATGCTTAATTGAAAGTTTTTAAAGATTCATTATCAAAACTTGGAATCATGACACAAAATTCCAGAATTTTCTCTAATTTCTCTTCTATTTGAATCTGAAGAATGAAATATTTATCTGAAGGATTCTTTTGTCGTAATAAATTTTCTTTAATAGGCATTTTTCTCTTAGTTGAGAGGTATTTATAAATATTTGTTTTATTTGGCTCACTTTTTGCAATAATATAGCTTAAATCACAATTTTTAACAAAATCTAAATACTTAATTGAAAGCTTTTAAAGATTCATTATCAAAACTTGGAATCGTGACACAAAATTCCAGAATTTTTTCTAATTTCTCTTTTATTTGAATCTGAAGATTGAAATATTTATCTGAAGGATTCTTTTGTCGTAATAAATAATCTTTAATAGGCATTTTTCTCTTAGTTGAGAGAAATTTATAAATATTTGTTTTATTTATATTTATCTGAAGTTTTCTTTTGTCGTAATAAATTTTCTTTCATAGGCATTTTTCTCTTATAGATGAGAGAAATTTATAAATATTTGTTTTATTTGGCTCACTTTTGCAATAATATAGCTTAAATCACAATTCAAAGCTTCTTTAACAAAATCTAAATGCTTAATTGAAAGGTTTTAAAGATTCTTTATCAAATCTTGGAATCGTGGCACAAAATTCAAGAATTTTCTCTAATTTCTCTTCTATTTGAATTTGAAGATTGAAATATTTATCTGAAGGTTTATTTTGTCGTAATAAATTTTCTTTAATAGGCATTTTTCTCTTAGTTGAGAGAAATTTATCACTATTTGTATTATTTGGCTCACTTTTTGCAATAATAGCTTAAATCACAATTTTTAATAAAATCTAAATGCTTAATTGAAAGTTTTTAAAGATTCATTATCAAAACTTGGAATCATGACACAAAATTCCAGAATTTTCTCTAATTTCTCTTCTATTTGAATCTGAAGAATGAAATATTTATCTGAAGGATTCTTTTGTCGTAATAAATTTTCTTTAATAGGCATTTTTCTCTTAGTTGAGAGGTATTTATAAATATTTGTTTTATTTGGCTCACTTTTTGCAATAATATAGCTTAAATCACAATTTTTAACAAAATCTAAATACTTAATTGAAAGCTTTTAAAGATTCATTATCAAAACTTGGAATCGTGACACAAAATTCCAGAATTTTTTCTAATTTCTCTTTTATTTGAATCTGAAGATTGAAATATTTATCTGAAGGATTCTTTTGTCGTAATAAATAATCTTTAATAGGCATTTTTCTCTTAGTTGAGAGAAATTTATAAATATTTGTTTTATTTATATTTATCTGAAGTTTTCTTTTGTCGTAATAAATTTTCTTTCATAGGCATTTTTCTCTTATAGATGAGAGAATTTTATAAATATTTGTTTTATTTGGCTCACTTTTTGCAATAATATAGATTAAATCACAATTTTTAACAAAATCTAAATACTTAATTGAAAGCTTTTAAAGATTCATTATCAAAACTTGGAATTGTGACACAAAATTCCAGAATTTTTTCTAATTTCTCTTTTATTTGAATCTGAAGATTGAAATATTTATCAGAATAGGTTTCTTATGTCATAATAAATTTTCTTTAATAGACATTTTTCTCTTAGTTGAGAGAAATGTATCAATATTTGTATTATTTGGCTCACTTTTTGCAATAATATAGCTTAAATCACAATTTAAAGCTTCTTTAACAAAATCTAACTGCTTAACTGAAAGTTTTAAATATTCTTTATCAAAACTTGGACTCTGTGTCACAAAATTCCAGAATTTTTTCTAATTTCTCTTTTGAATCTGAAGATTGAAATATTTATCTGAAGGTTTCTTTTGTTGTAAATAAATTTTCTTTAATAGGCAATTTTCTCTTAGTTGAGAGAAATTTATCACTATTTGTATTATTTGGCTCACTTTTCGCAGTAAGATAGCTTACATACACTGTAAATAGTTTTGCGAGGAAACCATAAAAGTCCTTCCCCCAAATTTCCCCTACTTGCTCTCACTTGCCCGAGATTTCTTTTTAGATAAAAACCACCACAAATGGTATATTTATATTATTTTAGTTGGTGGTTTTGGATAATAAATAAATGTCAAAACATGAACAATTGTAAAAAAGAGTAAAACATGGTGAAAAATAGTAAAAATACACGCGGAAAACGCCCCGGGTGCAATCTTATTCTAAAGACGGTTTAATTTTACAGGAGAAATGACATTGTACCATGCTGTCTATAAAGAATACCAAAAACATCACTATATTCAATAGACTAAAAGGAAATAGAAGTGAAAACAGTTCAACACTAGGAAGAACCACAGTTATACCTCATAATTTAGAAGCAGAAATAGGAAAAAGGGGACAAAGAGGTGTTTCAAGTTATTTCTAAACTCGTACAAACCAACATTTTACAAACCCCATTTAAAAACAACTTTCTGGGTGAGGATTGCGGTTTCTAGAGAATTTAAAAAAAAGATACAAATCTATGGAAACAGCCCGAAAAAGTGCGTCAGAGGCAACCATAACTTGCAAGACAAACCAAAGCAGATTTTTAATCTGAATGGAACTTACTTTCTGGCTATAGCGACTCATGAAAATTGAATGTCCTGGGGTCCAATAAACCGTCCAAAAGTGTAGGGCAACTAAATACGGAGTATATAAGCCATCTTAACACAAATCCTTATAATTAAATACTTATGTGATACAGTATAAAGATATAATATAAATCATAATGTGGTTGTGAATTTTAAAATAATAGTGATACTAAATAAAAAACTGATAGCTGAGTACTTACCGAATTCCTTTTTTATCAAAACTAATTGATTTTATGGTTATTAGGTAAGTAAAAAGAGTTCTTGGACTGACTTCTCACAAATGGGACACTTATACTAAGCTTTTTTGCAACTTGTGAATTAGGTCGTTCATTATGTATTTTCTCATGTGTTCATACAAGTTATTTTTTATGTAAACTGCTTTCCACATCCAGAACTAACAATTTTAACTTTAGTAGATTGATTATTAGCCACATTCGTCAAATAAAATGTAGACGTTAAAATACAAAACCACAGAACAAACAGTTGTACAAAAGTACAGAACTAAAATAAACAGAAAGAAAAGTGTCAACGTCTAACCACAGTATAATGATTTATATACAGTAGTTTCACTATGCGACTTTAGGCCAATGTATGCATCAAATTTAATCTGCGCTTTACATAATTACGTTGTCTGTATAAAGACAACGATAATTTCCATACATACAAGAAAATAATTTCAATACATGATTACCTATGCTTCTCAACGATATCGTCTAATGATTACCACTTATGAAATACGATTTTTAAAAGTAACCGTTTCTTTAACGATAACCGAAAACGACGAATCAAAACTTTCTTTAACTTACTATAGTTCTGTTTTACGAAATTCGTATACGAAACAGTTACTGCTATTCCGGCCTCTTATGAATGTGGATTGTGTGATAATGAAACTAATTTGCTGTTTCCTGCAACGATTTTCTTGAAACTTGCTTCCCCAGTCTGTCGGCATACTAAGGGTTGGACATTTCTTTGAGTATTGGCAATAGTAGAATTAAAATACGCCTTCTGGCGGAATAAATTCGCACCCTTCGAAGGAGTATGGCCAATATACGGCTTTTAGTGGTTTGAATGTGATAAATTAGTTTTGTCGTTCTTAAAAAGTTGGATTTCTCCGATTATCTTATAAATTGTATTTTAATTAAGTTATTTCAATAATATTTGACTGCACCATGGCATGGCGCCAAACAATAAAAATTGGTGCGTAAATGGTTGACATTGTAGAAAAACGAAAAATCCCAATTTATCATTTCATAACTTTCCCTCACTGAGAACTTTTAAAATTGAAAATACCCTTGGAATAACGGAAAAAATACTACAAATAAAGACTTGTATAAATATATTAAAAATGGGGAAGGCCTTTACTGATAATATGCGAGTTTACTCTTAACACTTTACAAAAAAAGATTTTATCCTCCCAGATTTTTATTTGTTTTTTAATTATTATTTAGGTATCTAATAGACTTGTTTAATATGGTAATTTTTTGTAGCTCTGAATACAAAAATGAATCTCTAATTTTTAATGTGAATTCCATATTATTGTGCATGGTATAAAAATTAAAATAAATCAAATGTAAATAATTAAAGAACCATAAAAAGTGAATAATATACATAGCTTTGTCACAATAAATAAATAAAAACAAAACAAATTAAAATCACTCATCTAATCACCAAAGATCCTTACTCCTTTGAGAATTGACATTTCGCAGCGCAACCAATCAAATTCTACTTTTCCCAATATGGTAATGCCAGTGAAATTCCCCATACCGGAGTGAAACTACTGTAAGTAATCATTATACTGTGTGTCTATTAATGTTTAACGCTCTGTCCGTTCATTGGTCCAATCAAAACAGGTAAGGTTGGGCGGGAAAATTTAAAAATAGGTTTATTATTAGGTATCGTCAATCAGCAAATTATGTTTCTAATAAAACACCCCATATCGAAATAAAAATATTTATTATTTAAAAGCAGTCGTAATCCAAAATGAAATGACAAAAAAATGACACTATTGTACAATTAATAAAAAAATATTATTTTAATTGTATAAAAATCCAGACAAAACATAATGAAACAAAAGCAAGATTTGTAATAATTTGAACAAAATGTAATGAAATATAAAGTTTCAATCTGTTAATTTGGTACTAGGAGAATTAACACTTAATATTTAATAAAAATAGATTAATTGAATATTAAATATTTTAAGTGCCACAATTAAGTGCCATGATTTATTCAGTCTCTAAATAAGTATTAATTCTTCTTTACAACAATAACTTAAATAAAGAAATATAAAAATAATTAAAAACATTTATGTATTTTTTTATCACTTTTAAATTATTAAATCAGGAATAGTATATTCTATTTTTATTAAACCATTTTAGCCTTAAATTTAAGGAAAAGAAAATTTTACTACCATTAAAGGTTTTCTCTGACTGATAAGTTCAATAAAAAGGTTATTTTAGTCAGTAGTGGCTCGTCTAGGATTTCCTTACGTTAAAAAGCTCAGAAGCCACCACTGATTTTAATGTACTCTAAAATATGTAACTTCCATTCAATTTAACAATCCTTCTTGGTTTTCACCATTTCCAAGGTTTAACAATTCTGCTATTCCCCTAATTCTTATCTAACTTAGCACATAAACTATTTACACAAATTATTGTAGAAAATCAGCAACCGCTTCCTATTTCATTAATAAGAAACAAAGCTTCGTTTTGTTTAAAATCAGGAGGCATGTTTAAACTTTCTATAAACTCTAAATAAGAATTTTTGAATACAGTAGAATGTGATTTTTTGCAAAATTCCCTATAAACAGAAGCGCAACGTTTCGACATTTCAGCCATGCAAAGCTTCTGATGATTAGTTTTCGGAACGAAACTTGATATTCTAGTACTAAGCGATTGAAGGCTCATTTGTAGTCTAAGATTATCATCCGAAGAAACAAATCTCTCCTGTAAATCTATAAAATCCCTGAATAATCCAGCTTCGTTGTTCCAATGTTCAATGTCTCCCGAACCTTCTTCAATTTCCCTAATAAGAACTTTTATTATATCATATTGTTCATTAACAAAAAGAGAAGGTAAAAGATGTTCGATCATTATCTCATTCGCTTTGCTATAATCTTTAGCGTGTGCAAAGTGATTAAAAGCTTGGAAATATTTTTCTAATAACAGCGTTTTTTGACCTTTGACAGTATGTATCCATTCCGGAGGTACATTCATTCTATTTACCAAGTTATTTTCTGTTTTTACAGTGTTTTTATCCACGTCTGGTGATAAATTACGATCTAAAATACTCATGACGAGATTTTTTTTTAGATAATTATCATCTAGATGTAGTAATACAAATATTGCCCATTCCCATTCTCCTATCGATTCTAATTGGTTTGAAAAACTTGTACACAGTTTAGTTTTTTCGTTATCGTCCATTATACCGACGTCCAAGGATTGGAATAGTTGCAATAAAAGCCAGCTAAAAAAAAATAAAACGGATGTCAATTTGAACATTAATTTTTACCTATTGAAAAAAAAAATCCCAATGTTATTAAATTAAAACTAAAAATCTTTGCTCGTCAAAATTCGATAATTTTTCAGTGTCATCGCATGCTTATGAAAATCTGGAGAATTTGTTTAGTATTTCGGACGTAAATAAAACCTTGGAACACAAAATAATAGTTTAAAGTAACATGTAATGGAGAAACAAAACTAAATAGAAGAAAACAATGGAGTGATGATTTAATTTCGGCAAAATTAGAGATTAATTAAATTCTTACCTTAGCCAATAATCCAAATAGTTATCAGTATGAGTAGCCGAATTCAAGACAGAACTCAATCTGTGTATTCTCGAACGGTACAACATTAAAATATGGTAGAGAAGATCAAAAGAACCGTTTTCTTCATAATTACTTCTATAAGGAGGATTTGGCATTTCGGCATACATATATTCCTCGAATGCTTTTTTATACAATTCAATAACCATTTCTATTGGTGCTCCAACAGGTGAGATATACCATAAGTGCATGCCGAATGCTCTTTTCCAATCTATGCCATCAAAAATATTTACATCATCTTTTAAGGGCGTTCCAGCTAGGAGAAGGTAGATTTTCTTCATTTCTTCGCTGATATGATCTGAACTCATTGATTTGTACCAACTTTCTATTTGTTCTTGTAGAAATATTTTTGTTCTGTTCGTAACACTCAATTGGGATATTATTAAGGACAAATTGGGGTAGCATTTATCTAGAGCTGTATTGGCCGCTTCGTTAATTTTAAATACAGAAAGGTGATTGAAGATTTCTTTTAATGGATTATTGGATGTTTCGTAGCTGGTATTGTGTTTTAACCTAAAAACAAATTGTAAATCAACATATATGTAAAAATATATGAGACGTACCATTCGCTTAAGTAATGTCGCCTTTGGAAAGGTGACTCTTCACTAGGTCCCCATAAAGCATCTGCTAATGTCCAAATGCTGTATAAATATTTAGTTTCTTTGTTATTAAATTGCTTCTGTAAGACTTCAAACAATTGTGTCTGCTTTTTTAAATAAGAATGGTTTTTAGTTATTTTATAAGTCGGTATTTGATTCATATCTAAACTAAAAGTACTTTCTTCTAAAACCACTTTTAAAGATTTTTTTAAGAATTCCTAAAAATATAATATTAAGACAAATTAAAAAATTACCAAAGCGCAGATTACTTACATCTATTGGTTCATATTTTTCTTGGGATCCGCATTTAACATCACAAAGAACTAATTGGGCTGATCCTTCCGACTTGGAAATTACATTGTAAAAATTAAACCCTCTGGACCAACCAACTTTAAAGGAATTACCTTTGAATAAGGCCAAGTCCTTGTAACTTCTTATTTGCGATAAATCTACACTAACTTCTTTATCTAAAATTAAAACCATATTATACAACAAATAAATATTTTTTTTCGATAACTTACCGTTAAAATTATACACTTTTTCAACTTTCGGTCTCAGCATGATTCTCTTTTTCGGCGAGATTTCTTCTCTAACTACTGGTAATGCACGAATTTCATCGGGTATATCCAGATATTGTTTAATAATAGAAATATGACTGCCACCACCATCAGATGATCTGTCGTCTTCAGCAAACAATGTGGATTTCATAACTTGTATATTCTTGCTAGTGGTAAATGAATCGTGAGTAAAATGCATAGGTATTTCCATTGGCATAACTCTATAATCATCTTCAGAAAGATTGTCGACATACATAGATGTTTGTAATACATCATCTTCCTCGACAAACATATCATCATTAAACTTTGGTACCTAAAATCCCAGATTAAAAAAGGTTAAATATTAAATAATTTAAACTTACATGAGTTTCCTTAGCCAACGATTTTGCAAAACTTTCCCTTTCCACTGCTTTTTCTGCAGTAGGTTTAATCGGCAACGCAACATCTGTTTTAGAAACACTTTCCAGTTTCTTTTCAGTACTTTCCTTACCGTTAACTTGTACAGTTTCCTCGTCACTTTCATCGAAACCGTATCTCGAAAAATGATCAACCTTAAAGACCCACGAACCAGTTTCTGGTCGATAATCAATGAATTTCGCATCTTTATTTACTGTAACTTTGCGTAGTTTTTCTGAAAAGTTCATCTGAAGAAGCTCGTTAACATCTTTTATGAGAACATTGCTACCAGGTTTACGTGGATATACATTATCTAATGTGACTTGAGCTTTACGATTTAAACCCTAAAAAGAGACATATGAAGCGATATTAACAAAATATTAAGAATAGTTTTACCTGACCAATAGGAGGTTTTTTTTCATCATCAGGATAAACATTGATTTCTCTGTATCTGAATTGAACTAGTTCATCTATGTTTAAACCATACACATCCATTTCTTCAGAAAAATAAACATTTCCATAACCTTTTCTGCCTATAGTAAAACCTTTCACAATACAACGTCCACTTTCATCGATATACTTCACCAATTCATCTGGATTAGGTAGAGTGTAATATTCCGGTCTAGTACATACAATGCTACAAGGATGACGTTTTGGTATGTCACCCATTGCATTTGAAATGGGTTCAGTTTCGACTTCGACATCTATTAGGTTGTTCTTTTGTATGTTATCTATAAAATACACAATTTGGAAATAATATTAAACCAACTAATTTAAAAAGAAGTAAAACTCATTCTCGATGAACAAAAGTGAATTTGCAAGTCTGACAGTATGTTTGTTTTAGATTATTTCGGAACACAGTTAAAATGGCCGCAAAAATTTCTTATTTTCATTTAATACTTATTTTAATTAATAGTATTCTGATTTATTTACCTTGAGAATTATTTTTAATTATAGAATTATCCAGTAACAAGCTTTGTGAACTCATAGGATGGCTTGTATCGCTATTAATACTGTTTTCAAAATTGAGCCTTAAAGGCGATTTTCTAACTTCAGGTTGAAAACTTAGATCTGTAATGTTTACATCGGGATTAACGTTTTCATCATTTGTAGGCGAACCCATGATATGCTTCAAAATATCAGTCCTCATTAAACCTGTAGATGGATTTTCTCCGCTACCACTATGTCGGTTTTTTAGGATAAGCCTTCTACAGTTCGTTTTAATATATTCTTTAGAATTTACATCACCATTTAGAGTGGGAGATATTCCTTCAAATAAGCTATCCTAAAATACAAAACAAAAGTTATAAAAGAATAAGTTGTGTCTAATTTGAATAACTCACCCTTACACTTCTGATTGGTATAACCTTTAGCTTGGAGGCGCTTGAATTATCTACTTTTTTGGAAGCATCTAAAAGAGATTTCAATTCTTTAGGATCAGTGGCCGATACCGAAGGAGAACTGGTTTTTAATTTGGGTTCAAGACCTGCCAAATGGGGAGCATCACCAAATGGATCAGCGGTCAGTAAAGCAAGATTTGTGGCTAGTTGCTGTTCGGTTGAAGGAAACATCCTAGAAAAAAAATGTTATAAACTAGTGGCAATTAATTAAAATTTTAAATATATTTACGATTGTTGTTGTTGTTGAAGCTGAAGGCTAAATCCAGTATTGGGTTGAAAACTGGTATTTGCGTTACTAAACAAACCAGTTGTGTTGGTATTAGTAAAAAGTCCTCCGGGTTTTGCTGCATTATTTCCAAACAATGGATTAGCTTGTGGCTGTAAACCTTGAAAAGAAAGCAAATTTTAGTTTTTATACGCAAAATAATATTTTAAACTTGTTAAAAATGACTTTAAAAAAGCGAAAACTACAGATCCGTAATATTGGTAGAATGTTATTGATAAAATTTTAATTAACTTCGTTTAGTTGGTCTGATTTTGACAAAAAAAGTTCCTAATCTATAAAGAAAGTTCAATTTGATATAAATAATTTCTAATACTCACTTCCAACTAATGTATTACCGAAAGATGGAGTCGCTGTAGGACCAAAGGCAGTAGCCGCAGGTTTTCCAAAAGAACTACCAAAACTGTTAGTTCCGAAATTGTTAGTTTGTCCAAAAGCTGGCGTTGTCGATGGTTGTCCAAATAAAGGTTTGTTCGGTTGAAACAGACTGGATGCTTGTGTTGATGCTGGTGTGGAAAAGGAGAAAGCTGCATTTGGAGTGGCTCCAAAACCGGTCGTAGGTTGAGCAGGTTTAGCAAATAGAGAAGTAGCAGTATTCTAGAAAAAACAATTTAATGACTATTATATGTACTGTATTTATTATTTACCTGTGTATTTGTTTGAGCAAATAACCCTCCCGCAGTACCAAAACCTGTGGCTTGAGTTGTTGCAGTATTTGTTCCAAAAATAGATGGCGTTGCAGTTCCAAAAGCTTTTTGTTGTTGAGTTGCACCAAATGGATTATTCGTTTGTGCGTTGTTTCCGAATCCAAAATTAAGAGAAGATTGACTTGTCGCTGTTCCAAATCCTATAATGATTGAATTTACAAAGACAAACAGATATGGTGAAATTTTTTTTATCAAACTTATAGTAAAGGGGTTACTAATTTTATTCTAACCTGTTGCTGGTTTTCCGAATAATCCACCAGCCTGTTGTGGCTGAGTGCCCATTCCGAAGCCGGTATTTTGTCCAAACGCTGGAGCAGCTTGTTGTCCAAAGCCGGTAAAAGCTGGTTTTGCGGCATCGGTTTGGCCAAAAAGCGAAGGGGCTGAAGAAACAGTACCACCAAAAGGAGCTGCACCAAACCCAGCTTGTTGTTGAGGACCTGAAAATAGGGCATTTTGAGGTCCTAAAAATAATGTTGTTAGTAAATGTTAGTTAAAATATTAAATAGGTTACAAATATGTTAATAAATATTACTTTGGTTTTGGATATTATTGTAACATGCAATTGTTTAGAATTTTTTAACGTTTTAGCGAGTTTTTGGTAGTTTCTAACGATTTTTGATAAATTATAATAATGTTTTCCTTAAGTTCTTGGGATTTTACCAATTTACATTATTTTTTAGCCACTTTGAACGTTATTCTTTAGTATCTAAATTAAAATATTTTTTGAACATTTATCTTCATTGTTTAAGCGATTTTTGACATTTTCAAACATTTTTAGCAAATCTGGACGTTTTTATTATGTTTTAGCAATTTTGAATGTTTGTCTTCACTGTTTGGGATTTCTTAACCATTTCTTATAAATGTTAACGAAGGTTTTTTATTTGTTCAGCAATTTTTAGTTTATAATAATTTTGAATATTTATTCATATTTTTTAAAATTTTTTGGCAGTTTTAAACAACTTTTAGCAATTTTTAATACTCCAGACCAGTAAATTCTCCATACCAGATGGTCAGTTCAAAGCAAAAAAGAATAAGGAAAACCAAATAAGAAATACAAAGGCCCAAAGATATCCAGGATGAGATAAACCTTTGCTGAAGTTCTGAAGTTTTACGATTCCTTCAGTTTTTTAGGAATCTTTAATATATTCTATTTGTTTTTTTGTGGTTTTGGGTTTTTTTGTTGCAAATTCAGATGTTTCTTCCTCATTTTTTACAGTTTTGTCATTTTCACAACTTCAAATAATTTTAGAAATTTTAAGCGTTTGTGTTAAATTTTGTAGGAATTTTTTAAAGATCGTTTCATTTTTTTAACAACTTTTGATAGTTTTTAATCATTTTAACAAATTTCAAAGTTTTCATAAATCTCTTTAATAATTCTTGATAATTTCTAACAATTTTGGATATTTTTTGCCATTGTGAACATTTTCTAACAAATATTTTTACAATTTCATGTTTAAACAGTTTTTTTTATTTTTTAAGAAATTTTTGACAGTTTAAGAAATTTTTGACAGTTCATAACAATTTTTTGTAAATTTTTCTTAATTCTTTAAAAAAAGTGTACTTAGTTTCTAACTAATTTTAGTAATTCTGAATGATTAATTTTAATTTTTTTTAGCAATTTTGAATGTTTTTCTACTTTTTTAACCTTTGACAGTTTCTAACAAATTTTGGAAGTTTTTCTTTATTGTTTTAACATTTTCTGGTACTCTCTAACCATTTTTATTGCAATTTTGTATATTTATCTTTGTTTAGCAATTTTTTGCAATTTTGTATGATCATTATTTTAGTAATTTATTAGTTTCTAACAAATTGTTTGCCAATTTTTAATTTTTGTTTTTCATTTTTTTAAAAATTCATTTTTAACTGTTTTAGCAATTTTTGACAGTTTAAACAATTTTAGAAATTTTGAATGATTATTCAAATTTTTTATAGTAAATTTTTGGTAGTTTCGAAAAATCTTATTTTTTTAACAATTTTTGACAGTTTTAAATAACTTTTAGAAATTTTCAATACCATAAACCAGGAAACTCTCTGCACCAAATGGTCAGTTCAAAGAAAAAAAATTAGGAAAACCAAAGACAATGTAAGAATACTGGGAAAAGCAAAAGATTTCCAAAACGAGACAAACCTTTGCTAAATTTTAGAGATTTCTTCAGTTTTTTAAGAATTTTTCACAGGTTCTATTTGTTTTTTTAATGGTTTTAGCATTTTTTTGGAATTTCTAACAATTCTGATCGGTTTAATTTTTTTTAACAACTTGTGACAGTTTTTAATCATTTTAACAATTTTCAACGTTTTCATAATTCTTTTTAGTCATTCTAACAATTTTTAAGAATATTTGATAGCCTCTAATAAATTTTAACAATTTTGAACATGTCCCTTCAATTTTTTTAGCTATTTTGAACATTTTCTAACAAATACTTTTAATCAAGCACGGATTTATGGACAGGTGGTGAAGGAAGTCGCCTCTCCCCAAATAGATAAAAATGTTAAAAACTTCACGAAAATAAAAAAATTAAACTCATTAAACCATAGATAAATCATTAAACAGACCTGTTCATTTATTTTTCATGAGCTGAATCGGCATTAAATCTCACTAGTTTCAGCTGAATTCGAAAACAACCCCCGAGGGGTACCTCTGTTTCATTAAAAATGACCTAAAATCGCTCCTCACCCAAATGAAGGGCCTGGATCCGTGCCTGGGTTTATCTTAATTGTTTAATCAATTTTGCAAGTTTTTTTATTGTTTAGGCAATTTTTGACAGATTTGAACAATTTTTAGCAATTCTGTAGTATCTTAATTGTTTTAGAAATTCATGACAGTTCTTAAATTTTTTTTGCAAATTTGAAAGTTGTTCTTCATTTTTTAAGTCTATTCAGTTTCTAACTAATTTTTGACAATTTAAAACAATTTTAGTAATTCTGAATGATTCTGAAGTTTTTCTTTATTGTTTCAGCAATTTTTGGTAAATTCTAACATCTTCTAACAATTTTTATGGCTTGAGCAATTTTTGAGTTTTTAAGAATTTTTTGCAATTTTGTATATTATCTTCAATATTTTAGCAATTTTTAACAGTTTAAAAACATTATAGCAATTTTGAATGTTTTCTGCATATTTAGTCTTTTGTGACAATTTCTAACAAGTTTTTTTTACTGTTTCAGCAACTTTTGGTACATTCTAATTTTTAGAAATTTTGTTTATTTATTTTCATTATTTTAGTAATTTATTACAGTTTCTAACAGTTTTTTTGCAAACTTGAAGATTTTATTCATTTTTTAAAAAAATTATACAGTTTCTACCTGTTTTAACAATTTTTGACAGTTTAAACAATTTTTTGCAAATTTGAAAGTTTTTCTTCATTTTTTAAAAGTCTACTCAGTTTCTAACCAATTTTCGACAATTTTAGTAATTCTGAATGATTCTGGAAGTTTTTCTTTATAGGATCAGAAATTTTTGGTAAATTCCAACATCCTTTAACAATTTTTATGTTTATTTTTATTGTTTGACAAATTTTTGAGTTTTTAACAATTTTTTGCAATTTTGTATAATTATCATCCATTATTTTAGCAATTTTTTACAATTTAAAAACAATTTTAGTAACCTTGAATGATTATTCTAATATTTTAGAAATTTTTAATGTTTTTGGATTTTAAAGTCTTTTGTGAGAATTTCTAACAAATTTTGCAAGTTTTCCCTTACCGGCAGTTTCAGCAAATTTTGGTAGATTCTAATTTTTAGCAATTTTGTATTTATTTTAGTAATTTATTACAGTTTCTAACAACTTTTTTGCAAACTTGAAGATTTTCCTCATTATTTAAAAAAAATATACAGTTTCTACCTGTTTTAGCAATGTTTGACAGTTTAAATAATTTTTAGCAATTTTGTACATTTCTCAAAACTGTTACATTTGGTTGAACTGAATAAAGATGTGCATTCATTTTTTAACACTTACCTTTTCTATTAGCAGCATAATCCTCAAATCTCAATTCTTCAAACGACTTATTTTCATATTCCTTCATACATGTGATGCTATGATGCTTTGTATTAATATTTGCAGCTACACCATTTTTCATCATTGTATCAGATCCAGTAACTGGATTAAATTTTACAGTTCCAGTTCCTGTAGATTGCTGACCGAAAGCTCCAGGAGTACCAAACAAGTTACTAGATGGTTGCTGAAAGAGACCGGATGCTTGTGGTTGTTGAGGCTGTGGTTGTCCAAAAAGGCTCGGTTGTGCGGGCTGTGCGTTAAATCCAAATCCTGCAGGTTTGTTTTGTTGTCCAAAGGTAGTAGAAGTATTGAATAACCCACCGGCAGCTTGTTGTTGTTGTTGCTGCTGCTGCTGTTGCTGTTGTTGTTGTCCAAATAGGTTGGAGGCCCCTGAATCAAAAGAAATATAATGAAATAATGAAAAATAATTTATCTCTTGGTGAAATGTGCATTGACCTAATGTCCAAATTCTACTTAGAAAATCTTCATAAATAGCCAATTGTAACACGACCTCCATAAAATCCGTGCTATTTACCAACAATTATTTATATGTGGTAAATATTTGGATGGATTCAAAAATAAAACTTACCAAACCCTGATTGAGTCGATACAGGCGTACCAAATCCTGTGCTAGCATTTTGAAACAAATTAGTAGTTTGAGGTTGGGTCGATGGAAACAGCGAGGTAGTTGCAGGCTGTCCAAATGCAGAAGTTGATGGGCTTCCGAATGTACTCGCAGGTTTACCAAAAAGTTGATTTTGACCGAATGGATTTGTTGCGTTTGCAGTAGACGGTGCGAAGCCTAAAAATTTAGTTTTGCCCCAAGTTAAAGATTAGAACAGCGGGAAAAATAAAAAAGTGTAAGGAGGCAAATAAAAAAAGAATCAATATTATGTTACTTACCGAATGAATTGTTCGGTGCAGCGGTTCCAAATGCTGGCTTGTTTAGGTTTCCAAACATCGCAATTGCAGAATGTAGGTTATGTACCAATCCAAAAAAATGTATAGTTCCTTTTCTATGATCCGATAGGTTTTTTCGATAAAATCACAACATATAATAACTATATACTTTTATATATGTATTCACTATCTACTTTTACTAATTCACAACAAAGTAAACTCAACTATCTCTGCTTTTAAAGTATTTATCGCATAAAAGATAACAACATAGATTAAAAAATACACAGATTGTTCACTGATCAGTGATCACTTTCGTCTTTGCTTTGGTTAACAGTGTTGCCAATGCAGAACGGAAAAATTATCTGAAGCACTAAAATTATCCTATTTCAACTTTTTATTTACCAAAATAGCAACATTTTAGACAGACGGAAAACGGTTCTGCGGTAAATTAATATTATTTTATACATTTAGCTATTATTTTAATATTCAGACCCCATACATTTGACAAGCATCTAGGTACACCGCGACAAATTTCACTTGCAAACCTTTACCCCTGCGTATTGTATTTTATTAACTTATTTAACATATGAAAATTTGCAAAAACTAGCGAAAATGTATCGTAAAACAAATATTATAGTTATCCTTTCGAGAAATCTCTATTTCAGCTCATTTTTCCAATCCCCGAGATATTCGTATAGATCGACACAAGCATAAGTATAATGACAGACACGACTCACGAGTGTCTAGAAAAAATAGAGGAAGAATATCCTATTCCCATTCTAGAAATCCAACGACGATTTCAGGTAAACGCAACGCTCATGTATAATTTCCAACGTTGCAGTTATCAGTGAAATAAAGAATATACGGAATATTTTTAGCATGTTGCATCATTTTTTAAAGCAGTTTATTTCTATTTATTTTTATTATCTGCGTATCAATCGTATCATTAAGAGGCCCCAATACCATATGTTAATATTAAAGATATTAAGCTGTAGTTTTCACCAGTCTATTCTGTATTTAATTCATTAGAACGCGTCTGTAGCATTTTTAGTTGCTATTAGACGAGATCTGAAAGAAAAACTGAGAATTATGATTTGTGGCGCTCTACCTTCTACTGCGCAGAAAAACTTTACTAGAAAGTAGGAAAATAGTAAAAAAATAATTTTTACACCCAATACAAGCACATTTTCATTAGATAATTCTTTAAATGGCAACATCGCAAGTCAACGGACCTCTTAAGAAAGTGACTAAAGGATAATATAATATAAGGCATGAGTCGACATTGCCGAATGTTTCACAATTTGTAAATTCGTTAATCCATTTTTTATTGATTCTATCTATTTTTCGATAAATATATTGATTTCGTAAATTTTTAAACAATTTTAGCAAAATGTTTGTGTGGTCTCTGGGACCGTTACAGATACTGAGTGAGTATAGTGAAGAGGCCACATAAAAAGAAGAAGAAAATGTATATAATTTCCAAATTTTATTTTTATATTTACATATTAGAGAGTTATTGCAGGACATCTGAAATATACCGTATACCTTACACTGACATCTAAGCATGCGCAGATCTAAACAATTTTTTATAAGGTATAAGGTCATGCACTATTTCTTAGGGATAAGGTTAAACGTTAAACCTTATACGTTATAGGAATTTTTTGTTCTGTCGATGTGTTTTGCTGATAAATAAAATGTTTTATGGTTAATAACTCACATTTAACCTAACCATTTAAAATTCAGATATATTCAAAAAGGGATTAACATCTAAAATTTCTTCCATGTCTCGCGAAAAAAAATAAAATAATCTAAAAACTCGAGTTACTTTTAACTTTTAACAAAAAACGTGGCCAACGTAACACAAACGAAAATTTTTGATAAAGGACAAGTCTAGCGTCTAACCTTACATAGCGTTTAAGGTAAAGATCCTTGCAATAACTCATATTTATATGCATGCACTAAGCCAAATAGTGCTAAGGTATAAGGTATACGGTATAAAAATTTGGTGTCGTGCAATAACTCTCTATTTTGTTTTTCCATAAAACCTTATAATGCTATACGTATATTGAGTGTCTTTAATTAAAGTTTTACTAAAAAATAATTTTTTAAAAGTGCATGGAATCTAATTTTATGTGATTTAAATTTAAATACATTATGTTAAAAAGTGATTCAATTTCCAAAGAATTCAACAACGTCCTTAAAGAACTTCAAAATGGAAATACTACCTACGTTGAAGATGTTTTAAAAAAATACCCCGGCGCTCACTGGAGTGCAATACAATATGATAAAACAGGAGATACAATACTACATATAGCTGCAAGATTGGGACAGGTGAACTTAATTAATTTTTTATTAACTAATTTCGAACCTAAAGCAGTAGATTGTAAAAATAAAGATGATAAAACTGCATTGCACGAATCTGCACAGTTCGGTCAATTGGAAGCTTGCAAAATACTTTTAAAATACGGTGCAAATGTTAATGCTTTAAAAAGAGCTGACTGGACTCCGCTTATGTTGTCTTGTACAAAAATGAACAATAGTGATAATTATAAAATAGTAGAATTATTTTTAAACCACAACGCTTTAATTGATTATAAAAACAAAGACGGTTGGACTAGCTTGCATTTAATTTGTAGAGAAGGTGATGAAAATATTTTAAAATTACTTATAAATCATGATGTAGATTTGAAATTAAAAACGAAAAATGGTCGAACTGCTTTACATATAGCAGCTCTTCACGGTCATTTAAACATCGTTGAATTTTTACTGAAATATGGACTAGAGATAAATCAGAGGGATAATTGTGGCAACACTTCTTTGCATGAAGCTATTTTAAGTGGAAATGTGGATATATGTAAAGTGCTTATTTCTAATGGAGCTGATATTCATATTAGGAATAATACCGACTATGGATTACTTCATTTAGCTTCTTCACAGGGACATTTTTGTGTTATAAATTTTTTGCTAGATGATTTAAATTGGAATATTAATGAAAAAAATACTGCGGGGTTAACTGCATTACATTGTGCTGCGAGGAAAAATAATAGAGATGTTTACACTTTTTTAATCCAAAAAGGGGCCCATGATAAGGTTTTAGATAATTTTAAACGAAAACCCAGTGATTATCTTCGAATAAATTAAATTAGTATTTATATTGTGTTTTTTAATGTGGAAATTATTAAAATAACTTGAATTTAGTTCCAATGGTGTACCACATTTTGTCTAGCTTTGTGCATTTGCATTTGTGCAATAAAAACATTTATTTAAATAGAACTTTTGACTGTGCTGAAGCTGGTCACAAAAGAGTGTCACAGTATAATGATTATATACAGTAGTTTCACTTCGGTGTCAGTACTTTGAACTCCGTAGTTTGTATTTCGTTTTTTTTTTTTTTATTACCTACCAGGGAAGCACTGTTGCCAAGTGTGGGATAATTATCTGAGTTACACACAATTTCAGGACAGCTGTGATTCTTTTGTAATGTTGTTAGCAGACTAACATTTAGGTTAATTTATGCTTTCCTCACACTTATCAGTACTAAATTATATTTTTTTCTTGAAATCAAAGAACCTGTTTTAAAATATATTTGACATTGGCAACGCTGCCATATAAACCACAGATTAGTTGGTTTGTGGTGCAAATAAAAATGGCACAATCAAGTTTTTCAGCATTTCGGTTTCTGCATATACGCAAACAGCGTCGACAAGTCTATAATAAATTAAAACCGGAGAAAGTCATTTTACTGTGATAGTGCCCAATGGTGGCTTTCATCTCGCCACTAAGGGCCATTTGCACCGACTAAATTTAAACCCAGCTTTAGAGTAAGCCTCGCTTTAAATAAAAATTCATTTGTACAACCAGACAAACTTGGTTTAAAGTGGTCTAAGCAAAGTTTAAGTTAAACCGTCAGAATTGAGGGTTTTAATTTACAAAGCCTTATTTCATAACCAAACTTTCATGGTTTCCCGCCATTTGATCCAAATAACAAATTTTCTATAGTGTTGTTTCTTCTTTATGTTTGTGTGACATTGTTATAATCTTTAGTACTTTTTTATACTACATCTTTTGTATTAAAAATACCAAATGAATTTCGATGATATTTTTGAAGACGATTTGGATGTTCTTGAAATAATTAATTTCGGTTTTCCAAGATAAATTTATATCCGAAATAATCCTTACGAAGAGCTAAGTGAACTAACTTTCCATATTTGGTTATTATATTTAATATAGTTGTTTTCTCTTCATTTGAAAAATTAGTGCTTCGTTGACGTTTTTCAATCATTTTGAAACATGCAGATTACAGAAATAAGGCATGCGACATAAAATATATTATATTTTCACAGCCACTACACCGTTTTTGAATTTTTGTCAGGTTAGAATTTTTGTTATGAAGTTAGTCACAAAAGTGGTCACAACTATAAATAAACAAAATTACCATCAATAGTTCGCTTGTACTCGCTTAAGAAAGCTCGCTTTAAAAAGGTGCGGTGCAATGATTTGGAAAATAAACTTCACTTAAATATTTAAGCGAGTTTTAAAAAACCAAGTTTAGATGTCGATCGGTGCAAATGGCTCTTGCACCGATCGACATCTAAACTTGGTTTTTTAAAACTCGCTTAAATATTTAAGTGAAGTTTATTTTCCAAATCATTGCACCGCACCTTTTTAAAGCGAGCTTTCTTAAGCGAGTACAAGCGAACTATTGATGGTAATTTCGTTTATTTATAGTTGTGACCACTTTTGTGACTAACTTCATAACAAAAATTCTAACCTGACAAAAATTCAAAAACGGTGTAGTGGCTGTGAAAATATAATATATTTTATGTCGCATGCCTTATTTCTGTAATCTGCATGTTTCAAAATGATTGAAAAACGTCAGCGAAGCACTAATTTTTCAAATGAAGAGAAAACAACTATATTAAATATAATAACCAAATATGACGGGACACGGTAGCCAGGTTGGTTGAGGCATCGGCCTTTATACTGGGTCATTGTTCGGGTCGTGGGTTCGAGTCCCATGAATCTCAAGTGGAATTAAAGTCAGATAAGACTTTGGGCAAATGCAAAAAGGTATTTGTGTCATGCGCAGTTTCATTCACGCCGGTAACCAGGCCGGATGAGATCGGATATCTCGTGGAATTGATAGGGGTTGGTTAGGTTAGGTTACACACTTGCTAGTCGGTAGATCACCTGAATGACAAAGGCATTAGGATGATTGAGGACCGTGGTTCGGAGCCCACGATAAGCTGTAGGTCCCGTCCAGATTAGCCCTGGTAACAGAAAAGAGACGTTAAAATTAATAGCAAGCAAGCTAGCAAGCAAGCAATAACCAAATATGGAAAGTTAGTTCACTTAGTTAGCTCTTCGTAACGATTATTTCGGATATAAATTTGTCTTGGAAAACTGAAATTAATTATTTCAAGAACATTCAAATCGTCTTCAAAAATATCATCGAAATTCATTTTGTATTTTTAATACAAAAGATGTAGTATAAAAAAAGTACTAAAGATTATAACAATGTCACACAAACATCAAGAAGTAACAACACTATAGAAAATTTGTTATTTGGATCAAATGGCTGGAAACCATAAAAGTTTGGTTATGAAATAAGGCTTTGTAAATTAAAACCCTCAATTCTGACGGTTTAACTTAAACTTTGATTAGACCACTTTAAACCAAGTTTGTCTGGCTGTACAAATGAATTTTTATTTAAAGCGAGGCTTACTCTAAATCTGGGTTTAAATTTAGTCGGTGCAAATGGCCCTAAAAGGCATGGTTTATGATGTCATGAAATAACAGGTTCCATTTGATTGTAGTGACTATATAAGTTACTACTTTGGTAGTTACTTGTTTTTTTACCTCTCGCCCTTCAGATAAGAGAGGTATAGGAATAATGCTAAAAATTGGGTAGTGAGTTTTCAATGGATAAACACGTTTTGGGGTCCCTAGAATACGATTTTAATATTTTCGCGATGATGTCTGTGTGTGTGTGTTAGTGTGTTAGTGTGTGTGTGTGTTAGTGTGTGAGTGTGTGTTAGTGTGTGTGTGTGTGTGTTTGGATGGATGTTGTAGTAACGATAACTCAAAAACTACTGAATAAAAAAAATTGAAATTTTGCATACAGCATTCTGATACCCTAGATTAGATCTGATTAGATTTTGGTGCTAATCGCACAACCGGAAGTGGCAGTTGCTATGGGTGATGACGCCATTATTATACAAAACGGCAATTAAGTTTTACACATATATTTTGTATACCCTATAGTTTATTTTCATCTCATTAAAATTTTCTAAACTTTTGCCATTGCTGCCAGATTTACAAAAATATAATTTTTTTTCATACTTTTTTGTGTCAACCTGTAAATTTTTGATTCAAAAATGGCGAGAGATCATGTGCTGGCCACATCAGATTTTTTTTTTAAATAAATCATTTTTTGGCCATACTCGAATCAAGAAATGTATTCAATAACAAACAAAACGTTATAGAACTTAATAGTGCTCGTTTTTGTCTAGTTTTCAATAGTGTTCAATAGTGCGTGTTCTAGTGCCACTCCAGGCTGAACGTGCCACTTTTGGCACAATGGGAGGTATTCATTTCATTTTTGACCTCGATTTTTTTTAAATTCTTCTAATATACCCTTAAAATGTCCCCGTGGGACATAATACGCCATCAAATTCCTTCAGGAGTGGCCAATTGCCAATATTAGATTAAATTTAAAGGGAATCCCCTGTATGACGAATCGCGTCTTCGAACCCCCTCTCTAGGTGAGAATTTTAAACGCATGAATATCAATTCCGATGTTGCCACGTCTAATGTTAGATTACATTTCTTTAGAATTAATAAAATAAAATACTTTGAATAACTATATTTGTCACACGTGTAGCTTATTATAAATAGAATCTAGTCACTAGACATTAAGATTATAGTTATTCTACCTAATTAATACTGAATTATAGTAAAAAACAATCTTTTCTGTGTCGTAATAAAATAGGAAGTGTTTTTAAATTAAGCTACTGACAACGTTGTACAAATTAGCAAAAACAAATAGTTAGGTCTATTTCATACTTCTTCTTTTAGCTTGTACAACGTTGCTTAATTAAAAAAATAATTGAGGTCAAAAATGAAAAAAATATTTATGCAGTGTTGCCCGAGCGGAACGTGTTACTTTTGGCACAATTCTGCTACATTTGACAACATTGTTTAATTTTAGTAAATATTTATGCAATGTTGCCACTGCCGTGTTAGGAACTGACTTGATATAAATTGTCACTTGAAGACTTATTTATCAGTTTAAATTTTTTTTAGTTTAATAATTAGAATTAGGAGTTAAAAATTGTAATTGTAATAAACAGGCGTCATGGCATATATTTGAAAATGTATTTTAGACTTGTAACCGGTTAACGTACCAGATTTCATAAAAACGTACTAGATCTGATATTAACGTAATAGCACTGGCAACGTCACTCAACACACATCATGGCGTTGCCACGTTTATTCAATAAATTATATAGTTAATATAAAATAAACTATTATTTTTTAAATAGAATAAATATAATTTTTATTTAAAAAGTTATAAAAACGTTTACAAAATTATACAGTTCTAAAAAATACAATATTTTTCTTGTTTTCTTTTGTACATTTTTATATTAGGAATTAACATTTATTTTACTAGTTTATTTCCATTAAAATGTCAATCACAAATATTGTCTATTATTTAATCACCATAAACTAATTAATTTTAGCTTGAATTATCCTAAAAATCCCAATTTTTTTATCACAAATTATCAGGTTCCTATATAAGCTATATATTTTCTTATTATGGAATAATTCAGTATATTTTTAGTTTCATTCTGTAATAAAAAATTGAAAAATTAAATTAAGTACTCCAAGGATCATAATTACGATGTGCATTAGTCCACTTGCGAATGTTAATGATCCTTCTATTCTCATTGATGCCATTTTAAGACAACTGGGCATCACAAAAATATAAACGAGTCCACTTAATGCTCCAGTATACCTAAAATAATAATTCATTTAAATAAAAATAATAATAAACAGGATGTTGTCGAGACACAATAATTCTTATAAATCGCACAATATAATAGTCGGAAGAAGTATTTAAAACAAATAATATTTTAAACATCTGGCAATGTCGCCTTTTAGAAATGATTTTGATTAAGTCACTTGTCAGTTGTCAAGATAGAATAATTATAAAAAGTTTGTTGTTCAAGTTTGTTTTTACTAGTTTTTATTATTTAACGTGTCAAGTAGCATTATTTTTTTTTGAACCAGGTCAAACAGAATAGAATGTCGAGTAATAAATAATGTATCGTAACAGTCGAGAACATTCTGCAAGATATTTTAACGTTGTAAAATGGATACAAACATATACGGTGCTTCGTGGAAAATATACTGAACTGTTATTAGTTGAAGAAAAGATTTACGAGGGATGTTAGAAAATGCCACTCCAATAATATCTAAGGTAAGCGATAATTTATTTATTGAGTTAAAATAATTTAATGGTGACTGGCTTCTCTTTTGATCGCAGTTAAAAAAACTACGATGTTGATACAAGTTCAGAACCACAGTATAATGATTATATACATCAGTAGTTTCACTTCGGTGTTGACACTATAATCTCCGTGGTGTGTATACTATTTGACATTGACAACACTGCAAATATCACATCATACAAGCACAGTAAACACAAATCATGTGAAACTACCGTATATAAATCATTATACTGTGATGGGATTTGGCGAAAATAACAATGTTTATTTGACCTTGAGTATAATAAGAACCGGCTCAAGCACATAGTTTGCACAGGCTTGTCTTCAGAAACATTTAGGACCCAATATAAATTTATTAATTGAAATAAAAAGGTATAAGCAGTAAAGGATAATATAATTGTCTATGTATTAAAAAAAGAAAATAATAGTATTAAAGAACTACTTATATTTTCGTCTCTTTTTAACTCTTTTTATGTTCAAATAACAATTAACCTAAACATAATTTATTTATCTCTATTAATTATTCTTCGAAATATTTCGGCTACAATAAAATTTTAACAATTTTAATTTACCTTATGAGCGTTCCTATTCTAGGCAAGAAACACGCAAACATTAAACACACAAAGACTATGTTAGCATTAATTAAAATGGTCTTTATGTACGAAAATTTTCCATGTCTCTCCTTTCCACACATCATATTAATACATGTTAATATGTCAGTTCTCAACATGTACGTCACAAACGGAAACACGGTGAACAACTGGAAAAATAGTAACACTCTTGCTATCAATGCCAAAATATCAGTCTTGGAGAAGTTGTTCAAAAGATTCTGTAAAAATATATTTATTATTATATTAAAAAAAAAACAAGTAGATCAGGAAGTGCCTGGATTAGGTAATTACCTTTTCAGATAATTTATAAGGTTATTAGTTATTATTTTGACATTCTTCAGTAAGTGTCAGAATTTTGAGACATCAGGTGAAAGGCTTAAGGTGAAAGGCTATTTAATAAAGCTAAATCTGGGAAAAGAAACTCGGTGCAAGTTCTGCGAGAAGATCATGCTCAGGAATTGACCATATTGACCTACACAAATAGATAAGAAAAAAGTCTCAAAGAACTGCTAAAAGTCCACTTTCAGGCTTTATCTATCGGAACAAACCACGGAAAATAATAATAGCCGTCCCTACATCGCACAAGCCATTGGCTTTTTGGGGTTCACTCATAAGGGAGTGAAATGAAGGACGTGTATTATTGTTATTAAACCGCAGCCAAGGTTAAATAGCTTAGGCCAGTCGGATTGGAAACTTACGGCAAAAATTGTAAGGCCGAACAGAATGAGACGGACATGTAGATATGTTGATACCACACCTAAATAACATCTTCAAAGCATGCTTGGCATGGGGATGGATGTATACCTAATGCATAGCAAAAGGTTATATACTTACCCATAGTCGGTAGAATATTAGACTTAATACCAAATCTATTAGTTTAACGTCCTTTCTATAAACACTAAGCATATACCTACCGGGGAAGTCAACAAACTTAGCCTTTAATGACTTAAACATGTTTATCTCAATAGATGACAAAGAGATGATAATGATCACCTTTGACATAGAATGAGCGTTTAGTAATAACACCATAACCTCGCTTGTAGAGGCAATGTTTAAAAGAGGCGTTGCACTGATCCTTTCCCGATCTAAGCGCCAGCCTGGAGAGAAGCTATCATAGAGGTTTCTGTCAGGAGGAAGGTATCCACAGGGAGGCGTTGTGTCGTATCTCTTATGATAAAATCTACTACAAAAAGTCTTCGAGGAATGTTTTTGTTCTCGGATACGCAGACGACCTCGCAATAGTTATTAAAGGCCTCTTCGCAGCGCTAGTCTCAGGTTATACTGAAAGGATTGACCTCTAAATAGCCAATTTATCGAATAGTCAAGCAACGATAAAAATACTCAGTTCAACATATGTTAATTCTTTGTCTAGGACTCTGTGTAGGCACTAAACGAACTAGGCAGGCAATGTAAAGTGAGGTAATAAAACTGTATGTCAAGTACCACAAAAAATACTGAAAAGTGACTGGTATGGGTTCCTGGATATGAGTATATCCGGGTAACCGAAAATCCGAAGAACTGAACAAACATGGCTCTCACATGGCATTCGTAGGAACAGAACCGTTTTGCGAAATTGCAAACAGAAATGTCTGGAATGATGAAGGAAGACACCAAGGTAAAGACAGGGAAAGCTCTTTATAAAAGATATGGAAAGTCCGTAAAGGTCTACTAATTAGAACACTGTAAACTGAACAAGCACATGAACAGGAAAAAGATGAAACCTCTTGTATCACTGTAAAAGGCTCGTCAATACTTAGTATTGGGAACATAATTCCCAAATGCGAAAATCTGCAGCAAGGAGGCATTTTTGAGCCTGTTAAGTCTAATCAAAAGGGCACCGCAAAAGCATGTAATTTAAATTATGAAAGTACTACAATAGAACCTAACTTTACAGTGATTGTTGATTTTGCTCTGATCCTGCTCAATTCAAGGCTTAACATGTAATAATGACTGAAAAAGCAGGCAGAATTGCTTTCAGTAGATTCGCGCTCAGCGCAAAGTAAGTCTATTAATTTCGGCTCATTTCTGAGCACGTTGGCTCATTCTGCTTACGCTGGCTGACTCAGGCTCACGTCGGCTCGAACCGCTTACGCAGCCTCAGCTGAATCAACGCGTCAATGTGTTTGATAATTCAAGTTCGTTCCGGCTCACTCAGGGTGATTTGGATCAATTTGGTTTAACACACTGCCGAGCCGCTTTGATTATTCACTGAGTTCGCTCATTCTGATTCTAGCATAAATTGCCTGAGTGATAAGCGACTCTATGTTAATTTATGAGCCTGATTTGGCTCAAAATAAATGTATAACTGTCTTTATAAAGTTCCATCTGACTCGTGCTAGAGGTCAAATTCACTCACTTGACTAGAATTAATGCTTTGTTTTTCTTTGACCTGGAAAATAAAATAACTTTCGATTTTTTACATCGAAGGTCACGGCGAGTCGCATTTTTGGTAATCGATGCTATTTTTATAAAATTCGAATGGAAATAAAAATCGGGGGAAGATTGATATAACGTTGGCCAGTCACACGCCGGATGCTTAGATTTCAACCAATGAAAGATTTCGCGCTAATTTTTGAATTTCTTATGTTAACTATGCCCGTGACCCTGATAACACCAATTTCTTTATTTATTAACATACTTTTAACAATACTTACATCTTCAATACATGATTTCTTGAGAGGAAAACTGATGTAGAAAGCTGCTCCGAGAAAAACGTAGGTAAATGCTACTAAAGCAAAGGCAACTGTAAGATCTCTACCCTGTAAATAAATTTATATATTAATAATATTTTAATCCATAATTAATGCTGTACAACAATACATTTTTAATCTAATTAACGCTAAAGGTGGGCTTTGAGACAAAAGACCACGACAGACGATAGAGGCCAGCGAGACAACCAACCTGTCTGTTTGATATTTGCCTCAAAAAAAACTTTAAACTTGACAATTTATAACCCAAAAACCACACGAAACAAGTGACTCCACTAATTCAGGAGCGATCGTTTGCATATGCAGTCTCTGTCGCCCGTCATGGTCGCTCGTCTCTATCTCGCGTTTAAAATGTTCTTCATACAATTAATTTTTCTTCACGTGTCTAATATATGATCTCTCCTTAATAAAAACCAAATTTTCCTATTCAAATTGGACCAATGGTAATGAAGATAGACACTAGTGCCTTTTCGTTGTTGCTACAGCGCATGATTTTAATATAAGAGGCCTTCTAAACATAATAAAATTGGACCATTATGAACAGATATAGACGCTAGTACCCTTTTGTCATTGCTACTGCGCATGATTTGTTCTAGGTCTTGTTTATAAAACAACGGTGTTTTTTTTTATTAAAATTGGACTACAAGTAACAGAGTGTCTTTTTGCTAAAGCTTCCGCGTATGATTTTTTTTTCATGTATCTGATGTACGATCTCCTTAATAAAAAGTAATTTTTTCCATTCAAATTGGACCAATTTTAGCGGGGATATATGCTAGTGCTTTTTTTGTCGTTGCTAGTGCACATGATTTTATTGTAAAGGGTCCTTCAATCATAACTATGTTTTTTTAATAAAATTGGACCATTAACGGAGTTAGACGTTAGTGCCTTTTTATCGTTGCTACTGCGCATGATTTTTAGAGGTTTCAAATAAAAACGGTTTTGTCCGTCTGTCCGCCTGATTCAACTCGAGATCGGTGAGAAATAGAGATAAACAACGTCAATCGATTCAGCATTGTTAAAAAAACCCAAAAATTATATTAATCTTTGACCTATTTTTACTTTCCCGCTACCTATTCCTAATGTAACTTCTGCAGTATATAAGGTATATATACAGAAATTTGGCAAATATATTGCAGTTTTTCACTTGTGTCTTTATGTATTTGTTTTGTCACATTTATAGTACAGAGTCGTTTTTTTTTCATTAAAATTGAATCAATAGTAACGAAGATAAACGCTAGTGTCTTTTTGTCGTTGCTACAGCGCATGATTTTTCTTTATGTATTTATTTTATACCTGCGTTCGGAGTTGCTTATGTGATCTACACATACATTAGTACGCTGGGCGCCACCTATGTATCAATGGCCTAACTTTAAACACGGTATAGATCTCTTTTGGTCATATGTACTAAGCTTTCTGAAAAACGTGGTTTAGACCTCACGAATTTGCAAACACTGTGAAAATGTATTTTTCCAATCTGAGACTTAAATTAAATTATTAAAAATGCTAACTTACATTATGTTCCTGATCCTTATTATGTCTCATTATAGAAATAATAATGTTGTGGATAAAGTAGCTCATAGTCAGCATTCCGCTAAGTACGCAAAAAGTTGATTTTACTTGGAATTCAATCGCCCAATCGTTAATATTTATCCCCCAACCAAACGATTTTACTGCTACGAATATTATGAGGTAAATAATACTAAAAGTACCTGCAAAATACGACAAAGTTAAATTATTAAAAATATCTAATTAAAGATATTTACCTAAACTGTTAAATTTAGTAAAAAACGTTGGACTTTTTATATTCAACAGAGGAAACATGAACATGGCTAAAAATAAAGGAACTGTAGTGTAAAGGTCCCAGATATTATTAAAGTTGTTCAAAACAACTGGATTTTGGTCTAAATTTGTGCTATTCACTAACATATTTTCTTTAGGACATAAAATATCATCGTCGTTTTTTCTTTCAACATCATTTACGTAACCTGAAAGAAATGAGTAAATTATATTCATAAAATAGAATATTTTATAATTTAATTATTACCGTATATAAATACAACAAAATTGTACAAAAAGTTAGACATTAATATCCAATATACTATATCACCACCAATTAATATTATAAGAGAAAATATTTTGGACAATATTTCCGCCCATTGGCCTATCAGTAATCTACATAATTCAGGAACTTCGAAATTTTGTCCTACTATTCCTGAAAAGAAAAGCATTCAAAATTAGTATTCGCCAACTAGAAAGAGATAAAGCCGCGCATTATGGGCGGAGAATGATGAAAATAATATTGACTTACCGTGCTTATCATTTATTTTAAGTAGAATATAAGCCGTGTATAAGCATACCCCCAAAACTAATAAATTTATGATAATTCCAGGAATTAATCCTGCTTTTTCCATGCCCCATGCCATAGTCAGTAATGAAGATCCTACGGTCGTATTCCATATTGCAAAACTATAAATATAATATAAACAAAATAAACATTAAAAAATAATTCTCGTAATTACCGGGGTGGAAGAAACTAGTCCCTTAGACACCCCAAGATTGAGTTTTTGGTATTTTTGCCCATTTTTTCCCTTTCTTTAATTCTACTGTTTTTTGCCGCACTTTTTCCCTCCTTTTTTCCGCACACCTGATTTTGCTCTATTTTTACCAAGTGTTTTTTGACCTACTTTTTTTAGGTTTTGTCCCACTTGTTTCTTTTTTTTGTTGTCTGACCTTTTTCGTTTTTGGTCCATTTTTTATTGCGGCTTCTGTTAATTTGTTTTTGTTTCTGTACCATTTTTTTGCCCCCGTGTCTCCTTCTTTTTTTGAAACTATTGTTTTTTGCCCCATTTTCCCCTTTTTTCCCACTTTTGTTTTTTGCCCCTTTTTTCCCACACCTGTTTTTTTGTTCCATTTTCCGCGTTTGTTTACAACTGTTTTTTGATCCACTTTTCCCACCTTTTTTCCCACACTTAATTTTTTGCATCATTTAATTCTCTTTTTTTGAATTGATTTTTGCCCCACTTTTCCCCCCTCTTTTTTTCGGCACACCTGATTTTTTTTTGTACAACTTTTTTTTGTTTTGTCCTATTTTTTTTGTTTTGCCCCATTTTTTTTGTTTTGCCCCATTTTTTTTGTTTTTGGCTCCCTTTTTTGTTTTGCGCCACTTTTCTCCCCCTTTTTTTATCATCTCTTGTTTTTTGCCCTATTTCTCCCCTATTTTGCCCGATTGTCCCTCTTTTTTTACTCTTATTTTTGCCTCATTTTTTAACTATTGTTTTTTGCTCCACTTTTTTACCATTTTTCCTCCACTTGTTTTTTATCCTTTCCCACCTTTTTTACTACTATTTTTGTTCCACTTATTCCTCATCCTCTTTTTTGATCCATTTCCGCCCTCTTTTTTAAAACTAATGTTTTTGTCCCACTTTTTTCTTTTAGCCCCACTCTTTTTTGCCTCTTCCATCCTTGTTAAAGATATTTGTTTTTTGCCTCACTTTTTCCCTTTTTTTCCCACACTTTATTTTGTCCCATTTTTTTCTCATCTACTCTTGCACAACTTTTTTTTTGTTTTTTTGAACCTCTTCCCCCCTTTTCTTTTTGAGAATTATTGCTTTTTAGCCCCACTTTTCCCATTTTTCCCTACATTTCTTTATTGTACCATTTTTCCACCAACCCCCTTTTTTTAAGTCCATTGTTTCTTGTCCTACTTTCCCTCTCCCTTTTTATAAACTTGTTTTTATGTCCTTTTTATTCCAACTTGTGATTTTTTGCCCTGATTTTTTCCCCATTTTATTTTTGTTTGTTTTTGCCCCACTTTTTTTGACTTCTCTTTTTTTTCAGCTATTGTTTTGCGCCAGTTTTACCCCTTTTTTGCAACACTTTTTTTGCCCCATTTTTTCCCACTTGTGTTTTTGCTCTACTTTTTTTTCTTTTTGCTCGACTTTTTTTTTGTTTTTGACCCTTTTTTATGTTTCCATTTTTAGAAGTATTGTTTTTTCAAGCCAGTTTCTCCCCTATTTATGTGTCCCATTTTTTCCCATTCCCCTGACTTTATTAAATCTTATTGTTTTTTGGCCCACTTTTCCTCCATTTTTCCACTTTTTTGCACGTTTTATTCCCACTTGTGTTTTTTTCCCCTAATTTTTTGTCTGTTTTTGCCCCATTTTTTGCGTGCGCCCCACTTTTTTCTCACTTTTTTTGTTTGCACCCCATTTTTTTTGTTTTTGTCCCCCTCTTTTGTTACAACTATTTTTCTGGCCCACTTTTCCCCCATGTTTTCACTTTCTTTTGCACGTTTTGTTCCCACTTGTATTTTTTTGCCCTAATTTTTTGTTTGTTTTTGTTTGCTCTCAACTTTTTCCAGTTTTTTTTGTTTGCACCCCACTTTTTGTTGTTGCCACAATTTTTTTGTTTTGGTTTTTGTCCCTTTTCCTCTCTTTTGTTATAACTATTGTTTTTGTCCCACTTTTCCCTCATTTTTCCACTTTTTTGCACGTTTTATTCCCACTTGTACTTTTATGCCCTAATTTTTTGTTTGTTTTTGTCCCACTTTTTTTTCTTTGCGCTCCACTTTTCCCACTATTTTGTTTTCGCCTCAATTTTTTTGTTTTTTTTGTCCCATTTCCCATATTTTGTTACAACTATTGTTTTTTGTCCCATTTTTCCACTTTTTTGCACGTTTTATTCCCACTTGTGTTTTTTGTTTGTTTTTGAACCATTTTTTTTTGTTTGCGCTCCACTTTTCCCACTTTTTTGTTTGCACCCCACTTTTTTTTTGTTTTCGCCCAATTTTTTTGTTTTTGTCTCTTTCCCGTCTTTTATTACAACTATTGTTTTTTGTCCCAGATTTTTTATTATTAATTCTATTAGTTGTAGCAAAAAGTGGCGTCGGGTTTGAATACTTTTGTACATTTCCACCTGCTGCTGCGTTTTAGTATGGTATTTGTGTACCGCCTTATAATAGCGTTTTTGTAAATAAATAAAAACAGACTTAAACCAGATCTTGATTGATACTATTGTCCGGTTATTTGTAAAAACGTATAATCGCTTTATTATTTGTCAACCAAAGTTCTGTGACATTTTCAAGAATTTCTGATGAAATCTTTAATAAAATTGAATCATGAATCATGTAAACAAATTTATCGGAAACGTAGCCACAATAATTCAAATCGAAATAGAAATCTATCTATAATGATAGTATTAAATTGAATTTTTTTATATTATACTAATATTTATTTAATAATTAATTTATTATTTTAATAAATAAATACTTACATTGTAACCATAGAACTGTGAGTTTTCTTATTTCTAATTTCTAAATTATCAAAACTGATTAGAGACTCATCTGTACTTTTTTTTGAAGACACCTAAAAAAATTAGTATATTACCGTGAGCTTTCTTTGTCGTAACTCGGATTGAAATCTTGTTCGCGAAATTAAACATGTTCAGGATTAAGTAAATTCAAGTTGGCGGGACGAGAGAGAGAGAGAGCACCATCTTGAAAAACACGTTTTGTGAAATATCTCGTGAATCGTGCATCGTGCGAGAAAAATAGTAAAAATCATTTTTTTAAATAACAACATTCTTTACATTAGGTCGGGTTAGGTTTACGAGTTGGCTGAACTATCAAAGCTACATTTATCAAGTCCTGGAAGATATAAGAGCCAGAAACATGGAAACAGTTGTAGCTGGGAATGTTAACTCTAAATCACCTTCATGGGGATCTCTAAGACTCGACTCCAGTGGCGAATACTTTGAGGAATCGGTGCAAGCCATGAACCTGGTCCTAATGAATGATGGGAGAATCCCTACCTTTGTCAGAGTAGACCAGAGTTATTTTCTGGATCTGACTTTCTGTTCTAGCAACACGATCCAGAGGATATCTGGCTGGAGGGTGTACCAAAACGAGGAGTTATTAGGCCTGCATACAGTTCAACATTAACAACAAGAGCGACAGGAGCAAGATGCAAGGGCGTCAGGGTATCAGAATTTTCGATCTTCAGAGAAGTTATCCAACTGAATGTTTCAGATCAAATGAATCTGGGTGAAGTCATACACGCAGTCACAAATGGTCAAAGTGCTGCCCCGGGATGGGTCAAAGAAGTCAGACAGCAGCCTGTATGGTGGAGCGTGGTTATGCAAGGAAAGCACACGACGAATGTGTAACCAGACGAAGGGTATTCACAAGAGGAAGAGCTATATAGGTCTTGATCAGTAGAGAATTGTGAAACTGGAACAAAAATACAAACGGGCTAGGAAAACCCTCACAAAGGACATTAAGGAAGCTAAGGCCGATCTCTGTGACGAATTAGAAACCGATCCGTGGCGACAAGATGGTGACCAATAAATTTAGGCATTTGATGAGTCCATACGAACTGGACAAGAATCAAGAACTGGTAATATTGAGGACGCTCTTTCTAAACACGAGAGTACGCCCAACACCAAGCAGAATGCGATGTGAGGAACCTCCCCTTTTTAGATTGAAAGAACTAACCAATGCCACAGCCAGAATCAAAATGGGGAAAAGCCCAGGGCCGGATGGGATATACCCGGAGTACATTAATGTGGTTGTCGAGGAATTTTCGGACTTGATCCTATATCTGATGAACGGTTGCTTGCACCAGCAGGTCTTCCCAACCGAGTGGAAACGGGGAAAGCTAGTCTTGATTCCAAAAGGCGACTCAGTAGAAAGCAAATTCATACCGATATGTCTCTTGGAAGTAAATTGCTAGAACAGCTGGTTAAGATACGGCTACAGGAAGTGGTAGAAGTGCTAGGGAGACTTTCGGATCGCCAGTACGGATGCAGGGAGGGTAGGTCAACCGTTCAGTATATCGGAAGGTTAGTGGAGCCAGCTACAAGCTTAGATTGGATCTGGGGGAACATTCTGGACATAAAAAATGCGGTTTAATACGGAGAAGTGCCACCACATTGTGGAAACACGGGAAGACCTAGAAGTCAGCAGGTACCTAATAAACCATGTAAAGGATTATTTCGAGAAACGACTCCTGATGGTAGGTAATATGATAATAAACCTAACGCAGGGAGTGCCGCAAAACTCCGTATTGGGGCCCCTCTTTTGGAACATCGCGTACGATGGAGCCCTAAGAGTACAACTTCCAGAAGGACGCGAGATATGGAAAGTGCCACCATATAACCGGCATACTATGACATCGGGCGATTACTTCCAGTACGCTGAGCAAGGGATTCCGCAAGTCGAACTTAGTTGAACTTTGCATTTGATATCATTTTATTAATTTAATATAATAAAACATTATTCATTCTGGTTTGTAAATTTAAACTGTTAACATCGTTAATAAAAAGAATCTGGCCCTGATAGTCAGGGCGAAGAGGACATGATGTACAAAGCTGGTAACGCCATCAGTGACATAGTTACCTGGGTAGCGGATCAAGGCTTGGAAATTGCCCTGTGAAAACTGAATCGATCGTAGTGAGAGGACATTATATTCAGGGTTGGTGAAGTTAACATACCCCGAGTAAGCACGTGAAATATCTTGGTGTCTGGCTCGATGATAGGGGCAAATATAATGAGCACGTAAGAAGAGGCCAAGGGCTAGGAAGGCGAAGAGTACTGGTGGCGTCCATAATTTTATATGCACTCCCAATCTGGGCCGGAGCAATAAAAATTGATAAATATAGAAAGATGTTGCTGCCTACCCAAAGTAACAGGACGTATAAAACTGTATCCACGGAAGCACGCTCCGTAATCTGTGGGATCCAGTCCATTGACATCCAGGCGGAGGAACGAGTAAAGCTACATCGACTGCCCAGAATAATGGGGGAGGAAAAGAAAAGAGAAGGGAATGAGACCAGGCTGTGGTGGCACAACAAGTGGAATGACATGTGAGACGTGAGTCAATGGACCAAAGAGCTCATTCCGGACTTTAACAGGTGGTTAGATTGTAAGCAGATGACTACTGACTACTGGTTTACCCAATTCCTCAGTGGCCACGGAAGCTTTAGAAGCTATACCCTGAGGATAGGGAAAGTCACAGTGGATACATATGGGTACTGTGGAACCCCTGACACGGTGAAGGATAAATGCTTCTAGTATCTCAGACGGGAAGAAGAGAGGGGAAACACCTGGATAGTGACCAGCCAACAGAGCTCATGAACACTATGATGAGTGACACCCAGAACTGGGCCAGAGGCTACGGATATATCAGTAGTTAGCAAGGAGAATGTGTTTATTGATACATAAGGATGAAGACAGCTACCAAACCTTGACGATATATCTGAACGGACCGTTCCGAGGTTTTGGTGATCCAGAGGGGGTTAGTTTAGGTTAGGATCATGAGATATTTCACAAATGGTGTTTTTCAAGATGGCTGCTGACGAATCGCCCCCCCCCGACCCCCAATTTTTAAATTTTTAAAAACTTTCCAATAAGAAATTCAGGATTTAAAAGCGTTAAATATTAACTTACCAGTTTTGTTTTTTCTGTTATCATTTCATCCATAGAGGACTGTTGCAAAAGTTGATACAAATATTCACTTTTTTCCATATTAATAATACTGTTATTCGATAAAATTGGTTCCCTTAAAAAAATTTAATTAATAAACTGGGACTGTGTAATTCAAAACTTACATCAGTAGATAGTCTTGGCCACTACTACCGCAACTATAGGGAATTCAACGTGTTAGAGAGAGGTATTGTAAATTCAGCGTGTCAAAAAGAGAGAGAGCGACGATTTTTCACGTTCAGTATTTTGAAGCGTTAAAAAACGTTCGAAACGTCACATTTTACAACGATTTTTAACGCTTCAAAATACTGAACGTTAAAAATCGTAGCGTTCTCTCTTTCTGACACGCTGAATTTACAATAACTCTCTCTCTAACACGTTGAATTCCCTATAGTTGCGGTAGTAGTGGCCTAGACTATCTACTTACATCTAAACATTAACATTATTTTACTATTAACTATATAAATCAATTAAAAATAATAATTGAAAATGTTTCATTATATATTGTAACGAGGCCGGCCTTGTTTTGATGGAGTGTACATAGAAGCTTGGTGACTTATCGAAACAGTTGGCGATTAGCGCGTAAGAAACAAATGGACGCAACCGGGATATTTCTCGATTGTTAGGGGTTTCATTATCCTTTAGAGATATGGGCCCTCTGTCGGTTCCAGTTTGTACTGGCGCTTATTACATAAGTAGAATCTTTTTCTTAAATAATAAGTGATACCGTGTCCCATTGGTAGATGGCGTTAGCTGTCTGCCTGAGAACAACATCCTTTTAATTAACAATAATAGTTGAAAATGTTTCATAATGTAACGAGGCCGGCCCTGTTTGATGGAGTGTACACAGAAACTTGGTGACTTATAGAAATGTTAACGATTAGAGCGTAAGAAACAAATTAACTGAACGGGATACAAATAGGGCGAAACGTATACTGACCAGAATTACTTGAATTTATTTTGTTAGTCGTTTTTCATAAAAAGATTCGACGAAGTCATTTACAATAATAATAAAATTTAAAACTACTTGATTTATACCTTATAGATTTTTCTGATTTTTGTAATGGTATTTGCTCAGATATCCTCTGTTTTTGATTATCGTTTTCACTTTCCGAACTGCAATTTTCTTGGGTAAAAATTAGTGGTTCGCCAACTTCCGTACAACTACTGAAAAAAAACAAGGTTAACTTAAAATATCGATTAAAGAAAATCCACTAGAGTATGGAACCATGTTAAGCGAGATGATGCAAAATTTATAGTTTAGTTTCACCATGACGAAAAAAAAATTACAATGTATCTCACTCACATGTGATCCTCTCTTTCTTGTAAATAGTTACTATAAGTGCTTACTATCCTGATGTAGATGATGTAGAACTCAGCAATTGCTCAGAATCTGAATCTGGCTGATTTTTTCCTTTTATGATCATTTTGTAATTTCGAATAAGATCTAAAAATAAATAAAAATTAAAAAAATTAAGCGTTAGTCAAAACTAACGGTGTCAGAAGTGAAACTTTTCACGGTATGCAAAAAGTGTCAATTCAGTGTACAATTTTTTTGTACACCCATTGGATATTTTTATTTTTTTCTATTTTTTTCTGTTTTTCCTATTTTCTCCTATTTTTTCCCGTTTTTTACTGTTTTTTACTATTTATTCCTATTTTTCCCATTTTTTCCTATTTTATTCTGTTTTTTGGTATTTTTAGCTAATTTTTTCCTATTTTTCCTGTTTTTTTCTATTTTTCCAATTTCTCTTTCTTTTCCCTGTTTTTTCCAATGTTTCCATTTTTCTCTATTTTTCCTTTTTTTTTGCTATTTTTCTTATTTTTCCCTGTTTTCCAATTTATTTCTATTTTGTCCTATTTTCACTATTTTTCTTTATTTTTTCGGATTTCTCCATTGATCTTATTTTTTTTTATTTTTTTCTGTTTTTCCTGTTTTTTCCTGTTTTTTCCTGTTTTTTACTATTTTTTCCTATTTTGTTCAATTTTTTTCCTATTTTATTCAATTTTCTTCTATTATTTCCTATTTTTCTTAATTTACCCCATTTTTACCAATTTATCCATTTTTACTTATTTTTTCCATTTTTTTTCTTTTCTTTTGCTATTTTTTCTTATTTTTCCCTATTTTTCTTATTTATTTCTATTCTCTTCTATTTTTTTTCTATTTCTCGGCGTTTTTCCCTAATTTTCTTTATTTTTTCGGATTTCTCCGTTTTTTTAATATTTTTTCTGTTTTTCCCATTTTTTCCCATTTATATATAAAGTTTTGATAATAAAAAGCGCCAAATAAGAAAAGATAGGCGATAATTGTGGGAGGAGTTTTATCTCTTCTTGCTATAAATTTTTAACCATAAAAAAAATTAAAAAAATTGAAATAGATCGCAAATAATTCCAAAAATATAAAAATCGAAACAAAATCCGAAAAAGAGAAAAATAAACAAGAAAAAAACGAAAAGAAGAATCATCAAAAATTGTTTTTAAAAAAATTAAAATATTTGAAAGAATTGAAATTAATGGAAAAAATCAGAAAAAAAGGAAAAAATAAGAAAAACACAGAAAAGTTGAAAAAACAGAAAATATTGGAAAAAAATGAAAAACAAAATTGTAAAATATGTAAAATCAAAGAAATTGTAAAAAATCGAAAAACAATACGAAAAAAAAGCTAAAAATCGCAACAAACGAAAAAAAAGTAGTTTAAAACGCAAAAATCGAAAAATATTGCAAAAAATAATCAGAAAAATTGCAAAAAATCGCATAAATCAAAGAACAAATAAAAAACTGGAAAGATTTTTATAAATAAAAAAATTTGAAACATAAATCCAAAAAAAGAACCAAAGGAGCCAAAAACAATTGCAATCATCAAAAAAAATTTAAAAAATGGAAATAAATCGAAAAAAATCTGAGAAATAAGAAAAAATCTGAAATCAAAAGAATGAAATAGAAAAAAATGAGAAAGTATGGGGAAAGAATAAAAAATTAAGAAAAAAATAGAAAACCTTGGAAAAAGTTGGAAGAAAAATCAGAAAAAATGAAAAACAAAAGTGTAATATGGAAAAAAATCGAAAAATAAAACGCAAAAATTGACTAAAAATCGAGAAACAAAAAAAATCCCTAAAAAACGCAAGAAATCAAAAAATATCATAAAAAATCACAAGAAATCCAAAAATATCGTAAAAAATCGCAAAAAAATTACAAAAAATTAAAAAAACGAAGAAAAACCAAAAAACGGAGATAATTATATCAATCCAAAAAGTAAAAAGAAAATAAAAAATTTTTAAAGAATTGAAATAAATTGCAAATAATCCCAAGAAAAACAAAGTAAAAAAGAATAAAACAAAAAACGAGAAAAAAATGAAAAAAGAAACGAGAAAAAAATGAAAAAGAAACGAGAAAAAAATGAAAAAAAAAGAGAAGAAGAATCATCAAAAATAGTTTAAAAACATGAAAGGAAGAATTGAAATAAATCCAAAATACATTTTGAATAATCATTATTATTGATATTATTTATTATTAATTTTGACATAACTTGAAATGACAAATAATTTAAGCTTGCATTGAATATTTATTTATTTGTGGTTATATTTTTCACTAAATATCGGCGTTGCCACTTCCTCGACAATAATTGATATTTTATATAAAAAATAATAAATCGCACACCTTTAGTACTAATTATAATACAGAATTAGGGCTTCACACGAGAACGACACTTTGCTCGTCTCGTCTCGTAAAACCGAGACGAGACCTTTTTGAAAATTATTTAGGCGAGTCCCCAGAGCTTCGTTTCTGGTCCCATTCATATTTTTTCAGAATTTTTATCTGAATGTCCGAGAAAAATAAACTAGCAAGCAGTATAAACATTTAATTTTTTTATAATAAAAAAAAGGTCTGCATAGGTTACGATAAATTTACGAAATCTAAAATCTGGTAACCATCTGTGAGATATTTTATTTTATAATTTTGGACTTCAGATGCTTGTAATGTTAACTCTAATAAAAGGCCGAGATTAGATGAAAGTAAAATTGAAGCAGTTAATAAACTGTGTTTAATAAAAAATACTTCGGTGGCATCAAAATTTGTAAAAAAAAAATTATTTGAAATAATTAAAGATGAGAAAAAAGCAATATGTTTAGTGTGTGAAAAATCTAGAATAAGGAAAATAATTAGCAGATACGACAGGAATGAAAAGAGATTTATTAACCTCTTTTTGTATTATCTTTAGAAATAAGTTCTAGCAATAACGAGATTTGACGAGGCGAGACGAGACAATCTGTTACGAGACCGAGACTGAAACGAGACTTATTTTTTCCTCAACTAACGAGACCGAGACGAGATTTTTGTTATTTTCGTCTTATCTCGTCTCGTGTGAAGCCCTAGCCAGGATTTCACTGGCCATTTCGGTACCCCATGGTCAGAAGTCCCGAAACAGTGCACCAGTATTTGTGTGTCCCTTGAATTTTGACATATTTTTTATTTCACTGATAATGCATCTTTTTATCGAAATTGTTAAGTAATATCGAAGTATGCTTATTATTATGTTTGTATTGACGAAATTAAAACAAATTTACAAAAAAAATACGTAATTAAAAATTAGTGTCACTGATGATGTTAGTTGTTTTAGATAAAACGTCGTTATAGTGACAAGTGTGTTACACTCAATTTTAATTTTAACGGTTTTGTAATAAAAATTAATTTTGAGACTTATTAGTACATTTTTATAGAAAATTTGTGACGCAATAAAACTTTCTTTTTTAATTTTTTGATATTTTTTTTAAATAGAAATTATATGCGTAAAAAACTAAACTGGCATTTTCCTTGTATCACTCGTCAAGAATGAGAATCCCTGAGAATTTTGATATAGTAATATTATCCCTTCGAATTTAAGACATCCTGTATAATTTAATTTGTGCTTATTATTTTTTTTTTGTCTATTTTATCAAAAATTTAATTCAGCAAAAATTGTTTTTTGACTGTATCTCATTTTTTTTTAATAGATCACCTAAAAATATTAATTTATTTAAAAATTAAATAGTGTCTATTTTAATAATAATTAATTAAACTCCGCATTAAAAAAAATAACTTGATGGTGGCCATTAAGATACGAAACGTCTCATCGACGATTTATTAGTAGACTTTCTAGGAAATTTTAGATACAATAAATCTTTCCTTTTCAATTTTTTGATTTTTTTTAATAAAAATTCTATGCGTAAAATACCAAAAATAGCATTTTTAGTTCTCCCTTTATAACTCGTGAAGGGTGAGAGTCCCTGTAGATATTTTTCGGCCAAAATAGGTAACTTTTTGTCCATTTAATCGTCTTCGTATCTCTTATGGTTTAGAATATAGCAATGTTAGCACATGATAAAAGAAACAGCTTGTATAGGGACTAAAGTGTCACTTTTACTGTTTTAAAACTAAAATATTTAATAATCTCTGAAGTGTCACTTTTATTCCCTTGGGACTAAAATATTTAATAATTTCTATATGTCAGTGTGGCGCAATTATCATATGAATTTCTAAGTTTTAATTACCACGAGACTAAAGTGCGTTTTAATCCCTCGAGTGATTGTCAACAATAATTAATCTCGGGATTAAAAGTGGCACTTTAGTCCCTTGTTACATAATATACTATTTAGCGAAAAAAAATTAATGTTAATTGATTTAATAACGTTTTTAAACCTTTTAGTAGCTAATAAAATCTCACCTCTCATTGCAACGTTGAAATAAATGACCATCGACAATCTTTATAAATAAATATTTTAACAATCACTTTTTACACTAAATTAATACACACTTGCGAAATTATTTTTAGTTTAACTGCACTGTTTTTTAAACGCACTATTCTTGCCAGCATTACCGGTTTATTTAACTTTTTTTTTATTAACTAGGTAGTTATTCTATGAATATTTTATGTGAATGAAATAAGATTGCTACATAATATTATTTATTAAGTTTGTTAATGATTTTTATGGGAAATTTCTTGCGATAAGAGAATTTTGTGTTGATGTTTATAGTTATGTTAATATTTATCGTCGTGCTCTTGGAGACTGGCCATGATAAGAAAACGAAAATATAATTTTGGAATTTGCACTTTTTTCAATTTTGTATCAATATCAATGTTATCATCGATATGTATTAGAAAGAATTTTATAAAAGTGAATAAAAAAAACAATACAATTACATTTTAAAAACACCAACATCTGCACTTGCTAATACCCACCAGGTGAGGGTGAACGCATTGATTAGAAAAATAATGTTTTGTTTTAAATCCAATTAGTTTTAAATCCAATTAGTAAGATTCTATACCTACACTACAATTAGAAAAATTACTAAAAGACAAATCTAAAAAAAAAAATATTTATTAAAAATTGTTACAACCATGATTTTTTTTAACAAAAGAAATTACCTGTTATTTAGTTTTTTATAAATTCACATGTAGAAATCTAGGGTAATTACATCGCGATCTATTAGATTTATTGTGCCCCCTTCTAGTGCTTAGTCATTGAGAATGTCTCACTGATTAGAGCATTCCGTCTGGTCCTATTCTCCTCAAGATATTTAGGATGTCAACTGTTTCAGATTTCTATCTGATGTGCTCCCAGGTATTGGGTCCTTCGGTTTTTCAAAGCAGTGCATTCTGAGAGTATGTGTATTAGGTTTTCAACCTCTTAGCAGTGTTGCCAGGTGGGAAAAATTTTGAGTACCACAAAATCGATGGATATGTACTAAATTTTGCCTCAGTGTACCACTTTTCAATATTTTGTCGTGGCTTCACAGGGAGGTCTTTTCGATGTCGAACGGTGGCCTTTGTGGCCACTTTATTCTTGACTAAGAGACGCAGCATTACCTATTTTTACTTAACAAGAATTGTATTATACCATCCAGTCGCAATCTCCCCAAAGAAGACAATTCCTTTCCATATGAAAGAAAAAACACATAATTTCGTTATCTATTCTGCTAGGGACCGAAAAAGCTGCCCAAAGTGCGTCGAATAGAAACAAACGTCAAATAACTTAAGAGAGACAGAGAATTTTCAGTTCATTCAGTTTCAAGATCAACCACTAGAGGTCACAGAGAATCTGCTGCGAGTTGCATTAACACTCCCGACGGTAATAACTCAACTTTTGTTTTAAGAAGTATTTGTTATTATAAAATCAAGCAACGTGCTGTGGACTGTACGAGTTACAATAATGGTCCTTCGAGCCGGATTTGAACCAGCGATCTATATTAAAAGTATAGCCTCTACCCCGCCACTGGCACTTGGTCGGTGTTCATATGATTTTATAATAATAAATACTTCTTAAAACTGTTAAGTATTAGGTCTTAAGGAAATAGAAGAATGTAGGCTAGGCCTAACATTGTGAAGTGTTTATGACAGGCACAGGAGATTGTTGGTTATGTTGTAATAGACTTGTGAATTCTACAATAAAGATTATATTTCCCTAATTCGATATCATTTAAATACATAACAAAAACAATAGTTGAGTTATTACCGTCGGGAGTGTTTACGCAACAGAATCTACCGGGAGAGTGACGTTTCTAGTACAAATTTTTGGAAGCTTCTCTTTCTTTTCATAGTCACCTGCGATGGATATTTTGATTTCTTGTTTTAAAAAATCGACAAAAAAGTTGATATCTTTCATTGTGCCCAGAAACCACATTTATCAAAGGAGTAACACTGAACTTTTTGACGATCAAGAGTACCACATGTGGTACTATAGTACCACTCTAGCAACACTGACTCTAAGTCACAAAATCTGCATTCTTCTTGTTCTGCTAGTACAAGCTTCTTCAGATGTCCTCTCAGGACTCCTGTTATTATGCAAATCTTGTTTTTACTCAAGTTTATACATTCTTGAACTTCTTCTGGTTATAGTTTCTCAGGAGGACTTTGGCTTTTCTCATTCCTTGTAGATTACTCCAGTCCCTTTTTGAAGAGTTTATTTGCCATTTCGTTTCCCTCCACTCCGGTATGTCCCGGAATACACAGGAGGATAACTGTATTATTCTTGCTTAGCTCATTTAGTTTTTCTAAGCATTCCTTGACCATCTTTGAGCTGATTACGTGAAAGCTTGCGCTTTAATGACTGTTCGACTATCCGACATAATGACAATGCGAAATTTCTTTTTCACGTTGAACTGGACAAATTTTTCAATAGCATACATTTCGGCTTGAAAGATACGTGATGATTTGCCAAAGCTTTCGAAGCATCTGGTATCAGGCCCTCTGCTGTCCTGGACCCGTCAGTAAGCCACTTAATGGTATTTCTGTTGAGGCCAGAAATGGTGTCCTAGTCCCATTCACATAATTTTTTTTGGTATCTCATCCAGAGGCACTGAATTTACTTCTGGTGATTTCCTCATGGAAGATCATTCATGTTGTCCTTTTTGCCACATTCTCCGCGTATATATGTAGAGGTGTGAGGTTTAGGACAAGTTTTGATTACTACTGTTATACATTCGACTAACTTGACCATGGAATTCTCCTATCTAAGCTAGGTCGGTTGGGTCTGTCAAATGCAGTAATCAATTTTCTTTCTTATCTCAGTAATATTAAACAAGTGTTTAGTTTTTAATGGCTTCGAGTACTCGGCTACTTCTGGTGTTCCACAAGGCAGCAACCTGGGCCCTCTACTATTTAACCTTTATTAACGATATCTTTAATACACTAGACGTAAATTGCCTATTATATGCGGATGACCTGAAGATTTACTGTCAAGTTAATAGTATTTCCGAATGTGAAAGACTTTCTCAAGTTTTGAAACGTGTTGAAATTTGGTGTCTAAATAATAATATATCTCTCAATGCAAGTAAATGTAAAGTAGTGTCGTATACATTAAAGACTGATTGTATTAATTTTGAGTATAAAACAAATAATTCTGTTCTTGAGCGACCTTCCACTTTTACCGACCTGGGTGTTACGTTTGATAGAAAGCTTTCCTTTATTGCTCACATTGACACTGTTTATACTGCTGCCAACTTCCGACATTTTGCACATCCGGAAACGATGAAAACATTATACTATGCATATGTTAGGTCAAAAACTGAGTATGCGGATATAATTTGGAGCCCATTTTATGATACTCATATTCAAAAATTGGAAACAATACAAAGGCTGTTTTTAAAACTCCTGTCATTTAGAATAGACCATGTCAATTTCCATCAGCAACACTGAACTTCTACCCCGACATAAAGTAAATAGATTAAGCCACCGGGAGACTGTCTTTCAGTAATCTTTTTATACAAAATCATTAGTAACAAACTTAATGATCCAAATATTCTACAAGAACTCGATTTTATTGTTCCAAGAATAACATCCAGAATATGTCAAACCTTATACCTTCCCACTCCCCGAACTAATATTTTAAAATTTTCTCCCTTACATAAAATGTGCTCAATGTGCAACATGGTGAATTACCAGCTTGACATCTTTAATACTAGTATTTCGGCTATAGTACTTCTTGGGAAGCTAATTGTTATTTCTTTTTTGTATTATTTTTTAATTTACAAGTGTGTTCTCTGATGATATGTATGTATTTCTGTATGTATTTTATACTGTTCATAGATCTGTTCTATATTTGGGTACAAACTTGTTTGAACAGTAAATAAAGAATAAAGAATATATAGGCTAACCTCTGGACCTTCGAGAGATTGCTCCTCGAGTTTACCAGGTTAGTTCTTTTATTCCAAGCAACAGCTCCGCAAGTGATGATTGGTCTCACAATAGCTGTGTGCAGGATTTTTAGGTTGCATCCCCAGTTTTTCCCCGTGAAGTTCCTACTTCTTTTTCGTGCTTATTCCAGAGCAGCGTGTTGTCTAGGGTGGGTTCTAGATATAATTCTTCTGGTTTTCACTCCATATAATTTGATGGTTTTGATATTAAGGTTTGTTTTCCTTGTGAAGGTTACAAGAGTAGTTTTGGCGGGGTTGATGTTTCGTCCCATGGATTGACCCCTTTGAGTTAAGTCGTAGAGAGTGTTTGCAAACTTGCCTCTGATCATGATAACTATGTCATCAGCATATTATCCTTGATGATTGCGGAGTATTTTATCTATTATTAAGCTCCACATAAGCAAGATTGCCACTTCCCCTTGTGGACATCTCTTGGTAGTGCTGCTGGAGATGGTGTCTTGCTCAGTCTTTGTCTCTGCTATTCTACTGGAAAGCAATTGCGACATTCAATCGTGCTGTCTACCCCTCTGTTATCGAGTGTTCTTCTGACAGCTTCATGAGGAGTGTTGTCTAGAAAGACTCCTACCATAATTTCCTTATTAAATCAGTGCTTGCTGTATATCATCAGTCAGTTGCATAAGTGCGGTATCCGTGGATCTATCAGCTCGATATGCATGCTGGATGGGTGCAGCGGTACCCGCACCAGGATTTCTGTTCTGATATAATTTTCTACAGCTTTTTCCATCGTTTTAAAGACAATTGAAATGAGCTTGATTAATCGTATGGATTAAGTCTGCGTGGTGTCCGTTTTCCCTGCTTATGGAATGAAGGTAATTTTGATCCATACTGTTTGGAAAACCATGTATTATTTTTACTTATTTTGTGTAAGAAGTGCGCGAGTGAAAAGAGTTAGTGCGCCCCTGTTACGATACAGAAAACATTTTAATATCGTTTACAAATTTAACCCTACTGTTATGCAACCTGTAAAGCTCGGCATGAGTGGGGATGTTTCTCACTCATTACCGCCAATAATGGCACTATTGTTTCATCAGTCTTAGAATAAAGATCTGTTCGTGATTTAATTCTTTTTCTTTCTAATAAAAGGTGTTAGTGATTTTCTTAATAATTTTAAAATTGAATCAGCACTCTGTTCGAGTGAAATGTGTGAATACTCCACATATCATATGGTCCTTCGAGCCGGATTTAAGTTTTACAAAAGTTTTCTTCAAGAAAATTAACCGCCATATTAAGTCAACGTTGACCGTCTATCCCAAGACCAACGTTCCCAGGAAAAGAAACTTATCACATCTAAATTCACGGCAGAAAGCAGTTCCCAGTTCCCAAGAGAATTATCAAGTAAATAGAAAATCTGAATTTTCGTATAGTGAACGTACATTTCGTAGTTCAAGCACATATGATATGTGGAGTATTCACACATTTCACTCGAACAGAGTGCTGATTCAATTTTAAAATTATTAAGAAAATCACTAACACCTTTTATTAGAAAGAAAAAGAATTAAATCACGAACAGATCTTTATTCTAAGACTGATGAAACAATAGTGCCATTATTGGCGGTAATGAGTGAGAAACATCCCCACTCATGCCGAGCTTTACAGGTTGCATAACAGTAGGGTTAAATTTGTAAACGATATTAAAATGTTTTCTGTATCGTAACAGGGGCGCACTAACTCTTTTCACTCGCGCACTTCTTACACAAAATAAGTAAAAATAATACATGGTTTTCCAAACATCCTCCCCACCTTGAAGTGTGAGCTTCAACAAAATTAAATGGTTCAGGATGAACAAAAAAAAATAAAAAATAACGTTATAAATTCATCTAAACAGAAGTACACTTCAGGGTGTAGGCGTGGGAAAAGGACAGACCTTTACAATTGGTCTAATAAAAATACCGTCCTGTGTTTTTAACTTTACAGCACGTACCTTATTATCAGGACTTTGAATTGTCTCAAGTATCCTACCACGTGGCCACTGGAGTGGGGGAGTATTGTTTTCAATTAACAATACAAGATCTCCAATCTTAAGATTCTCAGAAGGAGTATGCCATTTTGGACGGTGTTGTAAAAGATTAAGATATTCAATACTCCATCTCTTCCAAAACCTTTGTTGCACTTGAGTGATTTTTTGAAAATGACTTAGTCTATTTTCTGATGTTTCTGAAACATCATGCTCTGGATGGGACATTAAGTGTGTACCTACTAAAAAGTGTCCTGGGGTTAAGAAATTAGTATCTGATGGGTCGTTCGAAAGAGGACATAAAGGTCTTGAGTTTAAAATGCACTCTATTTGAGCTAAGGCTGTAGTAAGTAATTCAAAAGTAAGGTGAGTGTCGCCTAAAACGCGCTTAATATGAAATTTAGTACTTTTCACCGCTGCTTCCCATAACCCTCCCCAATGAGGACTACTAGGCGGTATAAAAATCCATTTAATTTCACTTAAACTAAGTAACTCTTTAATACTGTCGAGGTTAGGTTGGGATTTAAAAAAATTGTAAAGATCATGTAACTGGTTTCTGGCTCCGACGAAATTCGTAGCATTGTCGCTATAAATTTCGGCTGGATTGCCTCTACGAGCAATAAATCTTTTAAGGGTAAGCAAAAAAGCGTCTTTTGTTAAATCCGAAACGAGTTCGAGGTGAATGGCTTTTGTGACCATGCAAACGAAAACTGCAAAATAAGCTTTTAATATGGGAGCTTTTCGAAGAGTCGAAGATTTTATTAAGATAGGGCCTCCAAAGTCAATGCCTACTTTGGAGAATGGGCGTGAGGCTGCAATACGAGATTTTGGTAAATCGGCCATAATTTGGCGGGCTGTTTGGGCTTTAAATCTATGACAAGTTAAACAATTTTTAATTACTTGTTTTGTTTCTAGAATGCCATTCATTGGCCAATAACGTAGTCTTAGGTTTGATAAAACTGACTGGGGTCCTGCGTGATATAACCGTATATGTTCTCTTCTTATTAAGAGACGAGTTATGTGATGTTTTGAAGGGAGTAATATTGGATGTTTTTGATCAAAGCTTAAATCTCCTTTAGAGAGTCTCCCTCCTACTCTTAATATACCAACATTGTCTATAAATGGATTGAAGGGAAGTAAAGCTTTATTTGAAACTGATTTTCCTTTATTGATATCCTGAAATTCCTTATAAAAGCATTGGGACTGCAAACATTTAATGATTGTAGTGAGAGAATTCTGTAACTCTTGCACAGAAAGTGATCCAAAATGGGTTTCATTTTTGCATTTTGAATTATGGCTAAACCGAAGACAAAAGGCTACAACTCTTTGTAAACGAGTAAAGTCGCTAAATTGATTAAAAATCTCATTAACGGATATTTGAGGAATTAAATGGGATACAAGAACCTTTCTTTGTTCTGGTATGTTGTCTAATTGATTATTAGAGGTGAAATAGTTAGTATCAGAGATTGGGTGCCTCAGAAATTCAGGGCCATGCCACCATAAAGGACAATTTATAATATTTTCAGGAGTCAATCCACGAGAAATAAAATCAGCAGGGTTTTGGCAAGACCTTACATGCCGCCACTGATAATTTGCAGTAAGTTCTTGAATTTGTGTAGTTCTATTTGCGACAAATGTTGTCCAACGAGAGGAATGAGAGTTAATCCAACATAGTACTATTTGGGAATCAGTGTACAAATTTACACTATTTATGTTTATTTTGGACTTGAAGATATTTACAACTTTTTCAGTGAGATTTGCCAAAAGAAGTGCACCGCATAACTCCAAACGTGCTAACGTTATGGTTTTTATGGGAGCAACTCGAGATTTTGAGCAGATTAGATGTGAAGAAATTTGATCGTTGTGATACATAGTTCGAAGATAAATGCAAGATCCATAAGCTTTGATGCTTGCATCAGAAAAACCAAAGATATCTATACTTATAATGTCGTTTGACGAAAATACATGTCTGGGGATTTTAACTGCAGATAAACTTGGTATGTTAGAAATGAAATTGATCCACTCGATTTGTAACTCTTTAGGTAAGGGATCATCCCATTTCACTTTACTAATCCAAATTTTTTGCATGAGAAGCTTTGCTATTAAAATAACTGGGCCTACAAATCCTAAAGGATCAAACAGTTGCGAAATTTTAGACAAAACATTTCTTTTTGTGTGCATTTTTGGAAAGTTTGTAGAGGGTAGTTGAATTGAAAATTCATCAATTTGTGCATTCCATGCAATACCTAGAACTTTGCTGGGAGAATTATCTAAATTTAAGTCATATGACAGTGGTTGAAAATCTTCATTAATATTTTTTAGAAAAGTTGTTGAATTAGAATTCCACTTATGTAAACTAATACAAGCTAAATTTAATAAATTTGTGAGTTGATGGTGTAAATCTAGTAGTTGTTCGAGATTATTAGCACCGGCTAAAATGTCATCTACATAACACTGTTGAGCGATTGCATCTGAAGCTAGGGGATATTCAACTTCATGGCGTTTAGCTAACTCAATGAGTGATCTTGTAGCAAGAAAAGGAGCACAATTTGTGCCATATGTGACAGTTTTCAGTTCAATACATTTAAGGGGTTGTTGAGGATTATCTCGCCATAAAATGTTAAGTAAAAATCTTTGACAAGGATTAATTTCAATTTGTCGATACATTTTCTGTATATCTGAGACTAGAACATATTTAAATAGTCTAAAGCGACATAAAATGTCAAAAAGTTCAGGTTGTACAGTATAACCTTTCAATAAAATATTATTTAATGAGACATTAGATGTTGTTTTCATCGAAGCATCAAATACAACTCTGAGCTTTGTGGAAGAACTTTCTTCCCTAAGAACACAATGATGTGGTAAGAAATATTTGCTTTCATTTCGTGAATTAGTCAATGAGAGAGGTACATATTTTGCATGGTTTAATGCAATATATTCATGTATGAAACTTTGATACTTCAAAAATAAATTGGGGTTGTTTTCAAAACGTTTTTCTAATAAATAGAATCTTTTTGAGGCTTGTGAAAAGGAATCTCCAAGCTTTATGTGTTCATTGGGGGTTTTTAATGGTAAATCAACTTGAAAACGACCATTTTGTAAAATAGTGAGAGTATCTGTGAATGTTGTTTCTGCAAGTTGATCATCAGGGTTCAACTGAGGTTTGTTAGGAACTTCTTCTAATTTCCAAAATTTCTCAAGCATATCATTAGAGTTAGAAGTCTGAATGAAAAGGGATATTTGTGTATTTGCAGAGAAGCAATTTTTTAATTCTACGGGGCCACCTAAAATCCATCCTAGGTGTGTGTTTTGTAAACAAGGCATGTTTTCACCTAATGCAATGAATCCGGGGACTATTAAATCATAATAGATATCTGATCCAAGTAATAAATCAATTTGTGATGGGGTATGAAATGTAGGATCAGCTAGTTTTACGTTGCTTGGGATAGGTAGTGAAATATTTTCTATACAAACTTGAGGTAACTTACAAGTTATTTTTGGTAAAATGGCACAAGAGACTTTAAAACTTTTAGTATGTGAGTCGGAGAGTATAAGTACATCAGTTAACTGATTTACATGTGTTGGAGATTGAGTAATACCTGAAACTTCAATATTTTTTGTGTATAAGGGGTTATTTATTTTTTCAGATAAACTTCGAGTGATGAAAGAACATTGTGAACCATTATCGAGTAGTGCCTTTGCGTAATATGTGTTACCATTAAATGCTTTTAATTTGATAGTAGCAGTGGCTAATAGTATGTGTGTGGTATTAGTAGTTAAAAGTGAAACATTGTCTACTGAGTGAGTAACTTGAGAGTGTGAGCTTTGTAGCGGAGTATATTGCGAGAGATTTGAGCCATTTGGAACATTTTGAGACATTTGTGAGTCTTGTAAATTTGAGTGAGTGCTACGAGCATTATTTGATTGAATATGACTAGTGTTGTTTAATTGTGAGTTTGTACGAGAGCCATAATTATTATTAGGCTGAGAGCTAGAGTTATTAGAGTGAGAAATATTATCTAAATGAAGTGTTGTGTGGTGTTTCTTACCACAAATTGAACAATTTCTAGACTGACAATTTATTACCAAGTGCCTACTGCCAAGGCAATTAATACACAATTTATTTGAATAAATAAACTGACGTTTTTGTGCATGCGTTAGTGAATTAAATTTAACACATTTATAAATACTATGATTGTTAAGTGAGCAATATACACATTTTATTTGTGTAGAGTTTTTATTTTCATTAGGGGTTATTGAAACGTGAGATACCTTTTTTCTTAATATTTTTTCTTCACTTGAGGTTGATGAACCTTCAAAGTAAAGACATTTACCTTCCAAATACATGTAAAAATCTGAAAGTTTGGGAAGTGACTTTTTAAATTGAATATCTTTTATTCTTTCTTGTTCAAAACCGTTTTTTGTTCTTTGATCTAATTTTTGAGAAAATATATGAATTAAAAATAATTCTAAGAGACAGTCAGAAGTGATATTTAAATTGCGAAGGCTATGTAAATTTTGTTTCATGTGTGCAATTAAATCACGTAAATTGTTATTAGTACAATGGTTAATTGCAGGGTACTCGATTAACTGTTTTATGTGATTGGTTACTTGAGAAAATTCATTTCTATACCTTTCATCTAAAATGTTTAGTGCAGCGTCAAAATTGTCATTTTCGACTTTAAGATTATTAATTAATTTCAGAGCTTCATCATTTAATGATGTTTTCAAGTGACACAATTTTTCTACGTTTGTAATATTTTTATTATCAATAACCAATGCTGTGAATAGATCAATAAAACTTTTCCAATCTTCCATTTTTCCCGAGAAAACTGGCAAAGAAATTTTTGGCAACTCAGCTGTACTATTTACATTTTGGAGAGAAGAATTTTGAGAACTAATAGAAATAGAATTCGTAAGATTATTAGGACATAGTTCATCTATTTTTGATTGAATAAGGGCTTTACTAGTACAATATTTATCTTCAATGTCAAATCTGTCTGATATTTGAGATTCATCCTCTAATTCTATTTCATCTTGAATTTCAGAATATTTATTAAAACTATCATCTAATAATTTTTGTCTAACCATTAACTCAGGAGCAGTTAAAGTATCTTTATTTTTGTTGAAAAAATTAACATTACGAGTAATGGAACTTTTTTGTATTCCTCTCTTTTTAATTAACTGATCCATTGTTAAATAATGTGTTAACTAAAAGAAAGTATTTAATAACAGTCACTAATTATTTCAAAAAAAAGAGAGAATAGTTTTCAAAACACTAAACAGCTGATATTTGTAGACGTAAACAAAAACAAAACAATGACAAACGTTACCTTGAACTGAAGAAATCTTACACGTGTTTCTGGAAGCGATGTTGCCACTAATTTTCTTTCCGTCCTACTTCCTACTTCTACGATTATCGATGGTTTCAACATGAGCTGACAACAAGGCGAACTTCTAACGGCGATTGTTGCTACGGGCTATCCTATTGGCTGCTACGTGAGGTGACTTTATAACTAACTGCGATTGGTTGACTCGACAAACTTGTCGGCGCCTGTGCTTGAACTACGAAATGTACGTTCACTATACGAAAATTCAGATTTTCTATTTACTTGATAATTCTCTTGGGAACTGGGAACTGCTTTCTGCCGTGAATTTAGATGTGATAAGTTTCTTTTCCTGGGAACGTTGGTCTTGGGATAGACGGTCAACGTTGACTTAATATGGCGGTTAATTTTCTTGAAGAAAACTTTTGTAAAACTTAAATCCGGGAACGAAGGACCACATATCACATACTTCTAAATTGCTCCGACTTATGCGGATGATATGGGGCAGGATATCTTATTGTCCTCGCTGAAGCATAGTTGGGAAGATTTCATGGTTAGAAATTGCTCATGGCCGAGGAAACATAAAGAGGTCCTAAAGATACCTCAGTGAGCTCTTTAGGTCAACTTCTCTGAGAGGTTATCGAGAGCTCTATATCTCCTCCAAATGTCCGCCGCCGGAATATTCTCACCGAGGTCTTCGCGATATCTTTTCGAACAATACACTTTGGAGAGTTCTCTGCGAAATCTTGTGGAGAGTTCTCTATGAAAATTTGTTGCGACTATTTTGAAAAATTCTCATTTATTATTTATGTCGAGGTCTCTGTAAGCCCACATGAAAGTTAGCTGTGTGATCATTACAGGCAATGCCTCTGGCGAGTTCTGTTGGAAATTCGGATATATATCCTTTTTAACGAGTTCTTTGGGAAATTCACGTTAACTACTTTTTTGTTCAGATCTATGTGAGATTCGCATGTAGTACTTCTGGCGTGGTCTTCAATAGTTCGCACTAAGAGTTGTACAAGATATTCTTATATACATCCCGCACAGTGCTTCTGGTGTGGTCTTTGAAAGTTTGTATTGCGAGTTGTACAAGATCTATATAATATGCATTGTTGCACCTGACCGGCGTCGGCACAAGTGTCGCCATCTATCCCATCAACATACGTCTACTAACACCATGACTATATTAACTGGTATTTTAATTATTATATACCAAGACATCTGATTGATTAATGAACTGTGGGGATGGGTTTGCTTCCAGGAAAGTGAGTTTCGAGTAGAAGCGTGGCTCTTTCTGTGAAGCTCCCGTTTGACTTTTTTAAGGCAGTTACTGTATCGGTGCTGCCTTTCGTCATGATTTTATGGAGTCTTGCTGCTGCTGGTATTGAGTCTATATCCTTACAGAATTTTCTAAAGCAATTCCTTTTAGCTTTCCTAATCGATTTGTTGTACGTGGTGAGTTTCTCAGTGTAGCTCGGTCAAACTTCGATGTACCTGACCATATTAAAGAGTTTTTGTAATTCGAATCTTAGCTTTGACAGATGACTGGTTCCACCAAGGTACATCCATACAATTTTTTCCTTTCTAAACCGGACAACTCAAATCAAATCATTTATTGATCCTTTTTACAAAAGAGCTTGTAAGCTATAGGACATGTCAATTTACATTTTTTGTACCTTACATTAATAACAACACACAGATATAACAATAACAAACAAAATAGGAATAAAAATAAAATTTAACATTTAATTAAAATATAAGTAAAACTCCTCTATTGTATAGGGCGTTATATCTAAAAGAAGGGTTTTCATTTTTGATTTAAATATTGTGAATTTTTTAATAGATTTATATTTACTAGGTAAGATATTGTAGAATCTCAGTCCAAGAATGTCATATGAATGTGCACGTAATGCTAACCTACTCTTTGGTATTCTAAAATGTTCTTTAGCTCTTGTGTTATAGTTATGAACCATTTCATTCAATTCACGATGGTGTCGATTCTTAAATGTATATAATAATGCTTCCAAATATAAACCGTAAACTGTGAGTATTTTGTATTCTTTGAAAAGACCACGGCAAGAAGTTAGCGTAGATACATTGGCAATTGTTCTAACAATCTTTTTTTGTGAAATAAAAACATCTTTAATTGTAGATGATAGACCCCATATCAAATTCGCATATCTTAATCTAGACTGCACTTGACCATTATAAAATAGGAGTAAGTGAGGAATATCCAATACTTGTTTCAGAGCTCTAATTTGAAAACACGTTGAATTTAGTATTTTTATTAGGTTGTAGCAATGCGTGCTAAATGAGAGATGGCGATCAAAATACACTCCTAGAAATTTTATAGAGTCTACGTTTTCAATATCATTGTTACTAATTCTTATTTCTATATTAGGTACATTTCGGTTTTGTCTGGTACTATAATAAACTTGTTTGGTTTTGGAAGTATTTAGATACAGTGAATTAGAACATAACCAATTATGCATTTTTTGTACAGAATTTAACATGATGTTCTGGAGAAGATCTTTGTCTTTATTTACAAATAAAGCTGTTGCATCATCTGCATATATAGAAGTTGCTGCAGAAGACAAAACACTAGGTAGCTGGTTTATATAGAGAATAAAAAGAATCGGCCCTAATACTGAGCCTTGTGGTACGCACATGTTAGTTTGCCTATCTCTTGATAAATGAATGGATTGATATCCATTAGTAAAGTGATTAATTTTTACGTTTTGCGTCCTACCTTTAAGGTACGAGTGAAACCATTCATTTGCGATTCCTCTAACACCTAGGTTATACATTTTTTGAAGTAAAAGATCATGTTGGACGCAATCGAAAGCCCGACTAAGATCGCAGAAGATCCCAGCCGCACATTCGTCCAGAGCATTCCATAATATTTCGTAAAAGGATTGAATTGCAGTAATTGTAGAAAAGCCCTTACGAAAACCATGTTGACTTGGGTGAATTACATTATTTATATTTAGGAATTTCATTAAAATATCTAGCATCGCATATTCAAAAATTTTTGAAATGGCAGATGCTACCGAGATAGGTCGATAATTCTCAACATTTTGACTATCGCCTGATTTTAATATTGGCGAAACCACTAATTTTTTTATTCTTTCAGGAAATATTCCGTTTTTAAAGGAGGCGTTAATTATGTGACAAAGAGGTTCTGCTATTCTACTGGCAATTTTTTTAATTACGTGACTAGAGATTCCATCAGGACCAAAACAATGTTTGTTTTTTAATTTATAGTTAATAATGTTTAAGATTTCTTCTTCAGTTACGTGTGGTAGAAATAAACTATTCTTCAGAGATAGTACAGGGTGATTTACTTTAATGTGATTTTTATCTATTTTATTTATCACGCTGTAAGGAGCTTCTATAAAAAAATCATTGAAAATATTGGCTACATTTTGAGGATCTTCCTCAACACTTTCATCCTGTATAAGAGGGACATTTTTGCTGCTTTTTATTTTTCCCGTTAAAGTAGAGATCAAATTCCAAGTGGCTTTATTTACATTATTTGAATTGTTAATTTTATTAAGAAAATAATTACTCTTTGTTTCTCTAACGAGGTTATGATGATGTTTTTTTTGAAGTTTGTATGTTTCTTTTAGTCCGGAATTATATTTTTGTTGATTAAATAGTCTTTTTAAGTTTTTACTTGAGAATTTGACATCTTCGTTAACCCAGCAATTTTTTTTATTACTTTTGGATTTTACATATTTAATTGGACATTCTAGATTAAAATAGTGTAAGAGCGTATCATGAAAGTAATTAAATTTATCATCAATACTTTCCGTCTCATAAACATTAAGCCAATCTGCATTTGTTAGAGCAACGTTTAAATTATTTAATGTATTTTCATTAATTAAACGTTTATGTTCAGTTTTATGTATTGCTCCATTATTCATAGAATCAATAAGAAACAAAACAGTTGCGTGGTCAGATAGACCGTCGTCAAGAACTTTTGCATTCATACCGTGTGACAAATTAGTATAGATTTGATCAAGAGTAGTTCTGGAGGTCACAGTCATTCGAGTTGGTTCATGCACCCTTGGACTGAGATTAAACGATACCAGTAATTGGTTAAATCTAAAATTTTGGTTTAATGTGAGCGAAGCACTATTAAAGCCACCACATAGAATTATTGGTATATTTAAATCAAATAATGAAGTTAAGATGATGTCTAGATTATCTAAAAAAATTTCCCGAAGGTGAGCGATATAATGTTAATATAATAAAAGATTGACTAGAATTTAATTTCCACATAACACCACAAATTTCTATATCTTTAATAACACAATAATTATCAATGTCAATTGGGGTTGTTTCCAAACCTGTCTTAGTCCAAATACTCACACCCCCTCCTTTACATATTTTCTCGTATAAAAGGCGGACAAATTGAAATTCATATGTATCGAGTATTGCTTTATTTACTACGCTTTATCCATTCTCTAGTTATGGTGCTTTGCCCTTCTGTTCGGAATGCGTGCCAAGTTTGGTATTTTTATCAATCCGTTTTCCGAGGATTCCGTCTCTAATCTGAACACAAATTACGAATTAAAATAAAACAAATCTTACTTATTTACCATATATTGACAACAAAACACTTATATTTTGTTTTTTTTTTGTGACATCCACTTTTTGCCGAGCGCCATGAAAAATAAACACTAATAATATATACTGCACTTAATATGGACAAATGTGCTTTCAGTCTAAGATTTACAAAGCGTTTAGCAAAAAGTTAAATCGTTTGAAAGGTTTTTTTTAAGCTTGTTCTTCTTCTTCGGGTTCTATGACTCCGCATTTACATATATAGACCTCGGCATATGGTTTACCAATTACCCGTCCGTAATCTTGTATTGTATATAAAACGCCATTTCCTTTTATAACTTTACCGAATACTACATTCATTTTGTCCCATTGTTCCATTGCAGTTAACGTGATGATAAATTGTGAGTTATTTTCAGTATACGGTATCCGTTTCATAGAAAGAACTCCTAAAAAAAATATATATTAATTTTTAATGTTAATAAAAGCAGTGACGTGCTCATATTTATCTATAATTACCTGCTTTTGTATGCTTAAGGATGTGTTTCTCTTCTGGAAACGTTTTACCATAAATTGAGGTACCACCGCGACCGGTATTGTGAGTGATATCTCCAGTTTCGATAAATTTCCCTTTTACTATTCTATGTAAGACGCAATCTTTATAAGTCAACTCTCCTTCACCCTTGCAAATTTCTAAAAAATTCTGACAAGTAACGGGAACGTAGTCCTCGTATAATTCTATGATTATTTTTCCTAAATAAGGTCCATCTCGAACTTTGAATTCCAAGAAACACCTTAAAACAAAAAAAAATCAAGAATTTCAACTCCTGATGATGCTAAAATTTATGTGTTTTCTAGATTAAATTTTTTCGGCTATCCAAATCTCATCGAATACGGTTATGTGTATCTTTTAAAATATCCACACTTTTAATTCGAACAAAAAGGACAAGAATGTATTTTTCCATACACAAATAAATAAAAAAAAAACAACAGGTGAAAGAATGCATTTATCAACACTCAAATTTAAATAAGAATACCTTTTTCCACACTTGAATTTGAACAAATAGAAGCAGGCATGTATTTTTCCAGATCAGAATTTAGTCAAGAAGTAGCAATAATGCATTTTTTCTAATTTTGACATATAAATTGACACTTTTTAAAACTGACAGACGTTATCAAACGTTTTACTTTTTGTAACTAATTACATAAAGTAAAATATTATGTAACTGGTGACGAAAAATGGATTTCAAAATTAGTGACAAAAAGAATTATATTAATTTAACTGTTATAACACAAGATAAGGACATAACTTATAAATTAATTAATTATTATAAATATTGATAACATAATTATTGCAATTATTTAAATTAATTTCCGACGACATACTTGTTTTATTGCTGGTACTTGCTGTTATTTGGGAGACGGCGCACATTGCATTAGATGTTTCACAAAATATTTCAGGGTTATTTACAAAATGTCAAACTGACAACTGAAATGAAGTGACGGCAGCAAATAGACTAGATTTATATTTTCACAATTTTTATCAGGCGTAATATAACAAGACCTCGTTTATGAGCGAATAATTTTTTTCTATTTTTCCAAAAATAGTTTTGTTTGAAAACTTAACGAGTTTAATTCGGAGATTGATGTTATTCTTTGAACATCAATCTTCGAATTTAACGAGTTGAATTTTCTAAAATAAAACTATTTAAGGAAAAATAGAAAAAAATTATTCGCTCATAAACGATAGTCGAGTTATATTTGATCAGATTATTTCTCAAATAGTTTAATAAGCCAAAAATAAATATTTCAACTCATGTATTTTTATTTATTAAATGTACAGTTATTAAAAACGATTTTTTAGTGCGCACAGTGTTTGCTGGTACTGAATTATTTATTAAATTATTGTAATTTTCATTATTTTCATTTCCAAATCTAGCCATTTTTTTACAGTAGAAACTATGACTAAAAATAACCTGTCAGATTTTAAATTTAAATTTGACATTTACGACCGTACAATAAGCGGTGCATGTATGATGTGTTGCCTATATTTTAGGAGCTGTTAAGGAGGACGATGTAGTTTATTCGAAAAGGTAGGAAGGTGAGTTTATCAGCGAATAAATTTTGACAGATGCGGGAAATAATCAATTATATTTTATTATTACTTTCCCGACCCACCTCCTAGAAGGGAAAGTATTGTGAACGAGCTAAAAACAGAAATATCCATTTTCGGGTCCCCTGAGACGATTAAGACCATTTCCAGATGGAAGTCTGTCTGTCGGTCTGTGTGTATGTGTGTATTCTTCCACGATAGAGGCCATTAGTTTTTGTACGACATCTGTCAAACGAAAATACCACTATCAAAAAATGGCAGATGCAATATGTCACGGAATTGGACATGCTCTATGTCATTTGAAAGCCCTAGGAAAACTCTATTCAGAACAGTTAAAATTATTTCTCCAACTGTCACCTGTCAAAAATAAAAAAAATGTCAAAATTTGAAACTTCAGCATTAAATATCTGAAGAAGTATTAATCCGATTGAGCTGAAATTTGGTATATGGGTTTGGGCTATCTGTTGGAAGAATCAATTAGTTTTTGTACGAGATCTGTCAAACGGAAGTATCACTATCAAAAATAACAGATGCAATATGTCACTGAATTGGACATGCAATATGTCGTTTGAAAGCCCTTGAAAAACTCTATTCAGAACAGTCAAAATTATTTCTCCAACTGTCACCTGTCAAAAATTAAAAAATGTCAAAAGTTGAAACTTTAACATTAAATATCTGATAAAGTATTCGTGGATACTCGTCGGGAAAGTTTTGGGGCTACACAACCGATTTTTTTTTCTATTATTTCAAAATTAGAAAAAATCTTGTATGCAATACGTTACGAAATGCAATGTTGTGTAACTTGTGAGTTTTTGCGGAACTACACTGCTTCCGCAAAAATCTCACGCGTTACACAAAATTAGGCTTTTCGTAACTGGTTGCATAAATAGCTATTTCCACAATCGAATTTGAAAAAAAAATAAGCAAGATCTCATTTTTCAACACACAAATTGGAAAAAAAAGAAGCTAGGATGCATTTTTTGACACAAGAATTTGGAAAAATCGCAAAAATGCATTTTTCCACAAATAAATTTAATGGATCTTTCACAACTGAATTTACACAAAAAGAAGCAAATATACATTTTTTTGAACTTGAATTTAAAAGAAAAACAGAAGTAATAATCCATTTTTCTCCACGATCATTACTGAATATATGAATTCCGATCATTACTGAATGTATGAATTCCGAAATCATTTTTAATAATAGAATGTAAACATTCACACTCTAGAGTCTGAATATTTATTCTATAATACTTGCGTCTTATGCATTTTGCATGTATTTTCATTATTTATCAAGGTAAAGAATGGATATTCTATACACTTTATCAAAGTAACCGAAGCGAGAATGCATTTTCCACTCCAAAATTAAAAAAAAATGAAACAGATGCATTTTTAGACACAAAAATGTGGAAAAAAAGCAACAATGCATCTTTCCAGATTTGAATTTATACAAAAGAAAGCAAAAAGACCATAATACATTGTTCCACGCTTGAATTTAAACACAAAGATCAATAAAGCATTTTTCTCCAAACGAATTAAGAAAAATACAACAGCAGAACGAATGCATTTCTCAAAACAAAAATTTAAACAAAAACGAGCAAGAATACATTTTTCCACACTTGAATTTGAAAAAAAGAAGCAGATATATATTTTTCAACAATAGAATTTAATAAAAAAAGCAATAATACATTTTTCCACATTCGATAATGAAAAAAATTTGATGTGGCCAACACATGACCTCTCGCCATTTTTGAATCAAAAATTTACAGGTTGACACAAAAAAGTATGAAAAAAAATTATTTTTTTGTAAATCTGGCAACAACGGCAAAAGTTTCGAAAATTTTAATGAGATGAAAATAAACTATAGGGTATACAAAATATATGTGTAAAACTTTATTGCCGTTTTGTATAATAATGGCGTCATCACCCATAACAACTGCCACTTCCGGTTGTGCGATTAGCACCAAAATCTAATCAGATCTAATCTAGGGTCTCAGAAGCCTGTATGCAAAATTTCAAATTTTTTCATTCAGTTTTTGAGTTATCGTTACTACAACATCCATCCAAACACACACACACACACACACACTAACACACACACACACACACACTAACACACACACACTAACACACACACACACACACAGACATCATCACGAAAATATTAAAATCGTATTCTAGGGACCCTAAAACGTGTTAATCCATTGTAAACTCACTACCCAATTTTTAGCATGATTCCTATACCTCTCTTATCTGAAGGGCGAGAGGTAAAAAGCAATAACTAATTTTTCTCCACGACCATTACTGAATGTATGAATTCTGAAATCATTTTTAATAATAGAATGTAAACATTCACCCTCTAGAGCCTGAATATTTATTCTATAATACTTGCCTCTTATGCATTTTGCATGTATTTTCATTCTTTATCAAGGTAAAGAATGGATTTTCTGTAATCGAATTAAATAATATCGATTGCCATGGACTTCAAAAGTGTCAGTGTCAGATATAAAATGGTGACGGTAATAATTATTTTCAAACAAGTTTTAATTTAAACAAAATAATGAGTGAAAAATCAAGTGAAGTAGATATAGAATTTAATAATATCTGAAATTGCAAATTATGAAAAAACATCAATGCACCAGATTTTAATTTCGGTAAGTGTACAATAACACTATAAATATCAATACAATGTAATACAAATATGTCAACAAATAACTTGTGTTCAGATTTAATTTAATTTTGATTTATACTTTTTGATCGTGGAGAAAATATAGTCTGTTACTCGGTCAGAATGAAAAAATTCGACACTCGTGGTTCCTCACACTCGCTTTAGCTCGCGTTCGGAATTTTCCACTCTTGTCGAATTTTTCATTCTAACCTTGTTACAGAATCTACTATTCCAAACTCAAATTGGAAAAAACAGAAGCAAGAAAGCATTTTTCCAAATTTTCCAAATTATTGTACTATTATTGTTTAAATGTAGGGAATATTGACTACATAATGCTATAAAAAAATCGAAAAATTTTACCTGTAAGGACAGGTCTACACTATTCGTTTTACCGGCAAAAGAGTGTTGCGTTCACATTTTGCAGTTTGTGTCAACAATAATTTATTAGTAGTAGAAACTGTAGAAAGGCAACTAGTTTCGATAACTAACCATTATCAGGCCTATGGGTACAAACGTTCACAAAATATATCGGAATATGATTTAGATATAAAAATTTTCAAGTCTTTTAATGGTTTCCGAAACACCCATGGTTATAATTGATAAAATCTTACCGAGACCTAACAGGTTCTTCCGCATGCGCTTCTTTATCTAATCCAAAACTTATAGATGGTTCTTTACTTAAAAGTAAATCATAGTCCGGTTTTTTACCTATAACTACAGCATATCTACACCATCTTTTTAGTCTCTCTTCAGATACTTTATATGATTTATCGAATTCTTTCTTGGAATATACTGGTTTCTACAAAATTATATAAGAATAAATAAGCCAAAAAAATAAAAAAAAAAACTTACCGCTGCAATTATCATTCTATATAGTTCTTTATTTATCTTAACCGTCCGCTTCATGTCAGATTCATGTTCGTACCAACGTTGAGTGTTTCTAACGTATGCCTTGGGATTAAAGGTATCAAGAACCCCCTGAAATTAATTTTAAGTTAATGAAAACCATTTCGGAATAATAATAACAAAAAATAAATAAACTTTTTCTCGGGGCACATACTGCATATTCGACAAAAAATTATATAATCAAAAAAGACAGCTACTGAGGAAATAGGGTCAAGAAAACTTAAAATTTTATATGCTATGCGTCCTGTTAATCTAGAATCTTCCGGGTGGTTGCTGTTAACCAATGGAGAAAAATGTATACCTTTTTTAGTAAAATAATTTTGTTTTACAATACTTACCCCATATCTATGTATATCGTTTAGTCTATTTAACATTGCTTTATTTTCTTTATCAATTTGATAAGCGCGGAAAAGGACGTCTCTCATTTTTTGGTAGGGCATAATACGGTATGGATTCATTTTGGCAGGAGCGCAATCTACGACTGGTTTCGCATTAAAAATCTGAAAATAAAAATCATTGTATATACCCCTCTAAAAAATATAATTTTAACAAATTTTAGAAACCAAAAATATATTATTTTTTTTTTATACAAGACACTAATTATTGGGTACATGTTATTATAATACTGTTATTATTTTTATCAAAAACTTTTGTACAACTCGGCCATAAACAATTTAAAAAATGGCTTAAGGTTCGGCTACACGTTGTACCTTTAGCCACATAGTCATGTACCATGAGCCGGGGCACTCTCCCCTAGTGCCATTTCTTGCTGAAGTTTGGTAATTGTTTTACCTCAAATTTTGTTTATTTACTGTCTTCCTCATTTACAATGATTTCCAGTAAAGCTGGTTTATAGCTTTAATTGCATCAGCACGTGCACTCCATCCAGTCTTCAATGATAATGAATCTCTCTCTTAAAGGCCGTTAAAAATGTATAATTAAGACCCTTTAAATAAAAATATTGAAAGTGCTATTCTATATAAACGTGTTTTAAAGGCCCGTTAAAAGTAATATCATTTTAAAGAGCACCGTTAAAAGGAGTCTACAACATTTGAACTCGTAGTAGTTCCAATATCCATATATTAAAAGGAAACAGAAGACAATATTCTATTTTTATATCTTAAGAAAAAAGCTCAAACAGGTCAATTTTTATATTAAACGTAGTACGTTATGACATAAAAGTTTCGAACCTGACATAATCCCTCTTCATGGGGGTGTCACCCCATCGATTTTTTTAAAGGAGAAAGTGCATCATGCGACACCTCATTTGAAACCTATTGAAACACTGATTTCAAAAATGTATAACACTTTGGTTCAAAAATTAACGGAGTCTGAGTTATGCGAGATTAACGGATTATGAGTTATACGAGAAAGAGTAGTACGTCACTGTCGATTGTTACTTGTAATTTATTACATTAAATGATTAAATTCAGTTACCAACATTAACAATGTAGGAAAGATTTATTTAAAGACAAAACACTTCCAACCCTCCAATGAAAAAACCTACCGTCAAGCCAACAGAATTCATTGAATTCTTGCAAGGTAAGATTAAAACTCTCGAATAACTCAGACTCCGTTAATTTTTGAACCAAAATGTTATACATTTTTGAAATGTGTTTCAATAGGTTTCAAATGAAGTATCGCATGATGCACTTTCTCATTTAAAAAAATCGAAGGGGTGACACCCCCATGAAGAATGATTATGTCAGGTTCGAAACTTTTATGTCATAACATACTACGCTTAATATAAAAATTGACCTGTTTGAGCTTCTTTCTTAAGATATAAAAATAGAGTAGTTAATAGGGGGGGGGGGGGGTAACACTCAGTGGCGGCTCGTGAACTTTTTGAGAGAGGAGGCTGGACATAAAACGTTTTTATAAAAATATACCCTTCAGCCAATTAATTTAACCTTTGCGCAGCGGCAGTACCAGCTACTTTAGTGACAAAATTAATTGTTGCCCAGCAAGAACCAACGTGGTATAGTTTCTCCTGCCAAAAATTTTTTTTATTCATTTTTTTTAATATACCTATTTTCTTTTTTTTATAATTTTTCATATGTTGTTTTTTTTATATATCATGGTCTTTAGTTTGCGAAAAATGATCAATAATATTATCATAAAATGTATCATTTTGTTTTTTCAATAGATATTAAACTAACATTGTATAAAAGATTTGGGCCCATAGTATTTTGCATTGTTTTAATTCGTTTGAGAGTAGAAAATGATCCCTCGATCGACGTGACAGGAATGGTGACCCACACAACAGACATGGGTCAGGTACCACCGTCTGTTCCGTACTGAAACTGAACTGAACTGAAAAAAGGTAAGCGCAAGCAACAGCGGACAGCACAGTAAAATGATTATTTTACTGTGACAACAGGCTAGAGGCTAGCCTACGAAGGGTGTTGTCTTGCCATTTCAGCTATTTTTTACGGTATTTAGCAATTGGACTGGTCGAAAAACGGCAACTGTGTTGACCAACACGAGTTTAGGGTACACAGAGTTGATGAGTCTAGCCTCAGGGCAGAGTTGTCAGATTCAAAAATAATTACTGAGGACGGGGAATTATTCGTAAAATTAAAAAAATTATTAGAGAAACAGGAAATAAAATGAAGAATGATCAACAACATATTTCTGGTGCTATGATGGATAAATTGGTGAGGAGGCTGAGCCTCCTTAGCCTCCTTCGAGGAGCCGCCACTGGTAACACTTATTCCACCGCACTGTATATTTCAAATGTATGGTGCAAAAAGAAACACGAAAAAAGAAAATGATTACCTAATAGGTTTTCTAGAAGAAAATAAAATTTTACTTGACGTAAAGATATGGATTTAACCAAAGTGAATAATCAACTTAGGGGACAATTGAGTGTTGATAGGCAGGCCAAAAACCATTAAGCCGTGGAAATATGTAAGTGTTATGAATTTTAAAAGCTTTGATTAGTACTAAATCAGTGAAATGAAGACAAGCGTGAAAAGATGGACAATGGACTGAAGGATCTGCTCGTAAAGTCACTCTCAGACCTGGAGGAAAAATTATTAGTTCTGACATCTATAAAATAAGTATTGAGAGAGTCAATTTAGGAGAAGACCGTGGTGTCATGTAAAATTTAGAAAACATCAATAACAGTGATCTTGGAGTCTCCTCCACTTTTAATTCAGCTCTAAAATAAAATATTTTTTTAATTAAAACGCAACTTTAAACTTACAGTAATTAACCTGTTTTCATTTTCTATTAATTCTTTACTTAAAATCTCACCAATAATATCAAAATACGAAATTGTTTTTTAATACTTGCTTTTAGGGGAAAGTTGGGGAATATGGACCACCTAAGCAAAAAAATTAAATGCAACGGATTTAGAAAGAACGAAATGTATATTTTCTATTCGATAACATTAATAGAACATTAATAAAGGTATTAAAGTATAAAAAAAACTAAAAACTGTTAAATGAACATAAGTAAATAAACAAATTTTAGATGTACTACATGGTCGATACTAACCGCACTCATAAAAGTAATATCGACCTATACTTCGGTTAATATCGATCAAGTAGTTCTGTAGAAGCTGAATTTTTTCATTTAACAGTTATTTTAGACTTTTTCATTTTATTTACTTCTTTCTTCTTTTCCTTTTCTTCTAGAATTCTTTTTTTCGCAGAATACTGGCGGTGGAGCTATTTGTTCAAAGGATTTGTTATTTTTCGGTTCAACACTTTTATCTTCATCATCTGGGCTTCAGTGTCAAAAACATCTTCTAAGTCGCTTTCAGAATCACTAGATGTTAAAAGTGATTCCTTGTAAGACCTTTTAAGTTTCGAAACTAGATTTCAGATTTATTTTAGGTGCAGTACGTGGAGGTGTAGTATCTAGGAAATTATTCGGTTTTGGTTCGTGGTGATGATATATATTCTTCAACAATATCTTAAACACGTAAAATGACTTCGTATCTGTAAGAATCACGTGAGTGTGATCGATTTTGCCAGATTGTAACATCGAATAGAAAATATTTGGATCTTCACCTAATCTTACATTAAAAGGATATGTAAATAGGTGTGGATTGTTCAATATACATCTATATGTATAAAGTACCATACCTTTCAAAAAAACTGGTAAAAATTATAAAATTTTCACATAAAACCACTCAGCTCTACTAAAGACTGAGTTTACTACTTGTTTTGACCTTGTAGCATATAACAGAAGTTCTGCTTACGTTTCTGTTATCATAAAAATACCCCGGTCGATATTAGCCGCAGGTCGACATTCCCGGCTTTCCCCTAACTTCCCTTTAAAAGGTACCAACGGACCATTTTAAAGGAATCCGTTTAACTGTGTCGGCTTTTACTTGATGAAAATCCATTATTAAATTTAAATAAATAAAACAACGTTTTAAGATTTCCACAAAAATAATAACAAAAGTTATTAATTTAATAGTGACTAGTTTCGTTACATAGTAACTTCATCAGACTAATATTATTTACAAGAAAATCAAGAAATTTATACTAAAACAATTCTTAGTTGTTGTAATCCCCAAACTAGTTTTCTACGTGGTTTTCAAAGTCAAAAAATTTTATTATTTAACATATCCTCCTCTTAATTTATTAGATTTATTACACCGAATTTGCAACGCTACTGTAACCTCTCCGTTGGAAGAAAATTTATGATCTTTTATACTTTTTTTAGTTCAGGAAAGGATGATAGTCGGAAGGAGCGATTTGTGTGCATAGGCATTGTCCTGCACAAACAAAACACCTTTGGACAATTTTCCGCATTTTTCTCCTTAATATTTTCTCGTAGAGTGGAACAAATAGTAATCCCCAGTTATTGTTCTTTTTTCCAGCACATTTAAACACGAAACTTCTTAGGCCTCGGGAACCAGAATTTCTCCTCTCCATTGCTGCTTTATTTCTGGGTCATAGAAATGTACCCAAGTTTCATCCATAGTAACAAAACGGCTTAAAAGCTGCATCTTTTTCAAACCGAGTATAGGTCGAATGCGATTCTTCTACCTTTGCGCGCTTCTAGTCAACATTCAGACATTTAGGGATCCATTTTTCTCATTTATTTGCAAATCGACGTGAACTATATGATGGACGCGTTCATATGAAATTTTCAGTGCCTCAGATATTTGTTTTGATCTTCCCGATCGCTCTTTATCTTCAATGGAAAATTTACCTCTTTTACTGGGTATCATTTAGGGCATTGAGGACAAAAGCCCCGTATAGGGCTGCTCTATTAGCTAGAAGTACTTAATCTTGCAAAATATGATTTAAAATCATGTCAACAACGAAAAGTTTGGTTAGAAACACACTGTGCAACATTGACGTTACGTTACGTTGTAAAAGAAGTCGTGCTTTAAGTCGTTTTATTGGTACAATTTTTCTAAGACATAACCCCGATACGTTAAGGTATACGTGATTGAGATGCGTTTACGTTGTGTGTTGGCTTTAACTCTCTACTAGCTGCAATACTTACTTACTTTCCGTGTCCTATCAAACTAAAAATGGACTTCTTGTTCGATAGGATAATATCGTTTATTGTACAATGGTTGTCTAATCGAGGACAAATTAGGACTTGGGTCCTGGATGACGCCACATTCACACAAGGTGCTTGCCCTCTCCGGCAGAAGGTCCTATTCCTGCATGTTGATTTTACATCGCGGTGCTGCTACTCTCATACAATTCAGAGTTCTCCATATCGCAAATGGTTAGCCTCTGTCTGGGGGTAGTTCCTCCTTGGTTATGGCATCTTGATTATTTAATTGGGTTCGATTCTGGTCTTTCTTCTAAAGCTTGTGTTCTTTTCATGAAACTTTCGCGAACCTTACGGATTAGACAACAGGATACACGTTCTATTTAAAGGGTAACAATCCATGAAACAGTGAAAGGAAAGAGATCATCCATTGACATTTATCCCTTTTAACCACTTAAGATGGTTTAAACCAGGAGGATTTGAGGTTTTATGTGGATGAGTGAAGAAAAGATTGCATTGCACATCGCAGCTTGGCAGCACAGGGAAATTATTTGTGTGGATGGTGTTGGAGAGGATTGTGAATCATCTCATGCTTTCACTTGTAATTATTCACAAGGAAAGTACCTAATATCGCACTATTATAGGAATACAGTACACTATGATCACACTATACACGACTCGGATCGATAACCCTAACAAAAATACTGATTTTATAGGGAATTTGTCACTAAGCAAGTGTGGCAGCTAGGAAAGGGCGCGCGGGATAAAATTCCTTCTAGATGTTTGTTATCACACATTATTTATAAATTAAATAATAATAATGCAGAGGGTTATAGTTAGTTATTATTAGAAGATTCACGAAGGACCACGCAATTTATATATTACTGCGAAATTGATTTTAAAATAAAGATACAAAAATAAATTTATGCAAACACTTACTCTATATCGATGACAATTATATGAATATAAATCCACCAAATTTATAACGTCGTCTAATTCACCAGGTAAAAACCTGCATTGGGTAAAAGGTCTAAATTTCTTCACCTTTCTTTTTCCCATATCTTTTTAATTATAGAAAAAAAACTTACAAAAAAAGTTAGTTCATGTAAACGTTTTACAATACTGACGTTGTCATTTGCTTTAATATTTGTCATTTACATCTATAAAAACAGTGGCGTTTCTAACCTATTTTTATATTAAAACAAAATTAAATTTAACTAACAATGGGGAGTTCAACTTGAAATATTAGTCCATCTTTTTTTGCATTATTTGAGAAAAAAATGAATTTCTTTTTATGAAAAAATCGTTTTTTCTGCTTTTTTCTTTAATTTAACATGAAAAAATTGTTATTTAAAAATTACTGCATCTATGCAACTTGTAGTGCACCTACGTCACTTATGTGCAATAGCTGCAGCATAATATTAACGTGGGCCAGTTTCTCTAAATAAAATTGACGCTTTCAAATATAGATGACGTTTGCTTATAATGTGTTGTTTGGTCAATATGTTTTTAATTGTGTTTACTTTTACCTTTGTTTACGTATCTTTGCAAATACAAATAAATACGGAAAATTATCAACATCAACCAGCTCTACAGAGTACAAACTACAACAGTACAACAGTGACAGTGAAATATGCAGTAAGCAGACGCGGACGCAACCTTTCACTTAATCAGGAACGCTTGTGCCCAGCACTTATGTACCAAACAGCAAATTATTACCTGTTCTCGTTAAAATAGTCGTTTTCTTTATCTAACAGCGGAATCTAATATCTATATATCTCTCTCGATTTAGAATGCGCGAATTCACAGTGGATAGGTCCAAGTTTTCATCTTTATCCAATTATCATATAATGGTTTTCTCCATCTTTGTCTGTATAAGTGATATTTAACAGCTGTTAATCATTCGTATTCTCTTCTTTACACATTTGCAGTTAATGGCTTGACGGTAACTTCATGGCTCATAAGTGACGTCACGACCGTAATTAATTTATTCAAAAATCTAGCTCAAATTACGGTAGATAATTAAACTCAATGGGTTTTATTTGATCAATTCTAACTGTTAATAAAGAAAAAATGTGAGGTTATATTTTTGTTGACCTCCCCATTACAGTCATGGCCAAAATGTGTGGGTGACTTTTAGAATTATATACGTTAAAAAAACTTTTGTACAGAATAATATATATAACTTACTCTAAAAAGATGGCAATTATGTGCATATAAATCCCTCAAATTCATACTGTCCGGTAACTCGCCAGCCAAATACCGACATATTGTAAGAGGTCTAAATTGTTTAGTTTTAGTTTTCCTTTTAGGTTTTTTAATCACTTTCATGTTTGGTAAAAAAAAAATTAAAAAAATTTGTAAACAATTTTTAACTAAAATTCTTTGTCACATATTTTGAAGTTTCTCATTAAAGTTACGTAACCATGGTGCTGTCATTTGTAATCTATAATATAACATATATGTAATACTCCTATATCGCGAGCTTGAGAGAGGTGTGTCGCCGATAGTAGAGTGTAGACGATCGTTTCTCTCTCACGCAGTCTCGGATACTCATAGGCGTCACAGCTGTAAAATCGTCTACGTTTGCTTAACTTTCCTTTTCTCTACGTTCCTTTTTCACCACGGGACACGACGCCAATGCAATTTATGTATGTGGACATGCGCGTTTTCACCCAATTCCGATCTAGCATCTCCTTCTGTCGGAACACTTTGTTTCTACAGGCAAAGATAGGATGTTGACAAAGTCCTGACTGATTGGGGGTAGAAAAGGCCGAAACACAGTTGCTTACATATAATAAGTATATCTATATATACACGACGATATAAAGGTAAAAAATATAGGAAGAATAGAGAAAAGCCAAAGTGGAAAAATAAATGAAAAAACAAGGGAAAAAAAGTGAGAAAAAGGGAAAATATGGGGAAAAAGGAAAAAATTAGGAGAAGAATAAAGCGGTAAAAAGGGGGTAATAGGGGAATAAGAGACGGAAATAGGACAAAAAACAATAGTTTTAAAAAAGGGACATAAAAATAATAGTTGTAAAAAAATGGAGAACAAAAAGACAAAAAAAGTTCCAAAAAAAAAAAATAAAATAGTTGTAAAAAAATTGGGGAAAAAGCCATAAAATAATAGTTTAAAATAGGGGTTAAAATTGGGCAAAGCATATGTTGTAAAAAAGGAAAAAAGTGATGAAAAGGGAAAAAAATAGGAAAAAATTAATAGAAGAATATAAACGGGTAAAAAGGAGAAATAGGGCAAAAAACAATAGTTTTAAAAAAAGGAATATAAAAACAATAATTGTAAAAAAATGGAGGACAAAAGGACAAAAAAGGTCCAAAAAACACAATTTTGAAAAAACGAGAAGCAAAAAAAAATAGCTGTAAAAAATTGGGGTATAAAACAATAGTTGTAAAAAAAGGGTGGGGTGGAAATCGACCAAAAAAATAAAATAAAAAAAAAATTTGGCCAAAAATAATAGTTTAAAAATGGGGGAAAAAAGGCATAAAATAGGGGGTAAAATTGGACAAAAAACAAGTTGTAAATAAATGGGGCGATAAATTGAGGCGTAAAACAATAGTTGTATACAAATGGGGGGAAAAGTGGTGGAAAAAATAATATTAGGAAAAATAGAGAAGATAGGAAAAAATATGGTAAAGTAAGGAAATTTGTGAAAAATAGAGAAATTACAGAAAAATAGGGAAGCATAAGGAAAAACGGTGAAAACTTTGGAAAAGTAAGAAAAAACTAGGGCAAATTAGTGAAAAATCGGATTTGGGAAAAATAGTGAACAATATTGAAAAACATGGCAAAATAGCGAAAACTAGGGACACTTGGGAAAAATATAGAAAAACAGAAAAAATAGGGAAAAACAGAGAAATTAGTGAAAAATGAGGAAACATGTGGGAACTAGGGAATAGAAGAACAAAAGGAAAAAAGAGAAAATAGGAAAAAATAGAAAATATCAAGGGATCCACCGACCATTTCCCTTTCTAAACAACACTTTCTCTATGCATGGTTATCCACAAGTCATTGTATAGGACAACGCGTTAATATCCTAAGCATGGAATTTCGTACTTAATGCATTTCAAACGTAATTTTCCAAAAAGGAACATCCAAACTCTGAAAAATCAGCTAAAGGCTATTTCCAATGATAACAAGTCCATCCAGGATAAAGTACAGGATATTCTCATTATCTTCCACTTGTCTGTGGAAAATTACCCGCAGAACTGTATCTTAACGTGATATTGATGATCAATTTAGACGCAATTTTTCCGTATACTTCATAAGTGGAAGGCTCCTAGATCATTCCATAAGGGAAAGAAAGTTTAGATCAACAACAAGAATGTTTGTCAACTCGGAGTAATAAAACGAGTTCTTGGTCGCCGCCACTATTTAGGATTATTAGATTCCGGTCGAACACTAAAACGATCAACTTAGATCAAGTTTGGTTCCGAAACCTATTGTCACTTTTGGACCTACTAAATCATTCGATGTGCCAAGAATACCAGTAATGTCTCAGCCGGAATGTTGTGCCCGATTGTGCTGCCTCAACGTCATCGTCATACACGTTTTGCTGACTACGTATATTGAAAATAGTGAGGGTATACAAATAAGAATCATAGACAATTTTTCTTTTATTGTTTTACTAAATAAAATATAATCTAATCTTTTTGCACAACAACGTTTGCAAGAAACGTCGATGACAAAAGAGAATGCAATTTACTCTTAATCGACAACGAATTAATACTTAATGCTTTAAGCGAAGTAACGGCATTTTGCATTGTAACTTGAGAACGAAGCAAATGTTGATCGATCACATTTAACTGCTTAGTGGCATCGTTGACAGTCGCTTGACATACATTTTCTAGAGTATTACTTAGCCGATCATTGCGCTCTCCTTAAAAAATAATTCACAGAATGATAATCAACGATCAGAAATAAATCAGACTATATATATGAGTTCGTAAAATTTTAGGCACCCTAATAGTATGTTATTCAACGAGCATATAATGATGGCTATTATTCACGAGGGTGGGATTTATGTCATGATCGAAATTGAATGACGCAAACCACCCATGTGAATAATAACTTTTACATATTCGAGCAGAATACTATACTTTATCCACGACTATTAAAGAATTTTGATTAAAACTATTATAACCTTTTAAACTAGTGAATAATGGATATATAGAAATGAGTAAAATCAGTAAATAATGAAATAATTATTCACTAGTGAATAATGGATATTATTATTATGTAGTAAACTCATGTATAATAAACAAATAATGGATTAGTCTTGGTTAAAATTATTTATGCTTACTTAATTTCTGATGGAATAATGTGTCATATTTAATATCATTATTTGCTGATAATTGTTTTTGGTGCAATGCAGAAGTTGCACTAGCAACGCTTTTTTCCATATCTAAAATCAGTAAAAAAATATATTATCGGAAAAGTATATTAACACTGGATACTTTTTGTATTCCAGGCAACTGTAAATTATTTTTTTTTCACTAGAAGAAATAATTTTTCAGCAGTTATCAAAAACCAAAATAAATATGAAAAAAGATGAGCACTTACGAAATATACCGATTTTCACAAAAAATTGTGAAATACTTCTAAGACGCCGAAATTCTTATCGAGTACGACGATTCATAATCCGTTGTTAGCAGTAGCAGCAACAGTTCCAGTTGGAGTCCCCCGGATCTTTCCAGATAGGTTAAGGGAGCGAAGCAAAATTCAATTGTACTGGAGTCCAGAACCGTTAATCCGACAACCACGCCAACCTGGAAGACGTGTGCAGTACCACCGAGTAGCGGACCTTGGTACACACTTTTTCGTCGGATTTAGTAATATTTTGGTTAAATAATCTTTTTTACTTTTCGGATTTGTTTGGAGATTTGACACAGCAGCTAATATCCAGGTACTTAACCCAGTGTGGCAAGTAAAGTCCGCTCTTCTGGCATTGTCGATGCCATACGACCTCTGGAGTATTTTTTCTCCACTGACGCTGCCCGTGCAAGATGCCTTCACACTATAAACGGAAGGTGGTGCCCGCCGCCCGAGGCAATCCGAAACCTGGACGAAGGCGCCAAAGATGAATTTATTGATTACATTAAAGTTAGCCTAACATATTTGACAGAGAGATAGATCACATATTTGATTGATCGCATTAATAACAATTATGACTTATAAACAAGCTTAAAATAGACGATAGAGAAAAACAAACAGAAATAAACAAAATACAATATATACAAATTGTTCAACCAGATGCTTGTTACAGCTAATTCTTAAAACTAAAAATTGTCACTTTTGACCTTTTTTGAGGGTCTAAAAATTTCTTAAAAATTGCCACTAATGGTGTGAATGGGATACAGTTACAAACCCATAGGCGTCCTTTATTCGAGATTAAACAGAGGCCACAGAGAAGCTTAAAATAACCCTCCGAGCGATAGCAGGGTGTTCTTTACGTGTCTTTTAATGTGAAAATAATATACAGACAAGCTTAACCTATGTAACTTGGATAAACAATGGTGTCTATAACTAGCATTATTGACTGTGTCTACGAGCTAGATTTACGTGTATCACCCCTCGGATAAGCCCTGATAGCATAAAGTCATCAAAAAACGACTCTTCCGGACTTACTGGGCGTTTAAAAGAGATCCGCTATAGTAGATTGTACGTTTTATGGACGTACGAGAAAGGAACAAATGTCACAAACTTGAACATCCTTAAAACGTCCCAGGCAGACGTTTTTCTAACGTTTTGGGTAAACGTCTTTCTAGGACAACGTTTATAAAACGTCCATATTGGTCTTTTAAAACGTGCCACAAGTAACGTTTATAAAACTTCCTTATTGGTATAACTTTTAAAACGTGCCACAATTAGTGTTTATAAAACGTTCTCTTTGGTATATTTATTAAAAATATACCTCAAATAACGTTTATAAAACGTCCTTATTGGTATATATTTTAAAACGTGCCACAAATAATGTTTATAAAATGTCTTTTTTGGTATATTTATTAAAAATATACTTTAATAAATATATACTTTAATAAATATACTTTGGTATATTTATTAAAAATATACTTTAATAAATATATACTTTAATAAATATACTTTGGTATATTTATTAAAAATATACCTCAAATAACGTTTATAAAACGTCCTTCTTGGTATATTTTAAAAACGTGCCACTATAATAACGTTTATATAAGACTTCGGACCTAGGGACCTTTTAGGGACATAATAAAAACGTTTTATGGACATTCTGTGCTAATGGGGAGCTAAAAATAGCCCAGTACAAGATTAAAACAGCAAAGTGAAATTCTTTAATTTAATTCTTTTTAACATAACCAACAAGGATTAAGTCCGTTGGATAATGTGTCTAAAGTTATAACTGTATTCTACATTTATCTAAAGACAGCCAATCTAATAGATCTATTATATCTTTTTATGTTCTTTTTTCATTAACTAGCTTAACGAGTCTCTCAATTTTCATTATAAATTACCCCTTTTTTTCAATTTTATTCAAAAATTACCCAATCTTCCCGACCAACTGACACTGATTAAGGAGTAATATCGCGTTCTCATCAGCAGAATATCAATATCGCTGAGTAATTCAAATCAGTTACTATATTTTTAAGAAAAAAAAAATGAAAAACAATAAAAAACAAATCTGATTTAAAACATTTTACAGAACTTGGCAACGTCACGAAAGTCATTGTATTGTATTCAAACCAGTGCTGCCAATCTACGGGTAATTACCCGATTTTCGGGACTTTTCCTTCTTTGTGGGTATTTCAATTTTTTATTCCCGTTTTGATGATTTGTGGGAGTGAGGCCAGTTCTACTAAACATAAATTTTACCGCTACAGCTATCTTATTTCTCAAAAAATGCATAAAAAGAATAATTGGTTTGAATAATAACATAATTCACGTCAGATGCCAAACTCCAAAAGAAAATAGTCCTGGCAGCTGAGGCCTCAAACACGAAAAAGAAGATTATTTATTCTCAATTTAAGCTCTTGTTTGTGTTGCAATTTGTGTTGTAATCTCTTGTATACATTAATAAAAATGCTATAACTAACTGACAAACACTTTAAATTATAAGTGGATAAAATACGGGTATTTTGGAATTCCACGCGTGTAAAATAGGGTATTTTGGGGCAAAGTTTTGCGGGTATTTTCGTGATTTGTCATTGGCAACACTGATTCAAACAGAACTAACCTTAAAAATAATGGAAAAGTGGCAAACAAATTTGTTTGGAAAGTGATATTTACACAATGTATATGATTCATACCAATTTTAATGAAAATCGGAGTTTCGTAAATGCTCAAACTTTCTATCTATGTGAACGTTCCCCAAATTTATTCATTTAAGACCAAAGACTAAAAATTACTGTAACACAACTGCATAAAATACAAAAAAAATGTGATTACAATTAGATTATCTCACCAGTGTCAGATTCCGAATCTTCACCAGTTATCACAGCTCCTTGTACAGATTTGGTCATTGGATTAACCTACAAAAATCTTAATAACCAAAAGTATAATATACTATTTTTAAAATAGCTTATGTATGAGTAAAGAAAATTCCTATAGTGGAACATTTTTTTGCAGAATAATTATGTAAGATTACAAATTAAATGATACTTGATAAAGTAATCTGAACTATATAACTTTTTTATGTAAGAAATACTTTTTTACCGTATTATGTGTAACTTCATCTTCACTATCAGTTTCAGAAGCTTCTCCACTTACTACTACAGACTTATTCATGTTGCCTAAAATTATTAGTCAATTTTCTTTTTAATTAAAATAAGTTATTTGCTCAATAATTAGTTTGTTATTATTTACCATTATTGTTGTGTTTTGACATAATGGATTTGATTACAGCGTTGCCAGCTTCGCTACGTTGTTTTCCGAAGATTGGTTGAAACCCCAATATTTGATACCAAATAATTATTTATCCATTTAATTTTATAAATTTACTTTATAATAAATCCAAGTGTTTAAATCAATACAAGTAAAATTAAATAATCATAGATTTATCATTATTTAATGAAGCAAGTGTATAAATTCATTAAAATAAAATTTCACCAAAAAACGTTTAATCGGTAAACGAGCAATGACGTCATTGTATCATTTTTGATCATTGGAAACCAATTCCGAGTGATGAATTGAAAACGCTATAAGTATAGATTAACCAACAACTAAAACGACACCTTCGCTCCCCCACTTCTCTAATATTCCCTTTGTTCTTTCGTTCCCCGCTTCTCAAATTTTTAAAGTAGCGATAGTAAATAGACAAAGTTTATACTCTGTCAAATATTTATTTTTTCTTAAAATGACAGACGTCAATCTGACTACTAATTTTGTCTTAAAATATATAATGTGGCTAACCTGTTTGGATGTGTCTACTCGTCCATTACCAAGTTTAAAAAGTAGAGAATTATTTGAACAACATAATTACAGGGAATATAATTTAGCATGTTCTAATATAATATTAAATATTTATTATTCAAAAAAAAAATGTAGGAAAACTGTTGAAAATTTTAGAATATCTATATCCTTTATTCTAACTTAAATTAGTATCAATAGACATTACCATTTTTGACAAATTATTGAAAAAATTTTGTGAATATTTAGTGGGTTTTTTTCGCCAACTCGGATGGGAATTGTCAGAAAGTTAAAGAAATATAGTGGTGATAAATATTTAAAAAAATGTAAGTAGTTTAATTAAGCTTTAGTTTTGTTATTCAATATTGATTTTTATATAATAGTCATCTTCAAATTATGGTTTAATTTCTTAATATTTGATTAAAACATTAATTATTACCTATATATTTTTTGGTAGTAGAAAAAATATTGTAGTGTATAAAGTAGTGTGTCAAGTGCTTTTTTTCAGTAATGTGATTAGCACACTCGTTTTTGGCTTATGGGAAAAAATTCACGTTTGTGAAAAAAGTATCACTTTACGCATTATGGTTATTAACAATAACATAACTTAATATATAACTATTAATTTTTGCTGAAAACTATATAAATTTTGCCAATAAAGATTTGTTTTATACAAAATTATCCACTTTCGCAACTTTATTTCTTCATTCAAATTCCGTAGTAACTTTTACGAATTTTGCAAACTATAGGCAACATGGCGCAATTCATCTTACTGTCAGAGTCACGTGACTAAAAAAATCGAATGAACTAAAATATTTCGATACTCATATATCACCTTTAAAATCGATTCGATTTGTATCTACATCACAAAAACTAAAATTACCAAAACTGTATTTATATTGAATAAAATAAAACATTGATTTTGCTTTTAAATCCATTTTTTAATAAATTGTAAATAAAATATTAGCACAATATCATTGAGAATCGAATGTGATATAATCGTATCCTCCCACTTTCCGGACTGTCGGAGTAGTAGTCACGGTGAAAACTGAAAATTTATGTCCAAGGTTTTGTTTTGGAAAAAAAACAGCGTTGAGCAGACTTTGATGTTTTCTATTATTTGTATTATAAAATACGTATTCTAAGTGGAAAATATATATTTGAAGACTTCTTATGAATCTCTAACGAGGTGTTAATATTTTTCTGTGAATAATGAAAATTGAAAGTGAAACATGTGAGAAAATATAACTTATGTGTATGTGTATAAAATATTAGTATCAAGAGAGTTCTAATCAGACTACTTTATTTGGATTATCAGTGTAAAAACTAATATTAAAGATTATGTACACTTTTTAGTACTTGAAAGATAGTGTACTTACCCATTTACAGTTATGTGGTTATGGGTCTATTTGTTCCATAACAGTACTTACATTTTAAAATAAATGTATCTAATCATTCGTTTATGGATTTTTTAAAAACATTGATAACTATGAGCTAGATTGTTGTGTGCCTAATATGTGGATTATCATTTTTTCTTGGTGTGTTAGTATTTGTTTTGTGATGACTCTGATATTTTGTATTTGTTGGAAGAAGAAAGCACCAAAGTAAGTTATTTTTAAATCATTAAAATACCTTCAGGAAAATCTTATTTACAAAAAAAAAACACACACAATTGGTCAATTTCTGAGGTATTTACAAATATTTTTTTAAGATTTGTAAATTTAATATTAAAATCGTTATGTTTAATTAATAAACCATTTAAGATTTGTAAATTTAATATTAAAATCGTTATGTTTAATTAATAAACCACACATCATTTTATAAATAATAAACCCAGCAAGCTAACAGTATCCAAGTAGCTCTGTTACGGACAGACAGGCGGTTCTATCAATTGCCGAAAGCAGAGTTCCAAAATTCGAAACTGTTATCACAGGGACAGAGGGATTGACGGATAGACAGACAGACAGATTGTTTTACTTGACTTAGGCCTTGAAAATAGTAGATAAAAGAGCTTTAGTGACCAATTTACGAAATTGTTCTCGAGTTATCAATAAGATGCTTCGATGCTTAATAATAAATAAATAATCGGATTTTATTAATTTTTAATTTATTTAATGTTTTATCTATTTTTAGAGAAGATTGGCATGGACCTGATGGAATGGTAACTCAGAAAAATCCGGACGAAAATGTTAATCATTTACATTCTGCAGTAACTGTGGTTGATGGAGTTACGAATGATGATATCTCTAATTTAAGTAAAAGGTATCTAAACAGCCTTCTAAAGTATTAAATAATTAAATCCATAAGGTTATCCATATCTCAAATGTGGTCCAGTATTCAACAGATGAAATAAATCTCTTAAGTCATGTACCACATAAAATTATCAAATTTAGGGAACGGTAACTAGTTTCAGCTTAGAAGCCATCTTCAGGATATAAATTGATTGAAAACAGTTGGAAATTTTTTAAACAATTAACATAATGATGTAATAATAAGGTTTATAATGTTAAGGGGGTTGGTTTTAAGAACTAGGGATGGAATGACATATGGGGAATAAAAGGGAGTAGGTTAAATGGTAAATTGTGGGACATGAAAATGTAACTAATAAAATTAATATTGATAAAGATTGATTAATATTGAAGGAAAATTAGAAAACTCCTACTAGGAATCATCCAACCCCATTGTATGGGTTTTCCAATACTGGAGTTTTCTAATTTTTTTTTTTTATACAACTTCGTATGATAATATAATACTGTATAATGACATAGTCTATTGTATATACATGCCTAAAATTAAATCTAATATTAAGTAGTTGATAGAAATTCATTTACCAAAAAATGTTTCAATTTCGTCTTAAATTCACGAATAGTTCTAGAGGATTTGATGTTCCCCGGCAATTTATTAAATACTCTGGGTCCTCGATGATTAGGAGAGTAGTCAGTAACTTTTTTTTGACTTGACTGGTAAATGAATTTAATTTCTGAGTCTCGTACTATATCCATGGGGATCTCCGTTTAATAAATAGATATGCTTATTTTTAAAAATTAACACAGACAGTTCAAAAATGTATATAGAAGCTAAAGTTAAAATATTTAGCCTCTTGTTTCCGTTTATCTCCAATTTATCCCTATATTCATCTATTTTTCCTCATTTTTTTATATTTTTCTGTATTTTTTTTCTATTTCTCTCCAATTTTCCAATTTTTTCAATTTCCTCATATTCTTCCCGTTTTTCATTTTTCCTTGTTTTTCCCTATTTGGCCGTATTTGTCCCTATTTTTTATTTATTTTTTCCTATTTATACTATTTTTTCTTATTTTCCAATTTTTTTCACTATTTTCACATATGTTTCCCTTTTCTATTTTTTTCTGTTTTCTAGTTTTCCACTATTTTCCCATACGTTTTCATATTTTACTCTTAATTTTCCTGTTTTTTCCTATTTACTATTTGTCGCTATTTGTACTTATTCTTCCTTATTTTTTCTCTATTTTTTACCATTTTCCCCTACTTTTTTCCTATTTTTAACTGTTTTCCCCATTTTTTGTTTTCCTGTTTTGCCCACTTTTTCCCTATTTTCATATTTCTTCATATTTTTCCTGTTTTTCATTATTTTCTTCTGGTTTTCCTCATTTATCACTATTTTTTTCTTTTTCTATTTTCCTCTATTTTCTCCTATTTTTACCAAATGTCCAAATTTTTCCCTGATTTGTCCTAATTTTTCTTATTTTACCCAAATTTTCACTATTTTCCCCATTTTTTTCAGATTTTCCCCAATTTTTTCACTATTTTACCGCAATTTTACTATTTTTCACTGTTTTGTCCTATTTTTCCAATTGACTTTATTGTCCGCTATTTTTTCTCTATATTACATTTTTTTCACTATTTTTCCCAAAGTTTCCTATTTGTCACCATTTTCCCGATTTTTCTATTTTTTTTCCCAATTTTTTCCCCTATTGACTCCTTTTTTTCAATATTTCTCTCTATTTTTCCCTATTTTTCTCAAGTTTCCCTATTTTTCACTATATTTTTCCTTATTATCCCTATTTTTTCCTATTTATATTTTTCCTGTTTTCCGCTATTTATCCGTATGTGTCCCTATTATTCTCTATTTTTTTCTATTTTCCTTTTTTTCCCTATTTTAATTTTTTTCCTCTATTTTTATTTATTTATTTATCCCTATTTCTACTATTTTCCCATATGTTTCCCCATTTTCTCTAATTTTCACATTTTCACTGTTTATCCCTAGTTTTTCCTACTTTTTCCAATTTTTTGTGTGTCGGCGATTTCCTTTTGCATAATTGCTGATATTTTATAGTTGCAAACCTCTTTAAACGATCAAATAAGGTCCAGCGCGTGACCCATTATATATTTTGATATATTAAAATAATGTAAAATAGTTTGCCGACACAATTTCAAGTAAAACTCCTGGAAATGAATTTATAAGTCAGATTCGGAACGAGCGACTTGAAAAACCCTCGGTTAATGATTTTAGGCCGATTTGGTAAGCAATTTTAAGTAAATCTTCACGATATGACGCAATTACTCAGATTGTTCAGAGGAGGAGGGAAGTTGTCAATGTCAGTTTCGGGACTAGTGACTCAAAAAACCCTTCCGGTAATGAGTTTCGGTTTTCTTATCCCATGGAACTCCTGGTGATGACTTTCCTGTTGTTGTCCTGTCTTCCAGTAGGATAATCAGAACATAAAAAACCACTTTTATGATGTAATTTTAATAGTATGTCCCTTTGTGTTTTTATATTGAGAAAGCATTGATTGATTACTATTAATATAAAAAAAAATTGGATGGATTAGTTTGATAAATTTTTTTGAACATAATCTAATAGATATAATGTGTAAACTATAATTTTTTTATGAATTAAACTTGCAGAAATGTTATCAATAATTCGAGAAGGAGTTTACCAGATATACCATCCGAACAAGCGACAAATGTTAATTGGGATCCAACAGATAACTCATCAGAGCATTACGCTACCGTAGGACAATATCAAAATGCAGGTAAAACGTTAATTTTTAAAAAAATTATGGATTTTTGTTTCCTATTAGAGCTTCTTATGCTGTTCTATATATTTCTCCGATTTCCCTTTAATAAGAAATTGATATTCTTATGGATTTTTGTTTCCTATTGGAGCTTCTTAAGCTTTTCTATATCTATATGGTAAAATCACTCTCTCCTTTTCTCCCTTTTCCCTTTAATAAGAAATTGATCCAAAAAATGGCTTATTATAAATAACTGTATTTATTTTACAAGTTTATCTTATATTTTAGCTAAAAGACATACAATAGCCAATGGAGTAGAGCAAAGACCAAGCATATCTCAGCATAGCTCGATTAGTCAAAATGATGAGAATTTTTCACCATACGAACACGTAAAATATGACAAAATCAAAGCTAAAGAGCATCCGTATGCACAACTTCAGCCAAATTCGTCTAGACCACCATTATTAGAAGAAAGTGTCGGCACGTCCGAGGAAAGAGTCAATTTATTAAGGTATAATATAAAAAAATTATTATACAGTAAATATATAACAATATAGATTAAAAAACTTTCATTTATCATCACCAATACACAAGTTTGTAATTTTCATTATTCTATAAAATAATAATAATACTCTCCCTACGTTTCACACTCGTATGAGTGAACCTTAGAAGCCAAAGGTTTTTGCAGGGAAGGAACAGCTATTATTATTATTATTTGCGAAAATATGTTTTAATTATCGATTTAGTCTTATTTTGCCTGTTGTAAAAATTGTTTTTTATAGACATTTAAATAATTTATTCATGTTAAAGGTCTGATACGAGTACAATAGATGAGCCTCTTACTCCGACAAGATCACGAAGATCGTCTGTACATAGTAATGGAGGTTTAGATATACCAGCTGCTTCTGCCGTGGCTGGAGTAGTGGCAGCTAGTCCGGAGTTACCATATATGACGCCTCCAGTCACACAATCTAATTTTAGTGGAGATTCACAAGATTCCTCCAGTAAGTCAATAATATTTTATATTTATTAGCATTAAAATTTTAGATTTTTTTATCTGAATATGTTGCGTCATGTTTAAATATTTTGAATTGATTGTTTTCATAAATCTTGATTTTATTAAAGACACAAGTTTATTATAAAATGACCACAAAAAGGAATGAACTTTGTGGTAATCCAGGGATAAAACGTGAGAAAAAACTAGAAAAAAACGGACGTGGCGCAGATATTGTGAATTTTTTTGCTGAACATTTTGGCAATATCTATAGCAATATTGAGATTGCTGACTGAAAATTTTAAGCTAGTTAACGTTTAAGTTGACCTAAATTTATTGTGTTTTTTGTACGCAAAAGGGCTCTACAAGAAATGTCGTTTATCTCTTAATGGCCAGTTTTTGCTAAGTTCAGCATATGAACTTTGTTTAAACTAGCCGAAAAATTGGACTGTCAAAGTTGGACGTTTAAACTACGATCAGTAATGTATTTTGACATTGACATATTATTTATTCATTGTACAACACAAGAATAGTTATTTTTGTAATTTTATAAAAAATCGACTTAATGGGCGACTTAGAAGTGATAAGTGAAGATGATGAGGTAATTGATGCCTATTTAAGGCATATTAATGTACCAAGAAGAATTCGTGTAATTCGAGTAAGATCAAACCATTTTTAACGTAATAAACAACCAAATATAAGGAGTAATTGCAAACCCAACTAACAGGTAATTACATTAATTAGATTTTCAACCTAATTTATAATACTATCTATTGTGTATTCTAGAAATAATGCACTTACGCCTGAAGTCATGGTTTTGTTTGTTGCAACGGGGTCATTGTTAATTACTACAGGTGATTTCTGTGGAGTACATAAAAGTACGGCAAGCAAAATTATTAGAAAGGTGTCTAGAGCAATAGCTGCATTACGTCCGGAATACGTTAGAATGCCACAAACGGCAGAGGAAATCAGAAGTGTGCGCCATGGTTTCTATAGTATTGCAAGATTTCCGCGTTGTATCGGAGCTTTGGATTGCGCCCACGTTAAAATACAAAGTCCTGGAGGGAATCAAGCTGAAATTTACAGAAATAGAAATCATTACTTTTCAATAAATGTTCAAACTATATCCGGACCAGGTTTAAGAATCCAAAATATTGTAGCGCGATGGGAAGGATCACAACATGATTCAAACATATTTAGGAACTCCAACATCAGGATAAAATTTGAAATAGGTGAAATGGGAGAAAATTTGCTTGTTGTGGATCGTGGTTACCCTATTAAAAAATATTTAATAACTCCACTGGCAAATCCAGTTACTCCGTCTAAGCAGCTTTTTAATGAATCAATAATTAGAACGCGAAATACAGTTGAAAGAAGTTGTGGCGTGTGGAAACAGAGATTTCCGTTACTAGCATTGGGTATTCAACTAAAACTGGAAAAGGTAGTATTATAGTAGCAACAGCAGTTTTACACAATATTGCTTGTGAAAGGAGTGAAAGAGACGCACCAGTGGATGAGGAACTTGAACAGTTAATTGAACAGCAATTATTGGATGCTGGACCCCATTATGCTGAACAAAACCAACAGAGTAATAATTATTTTACGAGAAATTTACTAATTCGTTATTTTCAAGAGTTATTGTGAAATTAAAATAAATATAAAAATAATATTTAAATTTCTAGGAAGTCACTTTTTATTAGTCATAAGGGTGACCACATGTGGTAGAAAACAATTTTTCTAGTATTTTTACATTTATTTGATACATTTTAATACGAAAAAATTGTCTAGTAGTTTTCAGTAATTTAATAATCCCTGTGGAGAATTGTGGAATTCTAGAAATTTTCTGGTATATAATTCGACTTCTTCCGCAAGTTGAAGCGTTTTTTTAATCTTTTCATGCTTTGCGGGTTGTCGTCTCGTAGGGTATTAATAAGTTACTGGACTGATACAAATTCATATAGATATTATTTATGTTTAAAGTTTTATATTATAAAAATTATTGATGTTAATTATTATTTATCTATTACAACTAATTATACTTATTAAACAAACGGCCATAATAAAGATAATACAATAATTTGGGACCAAAACTCAGTCATTACTTTTTAATTGTTTTTCTTTTAATTTCAGATCTATTTCTAAAATTTTCATCCTAATGGCATGTTCTTCTCTTCTCTGGTTCATCATTAAATCATGTTCTTTCCCCTCTTTTTCAATTTTTGCTTTTGATTCTTCTAAAAATTGGCTCATTTGCAATTTAATTAGTTCTAATTTTAAAAAATATTATTTTTATGAGAATGTCTTTAAAGAAATATGTGAATCATAATATTTACCAACAATTCTTCTTCGCTACTTGAAAAATTCGCAGCCCGCTTTTTTTTGTCCATTTCTACACTTTCAAACTTGTTTCAAAAATACAAATTGACACAGTTCAATCAGTTTTATCAGAAGCGTCTTTATTCTGACCTAAGTCCAGCCAGGAACTAAATTAGATAAAGTGTTTTTTAATCGTTTAATCAGTTGTAACCATATTCTATTAATGATATTGATATACCAATTTTAATTTCACGGTTTATATTTACTTAACGATTTAAAAAAAGCAGATTATTTAATTTGGTTCCTATCTGCGACTTTGAAAATAAATATTCGCCCCGATTTTAGTGTTGCAAACATAAATTAAACTTAGATCATTGGAACTATGTTACTTACATGATTGAAAAACGCTAGTCATGTTGATCTTAGTTCTATATTTGATCCAAGACCAGGTGAACGAAAGTTTAAACTATGATTGAAAAACTGGCCCTCAGTTATACAGAATTCTGTTGACATAATAGTCCACGGGACAGACCCTCTTTTTAAAATTTATTACCACTCTTTAAAAATGTATGACCACCAATTTATTTATAACTTTAGCTCAAAGTTAATGAAATGATAAGCGCCAAAAGACATTTATCCGACAAAATCAATGCGCATTCGTCTGAGTTTTTCGGAATTGGTAAATTAATATATTTAAAATTAGATTGTCCGACAAATTTTGTGGGCCATATTTTCAGTCCGACGCTCTCTGAAACTGTCAGTTTCGTGATCACACATTCACTGATTATGAACAATTTAATTTTTTTTTGTTACATTTGATATGAAGTATATAATCCACTGAATGGATTGACCGACAATATAACTGCTGCATATTTCTAACGTCTATGTAGCTGGAATACCCCCTATGGCAGAATTTGATGGGACATGCGCAGGATTTATGTGCTATTTATGTGCTAATTTCGGACACCAATAAAAAATTTTGTGCTCTTCTTTTTTAAAAAATACAAGTGGTTCTGCTGGCTTCAGACCAAGCTGGAATACCCCAGGTCCAATATATTGAATAAAAAAAATTGAAAAACATTTTTGTTACCTCCTATTTATGTGCTAATTTCGGACGCCAATAAAAAATTTTGTGCTCTAGCTAATATGTTCAGGAATTTCCTCTAAAGGAATTTAATATTCGTGGTCATTGTGACCACGTCAAATATAATGAAAGTACCTGTAAAAAGTAAACTGAAAATTTATAACTGAAAATGAATTTTAAATTACAAATAACTTAATATTGTTAAATTAGGGACAGAAATGTAAATTAGCACATAAATAGGAGGTAACAAAAATGTTTTTAAATTTTTTTATCCAATATTTTGGACCTGGGGTATTCCAGCTTGGTCTGTAGCCAGCAGAACCACTTGTATTTTTTAAAAAAGAAGAGCACAAAATTTTTTATTGGCGTCCGAAATTAGCACATAAATAGGAGGTAACAAAAATGTTTTTAAATTTTTTTTATCCAATATATTGGACCAGGGGTATTCCAGCTTGGTCTGAAGCCAGCAGAACCACTTGTATTTTTTAAAAAAGAAGAGCACAAAATTTTTTATTGGCGTCCGAAATTAGCACATAAATAGGAGGTAACAAAAATGTTTTTAAATTTTTTTTATCCAATATATTGGACCAGGGGTATTCCAGCTTGGTCTGAAGCCAGCAGAACCACTTGTATTTTTTAAAAAAGAAGAGCACAAAATTTTTTATTGGCGTCCGAAATTAGCACATAAATAGGAGGTAACAAAAATGTTTTTAAATTTTTTTTATCCAATATATTGGACCAGGGGTATTCCAGCTTGGTCTGTAGCCAGCAGAACCACTTGTCTTTTTTAAAAAAGAAGAGCACAAAATTTTTTATTGGCGTCCGAAATTAGCACATAAATAGGAGGTAACAAAAATGTTTTTAAATTTTTTTATCCAATATTTTGGACCTGGGGTATTCCAGCTTGGTCTGAAGCCAGCAGAACCACTTGTATTTTTAAAAAAGAAGAGCACAAAAATTTTTGTTGGCGTCCGAAATTAGCACATCAATAGCACATAAATCCTGCGCATGTCCCAATAAATTCTGCCGTAGGGGTTATTCCAGCTACATAGACGTATATTTCTAAAAAGTGAAAGAACATTTTGGGATTTTTCATTTCTTGTATCATGATTAAATAAATAAAGAAATAAGTATTATGGTAGTTGCCTGGATCTACCTCGGAGACATGCCAGTAACTGCCATGAAATTATTAACATAACTAGACAATGCATTGCATAACGAATAATCTTTTAAAACATTTTATTTATTTTTTATATAACTGAAATAAAGGGATTTTTTGTAAACGATTGACAAAAGTCGTGAAAACAATGATTTTCTTGTTGATGTTGATATCTTCTCTTGATTTTTTTATATCTTCTGTTTTTCCTGACTTCTTGATTTTTGTTTCATTTACCAAAAGCTTCTTGACACTGCTGATGGATCACTCTGTATCCTGAAATCCCTAAAAAAAAACAGTGTCATCCTCTCTCAGCATTATCAAACGATAACTAATAACATTTTTTTGTGTTATTTAGGAAAGATACACAATAAATTATACTCTATGTTTTCTATTTCAGAAGGCTACACTAGTATCAGCGTTAGAGAACCTTTAGCAAACATAATCGCTCAAACTAACGAATTGAAGAAAACAAAACGTGATTTTACAGATCCCCATTATTCAACTGTTTCCGATGATTCAGGTAAGTAATTAAATTATTTTTATTATTTTTATAATATTAAAATTTCAGATGATGTTTACACAACTATACCAGATCCAAACAATCCCATCTATACAAGTGAAAGTGAGACATATGCTCGAATACCACCCTTACCGATTACTGTAGAAGTAGAAGTGAATCCTCCTCCTCCAGCTCATTTACAAATTCAACAATCAGTCAGTATTGCTGATGAATTTTATGAACCGCCACCACAACCACCTCCCGTTGATAGTTTGAAACAAGCTAAGACACAGCAGACTCAACCTAAACATACACATTCCAGACAGGGTGAGATTAATTTTTTTATTAAATTATGCCCATGTTATAATATTAATTTTTAGCATCTTCTTCGAGTTCTATAGCGAACTTGGGCTCTCCGAAACCGGAAAAACGCCAAGCAAATTCCCCTCTCCCACCACCGCCACTGGTACCTAGCTTTGACTTTCACGCCGATAAATTACAAGCCGTAAGAAACCTTGACGATTTATATGCCAAAGTACATAAAAACAAAAAAGAAGATTCGAATAGCGATAAGGTAGAAAAACGAAGTATTTCACCGGAAAATGCCAATACGGTTATCGTAAGATCTTCCCTTGAAAGTAAAATTCACGATAGAAGATTTAGGGAACACAATTATGAAACTTTGAAGAAATCTCCTAGGAGGACCAGTGATCCTGGGTATGAAAAAATTAAAGGCAACGATGAACCAGGGTATGCTAGTATTAATGGTCCAGAGAGTATACCTAGTTCCGATCCAGGCTATGAAGTACTTAAAAATAGGTATGTATAATGATTCGAGACATAAAATGATAAAATCATATCTAATTCTGTTTTTTTTTATTAGGCCACCCTCAGAATCCGATCCAAACTACGAAGAACTACGACATCGCGTATCCAACGCCAGTGATTGTTCCGATTATAGTAAAATTAAAGACTTAAACGACGGGTATTCGATAGTGAAGAAGACCAAAAATTTTGAAGTAATCGATGAACCAAACTATGAGAGTATGAAGAGCGAAGAATCGAACTACGCCGGTTCGAAGTCGAACAGCAGCGAATCTGACCCGAATTACGAGTCCGTGAATCATGGCGATCCGAATTATGAAACTGTTAAGGATTTAGAGGATCCGCCCTATGAACGATTGGACGAGGATTCGAGCAGGACAAATTCAGAACTTTCTGGTTGTGATAGGACAAAGAAGATGGGTAAGTTTCGCAATTAATCAGTCACCATGTGCTCTATTTCTACTTTTATTTTCATAAACTCCGATGGAGTGAAGTATTGGAATCTATAATTCTCTATGTGTGTAACATGAAGATATTTCAAATATAACTTCAGATTCTTATTTAGGACGAAAAAGTATGTTAATAAGCACATATTGATTATTAAATTAATTAAAAAAATAACTGACAGACAGACATACAGATTCCACTATAGGAGTTTGTGCGGTAGCATTATCAGATGTTTTTTTTCGATTGTTTCTAATTGTTCCCCATTTTTACTCGTTCGGTTTTTTTCTATTTGTTTTGTTTTCTGATTTTTTTCTCATTCCAATTTTTTGCGATTTATTTCAATAATTTCGATTTTTTTCATTTTAATTTGTTGGTTGTTTTGCGATTTTTTTAACATTTTTTGCGATTATTTGCATTTGCAATTTTTTGTGATTATTTTTCCGTTTTGTTTTTGTGATTTTTTTCCGATTTTTTGGGATTTTGTTTAGATTTTTTACGGTTTTTGCAATTTTGCATTTTTTGCGATATTTTTCCATTTCTTACGTTTTTTAGCAATATTGTTTTTCGGTTTTTTTTGCGGTTTTTAATGTTTTTTGTTTTTTTTTCTCGGTTTTTTTACAAGTTTTTTGTTTTTTTTTTCCCATTTTACAATTTTGTTTTTCATTTTTTTTTTTCGATTTTTTTTCAGACTCGTTTTTTTCTTCTCATTTTACAATTTTATTTCTTTATGTTTTATGATTTTTTTTCCGCTTTTTTGCCATTCTTTGAGATTTTTCATTTTTCCCCCGTTTTTTTAAATTTTTGTGCGATTTCTTACATTTTTTTGAGATTTCTTTATGATTTAGTTTCGTTTCTTGTGCGCTTTTTTATGATTTTTATTTTAATTCTTTGCGATTTTCAACTTTTTTGCGTTTTTTTAAACTATTTTTCGCAATTTTTTTCTAATTTTCTCTATTTTTTCCTATTTTTTTCTATTTTTCTTATTATTTCAGTTTTCCCATTTTTATTGTTTCTCTCTATTTTTTTTTAATTTTTCCCCATTTTCCTCTTTTTTCCAATTTTTTCTATTTTCCATATATTTCTTATTTTTAGCTATATTTTACTATTTTTACTGACAGACAGACATACAGATTCCACAATAGGAGTTTGTGCGGTACATGCTAGAATAACATTCCCAGATGTTTTTTTTTTTCGATTGTTTCTAATTTATCCTCATTTTTTACTCATTCCGTTTTTTTTTTCATTTCTTTTGTTTTCTAATTTTTTTCTTATTCCTACAATTTTTTGTGATTTATTTCAGTTCTTTCGAATTTTTTCATTTTCATTTTTTGGTTGTTTTGCGATTTTTTTACCATTTTTTGCTTTTAGTTTTGTGATTATTTGCAATCTTTTGTGATTATTTTTCCGATTTTTTTTGCAATTTTTTGTGATTATTTTTACGATTTTTTTTACAATTTTTTACGCTTTTTTTTACCTTTTTTGTTTGAGATTTTGTTGTAATTATTTTCGATTTATTTCAAATCTTTTTTTTTTATAATTCTTTCCGGTTTTTGCAATTTTTGCATTTTTTGGGATATTTTCCCATTTCTTACGTTTTTTTTAGGGATATTTTCCCATTTCTTACGTTTTTTTCGGTTTTTTTTGCGATTGTTAACGTTTTTGTGTTTTTTTTCGGTTTTTTACAATTTTTTTGAATTTTTTTTCGCATTTTACAATTTTGTTTTTCATTTTTTTTCCAATACTTTCGGTTTTTTCAATATTTTCGGTTTTTTTTTCGATTTCCTCCAACTTTTTCTCGTTTTTTTTTACTCATTTTACAATTTTTGTTCTGATTGTTTTCGATTTTTTGCTCATTCTTTTTTCAGTGTTCTGTTTTTTTTTCAATCCTTTTGTTTTTTGATTTTTTTCTCATTTTTTGTTTTCTTTGATTTTTTTGCGATTTATTTCATTTCATTCGAATTTTTTAATAAGGTTACAATTTATTTTGTTTTTTGGTTATTTTTTGTGATTTTTTTTCCGATTTTTTGCTATTGTTTGAGATTTTTTTCCTTTTTCCCCCCATTTTTATGAATTTTTTCCCTATTTTCCCATTTTTTCTATTTTCCATATATTTCTTATTTTTACCTATATTTTATTATTTTTACTGACAGACAGACATACAGATTCCACAATAGGAGTTTGTGCGCTAGATTCTAGAATAGCGTTCTCCGATGTTTTTTATTTTTTTCGATTGTTTCTAATTTTTCCTCGTTTTTTGCTCATTCTGTTTTTTTTTCTTTTGTTTTCTGATTTTTTTCTTATTCCTCCATTTTTTTGCGATTTATTTCAATTCTTTCAAATTGTTTGATTTTCATTTTTTGGTTGTATTGCGATTTTTTTGCCATTTTTGTGTTTATTTTTTTACATTTTTTTTGGATTTTTAGATTTTTTTAACTTTTTTTGTTTGAGATTTTGTTGTAATTATTTGCGATTTATTTCAAATCTTCTTTTTTTAATTCTTTCCGGTTTTTGCAATTTTGAACGTCATATTTTTCCATTTCTTCCGTTTTTTTATCGATTTTTTTTCTTTTTTTTTGCGATTTTTAATATTTATGGTGTTTTTTGTTCGGTTTTTTAAAACTTTTTTCTTTTTTTTTCGCATTTTACAATTTTGTTTTTCATTTTTTTTTCTAATATTTCTGATTTTTTTAACCTTTTTCCATGTGCTCGATATTTTCCGACTTTTTCTCGATTTTTTGCTCATTCTTTTTTCAGTGTTCTGTTTTTTTCTAATTCTTTTGTTTTCTGATTTTTTTCTCATTATTTTGTTTTTTCCTCTGATTTTTTTTCGATTTATTTCATTTCATTCGATTTTTTTAATTATTTTAAAAAGTTTTTATAAGGTTGCAATTGTTTTCGTTTTTTGGTTATTTTTTTCCGATTTTTTGCCATTGTTTGAGATTTTTTGAGATTCTTTCATTTTTCCCCCATTTTTTTAAAATTTTTTTTCGATTTCTTGGAGATTTTTTTAGGATTTCGTGTTTCTTATGCGATTTTTTTGCGCCTTTTTACGATTTTTTTCTGTGCGATTTTTAGCGTTTTTCTGTTTTTTTTTTTACCCATTTTTTGCCATTTTTTTTCTAATTTTCTCTATTTTTTTCTTTTTTTTTCAATTTTTCTTCTTTTTCAGTTTTTTTTTCATTTTTTTTGATTTTTCCCCATTTTCTCCTTCTATTTTTCCATATATTTCTTATTTTTATCTATTTTACTATTTTTCCTTTTTTTTTTATCTTTTCTTATTCTTTTTGTTTTTTTTCAGTTTTTCTCTATTTTTACTGTTTTTTCCTGTTTTTTATGATTTTTTCTATTTTTTTCACATGATTCCTATTTTTGTCTATATTTTCCTATTTTGCACATTTTTCCAGTTTTTCCCTGTTTTTTTACTAACTTTTTCTGTTTTTACTCTCTTTTTGTGAAACTTAAGATTTTTTTCATAATTTTTTTTTATTTTCCTACCATTGTTTATTATTTTGTTGTTGCAATTTTGTACTATTTTTCAGTATTTTTTTCTATTTTTGCCAATTTTTTCCTATATTTCGCTTTTTTCCAATTTTTGCCTATTTTTCCCATTTTTCTTATTTTTCTCTCTTCCAATTTTTTTAAGTTTTCCTATTTTTCTGTATTCCTGTTTTTCCGTATTTTTCCCTATTCCTATTTTTTCCAATTTTTTCCTATTGTTTCCCATTAAACAATTCCCAACATTCTGCGATTTCTTGTGGCTTCTTAGCGGTATTTTTTACTCTATATTTTTTTGGTTTACTACTATTCATAAATTTATGCTTGTTTTTGACAATATTGACATCATCTTTAGAAAACAAAACAATGATATATTCCTCGTCATTGTTTTTCCCAAACACAACTAAAAAAAATTGCAATTTTACGAATGACGTGTCGTTATAAACGCAAAATTTCACTATTCGGAATATATTCGAGGAAAAAAAAGACAAAACAACCACTTTAGATTGATGTTAAAATAAAAGTTCTTTTTAAAAGTTTATTTTTATTTCAAAAGCAAATATTTTTTTACAATTATGGCACAGTCCATAGGATAATTAATTTTTGTTGGCACGTTAATACAATATTTTACGGTACTTGATGCTTATATTAACAGTTAAGCGCATAATCGCGAATTGAATGGTGATTTTTGATTTTTTGGCCATTTTCCAATCCAATTTTTTACCAACATGTTTTTTTTTAAGTTAATATTAAATATTATGTTTTTTTTTCAGAATTAGAAAAAAACGATACTTCGGAGAGTTCGAGCAGCTTAGGAAAATCGTCATCGGACAAAACCGATCCACCCTACGAACAATTAAACAATGACACTGATTCCGAAGTACCCGGTTACGAAAAAGTAGGAAATAAATTATCAGCTGCTAGAAATTCCTTAAATTCTGTCAATATTCTCGACGAAGATGGTATTGTACAAGTTTGATCCATTGGTCAAGGTAAGTCCCAACTATTTTCCTGAAAACTCGCATTTTTTTTTAATTTTAATGTTTATGTAATAAATTGTGATCACATTTTTTTGTTTCCGTTTTTATGAATCAATATTTTTTCGACCAAATTTTTTTTGACAAAATTATAATAAATCAAAGTATATTAATAAGTCCAAAATAATGTAAAAAAATCATTCCATTTTCCACGAATTTTTAAACTGTGATTGCTAAAACTACGAAATATTAAATTTTGAATGTGGTATATTTATTGTTTTTTTTTTAATTTTGTGCCAAATATTTAATGTCTTTAACAATGTTATTTTTAGACTGCTTTTTAAATAATGGCATTTATAATAACTTTTTTGTTGTATTATTAATTAAAGAGTAATATATTTCTAGATATTTTATATTGTACGTACCTATTTATACTTGTGTGAAATTTTTAATTAAAAATATTTTATACACTAAAATCTAGAATTCAATTTCCTTTGTAGGCCTATATCTATAATATAAGCAATGTCCTGACTGATTGACTGACTGACTGACATAATCAACACATAGTAAAATTACTTAACCCAGAGACATGGAAGTTTCGATAATATAATAGGAAAAATAGGAAAAAATAGGGAAAAAAATGAGGAAAATAGGGGCGAAATAGGAAAAAACATGAAAAAATAAATTAAATTGGAGAAACAATGGAAAATAGGAAATAGGAAAAATTGAAAATAAAGGAAAAATAGCGGAAAATAGAAAAATAGGGAAAATAGAGAAAACTAGTGAAATATAGTGAGAAATATTGAAAAAAAAATTGGTAAAAAATGGAGAAAATCGAGGAAATACTGAAAAATAGCAAAATTTGGGGAAAATAGTAAAAAATGGGCAAAATGGCGAAAAAATGAAGAAAAAAATGTAAAAAGAGAAAATTTGGGAAATATAGGAAATTAGGAAAAAGTAGGGCAATATAGGGAAAAAAGGAAGTTTGGTAAAAATAGTGAAAAATGGCGAAAATCAGAAAAAATTAGCAAAACTAGGAAAAAATATTGAATAACAGGGAAAATGGGGACAAAATAGAGAACAATCGGGGAAATAGTGACAAATGGGTAACTTTGGGAAAAATATGGGAAATAAAATATAGGGAAAAAATAGGGGAAAATAGAGAAAATTGGGAAAATACGGAAAATAGGGCAAAACAGTATAAAATAGGAAAATTTCAGAAAAATATTGAAACAGGGGATAAGATGGAAAAACTAGAGAATAAGGGTGAAAATAGGGAAAGATTCGGAAAGTAGTGAAAATTTTGGAAAAATAGGTAAAAATAGTGCAAAACAGGGAAAAATGAGTAAATTTAATTTGGTAAAAATATGAAAAAAATTGGAATAAATGGGAAAAAATTGGGAAAATAGAGAAAAATATGTAAAATAGGTATGAATAGAAAATAATAGGGATAAACATGAAAAATGTAAAGAAAAAATAGTTAAAAATAGGGTAAAAGTAGGGGAAAATTAAAAAAATCAGAGAAATAGGGTAAAATAGAGAAAAAAAGTACAAACAGCAAAATTATAAAAAAATAGTAAAAAATAGCGGAAAATATGAAAAGAAGGGAAAATAGGAACAAAATAGTAAATCATAGGTATAAATGGGGAAAATCAGGAAAAAGTAATGAAAACCAGGAAAAATATAAAGCAATGGGAAAAAAAAGGGAAAATAATTCAAAATAGATATAAAGTAGGAGAAAATAGAAAAAAAAAATAGAGAAAAAGAGTTCAAAATAGGGAAAAATAAGTACAAATAGGAAAAAATTAGGGAAGTTAGAGAAAAATAGGGAAGTGTATAGGAAAATAGTGGGAGGAAGTAGGGAAAAATAGCGGAAAATAATGGAAAAAATAGAAAATAATAGAAATAAATAGAGAAAAACAAGAAAAAATAATGAAAACAGGGGAAAGAAGCGGCAAAAATATGAGGAAAATCAGAAAAATATAGAGAAAATATGGAAAAATAGGGAACATATAGAAAAATAGAGGAAAATTAGGAAAAATAGGCAAAAATCGATAAAATCGACACAAAAACGGACAATTAGGGAAAAAATAATGAAAACGGGAAAAATAGAGAAATTGGAGAAAAATACGGAAAAATGTAAAAAAATATGGAAAGACAGGAATAGGGATAAAATGGTAAAAATAGGGAAAAATAAGGAGAAATGATGAAAAATTAGGAATAATAGGGGAACATAAAGCAAAATAGGAAAAAATTAGGAGAAAATAGGAAATAATAGGAAAAACCCAGAAGGCTCGAATGCATGAGTACGCTCTTAACATTTCTTTAAATTAATAACTTCAAAAATATTCGAAAATTTTCAAAATTTAGATTTCAAAGAAAAATGGTCAAGCCAACTCAAATTTCATTTAAATCGGAAAGAAAAATGCTCTGACCAGAAAAAAGGCAAGTGTTAGTAATATTGGTGTTGTTTATTGATAATAGTTCATAATATTATATATTACGTTTATATTTAAATTATAGTTTAATACATTGATATTTAATATTAGTAAGTTATAGAAGAGAGAAATAGATCGGAAAAATTTTATTTTAAAGTTTACAGAACGAAATTTATGTGTTGAACAAATGAAGGCTGAATAATGAGAGAAGCGTCTAGATCCCAATTGCAACTCGAGTGCCCACCGCTGTTGCCATCGTTTTGTACGTTAACTTGAAAGTTTGATTATATATTATTGTGATACGAAGTGGTCCAGTGCTAGAGTGTATGCTTTACACATAAAACTTCGTGGTTCGAATCCAGAGGAAATTTTTTTTTATTTATTTTTTTTAATACACAGGTATATTTAGATAGTCAATACTTCTTTTAATAAAATAAATATTTTTTTTTCGTCAATGAAACACTTAAACCTGGCAACAGCGGTGGGCACTCGAGTTGCAATTGGGATCTAGACGCTAGTGAATAATGAGTGAATATAAAAATTAAAATATGAAATTGTAATATTATAAAAATGAAATTATATCCGAAACTCTAAACTTTTATCTCTGCTTGAAATCACGTCATGTAACTAGAGCCACCTTGTTAATGACTATTAAATAGAAATATGTATTATACAGGGTGTTTCATTGGGAAACGGAAATACTTGAAACCCGAATAAAGGTCACCGAGGTGGTTCTAGAAATACCACATTTATTGGCTATGGCGGCCTTTGTAACCGAGATACAGGGTGTTTTATCGATTTTGCTAATTTCTTCCTGTGGCCATAACTGTCGAATCACCCTGTAGATTTCTTTGATATTTGGTACACATGTTTCTTATTCAGAAACCAAATGAGCCAGTTACTAATCACAAGAAAAATCCAGGTCCGGATTAACAAAAAAATAGAAAGCAATTGTGACCTTGAAACAACACCCTGTATATTGAAATTTTCAAAATCTATTTGCATATTTGAAAAGAGCACAAAAAACTAAATTAAAAAGAGCGCTTTAAATTTTTGCGCAGACAATTTAACTACCTAAATTTGGAACTTAAAGTGAAGTTTTTAAGAACTTAGAGACTAAAAAGTGGTTATTATTAACTTTTAATAATAAATTATTAAAACTATTAAATCCATACTCATTTTAAAATTACTAATTAATCATTAACTACGTTCGTTTCCCTTTTTATAGCTGTAGATCAGTCCAGTTTGGATTTTCCAGGTCCCTACTTGTCATTTTTGAACAGTTTTTTAAACGCCCTATATGCATGTATTAAAAATTGAGTAAAATTAAATCGAAATTTAAAAAACCAAGATAATAAACTAAAATATTTCGGAGTGATTTTCGGATTAAATTTGGATTGTTTCTCTGTACTTCCCGCGTGCTTCTTGTATAGACCGAAATAGAGGATATTTTCAGCAATTGTTATAGTTTGTATCTTTTTAATTTAGTATGATAGTTATGTTAAATTATTGTATTTTAAAACAATGAAATTATTTTAGCTGGAATGAAATCGACTTAATTTTTCCCAATTCTTTTACTAAAACATTAAAAAAAAACATAACACAATACCAATTTTTAATACATGCATACAGGGCGTTTAAAAAAGTGTTCAAAAATGACAAGTAGGGACCTGGAAATTACAAACTGGACTGATCTACAGCTAATAAAAAGGGAAACCAACCTATGTTATAATTATTTAGTAATTTTAAAATGAGTATGGATTCAATAGTTTTAATAATTTATTATTAAAAGTTAATAATAACCACTTTTTAGTCTCTAAGTTCTTAAAAACTTCACTTTAAGTTCAAAATTTGAGTAGTTAAATTATCTGCGCAAAAATTTAAAGCGCACTTTTTAATTTAGTTTTTTGCGCTCTTTTCAAATATGCAAATAGATTTTGAAAATTTCAATATACAGGACGTTGTTTCAAGGTCACAATTGCTTTCTATTTGTTTGTTAATCCGGACCTGGATTTTTCTTGTGATTAGTAACTGGCTCATTTGGTTTCTGAATAAGAAACATGTGTACCAAATATCAAAGAAATTACAGGGTGATTCGACAGTTATGGCCCCAGGAAGAAATTAGCAAAATCGATAAAACACCCTGTATCTCGGTTACAAAGGCCGCCAGAGCCAATAAATGTGGTATCTAGAACCGCCTCGGTGACCTTTATTCGCGTTTTAAGTATTTCCATTTCCCAATGAAACACCCTGTATAAGAAACCGATGAATCAACACACCGCATATCTGGTTCTCGAATAAAATATTTCAGTTTTAATTTAGTTTAGCCATCGAATTATATTATTTTTTGGGAATAGAATAAAAATTGTTTGAAAGTGATAAGTTTTATTTTTCCAATTGTAACACAAGGCTTATCACTTTCAAAAATATTTAAATTTTTAAGCTGTATTAGAACTAGTGTGTAAGTGGTAAGTTGTTTTTTCGATAAAATGTCGAATTATAATTTAGTTATTTTAGTTCGCGAGGTAAAAATGCATTTTCTCAATAAAATATAGAATTAGACTCGGACTTTGTTGGATTAATGGATAAAAATACATTTTGTCGATAATATGTCGAAGTTCTACTCGAGTTTATCCTAGTTCACAAGATGAGAATGCATTTTTTTAATAAAATGTCAAATTATAAAAAAATTTAGTGTTGCACCAAGTGAAAAGAATCAAATATGTACGTTAAATAAATCAAGTGAGCACTAGGTGAAAAATTGATTTTTTTCGGTTTTTTTTCGTTTTTTCTGATAATTTTAGTTTTTTCAATTTTTATCGATTTTTCTGATTTTTTCCAAGTCTTCTTTTTTTTCTGATTTTTCTCTATTTTTTTCTGATTTTTTACAATTTTTTTCGATTTCTTACAACATTAAATTATAATCAATCCGGACCTGTTTTATCCTATTACATAATTTACTATAACACACGCAACATTCCACAACTACCAAATCCAAAATGGCGTCTTCATTCATAACTTTTGATTTATCAATGAAACACACACATTAGTGCGGAAATAGTTCTAGCAGTTTTATTTTTAATGTTGGCACAGAAGAATACACTGACAGTTTATCTTTTGTGATGTTGGTAATACTGAACCGAACATTTTAGATTTAACTGTCAGTTGGATTGTCAAAAGTGATTATTGCAAGTTTTTAACAATTTTTTACTCGTCATTTATAGTACGAATATTTTTTACATCTTATAAAACTATTTTATATTAAATTAGTCATCCACCAGTGTAATTTTATTATAAATCATCTAAACATTGTGATAAAACTTGTAACGGAATTATTTGAAATGTGTAAAGTTTATTTGGTTGTAGAAAACAATATAAGGTATTTATTTTTTTAAATTATGTATTATTTGAAAGTGGAATCATTTATTTAGATTATTATAATCACCAGAAGGTAGTAAAATATACAAAAATTGTAAATTTTTCTCATGTAATTCGTGTAAATTTATAATCACAATTTAATTACTTTCCTGCTACTAGTTTCATATAAACTAATATAAAAAGTATATACAGTGTGTTTACTTAAGTTGAAATCGTAAGTAAAACATTTTTATTATTATAATTTAAAATACATAGTTATTATTCGAGGTTTGTTACAATATTTACATTTTTGTCATTATCGCAATACAAATAATTCTAATTTTTGGAATGTATATGATGAAGTTTCAATGGTTTAATATAAGTCTGGTTATTGTTATCGGGAATGGTAGAACTAAAAAATTCCCAAAAAACTGACTTCGATGATTGAAAGTTTCCATAATTGATTTAAGTGATCAATTAAACATAAAATTTTATTTAATGTAATTTTTAAATTTTAAAACAAAGATTAGCAAAATGTACACAATATTTTATATAAAATTACGTTTAAGAAATTTAATGAACAAAGTTACTAACAATTTTCCCGATACTTCCAACTAAATTAGAAAATTCCACATTTTTTCAAGTTCTTCCTGGTGTCCCTTTACCTCTTACTCCTTTCTATGTAAAAATATTTGGTAAATCTACCCCTTAAGTTTTTTCCACTCTTTTATCCCCTAATTTTGCACGGATATAATTTTTTTTAGTCACAAATTGCACTTATAAAAATCCGTATTAAAACTAAATTAAAACTGACTGCAGCAAAAGATTCATTCGTATACAAAAAAGATTTACATAAGAAGTTAAAAGATGTGATTAGAAAATTAAACTAACCAGTTACTAACTTTTTATATTAAATACAATTGATTCTATAAAAAAAATTCATTTTTATATTATTTTAATTAATCGTTCCAAATTCCTTGATTCTGTTTTATAGTATTTGTATTTTCTCTTCTACTTCTAGTAATAGCGTTTGCTTCCCCTTTAGCAACACACTTCTTCCTTTGTTGTCTTTTTCCTTGAACTCCTAATTGTTTTTTTAGTCTTCTTTTTATTTCATCTGGAGCGATTGTTGATGTGGTTGATAACATACTTCTAGATTCAAAGTGATCTAAAGAATCTTCTGAATGTTCCGACAGCAATTCTGAAATTTCATTTATATTTAATTAAAATGTTGATAAAACATAAAAATATTTACCTTCATCTGTATTAGTTATTGGATCGTAAGTATTTTTTAATTTCATTTGATCAAAGATGTAATTTAATGTAGGATTAGACTTTTCGTTTTCTACAACTGATATATCTGGCTGTAATTGATCACAATCTTCAGTTTTTTCATCATTATTTTCTTCATCTTCAGTTTCATATCCGAGCTCTGTATTAATATGTTTTGCCATTTCTTTAGTAAACCCTGAACATGCTACTTCCGAATCTAAATTATCATCACGATCAATATCAGAAAATTTAGGATATAATTCACTTTCATAGTCGAACCGTTTTTTAAAAAATTCCCTTACACAACTAACGTCTCTATCAAAAAAATATTCTGCATTTGTATGCTCTGTAGATATCATTTGCGGAAAATCAATAATAATTGGTTTTTCTTCTGAATTTAAAATTATATTAAATTCATTAAAATCTCCATGAATTACACCAGAATCAGCAAAACGAATAATAAGGTTCATAAGTTCATCATATAAGACATCAACATTTTTTACCTCTGCTACGTGATTTAATAACGTTCCTTGAATTAGTTCCATAACAACACAATGTCTGTTAAAATCAATAGGTTTAGGAACTGGAAACTTTCTTTCATATAAAGCTTTCAAATAAGCAAACTCTTTAGTAGCTGATATTCTCGATAAATATAACCAAGATACAGATTTTCTGTGCTTGTGATAGTCCCTCTTTTCGGTAACTTTTCTAAAACAAATTCTACCTAATCTGTGCAGTTTTAAACAAAGTGCTTCTTCCCCATCATTCGATACTGTATATATATTACTTTCTTTACCTACACCTATTTGATTTCCAAATGAAGATATTATGTTTCTTTTTGTAAGTGAATGAAGCGCTAAATAATCATAACCTGTGTTAGTTAACCGATAACCATCGTATCGTTTACCTCTCTCGTAACTTAATAGACGATGTTTACATAATTCACGTAGAATTTTATTAACTCCACCATGTTGAAGATTTGCAATCGATGCAGTCATCGCAGCAGGAACTAATTCGTGGTTTTTCATTCCCATTTCTATAGCTGTTAAAACTCGAAAGTCTTCTGGAGTCAGATAACGCATTATAGCCACATTTAGCTTTCCCATGATTATTCTAAAGTTTAAAACCAACACGAATAAATAGAAAACTGTCAAAATTATCAATTTATCATTTTAGGTTAACTTCATCTGTCATTAACATGTGTTCTTCTTTCCCAGATTCTTCTTTTTTAATAAAATTGTCAGATGGTTGTGGCTACTGCACCAACATCACGACCGCGTGTCACATAAATATGAATTTGTCGACTTTTTTAGCACAAAGTACCAATTCGTATCGAAAAGAGTTGATTACAGAATTCTATGTGACATGGATGCCTACAACAGGACCCTATGTTATATAGAATTTTATAACCAACCAATCGTTTTCTATAAGTCAGTCGGAATAATTTTAAACGTGCATATCGGTGCAAACAAATTGCACCAACCCTCTGCGCGATGTTTAATTTGTCACGCTGGATTTTATCGCTTTAGCAATCCGCTTTACTATGGCCACATCATATACATAAAGAAGATTGTTAAAGGTGTTTTAAAACAAAATAAGTTGCGCAGAATAATTCGTAATAAATTTAATGTGACAACCACGTCGACTACATAAAGGAGCACGAACTCCAAGTAAAGAAATAATTTCTCAAAAAAAGGCCACTAGTGTTTTGTTTGTACCAAAATGGCACGTACTTTAATGGTCATAAGACTGCCACTCAATGTCAAATTTCGATTTTAGGTTTAAGTTGTATTAGATTATTGTAAATGAGCAAAAAAGCATTTTGTGAAATAGTATGTTAATTAACATTGTTTGACTAGTTGGTTATAAATATTTGTTTATTTCACATGTATTTATGACACTCGATTGTCTCTATTTACGTTAGTACAAAAGGGAATCTAGCGACGCTAGGGTGAAAAAAGAAAATCCTAATTACGATTTAGTGGGCAGAATCTGTCAATTCTCCCATTAGAGTTCGCGCTCTTTATATATTTTCCATGGCTTGGAATATATAGGAAGTAGGAAGGAGCATGTCACTATAGATATCACTTACCCTCAGTGGAACGCGGTCTTGCAAATGGCGCATGCCTTAATAGCATAACGCGCGCAATTTCGAAAATAACAAATGTAAATAAAATATACTATAAGTCATATAAGGATTTTAGTGATGGCTGACATGCTTCATTTTGTCAAATGTTAAAAATGCGTCATTGCCATTGGTCAAAGCTCGAGTTGCACCGAATGCCAAATAGCTCTGGTAGCTGAGGCCTTATAACGACAGAAACGCGTATTTTAGTTCACTGTGTTTTGGCCAAATTTAAAATATGTACCGCGATTTTTTCGAAAAAGATATTTATATCTACGGTCGTACTGTTAGTAGTCACTACCAGATTTGAAATTTAGGGATTTTTATTTTATTTTTTGGAATGACTCATTCCGACCACACCCCACCTTGACCCTTGTTTAGTTCCAACCAATCAGTTGGCTACGTTTAGTGTGTTTTCTTGTCGGTTTGAAAATGGCTGTAATATGTTAAACGTCAGTTGTTGAGTGGTTCTATCTTTAGTTATATTTTTGTCAAATATTTGAAGTAGTTGCTTTGTCGTATTAAAAACTTGAAGATATATAAAAATGTCGAGTGAATCTGTGAAAAATGTAAGTATTGAGTACCATTTTCATTAATTAAAAACTCATTATAATTAATGTTTATACTCTTTGTTTATTTTGTTTTTTTGGAATCTAATTTCTTTGTCTCATGTCGATATATTTTTACCAGTTCTCTAGTTTGGAAACTCCAGGGTATGTTGGTTTTGCAAATTTGCCAAACCAAGTCCATAGAAAATCTGTGAAAAAAGGCTTTGAATTTACACTTATGGTAGTAGGAGAGAGTGGCTTAGGAAAGTCCACTTTAGTTACCTCTTTATTTTTGACTGATTTGTATCCAGAAAGACTTATTCCAGATGCTATGGGTAAGTAAATTTATATATTTAATAAAGTATATTTTTTTGTGAATTTTTCCATAATATAAATTGATTTTAAACAATTTCGTATTTAACAATTCACATAACAATAAATATTATTTAAAAAAAATTCTTTATACTTGAAAAATAAGAACATTCCATTAAAATTATTGTTTTTAGAAAAAATGGAACAGACTGTAAGATTAGAACCTTCTACTGTTGAGATAGAAGAAAGGGGTGTTAAACTTAGACTAACTGTAGTAGATACACCTGGATATGGAGATGCAATTGATAATAGAGACTCGTTTAATGAAATTATCGGTTATATTAATCAACAGTTTGAAAGATTTTTAAAAGACGAGTCTGGACTCAACCGAAAGAATATAATGGACAACAGAGTGCATTGCTGTTTTTATTTTATCTCTCCGTTTGGGCACGGGTAAGTCTTTAATATTGAATTTGAATAACACAAAAAAGTAGATATATTTATGAAAAGAGAAATTTTAATATCAATTAGTTCTTGATATAGAAGAAAAATCTGGTTGGCGTTTAAACTTTATTTTAAAAATAATATGCTTGAAATCTCTAATAAATTTATTATCATAAAGTTAAAAACAGGAAGTTAACGATACCAATTCTTTGCAAATTGACCATGGTTAAGTTTTAGCCAGTTTATAAAAGTTGATAGATATTTTTATTTAAATAGGAAATTAATAACAAAATGTTAAAAATCATTACAATAAAAATAGTAACACTAAAAGAACTTACAATAAAAAGGTAATAAATACAAAAAAGAACAAAAAACAATAATGTTATATTTTGCTGTTCATGGATAACTGTAATTAAATTGGTTAACGAAATTACTATCTTTAATACTGTCAGGAAGTTGTTACAAGACAATCAACATACCTAAATTTTTAAATTTCATTGTTCGGATCCGACTTTATTTAGCCTGATGATGATCTTGTAGATCGAAACATGTCGCCCTTTTGACCTTAAGTTTTTTTTTAAGTATTTTATTGTGGTATGACTTGGAGTTGTTTTATTCATTATTTAGAACATGTTTGTATAATTAAACTAAATTATTTTCTTAAATTTATCCTAATTTAAAAGATATTTTCTGAATTCAATTACTCCATTAATTCATCATTTAATTATTTATTTTATTAAAAAAGCGCGCGATTTCAAATATTCTAATTTCTGGTGAGTCGATCACATGAATGATAACTTGAGCCAAGCAGAAACTTGAACAGACAGAAACTTGATGTGAACCAAAAGGTTAACTTGAATCAAACGAAAACTGGAGCCGAACATGTAACAGAACTTGAGCCAGTCGTTAACAGAAACCTTGAGCCAGCATTTAACCGAACTTGAGCCAGCATTTATCAGAACTTGAGCCAGCACTTAATAGAAACCTTGAGCCAGCAGTTAACAGTACATGAGTCAACATTTATCAGAACTTGAGCCAGCACTTAACAGAAACCTTGAGCCGGCAGTTAACAGTACTTGAGCCAGCAGTTAACAGTACTTGCAGCAGTTAACAGAAACCTTGAGCCAGCATTTAACAGAACTTGAGCCAGCAGTGAACAGAAACATTGAGCCAGCAGTTAACAGAACTTAAGTCAGCAGTTAACATAACTTGAGTCAGTAGTTAACAGAAACTTTGAGCCAGCATTTAACATAACTTGATCCAGGAATTAACAGGAATCTTGAGCCAACAGTTAACAGAAACTTTGAGGCAGTAGTTAAAAATTTGAATATTTGAAATTGCGCAGCTCTTAATAAATTAAAGAATTAAATGGTGAATTAATGGAGTAATTGAATTTACAAAATATCTTTTAAATTAGGATACATTTGATAAATTTAAGAATATAATTTGGAATAATTATACAAACATGTTCTACATGTTTCATAGTGTAGGAAATAAAGCATGTTGTACCCAAGGGCGGATCCAGTGGGGAGGTCATGGGGGTCATGACCCCCCCTATCCTGTGATGGTTTTTATGAATACCAATAAATAATATAGCCCAAAATTTTCCGGGAGAGGACCCCCAGAAGTTCTTCACGAGTTAAGACCCCCCTAAAGTGAGACTCTGGATCCGCCTTTGGTTGTACCCGAATTTTCGGCAGAAAAACCCATTTTAATGAAACATTGTGAATTTTACATATTTTAATCACTTCAATCGTGTATGCATTTTTAAATTCATTATACAGCTAATAATTAAAAAAATTAAGTTAAATTGGTTAGTCGGAGGTTTCTGGGGTCTCTGAAAAGAATTAATTTTCCTCAATCTGAAAAATGTTTTAAATATTTTCTTAAATGGAGAAATTTTGTTTAAACGTTGCGCAATTGCTAAAAATCTTCCTAAATTTAAAGATTTTCTCTTAAAAATCTCTGTATTTTCTAGAGATTAATAAAAACACAAGATGAATTATTTTATTTGGTGAATTAAAGAAATAATTTTAACTTCTTTTATCCTAAAAAAAACCTAGATTTAGGTACATTTTCAGACATTTGGCAATGACGCTTTAAAATTCATCTGATTTAAAAATGTTTTTAGAATTTTTTTACATCGATTTAAAATATAACAGAATTGTTAAAATTCGTTATAAATGGATTTTTTTATTAATTTAATATTTTTTTCGTGTATTAAAATAGCGTTGCCTAATTTACGAAAAAAATATTTAATCTGAAAAATACATATATGATGCTAAGATCATTAATTTTTTTAAATTTAATTTTCCTCGATCTGAATAATGTTTAAATATTTTCTTAAATCGGAGAAATTTTGTTTAAACGTTACCCAATTTCTAAAAATCTCCCTAAATTTAAAGATTTTCTTTTAAAAATCTGTATCTTCTAGAGATTAATAAAAACACAAGATGAATAATTTTTTGGTGAATTTAAAAAGCAATTTTTTCTTGTGTCTATTTTTTGTGTTAAATATTTTCTTAAATCTGAGAAATTTTATTTAAAGTCCAATTTCCAAAAATCTCCTTAAATTTAAAGATTTCTGTTAGAAATCTGTTTAAATTTAATAATTAAAGAAAGAAATTTTTTGCATCATCGGGAGTATAAAAACTCAAGATGAATAATTTTTTTTTGTGAATTTAAAAGTAATTTTAATATTTTGTGTCCTAAAAAAATCCGCAGATTTAGGCAACTTTTCGGAAATTTGGCAATGACGCTTTAAAATTCCTCAGATTTAAGAATATTTTTAGAAATTTTGTAACATTAAGAAATCTCAACATAAATGTTTCTAATGTAGAGATAAAAAAGGTGTAGGATTAAAATATACAGAGGATTCAAGTCTGACAATACATATTGGGTATTATGATTCGAATTTTCAAAAAATCTAGTTACATTCAACCAGTGGTGGACTTCGGCCCATCGAGATAACTCTTTTTATGGCCACGTGAAAAAAATTTGAACAGGTAAAAAGTTTTCCGGTGCAAAACGCTTTAGTTTGTATGGCGGGTACAGAAAGAGCCGGTCCGATCCTGCTCAAATTCAATAGGGTTCTTCCCCGGAGAAAACTAACTAATAAAGTGAAAACTAGAACTTGATCGGATCTTTCATTCGAGAGTTACAGTGTTTACATCCAGACAGACGTCCGGACAGATTTTTTTTGCATTTTCAAACTCGGAAACGTCCAGAAAAGTGATAAAATGTGGGGCTTTTGGTGGTATACTTCGGCCCATCGAGATAACACTTTTTATGACCACATTTCTGACGTGAAAAAAATTTGAACTGGTAAAAAGTTTTCCGATACAAAACGCTTTAGTTTTGTTAAGAATTCTCTTCCTTATAATATATTTTATAATTTTTCTTGTTGAAATTATACTTGTTACTAGCTTACTTGTGGCTAGCTATTGTGGCTAGCCAAAAACCTTTTATTAAAAAATTAAGATAGCGAAAAAATAAAGAGTTGAAGTTTTGTTATATGTCGAGATGATAGATACGAAATTGATATATGTCGTTTTTTGATATTGTATTTTAAAAGGAAAAATATATGTATTCAAGCATTAAAAATCTCAGAACCAAATAAAATTTGTGTTAATTAAACGACACAACGACGCAGACTAGGAACTAGGGCTTCCTAATCTTCGTTCATGGTCCTTCGAGCCGGATTTCAAGATACAATTCATAGAGATTAGTTAACTGCAACAATTTTAAATCCATTATTTTTCCAAAAGAAGAGAAAATAATATTTTTCCAAAAGAAGAGAAAATAAAATAATTCCTGTCTTTCCGCTCCCTGAAGGGAGATTATCAGCATAGTACAATATATTTCCAGATTGTTCCAGTTTCCTGTGCTCTTTAAAACAAGAGTAGATTTCTTCGCTGGCATTGGTAAAATTGTGTGTTGGTGCTTAGAGTGATAAACATTTGTTACGTTTACAGTGAAATTTTATTTTTCTATTATAGTAGTAATAGTATTTGTACAAATTATGGATGCACAAAAAAAGATACGAAAACGTGTTAAGTCCTCCATTACACGTATGGAAAATTGGGTAATTGATAATTTAGCAAATATAGTTGATGAATATGTTATTCAAGTTAAAATAGAAACTTTAAAGGATAATTTTCAAACATATTGTGAAGTTCAAGGTCAAATTGAAGACCTTGATGTGGACGGACTTGACAACGAAGACGTATCTATCATCGAAGACAAATATTGTAAAATACTAGCGGAACTTCAACGAAAAACAGCAAATATTCAAGGTAATCAAAATTCAAATAATTTAAATAATTCAAAATCACAAATAAGTTCAAATTATTCTGGAGTAAAGCTCCCACAGATATCGATTCCTACATTTCATGGTGAATATCAGAATTGGCTTTCATTTTATCAACTTTTCACTTCCTTGATAAAAAATAATAATAATCTAAGTGATTTAGAGAAATTTATATATTTAAAGTCTCACTTAAAGGGAGAACCTTTGAAACTTATTGATTCACTCCATTTGACAAGCGACAATTTTACAATTGCAATTAATATATTAGAAAATAGATATGATAATAATTTAGCGATTTTAAATTCGCATTTAGATTCAATAATTGATTTTCCTAATTTATTAAAATGTACTTCACAAAGTTTGAGAGAATTCGTAACAAACATAAAGGCAAACGTCGAATCTTTGAAAAATTTGAACTGCCCAGTTCAACACTGGGACTTAATTCTTATAAATATTATTTTGCGAAAATTAGATTTCGGAACAAAAAAAGAATACCAGACTCAACGTGATTCTGGTCAATTACCTTCATTAGCAGAATTTTTTAAAATTCTAGATCTACGGTGCAATACGTTAGAATCCCTTAATTCAAAAAATATTAATATTGATAAAAACAATAAGGAAAGACATTTTTCTAGAAATGTTCAAAAAACAGCCCTTCATTCACATAACTCCCAATATTCCAATGCTTCATATGAAAGAAAATGTTGGTTCTGCAATATTTCCAATCATGATATATATTCCTGTCAAAAATTTCTTCAGCTGTCACCAGATGACAAATATAAGTTTCTTCGTTCTCAGTCATTATGTTTTAATTGTCTCGGAGGAAAACATTCAGTTCAACAGTGCATGTCTTCAAAAAGTTGTTCTATTTGCGCTAAAAAGCACAATACAATTCTTCATGATAATTCTCAAGACCTTTCTTCACAACGTTCATATAATTCTCGAACTCAATCTGATCGAAAAACTCGGAATTCTGGTCAAAGACTTCAAGAAGATAATTCACGTAGTCGCACTCATTCAAACAGTAGTAATCGAAATATTATTTCAAACCAAAATTCACAAAAAATCATTCGAAATTCACATCAACCTCAAGTTTTAAATTCTTCACAAACTCCAGATTCTGAAGGTCAAGGGAGTAGTTCAACTTCACTTTCTAGTAGAACTAATAATACTTATGTTCTGTTAGCAACTGTAATAGTAATTCTTTACGATCAAAATGGTGATCCTATTCAAGTTAAGGCCGTCTTAGATAACGGGAGCCAGACTTCTTTCATAACTGAAAATCTCATTTCAAAATTAAATTGCCAAATATATGATAAATATGTACACTTTTCTGGGGTTTCTAATACTGCTTCATGTTCTAAGAAGGTAGCTGATATTGTTATTCACTCAACTAATCACAAGTACAAATATCCCATAACATGCAGCATTTTACCTGTTATCACAAGTAATTTACCTTCCATTAAAATAAATCCAAATTCCATTAATATTCCTTCTGATATTCAACTTGCAGATCCTTCTTTTAATATTCCATCAAAGGTAGATATTCTTATTGGATCAGATGGGTATTTTGATGCACTCATTCCAGAAATTATTAAAATAGGAAATAATCTTCCCACGTTGCAAAATACCAAATTTGGTTGGATAGTTGGAGGCAGGTATTCTCAACCTCAATTTCATATGAACAAAAATGTTTCGCTTTTCTCTCCAATCACTACAATTGAACCTAATTCTGAGTTAACTCTTGACATGATGCTTGCTAAATTCTGGGAGATAGAGGAGTTACCTGTTAAAAGGATATTATCAGTCGAGGATGAACTAGCCGAGAAGCATTTTATATCTACATATAAGATCTTACAAAATGGAAGATTTCAAGTAGATTTGCCTTTGAAATCTCCGTATGAAAATAAAAAGCTTGGTGATTATAAAATGAAATAAATCCTAAACAACGGTTTCTTCAAAACATTTTATGGAGAGATTCCCCCACAAAAGAGTTAGAATGCATAGAGCTTTCGACGGTTACGTATGGTACTAATTCTGCCCCTTTTCTGGCCACTCGAACTTTGAAGGAGGTGGCTCTTAATTCACAAAATAAATTTTACTTTGCTTCTGATGCTTTATTGCATCATACTTATGTTGACGACATTTTATTCGGATGTTCTTCTTTTTCACTTCTGGAAACTTCTTATTATGAATTAAATGAGTTATTAAATTCAGCAGGCTTTCATTTACATAAATGGTATTCTAATTCTTCTCAATTTCGTAATTTACAGTATGATGTCAATAATAGTGTTCATTATGACATAAAATTAGAAAATTCTCCTAATAAAGTATTGGGCTTATCATGGAACATCCTTGAAGATGTATTTTCAATATCTTTGCCTAAGTATTCAATCAGTAAGTCTATTTCAAAAAGAAAGGCATTGTCGTTAATTTCTCAAATGTTTGATCCTTTGGGGTTAATAGGACCTTTCATAGTATTGGGTAAAATTTTCATGCAAAAATTATGGATGGAAAAAGTGTCTTGGGACGAGCCATTAAACTCATCATTTTTAAATGAATGGGATACATTTTTTAGTGATATCGCTACGCTTAAAAACTTAAAAATTCCTCGATCTCTGTTTCTAAATAAAACCATCTATCAAATACAACTTCATGGGTTCGCTGATAGTAGTATAAAAGCCTATGCTGCTTGTGTTTACTTCAGAACTGTGTATTCTGATAATTCGATTTCATTTTTTTTGGTCACTTCAAAATCGCGGGTAGCACCAATTAAAATATTGTCTCTTCCTCGTTTAGAGTTAAGTGCAATGCTTTTGCTAGCAAAAACCACGCACAAGATACTAGAAATATTTAAAGACAGGCTTTCTTTTATCTCTATCAATTTGTGGACAGATTCACAAATTGCTCTGTGTTGGTTACAATCACATCCTTCAAAATGGACTACGTTTGTGGCCAACAGAGTGTCACAAATTCAGTCACTATCCTGTGAGTGGCGATGGCGTCATATTAAATCGTCTCAAAATCCTGCTGATCTACTCTCTCGAGGAGTGTTAGCCTCAAATCTTATAGGTAATAAGTTTTGGTGGCAAGGACCAAATATTCTTCATAATCCAAGTCTAGATTTATCACAGTATGATACAAAAATTACATTAACTCAAATCCCTGATGAACGAAAACAAACTCTTCACATCATTTCTAGTCAAAAAGATGAGGATATATTTTGGAATAATATTTTTAAAAGATTTTCTTTATTTAATCGATTAATTCATTGTGTAGCATATATATTGCGGTTTACTTCAATTCTTAAAACAAGAAATGGCAGAAATACAAGTCCTTTAACAGTTGATGAATCCAAGGCTGCATTTGAGGTTATCATCAAAATAATTCAACAACAGTTCTTTTCCAAGGAAATTTCTGAATTAAAAATTGGAAAGTTAGTTTCAAATAAAAATCTTCTTTCTCTTAAACCCATTTTAAATTTTGACGGTTTTCTTTGTGTCGGTGGACGTTTGCAGTATGCTGACATTTCAGAAGATCAAAAGCATCCAATATTACTTCCTTCAAAAAATCATGTAGTTTCGTTACTTCTTCGTTATGAACACCAACGTCTTGGACATGCAGGGGCTCAAACAGTTTTAGCAAATGTTCGTCTTAAATATTGGCCATTAAATGGGTTACGAGAAATTAAGAAAATTATTCAAAATTGTGTAATATGTTTGAGATTTCGTGCAAAGTCTTCACAACAAATTATGGCTGATTTGCCTAAGGATCGAATTTCTATTTGCAGGCCATTTGATAAGGTGGGTATAGACTTTGGAGGACCCTTACTTATTAAGTCATCTAGATTAAGAAAGGCTCCAATAACAAAATGTTATATAGCTATATTTGTGTGTATGGCAACTAAAGCCATTCACATTGAACTTGTTTCTTCACTTTCTACTGAAGCATTTATTCTTTCATTAAAACGTTTCATATCCCGTAGAGGAAATCCTTCTGTTATCTATAGTGATAACGCTACTAATTTCACGGGTGCACGAAATCAGCTTAAAGAATTAAATGAAATTTTCAATAATTCAAATAATTTAGAAAGTATCACTTCATTTGCTGCTAAAACAGAGATTCGATGGAAATTCATTCCTCCTCATAGCCCGCATTGGGGTGGATTGTGGGAAGCTGCTATAAAAAGCGCAAAAGGTCATCTTCATCGTATTTTGGGAAATGCTCATGTTACATTTGAGGAATTATCCACTATACTGGCTCAAATTGAAGCAATTCTAAATTCACGTCCATTATGCCCGTTATCGAATGATCCGTCAGACTTCAACTGTTTAACGCCTGGTCATTTCCTAATTGGTAGCAGTTTAACTGCATATCCTGAGCATGATGTAACTAATATTTCAGAAAACAAACTTTCAATCTGGCAACGTTGTTCACTATTACAGCAACATTTTTGGAAACGTTGGTCAGTAGAATACTTAAGTAGACTTCAAAATAGACCAAAGTGGTTATATCCCGCTGAAAATTTAAAAATCAATGACTTAGTTCTTCTGAAAGAAGATGGTGTACCTCCTCTAAAATGGCCAAGAGGGCGTATAATCGAAGTTGTTCCTGGTCGCGATAAAAAGGTTCGTGCGATCATATTAAAAACGAGTGAAGGGATTTTTACAAGACCTATTACAAAAGTTTGTCCTTTACCTCGTATGTAGATATTAAATATTAAATTTTTATTTTTCTTCTATTGTTTAACGTTTTGGTTAAGTTTTGAAGGGAAGCCCTTCAACGCGGCGGAGTATGTTAAGAATTCTCTTCCTTATAATATATTTTATAATTTTTCTTGTTGAAATTATACTTGTTACTAGCTTACTTGTGGCTAGCTATTGTGGCTAGCCAAAAACCTTTTATTAAAAAATTAAGATAGCGAAAAAATAAAGAGTTGAAGTTTTGTTATATGTCGAGATGATAGATACGAAATTGATATATGTCGTTTTTTGATATTGTATTTTAAAAGGAAAAATATATGTATTCAAGCATTAAAAATCTCAGAACCAAATAAAATTTGTGTTAATTAAACGACACAACGACGCAGACTAGGAACTAGGGCTTCCTAATCTTCGTTCAAGTTTGTATGGCGGGTACCGAAAGAGCCGGTCTGATCCTGCTCAAATTCAATAGGATTCTTCCCCGGAGAAAACTAACTAATAAAGTGAAAACTAGAACTCGATCAGAGCTTTCATTCGAGCGTTATAGTGTTTACAATCCAGACAGACGTTCGGACAGGATTGTTTTGCATTTTCAGACTCGGAAATGTCGAGAAAGTAATAAAATGTGGAGGGTTTTGGACCTCAGTAATGGAATTGTAATTTCCACAAAAATAATAAATTTCTGTAATACTCGGATTTTAAAATTTAATCAAAAGTAGGCACATATTATCGTTTTAAAATAAAAAAAAACAATAATTATAGTACTATTAGTAAAAAAGAACAATGACCCCATAATATATAATTAGCTGTATTTTATTCAAGCTAGACAATCTCTGTAAACTTTCTTTGTCTAAATGTATTCAAAACTGCTTTAATAAGCGTATTAATAGCACTGTAATTGCATTTAAATGGCGTTTAATAACCTAGTTATAATTGTTTAATATGCTTGTCTGCAATGCAAGAGAGATTAATTATTTTTAGATTATAATTATTTAAACTGTCTTAATATATAACAAAAAATAAGTTAAAATATAATTTTTTTTTAACTAAACATATTTTATAGTTCGGAGTATAATTTATTATTAAATATTAGTCAACAGCCATTAAATTAAACTATAAGAGGTAATTTTATGCTGAAGGTTAAGAGATAAAGTACAAGACTGATAATAATAAACCAATCATATAGGAAGTGTTGCAGTAAATGCAAAAATATAAATATGAATAGTTATATCTCAAATATGATTTGCCTATTTTTTGAGTTTTAAAGTTCAAAATTGAAAAGTGATAGTTATTTGTAGGATTTTGTTAGGGAGAAAATAATATGTGACATAATTCTCACTGAGTAATTAAAAAAATGGAAAAGCAACTTTGGCGATTTAAAAATAGATAACAAATAAAGCATAATTAAATTTCTTACGTTTAAAGATAAAAAAACGACTAATCAGTAATCAAAAAAAAATATCATTATGTCCCGTTGTTGTTTAGTGTAAAAGAGAGACATTTGTTTTCTATTTTTATATTTTTTGGTGTCTTTCTCTTTTTCCAAGGAATGTGTTTTCCAGACTTAAAAAATTCCGGCTTTGTCTAATAAATGTGCCTAAATACTTAAAAAATTCAACCTGTTGTATTTCTTTCTTTTAATTTTATTCTGTACTTTTTTCGTTCTCTACGATTATTATTTTTGTTTTATTTATATTTATCTTCATGTTTATTTTATCTAGTTCCGTTTACAATATTTCCAAGTTCTACTATAAGTTGCTTTTTGGTAATTCATTTATTTGCGTTTACTTGAATTTTCCAGTAGCTCAGTTTCATCTTTTTCTTCGCTCTATTTATAGTTTTATCTATTAAAGAATAATAGTACACATCTTTGTTTAATTTCCATTTATGTTTCGATTTTCACTAATTCTTCGTGTTTTATTCTCATAATAGTTTAATATTTTTTAAGAATCTGCATTGTTTTCTTATTGATCTATTATTTATTGCTTTCCAGTTATCTTCTCCATTTAGACGATCAAACGCTTTCTCTACGACCGAGCTTTGCTTGTTTTTTTCTATTTTTCCTGCTTTTCCCTATTTGTTTCTATTTATATCTATTTTGTTCTATTTTCCCTATTATCCCAATTTTTCACTATTTCTCTCATATTTTTCACTATTTCCCCCCCATTTTCTCTATTTTTGGCTATATTCCCATTTTTTCTAATTATTTCTGTGTTCTTTTCTTTTTCTATTATTTTATACCATTTTCTTTATTTTTCCTTATTTTTTTCTATATGTCCCTATTTGGACCTTTTTCCCCATTTGTTCTTGTTGTTTTCTAATATTTAATATTTTTATCTGTTTTTTCTATTTTGTTCCATTTTCCCCCATTTTCTCTATTTTTCTATTTCTTTCTATGTGTCCTTTTTTTCTATTATTTTATACCATTTTCTTTATTTTTTCTATATGTATCTATTTGGACCTTTTCTCCCCATTTATTCCCATTATTTTCTATTATTTAATATTTTTATCTGCTTTTCCATATTTTATACTGTTTTTCCCATTTTTTATATTTTTTCCTATTTATCTCTAATTTCCATGTATTTCCATTTTCCCAAAATTTTTCCTGTTTTTCATTTTTTCTACTTGCCCCTAATATTATCTATTTTTCCATATATTTTTTATTAGTTTTCTCTATTTTTCTGTATTTCTCTAATTTCCTTATTTTATCTTTTTTATAATTTTTCCATGTCTTTTCCTTATTTTTCGCAAATTATACTATTTTTCCCATATTTTCTCTAGTTTTAGCTATTTTTCCCCAATTTTCGCTATTATTCCCTATTTTTTCCATTTCTTCATATTCTCCTGTTTTTCATTATTGTTTCTTGTTGTTCCATATTTATTCCTATTATTTTCTATTATTTCATTATACAATTTTTTTCTTATTTTCCCCAGTATTGCCCTATTTGTTACTATTTTACCATGTTTCCATATTTATTACCTAATTTCCCTATTTTTTATTACTTTCCCGATTTTTCCTCACTTTTCACTATTTTTCCCAAATTTATCTCCATTTTTCCCAAATGTATCCCCATTTTTCTCCATTTTTTCCCCTACTTTTCACTATTTTTAGAAAATTTTTCTATTTTTCACAATTTTGCAGTATTTTAACTGTTTTTCTCCTATTTTCTCCTATTCACTATTTTCTCTTTTTTTTCCTATATCTTTCTATTTTTTCTGTTTTCCATTAGTTTTTCCTGTTTTCTTTATTTTTCCTTATTTGTAGTTATTTTTCCCTATTTTGTCGTATTTTCCTCATTTTTCCCTATTTTCCTCTATTTTTGCCAAATTTTAATATGTTTCCCAATTTTTCCTTATTTTTCTCTATTTTTCAATATCTTTACCAAATTGCTCTTTTTTTCACTTTGCGCTATTTGTTCCTGTTTTCCCAATTTTTCGCTATTTTCCCTGTTTTTACTCTATTGCTTCCATATTTTGTGGGTAATGTAATTTTTTTTTTGCTTTCTCCATTATCATTAATTATTTTCCCTCCTCACCTATTTCGTTGTGCACATTTTAAAAACTCATAAGGTTGAAAAAAACTAAAGAATTCTTGAGAACCAACTCTGATTGTAAGATAATATGAAGCAGTATTAAATAACATTCGTATTGACCTAATTATAATCTGTTAATTTAATTTACGTATGTGGAACATAATCTGGTAAGAAATGAAAGATATTTCCTGTCTTCTATAAAAAATTCAACAAAATGAGTGTTTCATTTAACATATGGCAAGTGCTCAAATTAGTAATAAAATTTCCGTTATGGGATTTTGATACAAAATCATTTTTAACTATGGAATTTATAAAAATATTTTTAAATCGGGGGAATTTTAAAGCGTTATTACTAAATTTCCGAAAATTTACATAAATCTAGAGATTTTTTCACTACACATAAAAATAGACAAATTCACCAAAAAAAATATTCTGTTTTAGAAGATCCAAAAAAAAATTCTTTCTCTAATCACTAAATTTAAAGAGATTTTAAAAGAATATCTTTAAAGGACAAGGCACACTTTTAATGTAAACTCGGAATCGATAAGATTTTTTTGAAATTCTGTAATTATATTAAAATAACTTTTTAATATAAATTGTTGATCAAAACTATTGAAATTGTTCAAATTCTTGAAGAAGTTTTTGACCAATATTCTTGAATTCTGGATCAAAATTATTGAAATTGTTCAAATTCTTGAATTCTGGATCAAATTCTTGAAGTTTTTGTTTAACAATCTTTAAATTGTTCAAATTGTAGTTTGTGATCAAAATTCTTATATTTTGGATCAAAATTCTTGAATTCTGGTAAAAATTCTTAAAGTTTTTGAACAACAGTTTTGAAATTGTTCAAATTCTTGAAGTTTTTGACCAATATTCTTGAATTCTGGATCAAAATTCTTGAAATTGTTTAAATTCTTGTAGTTGATCAAAATTCTTGAATTCTAGATCAAAATTCTTGAAATTGTTCAAATTCTTGAAGTTTTTGGCCAATATTCTTGAATTCTGGATCAAAATTCTTGAAATTGTTCAAAATTTTGACCAAAATTCTTGAATTCTGGATCAAAATTCTTGAAATTGTTCAAATTTTTGACCAAAATTCTTGAATTCTGGATCAAAATTCTGGAAGTTTTTGATCAAAATTATTGAAATTGTTCAAATTCTTGAAGTGTTTGATTAAAATTCTTGAAATTGTTCAAATTCTTGTAGTTTGTGATCAATATTCTTATATTTTGGATCAAAATTCTTGAATTCTGGATAAATATTCTTGAACTTGTTCAAATTCTTGAAGTTTTTGAACAACATTTTTGAAATTGTTCAAATTCTTGAAGTTTTTGATCAAAATTCTTGAAATTGTTGATCAAAATTCTTGAATTTGTTGATCAAAATTCTTGAATTTGTTGATTAAAATTCTTGAATTTGTTCAAATTCTTAGTTTTTAATAAAAATTCTTGAAATTATTGATCAAAATTTTTGAAATTGTTCAAATTCTTGAAGTTTTTGATCAAAATTTTTAATATAATTACATTTTCTGCAAAAGCATATTTTTTTCGAATTTAAAAAAAGATGCTACATTCATATGACAATGCTGTCTAACATTTTCTACTGGTTTTTTACCTCTCGCCCTTCAGATAAGAGAGGTATAGGAATCATGCTAAAAAATGGGTAGTGAGTTTTCAATGAATAAACACGTTTTAGGGTCCCTAGAATACGATTTTAATATTTTCGCGATGATGTCTGTGTGTGTGTGTGTTAGTGTGTGTGTGTGTTTGGATGGATGTTGTAGTAACGATAACTCAAAAACTACTGAATAAAAAAAATTGAAATTTTGCATACAGGATTCTGATACCCTAACTTAGATCTGATTAGATTTTGGTGCCAATCGCACAACAGGAAGTGGCAGTTGCTATGGGTGATGACGCCATTATTATACAAAACGGCAATTAAGTTTTACACATATATTTTGTACACCCTATAGTTTATTTTCATCTCATTAAAATTTTCGAAACTTTTGCCATTGTTGCCAGATTTACAAAAATATAATTTTTTTTCATACTTTTTTGTGTCAACCTGTAAATTTTTGATTCAAAAATGGCGAGAGGTCATGTGCTGGCCACATCAGATTTTTTGATATATCAACATGTAAGATTAGGTAACACTAAAAAATATCTTTATATTATAATCAATTTTGATTATACAATGTTGGCGCACCCTGTATACTTTAAAATTTTACCAAATCATACTGTTTATCAATACTTAATACAATTAATTTAACACTTTTGTGATAAAAAGTATTTCTAAAAACTATGAAATACGCTGTATACTTAACATATAAAACCTTTAGACCCAATTTTCTGCTACACCCAGAATACCTACAGATTTGATGCAACGGTAAAAAATACTTACTTTTACATATCCAATAACATACTAAAATTTCAAAAAAATCTATCGATCCCGAGTTTACATTAAAAGTGTGCCTTGTCCTTTAGAGACATTTTCGGAAATGGGGCACACGTTTAAATAAAATTTGTCCGATTTAAGAAAATATTTAAAACATGATTGATTTTAGCATGATTAATGTAATTTTTTGTGTCGATGGGCCGTGCACCACCGTTTGAGCTAGAATTTAATAAAAAAATATGAAAATGTTTTTTTTTCTTTTCCAGTTTGAAACCTTTAGATATAGAATTTATGAAAAAACTCCACAACAAAGTAAATATAGTTCCTGTGATCGCCAAAGCTGATGTTTTAACAAAAAAAGAGATGCTAAAACTGAAAAAAACCGTATTAGAAGAAATCGCCCAAAACGGCATTAGGATATACTCTCTACCCGAATGTGATTCCGACGAAGACGAGGAATATAAAGAACAAGTAAGCCATTCATTTTTTCCATATTATTTTTTCTAAAATCATAATTTATAGGTACGTCAACTCAAACAAGCTGTTCCGTTCGCCGTTTGCGGAGCCAACACCGAATTGGAAGTACGAGGGCGAAAAGTCAAAGGACGATTGTATCCTTGGGGTGTTGTCGAAGTCGAGAATCCCGAACATTGCGATTTTATCAAATTAAGAACTATGTTGATTACGCATATGCAAGATCTCCAAGAAATTACGCAACAAGTTCATTATGAAAATTATCGATCGGAAAGACTGGCCAAAGAAGGACCCATACCTAAAAAGAATGGGTAAGTATTGTCAATACATGAATAGCATGGAATAAAGTAAACATTTCGTAAAATGCTTCATTTTCTGAGTTGATTTTTTTTAGACTATATAAAATACGCGATAATTCCATCCTGATGTTTTTGATATTGTCCGAAGCGTCTTTCTATATTAGAACAAAAAGGAAAAACAGGGAAAATTAAGGAAAAATGGGAAATAATAGAGAGAAATGGGGTAAATAGTGCAAAATAGGGAAAAATAAAGAAAATAGGAAGAAGGAATAAAAACACGAAAAAATAAAAAGAAAGGGGAAAAAATAGGCACGTGAAAAATAGAAAATAATAAAGAAAAATGGGAGAAAATAGGGATAATAATGAAAAATTAGAAAAATAGGAAAAATGGGGAAATATACGTGAAAATAGGGAAGAATATGGAAAAAAGTGACATAGGTAAAAATAGAGAATAATAGAGATAAATACGGCAAATAGGGGAACACAGGAAAAAATAAGGAAAAATAAAAAAATATGAAGAAATAGAAAAAAAATAGGGAAAAACAAGTACAATTAAGAACAAATAGGGAAAAATAAGGGAAAATAAAGAAAATAGCAAAACTAATAAAAACAGGAAAAAATAGAGAAGATAATGATAAAAATAGGGGAAAATATGGAAAAAAATAGAGAATAGTGAAAAATGGGGAAAAATAGGAACAAATATGGCAAAATAGTGAGAAACAAAGAAATTTAGGAAAAATAGACAAAATAGGGGAAAAATTGAAAAATATAGGGGAAGATAAAAAAAATTAAATAAAAAAAGGCACAAATGGGGTAAACGCGAAATAAAAATATGAAGAATTAGAAAAAAACATATGAAAGATTGAGAAAAATAAGCACAAATGGAATAAAATAATGGAACCCAGGAAAAAATAGAAAGAAATAGAAAAAATGGGGAACAATGGCAAAAAATAGAGATAATGGGAGAAAAATAGGATAATTTATATTTTTCTGATTTTTCATATTTTTGCCGTTTTTTCCCCATTTTGACCTATTTTTTTTCCAATTTTTCCTGTTTTTCATAATTTTTTTCCCTATGTATTTCTATTGTTTCCTATTTTTTTCATTATTTTCCGCTATTTCCCACTATTTTCACATTTCATATTTTTGTTTCTTATTTGTCCCTATTTGTACTTATTTTTTCCTATTTTTCTCATTTTTCCCCTACTTTTACAATTTTACCTATTTTGCCGAATTTTACCCATTTTTTCCAATTTTACCTTTTTTCAATATTTTCCCCATTGCTTTATATTATTCCTTGTTTTCACTATTTTTTTCTGATTTTCACCATTTATCATTATTTTTTGTTTTTCCGTCTTTCGCTATTTTTCTATAATTTTCCTGTATTTATGTTTTTCTATTTTTTTTCCTGTTTCTTTTATTTTCCCCATTTTATATTTTTACTGTGTATCATAATTTTCTTCTGTTTATCAATATTATTTTCTATTTATACCTATTTTCCATATTTTTCTCTATTTTCCCTATTTTTTGCTATTCCAGTTTTTGCACTATTTTTTCCTGATTTTTCCCAAATCTTCACTATTCTCAATTTTTTCCCCATTTTTCATTATTTTTTCAAAGTTTCCCATTTTCTACTATTTTCCCCTTTATTTTCTAGTTTTTCCATACTTTTCCGGTATTTCAATATTTTTCTGAAATTTTCCTGTTTTTCATTGTTGCCTTATTTTTCCAATTTTCTCTATTTTCCACTATTTTTTCTCTATATTCTCCTATTTTTCCGAAAGTTCCTATTTGTCACTATTTTCCCGATTTTTCTTTATTTTCCACTATTATTCCATATTTTTTCCTAAAGGACCCCGCAAAATCCTTATGGAAATTGGGTCTCGGTGGATTTGTTTTCATTTTTGATATGATGTAGTCCATGGAATTCTGAACATATGTTAACATTGCGCCAACCCCCAAATATGAACAGTTTTTCTGCTAGGGGGGGCTTAATTTCACATATTGCCCATAACGGAATATTTATTTTTGAAGACGGGAAAAATATTTTGAAATGTTTTATTCTAGTTTATATTGCATAACAGTGTTCTTAAAAAACATATAACCCCCACCCCACATATTCAACCCTAACCCCTATTTAAAGAAATAAAAAGATATTAGTTGCTGACTCACTTCAAAAATTATAAGAGAATGTTTTAATAAGATAAAAATAACGGTGGATTTTTCTGAATTTTTAGTACATTTGATTTTGACCAAAAATTGATTGGGTGCCAATCATCAAAAATGAACCGTTTTTGTGCTATAGGGGGTTACATTCAGAGTTTGCTCATACTAGACCATTTGTTTTTAAAGACGGCAACAATATTTTTAAACGGTTTAACAGTTATTTAGGTGTAAAAAAATAAATTGCATTTTTACAAAAAAAGAATTATTCAATATAAATTAGAATAAAGCCATTAAAAATATTGTTGCCGTCTTTACAAATAAATAGCCTATTATGAGTACAGTTTAAATCTCTAACAGAAAAATCGTTCATTTTTGATGATTAGCGCCCAATCAATTTTTGATCAAAATCAAATGTACTATATTATACTAAAAATTTAGAAAAATCCACCGATATTTTTAACTTATTAAAACATTCCCTTATAATTTTTGAAGTGAGTCAGCAATTAAGATTTTTTTATTTCTTTAAAAAGGGGTTGTTGTTAAATAGGGGAGTGGGGGTTATATATTTTTTAAGAACACTGTTAGGCAATATAAAATAAAATATTTGAAAATGTTTTTCCCATCTTCAAAAATAAATATTCCATTATGGGCAATATGTGAATTTAAGCCCCCTAGCAGAAAAACTGTTCATATTTGGGGGTTGGCGCAATGTTAACATATGTTCAGAATTCCATTTACTACATCATATCAAAAATTAAAACAAATCCACCGAGACCCAATTTCCATAAGGATTTTGTGGGGTTGTTTTCTTATTTTTATAATTTTGCCCTATGTTTTCCTATTTTTCACAATTTCCTCGGTTTTCTCTAATTTTTCCCAATTTTTTTTTCAATATTTCTCACAGTTTTTCCCATTTTACCTTATTTTTCCAATCATTTTACTATTTTGCCTTATTTTTCCAATCTTTTCAGTATTTTTCCTGTTTTCCATTATTTCTTCTATTTTATTTATTTTTTCATGTTTTTTTTCCCATTTCGCCCCTATTTTCCTCATTTTTTTCTACTTTCCCTATTTTTTCAACTTTACCCTATTTTTTCTATTCTTATCAATTTTTCCCTACTACCATTACCCTCTCACCGTTTTTAACCCTTTTCTACCTCTTAAAATCAAAATTTCGCAAAATCCTTAGTTGGTGTCTACATTATGAACAGAACATATTCTCGAAATTTCAATTCTCTGGGTTAAGTAGATTCTATGTCAGTCAGTCAGGACTTATATTATAGATTTATCTGATTTTATCACCTGATATCTTTATTATTATTAATTTTGTTTATTTTAGTGTGGATGATAAAGCTGTACCAACGTCCGAAAAAGATAAAATTTTACAAGAAAAAGAAGCGGAATTAAAACGAATGCAAGAAATGATTACGGCAATGCAGGCCAAAATGCAACAATCTCATTAATTTTTAACTTTATGTTCTACATATCTCGAAATACCTATTTGTATGTAACATTTTATATATTTTTTATAGATTATAAGGATATGTTTTACCATTAATGAAACATTATAATTAAATATATACTATAAGAGATCAAAATTATGATGATAAAAATCATAAATATCAAGATTTGTGCCAAATAATTTACACATCTATATTTGTTATTTTATATTATCATAATCTTGGTATTTTTAAAAAAAAATGAGTATTTTTCTATAAATAAGGCTGTTAAATATGGAATAAAATTTACCAATGCCCAATACTAGTGCTAATAAATGAACTAGTTGCCATATTGTGCGATTTTACCTATTTAAAACCCCATATTGGATTATTGAAATGCTCCGTGCATTTTCATGTTAGATTCTTATGTATTTTATATAATAAAATATTTCATCTCGTGCTAGTTTTTATTATTTAAAATATATTCTTAAAAACAATTTTAATTATTATATAATTTTATAGTTCCATCAGCACCTGAAGAAAATACCCACGGTTGCAATGGATGAAATACAACTCCGAATATTCCAAAATCATTAAAAGCTTCGTGATCTTGTAACCGTTTTAAAGGCACAATTAACGGATTCTGCAATAAATCGTTATAAACCATTCCGTGTGAAACTATAAGACTTCTATCGTCTGATCCGGACGCAAAAAGTGGATAACGTTTATGGAAAGCAACTCCTCGGACTGCTGTGCCGTGTAAGCGTAAAGTTTGATAAGGTTTTGTACTTAAATCCAAGTCAAACCATAACATTTTCCGATCATATGTACCTACAAGTAAATTGTCGCCTAAAGGATGAATTGCCATACAAGAAATCCATTTAGAATTTGTTAACAACTTTTTTAACAAAGTTTGTTTTACCAAATCATAAATTCTAACGTGTCTTTGCGTAGCTACAAACAGAAACGGTTTTGTTGGATGAAATAACACATACTGTACTAATCCCTTGGATTTAGTAAACGGCAATTGGGACCTTCTTTTTGATATTTGGGATATAAGTACTGAACGGTTTTGTCCGTCTGGCATCACTGTTGCAAAATAATCGCCTTTTCCGTGCCACGTCACTTGCGATACATCTTTGAAGTGTTTTAGAATTAAACGGATACCACGTTCGTATTGTTCATCATCAGGTTCTGACCATTGGACTGTTGTACGAATTCGCTCTGGAACGACAACATCTGATTTTGGAACTTCCTGAAGTACCGTGTCCGTTTTACCGTTAATCAGGAAATCACCTAGAACAATTTTTTATAATTATTTACAAAAATAATCAAAGTATCTCTTTCGAATAAGAACTGTTTTTAAACACAAACAAGTTTGATGTACTGATGGTTTTTAAAGACCAAAGGAAGGTCATATGGAACAAAGCCATAAACAAAAGACTTACTGATCTCCGAAAGAATAAGACAATTTTCTTAAAACTCATCAGAAATGATGGAACTTTAAACTAAAGTAAAAACATGGTGCGGATGATGGTATCCCAGCAAATATTATAAAACGCAGTCTACAAGTGATAAAAAATATTTTGATCTGTATAATTAATAATTTTTAAGATTTAAAAACATTCTTTAAAAATAAAGGTAATCCAGATTTTCTCTAAAAATTTTTAATGGGGAGTTCAACAAAAATATAACCTCACGTTTTTTCTTTATTAACAGTTAGAATTAATCAAATAAAACCCATTGAGTTGAATTATCTACCGTAATTTGAGCTAGATTTTTGAATAAATTTATTTAAAAATTCAAATTTCAATTATTTGAATATGCCGCCATTACGATCGTGACGTCACTTATGTGCAATGAAGAGAATACGAATGATTAACAGCTCTTAAATGTCACTTATATACAGACAAATATGGAGAAAACCATTATATGATAATTGGATAAAGATGAAAACTTGGACGTATCCACTGTGAATTAGCATTCAAAATCGAGAGAGATAAATAGATATTAGATTCCTCTGTTGGATAAAGAAACAGACTATTTTAACGAGATCAGGTAATTTGCTGTTTGGTACATAAGTGCTGGGCACAAACGTTCCTGATTAAGTGAAAGGTCGCGTCTGCCTCTGCTTACTGCATAGTTCACTGTCACTGTTGTAGTTTGTACTCTGAATAACTGGTTGATGTTGATAAATTTCCGTGTTTATTTGTAAAGATACGTAACCAAAGGCAAAAGTAAACACAATTAAAAACATATTGACCAAACGACACTTTATAAGCAAACGTCATCTATATTTGAAAGCGTCAATATTTAGGGAAACTGGCCCACGTTAATATTATGCTGCAGCTATTGCACATAAGTGACGTAGGCGCACTACAAGTTGCATAGATGCAGTAATTTTTAAATATCAATTTTTTCGTGTTAAATTAAAAAAAAAACAAAAAACGATTTTTTCATAAAAAGAAATTCATTTTTTTCTCAAATAATGCAAAAAAAGATGGACTAATATTCCAAGTTGAAATGGTATCAAAACTCACATGTTACATGAATGAAGAAAATTTATTTAGTAACAGCTTCACAAATATTATCAATTTTCTAGAAAGCGATATTTTAGATTTAGCGAAAGCCTATGATTGTTTAAATCATGATTACCTAAATATTAAATTAGAAAGATATGGAATTAAAACGGATTATTTATTTTTGTCAAACCATGAATAAGTATTACAAATAATGGGAAAAATTTTCAATCAGAAAAAATCAAAACAGCAGTTGGGATACCACAAGGAAGCTTTATGGAACAGCTACTATTTATTATCTATTTGAATGACTTATCATTGGTACCAAAAAGCACGAAACAAATAATTACAATGATGTAGATAGAGATTAAACAAATACCAGAGGTCGTAAGTCACTGTTGATAAGAACAAAAGAATGTTTCTCACAAAACTAATTGATACTGGCGTTGTCTGAATAAAGAATAGTCATGTAATCTTATGGACCATAAAGTTAACACTTTTGTATTGTTGGACCAATCGTATAGATGGCGAACACAAGTTTTGGACCAAACGTTTATTTAAGAAGAAATCTGTTTTTGCTCAAATTAAAAAAAAAAAACTTCGTCATAATTGGATTGGTTGGCTGGCGGTTTTCTGATGACTAACAAGGTTGCCAAAAACTCCCAGTTTATGAGAATTACCAGTGAAATTGGGCAATTTTTTACAATCGAAAGGACGTTAAATAAGTAGGTAATATGTGTGAGAAATTTTCATATTACATTTGTATCTATTCAGGATTTAATAAAATGAAATTTAAAACTGTTTTTTGAGGATTTCTAATATTTTGTTAAAAAACCATTGAATTTGACAAAAGAGAGTTGACAACCCTGCTATATTTAGTTTTTAACAGATCTCTTTTTAGAACAAATAATCAAACAAATTTGTATTTACCCAGTAAAATATCATTTTACTGTGGCATTTACAGATTTTGTAAACAAGCTCATGATTTTTAGTTTTTTAGAGTATATTTTATATTATTATAAATTATCTGTCTCAAATATGTGTTTTTCTCATTTCCTAGAATCTAAAAACAGTTGAACAATTTATTGAAACTTTGGCTAAATAACAAATATAGCGTTAAAAATGAGTAAAATAGTACTTTTTTCTTTAACTCTGATGACAATTAATATGTTCCTAGGCTTAAACAATTTACTGAAATTATATTCAATTAAATAAAAAAATTCTATTTCTAGCTGATGCTGATTTTTCTAGTTTTTTTATTTTCGTTTTTTTCTTCTCATGTTCCGTGATTCTTCTAATATTTTCTCATTTTTCCTACTTTATCTCCTTTAAATGACAAGTATTTGATCACTTGAGTTTGGTTTTTTTATTATTTGGGCCCACTACTTCTTGAGCCTGTTCATTTAACAAACTATTTGGACCCTTTTCGTTTTGGATCCTAATCGTCTACACTTTATTTTTTATGTACATATCTTGATTCTAAATTAAAATTCTAGAGACGCTCAAATGGTGCTGTACCGTTTCGGGACTTCAGCTCATCGAGCAAACACTTTTTATGCTGTGAAGCATTGGCGCTAGTTAGTCTAGACCATGTAGAACACAATTATACATGATCTGACGTATTTTTTTAATTTGCAGAGTAAAAAAGCTTATTCCTTGAGAACTTGATTTTTATGGATCGTTATGGGGCGGGTACCGGAATGGCTTGTGCGATACTGGCTTTTCATATACATATAGGGGAATATTATACATGATGTGATGTGGAAAAAGTTCTAAAAATTTGAATTGCAAAAAAGTTTTCCCATACAAATCACTTTAATTTGTATGGCGGGTACTGGAATGGCCTGTCCGATCCTACTTAAGTTCAATAGGGTTCTTCCTTGGAGAAAACTAACTAGGGAAAGTAAACCGGAACTTGATCGGAGCTTTCGTTCAAAAATTACAGTGTGTATGTCCGGACAGGATTTTTTTTTGCATTTTCGGACTCAGGAAACTCGGAAACGTCGAGAAAAAGTGAGTGTAAGAATTTTTTTCGCCATCACGAAACTAATATTGAGGCTTTTGGGCCTCAGTAACAAGTCAGAAGCGCCTGCGTTAGCAGGGACGTGACGACTTCTAACACGCATTATCCCATGCACCATAAAAGGTATCTCAAATCTGTTTTCAAATATCGATTCAGCGTTAAATTTCACGTCTGAATGCTATTTTTGAAACCGGTAGTATCACTTCCGGTTCTGGTTTATAAAACCAGTTTTGGAACCGGAAGTTATAAAAATCTGAAAATCTATTTGGGAGCTATTCAAGGTATGCTGAATTTATTACCGTTGACCGTTTGTCTCTTTTAGTTTTTGAGTTATAAATGAGGACAGACAGAGCCGTATTGTACCACCACTAAAGTGCCTCGTATTAATTTGAAAACTTTATATTTTAAATTTTTTTAAGTTTTAAGAATTGAAAAATTATTCACAAAGTTTTTATTGAATTATATACTTATTTTTGGAAGAATAACATCTGAAGCACGATCTATTCACTAGATTTTTTTGTTATTTCGTTTTTGTGTACATATTCAATTCCAACTATATACAAATTTTTCTGTTCTAGCATCACAAATACCTCAACCAATTTGTTATGTTTATTTTTTCTGTTTTACGTATTCCTTGCTACAGGGTCATCTAGTGTTTAGTAGAAAGAAAAATAATCTACCTGAGAAGTTGTAAATTTCGCCACAAATCGGCTGTGCCGCCACGTACTGATATATATCCCTCTCTTTTTTCCTTCTCTGTTTTACTCATGAGGTATCAGACAATGATACTGGTCTAAGTAGATAGACCAAATAATATTTCCTTTTGCAATCAAGTGTAGAATTTAACGGAAAGTACAAAATTTCTTGGAGAACATCTAAAGGAATTTTTGAGCTGGACAAACCACTTAGATAAACCTTGCTATTAAGCTAAGTAAATTAGCATATGGGCTTCGAATTAATAGTAGATATTTGCACAAAAAATAGGTCAAAATAATTTACTCAGGCAGTTTTAAAGCAGTTTGGAGAAGCTAAATTTTTGTTATACATAAAGAGTGGTAAGAACTATACATAAAATGTTTTTCAGAAAATCATGCAGAACAATTTTTAAACAGAACGGAATAATGACAATATATGGGATATACATATATGAACGTTTAATGTTTGTAATTAAAATAAAAACAAATTTACCATTGAATTAACAGCAGTTTAAAATACAAGAAATATGGATCTCATGTATCCATATCACCAAGTTACATTAAAGGAAAAACATTGTCATTATATGTGCAAAAGTGTTTAATGCATTGCCATATAGTGTTAAAAGTATATAAAAAAACAATTTTAATTAGTTATTATTATTAGGCTGAAATTTGTAAAGTCATTTCACTATAATGCTCCTGGACATTGTTATAACATCATTTTTGAGATAAAGATTATTATGAATATTAATATTATAAAAAATTAAACTCCTTCAGGTCATAAAAAAAGTAACTTACCAACATTAGGATTGATGAGCATTACTTCTTGTCCGGAAGCGACTAAAACAAGTGATAAAGCTGCATTGGGACACCATTCTACTGATCGTACTACATTGTCTGTTTTTATTGTTTTTAAACATCTACCAGTATTAACTTCCCATATCTTAATAGTACAATCATCTGATCCGCTTAATAAGTACTGACCTGTTTTATCTATACTTATTGATCTGACCATATCAGTGTGACCTACATCAACAATTATATTATTAGAGAATACTAGTCAAAGTATGTGTTTTTAAAGCATTATTTTAAATGTTTTGTAAAAATTTTTTACTTGTATTTACCTTTATATTCAATGGCCAAAACAGTAGGAAACGGTTGTAAATCCTTTGGACTTGGTAATTTAGGTACCAAAGATTCAGGTTCGATGTTAAGCTTCATTTTGATGGCTCTCGGACATAAATACAGATCCAAACATCGTAAAAATCTTTCTTTAATAAATCGAGGATACGCAGGAACCTTTCTAAGAGACTCAAACTTTTCAGGTATGAAATGTAATTTTCTTTTCCAAGGTGCGTTTTTTAGTTTATTCCACTGTTTAATTTCCCTTTCGTCAAAAAGATATTCAGCAGGTGGATTATAACTTTCAGCATGACCTATAAACATAAGATTATTATATTTTTAAGTCTAGTTATAAATATTTTACCTGGTAACAATCTTTTAGGTGCTGATATGTGCTTATAAATTCTTCTCATCTCATCAGATTGATCGTCAGTTTGCCACAACATGTAAAATTGTGGTTCTTTTTTAGCCCTAAGTTTTTCAGCTTCTGCCCTAGTTTTAATCCATCCCATTTTTAAAGCATGAACCAATTTAGACACTTTCCTTGCCTCATGCTTGCTCGGTAAAAATGACCTTTTATGTTCAGGAAATTTTCTCAACGGCATCTTTTCCACTTCACTTGTAAACCACTCTATCCACGGCTTTAATTATAAAAACAAATACTAATTTTAAGAAAAAAGAAAATAATTAATGATTCTTACTGCATATTCATCAAATGTAACATCAGGAATTTTCTGTGCTTTAATTCTTTTAATTAGATTAATATCTTCGTCACTTAGAACTACGTCTTGTCCAGTTTGTGGATCTTTAACACTTCTCCAGAAATCTGGATCTTCCATTCTTTTAAGAAAAGCATCTAACTGATCTCCTGTTTCTGGTTTGATAATTTGGTTACCATCCCAGTCGTATCCTAAAAACATCAAAATCCAGTTTGTCAATAAACAATTAGCAGCTCTATATAGGCTCAAAATGGATGAAGATCTTTAAGGAGTAGTTAATATCTCTGAATTATGTTATTTTGAAAGATAACACTTATTTGAGAAAATAAGATCTAATAAGAATAAAACTGACCCAGTATTAGACTTTTAAAGGAAAAGCAACTACTGCCCAAGAGTCACCTTTCTCCCAGCTAGCATCAGAGAAAATCAAAAACGAATCTTTTCCCCTTACTCTCATTTTAATTATTTAAAATTATTCCAAATGTTTACTTACCTAAATGTTTATATTCATCATACCAATTCATTGGTATATTTCCTACAGTATTTCTTATATCTTCCTCATCTGAACTATCATTTTCTTCATATTCGTTATTTCTTGTAGCAACTAACTTATCATCTTGAACATGAGAAATAATTTTCTGTTTATTCCTTTTTTTATTTTTATTTAAAATCTCACTCCCATCCGCTTTTTCTTCATTATTATCACTATCCTCTTCCTCTTCATCTTGAACATGGGAAATAATTTTCTTTTTATTACTATTTTTATTTTTATTTAAAACCTGATTCCCATCCGCTTTTTCTTCATTATCATCACCATCCTCTTCTTCTTCATTATCATCCCCATCCTCTTCCTCCTCTTCTTCATCACTAGTTACATTGTCTTCATCTTCTATACTTTTATTATCGTCAGAATCTAACTCATTATCTTCACTATTATCATCATCATCTAGTTCTTCATCTGAAGTACCAGCATCTTCTTCACTAAATTCCTCATCTTCTGAATTTTCATTAGCTTCTTCATCAGAGCTGTCTTCTTCTTCTCCATTTATTACAGTTAATAAATCCTAAGAAAAAAATACTATTTTCGTACAGTTGACACTCAATAATTTTTTAATCCAGCTTTATATATTTATAGTTTAGACTTAGTGATGTGGGCTGGGCAAATGCCTAGTCGGCAGGACATTTATGAATGGGCATTTCACCGGGCATTTGCCCAAAGCAATTTTAAGCGCTCAAAATTTAGGCATTTATAAAAAAAGAATTGTTTTAACTTTTTTCTACTTGTGATTATTACTAGAGTTTCTAAAGCATCATAAAAACCATTAATTGAAAAGTACATTTCATACATAAACTTGTAGTGTTTGAATATTGCTAATAATAATCATTGTTGTCAAAAGCAGCTAAATGTGAATTCTGTACAGCTTTGTTTGCAACACAGAATTAAATGCTATTGAAATTAAAAAAAATAGCAGATTACATGGATAAACAAGGAATTTGGTCCAGAGAATTAGTGTAGAAACGAGTTTGTGTTAAAGAAAAGAATGTTTATCTTGTATATATTTTATTATGGTGGTGAGGATTGAGAGGAACTGGCAGAAGTTGCAATTAACAATATTGGGGCACCTGTTACATCTGATGTAACCAAGCGGATCTTTAGCCCTTTTGGTTGGATACATAGCAAGAAAAGAAACAGACTTACATCTGAGAGTACAGCCAAGTTAACTTATCTAGCATAGAATTGGAAGTTGATGCATGGAACTAAGCGCAAGCCTGACAAAATAACTGGACACTCTACAGAATAATCCAAAACAAGGAGAAAAAACCCAACATTAAGTAAAGAACGAATTATAGGCCTAGAGGAGGCATCAGAATTAGAATTGTAAGAAGAATTTGAGTCAGAACTATATGAAAGTTCATTATAAAAAAGCACACAACGCAGCCTAATTTTCTACAGTTAATATAGTACAACTTATGTACCTATTCAGTATTAGTTTAATTGTTAGAAAATTTTAAGAGATAAATGCCCCCGCATTTATAGTTTTTGGGAATTTGCCTGGGCCTTTAACTTGGACATTTATCCCGACTTATAAATGTCCAGGCATTTCACATCCCTATTCAGAATACATATGTGGATTTGTAGTTTAATTAAAATAACAAAGTAAATACTTACATTTTCATCCGAATCTATTTGGTTATCGCTAATTTCTGAATCTTCATTAGATTTTCTCTTGAGTTTTGTTTTTATTTCTTGTTTGTTTCCCATATTTTTATAATTATTTTATTAAAATCCATCAAAAGCTAATACATGTGAGTAATTTAAAAAAACTAGGTTAAGTTACTTTTTCTTCTTGTTAATTTATATATTTATTGTATTTTTGACTACTCTTGAATATTTGGACTCGACTTAGGATATTGGCCAATAACGGACAAACCATATCAATTATTAGGTATAAGGAATACCAAGCCAAAAGACTAAAAAAGAAGTGAAATTAAATATTTAATAAATATTAAATTAGTATAAATATTTATTATTAAGAATTATGTGATTATAGTGTGTTATTGGTGGCTGTATTCCACAAGTCAAAAGGCAAAATTAAGAAATAGAAGAAGATAAATTTGCTTTTGTTTTGAGTGATTGTCGAGCAGTAATTGTGAATTTAAAAGTTAATATAAATATAAAGATTCTTATGTGATTAATGATGAAATAATATTAATTTATCCCTATATTATTACTACTGTGTTCGATAGGTAAGTTGTTTAAATATTTTTTATGTTTTGGCGAAATTATTGCGTCGCTGTAAGAATGTCAAATTGGATTTTTAATTTTGTCTGGCGTACCTTTTATTTTATAAAAACTATGTAAAATAATGCGCACTAAAGCCCAATTATATTAAAAACAAGAAGTAGGTCTTTGAAGAAGAAACTCGTTAAATAGGTCAACAGTTCTCCTGATTTTTTAGTTTTTTTACTTTTACCTTGCGCCCCTTCATAATATGAGGCAGATAAGAATAATTGAACACTATACAGGTTCGACGCCCCACAATTTTGCTTATCTGCAATAAATTAATGTTAAAATATCAAAGTTTTGGTAATACAAATCTGCATACTTTATTAGAGTGAACTTGAATTGGGAATTTAGAACCTTTGGTTTTCAACTATATTGAAGAATATCATCACCACTAACCAAAACTACACTTTTTTCACTTTACATACATTTCGCTATGTTAGCGTCATCAGTTTATCAACTGGCAGTTTATTAACTCCTGATGATGCTAACATTAGAGAAACGTACGTCGAGTGATAAAAAACTGTCCTTTGGTTAGTGATGACGATATTAGAGTGAAGTCAACAGTAACGCTGATATATAAATTATAGCGAGTTTCCCTGTGTTCCATAACACAAAGTATCAGTATCGCAACATGTTTCGGCACATGCCATCATCAGGCGCTAAAAATTACAAGTTACGTAAGTATAAAAAGTAATAAACATATTATAGAAAAACTTACAATATTTGAACAAACTTTAAATGTAGAATGAAAATATTATGAATTTCGTGATAGAAAACGGAGGAAAAACCCCAGAAAAATTGATTAAACTGTTATAAAAAACTGATTTAAAGTACAAAACTGAAACGGGTACTCAGTATTTTTTAGCGCCTGATGATGGTCTGAACGTCGAAGCATGTTACGATACTGATACTTTTTATTGAAATTACCTTTAATTAAATTTCATGTGGTATTGGGAATTGATAATCTAGTTTATTTACAATAAAACAATTTAAATTATAGAAATTTTAGTTCTATGACAATTTTCTTATATTGGTTAACGTAGTTCATAGTCTAGTTTGATGATTTTTGTTTACTTTGATCCGTATATTACAAAACATCATATTCTGTATTACTATTATCCCTTCATGATTTCAATTTCCGTGAGGTTTTTGTTAATACAATAAAGTTTTAAAATGGAGAGAAATTAATACTGCGGGAGCCAGCGACAAAATGTGCCAATTTCATCGTCAATGAAAGTATATCAGGGTCTTCAATTTGTTTGTGCTTATTACAGAAATTGACCACTTACATCGTACCTCGAGACTTTGTTGTCAAGAGCGTTGACAAGATGTAATAAACAATAGGAAAAAAGACTCATATCACCGCGTTTAGATTTTAAGCGGTTATCAATTACTGTCATCACACCACTTACATTTGATTGGCGGTACAATCAACCACTTACAAGCGGCTAAACTTGCAAAAATTTTTTCAAAAATTGACTCATTTCGTCGTTCAAATCGCCGCAAAGTCGCATTCGGGGTACTTTAACATATCTGAAAAAGCTCTCAAGTACTTGATATTCCGCAAAATATTTAATGGTTTCGCTTTCCCGTTACTGTACCGAAGTGCACCTAATTTCAGTTACGTTAATGAAACTCATGATTTTTGACGCCAACGTGAAACCACATTTTGACGTTTTCGCAGACGCGTTGTATGTTACCGAGCATTACAAATAAAATATCTGTATCTGAGCATCGAATAAAGACGTTAGATTTGTCCTCGATTTTACACGCGTGAAAAACGATTTTTGACGTGTAATGGACACGATACGCTTGGCTCTTCGTACCTCACAACTGCGTCTTCTTATTTTTTAAATTTAAAACACGTTGCAAAATTGACGTACAAGGTTTTATTGTCGATGAAACTGGCCATTCCTGCGTTCGCCCAAGATGTTGACAAAAGCCTCCTTGAATTTTATATTTTTCATTTCAGTCGCGAAATCCAACTTGGTTTGATCCTATAATCTGATACTGTACCACCCAAAGAATGTTCAGTATCCTTAATAGACTTGAGGAAATACTGATCAAACAAGATAATGACTGTAGTAGTTTATAAAAGGTCTGTAAAATTTACTTTGAAACATTTCGAAATGTCGACAGTAAATTGTTCATTATGTGTAGCAAAAAGATTATCGTAACATCGATGTTTGATGGCATCGAGTGATCAGCATCAGATTCTAATTTTTCGAGTTACACTGACTTATTTGTCTTGAAAAATCCTCCGTCAATGTGACAAAATGCCAAAGGAACCGGAAAATGACAGTGTTTATCGAGGTGGATGAACTGTTGCAAGGAGATTCCGAAAAGTTTACCAAAAAGATCTCTTTGCAGTTTCACCTCCATGACTTTACCTTTTACTTTCTTTTTGTCCGTATTCATGCGTATCTGAAAGTCTTATTTTGTTTGATCGGACTCTAGAATCTCTTCTCTTTCGACTCGCATTTCTTGATGAACTTTTCGCTGAGACAGTTACCGTTTTTTGTATGTTCAATAGAAAATCGGTAAATTCGTCGGCCGCTGCTCTACATAAGGTTTCCCGTCCATTGGAACCGTGTTCGGTCGAATAAAGTTCGGCGTAGTGCTTTGTACCGGAGAGAAAATTCGACTCAGGTTTTTTTTCGGCGGTTTCAGATAAGACCGCAAAAAAACCGGATACTTTACAGTACCCGACCACGAGATACGAGATGGTGGTGCCCTATTGGAACGTATTTATAGTATTTATCGAAGCTCCGAAATTTTCAGTTCACAATTATTATCACTAACTATTTTGAGAATCTTTCTCTTTGTGCAATTAAAATATAATTTTTTAATGAAAGTGTGACAACTCACAAGAAAGCAGACATCAACAAACGTTGGTTTAATCAACACGAACGTCATCAACTATGTAATAATATATAATAAAATAAACCTAATTTGTTTTAGTTTATAAAAAAAACATTCATTTTTAGATAAAGTTAAAAAATAAAAATCCAGTAAAACAATCAAATACAAAAAACCATTAACAAAAAAAAATACAAATCAACAACTAAAAATTAGTTTTTAGTAACAGGACTTGAAGAAATAATGTCACTTTGAGTAATTTTCTGTCTCTATCCGTAACGCAATTCCCGACAAACTCTTATCTATTTTTTTGGTAAAACTATTAAAAAAATACTTTTGCCAGAAAATAATCGGTTTAAGTCTAAAAAACCAGAGATATCCGGTCGTTGTGTTGACTGGTGTGATTCTCCCGTTTTTAGTTAACCGGAGCAAAGCACTAGTTCGTCGGTGGACGGCTGACCAGTAACACGGCCGAACGTTCGTCCACTGAAGCCGGTTTTCGTTAGTATACTCCGGTTCATATTTATGATCTCCATTAAAAATGAATTTAATTGATGAAATTATATTGTTGGAAAATACATCAGTGATGAGAAGACGGCGACTCTTCGATAAAACGAATTAATTTTTCACAATTCATAGGTACCCACAACTTTACAACAACAAAAATACAATGAAGTGAAGAGCCAAATGCAAGGTGCGAAGCACTTTTCTTAATTCGATGCCAACATCTTGCCGACTTTTCAACCTGCAATCTTCTACAACGTGACTTATTATCTTGGTTCTCATGCTATGATTTATACACCAACGTTGACACACTGAAGATAGTTTGTTGAATGAACGTTACCAGTCAATTTATCTCCTACATCCGCGTTAATCTTTTGTCTACTAACTTCACACCGGTGCTCTCGGAAAACTCATGAAACTTGTCAGCGCAAACAAGACAAATTTTTACACTGTTTCCTAGAATTCCCACACGGTGTACTGAATGGAACTTTTCCTATGCCCCGCGCTGACTCTTGCAGTGGTAACTTTGACCTTTACTTAAAGTAGTAGGTTTGACCCGCGAATCGATTGTAAGCACAGTATTTTTACAAATATCAACGACGATGATATGAGGTTTTTTCTATTGTTTATTATATATTGTTAATGCTCCCAATAAATGTCATTCTTACTTATTGTAAGTGGTTGATTTTCGTGACTTATTAGACCTAATTGAGGATACTTTCATACTTTGATCGACGATAAAATGAGTCACCAAAAAATGTCGCTGGTTCCCGGACTACAAGGTATGGAAGTTTTTACAGCCTAATTCAATTTGGAATCAAATTTAATCACTTGCATTTTATGCCACTATAAATAAAACACTTTGTATTACTCTGTCGCATTCCCGATATTGAATGAATCTGAGTTCCCTTTATTAGTTACCTAATTAAGTAAATATGAATAAAGTACTGTATCTATTATAAGAAGTTTTGGATGAATGTTATGGTTTTAAAAAAGAATCTCTTCGTCTATACTTCTGTTTGGTTAATTGCTGTATGTTGTTCTAGATGGAGCAACCAAAAAATAGAGGAAAACACCGTATACAAGCAGAAAATGAGATAATTCGTAGACGAGAAAAAGAAACTCGTTATAATGATTTATGGAATGGTACAGCAAAATATTATGATCATTGGAATAAAGCCAACAGCAAATTCGATGCATGGACTTCTCCTAGATATTATAATGACAACAACAAACTTTTATTAGATATAAAAACTAAAAGAAACAGAGAAGAAATACTAGAAAAAAGAAAAGAGAAATTAAGAAATTTATATGAGGAAGAAGGAAAATCTTTTGAAATCGAATTAATGGTACGTAAAAATAGAAATTTTATAGAAAGACCTATACGAACTAATCCTGATGTGCCTACTAACGTTTTAAAAGAAGTTAATGATAATTTTAAATCGATAGAACAAACTAGCAGACGACAAGAAGCTGAAGCAAAGTTGTTCAATCAGTGGAGAAGAAATAATCCAATTGTGAGGCAATATGAAGCAAAATATAACTGCAAAGATTTGAAACTGAGTTGGTTAGATCAACAAATAGAGAAACGGATGCAAATAGAAAAAGAAGAAGAGGATCGTAAGAGGATTTTAAAAGAAAATGAAAAAAAAATGAAAATTGATAAAGAAAAAGAAGAGTTGTATAAGAAGCAGATTGAGGAGAGTAAGCAACAGCTTAAAGAAGCTTTGGATCAACAGATGTTTGAGTTGCAAGAAAAACAAAAAGCTTGTGATGAACTAAAAGTAAAAGAAAATAAGGAGATACAACAAAAAATATTGTTAGTAGAATTAGAAGATAAATTAAAGTTGGAAGAACAACGCCGGCGTGATAAAGAATGTGCTTTATTTAATATTCGACAACATAACAGAAAACTAAAACAAAAATCGAAAGATGTTCAAGAAAATTTAGAAAGAGAAAAACTTCTGATTGTGAAACTTAAAGATTTACAATTAGAAGAAGCATTTGAAGAAGATAAAAAAAAGAGTGAGATAAAGGAAGAAATAAAAGAATTTTTAGATATTATAAAACAGCAGCAAGCCCTAGAAATCCAAAGACAAAAACGTTTAGAATTTCTTTTTGATTCTGAAGCCAAAGCTATGTATGACATGCAAGTGGAATTATGGAAACAAGAAGAGATGTCTAGAGAGAAGTTAATAAATGAAGTTGTTAAAACAGTTAAACAACAAATAATGGAAAAAATACAAGCAAATAAAGAAAGGCAAAAAGAAAATTTGCGTGAACGTGAAGAAATGACTCATAAAATAGAAACATATCATAAAGAATTAAATAATTTAAAAGCCGAAGAAGAACGGAAGAAACGTGATTTAAAACAGTCTAGACAGGATGATTTAAAAATAAAACAAGTTAAAAATAAACAGGAAGAAAGTTTGAGAATGAGGGAATTGGATGAAGAATTGGGAAGAATAAAAAGGGAAGAAGAACGGTTACAGAAAGAAATTTTGAGAATACAACAAAGACAGGGACCTTATAGACCGCATACGAATAGATTACTACTTTGATGAGGGAATAAAAATTTGATTTTGATTTCTGTGATAGGTTTTTGCTAAATTGGAATTTTCGCTATTGTTACATAATGTTAAAAGTTTAATTCACAATAAATAAAGTATTTTTTGCACTATATTAATTAAATTTTTTGTAATGAACTAGATCCTGATATATTTTTATTGCCGGAACTATAAATGGGATTGAGGATTAAAGATTTTCGTACAATTTTAATTTAAAGACTTTATTTATTTTGACAAAATACAAACGTTATTTTATTAATTACAAAAAAATTCATAATTGTCTATAGTTAAAAATCATATTGCTATTGTTACTTCATCCAGTTGTTTTTTAAGACTTTCTAATTTTTCCATATCGTTATCAGATGTATTACATTTATAAACAACTAACGAATGGTAAAAATGAGCTGCGAAAAGAACAAAAGTAATTAAAACTGGAATCACGATTACTGTCGCCGCGACAGCCGCCGTAAATGAGTAGTCCCAAAATTTCACCCAACAAAGGATTGCTACTTCCACCAAAAAGAGGAAGAGACCTGAAAAAAAAAGAAATTAACTGAAGGACAAATACTTTAAAGGCGAATAATAAATCAATTAAACTAGTAATAAAAAATTGTTTTTAATAAATAAAACAAAGCTAATCTCACTTTAAATATCGAATATCTTTAATAGTCTGATTGTATGTGACAATTTCGCTGACAAATTTTATTAGATAATCAATAATTGAATCAGACGTTCAAGACGTTCGCATATTTACCATATTCAAAATTAATTGACCAAATTTAAAACTGTTTTGTATATTTTATCTCAAATTGAAGTTAAATTTACACGCAATATTAATAACTATATTTAATTTATTCACGATAAGTTACATAAGATAACGTATCAAAGTTTTACAAATATTTATAAATTTTATCGTTTCTACAATAAGTGATAATATCAGTATTCAATACCCCCCACGTGACAGCTACTGCTTTATTTTTTTCAGGTTCAGGTTAATTTTTAAAAAATTAAAATTATTCTTGTTCAAGGATTATTAAACGATTTTTCAATAATTTTTCAAGAACTTTTCAGTTTTTTAAGGATTTTGTCCAGAGTTTTCCATGATTATTCCTGGATTTTGAAAAGAAAATTAAGGATTTTTTTAATATCTTTAAAGATTTTCGTTCTTGACTTTTTCAAGAAAGTTTTTTTGTGGGTTTTGCAACGATTTTTCAACAAATTTTAACTTTTGTAGAATTATTTTTTAGGATTTAACGAGATTTTTTAAGGATTTTTTAACGATTTTCAAACAATTTTCAAGATCAAGGATTTTTCAAGTTATTTAATAAAAATTCTTTAAGGGATTTTAAAGGGTTTATACGAATTTTTCAAGAATTATTCAATGATGGCTCAAGGAATTTTTTGATTTTTTATTAATGATTTTTTTAAGTTTTGTGGGGTTTTCAAGAATTTTTAACAAATAGTAACTTTTTTTAAAGATTTTTTACAAATTTTAATTTTATAAGAAATTTGCAAAGAATTTTAAAAATGTTTCAAGGATTTTTACGAATTTTTGAAATTTTTCAAATTTTTTAAGAGGAATTTTCAAGGGTTTTGCAAGTATTTTTTTAAGGACCTTTTATGGATTTTTTAATAAGTTTTCAATTTTTAAAGAGTTTTCAACAAATTTTAAGTTTTCAAAGAATTTGCAAAGGATTTTTTGAAGTATTTTAAAGAAATTTTCAAGGATTTTTTAAGGATTTTTCAAGCAATTTTCAATGATTTTATAATGATTTTTTAAGGTTTATTATTATTGTATTTTTTTATATCAAAATTTTAATGAATTTTAAAGATTTTTTTAAAGAATTATTCAATGATGGCTCAAAGATTTTTTCATCTTCAAGTTTCATTTTCAAGATGTTAAGGATTTTGCAAAGATTTCTTAATGATTTTAAAGAAATTTTCAAAGATTTTTTACGAATTTTCGAAGATTTTTAGAAAAATTTTCAAATTTTTTAAGTGTTTTTTAAGAGGAATTCGCAATTATTTTTTTAAGGACCTTTTATGGATTTTTTAATAAATATTCAATTTTTAAAGAGTTTTCAACTTTTAAGTTTTCAAGGAATTTGCAATGATTTTTTAAGGATTTTTTGAAGGATTTTAAAGAAATAAATTTTCAAGATTTTTTTATGAATTTTTTAAGGATTTTCAAACAATTTTCAACGACTTTATAATGATTTTTTAAGGTTTATTATTATTGCATTTTTTTATTTCAAAATTTTAATGGATTTTAAAGAATTTTGTTTTTAAGAATTATTCAATGATGGCTCAAGGATTTTTTCATCTTCAAGTTTCATTTTCAAGATCTTAAAGATTTTTAATGATTTTAAAGAAATTTTCAAGAATTTTTTACGAATTTTCGAAGATTTTTAGAAAATTTTTTAAGTGTTTTTTAAGAGGAATTTTCAAGGGTTTTGCAAATATTTTTGTAAAACCTTTTATGGATTTTTTAATAAATTTTCAATTTTTAAAGAGTATTCAACAAATTTTAAGTTTTCAAGGAATTTGCAATTTTAAAGGATTTTTTAATGGAATTATTTAATGATGGCTCAAGGATTTTTTCTTCAAGTTCAAGTTTCATTTTCAGGTTTTTAAGGAATTTGCAAAGATTTTTTAATTATGATTGTAAAGAAATTTTCAAGCATTTTTTACGAGTATTCGAGGATTTTTAGAAAATGTTTCAAAAATTTATCAACTGATTTTTAAAAAGAATTTTCGTGGATTATGAAAGTAATTATTAAGGATCTTTTATGGAAATTTTAATAATTTTTCAATTTATAAAGAGTTTTCAACAAATTTTAAGTTTTCAAGTAATTTGCAAATATTTTTTAAGGAGTTTTAAGGATTTTAAAGAAATGTTCAAGGAATTTTCAATCATTTTTGACGAATTTTCGAAGATTTTTAGAAAACTTTTTAAACATTTTTTAATGTTTTTTTTTTAAAGAATTTTCAATGATTTTTAAGGACATTTTATGGAATTTTTAATAAATTTTCAATTTCCAAGGGTCTTTAAGCAAGTTTCAAAATTTTTTGAACGATTTTCTAAGAGATCTTGAAGAATTTTTCAGACTTCATATAAAAATTTCATTTTTGTTAAAAAAATTATAATTTTTGGTGTGAAAACCAAATTACTAGGTACTATCCAATGCAAAAAATTGAGTGAAAAGTAATAGGGACTTAAGTCTCAGCTTTTTGTATATAACAATAAATGTCTGATTTTCTGACTTTTCTTATTTTTCTAATTTTTCACCATTTTTTCTGATTTTTATTGGGATCTCTGTATTATAAAAAATACGTAAATTCTCATTGGAAAAGGACTTTATTTTATTGGGACACCCTGTATAAGTAATTTATTAGAATTTAACTATACTGCTTCTAAGGTAAAAAATAAGAAAATACGTAAATTCTCACTAAAAAAGTACTTTATTTTATTGGGAGTAGTAAAAAATACACTTTTTAATAAATTTAGCAACAATGATTTATATCATTAAATGATGACGTTATCAGTCATAGCAACTGTCAGTTCCTGTTGTCATACCAAGATGTATACTGGTAATCTACTGGTAACCTTAAATATGTGTGCAAAATTTCATCTAATTTGGTTGAGACGTTTAGACGTTATCGTGTTTACTCACAGATACAAACACAGAAAGAGACAGATACAGACACAAGATACAGACACACACAGAAAAAGACAGATACAGACATATATAAAGATATAGATACGAACACAGAGAGAGACATGTACAGACACAAACACAGACAGAGACACATCAGCGATTGCACACCTCAGGACAGTTCTTACCATTTTTCAAGGCCAACAAAACATTTTTTCATTCAATAAAACATTTCTTTCATCCAACAAAACAAGTTTCCATGCAATAAAACAATTTTTACATTCAATAAAACATTTATTTCATCCAACAAAACACTCAAAGGCAGAAACTTCAGCATAAATCCTCGGACAATACCTACATTGCCAATATAGGAGCCGGAATTGGAAAACTACCTACTGATGTTAAGGAAGAGATACGGAGTGAATCTGCAAGAATTCTAAGAAAAGCCAAACCACCAAACAGTAATATTTCAAGAGGCGAGAAGACACCATAGATGAGGCTGAAAATTTCATAATTCTTCCAGCGGATAAAGGAAATGCAATAATAGTCATAAACACCTCGGACTATAAGAACAAATTTAATGATCTGGCCAATCAAGATACTTACACAAAATTACTGAAAGATCCAACAGAGAAGATCTTAAGAACAAACTACCAAACTGATATAAAAATCGTAATTAAAAAAGCCTTAACTGGTCCTACGCGCCTAATGAAGAAGAAAACTAATCCTGATGAAGAACAATACCAAGGAAACTGTATCTAGCTTACATAGAAAGTGTGTTAAAAATTACTTACCTAATATTGTAGAAAACGCCCAAGCAATTTCTATAAATCCCTTCATTCTTTCGTGAGGACTTTCCGATACCATTTCGCATACTTCCAATTTAGCTATGGCCTCAATATTTGGAAGTATATACGTGGAGATCATTAGGGCAAATATATGAACTGCTACTAAAACTGTTGTACATACTGCAAATAATACAAATAACCATTCAGGTACATTGGTTGGTGTGTTGATCTGAAGTTCCACCTAAGATCAAACAAATTATAAAAATCAATAGTAAACTACTAAATCGACTGCTACATTAAAAATTAGAGAAGTGGGGAACAAAAGAACAAATAGAAAATTAGAGGATGTCGTTTTAGTTGTTAGACAATCTTTAACTTACCATAGCTATCATGGCGAACCCAGAAAGTAGTTCAGATGTCGTCGCTGTTGCTTTAAGTTTGGCTCTCGACATGTGTAATCTACGCCATGATAGACCTTCAGACGTATTCGTTAGTTGCAGTTTTTCGCTACTTGAATTTGTTTCGATATCGTAGCACCGACAGTAAACTTTTCCGTTTTTTTCGTCTTCTCGTAATTTGACCTGCAATCAAAATTACATAATCATTATAATTATTAGGTTATAATAATAATAATACTAATCTTTATTAATCCTTTTTGACATTCTGTAATGTATAGGATGGGTCATAAAATAAAGAAAAAAAAGCTTTACATGTGGATAGAAAGAACCAAAAGACTAACGTAATTAAAAGTACATAAATTGCATAAAATACAGAAAATATAGAAAATACAGAAAATAATATGGATTGCATTACATACAAAAAAGAAAAACAAAAAAAAAATAAAAATCTAAGGGTGGATGCTGAAAGGCATCTATACAAATTCATCTAAAAACTCCTACACTGAGTAGTATGTTGAATTTTTGTGGTTTTATGTAGGGTAATTCTAATATTATTCGAGTTTCTTATTGGATAAGTGTGATTTATTAAATTTAGCTCATATGAGTCAAAATGTTGTTTTACATAAAGATGGCAGTGATAGATATATATGCAATGAAAAGACAAAAAAAATATTTTTCTTAAAATCTCTTTCAAATATTTTATTATTTTCTGTTGTTTCCAGTGGTGCAGTGGTGCCGGAAAGCGCCGGAACGGCGTTCCGGTACTGCTTCAATGGGATAAAAAATTTCTTTTTTTCGATAAATTGCTAAAATGTGTTTTAAAAATAAGGAAAGGCCAGTAAGATGTTTGGAATTTTACTCGATGATTCAATGCAATTTTGCTGTATGGAGTATTACTTATTTCGTATTTATATCGCCGTGAAGTACTTCGATGGGTGTGAAACGCAACGCAAGTACAGTTTGTAGTGTAAGAGGTACGGGCCTACTGGAGAGTGTAAGTGAAAACAAACGGTCTTCTACTTCAAAAAATGAGCCAAAACCAACAACATCATCCTTCACTCCTGACGACGAAAATGAAGCTAGGGCGAGCTCAACATCTCAAGACTTGATGACTGGTAAGCCTATTGATAGTTGGCCTTCTATTTGGACTCAAGAAATGTGGGAACGTAAGAAAGATGCGTTTCCTTGGTTGGACTGTTGCAACGGAAAACTTGGTTGTAAGATTTGTAAAGAAGTTGTCCAGCTCGGTGCTTTCAAACAAGAGCGTTTGAGCGTATCCAAAGAATGGCGTAGCTATTTAGTGTCCTTTAACGGATCAAGCAAACCAGCTCAATTGACATCCTTAAGAAAAAAAAAATTTTGAACATAAAAATTCTGCTAGCCATTTAACAGCTGAAAGGATCGCTTCTGAGGCTAAGAAAGGAACATTTGAGAATGTTCTTGATGTAAGGACCGAGTCCCACTTAATGACAACAAAAACGGTGTTTAGAACGGCTTACTTTATTGCTAAAAACAACAGGCCTTGCACTGACCACTTTGGTCTTTTGGAAATGCAAAAGTTGAATGGTGTGGAAATAGGTTTTGGATTACATTCTAGAACAACTGCAATTGAAATAATAAGTCATGTATCTAATGAAATGAAAAAAAGGATTGTAAAACAAATTTTAGAAGTTACTGGTAAGTTATCAGTTTTGATAGACGAATCAACCAGCCTTGGAAGCAAAAGCACGTTGATCATATATTTGAAATGTGAAATTACTAAAGAGGACCCTCCTCGTTTTTTATTCCTCGATCTTATTGAACTATCTGACCAAAAATCTAACACTGAAGCAGAGAGCCTGCTCAATTGCTTAAGAAAACATGGGTCTGAGGAAGCATACCTCAAAGAAAACTTAGTTGCATTTGCAAGTGCCGGTGCGAGTGTCATGCTGGGGAAAAGATCAGGAGTTTCTGAAATACTACTAAAAAAATATCCTAATCTAATAGTTTGGCACTGCATGAACCACCCGTTAGAACTAGCTTTGAGTGACGCAATTGATGAAGTTGGAACTGTCAACCATTTTCAAATTTTTATGGGTAAACTTTATCCTATTTATAGTAAATCAACAAAAAATTAAAGAGAGTTAGCATAATGCGCCAAAGAGTTAGACCAAGAAATAAACAAAATTGGCAAGGTGTTAGGTACACGTTGGGTTGCAAGTTCGTTTAGAGCTGTGACTGCCACTTGGTATGGGTACGGCTCACTATATAAACACTTTTAATCAGCTAAGGTTGACAAAACTAGAACTTCAACAGAACGTGCCCTTTACAATGGTTTGTCAAACAAGCTCTCATCTCCCGAGTTTTTGCTTAATTTAGCCATAATGTACGACATTCTAGCTGAGTTATCTATGCTTTCAGAAGCCCTACAAAACCAGGAAACAACTGTCTTCTATGCAGACAAACTTATAAGGAGAAGTATCCGATTTTTCGAGGGTATGAAGGAAAAACCTGGAACCAAAACTTTAGAAGCCAAAATAGCTATCAATGAGGGAAAACTTGGAGTTGTTTCACTCAAAGAAAATAAAAAAATCCCAACCATAAACCACCAACAGTTGGTAACAACCGTCATAAACAACTTGCACAAAAGAATGTTTACAACAGTTTCCAGCCACGAATCCCGCCTGGCAAGCACGCCATCCCACCAAGCAGCTTACGAAACACTGATAGAGGAACTAAAAGTGCTCGAACCTGACCAGTGGCCCACTAACAAACCTATAGGTTTTGGAGAAATAGAGATTGAACATCTGTGTAAAAGGTTCAAGTTAAATGTAGTAAAAATTAAGAACGGTTACAGGGACTTTTTGGAAAATAGTACTAGTACTAGGATTCCAAACAGTGTGATACCTCTGTTGAACTGCACGAAGCTGAGCCCCTGCAGTACTGCGGATTGTGAAAGAGGGTTTAGTCTGATGAATCTCATTATAACACCCACCCGATCGAGACTGACTATTCCACATGTGTCAAGCTTAATGTTCGTTAAGCTACACGGCCCAAACTTAAGAGACTGGGATCCTGAACCATATGTGAAAACGTGACTCCGAAAACATAGGACTGCAGACGACACCCGAACGAGATAGCCTAAACCAGCTGACTCCGAGGAAATCAATCCGTTTACAAGATATTTGTGACTTAACATAGATATAAGTCTATGAATATAATTTGTTTCGTGTTAAGGCTACTTAGGATTTTTGGAATATTGTGTCATACTTTTACTTGTACGTTTGTATAAAAACATACTTTACATGATTTCTTTTACATTTGTTCAAATATTAAATGAAGTTTTTGTACGTTTTTTGATTTAGTTCATTCATAATCCCTCAAACAACATATAGTTATATTTTTCTTTATTACAATTAGCAATGTTAAAAGTTGTAATTACAGTATCTAACAACATAACAATAACAATCTAACAAAACATACATAAAAAGACAACTCAAAACATTATTTGTGAATATGCTAACTGCATTGCTAAAGTATACACAACACATATATTAATATACACTATTGGACTTTTGGTTCAAAAATTATTTTCTAATTTTTTACAAACTTTTACAATTGAAAAGTTTATAGAAAAGTATAGCTTCAATAGACTGAATGTTTTTTGGTAAATTCAACCTCAAAAATGCATAAAAACACGTTTTAAGAGGTTATAGTTTCAAAAAATTTTTCCATACCCCCCAGACCCCCCGGAGGTTCGGACCGTTCCGGCACTACTAATTTTACCACTGCACCACTAGTTGTTTCCCCATAAAATTTTATTATAACTTGGGTGGCTGTATACGTTTATAAGTGCATTGGTTGGCGTGTTGTTTCTTAACCTGGATATTGCATAGAAGGATTTGTTTAATTTTTTATTTACTAAATTTATATGATCTATCCGACGGGGATTGCTATCAATGTATAATCCCAAAATCTTTGTAGTTACTGTTGATGAAATTTGAATCTTCTCAATATTTGCTTAAAAAATAGGAATTGTTATAGACATTATTGGAGTGGAAATATAAGAGTTGTGTTTTCATTTTCTTTACTATATATTTTTCTCTTCAGTCTTTATTTATTCCCTGATTGTTCCTTCTTATTCTTCCCTATTTTTTCCAATTTGTTCCAATTTACCCCTATTTTGTCTATTTTTCACTATTTTGACACATATTTGTTCCCACATTTTCCCCTATTTGTTCCCACATTTTCCCTATTTTTCCGAATTTTTTTCTATCACTTATTTTGCACTATTTTTTCCTGTTTTTCTTAATTTTTCCCAATTTGTCTCTATTTCGCCCTACTTTTCTCCATTTTGCATTATTTTTCCATATTTTAACCTAATTTTCCCATTTTTTTTTCCCATATCCCACCATGTTTATCTGTTGTTTCCTATTTTTTCCTATTTTTTTCCTATTTTTTGCTATTTTACATATTCTGGTACATCATTTATGAATACCAAAAAAATAAGCGGTCTCAGCACAAACCCCTGAGGGACTCCCATATTCATGTCAAATGATTCGGATATTGATTCCCTTATTTTAACCTAGATTTTTCTATTACTGAGATAGCTAATTATCCAATCCAAAAAATCTCTCTAAATTTTATATTGTACAGCTAACTCGTGATAAATCTTGGATCTAGACAGACAAAATCACGTGTGAGATCAAAAAACAGACCTGCCACCTACACTCCCCTATCCAGCTCTGTATGAATACATTCGAAAAGTACGGTAAACATCATTCTAAATGGTGCGAAGTGTTTGAGGGAGTTGTTGTAGTTTAAGAGAGGTTAGGATATATGTCTGATTATTTCATAAAGAACAGGGGTTTTTGATTTTTGTTTGTGGTTTTGCGGCTTAATTTAGACTTCATTCTCATCTTATATCTAGTGGAAGTTCGTATTCAAGACTTGTTATAGAGGTAGTTCTAAACGCTCCAGAGATAATACGAAGAGCATTATTTTGAACAGTTTTTAGTGCTTTATAAGTTGTCAGTGAGCCTGAGGAATATATACCATGGTTCCGTAGTCGATCTTTGAACGAATCAGAGTTTTATATAGTGTTAATAGGATTGTACCATATGCACCCATGGTTTCTTAGTTAGACATTTGAGATTTAATCTTTTTTGACAAGTCGCAGATATAGACTTGATATGGGATTTACAGAGTAACGCTTAATCGAGTATTTATCCTAAACTTTTTATTTATTTCTAGGTTGTTTGGGTTATAACGAAGTTACCAATTTATCAATATTTATATTTCTCTATCTCCGTTCTTATTACAATAATAATAATTCTAATTCCGTCCTCACAAAAAAATATTTACTATAAATAGTTTTCCCTTAATATAATTATTGTTATTAAAAACATCGTGCCAGGCAATAAACCGTAAATAGCTAAAATCAAAATGCACCGTGAATACATAAAATATAATAAACACCGCGACCTTCCTTCGAACTTAGGGTCAAACGCGATCCGTTGTACAAAGTTCAAACTCCGTCCGGAAGATGGAGCAGTTACGATCAGGCTTCGAGTACCGACATGTACCCAACCCATCTCATGGTATATTGCGATTTAAGTCCTTTTAGTGGTGTTAGGACACTAGTGCAGCAGATACTCCGGAATTCAGTCCAGGGGGGCAAATAAAGTCTGCCCTACAGGCTGACACGGGATTGGTCAATTCCATAAAGACCCCTGGAGTATTTAATCCTCTACTGACGCTGCCCTAGCAAGTGACCTTCACACTATAAACGGAAGGCAATGCGAGACCTGAACCAAAGCGCCAAATTGACCCGTAACTACCAAAGAGCGTTACAGGGTCTCTTGCAAAAAATTGTACATTGCGTTTTATCAGAAGAAAATCTAAAACCACTTTTGTCGCAACATGCATTAATTATATTTCTTGAAAGGATTGTGCCATGCTTTCGGTGTTTTTACTTTTACGAAAATAATAAAGTCATCTGTACACAGTCTAGCCTGGATGTGTTTTTGTACGGTCTGAAGTATGTCATTATTCCAATGAGAAACAAAGTCCGACAGATGAAAGGACCTTGAGGACTGCCATTTTGTTTATATTTTCCTTCTATACTCGTCTACTTAAGGTAAAAAAAAGTTTGTGCGATCGAGGGATCCTCGTCAGGAACCAAGTTCCGTACATAGTTTAATCTCTCTTTCTCTCTCCTCTCTTTTTCCCTTTTTATTATATTTTTCCCTATTTTCCAATCTTTTTTTACCTATTTTTTATTATTTTTTTCACTATTTTTCAATATTTTTTTCACTATTTTTCATTATTTTTTCCCTATTTTTCATTATTTTGGTCACTGTTTTTCATTATTTTTTCTCTATTTTTCATTATTTTTTCTCTATTTTTCATTATTTTTTTCCCTATTTTTCATTAATTTTTTCCTTACTTTAATTTTTTTTCCTTATTTTTCATTATATTTTTCCGTATTGTTCAATATTTGTTTTCCCTATTTTTCATTATTTTTCATTTTTTTCTTAGTTTTATTATTGTTTTACCCCAATTTTTCGTTACATAGTTTAATCTCTCTTTCTCTCTCCTCTCTTTTTCCCTTCTTTTCATTATATTTTTCCCTATTTTTCAATATTTTTCCCCTATTTTTCATTTTTTCCTTATTTTTATATTTTTTTACCCCTATTTTTCGTTATATTTTTCCCTATTTGTTTAATTATTTTTTTCCCATTTTTTATTAGTTTTTCCCTATTTTTCATTATAATTTTTCCCTATTTTTCATTATTTTTTCGCTATTACTTTCCCGGACCCATCAAAGGGAAAGTAAGGTGAACGAGCTAAAAAAAAATCGAGATATCGATGGAAATATCCATTTTGAGGTCCCCGAAGAAGATTGAAACCATTTCCAGCGCATGGTCTGTCTGTGTGTCTGTGTGTAATCTTCCACGATAACTGCCGAACCGTTAGACCAATCAAGCTGAAATTTGGTATGGAGGGTCGGCGTGTGCCTGGAATGCGACCATTAGATTTTGGTCTAAATTGGTACAGTAGAAGGTCCTCAAGACCGACATTGGTTAAATATACATGTAACAATTTTTTGCTTTATTTAAATTTTATGGACAAACAATACATTTAAGTGCAAAATAATGTAGTACAAAGTTTTAGAGCATAAAATTACCTACAATTTTTGTCTTAAGCCTTTTCCAAAATTTCCAATAGTTGCGCCACTAGAGGGCGCGTAAAAAATGTGCATGTATGTTTTCTCTAGTTTTTCTTGATTTTGAGGACAAACAATATACTTTAGTGCAAAATTTTGTAGTACAAAGTTTTTTAGAGCATAAAATTCTCTATAACTTTTGTCTCAAACTTTTTCTAAAATCTCCAATAGTTGCCCCACTAGAGGGCGCGTAAAAAATGTGCATGTATGTTTTCTCTACTTTTTCTTGATTTTGAGGACAAACAATATACTTTAGTGCAAAATTTTGTAGTACAAAGTTTTTTAGAGCATAAAATTCTCTATAACTTTTGTCTCAAACTTTTTCTAAAATCTCCAATAGTTGCGCCACTAGAGGGCGCGTAAAAAATGTGCATGTATGTTTTCTCTACTTTTTCTTGATTTTGAGGACAAACAATGTATTTAGTGCAAAATTTTCCTGTGCAAAGTTGTAAAGCATCAAATTTTCTTTAACTTTTATGTTTAACTTTTATCGAATTCCTCATAGTTTGGCCGCTAGATGGCGAGAAAAATAAACATTTAAAATTCCCTACAACTATTTTATGAAAATGTTTCCCGAATTCCCAATAGTTTTCACACATGATTTTAGGAGATCCTAATTGTAGCAATATGATATATAACGTTCGCATGCGCAGCTTATGTCATTACCAACATTGAAATATTAATTCACCATCAGCTCGCTATTTTTAATGTGTTCCATAAATCAATGTAATGCTTAGTATTTTGTAATTAAAATAATAATAATAAATAACATTTTCTCTACGGTCGAGCCGGGAAAGTCCTGGGGTGACACAGCCGATTTTTTTTCATTAGTTTTGTCCCTATTTCTCATGATTTTTTTCCTATTTTTCATATTTTGTTATTGTTTCATAGGATCTTTTCAAGTACAGCAAAAAAATACTCTTGACATGTTTCGATATTCCCCCTCGTTTCCGAGATTTTCGGAATTTCATTTCGAAAAATTTCTTTTTTTTAATTTTTTTCCTAACTTTCTCAACAAATTTCGGAAAAATACTCCAAATAATTGTTGAGCTATTTCAGTCCTACATTTACATATTTTTATTTTTTGAATATCTTTTACGGTTTCAGAGTTATCGATTTTTTAAAATGATGATATTTTCGGAAAAACAACCCGGAAAAACCTACAGGAAATTTTGCGGTTATTTCGATTTTCAATAGGCTTCGTAACAGTACTTCAAGGTATTTTTTTCCAAATTTGAAGCGGTTTGTTCAAAAATTACGACCTGCAACGTGTTTCCTGTTAAACAAGAAAAAAGTGAGAAAAACCCGGTTAACCTCCTTTCTTCATTTTTCGATTCCTCTCATTTTCTACTAAAATGTAATACTCGTTGGTCTTAAAAAATTGTGAAAATTTCACATCGATACATTGAAGCATTTAAAAGTTATGTAATTTTTAAGCTTTGCGGACGACAACCAGACAGACAGACATACAGACCACAGAAAAAATTAAGTTGTTCAGAATTCGACGGGGATCATTTCTCCCGAAGATAATATAGCCTGTTTGTGCTTAGTTACAAAAATAGTGATTTCATATGAGTCGTAGTAAGCAACTCCCTATAATTAACAAAAATTAGGGAACGGCAACTAGTTTCGGCTTACAAGCCATCTTCAGGCCATAAAACGGTTGAAAATATTTGGAAATTTAACAGTTTACATAATGGTTCAGTGAGTAGGTTTAGTGCTAGGGGGGGGGGGGTTAAGGGCTAGGGAAGGAGTGTCATATGGGGAATAAAAAGTGGTAGGTAGAAACGATAATTGTGGAACATGAAAAATTAATTAACTAGGTAAATTTAAAAGAAAATTTGAATACTCCAGTATGAAGGACCCACACAATGAATGGGGTTGGATAATTTTTTTCTTAATTATATTTATGTGGTATTTTTATTAAACATGAATATGATAGAAAAAGATTAAAATAATACTCTGCTATTTGGTTGCTTTTTTATTAAGAAAAAGTAAAATGAGATTGTTTTATTTCTAAATATGATTTTTAACTGTTTTTACTAATAGGTAATTTAAAAAAAATTAAATAATTCCTGATGGATTTTTACTAATTACATTAGATAATAACTTTTCTGATTGTGAATTTTTTTTTTGGTTAATACATTTTAAACTTATTATATTATAAAATTTTAATGTCATTTGAAGTGTTACAAATTACCTGCAATATATTTTTTATTTTTATTTTTTATATGTAAAAAATTATTTAATTAAATTAACCTTGATTCTTATAAAATTCCCACAAAAAGTTTATCAACAAATCATTAAATGCTCTTAAATATATTTATTTATTATTAAAGTGCCGGAAAATAACTAATAAAAAAAATAATAATTAGGGTAATCTAAATAGTATCGTTTTTTGGGAAGATTACACATCTCTTATTAAATAATAACAAATATATTTTTCCTATGCAGTAAATTTCTTTACTACTCTGTAATATATTCACTATTGAAATATACATACATATTAAAACGATTTTAACCGTGAAATCCCTAAATTTAAATGTTTTGAACCATTCCGATCATTAATTAATGCTTTATTGTATAGTCTCATATTTAACAAATTTTAAATTCGTTGTTATTAAATTTTTGAGTGGAATGTTATTTTTGAATACCCTGTACACGATAAAATCAGATAATAAATCACAATGAACTAAAAATAAACCAAAAATATCTATGACTAACAATAAATTATTAATTATGCTTTAAAAAGTTCCTGTGAATTACCACAATTCAAAATTATTATTATTATTTTTTTTTTGCCTAATTGCGATGATTATTTAAACACACATCCGAGAAATAATAATGAATTTTATACATTGTTAATGTATACCGGAGGCAAAATAAATTTCAGTAGAAGGAAGATTCTTAATAAAAAAACCTGGAAATTCCAAACGGAAAAAAATACAGGGCTTTCACAATGAGCATCAATTAGATTTTTTTGGCGGACCAATCTGAAAATTTGAACTTAAAAAAATTAAACACAATATTCCTCCTAACCGAGATACAGGGTGTTGTATTATAAATGATTATTTCCCATAACTATAAATTTCGTATATATTTTTTTACTAAACTTGGTAAACAATTGAATTGATTTAAAACAAATAAAAGTAATCGTTGACTCAATTTAACAAGGGCGTACAGCTACAGTATGGAACCCTTTAAATACCCCTATTTTGTAGGACACTGCTTATATTTTAATATTGGCAAAAAAATATAAATCATGTATTTTCACCCACCTTCACTTATTCTCATTTATTTTCATTTTTTTTCATCCATTTTCATCCAGTTTCACCTATTTTCGTTCATTTTCGTTTATTCTCATTTATTTTGTTTTATTTTCATTTATTTTCATTTTTTTTTCATCCAGTTTCACCTATTTTCGTTCATTTTCGTTTATTCTCATTTATTTTGTTTTATTTTCATTTATTTTGATTTATTTTCATTTTTTTCATCCAGTTTTACCTGTTTTCATTCGTTTTCATTTATTTTTATTCATTTTCATTTATTTTCATTTATTTTCATTTATTTTCATTTATTTTCATTTATTTTCATTTATTTTCATTTATTTTCATTTATTCTCATTTATTTTCATTTATTCTCATTTATTTTTATTTATTCTCATTTATTTTTATTTATCCTTATTTATTTTCATTTATTTTCGTTTATTTTCATTAATTTTCATTTTTTTCATCCAGTTTCACCTATTTTCATTTATTTTTATTCATTTTCATTTATTTTCTTTTATTTTCATTTATTCTCATTTAATTTCATTTATTTTCGTTTACTTTTATTTATTTTCATTTTTTTTTCATCCAGTTTCACCTATTTTCATTCGTTTTCATGTATTTTTATTCATTTTTATTCATTTTTATTCATTTTTATTCATTTTTATTCATTTTTATTCATTTTTATTCATTTTTATTCGTTTTTCTTCATTTTTATTCATTTTTATTCATTTTTATTCATTTTTATTCATTTTTATTCATTTTTATTCATTTTTATTCATTTTTATTCATTTTTATTCATTTTTATTCATTTTTATTCATTTTTATTCATTTTTATTCATTTTTATTCATTTTTATTCATTTTTATTCATTTTTATTCATTTTTATTCATTTTTATTCATTTTTATTCATTTTTATTCATTTTTATTCATTTTTATTTATTTTGATTTATTTTTATTAATTTTCTTTTATTTTCAATTATTCTCATTTAATTTCATAAGTTATTCTCTAAACCATGTAAAAAGTAGACAAAAATAGAGAAAAAGTTGAAATCCCGCGATCAAGCATTTTTTTTAAGTACGTTTATACTATTAAAATAAGAATCAATTACCACAGCGTATGTATACGTTTTTGTGCTACCGCTTCAGAAAATGCGTTTTTCCGATTATTTTTTAGCTCGGAAAGTCCGTCTTTGTCGGTCTAGACCAGAAAAGTGACATAACTGCTCGGTAATAGTATATTTCGTCACGAGGGCAGAAAATGATCTTTAGTAGCCCGCGGTTATTAGATGCACGAGCGAGCGTAGCGACGCGAGGGCAGATAATAGCTAACTACTAATTTAAACAAATAATAATAAGTTTCGAGTGAACCCTTAAGTCAAGTGAATCTGGCCGATTAAAAAAATTGCGTGATTTTCTTTTTTGCATTGGATTCAAATTCAGCGACCATTTTGAATCCTCTATTTTGGTTTTTTTTTTACAATTTTAACTTCAGCTTTGTAATGGGCGACGCCAAAAACTTCATCTCAAACAGAATGAACTATTATTAGAAAGCAGTAACAACTTTGATTTTTTAAATGGAACACCCTGTAAAGAATAGCATTTTTTTCAATAGAATTTTTTTTGGCCAATTATTATCTTCAAATTTTCTACTCTTAAATATTAAGACGATATAATTTAAAATGGAGTGAGACTTAACGCTTAAGAGCCAATTTTTGTTTGCAATATACAGGGCAGTTAAAATATGCTAATATATCTAAAAATGACTGAAAGTTAAGTTTGTTAAATGGAATACACTATATATTTTTACATTTCTGAAGTTTTGCAATTTTGGATTGATTTTATTGAATTACTCAAAGTTTAAAAATTTAAATATACAGGGTGTTCAATTTGAGAAACTTGACTTGTAGTTGTTTTTTATGTCAACAAAGTATCTGCATTTTTTGGTTTTTTCTGTGAGTTGGTATGAAAGAAGGTATACTAAATACAGGGTGAGGACAAAAAATATGTAAAAGTTTTGGGTTATTTAAAATATTTTTATACCATAATTGGTAGGTTACTTTTATCAATTTTGACAGTTAATAATAACATAAAAACTATAGAATAAAGAAAATTTACCTTCGGTCTAGATTTAAGTAACATAAATCCTGCTGGTCCCGATAGACCATTTGAGGTTACGCTGGAAGTACTGGAAAACGGCGGCGTTCGTTCTTGCGATATTGATCCTATAGGACTCTCGATCAACGAAGGATGTGATAAATTCGTAACGTGACTCTCGAGGTACGCTATTTTCGTCCTGTTGATTGAATCCGAAGCTAAATTTAATCTTGTTCGACTAGGTAGGGACTTTAGTTGAGACTGAAATAAAAATTTCAATCAAACAGTTCATCTAAAACTTTATAATCACAAATTTCAAAACTTAAATCAAAAATATGAAAATGTGGAGATTATCCTTTAATGCAATTTTTTTTCTACAAACGATTCTGATAATTTTTAATCTTATTTTTTGAAAAATGTTTTGGTTTTTATCAAAACGAAAATCCGTACGAATCGCTCGAATGAATCATATTTTTGAAAATATTTAAATTTTTAAAAATCTACATAAAAAAAATTATTTAATAATGTCATTTATGATTTTGACCAATTCATAAAAACTCTTTTACAAAGACTTTATACAGGGTGTCCAGAGATGAAACCGACAAAACTTAGGGGCTTATAGGGACTGCCAATATGATTGCAAAAAGCCATATACAAATGTCCAAAACCGCTTCGTTACTGATATACAGTGTGATTTGTGAATTTAGATAAAAAATTCAATCCGCCATATTAAATACAGGGATAATCCCATTTGATTTAAATTTGGTACTTGAATTAAACTAAATGGCCTTAATAAGTAGCCCTTTGAACGAATATAATATCAGGACCGGAATATTCTTTTTCTTCCATCTTAAGTTCTTGTACTCACCCTGTATAATGATTATCAAAAATCTGAGCTTAGATTCGAAATCTACGGAAAAAATCCTACAGGAACTTGTTAAAAAGTTTCTGGCACCATTTCAGTTATTCCGTAATAAATTATGATGTTAAATGTTTTCACTCGAGAAATTAATTTTCGGATAAAGTACCATCAAAAATGGGTTAATATAATAAAAAATTACGAAACCAAGACATAAATATTTTCTTTAATTAGTTCGTAGTAAAATTTTATAAAATACTCTCATAATCCAAAAAAAAGTGAAGAATAAATCCGTATCAGTAGCTTACAATTTTTGTCTAAATACAGTAGGCTTGTGTCACTTACCTCAACAGATGGAGGTCTAGTAAATTGGCCACCGCGGTCCCCTGATTTAACACCCCTAGACTACTATTTATGGGGCCATTTAAAATTAGAAGTGTATAATGAAGAAATTAGAAATAGAGAACATTTATTAGAGAAAATTACTGCTGCATGTAATAGTGTTAGAAATAACCCTGAAATAATTCGAAAGTCAGTGAATCATCTAGTGGCACGCTTTCAAAAATGTATCGATTCTTTAGGGCTTCACTTTGAAAATTTATTTTAACATTAGTAAAAGTTTGTTCCATTTTTTTATTTTGTTATGTTGATTACAAAAATTATAGTTCGTTGTGTTGTACTTTCATAAATTCAAAATTAGAAAGCAATTATAATTTATAAAAAATTCAGTACAGTCCTTTTTGAACAAATTCTATCCGCTTTTTTTAGCAGTTTTTGAACCTGCGATCAGAATATTGATAATTATTATACAAGAACAGCTATTCTTACAAGAAATGACTCATTCCGGTCCTGATACGAATTTATTTTTTCGTCTTTTCTTGGGTTATGAAAGTATTTTATAAAATTTTACTACGAACTAAATAAAGAAAATAACAATATTTATGTCTTGGTTTTGTAATTTTTTATTATAATAACCCATTTTTGATGGTATTTTATCCAAAAAATAATTTCTCGAATGAAAAAATTGAAAATAATAATTTATTACGGAATAACTGAAATGGTGCCAGAAACTTTTTTAACAAGTTCCTGTACGATTTTTTTCGTAGATTTCGAATCTGAGCTCAGATTTTTGATAATCATTATACAGGGTGAGTTATTCTTACAAGAACTTAAGATGGAAGAAAAAGAATATTCCGGTCCTGATATTGGATTCGTTCAAAGGGCTACTTATTAAGGCAATTTAGTTTAATTCATGTACCAAATTTAAACCAAATCGGGTTATCCCTGTATTTAATATGGTGGATTGAATTTTTTGTCTAAATTCACAAATCACACTGTATATCAGTAACGAAGCGGTTTTGGACATTTGTATATGACTTTTTGCAATCATATTGGCAGTCCCTATAACCCCCTAAGTTTTGTCGGTTTCATCTCTGGACACCCTGTATAATAACACAAATATATAAATAAACATTACGAGGGAAATGAAATTTGTATTTTCAACTGTGTTCCCATCGAGAACTTAGTAATGATAATTCGTTATGTGTTACTACACAAATTCACTTGAACAACAATAAAGTCTAACCCTTTTTCAAAGGTCTTGAAGGTTTAAGGTTTGCCCGTTTCTATATTTACCCAAGAGTTAGTAGGCGTAATATTTCTTTGACTGGGAAGTGATGAGAATACGTCAGCAGAAGTGTTGTGTCTCCAAATTTTTCTATCGGGTCTAGGAACTATAGGAAAGTTTACTTGAGTCGATTGATCCATATCTGAAACAAATAAAAAGATAATTTAAGTGACTTTGGCTAATTTTAAATATGTTTGTTTTTTAATTTAAACTCCCATTGCACTATAACCACAAGAGATAAACCAATACAGAAACGAAGGTTTCTGTCGGCCCTTTTGATGTAGCGATGATCAAAATTTAAGTAACATAAATCGAAAAACATCGGCAAAAATCGGAAAAAAACAAAAAAAATCGAACAAATCAGAAGAATAAGAATAAAACAACAACAAAAATCAAGAAAATAAGAAAAAAAATATCAAAAAAATTGAAAAATAAAAAACCAGAGGAATAAAAAAAGTTATTAAAAATTAGAACACAAAAGAAAGATTACGAAAAAGAATAGAACAATAAGTAACAAATGATTTCCTCATCGGAAAACTCGATAAAATCAGAAAACAAAACAGAAATAACAGAAAAATAAAACAAAAATCAAAGACGCGAGAAAAAACAAAAAAAAAGAATCAAGAAAATTATAAAATATCGGAAAAATAAGAATATCAGAATAAAATGGAAAAAGTTGAAAGAAAAATCAGAAAATATTCTAAACAACAATGAAAAATAAAATTGTAAAACACCGAACAAATAAGAAAATCAAAAAAATTTGTTAAACCCCCAAAAACACAAAAAAAAACTAAAAACCGCAAGAAAAACAACTAAATAACCGGAAGCAATTGTAACCATAAAAAAATAAAAAAAATCGAAAGAATTGAAATAAATTGCAAAAAGAAGCGCAAAATATCACAAAAACTGGAAAAGTAATTGCAAAAAAATCGGAAAAAAATTGCAAAAAAAATCTGAAAAAAAAATCGCACAAAAAGTCTCAAAAACAAAAACAACAAAAAACCGGAAACAATTAAAAAATTAAAAAAACCGAAAGAATTGAAATAAATCACAGTAAACACAAGAAATCTCAAAAAATTGCAAATAATCGCAAAAAACAACAAACGCAAAAAATCGCAGAAAACGGCAAAAAAAAAAATTTCAAAAAATGACAAAAAATCGAAAAAACAATCGGAAAAAAAGCAACGAAAAAAACGGAAACAATTGTAACCATAAAAAAATCGCAAAAATAATAAAAAAATCGCAAAAAAAATCACAAAAAATGCAAGTGCAAATAATCTTAAAAAGTCGGAAAAAATATTGCAAAAAAACGCAAAAATACAAAAATCGCAATAAATGAGAAAAAATCGGAAAAAATTCGCTAAAAAAGCAACAAAACAAACAGGAAATAATTGTAACCATCAAAAAAAATATAAAAAAAATCGAAATAATTGAAATAAGTCGGAAAAAAATTGCAAAAAAATAGTAAAAAATGACAAAAAGAAAACGGAAAAAATGGCAAAAATGACAAAAAAAAATCTGAAAAAAAATTACAAAAAATAACAAAAAAGCCGGAAACAATTAAAAATCGAAAGAATTGAAATAATTGAAATAATCGCAATAAGCGTAAGAAATCTCAAAAAATCGAAAAAATAATCGCAACAAATCACAAAAAAACGCAAAAAAATCGCAGAAAACGGCAAAAAATTCAAAACATTGAAAAAAAAACGCAAATAATCGCGAAATATCTTCAAAATTGAAAAAAATCTCAAAAAATCGGAAAAATAATCGCAAAAAAAAAACAAAAAACCGGAAACAATTATAACCATAAAAAAATCGCAAAAAAACGCAAATGATCGCAAGAATAATCAAAAAATCGCAAAAAAATCACAAAAAAAATGCAAGTGCGAATAATCTTAAAAAGTCGGAAAAAATATTGCATAAAAACGCAAAAAATACAAAAATCGCAAAACATGACAAAAAATCGGAAAAAAATAAAAAAAAGGAACAAAAGAAACTGGAAATACTTGTAACCGTTAAAAAAAATCGCAAAAGAAATCACAACAAATTGCAAATAATATCAAAAAGTCGGAAAAAAATTGCAAAAAAATCGCAAAAAAAATAACAAAAAATGACAAAAGAAAACGGAAAAAAATCGCAAAAATGACAAAAAAATCGAAAAAAAAAATCACAAAAAAGGCCGGAAAAAATTAAAAAATGGAAAGAATTGAAATAATCGCAATAAGCCCAAGAAATCTCAAAAAATCACAAAAAACGCAAAAAATCGCAGAAAACGGCAAACAAATTCAAAAAATAGAAAAATAACCACAATTAGTCGCGAAATATCTTACAAAATTGAAAAAAATCTCAAAATTGACAAAAAATTGGAAAAACAATCGCAATAAAAAACAACAAAAAACCGGAAACAATTGTAACCATAAAAAAATCGCAAATGATCGCAAGAATAATCAAAAAATCGGAAAAAAATCACAATAAATTGCAAGTGCAAATAATCTTAAAAAGTCAGAAAAAATATTGCAAAAAAAAAAACACAAAAATCACAAAAAATGAGAAAAAATCGCAAAAAAAGCAAGAAAACAAACTGGAACTAATTGTAACTATCAGAAAATAAAAAATAAAAAGAAATCGAAATAATTGAAATAAATCGCAAAAGAAATCACAACAAATTGCAAATGCAAATAATTTCAAAACTAGCAAAAATGGCAAAAAAATCGGAAAAAATCTCAAGAAACATCAACAAAACGAACCCATTTTAATACAATTTGGTACATAGATATGAGACACAATTTTGTATTGACAGACGTATAAAAACAAAAAGGCCGACTTCCGGTTTCACCTGAAATGTCACCAACTTCGATTTTTTAAATGGAACACCCTATATATTTGATGTTTTTCGGATTCCAAAGGTCAAAATAAATACGACATTGTTCCAAATTTTTTATTTTCCAATAAAAAAATTCAAATTCTCATTAAAAAAAAACGATTTGTTTGTTAATAATTAATTCAGAAAATTTAAATTCCTGTTGTAGGATTTGTTATCGATGAAATGACTATTACTATGAATTACTGATGTCAATTAAAATATATTTTGACTGGCCACTGTGCTAAAAAAAATCTGAGAATTTTTATTGAAAAATAAAAAAAAAATCAATATTATTTCAGACCCTACATTCAGGCTAGACTGCAGAAAATCAAAAATTTTGATAAAAGAATTGTGATTAAAAGATTAGCGCAAAATCGGAACTCGCGAATAAGAAAAACTAAAGAAAATTATTTATTATAAAACAAAGTAACAATACACATAAATAGCGAGAAAGTAAAATATTGGTTATAACTTATTTTTTATTCAGCGATATTTACTGATATTTTTTAATTTCGGACGCTTCAAAATTTTTTGAATATTTTGCGACACATTTTGATGTTCCTCAAAGATTTCTAAAATTTTACGATACTTTCAAATATTCTCTGACAATTTTATATTTTTCGATATTTTGCGATATTGTGTCATATTTTCAGATATTTTTGAATATTTTCTAGATATTTGGCGATATTTTTTAATATTTTCCGGTAATTTCCGATATCATCCAGAAATAACTTTGTAGTTTGTAATTAGAATAATTTACAACAATAATTTTTTATTGTTGCAACTTGTAATTAATATGAAACGTATTTTCCACTAATAAATGTTTATTAAATGCATTAATTTAATTGTTATTGTTAAAAATATAATATTTCTTAGAATTATAGAAGAATAAAAAAATATTTTACCTTCTATTTGTGTTTTTTTCATTTTTAGGACAGCACAAGTACACTGTTGAGTGAATAATAAATTATTTAGCGATTAGGTTTTAAAATAGGAAGTGCTTAAATGATTTTTAATATATAAACGGAATTTATTTATAATGTTGAATTTAGTTCTCATTAGACAATTACAGATAATTTTCATTCATTTGGAATTTGGAAAAAAAATCTTACATTTGTAATTTAAATTGTCTCGAAGATAATATCCGATAAAAAAACGTCTAGTTAACGTGTTTTTTAACGTCCATGTCAGATTTTCATACAGTCACAAAACGTTTTAATTGAGTCGTTTTTAAACCCACTTTTATGTATATTTTTGGGTATTTTAAAAGACGTCCAATGGACGATCTATAATACGAAAAATCATGCGCAGTAGTAATAGCAAAATAATATTAGAATCTAAGTTAATGTTGGTTCAATTTTTCCTAAAAAAAAACGTTATATTTTTAGTCTCAAAAGAGTAAAAGTGATACTTTAGTTCCTATACAAAGATTATGAAATATTTTAGTCCCAAGTGAGTTAAAGTGGCTCTTTAGTTACTAAATTAAGGGATTAAAATACATGTTTTAGTCCCTGTGATGCAAAAAATATTAATTTTGTTTGAAAATATAAAATATTTTCCGATATTGGGTGATATTTTCGGATATTTTTGAATTTTTTAAAAATATTTTGCGACATTTTTTAATATTTTCCTTTAATAACGATAGTTTGTTTTATTTTTCGATATTCATTTGATTCTTAGCGATATTCATTTGGTTTTTAGCGATATTTACAAATATTTTTTGAAATTCATGGTTATTTTTCGATATTTTTTGAAATTTTTAGACGCTTTTCAAAATTTTTTGAATATTTTGCGACACATTTTGATATTCCTCAAAGGTTTCTAAAATTTTACGAAACTTTCAAAATATTCTCTGAAAATTTTATATTTTTTGATATTTTAAGATATTTTCTGATATTTTGTGATATTTTTGAATATTTTATAGATATTTTGCGACATTTTTTAAATATTTCCCGTTAATTTCCGATAATTTGTTTTATTTTTCCATATTTATTTGATTTTTTGCGATATTTATTTGATTTTTTTATTAACTAATATTTTTTAATATCTTTCGTTATTATATGATATTTACGGATATTTTCGGATATTTTTGAAATTTTCAGACACTTTTCAAAATTTTCTGAATATTTTGCGACACATTTTGATGTTTCTCAAAGATTTCTAAAATTTTACGAAACTCAAAATATTCTGTGACAATGTTATATTTTTCGATATTTTCCTATATTGTGTGATATTTTCGTATATTTTTGAATGTTTTATAGATATATTTTGCGACATTTTTTATGATTTTCCGTTAAAATCTGATAATTTGTTTTGTTTTTCGATATTTATTTGATGTTTATCGACATTTATTTGATTTTTGGCGATATTTACTGATAATTTTTAATATTTATAGTTATTTTTCGATAATATATGATATTTACGAATATTTTCGGATATTTTTTGAAATTTTTAGACACTACAAAATTTTCCAAATATTTTGCGACACATTTTGATGTTTCTCAAAGATTTCTAAAATTTTACGAAACTTTCAAAATATTCTCTGAGAATGTTATATTTTTCGATATTTTAAGATATTTTCCGATATTGTGTGATATTTTCGTATATTTTTGAATATTTTCTAGATATTTTGTGATGTTTTTTAATATTTCCCGTTAATTTCCGATAATTTGTTTTTCGATATTTATTTTATTTTACCGAAATTTACTGATATTTTTTAATATTTATAGTTATATTCGATATTATATGATATTTACCGATATTTTTTTAAATTTTCAGACACTTCCAAATTTTCTGAATATTTTGCGATACATTTTGATGTTCCTCAAAGATTTCTAAAATTTTACGGCAGTACAAATATTCTTTGAAAATTTTATAGTTTTCGATATTCTTTGATATGTTTGAATATTTTTTAGATATTTTGCGACATTTTTTAATATTTTCTAATTTCCGATAATTTGTTTTATTTTTCTTTATTTATTTGATTTTTATCCATATGTATTTGATTTTTAGCGATATTTAATGATATTTTCCGATATAATATGATATTTATGGATATTTTCGGATATTTTTTTAAATTTTCAGACATTTCAAAGTTTTATGAATATTTTACGACACTTTCAAATATTCTCTGATAATTTTATAGTTTTCGATATTCTAAGGTATTTTCCGATATTGTCTGATATTTTGAAATATTTTCTAGATATTCTGCAACATTTTTTTAATATGTTCCGATAATTTGTTTTATTTTTCGATATTTATTTCATTTTTAGCCATATTTATTTGATTTTTAGCGATATTTACTGACATTTTTTAATATTGATAAATATTTTTCGATATATTATATTTTCGGATATTTTTTGAAATTTTCAAATAATTCAAAATTTTATGAATATTTTGCGACACATTTTGATGTTCCTCAAAGATTTCTAAAATTTTTTGATCATTTCAAATATTCTCTAACAATTTTATAGTTTTCGATATTTTAATATATTTTCTGATATTTTCTGATATTTTTGAATATTTTCTAGATATTCTGCGACATTTTTTAATAGTTTCCGATAATTTGTTATTTTTTTCGATATTTATTCGATTTTTAGAGATATTTATTTGGTTTTCAGCGATATTTACTGATATTTTTTAATTTCAGACACTTTTCAAAATTTTCTGAATATTTTGCGACACATATTTTGATTTTCCTCAAATATTTCTAAAATTTTACGATACTTTCAAATATTCTTTGACAATTTTATAATTTTCGATATTTTCCGATATTGTGTGATATTTTCGGATATTTTTGAATATTTTCTAGATATTTTGCAACATTATTTAATATTTTCCGGTAATTTCCGATAATTTGTTTTATTTTTCAACATTTATTTCATTTTTAGCGTTATTTACTGATATTTATAGTTATTTTTCGATATTATATGATATTTACGGATTTTTTCAGATACTTTTGAAATTTTCTGAATATTTTGCGACACATATTTTGATTTTCCTCAAATATTTCTAAAATTTTACGATACTTTCAAATATTCTTTGACAATTTTATAATTTTCGATATTTTCCGATATTGTGTGATATTTTCGGATATTTTTGAATATTTTCTAGATATTTTGCAACATTATTTAATATTTTCCGGTAATTTCCGATAATTTGTTTTATTTTTCAACATTTATTTCATTTTTAGCGTTATTTACTGATATTTATAGTTATTTTTCGATATTATATGATATTTACGGATTTTTTCAGATACTTTTGAAATTTTCTGAATATTTTGCGATACATTTTGATGTTCCTCAAAGATTTCTAAAATTTTGCGATACTTTCAATTATTCTCTGACAATTTTATATTTTTCGATAAGATATTATCGGATATTGTGTAATATTTTCGGATATTTTTGAATATTTTCTAGATATTTTGCGACATTTTTTAATATTTTCCGTTAATTTCCGATGATTTGTTTTTCGATATTTATTTGATTTTACTGAAATTTACTGATATTTTTTAATATTTATAGTTATTTTTCGATATTGTATGATATTTACGAATATTTTCGGATATTTTTTGAAATTTTCAGACACTACAAAATTTTCCAAATATTTTGCGACACATTTTGATGTTTCTCAAAGATTTCTAAAATTTTACGAAACTTTCAAAATATTCTCTGACAATGTTATATGTATCGATATTTTAAGATATTTTCCGATATTGTGTGATGTTTTTGTATATTTTTTCCGATAATTTGGTTTGTTTTTCGATATTTATTTGATTTTTAGCGATATTTACTGATATTTTTTAATATTCATAGTTATTTTTCGATATTATATGATATTTTCTGATATTTTTTGAAAATTTCAGACACTTCAAATCTTTTTGAATATTTTTCGACACATTTTGATGTTCGTCAGATTTCTAAAATTTTACGATACTTTTAAATATTCACTGATAATTTGACAGTTTTCGATATTCTAAGTTATTTTCCAATATTGTTTGATATTTTGGAATATTTTCTAGATATTCTGCGACATTTTTTTATATTTTTCGATAATTTGTTTTATTTTTCGATATTTATTTGATTTTTAGCGATATTTACTGACATTTTTCAATATCTATAGTTATTTTTCGATATTATATGATATTTTCTGATATTTTTTGAAAATTTCAGACACTTCAAATCTTTTTGAATATTTTTCGACACATTTTGATGTTCGTCAGATTTCTAAAATTTTACGATACTTTTAAATATTCACTGATAATTTGACAGTTTTCGATATTCTAAGTTATTTTCCGATATTGTTTGATATTTTGGAATATTTTCTAGATATTCTGCGACATTTTTTTAATATGTTCCGATAATTTGTTTTATTTTTCGATATTTATTTAATTTTTAGCCATATTTATTTGGTTTTTAGCGATATTTACTGATATTTTTTAATAATCATATTTATTTTGCGATAATATATAATATTTACACTGTAAAATTTTCCGATATGTTCTGGATATTTTGATATTTTTCAGTTTTCTAAACTATAGCTCTATTAGATATGTTGAAAGAGTGATTAATTATTTCAATCTCTAATTATAAATGTCAATAATGATATTGACAGCTGCCAGCTGTGATTCGAATTCGAATTGCATCTCTTACGTAATAAAAAAAATTACGCTTTAGTCATTACGTAAGTGTTTGTAATACTCAATTAGCTAATCCAGTAAACAGTGCATAATGAGTAATTTACTAATAAATGAGTAAAAAAAAGTTTTATTAATATTTTTTGTCTAGATTATAAATTTTACAAGTTCAGTTTGTTATATATTTTGTTACTAAGTGAAATGTAATTTAAAAAAATTTAAAATAGTGATTAAATACTTTTTAATACAGACACATGTCACGTTTCATTTTTGCTTGAGTTGCGGCTAAATTTTATTGCTACAGAACAATTGAAATTAAAAATTCATAATAATAAAGTGTCATTTTATTTTGTGCGTGGAAAATAATTAAATCAAGTGATTTCACAGTATTTAAATATCCTATAAACGCTTCGTTGACAAATTTTTATGATTTAAATTTTTGTCAAAATTCTTAAATAGTTTTTGAAATATTAAAAATAATTGTTTTAATTACAGATAACATCATGCCAATTAAGCAAAATGCCATAATACTATCAAGATATTTTTACGATAATGTTATGTTCGTTGCTAATATCTGTCCAAAATGCTACGAAGAAGCCGAAGATCTTAGAATCATTAGTATCAACTTTCAATTTTTAAAACAAATAAATACTAATGCTAAAATCCACGATCAAGAATTTTTAACAAAGAAAAAAATCAAAGAAAAAACACTCAGTATAACAGCTAAAGTCACGTATAATATGTATCAAAAACGTTATTTAAAAAATATGAGAAAACAAATGAAAAATAAATGGAAATTTTATTATAGGAAACTAATAAACACAAGTAAATACTTAATAGAAACGGAAATTATTGATAATGAGATCAAAAAAACTGACTTTGAAGATGAATATTTAAAAAAAAATGAACTAAAAATATCAGGATCATTATGGACTCCACCAAAATCTCCTCACAATCTTATTGAAGAATGTTTATACAAGGATCCATGGGCTTTATTAGTAGCAACAATTTTCCTAAACAAAACATCATGTATAACAGCCAGACCGTATATTTTTTGGTTTTTAACTGAAAATCCTGATCCTCTTACTGTCCTTGATAAGTTTCCTAGCGATTTAGAAAAATATTTTGTTAATTTGGGTTTGGTAAAAACCAAAGTTGTTCAAATTTATAGAATGTCCTATGATTTTCTTTTTAAACAGTGGGAAAGTGTAAGACAGCTTTATGGAATTGGAGATTATGGAGAATGCGCTTATAGGATGTTCTGTTTAGGAGATTTTAATGTCGAACCTAAAGACAGATTTTTAAAAATTTATAAAGCATGGCATAAGAAGTTTCACGAGAATTGTTAAACAAGAAATCTTTCTATTTTTTTTTCTAATTCATAATAATATTAATATAATAATATTGTTTTATTTTCCATAAACATTAAATATTTTAAAAAATAATTTTTTAAATTTCCCTTGCACTTAATATATTAAATACTAAATATTTACTATAAAAAATTAATTAGTAAAAAAGTACGAGAAAAAAGTTTAAAACAAGATAATTAGTAAAAGAGTAGAAGAAAATGGAATGGGGTAAAAATTCAGAAAAAAATAGTTTAAAACACAAAGAAGTTAGTAAAAAAGTAATGAAAAACAATCTAAGTAGATCAGGTAAGAAACTACTAGTACAGGTATAGGGAATTCAATGTGTTAGAGGGAGAAGATTCAGAGTTTCAGTGTGCAAGAGCGAGAGAATGTTATATCGAGTTTTTTTCATTAAAATCGGCCCATTATTAGTAGAGATATACGTTTGTGCCATTTTGTCTTTTGTTGTGCGCTGAATTTTTTTTACGTATTTATTCTACGTCACCCTGCATCTTCTCTCTCTAACACATTGAATTCCCTATACCTGTACTAGTAGTTGCTTACCTGTTCGTCTTCATGTCCAAACCTGGAAGAACTGAACAGGATGAGGCGAAGGCCAATCAGTCTTATATTATTTATGATTAAGATACAAGAAAAACTCTTGTAAAGACATATGAGGGATACAGTTATTAACAAACCTACCTCTACACATATATGCCTAGACCATAGGCAACACCATTACACCGATTCGTAGAGAAAGTGGAAACTGAACTGAGGAATAAAGAGGTCTTGCTGGCCGCGTTCCTGGATATCAAGGGATCATTCAACAATATTTGGAGATCTCAAGGGCATCCAAAAGAAAAGGCATCAATGAGACCTACGGCAGGTGGATAGACTGCATGCTAAGAGAAAAAATAATTTAATCTACTCTAGCAGAAGAAATATTAGCAGCCAAGGTCACCCAGAACTGTTCGCAAGCGGGTGTATTGTTCCCACTGCTTTGGAACCGGATGGTGGAGAACCTGCTAATCCCACTAGAAAATAATGGACATAAAAATACACAAATTACATAGTCATCATAGTCCAGGAAAAATTCAACTCCACAATTATGCGAATAAATAAATGAAGAGGGTCTAAATATTAGGCCCTCAAAATCAACCATAGTACCTTTTACCCGAAGAAGGAAGTTATAAGGACCAAGACCACTAACCCTCCAATGATTTCATATTCAGCTGTCGGGGAGGTCAAATATCTCGGGTTTAGTTTAGAATCGAAACTTACTTGGAACCAACAACTGGCAAAGGTAAAGAAGAAAGCGGAGGAGAAACTAATGGTGGCCAGATGAGCACATGGAAAAACATAGGGGCTAAGTCCCAAAATGGTGTATTGGACATACAATACATGATCACCTACGCATCTTTGGTTTGATGAGTTCAACAAGGTACATAGACTTGTCAGCCTCAGCATAACAGTTGCTATGAAAACAACACCAACAATAACCATGGAAGCTCTGCTGAACCTTCCCCGTTAACAATCATGGGGGAGGCTAGAATGGGACTACAGAAGGCTACAAAACACGAGCAATAGATTGGATCACAACAAGGTAAAGGAAATAGTGACACGTAACGATAACTTTCCTGCAGCAGACAATGCTGCAAAAGAACAGAAACGGCCAAACATATACTGTCAGAATGCGAGGCTTTAGACCGCAAAAGACAAGCTATATTCGGACAGCCTGGGCTAACAATAATACCTCATTCAAACATTGAAGGACCTGTATAGACTAGTATAGGGAACTATAGTTACGGAGTCGGTGCTGTAGAACAAAATGGGAAAGCACAAAAAGTTCAAGAGGCTGAAGTGCCGCTGGTAACAGGACCAGGACCTGAAGAAAAATGAAAAAAAGTGAGATAAAATATTTGAAACAAAGAAAACGGTAAAATAACAGGAAAAAAAGGTAAAACAAAGATAGTGCGAGGAAAAAGTTTCTGAATCAAAAAAGTATGGGAAAAATGAGTGAGCGGATAAAAATTGATAAAAAAGTGAAAAAAAGTTTGAAGCAAATTAGTAAAAAAGTAGAGAAAGTGGGAAAAGAAGTTTGAAATATAAATCAATTAATAAAAGGAAGTAAAAAGAAAGTGACGGAACAAGTGGAAAAAAGTTAGAAACAACAATTTGGTGTGGAAGAAATCGGTAAAATAGTAGGAGAATAAATAAGGGAGGAAAAGCTTGAAACAAAGAATCCGTATCTATAAGGGTTGGTTGCTCCACAAGTGGGCTGTCGCGCGGCACTTAAGCTTCATTAGGCCTATTGTGCATCCTCCTTAGTAAATGAGAACTTAGCTCGTCAGCCAGCCTATAGTTTTTATGTAGTTGGCAACATCTCCAAGTGATGCTTCTCTTATGTTGACCTGTGTTACTCGCTGAACACAGTTTTCCTAGTTGATGGGCAATCATAGAGGACTTTCCCGATTGTCTAGTCTTCTTGTTCACCCTCCTCCCCTAGAATGCAAAGTCTGACATGTTGTTGAGGTATTTTCGTACTGGACTGTGACCAGTCAGAATGTTTGTTAAAAGACGCAGATTCTGCCTAGTCATAAACAAGTATTTGTAACCTGTTGTGTTGTCAGACTAACTTACGAGGTCCCTAGCAACTCTGCAACTTCTTATTTTATTCCATCTTTCCTTCTCTCCATATTTTGGGGAGATCTAAAAATGATCTTAGTATTCCCAACAGGTGCGGTATGAGTTTGGCCAGGTTCCTCTGAAGTAGTTTTCAATAGGTAGACTTTTATTTTTTCATAAACAACAATCCACACATTTATTAGTACGCAAATGAACTGAAAAATATGAAGGTCATGAGTCGACAAGAAATCACACTCGGTAACGACGCTTCTTATAAATTTGTTATTAAACAGACCAAAGATAAAAATCTTTTGGTTCATCGACTATGAGATGTAGGTAATTTAAAATACTGCGAAAGAAGATTGTCTTTACCATAATTTTAAGTTAATTTTAATCCAGTACCGTACGCGATATAATTAATATATTTCAAATATTAAGTAAAAGTAATGGAAAGAATAACAGTAATTAAGTAACATCGGTACAATATTCTTTTCGGTATCTGAAGTGAAAGCATATGTAGCACCAATTTTCTTCTAACTCTACATCGTATCCAACCGAATTTAATCTTATCTTTGTTTACCATATATTCTGCAATGTTATTTCTTAGAGCTATTTGTGGCGCTTTGGTTTCCGTTTTGTGTGGGACGAATGAACATCACGTTGATGTTCTCGGTTCTTAGATTTTGAATCTCTTTTTTTAGTTCATTTTCTTCAATGCCTTTGATGATGATGTCTTTTAGGGCTCTGCCTTCTCCTTTTTACCTTCCTTTAACTTTCTTTAGTAAATTTCCCTCCGGGTTTTATAATCATTTTTTCGGATTCATTTTTTGTTTTTCCTGTTGGATTTTTCTTTCCTGGTTCCTATGTTACTTTCTCCAGTATTGGTACTTCGGTTGTTGTTTTGTGGAATACGCATTCCATTATTTTCCTTAGTACTCCTTATTTGGGGTTTCGTCCAATGTTCCCAAAATAATAGTTGTTAAATTTGTCTTCTCTACATTTTCTCTTAATTCTTCAGTTATTTAGTACAAGGCGCTGAGGGGCTGCTTGCAACCCTCTTCAGGGGGCCAGGTATAGATTACTGAGGTAAGCATGTTATTTCCTTCCTACTCGCCGGCAAGTCCGTTAGGCTTTTCCCCTGGGGACGTGCCTGGTATGGGTTAGAGGTGTCTCCCTCAGAAATGAATAAATCGATATGACAATGACAAAAAATAGACATTTTTTATGATTTATAAAAACGTTTTTAAATGGAGTTAAATATTAATTATAATAATTTTTTTTTAAATAAAATAGTGGGAAAGTGTTATAATTTTACATTTAAAAATTTTTGTTGAAAGTTTATATTGCAATTGACCCTATTGTTTTTGCACTATCAAAATGTTATAAAATAATACTGTATAAGTATTAGATCATTGTTCAAGGTTATAAACAAAATTTAATTAAAAAAAATGTTTCTTAGTATACTCATACACACCCACTTCAACTTAAAATTCCATGTAACTTCTTACACATTTAATATTGACTTATCTATCTATGATCACTATAATATTGCTAATGTGGTTGAATATAAATAAATTAAATTTATTGTTTACAATGACTTTATTTAGTTGTTATTTATTTACTAATTAGCTTAAATTAAAGCGTTTTCAATTTATTTAAATTTTTTTTTATAACGTGCTAATGGATTGTAGGTATACAAGCAATCATACATAATTGTAAATAGATAAATAATGTGATTTTTTTATTAATTACTTCTTAATGTGTCTTTAGGATTAATTAGAATTTCAGTCATATTTTTTCTCACTTTTTTCCCCACTATTTTACTATTTCTTTATGTATTAATTATTTTCCCTACTAATTTCTTTTTATTTCAAACTTCTATTCCCACTCTTTTTTCACTTAATTTTTTACTGTTTTAAGTTTTTTTCCCCAACTTTCTAATTAATTGCATTGTTTCAAACTTTTCTCCACTTATTCCTCTACTTTTTTACCAATTTCTTTCTTCCTAACATATTTACAAATTTCTTTCGAACTTTTTATTTCCCTCTTTTTTCCATACTTTATTTAAAACTTCTTTTCCATACTCTTGTTTCTTCTATTTTTTTACTGTTTTCTTTATGTTTCAATTTTTTTTCTCCCAACTTTCTTTTTAACTTTTCCCCCATTTTTTTCCTTTACTTTCTAACTAATTGGTTTTATTTCAAACTTTTCTCCGCTTATTCCCCTACTTTTTTACCAATTTCTTTATATTTCTAACTTTTTTCCTCACACTTTTCCACTACATTTGTTTCAATTTTTTCTTCCTAACTTATTTACAAATTTCTTTCAAACTTTTTTTCCCAACTTTTATTTCCCTCTTTTTTCCATACTTTATTTAAAACTTCGTTTCCTACTATTTTTTCTTCTATTTTTTTACTGTTTTCTTTATGTTTCAATTTTTTTTCTCCAACTTTTTTTTTTACTTTTCCCCTACTTTTTTTCCTTTACTTTCTAACTAATTGCTTTGTTTCAAACTTTTCTCCACTTATTCCCCTACTTTTTTACCAATTTCTTTATATTTCTAACTTTTTTTATCACACTTTTCCACTACATTTTTTTCAATTTTTTCTTCCTAACTTATTTAATAGTTTCTTTCGAACTTTTTTTTCCCAACTTTTATTTCCCTCTTTTTTCCATACTTTATTTAAAACTTCTTTTCCTACTCTTTTTTCTTCTATTTTTTTACTGTTTTCTTTATGTTTCAATTTTTTCTCCAACTTTTTTTTTACTTTTCCCCTACTTTTTTTCCTTTACTTTCTAACTAATTGCTTTGTTTCAAACTTTTCTCCACTTATTCCCCTACTTTCTTACCAATTTCTTTATATTTCTAACTTTTTTCCTCACACTTTTCCACTACATTTGTTTCAATTTTTTCTTCCTAACTTATTTACAAATTTCTTTCAAACTTTTTTTCCCAACTTTTATTTCCCACTTTTTGTATAATTTCATTATATTTCAAACAATTTTTTCTAATTTTTCCTCCACTTTTTTCCGCTCCTTTTCAATTGTTTTCTTTATGATTCAATTTTTTTTCCCAAATTTTTCCCCTATTTTTTACTAATTTTTTTTTCACACTCTTTGTTATAAGTTGTAAGTCATATAAAGACTTATTATCATCATTAAAATACAAAGTTATAGTTAGTTTTATTTTTTTAAGGTCTTATAATTTGACCTTAGGGTTAACGCATGGAAAATCAATTCAAATATGATTCAGAACTAAATATATATTGCAAATATTAATTAAGCGAAAATATATAAAATTACCAACAAATACCATACACGTCTATATAATTACACCGTCGAATTTCACCATTCCGGAAAATTATTCGATAAAAAATTATGCGTTAGATGCAAATGACGCAATCGCATTATAAAATGATACTCTGTTATGTTTAAATAATTATAATTTTTATTAACAGAACAACTAATGTTTTATAAATTATACCAATATAGATAAAATACAATAAAAAATATTTTGGTAAATGTTGAATGAAAATTGTAGTTTTTTTTTAATAATTTTGACATTTCTTGAAAACCGGGTAGATTTTTGCTCCCTTTTAAAGTAAAACTAGAACTACAGTTCTGAATAATAATATTTAAAAAAAATCGTGATGAACTTTTGTTGAAATGTTGTAACCTCACATCCATGGCTGTTTATCTCATGAAAAAGGCGAGTAAAAGTAAGAAACCTATGGCCATTTCGGTAAGAAACTTTCGTACTCAAATTTATCACAAAATATACCTGATCGTCTAGTATTGTTAAGTTAGGACCCACGTTGTGTTTAATAATAGTAGTAATAATAATAGCATTATTATTATTAATTGTAATAACCCCAGAAATTCTTTTAAAGTTTAGTGACAAGTGAACATAAATCAAAACACAAAAATCTCAAGAAATTATTTATTCATTAAGAAAATTTACTGAAGAATGATGGTGCCATTTGGAATAAAAGGTATAGGGAAAACCGGACAACCGGAAAACCTAACTACCATCATAATGAATGTTTAATTATAAATTAACCAATTGTGTTGACAATAAATAATTTGGGACATTTATGTACAAAAAGTTCTTAATAACTTTAAATACCGTAAATGTCATCAGATGTGCACTGTCTCTCTCTCTCTCTGCATTATTGGCAATTATTGCTCTTTTGTGGTATCAGAAATACCTCTTTTTATTATTATATTGTTTGTATGGACAACCCTATTGAGTTACGGCCAGATCAGTACCAACGATGTAACCCATATTTTTGACTGAATACTCGTTGAACCATAATGTAGAAATATATAATGCGATTGACACAGTACGCCTCTGCGTAACATTGACAATATATTTTAGAAAAATATATGATAGAAGTTGTTATTTAGGGATGATATTAACGTCACCCCCTCGTGAACAACGAAAAATGGAAATTTTATCAGCTGTGGAAACATATTTAACCTTTGGCTTAGGTACTATAAGAAGTTGGCGAACTAAAATGTGAAAATACTTATTCTGATTTATTTTGACGAAGGTAAAATAAATCCAACGAAGTGAAGAAATTGTCGTTTACGATGATTATGTAAAAATGGGTAGACACCGAAACCTTTAGCGTCAGGACGTAGAGTATAGCGTCGTGGAATGGCGTCGCTTCAATTGATGGTGTTCGAAGTTAATTTGTGAAAATATACTGGGCCTTGAAGAAGTAAAACCCAACTGGTTGTCGATAAACTATAGGCGTCGGCGTCGCGACGCCAGATACAAGATTTTCGGTGACGATGTTAGTAGTTTGAAATTTGATTTTTGACTAGCCTTTCCTCCCGCTTTCACCCACGTTTTTATGTCGAGTTTGACTAAACATTCCTCGTCATAATGTTCTCTGGTACCGTGTACTATTTGTTTTTCTGTAAATACAGACATCTAAAGTATCTTGAGAAAAATGCAAACGAAGACGATTCAAAATACCATTAAATTTCTAAAAAATAATATGATATACCGGGGCTTAAAAATTTAAAAAAAAATCCATTGAAGGTCATTTCTCAAAATTTCTTGTTATTCACTTTTCTCACTTTTAACCCCTACTCTTTTACTGTTTCCTTTTTTATATTTTTTTCCACTTTTTTACTAATTTCTTTGTTTTAAACTTTTTCTCACTTTTTCCCACATTATTTTTTTCCTCTACTTTTTTACTGCCTTATTAATTTCTTAGTTTCAAATGTATTGTTGTTTATGAAAAAATAAAAGTTGCGATAATTAGACCTTTAAAAATTCAGGAAAAAATAGTTTATTAATAAAAAAAAATCTGTAGGTTTCAAACTTTTTAATGGGTTTATATTTGCTTAATTAAGTCTTTTTTATAAAAATAAATGTATAATTAAATAATAATTATTTTATTTTGGGTAAAATGTTTTAATTATCTTAATGGATTTTACATCAATCAAAATTCAATTAGACTTCTAATACATTTTTATTTTTTTTTATTTCAAATTTATTCTCCAAAATAAAATCACATAAATAAATAAAGTAGAACACAAATTATGGAGAAAAAATATTATGTTTTCTGGCCTTGTACCTAGCTGTACTTTGCGTAATGTTAAATTTAAATTTTTAACATATTTTAGTTGTGTAAGTGCGACATGTTTTTAACTATTTGTATTTTAGATTTTTTATTGATGTTTTTTTACTTTCGAACTACCTTAATTTATAGTATTAATATAATTTTTACACAAATTAGATAATGACAGCTATATTTTTTATCTTTTTACAGCTGTCGTAATTAAATTTGTATAGCTTTGATTTTTATAAACAAAAAAGTACTGTAAGCCCCCTTATATGTGAATATTAATATAATTAAAATGCATTCTTATACAAATTAAATTATGACAGCTAAATTTTTTATCTTTTTACAGTTGTCGTAATTAAATTTGTCTAGGTTTGATTTTTATAAAAAAAACTTACTGTTATAAGCCCCCTTATATCCCAAATGTGGCATTTTAGATTTTTTACTTTAGGACTACAAGAGTTAATTCAATATAAATATAAGTTTTATAAAATGCATTATTACACAAATTAAATTATTGCAGCTATATTTTTTATCTTTTTACAGCTGTCGTAATTAAATTTGCCTAGCTTTGATTTTTATAAAAAAAAAGTACTATAAGCCTTCTTATATGTGAATATTAATATAATTTTTATAAAATACATTCTTACACAAATTAAATTATTGCAGCTATATTTTTTATCTTTTTACAGCTGTAGTAATTAAATTTGTCTAGCTTTGATTTTTATAAACAAAAAAGTACTATAAGCCCCCTTATATGTGAATACTAATATAATTTTTATAAAATGCATTCTTACACAAATTAAATTATTGCAGCTATATTTTTTATCTTTTTACAGCTGTCGTAATTAAATTTGTCTAGCTTTGATTTTTATAAACAAAAAAGTACTATAAGCCCCCTTATATGTGAATACTAATATAATTTTTATAAAATGCATTCTTACACAAATTAAATTATTGCAGCTATATTTTTTATCTTTTTACAGCTGTCGTAATTAAATTTGTCTAGCTTTGATTTTTATAAACAAAAAAGTACTATAAGCCTTCTTATATGTGAATATTAATATAATTTTTATAAAATACATTCTTACACAAATTAAATTATTGCAGCTATATTTTTTATCTTTTTACAGCTGTCGTAATTAAATTTGTCTAGCTTTGATTTTTATAAACAAAAAAGTACTATAAGCCTTCTTATATGTGAATATTAATATAATTTTTATAAAATACATTCTTACACAAATTAAATTATTGCAGCTATATTTTTTATCTTTTTACAGCTGTCGTAATTAAATTTGTCTAGCTTTGATTTTTATAAACAAAAAAGTACTATAAGCCTTCTTATATGTGAATATTAATATAATTTTTATAAAATACATTCTTACACAAATTAAATTATTGCAGCTATATTTTTTATCTTTTTACAGCTGTCGTAATTAAATTTGTCTAGCTTTGATTTTTATAAACAAAAAAGTACTATAAGCCTTCTTATATGTGAATATTAATATAATTTTTATAAAATACATTCTTACACAAATTAAATTATTGCAGCTATATTTTTTATCTTTTTACAGCTGTCGTAATTAAATTTGTCTAGCTTTGATTTTTATAAACAAAAAAGTACTATAAGCCTCCTTATATGTGAATATTAATATAATTTTTATAAAATACATTCTTACACAAATTAAATTATTGCAGCTATATTTTTTATCTTTTTACAGCTGTCGTAATTAAATTTGTCTAGCTTTGATTTTTATAAACAAAAAAGTACTATAAGCCTTCTTATATGTGAATATTAATATAATTTTTATAAAATACATTCTTACACAAATTAAATTATTGCAGCTATATTTTTCATCTTTTTACAGCTGTCGTAATTAAATTTGTCTAGCTTTGATTTTTATAAAAGAAAAACGTACTATTATAAGCCCCTCCATATCCTAAATGTGACATTTTAGATTTCTTCTTAATTTAGGACTACCAGAGTTAATTCAATATTAATATAATTTTTATAAAATGCATTATTACACAAATTAAATTATGGCAGCTATATTTTTTATCTTTTTACAGCTGTCGTAATTAAATTTGTCTAGCTTTGATTGTTATAAAAAAACCGTGAATCCCATTTATATCTCAAGTATGACATATTTTTAACTATTTCCATTTTATATATTTTTTTTTACTTTCGCACTACCAGAGTTAATAAAGTAAACTGTGTAAATGTGATATCTTACATAATATTTCGTAAAAGTTTTTGAGACACTATGATAAAGATCGTAAACTACAAAAAAAATTACAAACCTGATGGAATTTATAAAAATGTTAAAAATTCTTGTAATCACACCGAACAAATGTTTCCTTTCATCAATTATTTAATTGATTGATATATACATAATTTATTAACACCAAAACCAAACACGTTCATAAAACATAATACTTATTAACTAACTGACCAAAGATTGTGGTCTAGGTACGTACATAATATTTTTTTTTTACTAATTATTATTATCAAGCGGTATTACTAGGAAGCGCTTGTATTGATTTTAAAATAGTTTAATAAGTTGGAATTTCCTAAATAATAGACCCACTTCAAATTAATAAAAGAAATTCATTAGAAAATTTATTTCTATAGACAATAAAAACAGCATGATGAGTTCTAGCAATTACATGTTTATAACACTTTCGTGAGTTATAATACTAAAATTGCTAATACCTTGAAATTGACTAATGACTAAACATATTTTAATATTTGTATATTGTGGTTATAAATTGATGTTTATTTCAATCATTTTGCATTCCAATATTTCTGGAATATTTTTAATTTTTAAATTGTTTCAAAATAAACAATAAAAAATAACTGCTTCAAATTTCGTCACTTTACATTACATTTTATTATAATTATCTTATCACGAAATATTTTAATGTTTTGTTCATTTTTAAATGCAATAAATATGCAAATAACAATATTTACCTTCGTATGCCTATTACATAAAAAGTATATTGAAGATAATAAGTAAATAACTGAATTATTAACTAAAAATAACCCAATTTATGAGTACAGTGAAGTTCAAATTCGGTGATAATCATTATGAAGCCATAAAATAAGAAATCAGTAAATAACAAGCTTCGGAACTCAAGGTCTTTAACAGGGCCAATAAGTCATTTCTATGTATATCATTTCTTACATTGGATTTATTTCAACGCAGGTAACCCAATAGCATGGTCCTTTACTTCTAGGGACTTGCTGCTAATATCCCTCAAGCTGTAAAGAGGTAACCAGCTAATGATCAGCAAGGATCTCCTCCTACAGATGAAGTGAAGGAACTTGTTGATCACTGCAGCAAAAATATAATACAACCCCTCGTAGGTTGTGACGCCAATGCTCACCACACCAATGCACAGGCATGAACGGCAAAGGGGAGGCACGTCTAGAAGTTGCTGCAGGAACCAATCTAGAGGCAATGAACCGACCTTCGTAGCCAAGTCAAGAAGGTAGGTCATGCTCGTGATGGAGTCGCTCTCTGAACACAGGAACATAACATACATGCTGGGTGGAAAAATCACGGAGGGAAAGATATACCCAAATCCCAAGACCTACGACTGAAAAAGTTTTAAAAAGGATACCTACCAGAAAAACTTATGAAGTTGAGATGGTAGCAGAATTCCTGACACACACCTTAATTAAAGCAAATGAATAAAATTGTTTAAAGTTAAAGAAAGGTGGAATAGGGACTTTTCTTTCTAAGACAAGAGCAGAAGTGGGAGTGAGAGAGACAACTGGGAAAAAATTCTACGTGAACATAAAGAGTATTTCTGAATGCTCGAGATTCAGTAAAACAAGGGAACAAAGGGAAAAACAAGTAATTATTGGGTCTTTAAAAAATTAAAATAGAGAGTATATCAGCACTGAATAGCAGACTTTAGACTTGTTACTAAACTGACACTTCCCAGGTTGATTCCTCAACCAATGTCAAGACGAGACTAAGGTGGCCCTTGTATCAAGGACCACAAAGCAGGACTGGACTTTAACAAACAAAATTGTAAACATAACCAAATTTGCATGGGTTCTGAGAAGTTTTCAGCCAGATGGCATATTCTTCAGAAGGGACAGGAGGATGTAGAAGGCCAACTACTCCGTGCCAGCTTGGCAATGGGGTATGTACCAGCAAAATGGAGGTCTATAAGAGTTGTCTTCATATCAAAACTGGGTAAAGTGTACTACGCAGAAGTAAAATCTTATAGACCTATCAGTCTGACATCATTCTTTCTAAAAACTTTTGAAAATGTGATTGACAGATATACAACCGAGGTATTGGTAGACAATCCGATACACCGAAACAAATTCTCATACCAACCCATATAGCACATGTACGTCCATTGAATGTTCATTGGATGTACATAATGGATATTATGGACGTCCATTGAACGTCCCGTTATGTATAGTAATATGTCCAGAAAATGTCCAAAAAATGTCCCTACCTCACTGGATTTAACATCTTATGGACGTACATAAAGGATGTACAATGGACGGTACAATAGAGACGTTCATTAGATGTACATGAAAGACGTACAATGGACATTCAAATGGTCCGATGAATGTACATAGACATCCAAATGACCAGGTAAGGTACCCAAACGTTCATATTACTACGTACAATGGATGTCCATTCGAAACGTCCAATGGATGGATGTTCGTTCGAGACGTATAATGGATCTACTTATTCAACACATACAATGGATATCCATTTGAGACGTCCGAAGGATGTCCATTCGAGACGTCCAATGGATATCCGTTCGAGACGTCCAATGAATGTCCTTATTGAACACACCCAATGGATGTTCATTCAAGACGTCCAGTGGATGTCTATTCAATACATCCAATAGATGTCCATTCGAGACGTCCAATGGGTCCTATTGGGTGTCTCCTGGGCATTCAATGATACCCAACTAACTACCTGATTGAATAAAAAAAATACTAGTTATACAAAAATATAGAAAATAAAATATATTACATATATAAATATAAAAAAATGTTTCATAGTTGTGCGTGATCTTAAAAAAAAAAATCTAAATAAGGAACATATGTTATATAGTCTATTCAAAACAAAAACCGTTGTACGTCATCGATGTGCAAATAATAATACGGCAGTGCTACCACCAAATAGAGCACGCAGAAATTCCTTTCATGTACGAACGTCACTAATTGGGGGTTTTAGTAATATCGTTTCTAAACATAACGTCCTACAAGGATGTTTTTTCTGATTGGAAATCATTAAATCATCGATGACGTGCAACGGTTTTTGTTTTGAATAGACTATATATATTATACCTATAATATATAACCAAGATTTATATTATATCAAAGAAACATGATCATAAAAAATCACTTTGCAGGTACATCTTTTAATTTATATGCATTTCATTATTTTATTCCAAACCCATAATTCTTAAAATTCCTAACATATGTATGTAAAAATTCTGAAATAGCCAGAGAAGCTTCTTCTTGACTATTTATCTTACCATTTTTAATAAACCGCTTGTAATTAAATTTTCGTTCACAATGATCAATAATACAAATTAAAACACGTAGATTGTATACGTAATAACTAAAAAAAATGGTAGGAAATAGGTACTTACCCAAATTTGGCAAAATAATACCATTTCAAGTCTCAGATAATCAATTACACACTATTAATGTTTACTGTGATGCTAAGCTGATGAACATCAAAATTATAATGGCGTTCGGCGTTCCCTTATATCTGCTTCGAAAACAAAAGAATATTCACTGACGTCACGTCACGTGGTCGAGCTGCAAGTACGCGAGCGCCCTCATTATAGAATAATGTATGTACAAATGTCGATGCCCATTGTACATCCACAAGATGGATATCCAATGGATGTCCATGGATATCCGGCTATCTAATGGGTACAATATGGACTTTTAATGGATGTACTTGTATTGCCCCAGTATGGATAATTGACATTGATCCAATGTTTTACATCCAGTGGACATACACAAATGTACAATTTCTGACTGTACAAATAAGATTCAGTTCTCTACATCCTATGGACATACAGGAATGTACAAATATGGATAATCCACAATGATCCAATATTTTATATCCAGTGGACATACACAAACGTACAATTTCAAAATGTACAAATAATACACAATTCTTTATACCTATGGACATACAGAGATGTACAAAAATGGATAATCCATATTGGTCCAATATTTTACATCCTGTGGACATACACAAACGTACAATTACTGAATGTACAAATAATACACAATTCTTTACATCTTACGGACATACAGATATATACAAACATGGATAATCCATATTGGTCCAATATTTTACATCCAGTGGACATACACAAACGTACAATTTCTGAATAGATAAATGAGATCCAGCCCTGTACATTCATTGGACGTCCTTCATTCGGATCTTAAATGGACATCCATTGGACGTCGTGTGCTATATGGGAATCTGGAAAGTCCTGTGAAGCTCCAACTCACACGCTGGCCCTCAAGGCGGAACAAGCATTGGTCTGTGGATAAATCGTACTAGAGGTATTTCAAGACAAAGATGGGGCCTTCGACTCGGCTTCAACATAGGAATGTTTACAACACTCGTAATAAAGTAAGAAGGGAAGTCGCTGCCACCAAGGGGTGCCCTCAAGGGGGATTATTCTCCTTACTGATTTGGTGACTGGTGATTGATGACCTTCTTAGAGAGGTAGGGAGAAAATATCTACTCCCAAGCATTTTCTGACGACGTAGGTATATCATTATAGAAGGAAATCTTGATGCAGTTGTATCTGATAGGATGCAACAAACATTGGTAGAAGGATGGTGCCGCAAAGAAGGATTATTCAGTAAACAAGTTTAAACATGACATAGAAAAGAAGATGAGTAATTTTGTTATTTTTTGAGTTCTCCATATAAGAAAGATAATCCACCATTTACGAGGGAATTATTATTTCAATACTTATTGAAATTTCTATCAATAACTTTGGTAAACAACATAATCTGCCACTTTGAATTATTATGTTCATATCGTTCGATAATTTATACAGCCTTGCTGCGACTTATCTATATCGTACTTCGCTCCAGCTTGAAATATGAGGTAAGCTTCTATCTCGTTTGTTCGCGGGTCTGATTCTAAACCGATTCCGAACTAATTCATAACTAACGTAGAGCGCAAAACTTTGAATGTCAAACGACAAACGTTTTTTATTTTTTATATTTTATAACCTGAAACATAATCTAGGTTAGGCAAAAACAACATACAAAATAAAATGAGTGATGATCAAGCAGGTAAATAAATAATTATATTAATTAATTTACTTTTATATCAACAACAAACATTTCTAGAAGTATCCGAATTTTTGTTCTTTTGAATCAAATTAGAGAAGGAAGGTTATAAGGGGACTGACCAGAATACTTTAGTTTTTCTATAGCTGTATAAAAAATACCGGGAGCAGGTTGGTTCACTGAAAATTACTTAAATAGTTGTATTAATAGAAAAAAATCATTATTAAATATGTATAACTTACTATAATTTATTAGATTACTAAAACAAAAATCAATAAATAAAAACAGCTGACAGTTGAGGTCGATATTGTGTATGAGCAGTCAACCCAAGTTTCAGTACTAACAAAAATTGTAAATCAATAATGAACCAGTTCGATACGTTATTAGAAATTCAGAATTTTTTAACTTTGAACGCTGATTTTTAGAATGCGCATGCGAATAGTCCTTGAACTGGTTCGGAATTGCACCCGCGAACAAAGCTATTGTCACGTAAATTTTAATCTGCCACTCTGAATGATTGCACTCTTATTTTTCATTAAAACATACAACTTTGTGGTGAGTTCTAATAGGAATGTTGATGTAAAGCATATTTTCTAATACTGATTTTAGTATTACGAAATTAATTTTCTTCCTCTTAGTGGATATCAAGTCTGTGTTTACCCTCCTAAAAGACAAAATACGGGTAATATTGAATTTTTACGGTACTGAGTGGTCCAGTTACCCAAAGATCATTAAGATCCTAAAACATAATTGCTGTGACGATCTCTCGTCGTTTATTAATAATATACAATTTAACACAATAATATATAAAATTGGTTTGAATAAATTGAATCGATTATCTAGAGGGAAATCTACTTCTATAGATTAGACAAGAAAACTTGAATAATTAAGATGCCCATAAAAAGCATTGGAGATTGGGTTGAAAATATTATTTTTATAATATTTTAGGTTCTATTATCTGCTGACTTGCTTAATTTTCTTGCGATTTTTTTTTGTTAATTCGCGGGAATTGTGGCTTCAAGTGAAATTACGATAAAGCTAATTTTACATCCGCTTGTTTTTAAATAAAATACTGTTTTATGAAATCGGATAGTTGCTTGCTTTCTTGATTAATTTTATTATTAGGGTTTTTAAATTTACTCACAGAATTTTCACTATAAGAAGCTAAAATGTTTTCACGTATTGCAACAATTTTAGAATACTTGACAGATTCTATGAAAAATATATATAACCTTACAAAATTGTAAAATATAATTAGATTCCCAGTATGATAAACTTGTATACTAATATATTAACCCAAATATTTATTTTTTTACAAATGTCTCCTTGTTTTTGCGTCCTCTGCAGGAATTCTGAAAAAAGTTCGAGACAAAAGTTGTAGGGAATTTAATGCTCTACAACTTTGCACTGAAACATTTTGTACTTAAATCCATTGTTTTTTCTCAAAATCTGGAAAAAGTCGGGAAAACCTTCATGCGCATTTTTCGCGCCCTCTAGCGGCGAAACTATGGGAAATTTTGGAAAAAGTTTGATACAAAAGTTGTAGGCATTTTGATGCTCTATAACTTTGCTGTAAAACATTCTGCACTTAAATGCATTGTTTTTCCTCAAAGTCTTAAAAAAGTCGGGGAAACCTTCATATGCATTTTTCGCCAATCTATAGTCTCGAAACTTTCGGACATTCTGGAAAAAGGTTGTTACAAAAGTTGTAGGAAATTTGATCTCTACAACTTTGCACTAGAACATTTAGCACTTAGGTGCATTGTTTTTCCTCAAAATCTGAAAAAAGTCGGGATAACCTACATGGGCATTTTTCGCGCCCTCTAGTGGCAAAACTCTTTGCGAATTTTGGAAAAAGTTTGATACAAAAGTTGTAGAGAATTTGATGCTCTACAACTTTGCACTGGACCATTTTGCACTTAAGTGCATTGTTTTTCCTCAAAATCTGGAAAAAGTCGGGATAACCTACATTCGCATTTTTCACGCCCTCTAGTGGCGAAACTATCTGAAATTCTGGAAAAAGTTGTAGGGAATTTGATGCTCTACAACTTTGTACTGGACCATTTTGCACTTAAGTGCATTGTTTTTCCTCAAAATCTGGAAAAAGTCGGGATAACCTACATGCGCATTTTTTGCGCCCTCTAGCGGCGAAACTCTTGCGAATTTTGAAAAAAGTTTGATACAAAAGTTGTAGGGAATTTGATGCTGTACAACTTTGCACTAGAAGATTTTGCACTTAAGTTCGTTGTTTTTCCTTAAAATCTAGAAAAAATCGGGATAACCTACATGCGCATTTTTTTCGCCCTCTAGTGGCGAAACTATCGGAAATTTTGAAAAAAGTTTGAGACAAAAGTTGTAGAGAATTTGATGCTCTACAACTTTGTACTAGAACATTTTTCACTTAAGTGCATTGTTCTTCCTCAAAATCTGGAAAAAGTTGGGATAACCTAGATGCCCATTTTTCGCACCTTCTAACAGCGAAGCTTTTGGAAATTCGGAAAAAAGTTTGATACAAAAGTTATAGGAAATTTGATGCTCTACAACTTTGTAACTTAAAATGTCTAATTTGACATTACAGTTTATTACAAATTTAGGTTAATCCTATAGTTGCTATTTTTTTTATTCCAAACAAGGGCCGTTTATCATAAATAAAACAATTCATTTCTAATTATTTTAAAAATGTTATACAATATAGAGGAATATATCGATAACGACAATAACTTTGACACCGTTGAATATTTGATTGATAAAAGTGTAAAAGAAAGTGACTTCAATAATAAAATTCAATTAATGAAACAGGAAATTATCAGCTACTATTTCACACCAATTAAAGAAGAGCAAAAAAAGCGATTGTCATGGTAAGTTGTAAACTTTTAGTTTATTTTATTTGTTGCCATTGGCCATATAAATACAGTTCATAAAATTTTAAATTATTCCTTTTAACCATTCGCCAATACTGAACTGACGTTTATGTATTCACATTTTAACATTTTGAAAGTATAAATAATCCTTCAAAATGTTTCTAAAAAAATATATTTCGCGTAATTGTAAATTTTCCATTTTTTATATAAAAAATAACTTCGTTATGAGAGAATATGTCTATTTCTGAATCTGAGTTAGTGAAAAAAATCGAATTCATAAAGGAATGTCGAGACGAATTAAATATTGAAATTAAAAAATTAAAATCCAAAGGATACTCTTTAATTAGAACAGATGTTGAAAGTAAAGAAAGGTTAGTACATATTATATTTTTTAATTATCATTAATCTAATACCGATCATTAAACCCGGATACTCTACAACCCAACCAGCGGCGTGCGCTCCGCAACTTTAGATGTATAAAGAACAACCACAACAACTACAGTCATAATATTAATATCAACCAATTAATTCACACCATCCAATAACTGGAAATTAGTCATTAATAAAAAACGTCTAAGGAGTCCAGAAGAAGAAAATCGTAAGACAAATCACAATAAACGAATACTAGATGAGAGTAGATAAGCTATGACAGTTCTGGTACACTCCTTATGGAAATTAACATGCGAAATCGCCAAGGTCCATTCTGCTAATTTTTGGCTCATTCAAGGTCACTCGTGACGTCAGCAGACCTAACTAGACGACTGTCGGAACAACTTTTAACAGGCCTCGAATAGCTTTTGACAGGCCTCGAACAGCTTTTAACAGGCCTCGAACAGATTTTAATAGACCTCGAACAGCTTTTAACAGGTATCGAACAGCTTTTGATCCGCTTGATAAAAGCTGTTCGAGGCCTGTTAAAAGTTGTTACGAGATGCCTCTAGTGGGGTCTGATGACGTCAAGAGTGACCTTGAATGAGCCAAAAATTACCAGAATGGACCTTAGCGATTTCCCATGTTGAATTCCATAAGGAGTGCGCCAGAACTGTCATAGCTTATCTACTGATGCGTAACACTGCCACAAGCAATAGATTTAGTACCCTAGAAGATGAAACAGATAAGGAAACAATGGAAATAAATCAATCAGATGAAAATAGGAAAAAAGAAACCAAACCTTTGCCAATTTTCGTCTCTGGAGTAGAAAATATAAATCCATTTACCACGCGAGAAGGATTTACGAGACTTTTAGGGCCGGTTGTACAGTCTTGGTTTAAGACCTGGTTCTACTGAACTAAGTTCAGGGATGAACCTGATTCAAAAATATACTTCCGTTGTACAGATGATATTTTAGCCCAGCTCTACAAAACTTGATATGTTATGTTGGTAGCATTTGCCAATGCACAGTTGGTTCTTTCTGTCAAAAATCGTATAAGTATTCGAGATTTTTTTAAGGTCAAGTTATTGAGTAGTTAAAGATAAAAAGTATAATATGGCTAAGGCTTAAAGATCAGGTAAAAATGTATAAAGATATACTAGAGAATAAAAAGACCGATATTTAAATCAACAGAATACTGAAACAAATTGAAACTGAATTCAACAATGAAAGTGGACAGATTTAAGATACTTTGATCTCGAGGAAGAAATATGACAACCTGAAGAAGGGAACAAGAAAGATATTTGCTGATCAAAAGTGCTACGCATTAGGAACTGGAGGAGGACCTCCAAATCCCTAAAAAATTGATATGAAAATTAAACAGAAATTGGCAGGTTTTTCAAGGGAATTTAGGAGTTGCAATACATTTTTATTATTAACGTTTGTTAGAAGATGAAAATTTCATATGTACTTAGAGTTAATTAAAGTAATTTATTAACTGATGTCTCACAGCATAATTGATATTGGGTATGTTGTGAAAATGCACATGTGGTTAAATATTTACATTGCCAATTAAGTTGCTTCTTCTTCTTCTTCTTCATTGTTTGGAGGATCTGGTCAATTCAAGAGCTTAGCAACATTCAAAAATGCTGTTGCAATCACAACAGCCTCAACCTTTTCTACTTTCATTCTAATTCCAAAAGCAAGTATAGGAAACCTTCTTTTGCATTGTCCAAATTTTCTTTCTATTCAATTCCTAGTTCTGATCTGAGATTGATTAAAAAGTTGTTGTTGCCTTGTAACAGGATTATCAAGAGGAGTTATCAAGTAATATTTGTTAGCCACTATCACCAACTAGAGTGTATTCCTCGAAATATCCTCGTTCAAAAGCTCTGATACTTGAATGGGCAAATATTTATAAGTCATGGGTTGAACCAGACCAACGGCACACCACATCCTGAAACATGCAGTTCGAGTCACATATGACTTAGACATTAAAGACAAAGAATCATTTTCTACTCCTGAATATTTCTGCATTATTTCCTCTAGGTAATATGATTTTGACATGTTTGCGATCGAGAGCTCCAATACACTTGGGCCACACTTAAAAATTTTTGAAAGGTACAGGTTGTGTTTACGACATTCGATTGTACTGATGATAAAGCATTGCAAAAGCTCTTGTTACCTTCCAAACAATATGACTTGCTGTTCCTTTGTCTATACCAACAAAATCCCCAACTATCTGGAGGAAGTTTCCAGTTGCAAAATATCTCAATGTTACTAGCACCATTTGTTCAGAATTACAGCATGATTCCTAAAAAGATATCAATTACTAAGTTACAAGTGGATAACCAAGGGAACTAAGGGCATGATATTTGTACTTCAACCTGGTTTAGAATAAAGTGCTTAGAAAGTCGGAATATTTGTACAAATTCTTCATCATTTAATTCAAGAAAATGATCCATTCTATCTCTATATCTATTTTGATATCTTCTAGCGTTTATTAATCTTCATCTATTGGTTCCACAAGATTTTCAGTTATTTACTGAGCCTTTATTTTTTAAATATTACAAAAGTAGAGATTATGTTACGTTCGAATTTGGTTTAAGCCCCAATTCTACAGCTCAGCTGAACTTTACAAAATGACAGCCAGTGAACCAAGCTTTGCCTTGAACAAGCTTTTTACAACTGAAGTTTGAAGTATCAACCAGGTTCAACCTTGGAGCTATGCTTGAACGGGAGACTAAACAACCGACCCTTAGTCCTACAGAATACTGTTGACGTAACTTCTAGACCCGAAAATTTTACACCAGATGATGTGCTCAAAAAAAATTGTTATAGTATGGTAGCCTTATACTTCAAACCTGGCGTCAAATCCGGTAGTTCTGATTTTTGCTGAATTATTTATGTTATTGGCTCAGCAGCAGGGAAGGCCACGATGCTAAATGGGGATTTACTCGAGCGTCATAAAGACCTATTCGATTTCAAAGCTTAGAATAAAAAGAAGAAAATGTTTAAAAAATCCGTTACATGGAAATATCTGAGCGCGTCATATTATGTATGCCCAACGTATCTTTAAGAATGGATGTTCTTAATCTGACGGTTTTCACGTTGGGGGTAGCTATACGGAAGGGTTGAAAATAGTTCTCATTTAATATTCTGGCGATTTGGACGTAACGCATACTCTCGACGAATTTGGAAAAATGCAGAAAAAAATCGTCGTTCATCTTAATGTCTGACGTTTATTCGGAGGAATTTCATAAATCTGACAATTTAAAAAAATATTTTTATGATTTTTTCTTAATCATTGAACTTAGTCCATTAATAGGCACAGGAAATATTATGCAAAGAAAAAAGTATATTTTTTTAAACTGGGTACATATATTTATAGAAAAATAAGTATAAGGATTTAATTTTTTTTTAATCTTCATCTTCATTCGTCGAATCATTTTCGTCTGGCTCGATTTCGTCGCCAATTTCCCTCAGATTCTCTTCTCTAGAAATGTCATGCAAATATGTGTTTGTGTATTAAGTGTTTGTAGGCCACCTCAGGACGAACATTTTCAGGTATTTTTATTTAACTTATATGTTCTCCTTGAGCAAGTGAGCAAATTTGATTTTCTTTTCTTTTGTGGAGACCTAAATGTTAATTACGTCTTAGAGTCTGCTCATAAACAACTGTTATTTGATCTTCTGTCAGGTTATAATCTACATACAGCTTCTCTCATACCAACAAGGGTTTTTACCAACAGAAATGGAGTGACTTCAGCAACAAAAGTTGATTATATCCTGACAAATATTGATGCAAAAAAACTATATAACTAATGTTTATGAAGCGGGTTTTAGTGACCATAGAGTCTTTACTCTAAATTGTCAACATACCATTAAAAAATTATCTAAACGTACTGTATCACCTAGATTCGGGAAGATTATGTCCCAAGAAATTATTGATAAACTAAATTCCCTAATGCGTGTCTCGGATTTTACAGAAATTTATCTTGAAACAAACATTGATACTGCTTTTCTAAATATAACAACTAAATCGTAAATCCTGAAACACTCTTCATTGGATTACACATGATATTAAAATAGCTAGTCAAAATTTAAAAAATGTTTATAGATTAAGCAGAATGAGCAATGATATTAATACTATAGATAACTACAGAGAAGTCAAACGCAACTACAATAAAATGCTTTCTGATGCCAAGTTTAATTTTAATAAAAAGTTAATAAGTGAATCTAATAATAAACAAAAAACTATATGGAATTTAGTTAATCAAGATCTTGGTAGAAATAAAACTTACAAAAAAATAGAGTTAGTTGACAAGAATAAAATACATACTGCCCCCAATGACATCGCAAATATGTTTGGAAATAATTTTGCTAGTATTACAGAAGAAACTTTAGCAACTCATTTAGGTTGCTCTAGATCAAAAAGTTGTACTGTAGCTAATATATAAAATAAAACCTTTTTTTCTCCAGTCATGCCAGACGAAGTTTTGTCTGTTATTATTGGTCTTAAAAATAACAGCGGTACGGGTACTGACAATATTTCAACGAATTTTCTGAAATCGGTCGCACCCTATTTTTCTGATCATTTAACACATTTAATTAACCTACCTATAACTTCAGGTAAATTTCCTCTAATTTTAAAAGCAGCTACAATTATACCAATTCACAAAAAAAATGATTCTATAAACCTAAACTTTATTCAAAGCAAACTCTATAACCAGGGATTCAGAGGAGTCTTCTTGGAATGGATACACGATTATCTCAGCTACAGACAAATGTATGTAAAAGTGGACAACTGTTTTTCTACCAAGCAATCTTTAAATATTGGGGTTCCCCAAGGGTAAATACTCGGGCCTTTACTATTTTTATTATATGTAAATGATATGCCCCATTATCTAAACCCTGAATTGTTAGCACTCTTCGCAGATGATACTTCGATGGTAGTAACAACATCCACCTACAAGTACTTAGTCTCATCAACTAAATCAATCATTGAATCTTTTAATAATTGGTGCAACATTGTCTAATATCCAATACTTCTAAAATGGAATGCATTTACTTTACTCAGAATAACTTGAATATCCTAAACTTTGATACCAACGGTACTAATGTAGTTTCAACCAGATGTACTAAATTTCTAGGGGTTTATGTAGACCATCATCTAAGATGGGCTGATCATATCGATTCATTAATCAAAAAACTTAATAAGTCGAGATTTGCAATTTCACGTATTAAAACATCGATGGCGATAGATTCTAGTTTACTATAGTCTTGTCTATAGCCACATGCCTTACAATTGTATTCTTTGGAGAAATTCAGTAAATGGTATCGGAATATTTTTAATGAAACAGTAAAAAATGAGTTGGAATAATAGTAATCCCTGAAAAATCCTTTTAAAATCCTTGTAAATTCCATATAAAATCCTTGTTAAATCCTTGTACACTCTTTAAAAAAATCCTTTTAAATTCCTTGTAAAATATTTGTATAATTTTTGTAAAAATCCTTCCAACATTATAAAATCCACAAAACTTTCTTGAAAAACTCGGGAATAAAAAAATCTTTAAAAAATCCTTGAAAATTCCTTGGATATTTATAATGAAAGAGTAAAAAATGAGTTGGAATAATAGTAATCCCTGAAAAATCTTTTTAAAATCCTTGTAAAATCCTTATAAAATCCATATAAAATCCTTGTTAAATCCTTGTAAACTCCTTAAAAAATCCTTTTAAATTCCTTGTAAAATCTTTGTGAAATTTTTGTAAAAAATCCTTCCAACATCATAAAATCCACAAAACTTTCTTGAAAAACTTCATGAATGAAAAATCCTTGAAAAAATCTTTAAAAAATCCTTGAAAATTCCTTGGATATTTTTAATGAAACAGTAAAAAATGAGTTGGAATAATAGTAATCCCTGAAAAATCTTTTTAAAATCTTTGTAAAAATCCTTATAAAATCCTTGTAAATTCCATATAAAATCCTTGTTAAATCCTTGTAAACTCCTTAAAAAATAGTTTTAAATTCCTTGTAAAATATTTGTATAATTTTTGTAAAAATCCTTCCAAAATCATAAAATCCACAAAACTTTCTTGAAAAACTCGGGAATGTGAAAATCCTTGAAAAAATCTTTAAAAAATCCTTGAAAATTCCTTGGATATTTTTAATGAAACAGTAAAAAATGAGTTGGAATAATAGTAATCCCTGAAAAATCCTTTTAAAATCCTTGTAAATTCCATATAAAATCCTTGTTAAATCCTTGTACACTCTTTAAAAAAATCCTTTTAAATTCCTTGTAAAATATTTGTATAATTTTTGTAAAAATCCTTCCAACATTATAAAATCCACAAAACTTTCTTGAAAAACTCGGGAATAAAAAAATCTTTAAAAAATCCTTGAAAATTCCTTGGATATTTATAATGAAAGAGTAAAAAATGAGTTGGAATAATAGTAATCCCTGAAAAATCTTTTTAAAATCCTTGTAAAATCCTTATAAAATCCATATAAAATCCTTGTTAAATCCTTGTAAACTCCTTAAAAAATCCTTTTAAATTCCTTGTAAAATCTTTGTGAAATTTTTGTAAAAAATCCTTCCAACATCATAAAATCCACAAAACTTTCTTGAAAAACTTCATGAATGAAAAATCCTTGAAAAAATCTTTAAAAAATCCTTGAAAATTCCTTGGATATTTTTAATGAAACAGTAAAAAATGAGTTGGAATAATAGTAATCCCTGAAAAATCTTTTTAAAATCTTTGTAAAAATCCTTATAAAATCCTTGTAAATTCCATATAAAATCCTTGTTAAATCCTTGTAAACTCCTTAAAAAATAGTTTTAAATTCCTTGTAAAATATTTGTATAATTTTTGTAAAAATCCTTCCAAAATCATAAAATCCACAAAACTTTCTTGAAAAACTCGGGAATGTGAAAATCCTTGAAAAAATCTTTAAAAAATCCTTGAAAATTCCTTGGATATTTTTAATGAAACAGTAAAAAATGAGTTGGAATAATAGTAATCCCTGAAAAATCTTCTTAAAATCCTTGTAAAATCCTTATAAAATCCTTTTAAATTGCATATAAAATCCTTGTTAAAACCTTGTAAACTCCTTAAATACACCATTTAAATTCCTTGTAAAATCTTTGTAATTTTTTTTAAAAATCCTTCTAAAATCATCCACAAAACTTTCTTGAAAAACTCGGGAATGAAATACCCTTGAAAAAATCTTTAAAAAATCCTTGAAAATTCCTTGGATATTTATAATGAAACAGTAAAAAATGAGTTGGAATAATAGTAAGTCTTGAAAAATCTTTATAAAATCCACAAAACTTCCTTGAAAAATTCATTCATGCAAAATTCCTTGAAAAGAAATTTTCAAAAATCCTTGAGAATTCTTGGAAAAAAAATTCTCACAAAATTCTTTAAGGCTTTGAAAATTCCTTGAAACTCGAAAAAAAATTCATGAAAAGTCCTTTTAAAGATCCTTAAAAAATCATTAAAAATTAAAAAAAATAAATAAAATTCAAACTTAATTATCATTAAGTATATTATGTAACTGTTATTTCATGTACCACAAATATTTAAAGTTTCGAAACAAACCATCTTCAAGCTTGAACGATTATATTTCTTATAAGCCTGAAGATGTCTTGTTAGTCGAAACCAGTTGACTTTAAATATTTTTATTATATATGTGGTACATGACTTACATTTTTAATTCCTAGTATTTATTTTTTTCATAGTTAATCTTGTTTTTTTTTATTTTTCGGTAAACAGTAATTTACTTTAAATTAAATCTTTGGTTATCTTTATGTAAAATCTGGCATGGTCTGGTGGGTAGGATACCGGGCTATCATCAAGAGAATTTTTTTCTATTTTTCGAAATACAAATATTAGTAATGATAATATTTTAGCTTCAACTGTGGCAAAATTTTGCAGCGCTAAACGTTCTAGGAATAAAAATATTAAAATATTTTGTTATAAGTTGAATTTTGAGTAAATTTAAATAAAATTCCAAAATTTCAAAAAATAAAATAAATAAAAATGTCTAGAAAGTCAAACATTTCGATTATTTCAAAAGTACATTGTACATTTCAAAAGTATATCAAAAATTACATAAAAATAAAAATGCCAAAATATTCAAAAATTTCTAAAATATATCGAAAATTTCAAAAAATTTGAAATTTCGCATTTTTTTTCGAAAATTTCAAAAGTAAAAATATCAAAAAATTCTAAAGTACATCGAAAGTTTTAAATTATTCCAAAATTTCAAAAATTTCGAACATTGTAAAACTTGGTAAAATTAGTAAAAAAAATTGTATATATACAAAATTGTTTATTTACGATAGCCACATCACAGCATAGTCTTTTCATTTATATACGACAGCCGGAGTTAAAGTGTTAAAAATATTGACTTATTTTTTTTTTTGGTACTGCGGCCCCTAATTCGTGTTAAAAAATGGTTTTTACAGAAGTAAAATTGCTAAAAGCTACTTCATTAACACATCCTGTAGAAATATCTCTGTACAATAATAGCATAAAAAGTTTTTTTAATGAGACCTTCATTGCTGTTCTTTATAGACTTTAACAACAATTATGAATAATATATAAATAATTCAAAAGAGAAAAATAAATGACATTTATATACCCACTTTTGAATTAAATCACCTATTTTTTTTTAAACAAATCATCACTAAACTAACACTAAATAATTTTTATATTTTGTTGTCAGGTTAAAATATAAATTAAATTTATCGCAGATAATTCCGCGACGAGGTACCAATGCGACTACCGCCCGGTAAAACTAGTAGTACCGTTCTTGATATAATGTTTTTTTTTATCGCTCAAACAGGTGATCAATGATTCTTTCCTTTACTGGGAAACCGATATACCGATCATGACCTTTTGATATGGAAATAATTTAAATAAACACCAAAATAATAATAATTTTTGAGAAATTTTATTATACGCACTAGTGCAAAAAAAATATCCTCAACCTAGGGTATCCCATTTAAAAATGTATTATTGTGTTCCCTGAAATCAGTACGCTACTGTAATTTTGATAGGATTTTAATAAAATTCACTCACAGCCACAAATTGTGCAAATTACCTTATTGTTTGAATCACCCTATACATTTTTAATATTTTTTAGCGATTTTAATAAAATTTATTAAGCTTAAAAACTTTTATTAGGAATTAAATTTTCTGTCAAATTAAAAATACAGGGTGTGCAGACGAAAAAATGATTTTTGATAATTTACATATTTTTTTGAATCACACTATATATTTTTGATATTTTTTATCGATTTTAATAAGATTTATTAAGTTTAAAAACTTTTATAAGGAATTAAATTTTCTATCAAATTATAAATACAGGGTGTGCAAACGAGAAAATTCTTTAATGGAAAATTTTTGTTAATTTATATATTTTTTTGAATCACACTATATATTTTTGATATTTTCTATCAATTTTAATAAAGTTCATTAAGTTTAAAAACTTTTATTGGAAATTAAATTTTTTGTCAAAATTAAAAACACAGGGTGTGCAGACGAATAAATTTTTTAATTGATAATTTTTGATACTTTAAATATTTTTTTGAATCACACTATATATTTTTAATATTTTTTATTGATTTTAATAAAATTTATTAAGTTTAAAAACTTTTATTAGGAATTAAATTTTCTGACATATTACAAACACAGGGTGTGCAGACGAATACATTTTTTAATTGATAATTTTTGTTACTTTACATATTTTTTTGAATCACACTATATATTTTTGATATTTTTTATCGATTTTAATAAAATTCATTAAGGTTAGAAACTTTTATTAGGAATTAAATTTTCTGACAAATTACAAATACAGAGTGCAGACGAATGAATTATTTAATTGATTTTTATAATTTACATATTTTTTGAATCACCCTTTACATTTTAGATATTCTTTATCAATTTTATGGGAATTAATTGAGTTTAGAAACTTTTATCAAGAATAATTTTTTCTGACAAATTAAAAATACAGGGTGTGCAGACGAATACATTTTTTAATTGATAATTTTTGTTACTTTACATATTTTTTCGAATCACACTATATATTTTTGATATTTTTTATCCATTTTAATAAGGTTTATTAAGTTTAAAAACTTTTATTAGCAATTAAATTTTCTGACAAATTACAAACACAGGGTGCGCAGACGAAGAAATTCTTTAATTGATAATTTTTGATACTTTACATATTTTTTTGAATCACACTATATATTTTTGATATTTTTTATCGATTTCAATAAATTTATTAAGTTTAAAAACTTTTATTAGCAATTAAATTTTCTGTCAAATTAAAAATACAGGGTGTGCAGACAAATAAATTTTTTAATTGATAATTTTTGATACTTTAGATATTTTTTTGAATCACACTATATTTTTGATATTTTTTATTGATTTTAATAAAATTTATTAAGTTTAAAAACTTTTATTACAAATTAAATTTTCTGTCAAATTAAAAATACAGGGTGTGCAGACGAATAAATTTTTTAATTGATAATTTTTGATAATTTAAATATTTTTTTGAATCACACTATATATTTTTGATATTTTTTATTGATTTTAATAAGATTTATTAAGTTTAAAAACTTTTATTAGGAATTAAATTTTCTGACATATTACAAATACAGGGTGTGCAGACGAGAAAATTCTTTAATGGATAATTTTTGATACTTTACATATTTTTCTGAATCACTCTATATATTTTTGATATTTTTTATCGATTTTCATAAAGTTTATTAAGATTAGCAACTTTTATTAGGAATTAAATTTTCTGTCAAATTAAAAATACAGGGTGTGCAGACAAAAAAATTATTTAATTGATTTTTATAATTTACATATTTTTTGAATCACCCTTTACATTTTAGATATTCTTTATTAATTTTATGGGAATTGAGTTTAGAAACTTTTATCAAGAATCAATTTTTCTGACAAATTAAAAATACAGGTTGTGCAGAGGAAAAAATTTTGTAATTGATAATTTTTGATACTTTAAATATTTTTTTGAATCACACTATATATTTTTAATATTTTTTATTGATTTTAATAAAATTTATTATGTTTAAAAACTTTTATTATAAATTAAATTTTCTGTCAAATTAAAAATACAGGGTGTGCAGACGAATAAATTTTTTAATTGATAATTTTTGATAATATAAAGATTTTTTTGAATCACACTATATATTTTTGATATTTTTTAGTGATTTTAATAAAATTTATTAAGTTTAAAAACTTTTATTACAAATTAAATTTTCTGTCAAATTAAAAATACAGGGTGTGCAGACGAAAAAATTCTTTAATGGATAATTTTTGATACTTTACATATTTTTTGACTTACTCTATATCTTTTTGATATGTTTTATCGATTTTAATAAGTTTCATTAAGGTTAGAAACTTTTATTAGGAATTAAATTTTCTGACAAATTATAAATACAGAGCGTACAGAGGAAAAAATTATTTAATTGATTTTTATAATTTACATATTTTTTGAATCACCCTTTACATTTTAGGTATTCTTTATCAATTTTATGGGAATTAATTGAGTTTAGAAACTTTTATCAAGAATCAATTTTTTTGACAAATTAAAAATACATGGTGTGCAGAGGAAAAAATTATTTAATTGATAATGTAGATAATCTGTAAATTACCCTGTACATTTTTGATATTTTTTATTTATTTTAATAAATTATATAAAATTTAGCAATTTTTACCTAAACTAAAAATTTTTGAAAAAATTAAACAAAGATAAGCAAAAAAATCTTCTCTTCTATAATTTATTTATTTTTTTGAATCACCCTACATGTATTTGATATATTTTATCAATTTTAATAAAATTAATTGAGTTTAGAAACTTTTATCAAGAACCAAATTTTCTGACAAATTAAAAATACAGGGTGAGCAGAGGAAAAAATTCATTAATTGATAATGTACGAAATCTGTGAATTACCCTGTACATTTTGGATATTTATTATTTATTTTAATAAATTAGATCAAATTTAACAATTTTTGTCGAAATGAAAATTTTTTGACACAATTAAACTACAGGATATGCATAAAAAAAGTTCTCTTTCATTGATAATTTCCATTTTTTTTTTGAATCACCTTATAAATTTGAGATTTTTTTATCAATTTTAATAAAATTTATTGAGTTTTGAAATTTTTATCAAGAATCAAATTTTCTGACAAATTAAAAATAAAGGGTGTAATGTAGGCAATCTGTGAATTACCCTGTACATTTTTGATATTTTTTAATTATTTTAATAAACAATATAAAATTTAGCAATTTTTATAAGTTATATAAAATTTAAAATTTTGCAATTTTAAACTAAAATTGTTTAAAAAAATTAAACAGAACAGCAAAAAAAAGTTCTCTTTTATAATTTATTTATTTTTTTGAATCACCCTACATGTTTTTGATATATTTTATCATTTTTAATAAAATTAATTGAGTTTAGAAATATTTATCAAGATTCGAATTTTCTGACAAATTAAAAATACAAGGGCGTACAGAGGAAACATTTTTTAATTGATAATGTAGTTAAATCTGTGAATTGCCCTGTACATTTTTGATATTTCTTATTTATTTTGGTAAATTATATAAAATTTAGCAATTTTTGCCGAAACTAAAATTTTTTGACATAATTAAACTACAGGATATGCAAAAGAAAAAAGTTCTCTTTTATTGATAATTTATATTTTTTTTTAATCACCCAATATATTTTAGAGATTTTTTATCGACTTTAATGTAATTTATTGATTTTATAAACTTTTATCAAGAATCAATTTTTCTGACAAATTAAAAATACAGGATATTTAACATAATTAAACTACAGGATAAGTTAAAGAAAAAATTGTCTTATATTGATAATTTACATTTTTTATTGAGATTTTTATTAAGCTTAATAAAATTTATTAAGTTTAGAAACTTTTATCAAGAATAAAATTTTCTGAAAAATTAAAAACAGGCTGTGCAAAGGATTTAATTGATAATGTACGTAATCTGTGAATTACCCTGTAAATCTTTGGTATCTTTTATTTATTTTAATAAAATATATATTTAATTCCCTAATAGCACAAAGACGTTTAAAAAACATGTTAAAAACGTACACGACCGACCATCGGGTCGTTTTAAAAACATTCTTTAAAGTACCCGAGAACGTCTATAAGACGTTTTTCTATAGTGCAAATGTCACAACTTCTAACGTCATATAGACGTCGAAAAAGGACGTTTTAAAGACGTTTCAGTAAATAAATGGTTCGACAAAGGCCGTTTCTTGGACGTCTCCTAAAACGTCCGTTGGACGTCCTTTAATGTACCCGAGAACGTTTATAAAACGTTTTTCTATAGTGCAAATGGCATAACTTTCAACGTCATACCTACGTCAAAAAATGACGTTTTAAAGACGTTTCACTAAATAAATGATTCGACAAAGGACGTTTTTTGGACGTCTCTTAAAACGTAAACTGGACGTCCTTTAAAGTACACAGACAGAGAGACCAAACAAAACGTCTTTTAAACGTTTTTTTACACTAGTTATGAAAACGACTAACAAAGACGTTTAAAAAACGTCCTTTTTATGACTTTTTATGGAAACGTATTTTTTGGGACCCAACGGAAACGTTTTTACGTGTGGTTTTGAAAACGACTAAAATAAAACGTTTAGAAAACGTCCCTTTTATGATTATTTCTCAAAACATACTTTTGCAGACCTAAAAACAACGTTTTTTGGACGTGTTTTACAATGGTCATAAAAACAACTTACAAAAACGTCTAAAAAACGTAACTTTTTGTCTTTTTCTCAAAACATGCTTTTGAGGACCTAAACAAAACGTTTTTTGAACGGTTTTACTCTTGGTTTTAAAAACGATTCAAATAAAACGTTTTAAAAGCGTCATAATTGTGACTTTATAAAAAATCCTTTTGACATGGACGTTAAAAAACCATACTAGGTGTTTTTTTATCGTAGGTTTTTTTATCGTAGGTTTTAAAAACGTCCGAGTAGTGTATAGCTTAGACGTTTTTTTTTATTTATGACTTCGGACGTTTTGACGACATATTTTGGACGTTTAAATTCTTTATGTTCATTTTAAAAACGTTCTTGCACAAACGTTTATAAAACGTTTTATTTTGGTCCTCGGACGTTCTGACGTTAAATCGACCATAAAAAAACGTCTATCGGACCTTTTGTGCTATTTGGGTTATCGATTTTTATCCAAACTAAAATTTTTTTAAACAAATAAACTACAGGATGTGTTTTAGAAAAAGCTCTCTTTTATTCATAATTTTACTTATTTTTTGAATCACCCTGATATTTTTTATAATTTTAAATATAAATTAGAAACTTATCAAAAATTAAATTTTCTGACAAATTAAAAATACTGAGAAATACGGAGGAAAGTAATATTTAATTGATAATGTGTGTATTACCCTGTACATTTTTTATGTTTTATTTTAATAAAATCTATAAGACATTGCAATTTTTATTGAAAGTAAAAATTTTTGACACAATTAACTACAGGATAGGCAAAAGAATTGATAATTTACATATTTTTTAAATCACCCTATATATTTTTTATCGATTTTAAAGAAATTAATTGAGTTTAGAAACGTTTATCAAGAATCAAATTTTCTGACAAATTAAAAATACAGAGGAAAAAAATTATTAATTTATAATCTACATAATCTGTGATTTACCCTGTACATTTTTGATATTTTTTATTTATTTTAATAAAATACATAAGATTTATCAATTTTTATCCAAATTTAGAGGATATGCAAAAGAAAAAATTCCCTTTTATTGATAATTTACAAATTTTTTGAATCACCCGATAAATTTTTGAAAACGTTTTTTACGTTACAATTTTTTAACGATAAAATCATATTATTATAGATTTATATATTTTATATTCATGTCTATTGACATAATACATTTTATAGGGTTTTTGCGTATTTGTTTTGAAATAATTAATATGCGTTATTTATTTATTTCCTATAATTTTTTACTGAAACTAGGCAACCATATATACACGTTGCTGTATTGTAAATAGCAGAACTCCTAATTGGTGGATTTGCCAATGACGTAGTACAATCTGCTGATAAAACATTATCTAACATTTCATAATCCAACGTTGTCACATTAAAATAAAATGTAATGAAAGAATATTTAATTTAAAATCAATAGATTTATTATTTTTGTTCTTAAAGCAAATAAATATTTAGTAGTTTTATAACATTTTGCCTAGGTATTTATTATGTATTTATAATAATAAAAAGTAGTATTAATATTTTGGAAACAGTGAAGTAACGAAATAAATACCATATATTTTTAGTTAATAACCTTCTTTTTGATTTTCTTAATTCAAGCAATTTTGTTTTAATATTATAAACTTGGCAACATAGCCCGACAAATGTCAAAGTCAAATCGTTATCGTCAGCTGACCTTTCTAAAATTACTACACAACCTTTGCTTCTAGTCTTGTCTCAAGTGATATAAAAAGAGAAAAATCATTGCGTCCGTGGTGTCAAAAACAGAAAATTATCATTCCTTGACTTTAAAACGTCCTTGTGTCACAGTTTCACCCCATTATATAGAAGTGAGAAGGTTTTCATTGAAAATTTAAGCGGTAAGTGTTACAATGTTTCATTACAATTATTTCAATAATATAAGCAATTAACTTATATTAATTTAAAATAAATATAAATTGGCTAAAATATAAAAATTAATTTATGGAATGAATTAAATGTTAGATAATGATTAGGTTATAGTATTTTGATTTTTATAATTATCCTGTTACTAGGGATACTTTAAATAAACCGTAATTGCAATTTCCTGAATTTATTACCTAATATATTACCTAACGGAATTTTAAATTTATTACTATGAAATAATAAAATTGTTACATTTTGGTTGTTTTGAACACCTTTTAGATGTACAATTACAAAAAAATGGTAAATAACGAATAAGTTATTGTTGAGAAATTATATTTTTGTAATCCTAAAATGGAATTTTACACCAATTATTTTTTGGTAACAATCGTTAAACAAGGATTATCCAGATCTCGAAACTCTGCAAGATTTCTTGTTATTTTGTATTATTTTTATCTTATCAGCCGGTATTTTGTGTCTCAGATAAATCTTGGTTAACTAACAAAAGCTATTTTAAACATTTCAATCTAATCAATAATGTTGAAATACTGTTTTCCAAAATAACAAACATCTAAATTTGATCCATGTAATCTGTTAGTTGTTTATTATAAAATGACTCAGATAACACATTATGGACTTTTACTTTTGATACCAAATTTAGGGGACAATAACATTTATCTACTGATAAAACGATGCATGGATGATTACCTGATTCTAAATTATTTTGTTGTCATACAGAATTAAATTGTAATCTCTGTAAAAGTTATTGTTTGCCAATTGATTTATTCATATTGATTTAGTTTCTAACTAACTTAAATATATGCCTTGTTTATTTGATCATTCGCATATTTGCTGTTCATTTAAAAAAATCCCGTTAAAAATTATTTTTAATAAGTCTTAATTGATGGTACTTATCCCTCTTCATAGCTATGAGATATTTTTAAATATTTTTATTAGGCAATGCTCCAACTTTTGTCGACAACATTTAAATATTGTATAACGAAACATGTCGCTAATCAATAAATAAATATTATATTTTTGTAAAAATTTTAGAAGTTATTTTGTTTGTCTAAATATTATAATGGATTTTCATCATGTAAAAACTGGAGAATAGGTATTTTATGGGAGCAAATAAATTATATTTATTATTTTATAATTTTTGGACACTCAAATAAATTTGAACTTGTATATAAAAAGTAATTTTATTAATTACAAACGCTATAATAATTATTCTAATCCCTAATAGCACACAACGTCCTTGGGACGTACAATTTATGTCCATTTAATGTCGGAACGTCCATGGACTTAATATGTATGTCCTGTGGATGTTTGTTTTTGGACAGTATTAAGACGTCCACGATATATATCCATTATTTGTACAATTTATGTACAATGTCCATACCGGATATCCAGTAGTTGTCCGTGATGGATATAATATAACATATCCATACCATAGTCTTAAAACAGTCCCTCGCCGACTTAATACAGGCAATGTCCAAAACATGTCCGGGACAGACACCTAAGAGTGGTCCTCACTCGACATAATATGGACCAAAAGTAAAGCTCCGCCTGAAAGATGGAGACACTTGCGCTGATGCTGCTTAGACACCATGAATAGTATGGTATATCGCGATTTAAAACATCCTATTAAGTCTGCTCCGAGCTCGCTCAACGAGCATAAACGGTGGCTATTATTCACGTAGATGAAGTTTCCGACACGAGCAGGTGTTGAAATAACAATTTCACAATTACAATTGAACTGGTGTGAATTGTGAATAAATAACAAAAAAAATCACTTTCTCTGACGTCCACTGTACCAAAATAGGACGTTCTGTGAATGTCCCAGGGGGATATCCAATGGATGTCCGCGGCGGACGTTCGAATTCAGTTCAAAGTTGTGACATTAGTGCGTCCCTCGGACGTCCATAGAACGTCCAGTGTACCAGAAAAGGATGTCCTAAGGATGTCCGGAATGTCCGAAGAGGACGTCCTATGGATATCTGTAGGACTACTTTGTGTTATTAGGGATGTTAGAAAAGAAATTAAAGGTGGTAATATAAAAATAACAGGAAAATATAAAACACATTTTTTAAATCTGTTATTAATTTACTTAAAATTACTGAGCCGAAAAAAATTTCTTACCCCCACTGTTTATTACTTTTCTGAACTCTCAAGAGTCTGAAATTGAAAAAAAATAATTGTTGAAAGCTTCGAAAGTTCTGGTTTTCATTTTATTGATTAGTTTTCTTAAGGGAATAATCCTTTTGAATTTGAGCAGGATTGGACTGTCCCTTCCGGTACCCCATACAAACTAAAAGTATTTGGCAGAAGAAAACTTTTTTCCAGTTCAAATTTTTATAACTTTTTCCAGTTACATCATGTATAATATTAACCTAATGTATGTGAGAAGCAACGTTGCCAACTGTATTGGAAGCTGTTATAGTACGGGCACTTAAATTATTATAGTACATTAGAGAAAAATATAGTACAATAAAAAAGAAACAAGAAATATGTAACGACATCAAAAATAACAAGTCTATAATTATCTCAATTAGGTATCTGAATTCAATCAACTTTTTTGGGATTATAAATTATACTGCCTCTGCTCTTGGTAGATAATAAATCCTTAAAAATCCCTTAAAATTCTTAAAAAATATTTAAAAATCCTAAAAGGTCTTAGGAAAATCTTAAAAACTCTAAAAAATACTTTTAAATTCTTAAAAATCCTTAAAAATCCCTAAAAAACCTTTAAAAATACTTATAAAGACTTAAAACTATTTAAAAATCTTAAGCAGTCGATAAAGATCATTAAAAAACAATAAAATCCCTAAAAATAGTTTAAAATTCTTAAAAAGTTTTTGAAAATTCTTAAAAACTCTTAAAATTACTTAAAAATAATAAGCAATTCTTAAAGATCCTAAATTAATCCTTAAAAAATATTAAAATCCCTAACAATAGTTTAAAATTCTTAAAAAAGTGTTTAAAAATCCTTAAAAATCCCAAAAATCCTTCAAAATCCTTAAAACTCTTTAAAAAATCTCTTAAAAGTCTGAATTTTTTTTAAAAATCTTAAGCAATTCTTAACGGTCCTAAAATGATTCATAAAAAACATTAAAATTCCTAAAAATAGTTTAAAATTCTTAAAAATTCCTAAAAATCCTTAAAAGTCCTTGAAAATTCTTAAAAGTTCTTAAAAAACATTAAAAATCCTTAAAAATCTAAAAATCCCTTAAAATTCTGAAAAAATTTTAAGAATCGTTAAAAATCTTAAGAAAACCTTAGAAATTCTTAAAATCCTTAAAACACCCTTAAAGAATAGTGAAAAAATCCTTAAAAATCCTTAGAAATCCCTAAAAATAGTTTAAAACTCTTCAAAATCCTTAAAAGTTCTTGAAAATCCATAGAAATCCCAAAAATCCTTAAAAATCCGTCAAATCTCTAAAATGCTTAAAAATTCTTCAAAATCTTTAAAAATCGTAGATCGTTCCAGTCGGTGGATAGCAGAAGATTGTCCTAACAGATACTCCTTATTTTTGCGTTTTCCTGCGATCAAAAATTACAATTTCAGCTACTCCTAGTGAAATTCACTGAAACATTATCTTTTTTACCACTGTTTTTTGTTATATTACTATTTTTTTAATTCAAATTTAAGTTTGCAATAAGTTTAAGTCGACATTTCATATTCGAAGAATCACATTTAATTTACTAAACTAAATTTTATAAATTATGCAGTATTTTTCAATTATAGATTGATTACATTAATGAATGAATATATTATATGATTTACAGATCAATTTTATTATTAACTATTAGAGGGCGCTTCCAGATTATTCAAATCTATTTTTGAAATTTGTCAGTGAAATTTGTGAAAATATGAAATTGTAGTACAAGACATGTACTATATTTATTTTGAAATTTTATAGTATATGAAGTTGTAATTATCGTACAAATACTATAATTATAGTATAGTTGGCAACGCTGGTGAGAAGTTTGGCCAGGATCGTACAAGCCCTTTATGCTTCACAACATAAAAAGTATTAGCTCCATGGACCGAAATCCCGAAACGGTGCCACCAGATTTGAATCCTTTGTATATTTTATTCCTTCACCTTTTTTTATTTTTCAAATACTTTACATTAGAAACATTTACTGTCAGTAGATAGAACGTTCATTAACTTTAACGGTTCTGTAACTCATGACAATGACGTTTAGATTGTGACAATTATACAAGAAATCAATTTGTAAAGTTTTATTCTAAACGTCATCGTCTTTACTTACTGAATCTTTAAAGTTAATGGACGTTCTATCTACTGACAGTTAGAGTTGTAAGATTTACCATTTTTCGACTACACAAATTTACTGGAAATGTATCAGGTTGAGTTTTATTCGTAATTACTTTCCTGAATAGAAAGTTCTTTTCAATTCTTACATTTTCTCGATTTTATCTATAGCAATCATAGATGTGGATGCCGGTTATGTTTTTTGCTTGTTGAAACTCATTAATGTTACAAATTTCTAAAAATTGTCTTAAATCTGGGGAATTCTAAAGCGTCATTGTCAAATTTCCGATTTTGGGGATTTTTTACGACCTATAAAAATAGATACAATTACTTTTAAACTCACCATAAAAAGAAATATTCCTCATGTATCTTTATTAATCCCTAGAAGATACAAAAAAAAATCTTCCTCTTATCACTAAATTTAAAGAGATTTTTAATAGAAAATCTTTAAATTTAGGGATTTTCGGAAAATAAAGAGATGTTTAAATAAAATTTCTCCGGTTTCAAGAAAATATTTAAAACATGTTTCAAATTCAGGAAAATTACCATCATGTGCGTAATTTTTGCATCACCGTTTGAGCGTCCCTATAATTTAAATATACCATATTACTCCTGTGCTTAATCTAATATATAAATTTCTCGTAAATCTAGAATTTGGTAGTAAGCAATTAACATAAATATTTTTAATTTGGGTATACATGTATCTCACCAAGTAAAATAAACTATAATATACAAATATTACTTTGATTCATTAAACAATCATGAGCTTCTAGGACAATATTTTCTGCTAGTAGCTTCTCCTTAGTGGGATCCATAATTTTAAATATGTAACGCTATCATGACAGTCCAACTCTGTTCACATAATTTATGTTTCTTTGAAGAATAGTTACCAAACCGGTCGTTGTCCAACCAGCCCCAAATCCTCCAAATAGTGGTAAAATTCATTAACTCCACTTGGAGACTGTAAATAACTCATACCTTTATAAACGGACCGTAGACCATAATTCTTACAGACAATGGGACATCCGATTTTATCGAAAATTGTTTCCCTTGTTTCTTATTTGCATAATACAAAATTGTTTGCGTTTGATCTAATAAGATGTTAGCAGGTTTTTTCTTTTTTACCGCCACACAGTAAACCACAAAAAGTTACCAAAAATCTGAAACTCGTACAATATCAGCATTTAGCTTCATGATGTAGTTTTAACACGCGGTCCTTTATGGGCCGAATGCTATGCGTCTCTGTATAGAAATATACTTTTTTTTGAAAGCTCGCAGTAACACTTTTGTATATATTTACTGGATACTTTTAGCTTGCAGTTTATAGAAAAAACCGAGTGGAATCTCTTGGAACTTTTTTTGTAGTCCTCTGAAAGTTTATCATTTGACTGTTTGTATTTTTACTATATTTATTCGATAATTTTGTATGTGCTGCCTTTTCACTTATAATCTCCCTAGGACATGAATTATTGCCGGAAATTTTTTGAGTACATGAATTTACACTTATCTCCGTAGGGCATCAATTATTGCCTAAAATTTTTTGAGTTCATCAATTTTCTTTAAAAATTCATGTACGAGACAAATTTCCCGCAATTAATTCAAGCACATGGGGGATTCGGTAAGAAAATTTCACACCGAAAAATTAAAAAAATACTAGGACAATGATAGTTTTTGATGGTAAATGTAAATGTCATTTTATCATAAACGTCAAAAAATTTCCAGTGTAATTTCAAGCTCCCTTTACTCCAAGGAGAAAAATATCCGGAAATTATTTAGTTGCTTTAATTGGTCGAAAATGTTAGGTGTGAAATTTTCTTTTTAAATTCATGTACCAGACAAATTTCCTGCAATTAATTCAAGTACATGGGGGATTCGGTAAGAAAATTTCGCACCGAAATATTAAAAAAATACTAGGACAGAATGACGGTTTTTGATAGTAAATGTAAATGTCATTTTACTATAAACGTCAAAAAATTTCCAGTGTGATTTCATGGTCCTTTACTCCAAGGAGGAGGAAAATTTCCGGAAATTTTTTTAGTTGCTTTGTTAATGATACAAAATACAGGCTTTTAATTGGTCGAAAATGTTAGGTATGAAATTGTCTGTGTTGTTCCTTGTCCACTTTCCATTAGAGGGAAAATTGTTGTGGCCTTATAAATTTTTTGTCGCTTTTTTATTATAGAATTATATGTATTCCCTAATTTTGTATGTGCTGCCTTTTCTGTGTTGTTCCTTGTTCACTTTCCATTACAGGAGGGCAAAATTGTTGTGGTCTTATAAATTGTTTGTCGCTTTCCAAAGGGATTAATCAGTGACTTCAGTAGGGATTAGAGAAGATAGATAATATTGAACTGATTTGTTTTTAATTTCCAAAAGTAACTTCTTCGTGCCCTTACAAACTCTGTTTATTTTAGCTTTGTCGCTTTTGCTTTTCGAGATCTGCACAGCTGTTTTTTCTCTGCTATTTTTTGTATTATTATGACTGGAATGCTACTTGTGCTAGTTGAGTTATTATTTTCTGGAGTTGCTGCCCAACTTGCCTTTTATATGGTTTCAGTTAGTTGCATTTTGCTAGATCTATTTTATTGGGATTTGTAGTGAAATTTGCGTGTCAAGATTTTCTCTAAACTGCACCCAGTTTATTTTGTGGTTGTGCAGACTAGGTGACTTTGTTTCCAATAGCGTTGCTATATAATGAAGCTATAATTGACGAGTGATCAGAAAATAAGTCGAAGGAGGATTGTTTTTTTATTAATCCCTTTTATGATCCAAAAGTCTAACAGGTTAGGAAGTTTACTAGTATCGCTGTGCCAGAAAGTAGGTTGCCTGGCTATTATCGTAGTTCTCTACCTTTGGTTGTTATTCTAGAGCCTTATTCCAGTCTCCGCCCGCTATATACTTGCTTCCTAATGACTTGAGGAAGTTTTCGTAGTGTACTTTTTCTGTCCCGCATGTGTTTGAAGACAAATTGTTAAGTATTCCATTCTGCATCCTTCCAGTATGTGGTGTTTGATTTTCTGTCTTATGATAATGGCAATGACATTTTTATATAATATAATGATAAAAAACCCTAACAGTAACTTTCATTTTGTTTAAGTTTTCCGGTACATTAAGATTTGGTAATTATTTGGATTTATTTTAAAAAGATGGTGGATAAATTTCACTTGAATATTATCCAGAATTCACAAAACAAACTTATATTTCGTTTAATTTATACTCTTGGCCAGTACTGTATATTTTACCATTCCATAATCTAAAAATAGATTTAATTATTCGTTTTCGTGCGTTATTGGCTTTAGACCCGTGTGAAAAATCTAGTTTGTAAAAAATACTTCTCCCTATCCCTATCTTCCTCTAAGCGCTATAATATTAATTAGAGCGACAAGCGCCGATATACCTCTGATCACCTGATAAATAGATTTTCATACTAGAAAGAGTTAAACAGCCCACTTATAAATCTTTTGGCACTATAAATAGGGAAATAGCTTCAGTACATTTAATTGTCTCATCATATCTATCGGAGTTCAGTTGACATAACATGTCTCGGCTTTATAAAAAGCGGTTGACCACACCCTAATAATTATAACTATAAATTTTCTGAGATTCTAAAAATGTACGTAAATTGTAAATATGTTTTGTATAAGTGAGAGCAGTTGCTCTAATAATAATAAGAATAACTTGTAATAAAAAATGTAAGATTAGTAATTTTGGTTTTCTAATAAAAGGGTGAGTAAATAGCCCCTACAGATCACTTTAATGATTTGATTTATCCTTATTCTCTGTATTAAGGTTGGTCCTTCGAAAATTAGGCTTCGTTAACACGTTGTCTGCCGTAGTAAACTATTCCAAACTTATATCGATTCTTAATCATATTTGTTCAGATGGTAAAACGGCTACAATACTGTCTAAGGATTTTCGATAGAAGTTACTAGGGCGTGGGTGTGGATATTTGGAGTCGGTCGGAATTATGTCAAAATTATGATGGACTACAGGACGTGACTGGGTGAAATAGTATACGTTGCATCGGCGTCGAGTCGTTGAATTTGGAGTTTCGATTTTAATTTTGACAAATGTTACATGATCTTGATAGTTCTATTTTTAATAGGTTTCTCGAGGTGTTGCTGACCCCTTTTTTATATGGTTCTTCGGATATTTAAAGTGGCCTAAGTGTTCGTTTATCTATTTGTAAACATTGATATGAGATTATTTTTATTTCATCGTCATTTTATGAATTTATAATTAATAAAAAGCTACAGCAGGGGTTCGTAGGTCACAAAGTGTAGATTTAATATTGTAAATTGCGTATTTGTTTTTAAATAACTTTGACCTTTAACGATTTAATTTTATTGTTATAGTCTTCCACAAACACTCGAAATGACTACTAACTGGAACTACCCCGATCCTGCTCTTCAAGATGAACTCAGGAAAATCGCCAACGCCATTGTGGCTCCTGGTAAAGGTATTCTTGCGGCCGATGAATCCGTCTCGACGATGGGTAAACGATTACAAGATATTGGTATGCAAAACAGTGATGATGCTCGTCGTAAATACAGGTATTTTTTGACAAGAATGTATTTCTGATGCCAAAAATTTAAAAATTTAAATAATAAAAAAACTAAATTCAAATAATATCTATAAAAATCATTTACAAAATTGGCACCTGTATTAGTTACATTTGCCAAAATTTTATTTCAATTCATTCATCTATATACAAAGTAACCTTTTATTTTAAATATAATAAATTTTTCTAATACAAGTTCTTCAATGTTAATTGTCCTCAGCAAACACTGATTTTTTTTTATTTTCAGTAGAATCGACTTTTTTCTATGTGTACAATGAATATGATTTTTAGGGTTCCGTAACCCATAGGGTCGAAACGGAACCCTATTGCTCTCACTCGCGTGTCCGTCCGTCCGTCTGTCACACCGGTCTAGCAGCTAAACCGTTGGAACTAGAGTCTTCAAATTTTCACAATATATGCGTCCTGTTGACCCAAAGCCATACAAATTATAAAAAATATTTTTAAATGTTTTCAAGGAGGGCTCCCATACAGCTAAAGGGGGGCGCTGAAAAAAAATTTGGCCAACCCCATCAAGTGAGGTATCGTTGAATAGAGCTCATTGAGTAGATAAAAGCCATATTTTTTGTTTTAAAAAATATTTCAAAATGTAGGCATGAGAAGCCGCCAAAGTCAGCATTTTTTACAAAATTTTGTTCCGAAGAATTTTTTAACTTTCCATTGATCTATGAACTTGAAATTTGGTGATAATGTTTATTGTTACGTATATTTTACCAACAAATACTAATATATTAATAAATATTATTTTTTCATTACCATTCCCTAATTTTTAGGGCTCCGTACCTTTGTATTTATGCGAATTGTGATAACTCGATATTTTTTTTTATCTGTACAATCGTATTAGTTTTATTAAAAAATGCCTTTTTCATCTTATAATCTTTTTTCTATCTTTGTCGGTTACGCTGATATTAACAAATTTATTCGTTGCATTTCGAAATTTGTTAAAATATCTTAAGTATATATGCGGATTGTGATATTCATAATATTTTTTTCTTCGTCGAACACACATGCTCCAGGTTATTTTTCTTTTCACTTGTTTAAATCTTTTTACCAAGTATTTTGAACGTATTAGTTTAATTAAAATTTTCAAGTCCTTTAAGAATCCTGCCTCTGCACAGTTGGCTTATATTTTACATTTTGTACGGAACCCTAAATGTGCGAAGTCCGACACGCACTTGACCGATTTTTTTTTTAAAGAATTCGCTTTCTTGTCCTTACTGTTCGTTAAATTTTTATAGTTCAGTCATTGAAGGTAAAATACTGTATAATTTAGATTTAGGTTCAAATTTGTACACTGTGTTTGGGGTTGCTTCCTATTTTTTAGGGAAGAATACTACCACTACACGAAAAAAATTTATAATTGTAGATTCGAGCGTGTATTCGATTTAAATCATCTTTAAATAAGTTGAATGAACGTCAATTGACATTCTGAGAGATAAATTATGATGAATTGAAAAATGTCAACCCCTAAAAAACATAATGTTGAAAAATGTTATTCAACAACTTTGAATGATTTAATCGTATTAAATTAGGATTTCTTTACTGTTTTAATTTTTTATCATTTATTTATAAGTTTCTGCCCATATAAAACCATCCCTTTCAAAAACTAGAAAAAATACAGTTAAAAATGTTTTAGCTCTTTTCATTATTTAAAATGTTATGTATTTATTTTATCAACCCTTAGAAAAACAACCCATTTCTGATCAAAATTTGCAATCAAAACTAGGCAAAATAAGAATTTTACTTTTACATGGATTTTATTTTTTTGATTTTGTACAATTTTGTTTTATTACAAACATATATAAATAATATAAAATCCTCTTCACTCTCATCTTCCTTTTCTTCTTTCACGCCATTCTCGTCTTCCTTTTCCTCTTCCACGTCATTCTCGTATTCCTCCGTGTCCTCCTTTAGATCCATACTTGGAGCACTATTTTGACATTTATCTCCACTGCTTCTTATACATGTCGAATTGCAGAAAATTCCTACTCTTTGGCAATCGTATCCTTTCTTAAAGCTACAAAAAATCATTTTCAACAGCTCTTCAGGTGCAGGTTGATTCGGAGTTTTGATTCGTTTTAATATTTCTTCAACCCCAATCAAGTTGATTAATATTTTCAAGTAAACTCTTTTTATATGCTCGTTTAAAGCACCAATTGTTGTAAGTCTTTCAATTTAAGTTTATTCAATTGAGCGTCCTTCGGAAGTCCACAATCTGCAAAAATATAAAACCATTTTGCAAATTTTGTCGAGAGTTATAAAGCTCATATAAATTAAATTTTCTTTCAGCCCTTCTTTTTGAAAGTTTTGAACAAATTACCATTTACGAACATATGCAAACTTTAAACAGTCATGTTTTACTCAATTTTTATCCTAAAAAAGAAAACGAAATTTTTTTCAGAAAAGCAAAATCCTCAATTTTGTACTCTATACAATTTTGCATATCATTAATAGTTTTTCGAGTTATTTTGAAGAAAAAGAAATTCAAAACTAAGCACTTTAAACGGCTCAAACTTCTAGAGCATAGGTGTCCCAGGAGTTCGTACCCAACATTTCAGAGATTATAGAGGGGCTAAAATTAATGATAGTGCTTCATATAACATTGTCCCTTACGCCCTTCGTTAACGAATTATAGGGCTCCAAAGTTAAAAATTAAAAATGGTTTTTTATTTATAATTAAACTACTTATTTGAAATAAATCAAAAATTAACCATTTATAAACACCATAAATGCGCACTTAATAGCGTTATAAAAAAATCTGCATTACCCTTGTGAAATCAGGTACGGACTAAGTTCAATGGTTAATGAGGCACATTTTTTTTATCTATCATTTTTTTCAGTAGATCGAACGTCCATTAACATTAAAGATTCAGTAAGTAAAGGCGATGACGTTTAGAATAAAACTTTACAAGTTGATTTCTTGCACACTTGTCACAATTTAAACGTCATTGTCATTAGTTACAGAACCGTTAAAGTTAAAGAACGTTCTATCTACTGACAATTTTTTATATGACAGCTAAATTCCACGAACATCTTTAAAAGAAAAACGTCCTCTTGTGACAACTCGATAAAATTAACGGTTTACGTGATTAATAAAAATAATTTTTTTCCAATTACTTTTGGCCATCTTGCATTTTACTTATTAATTCTACAGCAAAAATTTCTTGTAATTACTTCTTTATACTCCACAATTGTTGATTTAGAATATTTTATATACCAATTACTCTCAATAAATTCTTTAAAATATTAAACTTCTTTAACAACTGTTTATAAAATTCAAAAAAAAAATTATTTATGCTAAACCTTTCTTTAATAATTAAATAACCATTAACTTATAAAAAAAACTCATACAGAGTATTTCTTATAATGTAATTAATTTTTAGACAACTTTTATTCACTACCTGTCCCACTCTTGGAGACTACATTTCCGGTGTAATCCTCTTTCACGAAACTCTGTACCAAAAAGCCGAAGATGGAACTCCATTCCCAGAGCTTTTGAAACAAAGAGGAATTATTCCTGGAATGAAAGTAGACACTGGTGTCGTTCCTTTATTCGGAAGCAACGACGAGTGCACCACTCAAGGTAAAATATAATTGTTAAAAATAGCAATTAGGATATCATATAAGATATATTTTAGGTTTGGATGATATGGGAAAACGCTGCGCTCAGTACAAGAAAGACGGTTGTCATTTCGCTAAATGGCGTTGTGTACTGAAAATCGGCAAACATACACCCTCTATTCAATCATTAATAGAGAACGCAAATGTTTTGGCTCGTTATGCATCTATCTGCCAGGCTAACAGAATTGTACCCATCGTTGAACCTGAAATTTTACCTGATGGTGATCACGATCTTTTGACTTGTCAAAAAGTTTCTGAAACTGTATTGGCTTACGTATATAAGGTAAATATATATATTTTTCTATATTAAAACGCTAATATAATTGAATTTTAGGCTTTATACGATCACAATATCTATTTGGAAGGAACATTATTGAAACCAAACATGGTTACAGCTGGTGCACAATCACCATGCAAAGCTCCCCCAGCTGAAGTTGCACGCGCTACTTGTGAAGCTTTCCAACGTAGAGTACCTTGCGCTGTACCTGGAGTCACATTTTTATCAGGTGGTCAATCTGAAGAAGAAGCCACCGTTAACTTAAACGCTATGAATCAGTAAGTCCACGTTTGTTAAACCAGAAAATATGATTATAATCAATATTTTAATTGTAGATTCCCTGGAAAGAGACCGTGGGCTCTGACATTCAGCTATGGTCGAGCTCTCCAAGCTTCAGTACTGAAAGCATGGGCTGGAAAAGATGAAAACGTAAAGGCAGCTCAAGATGAATTATTGAAGCGTGCTAAAGCAAATAGTGAAGCTTCTTTGGGTAAATACGTTGCTGGTAGTGTAGCTGGCAAAGCTGGCGAAGCTGGTTTGTTCGTTAAGAACCACGCATATTAATTGTGTAGACGTAAATACCTCTCAACAAAATTGTTGTCACTTTAAAATTGTTAGTGGTTTTAAACTAGATCTTTATATTTTTAAAACAAATCCAAATTATTGAAAGTCTGTTATTTGTATTGTATATATATTATTTTAAAAGATTTATACAAATTTATGTACATTTATTTATAGAAGGGTATCAAATTTTTATTTTTAAAATCAATGTATGTTATTAATGACACCAAAGTTATATTTAATGTGAAAATAAAATTTAAAGTTAACAAGTATTTAGTGTTTTTATTTTTTTGACAGATTTTTAAATAACACATGTGCGCGCTCCACATTTTTTTAAAATGTTAATAACTCGTACACTATTGGGAATTAAGAAACGAAACTCCACACGTTTATAATATCCGAACTACACTAAAAAAAGCATAATACAGGGAGAAGATTAAACTAATAAGTAACTAGAAAATTCAAAGTATTTTTCAAAAAAAAAGACAAAAAGAAACAGGTAGCTGTCTCAAATTCCAATGGTCATTCTCTATACATTCCTCTAATTTCATCAAAATCAAAGACAAAAAAAAAATCGGCTCGAAAAATCGGAAGGTTAACCCCTTTGAAATTTTTGAAAAATACGATCTCTCCGATTTGATTGAAAATTTGCACAAGGGTGGTATAAAGGGCGTGGATTTCGAAAAATAAAGTAGTTTTTCTCAAAAAAATTTATTAAGGGAGTTATCGATTTTTTAAAAATGCATGATCGCGCTCTCGCCATTTTTTAAAATCTACGAAGAGAGTTCGATTTTAAAATAAAACGTGAACGCGCTCTCGCCATTTTTGTAAATTGTTAATAACTCCTAAACTATGAGGAATTAAGAAACGAAACTCCGCACGTTTATAATATCCGAACTACACTAGAAGATCCATAATACAGGGAGAAGATTAAACTAATAAGTAACTAGGAAATTCAAAGTATTTTTCAAAAAAAAAAGACAAAAAGAAACAGGTAGCTGTCTCAAATTTCAATGGTCATTCTCTATACATTCCTCTAATTTCATCAAAATCAAAGACAAAAAAAAAATCGGCTCGAAAAATCGGAAGGTTAACCCCTTTGAAATTTTTGAAAAATACGATCTCTCCGATTTGATTGAAAATTTGCACAAGGGTGGTATAAAGGGCGTGGATTTCGAAAAATAAAGTAGTTTTTCTCAAAAAAATTTATTAAGGGAGTTATCGATTTTTTAAAATGCATCATCGCGCTCTCGCCATTTTTTAAAATCTTCGAAGAGAGTTCGATTTTAAAATAAAACGTGAACGCGCTCTCGCCATTTTTGTAAATTGTTAATAACTCCTAAACTATGAGGAATTAAGAAACGAAACTCCGCACGTTTATAATATCCGAACTACACTAGAAGATCCATAATACAGGGAGAAGATTAAACTAATAAGTAACTAGGAAATTCAAAGTATTTTTCAAAAAAAAAAGACAAAAAGAAACAGGTAGCTGTCTCAAATTTCAATGGTCATTCTCTATACATTCCTCTAATTTCATCAAAATCAAAGACAAAAAAAAAATCGGCTCGAAAAATCGGAAGGTTAACCCCTTTGAAATTTTTGAAAAATACGATCTCTCCGATTTGATTGAAAATTTGCACAAGGGTGGTATAAAGGGCGTGGATTTCGAAAAATAAAGTAGTTTTTCTCAAAAAAATTTATTAAGGGAGTTATCGATTTTTTAAAATGCATCATCGCGCTCTCGCCATTTTTTAAAATCTTCGAAGAGAGTTCGATTTTAAAATAAAACGTGAACGCGCTCTCGCCATTTTTGTAAATTGTTAATAACTCCTAAACTATGAGGAATTAAGAAACGAAACTCCGCACGTTTATAATATCCGAACTACACTAGAAGATCCATAATACAGGGAGAAGATTAAACTAATAAGTAACTAGGAAATTCAAAGTATTTTTCAAAAAAAAAAGACAAAAAGAAACAGGTAGCTGTCTCAAATTTCAATGGTCATTCTCTATACATTCCTCTAATTTCATCAAAATCAAAGACAAAAAAAAAATCGGCTCGAAAAATCGGAAGGTTAACCCCTTTGAAATTTTTGAAAAATACGATCTCTCCGATTTGATTGAAAATTTGCACAAGGGTGGTATAAAGGGCGTGGATTTCGAAAAATAAAGTAGTTTTTCTCAAAAAAATTTATTAAGGGAGTTATCGATTTTTTAAAAATTCGTGATCGCGCTCTCGCCATTTTTTTAAATTGTTAATAACTCCTAAACTATGAGGAATTAAGAAACGAAACTCCGCACGTTTATAATATCCGAACTGCACTAGAAGATGCATAACACAGGGAGAAGATTAAACTAATAAGTAACTAGGAAATTCAAAGTATTTTTCAAAAAAAAAAGACAAAAAGAAACAGGTAGCTGTCTTAAATTCCAATGGTCATTCTCTATACATTCCTCTAATTTCATCAAAATCAAAGACAAAAAAAAAATCGGCTCGAAAAATCGGAAGGTTAACCCCTTTGAAATTTTTGAAAAATACGATCTCTCCGATTTGATTGAAAATTTGCACAAGGGTGGTATAAAGGGCGTGGATTTCGAAAAATAAAGTAGTTTTTCTCAAAAAAATTTATTAAGGGAGTTATCGATTTTTTAAAATGCATCATCGCGCTCTCGCCATTTTTTAAAATCTTCGAAGAGAGTTCGATTTTAAAATAAAACGTGAACGCGCTCTCGCCATTTTTGTAAATTGTTAATAACTCCTAAACTATGAGGAATTAAGAAACGAAACTCCGCACGTTTATAATATCCGAACTGCACTAGAAGATGCATAACACAGGGAGAAGATTAAACTAATAAGTAACTAGGAAATTCAAAGTATTTTTCAAAAAAAAAAGACAAAAAGAAACAGGTAGCTGTCTTAAATTCCAATGGTCATTCTCTATACATTCCTCTAATTTCATCAAAATCAAAGACAAAAAAAAAATCGGCTCGAAAAATCGGAAGGTTAACCCCTTTGAAATTTTTGAAAAATACGATCTCTCCGATTTGAATGAAAATTTGCACACAGGTGGTATAAAGGGCGTGGATTTCGAAAAATAAAGTAGTTTTTCTCAAAAAAATTTATTAAGGGAGTTATCGATTTTTTAAAAATGCATGATCGCGCTCTCGCCATTTTTTAAAATCTACGAAGAGAGTTGGATTTTAAAATAAAACGTGAACGCGCTCTCGCCATTTTTGTAAATTGTTAATAACTCCTAAACTATGAGGAATTAAGAAACGAAACTCCGCACGTTTATAATATACGAACTGCACTAGAAGATGCATAACACAGGGAGAGGATTAAACTAATAAGTAACTAGGAAATTCAAAGTATTTTTCAAAAAAAAAAGACAAAAAGAAACAGGTAGCTGTCTCAAATTCCAATGGTCATTCTCTATACATTCCTCTAATTTCATCAAAATCAAAGACAAAAAAAAAATCGGCTCGAAAAATCGGAAGGTTAACCCCTTTGAAATTTTTGAAAAATACGATCTCTCCGATTTGATTGAAAATTTGCACAAGGGTGGTATAAAGGGCGTGGATTTCGAAAAATAAAGTGGTTTTTCTCAAAAAAATTTATTAAGGGAGTTATCGATTTTTTAAAAATGCATGATCGCGCTCTCGCCATTTTTTAAAATCTACGAAGAGAGTTGGATTTTAAAATAAAACGTTAACGCGCTCTCGCCATTTTTTTAAATTGTTAATAACTCCTAAACTATGAGGAATTAAGAAACGAAACTCCGCACGTTTATAATATACGAACTGCACTAGAAGATGCATAACACAGGGAGAGGATTAAACTAATAAGTAACTAGAAAATTCAAAGTATTTTTCAAAAAAAAAAGATAAAAAGAAACAGGTAGCTGTCTCAAATTTCAATGGTCATTCTCTATACATTCCTCTAATTTCATCAAAATCAAAGACAAAAAAAAAATCGGCTCGAAAAATCGGAAGGTTAACCCCTTTGAAATTTTTGAAAAATACGATCTCTCCGATTTGATTGAAAATTTGCACAAGGGTGGTATAAAGGGCGTGGATTTCGAAAAATAAAGTAGTTTTTCTCAAAAAAATTTATTAAGGGAGTTATCGATTTTTTAAAAATTCGTGATCGCGCTCTCGCCATTTTTTTAAATTGTTAATAACTCCTAAACTATGAGGAATTAAGAAACGAAACTCCGCACGTTTATAATATCCGAACTGCACTAGAAGATGCATAACACAGGGAGAAGATTAAACTAATAAGTAACTAGGAAATTCAAAGTATTTTTCAAAAAAAAAGACAAAAAGAAACAGGTAGCTGTCTTAAATTCCAATGGTCATTCTCTATACATTCCTCTAATTTCATCAAAATCAAAGACAAAAAAAAAATCGGCTCGAAAAATCGGAAGGTTAACCCCTTTGAAATTTTTGAAAAATACGATCTCTCCGATTTGAATGAAAATTTGCACACAGGTGGTATAAAGGGCGTGGATTTCGAAAAATAAAGTAGTTTTTCTCAAAAAAATTTATTAAGGGAGTTATCGATTTTTTAAAAATGCGTGAACGCGCTCTTGCCATTTTTTAAATTAATGAAGGGATTTAACAATTTTAAATAAAGCATGAGGCTCTCGCCATTTTTCATTAAAGGAGTTAACGATTAATAAATAAATAGGATCTTTCCGATTTGAAAAAATATTGATACAAAGTGTACTAGTTTGAAAGAAAATTAAATTTAAAAAATGATATACAAACAAAAATTATTAAATTAAGCTTGCTACTTGGACTCTGTAAACAAATACATGGTGGCCAGTTGTTGCGCCATCTATTTGTTAGGAATTCAACCAGTATATTATGTAACATCCAACAGATGGCGCTATTTGAGTTGCGTTGCAATAATTTTTAATCAGATAAAAAATTGGTTTTGCTATTTGACTATAGATGGCACCAGGCAAGAATTAATATACGCCATTTTCAATCAAATTTAAATTCGGTTGGTTTAAGTAAAACTACAAAATTACGAAACAAATGTAATGATTTATTAATAATGAACTCTTTGAAAGATATAAAAATATATTGAACAGTTAATCCATACTATATCACAGTTTAAAATAATTATATTTCAATCAGAATAATCAGAATCATTGCCATTAAAATCTGAATCTTCCTTTTCCTCAAAATCTGGATCATCTTCATTCTGTATAGCTTTAACTTCTTGTTTAGCGGATTTTTGATGAAATACAAAAGATATGTATTTTGACATATCCCAAATTTGTTTCAGTACCTACAAATTCAGAATAATATAATTCTTTTTAATAAATTTTCTTTTATTATTCCTTACCAAATCCGCTAATCCTCTTTTATCAAAACAATGATACCATAAAGATAGATCATCCGTACAATCCGCTTCTTCAGGTGGATTTTTAATTTGAATTTTATTAAGACATCTTTTACATTTTAATCTTTCATGTGTATCAGAGTCGGTATTTTCCAATTTAAAAAGATCCCTTAATTCGGCGACACTGAAATGTCTGGCAGTCTCTTCATTCATATCTACTACAGTTGAACTTAGAGCCTTTTTGTGGGCTTGTCTTTGGAAAATTTTTTCTTCAATCGAACCCGCCTATAAAGAAAACTAATTAAAATATTTTTTTAAAAACAAGACCTAAAGGTTTAAGTTAATTATAGAAAAATAAGTCACAAGTACTAAAATTTTAGTAGATTTGTTTTTGGCACTTTGGAATAGATAAAAATACTTACTGCTAAAAATCTATAAATATAACAAGGTTTTTGTTGTCCATCTCTCCACACTCTGGCCATGGCTTGATCATCGTTAGCAGGATTCCAATCCGGATCGAACATGATTAATCGATTTGCACCGATTAAATTAAGACCGCAACCGCCAGCTTTAGAACTAAGCATAAATATAAATTCTTTCGATTCGGGATTATTGAAATTTTCTACAACTTTGGCTCGCTTTTTTATGGACATCGTACCATCTAATCGAACGTACAGGTAACCCCTAAAAAAATTAATGTCATTATTAAACAGAAAATACTAAAAACGAGGTAGGGGTAAATAAAACATTAATATTTTTTTTACCTAACGTACCTTCTTTTAGATAACGTTTCGAATAAATCCAAAGTTTGTGTATAATTAGAAACCAAAACAATTTTATCGCTATAGTTGGCTTTAAGATTAGCCAAGAAACAATCTAAAAGCATCAATTTTCCAGAAAGTTCCGGTCTAACATCGTTTACTCCATTTTTAGGAGGCAAAATATTTCTACTTTTCTCAAATCCTTCTGTACCTTCTTGAATCTTGTCTAATATAAGATCAGGATGATTGCATAATTTTTTCAATGTGGTAATACTGGCTAAGCTACTCAGAGTGTTTCCTGATTTTTCTTCTCCAACTACAGATTTTTTTATAAATTCGGAATTGATGTAATTGAGATATAATTGTTTTTGGAGCGGAGTTAATTGACAAATTATAATCATTTCAAATTTAACTGGTAAGTATTTAGTTAAGAGTGATGAAGTACGACGAATTAAACATTTATTAACTATGGTTGTGAGTTCTAAAAGCTTCTCAGATGCCCGTTGGCGTTCTAGATCGGTAGCAGTAGAGTCTTGTCCTAAAAATAAATTATTACATAAATATATTGATAAGAAAATTTCATACAAAGGGATCAAATGTCACATCTAAGATGATCAATCCTGAGTGATGTTAAGTCTACCAACTTAGCAAGACAGCTTTGGAAAATTACAACGGTAACTTATTAGTAATTTGCCGCTTTTTTGCCGTTAATTAGTTGTGGAAAAATAAATTTTGTCGCTCTTTTTTTTTATTAAAAGTTAAACATCTCACTAACTTGATATCAAAGTTTGTTAAAACTAAGAATATTGTTAAAAATCAGAAAAATTACCAAATATTATCAAACAATCAGAAAATTTGTCAAAAAACCAGTAAAATCATCAAAATAATCATAAAAATTTGCAAAAATGTTCCAGAAACCAGGAACATTTTCAAAAATTGTCAAAATTAGAAAAATTGTCAATAATCGGTAAAATTTTATTAAATAGCAGTAAAACTGTAAATAACTAGAACTATTTAAAAAAAAAAGATTTTCAAAACCAAGAATATTGTTAAAAATGAGGAAAATTACCAAATATTATTAAACAATCAGAAAATTTGTCAAAAAACTAGAAAAATTATCAAAATAATAATAAAAATTTGCAAAAAAATGTTCCAAATACCAGGAAAATTTTCAAAAATAAGAGATTGTCAAAATTAAAAAAAATTGTCAATAATCAGTAAAATTATATCTAGTAGTAAAATCGTAAATAAGTAGAAAAATTTTTAATAACTTCAAAATCAGAAAAATTGCAAGAAATCAAAAAAATCTCAAACATTGTCAGAAACCAAGAAAATTGTGAAAAATCCGACAAATTACCAAATATTATAAACAGAAAAGTTGTCAAATAACCAGGAAATCAGTAAAATTTTATTAAATATTAGTTCAACTTAAGATTTAATAATACCATCGAAAACAGAATGAATCGTACTATAAGTGGGAATTTTTTCAAAATTTTTAAGCAAAAATTGTGAGCGTGAGAAAAGGGAGAGACCAAAAATGAGGTATCTGAAAATATCCTTACAGTTGTGGTCTCGCCCTATTCTAACAATCACAATTTTTTGGTAAAATTTTTCAAAATATTCGCATATATAGTATATTTTTTCTTTTTCTATCTGCAGTTAGCACTTTTTAATAACGTAGACAGTTTTTTTCCGGAGCTAAACAAAATGTAACTAGAAATTTTAATTCAAATTTTGTTTCTAAGGCCAGAAAAGACAAATTATCCGTAAAATTATAATATTAACTTAATACCATAGAGAATAAAACATACTATAAGTGGTATTTTTTTTTTCAAAAAATTTAAACAAGAATTGTTAGCTTGAGAAAATGGATAGACCAGAATAAGAACTCTAAAAAATCCCTACTGTTGTGGTCTCTCCTTATTCCCACAGTCTAAAATTTAAAAAACATTCATAAAAATAGTAGTTTTTTCTTTTTATATCTGCAAAGACCCATGAATAGAAACGAACTTGGAAGATAAAAAATTAAAAAACCCAGCAATTTTTTTTACAACTAATTAGCGACAAAAAAGCGGCAAATACTCCTGCTTTCAATTTTTTGATATCGTCATTATTTACGCAGTTGTCTTGCTAACTTGATATCAAGTTAGCAAGATGTTTAATTTTTAATATTAAAAAGGGCGGCAAATTTTTTTCCCACAACTAATTAACGGCAAAAGGCGGCAAATTCTCCAGCTTTTAGTTTTTTGATATCGTCATTATATCAAGTTAGCAAGATGTTTAATTTTTAATAAAAAAAAGAGCGGCAAAATTTATTTTTCCACAACTAATTAACGGAAAAAAGCGGAAAATTCTCGAGATTTTAGTTTTTTGATATCGTCATTATTTACGCAGTTGTCTTGCTAACTTGATATCAACTGAGCAAGACATTTAATTTTTAATAAAAAAAAAGAGCGGCAAAATTTATTTTTCCACAACTAATAAACGGAAAAAAAGCGGCAATAAGATACGGATGTAACTTTCCGAAGTTGCCTTGCCAAGTTGATAGACGTAGTAATGTTTGGAAATTTAAAAAAAAATTAATCAACTGGGAATGAAAAATTTGTCAATTTTGAATCGAGATTCTTTAATTTTAAAAAAATTGTAAGATATTCAAAATAAGGAGTTTAGAATATTGAATGTATTTATTTGAGGATTTAAAGAAATAAAATATTTTCTATAAAAGGAAGACAAGATAATTTAAATTAGATTAGACGGAAAGACAGAAACATAATATTCTTATGAAGATAGAGAAATAAATAAACTCCCTGATACAGGAAGAGATAAAAATAAGAAAAAAAAATCAATAGAAGACACTAGTGAAAAGGAAGAAAAATTAAATAATAAATAGTACCTCTTAAAATGTGGTTTTCAAATTTCTTTTTAAATTCAGGAGCATTGCCCAGCAATCCTTCATTAACAAAATGTATTAAGCTGAAATATTCTAATAAATCATTCTGAATGGGAGTACCACTTAGTAAAACTCTTCTTTTAGCTTTAAGACCCATTAATGCTCGGTATGTTTGATTTTCGCAATTTTTTAATCTAAAATTATACAAAAAAAATTATTATATTATATATTTTGTAATTATAAATTTTTACCTGTGACCTTCATCACAAAGGACTAATCCTATTTCACTGCTATGTAGAATTTCAGCGTGCATCCTAAATGTTTCATATGAAATTATAAGTACGGGTATTGCTGTTCGGCCTTGTCCTTGCATAAATTGATGTAATTTTTTTTTAGCATCTGAACCACCATCCATCATTACTGATGGCAAACGACCTTTAAGCCACTAAAAGCAATAAATATATTTAAACATTTATAAGATACTAAATTGTACAATTAAAATATTAAAAAGAACACAATAAATTATATGCCTTTCGACTTGTAAATTCCAGACTCTTAAGTCCACGTAACAAAAAACAAACCAATCATACATATACTTTAAAAATTTATTTTTCACTCTTTCCAATGGTTATATGGAAGGTTTTTACGCTCGGACTCAGTTGTCATTTTTCTAAAAAAAAAAAAAACCGGAAATTGGAAATTCTCTACCATGAACCAATAATTAGAGGCTTTGTACTAGTATAAGATTTAATTAATAACATTGCACTTAAAAAAATGGTTTTACAGCAAGGGTTTGACAAATAAATAAATATACCTGTTTAATTAATAAATTAAATGACTTACTAACTAAAAAAAAAGAAAAAAAAAACATAAAGGAATATAGTTTAAGTATATAACAGATTGAATAAAAAATAAATGAAAATTAATGAAAATGAACGGATAATTAAATTAAAGAGAAAAAATAAGATAAGAAATTATTTATTTATTATGAATGGTCTAAGCTTCAAAATATTCCAGACAAACATAGCTGCAGTTAATGTAGTGTTATCAAAAGACAGAGTACAGGACAATCACTATTTTGCTGCTTCATAACATTATACAGGGTGTTTCATAGGTAAACCGAGGGCACGTAGGTGATTCCAAAAAACCAATATTTGATGGGTCTAACCCGCCTCATAAAAGAGTTACAGGGTGTTTTGTCAAAATTGCCTATTTCTTCTAACCCTCGTTTCTTCGGAACCACCCAGTATATTTATTTCATATTTAGCAGTCTATTAGTACATTACACTGATATAGTAAGCAAAATAAAAATCCAGGCCCGCTTCAAAAAAAAATACCAAAATTATTTTCACGGTGAACAACACTCTGTATATCAGAATTTTAAAAATTGGATAGTATATTCGAAAAGAGCGGAAAAAGTTAAGTGAGAATTCATGTTTTTTGATAATAATAATACTCGCCCTACATTTCACCCCCTTACGAGTGAACCCCAGAAGCCAATGGCTTGTGCGGGGAAGGGACGGCTATTATTATTATTTGCCGTGGCGCTCCGGGGCGACTTACTGAGGATTGATAGCGCCATTTGGATAGGTGTAGGAAAAAAAATATGGGAAATTGGTTTAGTGATAGTGCTCCTAGTTTTGAAGAGAAATAAATAGTATTTTATTGGTATTTTTCGGCAAATACATACGGTAAGTAAAGTTCGCACCATATGGAAAAAACATTTTTTTTTTTTTCATTAAATTATTATTATGGCTTAACACTACTTAATGGCTACATACTTATTAATATTTACGTCTAAAACAAGGGAAAATTTGAATAATCTAAAAAAATTGTTTTAGTCTTAAATATTAAAAATGAGGGGGTAATCCCACACAACTTTCCGAACACTCGTAGTAAAGTCATTGTTTGATCGATTATTTTAGTTTTTCTGCATTAAAATACATTAATTATATTACCTATCTAATGGTATAAATCCCATTTTAATATCTTTAATATTTTTAAAGTTATTCAATTTCTTTTAAACTTATATTAAATTTCAAAAAAAAAATTAGGAATTCTACAATTTTTTGAATAAAATTTTGAAAAAAATCACAATTATAGAGTTTTTTACTACAAATTTAAAGGTAATTTTTTTAAAATTTTTAATATTAATTTTAACTTTAAAACAAATAAAATCTATTTTTGAATAATTTTAAAATCAATAAATAATTAATATCTCATTCAATTTTATTCAAAATGGGAAACAGACCATTTTTTTAGGTTTCTGGATCAAAATGCATTAATAAAGTTAGTTTAAAAAACTAAAAAAAAATCAATTTTTTTTCAAAAAGAGTTGTATAGAAGGAAAGTATTGCGATCATGATATTTTGACCATACCCAGATTTTAACGGATCTTTACGTTTTGAAGTCACCTGAATCCATTTATACCATTTTTAGCATGATGTCTGTCTGTGTGTGTGTGTGTGTGTGTCTGTGTGTGTGTGAACACGATAGCGTCTAAACGGCTGAACCGATTTAGATGAAATTTTATATACATATTTATGGTAGCAAGGAGACGACCTGTATAGATTTTGGAGTTAATCGGACAACCGGAAGTGACAGTTGCTATAAGTGATGACGTCATTACTAAACAAGATGGCAATAAAGTTTTACACATATATTTTCTATACGTTATAGTTTAATTTCGAATGATTAAAATTTTTAAAAACTTTTGCCATTGTTGCCAGATTTATCAAAAAGTATTTTTTTTTTTCATATTTTTCTTAAATAAATAAGATTAAGAGTTTCTGCAGAGTCATTCGAGAAAATTTTCATAATATATCTCCACATTATCAATAAATTTAACCTTATTTGAGTCGCGCATCTTAAGCTTAAATTTCAATGCATGGTCTTCCTTAGAGAAAAAACTTTTTCTGTATAGTGTTAACTGTTTTATTAGTGGATAGGGGAAAGGTTTGTGATTTTATTTTCAGATATATGGGAAAATGATCGGAGTTTATCTCATTATTATTACATAAAAAAAAATTATCTCGATATTGAAGGTGCTGGTATAAAATTTGAAAACACGCGGTTTGTGCAATATATAACATTTGTACACAAATGTTTTAACATAAAGGATTAAAGAAAAACTAAGCCTGCCCGAAATCTTTCCGAAGATAGACCAGAATAAAGATAAAGACGATGTAATGAATATGAAAGATCAAAGAAGTTTGAAGCAAATAAAAAGAGAGCCTAATCTGTCTTAGGAAACATTGAGTATTCTATATGATAGTGAACCATTTGGGGTAATAATGGAATATATGAATAAAAATATAGGTAATCTACATCCTGTAGAAAATCTTACACTCCAATCAAATTAGCAAAATAAAAAGAATGGGAAGAAAGAGTAGAAATAGAATTTGTATGACATGCCCACAAATAACTTCCAAAAAAATTCTTTAATAAAGAATTTGGAATATAAAACTTTTCTTCCGGTTTGACTGATATCCTGTCAAGATATTGTTAAGGGTATAAGAGTTAATATATCAGAAGAAGAATACTTACTTTATTAATTTCATTGCTCCAGTTTTTAACAAGAGAACTAGGACAAACTATTATTCCTTTATCAATTGTAGGTCTAGCTTCAGGTCCTTGTCTAACTAAAGTCCATAAAAGTGTTATACATTGCAAAGTTTTTCCTAAACCCATTTCGTCAGCCATTATACATCCATATGAACCGGGAATTTGTATACCAGTGACACAATCGTACATAAATTTAACTCCCTAAAACAATTTAAATGAATTTTTATATTAAATTATAATAAAAATATCAATTCAGCGATACCTCTCTTTGATGTGGTCTTAAAATATTTCCTAATAGTGGATCCACAACTACGTGAACTAGCACAATCCTAAAAGTGTTAAATATTTTTAAAAATTTTGTTTCATAAATAAAATATATTAATTCTGTTATTTAATAACTTACCCCTCTTTTTTTAATTTATCGTGTTCTGAAATCTCTGGTGGAGCGTAAAGTATTAATGCATTTGGCATATTTGGATCATAAAGTGCTCTTTTGGGTTGCGGTCTTCTAATTCCCAAGTTTCTGCTAGAATTTGATCCTTCATAATTTGGAATTGGGCATTTGAAAGGTCTAGATAATTTCTTAATAAGTTCTTCCTAAAATATAATACTTACATTTATACAACTTTAAACAAAAATTAAGTAACTTACATGGTCAGACACGAAAATAATTTCCGTGTTAACTTGAGATAGAGGAGGGCGTTTAGAATTGTTGGTGTCTTTGGAGCGATCTCTTGTTCGCTTTGTAGGCAAAGGTGATACAAATCCATTTGTTTTCGGTGAAACGGAATTCGGTTTAAACTTTTGGCTAGGAGCAGAACTTCGTCTCTATAAAAAAACATATATTTTAACCAGTGTTAATATAAAAGAAAATTAAAAACACACCATTTTAATGGGTTTTTGCAATATAGGTTAGAATTTTAAATTATAAAAAAACAAAACATAAGCGGCAATTCATCTTTTTTATATATACACAAATAAAAAATTAACTAGGTACACCATATGGAATTTAGATTGCAATTTTTATGCACGTATATCATTTAATACTAATATATTTTGCAAAAATCATATTTTATTTTATTTAATTTGTTTGTTTTACATTTATATATAATGGCCATTACATGAAAGTTTGCTACTCCCATCTCCCATTAATAAACCATATATATGTAACGGCATGCCATTAACCCCTTAGGGCGACCCTGTCCATCTCCACTCCATCAAGACCAACATGAACATTTTACACAGTGTTGTCAAATGTAGCACAATTGTGCCAAAAGTGGCACTTTCAGATCTGATTAGCACCAGAGCACGCACTATTGAAAAATATAGACATAAACGATAACGTTTTGTTTTATTATTGAATATATTTCTTGAACCAAGTATTTCAAAAAATCTCAGAAATGTTTAAAATAGACGAGGAAAGTCTTGACGTCACAATGCCATTCATGTCAAAAACTCAGTTTTTGACAAGAATGACATTTGTGACTACACACTTTCCTCGTGTATTAGGCGATATTGCAGTCGCGCCATCTGTGCGTCAAAGCCAAAATGGACATTAGTAGTATCGTTGTTTGTATTCAGACAACGGTAGTATGTAGTAGTTCGTTTATTCTTGCATATACGTTATCGTGTTTACCTCATAAAGAAATTATTTAAATATCTTGTTTTTAAGTATAATCCTCAAAACCCTTAATATCTTTTTCGTTATTGAATTTTAAACAATTCAAAATATTTTGACAGCTGTCAAAATGATTATCAACTTCACTAAAAATAATTCGATTCTATTGGCAAAAATTTTTAGATTTACCGTTCTGAAGCACTTTCGCAATGCTCCGTGAGAAATTTCACGCTCAATTCATCCCCCGTAGAAGATCACTCATAAAATGCTCTATGTTGCTCTGACTCGTGAGACAGAACAAAATTTGTTCGGTTGATCCCTTCCGCTCTATCGAATGTCAAGTTTTAGAGCAATAGGTAAACTAGCAATGACGTCATTGTATATAAACGAATCAGCAGCGATTAATGGAAAACGAAAAAGTATTTAAAAACAAACAGAAAGTTACTATTCGTATTATTTATTAATACAAATCACTGTCTAAAATTAACATTAAAAAAATAAACTAAATTCTAAAAAAAAAGGTGGCTAATTCCGCCTCTGCAATATAGGTATAAAAATAAAATTGAAAACTGTAGATAGAAACGTGTTTCTAAAATTATTAATGAACGAAAGTAATTTTCAGAACTAATAAAAATAAATAAATAAATAAAAATAAAAAACAAGGTTTTTATTTTTTAATAAAGATTACACGTTCTAAGATAAAAATAATTATACTTATTTTATTATTACCATACCCACAATAATGGAAAAAATCGTAACCTTGAGTTTAACGAACACGTCCTCTGATAAACATTTAAATGAATCGGATTCGGAAATTCCTGTGGCAAGGTTTTTTCTCTATAGAAAGTACCAAATCGTTCAAATCTGTCGTAGAAGACAGATTATTTAGATACCAAAGATTAAATGGTGTATTTTTAAATTTACAAATGGGTTGTTCCACTTCCAAATCTGTTAGAATAAGCGATGCCAAAACACACACCAAACGTAAGTAGGCCTTATGTTTATTTATTATTAGTGAAAATGAAAAGTAAAGTGTAGGTGTAATGTATATTTAAGTAGGTCGTGTGAGTCATAAACATAACCTATATAATATTGATATATAACATATAATTTCTAGAGTTTTTTTTAAATAAATACTAATTAAGCATATAAAAGTTTGTATAAAAACTGTTGGAAAATGTTGAGCATACAAAACTCCGATTTTCATAAAAATTGGTATAAATATAAATATTTTAAGGTTAGTCATAGTGTTGTTTGAATACATCACAACGTACACGACGTTGCCAAGTTGTGTAAAATGTCTTAAATCTTAATTTTTTGGTATTTATTGGACAAAGTATAGTTTGTTTTAAATTTTTTTTCTTCAAAATATAGTGACTGATTTGCATTATTCAACGATATTCGTCGAGAAGAGGTGGTAATTTTTGAATAAAATTGAAAGAAAAAAAGGGTCATTTATAAAAAAAATTGAATCAAAAGAGGTAAATGAAGACAATTGAAAAAAAGGGGTTCATTAGAGGTTTTCCGATCTTTGTCAAAAAGATCGATTCGAATCGTTGAGTCAAAAATCGATCTAGGAAAACTCGGATGGACAAAAAATCGATCTCATGAAAATCGATTTAATTTACAATCTGAAATAAAACTAGCCAAAAAAGTTTAAATACGTACACGAAAGAATCGATCTTTCAATCTTAACTATTTTCTCCGATTCTTGGATCGATCTCAACTTAAAAAAATCGAATATCGAGTCACAAAATATCGATTCTCGGACCGGTAAGATGGAATCGAGATCGGAAATCCTGACTCCATTGTTCATTAAGCTAGTTAGTGAAAAAGAACACAATAAGATGTAATAAATGTAATGTGTTAGATTTGCTGTCTTTAGACAAATGTAGAATACAGTTGTAGATGCTGTCTTTAGACAAATCATCGAACGCACTTAATATTTGTTGATTATGTTAAAAAAATTAAATTAAAGAATTTCGCTTTGCTTAAATATTTTAATCTTGTACTAGGTCTATTTTAAGCTTGTTTGTGTTGTCCATCGTCTATTTATAAGCCTCTCTGCCAGTAATAATAGTTAATTATTGCGATGAATCAAATATGTAATGTATTAAATAATAATTATATTTACTAATACAAGCTAAAATAACAATTCATTCAAACTATTTCCTATTAAAAATTACAATTTCATAGAGACCACCTAATACCAATTCAGCTTTTATTAAATTTGTATAACGTTTGTAAATTCATTTTATTTTATATGTACATGGCAACAACGCTTTCTTGGTTCTGGTATGACAATTCTACGTTTGAATGGTTTACACTGAATCAATTCGAAACGTCAAATATGACATAATTTTACTCTAAATGAGTTCCAAACGTCAAATGTGTCATAATTTTACTTTTAAACGTAAAAAATTCAAAATTTAAAATTAAGTTAAAAGGTGTTAAATATTGGTTCCGGCAATTTATTTTGTCTTGGAAAGTGATATTTGTGTGTTCTAGATGATTTGTGTAAATTTTTGTGAAAATCAGGGTATTTCGTAAGTGATTTTTACAAAATCTAAAAACTTCTGCTTTTCTCTGATTTAGACTTTTGCTTTACGTACTCGGTTTATACTTTAAAAATATAAATAGATTGTGATTATTTTGTTACCATAAATAAAGTTTAGAAATTTATTTGAGACCATTTATGCACGTATATGTTATTGAGTCAGTACAACTCTGTAGATTATTGATTTTAGAAACCATGATGTAATTCTTTACAGTAATTGATTTTAAAGAATAATTTCATAATGCTAAATTTAGCCCAATGTTTCGTAAAAGTATTATCAGATGCTGTTAATTCCTATTTTCCAGGCAGTTTGGAACAACAAACTGAACCATACGAAGAATATGTAGAAGATGTAGTTTGCAATGAAAAAGATCTAAATGAAAACGAGTTAAAAACTGTAGATTTGGACGAAGGAAAAGTTCTCCTAGTCAAACAAAACGGTATAATTAGTGCTTTAGGACCGAAATGTACTCACTACGGAGCCCCTTTGGTCAGCAGTGCCTTAGGCGATGGAAGATTAAGATGCCAGTGGCATGGTGCCTGTTTTAATATTTTAACAGGCGATATTGAAGATTTTCCAGGTTTTGATTCATTACCGTGTTATAAGGTTACCATTGAAGATGGCAAGGTTAAAGTTAAAGCTAAAAAATCGGAGCTCCAATCAAATAAAAGAACGAAAAAGATGGTTCAAAGGGATTCGAAGGAAGATCAACATGTTGTTGTTGTCGGTGGAGGACCATCAGGAGCTATTTGTGTTGAGACTTTAAGACAAGAAGGATTTACTGGCAAAATAACGTTAGTTTGCAAGGAAAATTATCTGCCCTATGATCGGGTAAGTTAAAACGAATTTCTAATAAATAATGGCTATTTAATCGTAAATATCCATAAGCTATTGTAAAAATTACTAATTTTTACAATATTTTAAGCCATAAAAAAATAAAAATCAAAATAAGGTAAGAACAGTACAAAAATTTTTCAATTTTAATGGTGTTTTTCTACACTCAAAGACATTTTTTCTATTTTTATAAATAACTGGGCTATAATTTGAGTGTTACGTTAAAAAAAATTAAGCAGTGGCGTAACTAAGTTGGTTCAAAGTTGAAAACAAATACCAAAGTTTAAAATATCTATTAACATTTCAAAAATATAATTTTATAAATTTTTAAACAGTAAAATTATAGTTAATTACATTATAAAACCATTTATAATAGAATGGGCAAAAAATATTGAGTTGTTGCTGAGAGAATTGAAAAAGGGCGTAACTAGATTGGTTCAAAGTTGAAAAAAAAATTTCAAAGTATAAAATCTCTATAAACAATTCAAAAATATATTTTTTTAAATTTTTAAACAGTGAAATTCTAGTTAATTACATTATAAAATTATTTATAATAGAATGGGCAAAAAATATTGAGTTGTTGCTGAGAAAATTAAACAGTTGCGTAACTAGGTTGATTCAAAGTTGAAAAAAAAATATCGAAAGTTTAAAATCTCTATAAACAATTCAAAAATATATTATTTAAATTTTTAACAGTGAAAAAAAATCAAAAAACATTTCCAACTTTGATGACGCTTTTTGTAAAATTATGTTTTTCTATACTAAAAAACCTTTTTATTAGGAATGTTTTAATAAATTTTGATGAATATTCTTTCTGTGTTAATAAATAAATTAACTATAATTTGACTGCTTCGTTTTAAGAAAAATTGAACAGTGGCGTAAACTAAGTCGGTTCAAAGTTGAAAAAAACGTAATTTTTTTATTCTTGAATGAGAAATCGTAGTTGAAGAAAATAGAAAACTACAGAAAAATAACGGATAAAAAATATAAGTTGTGGTTAAAAAAAAACAGACCATGAACAGTTAAAATTATACAGGATGTCCCATAAATATTTTAATTGCAAGTTTCACGACTCAAAATAATATTTAATATTTTGCTTATTATTACGATCAAATGTTATTAAATAATCAGATACAGGGTGTCATTGAAAAATAGTTTTTGACTATAAATTTGTTCACTAATTGCTCCCAATCTTCAACGTATTTAAAGACAAAAAAGACAAAATGTGTTCGCAAGTCCCAATATTAGGAAAAATCCCTGAAAGTGTCAATATTTAAAGTACATAAAAGTACAGACAATATAAATAAAAATACTATTCAATACCTGTTTAAAAATAAAAAAAACATTTACAACAGGCTAAAACAGACCTCGAACCTCTTCAAGGAACAAAAAGTTGGCTGTAAATTTTTTTTTTTCTAATTAAACATTTAGGCTGAAATGCAACATGAGACAACCAGAAATTTTGTAACGATAAACTAAACCATTATTAGCAAATAAAAAGTTGAAATAAGCGTATTTTATTCAGTATTAAATTAATTAAATATATATTATTACACTTAGATACCAAATTATAGTGTATATACAATTATATTTCATCTTTTTGTAATAAATAATTAAAACTTATAATTATTATTTACAGCTTGATAATTATTAAAAGTTAGTTGTGCATTGCAAAATTAATAAATACCCTACGTAAATCTTGATTTACATTAAATATTAGTATTCTACACTGCTATTTATCAGAAAAGATTGGCTAAATAAATGATTTTTAACCTTGTGTCACTAATTATTGAGTCAATGCGTTTCTCTTTACCAAACATTTTTCGTGACAATTAAATAATAAATATTTATTGCACTTAGATACCAAATTATATTATATATGCAATTAAATTTTATCTTTTGGTAATAAATAATTGAAATATACAATAAAGTAAATTAACTCATTTTAGATAATATTTAAAAGTTTTCATGAAAATTCAAAAAGAAAAAGTATATTGTTGAAGAAATAAAAATATAATGAATGTTTTTAATGATTTCAGATAAAAGTTAGCAAAGCTATGGACTTCGATATTGATAAATCATTATTTAGAGAAGAATCGTTTTATAAGGAACATAGCATAGATGTTCTTAAAGGTGTCGAAGTAACAGCCATTAAAACCGATGCTAGAAATGCTATTTTAAGTACAGGAGATTCTTTGGAATATGACAAAATTTATATCGCCACTGGATGTAAAGCTAAAAAACTACAAATACCAGGATCAGAATTAAAAAACGTGATGGTTTTAAGACAATATGATGATGCAAAGTAGGCAAAAATGGTTAATTTGTATAAACAATATCTAATTTTTAAATTTTTTAGATACACAAACTCGTTGCTTGGTGAAGATAAAGAAGTCGTAGTTTTAGGAGGTAGTTTTGTAGCTATGGAAGCTGCTAATTATTGTAAAAATAAAGTCAAAAAGGTTACTGTTATTTTAAGAGGGGAACTACCTTTCCAACCATTTTTAGGACCAGAAATAGGTGCTGCGTTGTTAAATCTTTTCGTAACAAAAGGAATAAATTTTATAACGAAATGTGGTATTTCTGAAATTAAAGGTGATAATGAAGGAAATGTAACTGAGGCGATTTTAACTAATGGTAAGTATTATTAAAATCTTACAAATACTTATTTTTAAAAATATTATTGTTTAGGTTCATCTATACATGCAGATTTGGTAATTATGGGAGTAGGTAGTGAATATGCAACAGATTTTGTTAAAAATTCAGGTATAGAAATGCGACCTGATGGAACAATAGAAACTAATGAATATCTTCAAACAAATATACCAGAAGTGTTTGTTGGTGGTGATATTGCTTACGCTCCTGTATGGTCTCATAATAATCAAAAATCAGCTATCGGACATTTTCCTTTAGCTCATTATCATGGAAAAATAGCTGCATTAAATATTTTAGGAAAAAGGAGTATGTTAAAAGCTGTGCCTTATTTTTGGACTATGTTATTCGGAAAAGGCATAAGGTAAGATAAAATTTTATATAATTGTCTTAAATAATTAGTAAATATTGCAGATATGCCGGTCATGGTAGTTACGATAAAATCGTATACGATGGTGACGTTTCCGAACTAAAATTTGTTGCATTTTATTTAAAAGAAGGCGTCGTAGTTGCTGCATGTTCTTGTAACAGAGATCCTATCGTTTCGCAATTTGCCGAACTTTTAGCTCAAGGAAAAAAACTCACAGAGGAAGAACTTAAAGAAAATCCGTTAGGTTGGACAAAGGATATTGTTCCTAAATAAAAAATTGTCTATTTAGAAAAAATAATGTCTAATTTTATATATTAGGGACAAAATCAGTTGAGGACATGGTACTTATTTTATTTAATGGTAATAAGAAATATTTATTGATATATACAGTGTGTCCACCAAAGTTCACAAAAGGAGATGAAAAATTTCAATCTTGATAAAAATCATGTTTTATCATGCCTGCTTCATTTTGTAGTCAATTTTCTGTGAAACGCTATGAAATTGATTATAAAATAAACAAAACTTTTTATCAAGAATAACATTTTTCGATAAAACCAAAAATAAAACTACACACTGTTTAATTGGACTTAATTATTTATGTATTAATTACTATATTGGTAATTAAGTTTTCTAAATGTTCAACCAAACAAAACAGAAAACCGTTATATAATTTATTATAGTATGTCCAAATTATGAGTTTTTGGGGATCAAAATTCAAAAATTTGTACGTTTATTCCCAAAATCATAAATTTTGTAAGTATGAGCGCATTTTCGAATAGTACAACTTTCATCTATCTTATTTTTTAAATTTTAGAAATTTATCGAAAAGTATTTATCCAATATTGTTAACAAAATAAGTATAAATCTTCCTCAAAGGATTTTTTTATTTTATAGATTGTTATTTCTTATTAAAACACAGGCTATAAATATATTAATTATTTAAAACTACAATGAAATTTCTTATGACAAATCAGTATTTTTTTACATACACAGTATTAGATTAATAATTTGTTTTATTTATTTATAAAAAGCATTTGTTAACTATTTAAATATTAAATTGCTTGTTCTTTTAGACTTATTAATTTATTTCCCATGTGCCGATGATGGTGGTGGTTTCCTACACCTATAGCCAAATGGCGCCATCAATCTTCAGTAAGTCGCCCCGGAGCGCCACGGCAAATAATAATAACGGTCCCTTCCCCGCACAAGCCATTAGTTTCTGGGGTTCACTCATAAGGGGGTGAAATGTAGGAAGAGTATTATTATATAATTAAATTTTCAGCAAAAACTAATAATTTATTTACAGGAATAAAAATAACCTGACAAGATCATGAGATCGGGCTAAAATTTACTTTTATTCCTTAAAAATTCAATAAATCAATTAATATTTGATTAACAATATCAAGAATTTCAAAATAAATTTGTTTTCCTGTTTGACACACTTTTACTTTTCTCCGCTTAAAATCATGTGCATAATAATGGACAAATATTGTTTGAGCAGCTAATTTTAAATTTATATCAAATTTACCCACTAAAAATTGGAATATGTCTAACTAAGCGTCTAGAGCTTATGTCAAAAAATCCGATCAAAAACCCCACAGAAAAGATCTTACAGTAAGTTATTTATATGAGATTTAACTCTCGTAAACAAAATCCAAGTTTGCGTTAATTATTCTAGAACAGTATTAAAAAATACCTCTTTTTTTAAAATGATTTTATTATAAATTAATTTCACTTACTACAACTAATTCGATATTTACATTACTCCCATCCTTCATTAACTCTTAAATGTGCCAAACGTGATTCAATTGTGACATTATCATAAAAAGGCTTTTGGTTGGTTTTAGTTTTAATAAAATTAATTTCATTTTTACCTAAAGCCCTTGCATGACCTTTAGACTGTTCCTAAAAAATAATAGTTACTTCACATTTTATCAAATTCACGTTTTATTGTAATTACTTACGGGAGTTAAATATGAGTGTCTCAAATAAAACATATTCTGTTCTTCAATTTCAAATTGATTTTTTAATTTTAGTACGTCTCTTATCGTAGGTTGTTTGTAGATACGATCTTTTCCTGTATGGATGTTCCCATTAGGCATATTTTTTCTTCTAAATAGTGCATAAAATAGTCTCATCGTATTAGAAAAATATTAATGCTTTTTTAGGTTAGTTTTAACACAGTTCAAACTTCAAACTAGTTAGATGACATTGATAGTACTTCTTCTGTCTACTAGTGTCTACGTATAATGGCCTCTACCAACTGGGGTATATACAATATTTTAATTCGTTTTTTCAAAATAGTTAGATTTTACAATTTTCATAAATAAGAAAGTGTATAGAGTTCCGTTTAGTTGGACCCGGTGAAAACCCAATAGGTCCGTCATGACGGAAATCCTGTCTAAATAAAATCAGCTGTTAGAATTAAAGAAAAAAGAAGAATAGAACCCAGTTAACTATTACGTAAAAAATCATGAATATCACAAAATTAATCATTATATAAATAATCTTTACCAATTTTATAATAAATATTAGAATTTCGTTTAATTCTTTAAAAACGAAATCAACTGAATAACTAACTGTATAAATTATAAATATACGGCTTCATTAATAATCAAAAAAAGAATAAGAAGTTATGTAATTGTCAGTGTCATTTTAAAAATAGGTTAAGAAATTTTTTTTTTTAATATGTGGTTCGAAATTTTACCTAGTTTTGGAATAATAGTTGCAGCTATGGCATTTCCTCATGCCTCTGCTTATGTATTAAATAATTTGGTAACAGGAAACATGTTCAGAAGGAGTTTACTTGATGGTCAAGAGAGAAAACAATATTTAAGGGATAGAAGGTTGACTGGAAATCCCTACGTACTTCGGGGATTAGAAGCCATTCCAGATGAATAAATCGTATAGTATGTATTTTTAAATACGTAGCTAATTTTCATTTCGTAATAAAGAAACTAGGTTAGGTTATTTAAAAATGTTGAATTCAGTTTCTTAGGTTAAACATTTTTAATTGTTATTTCTTTCGTTTTAGAATTCATCTCGAGAAAGTCTTGTGGAACATGTCATAACATAATTTTATTTGTAAAATATATTAGAATATATACATTAGTATACTAGAATAGTTTTTATTTTTGAAACCTTTAATATTTACTTATTAAGGACAAGAGATTTTCAATTAATCCTGGGTCTTTGAAATACTTCATAATATAAAAAAATAAACCTACCTTGTTTGTTGCACTTATAATCTTCGATCATCAATTCAATATATAATTTAGGATGTAAACACGTCTGATTAATAAAGTAAATAGAAAAAATTTTAAACATTACAAGTTATTAATCTGTCAAAAAAAATTATAGCGATGAGTTAATTCTACCACAGTTTTACCAACTTGGTCTTGGTACAATTATAAATTTCCTAGAAAAATATTTGATTGGGCGTGGCCATCCCTTTGATAAACAAAAATTATGAATGGAACGCCATAATGGATTCCTAAGTAGCGTACGCTACGTAGGAAGTGAATACGACCTTGTAGACCAGGTCCGGATTGATTATAATTTATAAGTAAATTAGAAAAAAAAATAAAAAAAAATAAAACTGTTATATACCTATTAAATAAAATTATTTTTTTAATAAACCCGTTATTTTTACTTTCCCGCTACTTTGGCACCATCATAATATTTGAGTAATGAGTAAATTTTTAGATTTCTTTAAATAAAAATAATATTATATAAAAATTGGAAGGTCAGAGGATTTTTTTTTTCATATAAAAATTATCACTTCAATTATTTTTCCCCATTTTTTCCAATTTTTTTTTATTTTTTCCTATTTTTCTTGTTTTTCATTATTTCCTGCTTTTCCCTTTTTGTCGTATTTGCCATTATTATCTATTTTTGCCCACCTTTACCATTTTCCCTTATTTTTCCCGTTTTTCCAGATTTTTCTCCATGTATCTCTAATTTCCCTCTTTTCTCTATCTTTTTCTAATTTTTCCCAATTTTCAGTTTTTCGCCAATTTTCCTATTTTTCCCTATTTTGCACTATTTTTCCTGTTTTTCATAATTTTTCACTTTTTGTTCTATTTTTTCATATTTTTCCTACCAATTCAGCTTTATTTTCATTAATTTTGTATAATACTTGTAAATTCAATATTTTCAAAAATAGGAAAACTGTTATAACTATTAAATATTATTATTTTTTAATAAAACCGTTATTTTTACTTTCCCGCTACTTTAATACCATCATACCATTTAACGAGTAAATTTTTAGATTTCTTTAAATAAAAATCATATTGTATAAAAATTAGAAGTTCAAATGTATATTTTTACATATAAAAATTATAACTTCAATTATTTATATCAAGTTTTTCCTATTTTTCCTATTTTTTTTATTTTTTTTCTATTACTACTTTTTCCTATTTTCTTGTTTTTTATTATTTCCTGCTTTTCCCGTTTTGTCCGTATTTGGCATTATTATCTATTTTTGCCTATTTTTACCATTTTCCCTTATTTTTCCATTTTTTCCAGATTTTTTACTTTCCCGTTACTTTAGTACCATCATAACATTTAATTAGTAAATTTTTAGATTTCTTTAAATAAAAATCATATTGTATAAAAATTAGAAGTTCAAATGTATATTTTTACATATAAAAATTATAACTTCAATTATTTATATCAAGTTTTTCCTATTTTTTCCAGTTTTTTTTCTATTTCTTACTATTTTTTCCTATTTTCTTGTTTTTTATTATTTCCTGCTTTTCCCTTTTTGTCCGTATTTGTCATTATTATTTATTTTTGCCTATTTTTACCATTTTCCCTTATTTTTCCATTTTTCCAGATTTTTTACTTTCCCGCTACTTTAGTACCATCATAACATTTAATTAGTAAATTTTTAGATTTCTTTAAATAAAAGTTCAAATGTATATTTCTGCATATAAAAATTATCACTTCAATTATTTATATCAAGTTTTTCCTATTTTTTCCCTATTTTTCTTATTTTTCATTATTTCCTGCTTTTCCCTTTTTGTCCGTATTTGTCATTATTATTTATTTTTGCCTATTTTTACCATTTTCCTTTTTTCCAGTTTCTCTATGTATCCCAAATTTCCCTATTTTCTCCATCTTTTTCTAATTTGTTCCTATTTTTCGCAAATTTCCCTATTTTTCCTATTTTTTCATATTTTTCCTACCAATTCAGCATTATTTTAATTAATTTTGTATAACACTTGTAAATTTAACATTTTCAGATTTTAAAATTTATAATTAAGAAAAAAGATGTTGTGGCAATTTATTTTTCTTGGAAAGTGACATTTATATGCTCTAGATGGTTTGTGCAAATTTTTGTCAAAATTTCGTAAGAGCTCAAATTTTTCACAGAGATTTTAACACGTCCATTAGTAAGAGACAGTTGAATCTCTTATTAGATATAAAATTTTAAATATTCTGAAAATTAACACACAATATTTTTGGCATAATTTTGTATATTTAATATTTCGTCTACTCGTGGTAAGTTCAAGGATCCTTATAAGTTTTTTACACCTAAAATTAAATTATAATTTTTTAAAATTTGATATAAATATAAAAAATTTATTTATATTATAGATATTTCCATAATTTATATCATAGAATTAATAATGATTATCATTGTAATAAAAAAATATGCTAAACAGGTAATAATCTAGGTTTTTTAATATTTAACCTATTTTTCAAAATCTATATATTTTAAACAACTTTTTTGGCAATTTTGAAACCTGTTTCATATAATATAAGCATTATATAAGCAATAATGATTTTATACTAGATAAGAGGTAATAAATATTTAAAGGCAACAATAGTGTAACAGAACCTGTTTTTATAAAAACGCAATTAGCCGATTTTTGTTCTTTAATAAACAATTACTATAAAAATAATAAATGTAATAAAAACAAACTAATTTTACATCATGAAGTTATTTATAAAAATTAGCTATTTTTATTTCAAGTATTCAAATATTCTAATACATAAAACTCTTAATTTCAAATTCACGTTTTAGATAAAATTAAAATCGAATTGTTATGTAGTCGCTTATTACAATGTTTTTTTTTCGTTACAACATAAATAAATACTTAAATTAATTACAATATTTTTTTGCAAATTAATTCATTAAATTACTAGATAGTTTTAATATTAACAATGTCTGTACATAAATGCGAATTTGATGTCGTATTATCTATTTGATTGGTTTAAAATTTTTTAATATTAACACGTGATATACCTTAACATTGTTCTATTATGTACACGTGATAAGAGTCGAGACAATATGGAAATTAGTCTTATTTTGCATACGACCACGATATTTATTAAAAAAATAAAAAAATTGCTGCCAATTAATGTTAGTTCACGGAAAATGTTAATTTCGAAGTGCAAAAGTCTAGTGATTGTAGAAAAATTACTTTTATAATTTTAATTACATTATGCACATACCTATAATTTATCATCAAGAACTCAGATTGACGTAGTTTGTATAGTAATAAATAAAACATTAGCAACATGATGGTTATAATGAAAATTCTGATAATATTAAATACTACTTACATAGTAATTAAATTTAATTCTTTTTAGATACATTATCAAGTTATTTAAAAAATGATTATGATAATTAATAATAATCATAAAAAAGAAATCGTCACAGATATATTTTTTTTTTTCAGGAAAGTATTAGGTTATTTTTTTTATTTGACATAAACTCTTCAATTTTAAAAGCCAGTGAAAAGGATACAAACTTGCATTAGTTATCGTAGTTTCTTAAGACGGGGCTCCACCAAACTGGGCTAACCCGGTGACACGTGCGCCGATATAACCCACAGGCATAATTTTGCTAACGGAATTTCTGCGCACTACGCGAATCGGTAGTTTTTTTTCTACATCCAGTAAATTTTGTAAATATTCTTTCTATCTTTGCATTACTTCGCTATTATCTGTTAGTATTTCTCCGCTTTCGTTTTTTACTGTTGCAGTGTCTATTGTTTTTCGTCTTCTAAGATTTTTGATTGTTTTATAAAATAGTTTTTGATTGTCCTTGGTATTTTCTTATTATAGACAGGTTCGACATTTTTCTTATTTTTTTTATTTTAACTTAAATCGAGAGGTTTAGTTATTTAAAAACGATCAAAATCAAGGATCGGCGAGAGACTGGAAAACGTACCTGTGCGCGAGACTAGACCGTGTGACGTCAGTAGCCATGAACGCTTCGCCCCTTGCCCGCTGCTGCGCTGTATTCACAATGCAAACACATTTTACAGGGTTACCGTTTTTAGTAAATTTCCTACTAAATTAGTGGATTTTTAAGAAAAATGAGGATGTTTAGTAGAATTTTAATAGAATTGATAATAGGCAGGTTCGACATTTTTTTTTGAAACTGAAATCGATATATTTTTTTATTAAAAAACGATCAAAAAAAAATTGAGCGCAAAATATTAATATTTACGTCCGCTGTAAAATTGAGTAGATTTTTCAGATTTGAATTAAAAACTATATTTTATCGCTATCTATCTATGGTTTTAAGACGAGTATCTCATCGCAGAAAAAATATTTTGTATCATCCAAACGTGACACGTGATTCGCTTAAATAATAAGTTTGAACAAATGTAAGTATGAGTTCTAGTATCAGCGTGGAATAGTGCTGGTTAGTGGTGCGATAGGTCCGGGATCGAATCCCGCACACAGCATCTTTTTTTTGCTTTTTATCGTTATATTTTACTTTTAAACGCTATTAAATATTGTTTTTTATTTTTTTTTAATACACAGGCTAGTTCAGTTAGTCAAGACTTCTTTTAATAAAAAAATACATATCCCCGGGCAGGTAAAAACTATGTACAAAATATTTTTGACTACAGCGCAGCAGCGGGCCAAGGGCGAACCGTTTATGGCTACTGACGTCACTGGTCTAGTCTCGCGCACAGGTACCGTTTTCCAGCCTCTCGCCGATCGTTGATTTTAAAATGCTTATAGCGGACGTAAATATTAATATTTTGCGCTCAATTTTTTTTTGATCGTTTTTAAATAACAAAATCTCTCGATTTCTATTAAAAAACAAAAATGTCGAACTTGCCTATTTTTCATCAAAATTTTCCCGGCTCTACTGTTTTTCTCCTTTTACTTTATTTCTTACTATCAGTCTTTGATTCTTATATGGTTTATAATTTTCTTCTCTTCTATGTGATAAGTATTTTCTTCATTTTTTTTTGAGTTTTATTTCCTGCTGATCTATTGGTTCCACCATGAAGTTTGCTTCTTGTTCTTATTCACCTTTAGTACGCCAGATGCCTGCTTTGCTGATTCTAGAACGCTATTTTTAAAGTACTTCCAAATTCCTTCCAATCTTTTATCTTTTATGTCATTGATTATATTATTCTCTGTAATTTGTTTATATTTTATAGCACTTCTACTTCTCTTAATTTGTAGGACGTTATTATTTCATAATTTGTTTATCTCAGTTCATTTAACTTATTTTTAAAGAGTTTTTTGTTTATCTTTTTCATTTTATATAATGGTCAGTGTATATTTCTGGTTCTCGTTTTACTCTAACATCCTTTACTATATTTTTATTATTCTTCTCTACAAGGATATAATCTATTATTGATTTTTCTATGTTATTTTTCCCTTGCCTACTATACTTGTGGATATCTTTCTGTTGATAAAAGCTGTTGGTAACTATAAGATTGTTCATTTCACAGTATTCTATTATTCTGAGCCCGTTATTGTTTCTTTTTTCTTCACCATTCTACGAATTTTCAATCAGTTTTGAATTTTTTACTGAACTGGTAAGTTAATTTTGTTTTGTTTTATTTACACAATAATTTACAGTGTATATTTAAGTGATAGCCAAGATTCAAATGCAGAAAATACACAAGATTATGACTATATTTCTACCAAATGGACTGAAAAAACGGTGTCATTATTGATAGATTATTCCGAAATGAAAGTAGTTCATGGAACACTAGAGACAAATCAAATCGACATATTTAAAATGCCGCTAGCCCAGTTTGGTGGAGCCCCGCCTTTATGTAGCTTTTCTCACTTACACGACCCGCCGCTGAACTTCAAGCAACTTGAATACTTCAAGTGAAGTGTATCGTCGCTAGATAAAGTACAACTGACTTACAGGACAGACAAATTGAAAGGTGAATTATTGTATTCAGTTAAGAAGGGATAATATATGGAACAATATTGAAAAGAAAATTGAAGAAATTGTTTCATCTGATGATGTAGGTAATGCCAGAACTGTTTTTCATAAATATTGTTACCTTAAAATTTACTTTACTCAAGTAATCCCAAAAAAAAACTAAAAATTTCACATTGCTCGTTTGGTACAAACTGACGCCATAACGCTTCGATTTAAAGCTTATATGTGAATTTTACTGGAAATTTTGATACTTTGTTGCAACGCCACGTAAAGCCCAACGCCGGTAAGCCTACATGAGAGCCAACCTTAATTCATTTTGTTGCTTTTTTCGCAGGATAATCTTCTACCGAGATAGACGGCAGCGACGTGCGACAACCAGCCAGTCTGTTGGATATGTTGGAGGTGATTTAATAATTGTTTTAAGCTACTTGTTGGAAACAATATCCAACACAAGTTTAAATTTAGGGACTTTACCTCACTTGAATGGTGGTAACCCTAAAATCACTGTTGCCCATTAGGCGGTGTCGGTGTCAAGCGCTTCATCCCGCCACTCAGTCATCACTTTTCTCACGTATAAGCGGTTGTGTTTTTATCGCTCTCATGGTACGTAGTAGTGCTAAAGCCCGACAATGTCTGGCTTCAGGCAAATTGCCTCTTAGTGTATTAAAGTCTATTGAATATCTCCTCCAAGTAAAAGTGAATGGTTTTTCTCTAATGTAAATTTGTACACATACTTATTGAAGGAATAAACAATTTAAAAACCTAACAAACTTTCTTTATGTAGTTTACCTACACTACTTCAAATACTGTTGGAAGAAATAGTAGATTATGATATAATCTCAAAATCATATGAGACATGCGAAACCAGTTGTTTGAGAGCGGTCGCTTACATGCTGTCTTGGTCGCTTATCTCTGTCTCATGCTCCAAATAAACGGGTCATTTTGGCGCCTTAGTTCAGGTTTCGGATTGCCTCGGGCGCCACCTTCTGTTTATAGTGTAAAGGCCACTACACGGGCAGCTTCAGTGGAGAAAGAAATACTCCAGGGGTCGTATGGTATAGACAAGACCCTTAGCGGTCAGAAGGGCGTCTTTACTTGCCCTAGTGGGTTGAGTTACCTGGGTATTTATGCTGCTGGGGAGTTAAAATTCACAACCAAAATAAGAAATGAAGTAAATAAAAATCCTTTATTCAATTTTAATAAAAATCCGGATGAAAGGTGTGCAGCGGACGGTACAGGCACAACTGACTTGGCTGGTGTGGTCTTGGTTCGACTGACGGCTCCAGGTTGCGGTCAAATTGGACTTGCCTTCCTCTTGATCTATCTCTAAAGGTCGCTAAAGTAAACTGACTCAGACTACCACTGCAACTGACTTGATCGACTCCGGCTGCCGTATACCATCTTTCGGCGGGGGTTTACAACTGGTACGACTGGCCTTATACTCGAATTATCTCGCATTTCCCTCCCTAATTTGAAGTTAATTCTACTCCAGTGCCGTGCGCAATTTTATTTATATATTTTAATAATTACGGAAAAAAGTAACTTTGTTACACGGTCGCGTACCTTAAAACCCACCTTAACGTTCTTTCCCTCTTTCAAGTGTATGGCAAGTTCCAGAATTTTTATTACACACTCATTTCGTTTAAAAATCTAGTAAAATCGCAAGAATCAAAGAAACAATCCAGATTAGGCAAATACTACTCATTAATTGCTCCTATACCCAGGGACGGATTTAGACGTCTGCCGCCCCCAGTCAGTAAAATTTATGCTCGATACAGTGCTACATTTGAGCTGCATCTTGACTTTTACAGACATTTACACATTCGCACTTTACACTTGACAATTAAAACCAATTATATGGAATAAAATTGACTGCGACGTTTACTAGGAATGCAACAATAATGGAACGCAAGTTTTAAAAATTTTCATTTTTCATACGTATTTAGTTTTCTGCTTCCTAAATTTCGCCGCCCCCACATTTTGTCGCTCAAGGTACGCGCCTAGTCCGCCTGGTTGTAAATACATCCCTGCCTATACCTTCGTCTGTGTTAGGTTAATTAATCCAGCCTTCTCTTGATAATGCTACTCGTGTGACGAAAAAATAAAACGTTGACAAAAAAAAGATGGAGTATTGGGAAACAAGAATAGGCAGGAAGGTAGCTGAGGAAAATATAACTGGACACAAACCCACTTGTGGTATTTTATATCAGCATGTTAAAGAACATGCAAATAGATAACACGAAAGGCTCTGGCAGGGCGCTGTGGTGCGAAATACTGATAGAAGCCTTTATCCTATATGTATTGAGTCAAAATTACTACTCAATCCCCCCCAAACTCTTATATATGTTTTTTTTCTTTGAGGTAAACAGTATATGCTTTCGAAAAAAGTAAACTTATATAGTTATAACTGAAAACTACAATCAAATATAGGTTGATATATACATGAATATCAATCGAGTATTATTACCAACCAAATATATAATTCGAATGAAAATTGTTTGCAACAAAACAGAGAGACTCGTACCACGCGACTTCGGTATTAATTTTTTTAATATTTTTTCCAGTAATAGTTTGATTTTTTTACAAATTACTTAAAAGGGAAAACTTTAACAGTGTTTTTTTCATTCCACTTAAAATATTTGTATCCAATATACCTATCAATCTATCAACTGTCTCTTACGTAGTTACAATTAATTAGTGATGAAAAATATAAAAATTTAAAATCGCTGTCTAAATCGGACGTCCTGAAGACATACAAGATGTCCCAGAAAACAAAATTCCAAATAAAGTATATTTAGATTGCCGGTGTTTTTAAACAGATATACATGATGGAAATGTCTTATGGACTTTTCTAGCTTTACTTTTGGCAAATTCATTAATATGATTTCCAATATCCAGCTGCTTTAAAAAGTCAGACTCCATAGAAATGATAGCAAGATTGGACTGGATCGAGAATAGAAACAAAATAAAGTCCAAACCGTATTGTTTGTGAGTAATTATTTTTGTATAAAATGGATCTAAATAATGTCCCATACTGGAATCATATCATGAATGTTGATGTTGTGGAGGCAATTGAGGATCTCCCAATAGGTCGGAATGTCCTCCAAACAACAGACCCATTTTTTTATTTGATAGAAAATTTGTGCAAATGTTTAGGCTCCACGCTTTTAGCATTTAGAATTTTTGCAAGTTCTTGCCATAACCCTATAGATTGTTTTTTTGTAAAATCTGGTATACATTTTTGGTCTGGCCTTCATGAACTCCAACATTACTTCTTTTTGTTCTTGTCTTATATGTGTCATTCTTGTTTTTTTTTTGTTTTATAATTATTAGTAAATATAAACTCCAAACATGTATATTTGGATCCAAAGATGTCCAATAAAGACACAATTGTGTACGCAATATTTTTCACAAAACAAAAACTTTAAAAAATAGGGTTAGGGCACAAAAATACAACAATTTTTGACCTTGGTTAGTTGTCTATCAAAATGGGGTCAATTTTTTGGATTCCTGATTGGTCAGAATTTTCTACTAACATTTGGTATGAATACAGATTTTTAATAACAAGAGAAATTTTAAAGGAGTAGAAAAGTCAGAGAACCCCCCTAGGAGTAAAATTTTCTCTCAATTCAAGAATAAAGGTCCAGATGTTTTAAAAGTTTATGGAATTGTAGGTAGGCAAATAAAACTGATAGAACTTTTCTATTTTTCAAGACAGTTTAAAATACGAGTTTCATGATATCGTTATTAATTTTATATAATAAAATTTCACTGCTGGTATTAGATAATTTTTTGATTTTATGTAAATGCGCCTTTAAGGCTTTGGCGACTTGCCCATATGGACTCCCTGGGCTCTGGTGAAACGTAATTTTTTTTTCTTGTTTAAGATTCTGTGATTTAGCTCAAATGTTTATAGGTTCATCATCGCGAATAGATTTTGAAATATACCAAGAAATAGGATAATTAAGAGCAGGTTTACACATGCAATGATTTACTGGCGCCAGTGACTTCTGGCGCGCCAGTAACTTTAAAATGCATATGTAAACACTTACTGGCGTGCAAGCGTTATCCATGCATGCATGGATTAAAAATTTTGGTCACTTCCAAAATTTTAAGCGCCAGTATCTTTTCTTGCGCCAGTGAAATTACAACTTGCAAGTGTAAACACATTCCGTGCACGCCAATAAATATTATTTACGGCGGAAAATCACTTTTAAGGTTAGGGGCACAGCTTAATAGTTTAATTTTGTTCTTTTGTGAGTTTTGTGTTTTAATGATGAACAAAAAAGAGAAGAAATGGAAATCAGAAACCATTATACAGTTTTTAGAATTGTATGAACAAGTTCCTTGTTTGTGGGACGTACATTCTGGAATGTACAAAAATAAAGATGCTAGGGACAATGGCTATTTACAGATAGCACGATTAATGAATATTGATGGATTTGGTTCATCGGAAGTTAAAGCCAAAATACGTAGTATAAGGAATACTTACACGTTAGAATTGGGAAAAATAGAGAAAAGCAAAAAATCTGGCGGAGGTACTGATGAGCTATACACACCAAAGTTACCATGGTTTAAAACAGCTCATATGGGTGTCTTTTTTCTCAAGCTTTGGGGGTCTTCCATTGAAAGTTCTTATAAAAGAGAATTTGAAGCACCCATCATTGCTCTCTGGGAAATCCAATTGCGCACCCATAAGCGATCTTTTCTTTTATGTCGTTTCTTCCGTTCTAAATCTTTAATCGTACTATCAATTATCGTTTTTGCAATTTTTCGACAATCTTTTACAAGCTCCTTTCGCGACATGATGTACCTACTATAACGAGAGTATCGATAATAGCAACTGGCGTGCAAAACACTGGAAACCGTGTAAACGCTTACTGGCGTGAAAGTTGAACTGGCGTTAAGACTGGCGACGGTAAATCCATGTATAAACTTACTTTAAATTAGGCGTTTACAGGCGCCAGTCAATTAATTCTTTGCTGGTATTAGAAATAATTACAAAAAAACTTTGGTACATTGTAAAATCTTTTTTCCTTTTTTTAGATTGGAGGAAAAGTAAATTAAATTGCAAGTTAAACTGAATTTATTTATAAAAAAAAATTAAATAAAATCTTTCGAAGACGCAAGATAATTACATTTGTTTTTAATGACAGGTTATTTATGAGAAAAAATCTCGCCATCTTTGAATCAAAAATTAACACATTAACACAAAAAAAGGATTTCGTAGTATCCAAATTTTTATTCTTATTTTTGATTTAAAAAATATTTATGTGTATGCTCCTACTCTCCAAAATTTTGAAATATTTTATCTGATTATTTTGAAAAACATTCTCAATGAACATTTTTGGGTTTCTCATAATTTTCAAGATTTTTTCAGAAAAAACTAAAACAGATTATCAATTTTTTCAAGAGTATAGTAAGGAGAAAAACTCTTTGAGACTCATTTCTTTAAAAGATTCATAACAGTTGCCTATAAAACATTAAAAACCCCTTATAAATCATCATAAAATATGAATAAGTCAATCTTAAATATCCGTTCCAAATACATAACCACCACCTTTAGATTTATAAAGCGTTGGTACTTTTACTCTTAATTTTTGATCTTAAGAGCGTGATTTACTTTACTATTAGTAGTGTAAGTAGTTTTGTAGTCTCCAGATTTTTTTTAATGTTAATGAAAGCAAAAAAATATACATAAAGAGATAAAGGTTAAATATAGGCTCCTATACCCTTAAGCGATTTTATTACCCGTTCAGAATTTAATATTACCAAAATTATAACCAAAAACCATCAGTATATTTCTATAATTTATTACTATTAAATTTCATTTTCATAAGGATTGACCACTAGGTTATAAGTAAACAATAGTAGTTTTGTATACATAATTATCATTTGATAATTTGGATAATCCATAAATGTGCCAAGGTTTTTAAAAAAATTTAAATAAAACAATTCAGTCTTGTAATTACCATTTATTAATAAACATCAATTATGATAATAATATTTTGTTAAATCTTCTCGTTCACACAATTTGAACACTCGATGAAATAATCTTGGTTAAATTCAAATCATTGTCCAATCAAACAATGGTATATCCATTTTCTAGAACGCTGTAGAAACATTCTGTAACAAAAAAAAATAACATAAAAATTTTTGTTGACAAATTAAATAATTTTTCTAGTTAATTATTTATGTAAATTTTATATGTATGATGAAATTAAATTTGTTAATTAAAAGCAGTTTATTAAATAATAGGTTTTTTTATGTTAATTTATTGGTATGTTTATTTTAAAATTTTCCTAAATTTTAATACAAAAAAAATTAAAAATAGACAAAAAAAAATCGTTTAAGAGATAAAAATTGCTTCAATGAAATCACTCTTTAAATATTTGTCTGATAATTATTTAATTAAAAAGGAATTTGTTAGTATAAATAATAAATTAAAAAAAAATGCTTTGATAAAACCCTATAAAAAATATTTTGATAAAAAAATGAAAAATTTTACTCACCATTCATTTAAACAAAAACTCAAAAACATTCCCCCAATCAACGTTCACTTTTTGACAATATTTCTGATCATATTTTTTTTAATCTTCAAACTCCAATTGCTGCTTTTGGACGATGAAGAACTTAAAGAACTCTGCGAACTTGAACTATCTCTGTCGAAACTATGTTTCGGATTTCTTTTGCAAGTTATGTCAAGAAATCGGTCAATAACCTGACGAACTTGACAATGAGTGCGACTAAATGGATTTGTATACATATTTAATAATTAAGACTTTATTCTACAACAAACGTTTATGTTATGGTAAATCGTTGGATTCAGTTGGCTTTTATATAAAGAATGACTGACGTCAGTAGTAGTAACAGACCAGTAGAAATCCAACTTTTACGTCAATGAAATTGAATGTAAATAATGATATATTGTGGATTATAAATGATGCGATGGACTTTAATATTAAAGACGGAAATGGTTATATTAGTAGGTGTGCGAGATGAGAGATGAGAGAAAATTAATATGGGATTTACCATACCGTAAATTAAATTAGCACCTTCTTATTATTGGATTTAACTAAAAATACATTTATGGGTAAATTATTGTTCTTAGAAAATGATAAACCTAAAACTTTAAAAATAAATAACGAATCGTAAATTAGTAATTCTACAAAGTCACTAAATTTTCCACTTTTTTAAGTTATATGAATATTAAATTAAAATATTTATTTAAAAATTATTTGAATTTTTTACTTTTGGGTGAATCTGGCAACGGTGGTAAAAGTTTTTAAAATTTTTAATCACCAAAATAGAATATATATATTTGTATAATATATTACAGATAAAAAAATTTAATTATGTCAAAAATTTTGAAGATGAGAAATAAGAGAAGACTCAAAAAAAAATAAGAAAAAGGTGGGAAAAAATTAGCTGAATAAGAAAACCAGAAATTTTTTTTATATTTTCGTAAAATAGCACAAAAATTAAAAATCAGGCGAAAAAAAACAGAAAAATGTATACAGATCATTTGACACTTGCTGTAAAGGTTTAGAAAATTTATATTCTGTTAATAGGGATGAAACTCCCCAAAAATTTTTTTAAAAATTTGAAGAAATATCAGAAAAAATAAAAAAAAGAAACAGAATCAGAAATATCAGTAAAACGAGAATAATATAATACAAAATTACAACAGAAAAAAAAACAAAACAGATAAATTCAGATAAAAATCATAAAAATATATAAAATTTCGAAAATAAAAAATAAAAATTAGAAAAATGATAAAATCAGATAAAAATTGCTAAATTTATAAAATTTCGAAAATCACAAAAAATAAAAAACAAAAATCAGGAAATAAATGAAAAACATGTGAAAAAGAAAGATGCGGGAAATTCAGTAAAGAACAGGAAATAAAATAAAAAAGATGTAGAAAATCAGTAAAAACAAAAGAAATAGAACAAATAAAAAAAAATTGGTCAACATGAAAAAAAAGAGAAAAAGCATAAAAAATTAAAATAAAGAAAATAGAAAAATTTATGAAATATCTGTTAAAAATTGCTAAAAAATCACAAAAAATAAAAAACAAAAATCAGGAAATAAATGAAAAACATGTGAAAAAAACAATAAAATTAAGAAATATGAGGAAAATTCAGTAAAGATCAGGGAATTAAATAAAAAAGATGTAGAAAATCAGTAAAAACAAAAGAAATAGAACAAATAAAAAAATTGGTCAATATGAAAAAAAAAGAAAAAGCATAAAAAAATTGAAACAAATAAAACAGAAAAATTTAAAAAAAAATCAGATAAAAATTGCCAAAAAAATTATAAAATTTCATAAATCATAAAAAACAAAAATCAGAAAATAAATGAAAAACATGTGAAAAAATAAATAAAATTGAGAAAGATGTAGAAAAATCAGTAACAAAAAAAAAATTAAACAAATGAAACTTGAAAAAAAGAAAAAGCGTAAAAAACTTGAAACAACTTAAACAGAAAAATTTAGAAAAAATCAGATAAAAATTGCTAAAAAATTATAAAAAATAAATGAAAAAATCAATAGAATTAAGAATGGAAAGATGCGAAAAATTCAGTAAAGATCGGGAAATAAAATAAAAAAGATGTGGAAAAATCAGTAAAAACAAATGAAAAAAAAATTCGTCAAATTCAGAAAAAAAGAGAAAAAGCATATAAAAATTAAAACAGAAAAATTTATAAAAAATCATCAATTAAATTGATAAACAAAATTAATAAAAACAAAAAAAATAAAAATAAATGAAAAAAATATGAACAAATCAATCAATGTGTTAAAGATGTGAAAAATTCAGTACAGGTCAGAAAATAAAATAAAAAAGAGGTTTTTATATAAAATAATTAAAATAGATAAATTTAGAAAAAAAACAGATAGAAATTGCTAAACAAAATTTATATTTTGAAAATCACAAAAAATAAAAAAAATCAGAAAATAAATAAAAAATGTCAAAAAATCAATAAAAGTGACAAAGATGTGGAAAATTGAATATAGGTCAGGAAATAAAATAAAAAAGATGTAGAAAAATCAACAAAAACAAAAAATTTAAAATAAATGAAAAAAAATTGGTCAAAATCAGAAAAAAGAAAAAAAGCATAAAAAAATTAAAACAGAAAAAATCATCATTTAGATAAAAATTGCTAAACAAAATTTATAAAATCACAAAAAATAAAAATAAATCATAAAAATGTGAAAAATCAATAAATTTGATAAAGATGTGGAAAATTCAGAACAGATCAGAAAATAAAATAAGAGGTTTTCCATAAAAAAATTTAAACAGATTAATTTAAAAAAAATCAGATAAAAATTGCTAAACAAAATTTATATTTTGAAAATCTCAAAAAATAAAAAAATCAGAAAATGAAAAAAAAATGTGAAGAAATCAATAAAAGTGAGAAATATGTGGAATATTCATTAAATAAAAAAAAGTAAGACAAAATTTAGAAAATTTTGAAAATCACAAAAAAAAAGAAAAAGAAAGAAAATTATTTAAAAAAAAGTGAAAAAATCAAAAAAAACTAAGAAAGATGTGGACTATTTGATATAGGTCAGTTGATAAAATAAAAAAGATGTGGAAATATCAGAAAAAATAAAAAAATTAAAACAAATCAAAAAATTAACACAAATGAAAAAAATTGGTCAAAATGAGAAAAAAAGAGAAAAAGCAAAAAATTAAAACAAAACAAAATAATAAAAAATTGTTAAACAAAATTTATAAAATCACAAAAAATAAAAATACCTGAAAAAAATGTGAAAAAAACCAATAAAAGTGAGAAAGATTTGGAAAATTCAGTAAAGGTCAGGAAATAAAATATAAAAGAGATGTGGAAATTAAAACAAATGAAATAATAAAAAACTTAAAACAAATGAAAAAATAAAAAAAATTAAAACAAATGAAAACAAAATTGGTCAAAATGAGAAAAAAAGAGAAAACATTAAAAAATTAAAACAAAATAGAAAAAAATATAAAAAATTGCTAAACAAAATTTATAAAATCACAAAAAATAAAAATACATAAAAAAAATCAATAAAAGTGAGAAAGATGTGGAAAATTCAATATAGGTGAGTTAATAAAATAGAAAATATGTCGAAATATCAGGAAAAATAAAAAAAATTTAAACAAATGAAAAAGAAATTGCTCAGAATGAGAAAAAAAAGCATGAAAAAATTAAAATAAAACAGAAAAATTTATAAAAAATTGCTGAACAAAATTTATAAAATCACACATAAAAATAAACGAAAAAAAGTGAAAAAAACGTGGAAAATTCAGTATAGGTCAGAAAATAAAATAAAAAGGAGGTTTTCCAAAAAAAAAATTATAACAGATAAATTTAGAAATAATTAAATAAAAAAAAACAAAAATCAGAAAATACATGAAAAACTTGTAAAAAAATCAATGTGGAGGTGTGGAAAATTCAGTAAAAATCAGGTAATTTACGAAAAAAAAAATTCTTGAAAAATGAATAAGAACAAAAAGAAATAAAACAAACGAAAAAAAATTGGTCAACTTGAAAAAAAATCGGAAAATAAATGAAAAAAATCAATAAAAGTGAGAAAGATGTGAAAAGCTCAGTATGGGTCAGGAAATAAAATAAAAAAAGGTAGAAAAATCAGTAAAAACAAAAATTTAAAATAAATGAAAAAAAAAAAAATGGTCAAAATCCGAAAAAAAGAGAAAAAGCATAAAAAAATTAAAACGGGAAAGTTTTGAAAAAATCAACAATTAGATAAAAATTGTTAATCAAAATTTGTAAAATTACAAAAAATAAAAATAAAAGAAAAAAATGTAAAAAAAATCAATAAATTTGATAAAGATGTGGAAAATTCAGTATAGGTCAGAAAATAAAATAAAAAAGAGGTTTTCCATAAAAAAATTTAAACAAATAAATTTAGAAAAAATCAAATAAAAATTCCCAAACAAAATTTATAAAATTTAGAAAATCAAAAGACGTAGGAAAATTCAGTACAGGTAAGAAAAAAATATAAAAAGACATAAAAAAATTAGGTTGCAAAAGATTTTTATAATGTTGAGTATAAATAGATTCAATTATTCATTTTTATTTTTTAAAATTGCCCCAAGTTGGTGCAACATTTGTAATGTTCTAAATATTTGTTCATTTTAATTTTAAAAACGCATTAAGACCTTAAAAGACGTATTAAAAAAATTAGAAACTGATACTTGTTCATTTTTATTTGAAATTACGCATTAAGGATCTTAAATGACGAAAATAAACAGTGAAAATATAAGTCAAGGGTCAATTGAACAATTTATGCAATTGAACCAATCTTACTGTTGCTATTAATAATTTCTAATTGAAAAAACGAGCGCATGATAAGACGTAGGTGAGTAGCGTCACTATTAATGATATTAAATATGCGTCTATACCCAACGAAAATGAAAGTTGCAACTTTGGAATAAATTTATTGAATTCAGGAAAATTTGCAATCTAACAAAATATTTATACATATGAAAATTAATTCTAATTAAACCCCAGACCTCTATTTGCCTACCCTTATTGACTCCCCCACTTTTTTTCAATATTTTGAAGATTTTTAGGAGGTTTTTAAAGATTTTGGAAGTTTTTGCAAGTGTTTGAATATTTTGGAAGTCTTTGCGTGATTTTAAGTTATTTTAGAAGTTTTTGAATATCTTTTAGAAGTTTGTTTGGATGTTTTTATATATTTTGTAAGTTTTTAAAGATTTTGAAAGTTTTTGCATGTTTTTAAGATTTTGGAAGTTTTTGAAGATTTTGGGAAGTTTTTACATGTTTTTGAAGATTTTTTAGGTTTTGAAAATCTTTTAGAAGCTTTTGAGTTTTTTTGAAAGTTTTTGAAAATTTTGGAAGTTTAAGAAGATTTTTCTAAGTTTTTGAATATTTAAGAAGTTTTTAAAGATTTCTGGCAGTTTTTGATGATTATTTTGAAAGTTTTTGAAGATTTTCAAAGTTTTTGAAAATTGTTGAGCTCGTTTTAGAAGATTTTTCTAAGATTTTGAATATTTAGGAAGTTTTTAAAGATTTCTGGCAGTTGTTGATGATTATTTTGAAAGTTTTTGAAGATTTTCGAAGTTTTTGAAAATTGTTGAGCTCGTTTTTGAGGTTTTTGAAGATTTTTTGTCAGTTTTTGAATTTCTTGACATCTTCATTTTATTTTGACATTTGATTTTTTTTACTTTTTTATTTTTTTGAAATTTTTAATATACTTCTGAAATTCTTGTTATTATTATCATTTTTTGAAATTTTTTAATTCTTCGCAATTTTTGGATATTATTTTGAAAGTATAAAAATTTTAAAATTTCTAATATTTTTAAAAAAAAATTTCTTTAACTCTGGGGATTGACTCAAAAAATAGACGCAAGGTTTTTTGAATTTTTGTAATTTTCGAATAATTTCATGAATTTTATAAAATTCTTGAATTTTTATTAATTTTGGTTCAAATTTTTTGATATTTTTGATAAAGATTATGAAGTTCTTGAAATTTTTTATTTTTTTTTGACATATTTTCGAAATTTTTGAAATTTCATTTTTTTTTTAATTCTAGAATTTTTCTTGAAATTTTTAACTTTTTAATTTTTTTAATTTTTTTTTAAATTTTCGAATAATTTTTTAATGTTTTTTGAAATTTTTAATGTACTTCTAAAATTCTTGCCATTTTTAACTTTTTTTGTTTTTTTTTAAATCTTCTGTATTTTTGGATATAATATTGAAATTTGTATAAAAAATAAAAAAGCATAACAAATAGACAGAAAGTTTATTTTTTGAATTTTTGAAATTGTTGCAAATTTTTGAATAATTCATAAATTTTATTTATAAAATTCTAAATTTTTTTTTAATTTTGGACCAAATTTTTTGATATTTTTGATAAAGATTATGAAGTTCTTGAAATTTTCTATTTATTTTTATTTAACATATTTTCGAAATTTTTGAAATTTCATTTTTTTTTAATTCATGAACATTTTTTGAAATTTTTAACACTTTTTAATTTTTTTAGCTTTATTGAACATTTAACATTTTTAATTTTTTTGCAATTTTCGAATGATTTTTTAATGTTTTTTGAAATTTTTAATATACTGAAATTCTTAACCATTTTAACTTTTTTTGAAATTCTTTAAATTTTCGAAATTTTTGGATATTATTTTGAAATTTGTATAAAAAATTTTTGAATAGTTTCATCAATTTTCTTTATAAAACTCTTGAAATTTTTTTAATTTTGGATTAAATTTTTTTTTTTATAAAGATTTTTTATAAAGATTATAAAGATTCATTTTTTTTAAGTCGTACTTTTTTTTGAAATTTTTTAATGTTTAACTTTATTGCACTTTTTAACTTTTTTAACTTTTTTTGAAACTTATTAAATCTTCAGAAATTTGTATAAAAAATTAAAAATGCATAACAAATTTTAAAATTTCTAATATTTTTAAAACGATGTTGTCAAATTTCTGAAGATTTCTCTAAATGTGTGGATTTTTTTACGACACAAAAACTAGACACAAGGTTTTTTGAATTTTTGAAATTGTTGCAATTTTTGAATAATTTCATGAGTTTTCTTTATAAAATTCTTGAATTTTTTTAAATTTTGGAGTACATTTTTTGATATTTTTGATAGATTATGAAGTTCTTGAAATTTGTTATTTATTTTTTTCTTGACATATTTTCGAAATTTTTGAAATTTCATTTTTTTTTAATTCTCGAATTTTTTTTTGCAATTTTCAAATAATTTTTTAATGTTTTATGAAATTTTTAACAAACTTTTGCCATTTTTAACTTTTTTTGAAATTTTTTAAATCTTCGGAATTTTTGGATATTATTTTGAAATTTGTATAAAAAAATTAAAAATGCACAAAAAATTTTAAAATTTCTAATATTTTTAAAAAAATGTTGCCAAATTTCTGAAAACTTCTCTAAATCTGGAGATTTTTTATGACACAAAAAATAGACACAAGGTGTTTTTGAATTTTTGAAATTGTTGCAATTTTTGAAAAGTTTCATGAATTTTCTTAATAAAATTCTTGAAAATTTTTAATTTTGGACCAAATTTTTGATAAAGTTTTCTTAAGTTTTTTATTTATTTTTTTGACATATTTTCGAAATTTTCTAAATTTCATTTTTACTTAATTTTTTTTAACTTTATTGATTTTTTTAACATTTTTGGTACAACTTTTTTAACTTTTTTTGAAATTATCAGAAATTTTGAAATTTTCTATATATTCTTGAAATTTTAAAATTTCTTAACACACTGTATAAAAAATCAAAAAACATAACAAACTAAAGTATTCCGAATTTTTTAAAACCAACGATGTTGCATAATTTCTGAAAATATCCTGAAATCTGGACAATTTTAAAACGTCATTGCCAAATTTCCGAAAATTTCCCCAACAATTATAATTTCAAAACATTGAAAAAAATTTTTTACAACTGATTTTTTGTTATTTTGATTTAGTCAAATTCCTTTTTAATTGTAAAATTAGAATTAAAAATAAAAAAGAAACGTTCACATTAGTATTATTATACGTTCTCATAAAGCTAAATTATACGTTAAGAATTTACTAAAAAATCACAAAATTATCTTTAATTATGATTGTCATCCAATTAATTTTCTATTAAGATTTATTTTAGTCTTCTCTATAATTACATATTTGCTAATTACACCATTACGTGAGAATAAAAACTACGATATTCCATTATCGTACAAAAATTAATTATAATAAATTATTTTCTAAATATCAGTATTTTTATTTTATTTTAGATAGTGCATTTCTGTTGATGATTTTTACATATAATAAACAATTATTTAATAAGAATACATATCTCTTCTACTAATTTTTTAATTGATTGTTTTCTACAATTTGCGTCTACATATTATTTACGACTTATGTTTTTTTTTTTGTACGTAGTGGTTTCAAATCAATTATCTGTTAAACTATAATTTATTATACATTAATTCGGATATCATTCTTGTAATTAATAAAAAAAAGACGTAAAATAATCATTCGATTTTAACGTCAAAGTCAAATTTAAACGAAAACAAACGTAAGCAAAAAGAATATAAAACGAAAAAAAAAATTTTATCTACAATTAAAATAATTTATGCTTAAGCCAATTTTAATCGAATTTAATCATAATAATTCATTTATATAAATATTATGTAGTGTTGGTTCTAGTATTGACCCTTGAGGAATTCCATACTAATCGTTGGTTTAAAAGACGAGTTTCCCAAAACAAAAAATGTATTACAAAATAATTAAAATTTTTCAAAATATACCAGTAATTTAAAGAAGTGTGATGGTTTCCATTATACAGGGTGTTTAAAAAGTCTGGAAACGGTCCTGGAATTCAAAAACTACTAAAGATAAATTGTCCCAATTCCGGATTTAGTAATATGTCTTTTTTTACATTTTTATGCGCACAAATTTAAAAACAGTCATTTGTTTTTGCTACAGAGGGTCATTTTTAATTTTTTTAAAAGCTAATAAGACCGTTTCCAGACTTTTGAAACACCCTGTATAATATGTACAAAAGTACTTTAAGAAAAGTGATGAGCATTTATCCGAATTTTCTTTGCCTATTTAAAAAAAATTGATGGATTTTGATAAATAAGGAATTCATTTCCCCTTTATTTAAATATATTTTGTTCGGATAAAAATATTATATTCTGATTTTTGTTTATTTTTTAATATGTATTTTTAATAAAAAAGTATTTTTTTTTAAATTCTTGCGAAAAAGAAACCAATGAATATATGCTACTAATTTAACCAGACGTATTTGATCTCTAGGTAGAATCTAATGACGCACGAAATTGAAAAAAAGTTGTTCTCGTGTTTATGTTTCAAAATACCGGTTTGAGAGATCATTAATTTCTAAGGAGGATTCCCCTTTAGATTTGCGTTTAAAATTGGATTATAAATAAATAAACAAAATTACTAAAACATCAACAGTTACTTTAATTATATTCAAATATGTGCGTTGGTGCGTTAATAAACCCATTATTAATGCATCAATGACACCATAATGCAATCGATTTGTAAAATTATTCTCTCAAGGTGTAAGAGGACTCGTAGCTAACTTCAGAATTCATTGACAGATACTAAGTGACGTAATTCCCCACCTCTCAATCTTTCACGTGCTGTACTGTCAACGTCACCTAAAAATTCCTTTCCTCACATGTAAGAGGACTCGTAGCTAATTTTAGAAATTATTAACAGCTAATAAGTGACGTATTTCCCCACCTCTAAATCTTTCACGTGTTGCACTGTCAACGTAAACTAAAAAATTTTCCTCCCCACGTGCAAGACGACTATCTTTCACTCGTAGATCTTCTCTCTACTTGTAAGAGGACTCGTAGCTAACTTCAGAATTCATTGACAGCTACTAAGTGACGTAATTCCCCACCTTTCAATCTTTCACGTGCTGTACTGTCAACGTCACCTAAAAATTCGTTTCCTCACATGTAAGAGGACTCGTAGCTAATTTCAGAAATTATTATCAGCTAATAAGTGACGTATTTCCCCATCTCTAAATCTTTCACGTGTTGTACTGTCAACGTAAACTAAACAATTCTCCTCTCCACGTGCAAGAGGACTCATAGCTAACTTCAGGTTCATTGCATCTAATAAGTGACTGTAATTCCCCATCTGTAATTCCCCATCCCACAATCTTTTAGGTGCTGTACTATCAACGTAATATAACAAATTTTTCTCCATGTGCAAGAGGACTCGTAGCTAATTTCAGAAATTATTAACAGCTAATAAGTGACGTATTTCCCCACCTCAAAATCTTTCACGTGTTGCACTGTCAAAACTAAAAAATTCTCCTCCCCACGTGCAACATGACTATCTCTCACTCGTAGATCTTCTTTCTATATGTAAGAGGACTTGTAGCTAACTGTAGCATTCATTAATTGCTATTAAATGACGTAATTCCCCACCTCTCAATCTTTCACGTGCTGTACTATGAACGTAACCCAAAAAATTTTTCTCTCCACGTGCAAGAGGACTCGCAGCTAACTTCAGAATTGATTGATAGCTAATAAATGACGTAATTCCTAACCTCTCAATCTTTCACGTGTTGTACTGTCAACGTAAACTAAAAATTCTCCTCCCCACGTGCAGGATGACTATCGTTTACTCGTAGCTAACGTCAGAGTTGATTGCCAGCTAATAAGTGACGTATTTCCCCCTCTCAATCTTTCACGTGTTGTACTATAAACGTAACCTAAAAAATTCTTCTCTCCACGTGCAAGAGGACTCGTAGTTAACTTCGGAATTCATTGACAGCTAATAAATGACGTAATTCCTAACCTTTAAATCTTTGACGTGTTGTACTATCAACGTAAACTAAAAAATTCTCCTTCCCACGAGCAGGATGACTATCGTTTACTCGTAGCTAACGTCAGAGTTGATTGCCAGCTAATAAGTGACGTATTTCCCCCTCTCAATCTTTCACGTGTTGTACTATAAACGTAACCTAAAAAATTCTTCTCTCCACGTGCAAGAGGACTCGTAGCTAACTTCGGAATTCATTGACAGCTAATAAATGACCTAATTCCTAACCTCTAAATCTTTCACGTGTTGTACTGTCAACGTAAACTAAAAAATTCTCCTCCCCACGTGCAAGATGACTATCTTTCACTCGTAGATCTTCTTTCTACATGTAAGAGGACTCGTAGCTAACTTTAGAATTCATTGATTGCTAATAAATGACGTAATTCCCCACCTCTCAATCTTTCACGTGCTGTACTATGAACGTAACCCAAAAATTTTTTCTCTCCACGTGCAAGAGGACTCGTAGCTAACTTCAGAATTGATTGATAGCTAATAAATGACGTAATTCCTAACCTCTCAATTTTTCACGTGTTGTACTGTCAACGTAAACTAAAAATTCTCCTCCCCACGTGCAGGATGACTATCGTTTACTCGTAGCTAACGTCAGAGTTGATTGCCAGCTAATAAGTGACGTATTTCCCCCTCTCAATCTTTCACGTGTTGTACTATCAACGTAATAGCTAATAATTTTTTAGTCTGGCAATTCGTGATATTTTAAAAATAATATAAGTGATAAGAAACTTGAAAAAACAAGATAAGGCTGGCTATTTTCGAAATTAATTTATTTGCAAAGCGACGAAAATCATGATAAAGAACGTGCCAGTGAAAAACATGTTTATGATAAGGCCGGGCGCAAATTGAGACACAGGCGACACAGCACAGTTTTCTGTAACATATTAGAGCCTACTGCAAACGTGCCACACACGTGTATCATTTTAAACTTAAAATCAAATCAATATGGCGATGGAAAAGACTTTAATCGAAGCCGTCCGACATCATATAAGTCATATTTATCAGAACATTCCGACGACACATTGAATTCACCATTACCTTTTCTTTTTTTTTATAAAATTATTTGTCCCCAATTTCTTATGTTTAGTTAACGAATATAACAAAAGAAGTTCATCAAATTCATCATCGGAAACTGATTCAAAACTTAAATTCATTAAATTTTCGGCTATCATATCGCTCAACGGTAGGTAACGCAGTTGTAACGGAAACCGCAATAATTTATAAGGAACGTGGGAAATAAACAACTTATAAAGGTCACGATAACTGATAAGGAACGTGCGAGTCAAAAACCTGTTTGCGATAAAGTTTAAAGGAAATGGCAATAACTGATAAGGAACGTGTAAAATAAACAAATGAAGAAGGATTTTTTTTAACGATAAAGTTCTAACGGAAACCGCAACAACTGATAAGGAACGTTTGAAATAAAGAAGTAATGAAGGTTGCGATAACTGACAAGAAGCGTACAAGTGAAAAACAAGTTTACTAAGCAAGTTGCTAACTATGATTAAAAAAACTGTTGATCCGTACTTAAATTTTATTTTATGTTATAATCATTTATAATTTTAATTATCTAAAAAATTAACTTTAAAATAAGTGAGATCATTTTTTATTAAAACCAAACAATGTTTCTTTTTTTCTTTTTATCTACCTTTAATCATAAAATACATTTAGTTAATTGGGTCTAATAATAATTTGTTTAATAATTTGGTCTACATTTAGCTGCTTGACACATTCTAAATTCGGCTTCTATATCTCCAGGTTTACAAGTTTTGGAAATACAATGTCGCGTTCTCCTCATTTTGCCAACACCACAGGTGACGCTACATGCTGACCACGGACTCCACTGAGCCAACAATTTTAATTCTTTTTTACTTCTTGCTGTATCTTTTAAAACCTCAGCATTTTCTACTTCACTAATGATTTCTTTTTTGAGCGCTTCTTCAGATTTGGACGTTACATTTTTCTCTTCAGTTATAACACGCAACGAATTTTTGTTGTCTTGAGGTAGGATGAGTGTGGGAAGTAACAATAAAATAATTTGAAGTGAAACGTAATATTTAATAATCATTATAAAATTTTGACAGTGACCGAACGAAAGTTTTACTGTCAATTTCACAGAATACATGCCAATGCTGTCAAAGGAGTATATACAGGTATGAAAATAGTTTTGTGTTCAGCCAAATCCAATCTCCTTCAATACATGCAATTTTCGAGAAGTGAGAGGTGATGAGGGTGAGGAGAAAGACAAGATAGAACAAAAATCGTCACAATCCAAAAATTCTAATACAAAAGCACTTTGCAGTAATAGTTCTTCCACAAAAGCCATCGATATTCACCAAAATATTAAAATTCCTGATATTGGCGAAACTAAGTAGAAAACGGACGATAAAAAAGTAAGAAGAAAACAAATAGACTCCCAGGAAATAATTTCACAGACAAACCATTGTGATGCCTTCTGGGCCACACAGAATAACCTTAAATAATAATATATCGTAGTTTATTAAACTAGTTCTAATATAAACAATATAAAGGTTGAGACGTGAGTTATACTAAACGTGATATAGCCAATGGCGGATTCAGAAGTTCTTCATGAGTTATGACCCCCTGTAAAGTGAGACTCTGGATCCGCCCTTGGATATAACAAGGTAACGCCGGCAGTTTGAATACCGGCCGTTGCCCAGGTCAGGAAATGTTTATAGTTGGATTTTCATATATAGGTTATCTATACCACGGTGATCTTAGCACCCGGCCGGCCAGCACCAAGCTTATAACGAAGTAATATTGGCTCACGGCCGGTCAACTACAAGCGGCACTTTTCCACCACGGTCAAATACTTTCACAAATTCATTCTGCCTATTTGGGGTCTACTCATACAAAATTTCTCGTTTTATTAATTTGTTTACATTTTTTGTGACGTTGATAATAGGCGGCCAAGAACAGAAATTAACTGATTACATAGAGAAATGGAAGGACCTTTCAGACAAAATTTTTCGTTTACATATATCTCCCCCAAAGGGCTACCTCCAAGAATCTAAAATTAGATTTTCGTAGCGGTCTAACAAATTTCAATACTTTTTTTCGGGGGTTGACAATAGGCGGACACGAACAAAAATTAGCTGATTATATAGAGGATTGGAAGCACTATTCAGACAAAATTTTTCGTTTACATCCATCTCTCCCAAAGGGCCACCTCCAAGATTCTACAATTAGATTTTCGTAGCGGTAGAACAAATTTCAATATTTTTTTTCGGGGGTTGAGAATGGGCGGCCACGAACAAAAATTAGCTGATTACATAGAAGAATGAAAGAACTATTCAGGCAAAATTTTTTGTTTACATACATCTCCCCCAAATGGCCAGCTCCAAAAATAAATACACTTTTCCCAACGTTTCTGTCATTTATTAAACCCCTCCAAAAATAACAATCAAAATATGCTTCTATCTCAACGACAACCTCCTCGTTTGAACTGATTTTACCCCAAGCCACGTTTTCATGTTGGGGAACAGGAATAAGTCGCAGTTAGAAAAGTCGGGCGAGTACGGTAGCAATTCCTAGTGGAGTTCAGGCAATTCGGCCCCGACAATTCTAGATAAATGTACTGGTGCGTTATCGTGGTGAAAGAGCACTTTTTTCTTAACCAAATGTGGTCGTGTCTACTTGAATTTTAGCAGTGCCGGTCTCATCGCTACTACCCATGACCTTGGATCATCATGTCGCCGTTTCTTGCTTCCTCTGTGATGCTATCATTTTCCATTGACCATCATCAGTCGAATCTTTAACTGTTTATGTGGTGTGAATTTTTGTTAGTTTTCGTTTAATTTTCCTTATGACTTCACGCTTTGTGTCTTGAGGATTTAACTCTGTTCTTCTTACTTTCAGTAGAGAGGCTACGTTGGTCTGAACCCCACTATAGGGAATTGCCAGAGAGGTATAGGAAATTCAGGGAGTTAGAGAGAGAGAGAGAGCGCACTATGACGTCATTAGCCAGCATTACAGTTTCCTTTAATACAATTTTAGCTAGTTTGACTAGTACCCAAAGAGGGCGTCACTACAGAAGCGTCTAGATCCCAATTGCAACTCGAGTGCCCACCGCTGTTGCCATCGTTTTGTACGTTAACTTGAAAGTTTGATTATATATTATTGTGATACGAAGTGGTCCAGTGCTAGAGTGTATGCTTTACACATGAAACTTCCTGGTTCGAATCCCGAGGAAATTTTTTTTCATTAATTTATTTTTTAATACACAGGCAGATTTAGATAGTCTTAGATAGTCAAGACTTCTTTTAATAAAATAAATATTTTTTTTTCGTCAATGAAACACTGAAACCTGGCAACAGCGGTGGGCACTCGAGTTGCAATTGGGATCTAGACGCTAGTCGTCACTACAACATTTAGAAAAATATAATTTAATAAAAACCATGTGCAGAAATGTTAAACTGGTACTTGCAGCATATCAAATGAAAGGTATTGACGTGTACATCATGAAAAAATTCCATCTGTCAATTTAAGAGAAAAATCATGCGCAGAAGGAACGTTGAATCTCTAACTTCGTTGCTATTGGTACAAATTGAACGCGGGAAACGGCAATGTATTTGAAATGTTGAATAATTACGTAGCTAATCATGTATAACTTCCCCCTTCACCCCCGTTGCGCCCACAGCTTCCCCCAACACTGTTATATCAGCGCTTGCGACATATCAAATTAAAGGTATTGACGTGTACATGATGAGAAAAATATTTAAAAAATTTCATCTGTTAACGTAAGAGAAAAAACATGCGCAGAAACGATACACCGTTATTAATGGTTCAAATTGAACGCGGAAAATGATGCTATATTTGAGATGTAAAATTCTTAGTTCTCAACCAATCACGTTACAGGATTTGCTTCATAACCTTATATGTAGAGGAAAGAAAAGTAGCTAGCAAATTTTAAATAACGCAGTTTTTTGATGACATCTGAGGAGTACAGACGTAAACTAAAAGAGTTTTGCAAACGCACACGAGAGCTAAATAAAGATATAGAATTTTTATGTTTTTTGTTAAATTATATTTTTCTAAATGTTGTAGTGACACCCTATGTGGGATACCAGTCAAACCAGCAAAAATTGTATTAAAGGTAACTGTAAAGCTGCCTAATAACGTCATAGCGCTCTCTCTATGACTCGCTGAGATACAGACGTTCTCTTTCTAACACGTTGAATTTCCTATACCTAGGTTCGGAGTCACTTAGACTATCTACTACTTTCTTTACGTACTTACGGTTTGTCTAAACACAAAATTATTTCCTTACCAGTCAGTATATACCCTTGACAGCAATTTACATTTTAAATATTATTCAGTCATACTTACATAATAGAAAATTCTGTCAATGTAAACAACAATATTAAAATAGTTCTAAAGTTATAAAATTTGTGAACTTTTTTTGTTATTTATTTAAAATTTAAATTTAAATTCAGCATAAAAAGTGAATAAAAAAAAGTTGTGTTATTACAAGAAAAACGTTGTGGCGGTCTATAGTTTAAAAATTTATTTGTGTTTAATTTAAGTTTGATTTTAAATTTTGATTCAGCATAAAAAGTGTCTTTTATTACAAAAAATTTATAGGGGTCTGAAATTTTAAAAATGTGTGATATTTTTCTTATTTGTGTAAAATTTATTTAAATTATATATTAACAGTCTTAAATTACCATTTTATTTACTTATCTAAATTTCCCCTTCATAAATGTCCAACACTACATGATAATCAGAAAAATTATAACTTTAAATTTAGTTTCTAACAAGTAAAAAAAATATGAAGTCAATCTAAAAATTTCAGGAGAATGGATCCTTAATTTATTATAATTATTATAATGTTTATTAACTCTATTTCTTTCTGGACGTAATTATATATTTTCATCACCAAAAACCAATTAAAAGTTTTTCCCTAGTATATTTTTAATTTTTCCTAAACTTAGTTCTTATTTTTGCAATATTAATAAGGAAGTTTGTCATTATTAGCTATTTATTTTTAATAAACCAATTAGCTAATAACCTATGCATTATACAATTTTAATTATCCATTTCCTAAATTTTGTTTTATCATTTAATGAAAAAATATATTATACAAATATTTTAAAAATAATAATTACTACCAGATAGTCATTGTTATGTTTTTCAAGTGATAATAATATTTTGTGCATTATCAAAGGCGTCGACTTTTCTTAATATCTGAAGGCAAATGAAAAATAATAAACATTTTTTTATCTTACAATTATTATTTAATGAATTACATATTTTTTTAATAACAAGAAAACAAACTTTGCATAGAGGTAATATTTATTATAATTGAAGTACAAGGCAAAAAATCTTGTTTATTAGAAACGAAATAATGTTAACCTTCATTTAAATATATTAATAATTTAAATGATACAAATAGTTCAGAAGTTAACTAAATAAATTACTTAATGTATAAATTATATCGATGTAAGAATATCAACATTTCCTGAAATACATATATTAACTACTTTCTTTATTATGGTCGAATCTATTAATTTGTTATTTATTTTTTTAAAGACAATTATTATTTATAGTATTAAATATGTTAAATATATACATTGTTATAAGAAAATGGGCTAAATGGACAGATTATGCTCCTGGAATTAATTAATAGCTTTTAATAAGTTAATGTTGAATTAATTCAATAATTATTTTATTTATAATAAAAAATATATAAAAGTCGATAGTAGAAGGTAATAAACTAATATTTAATAAGATTTTTTTAAATTACTCCTAATTATCTTAATAATAATGAACCGCGGTAACGAACCTTTGGCGTCCTTGAAAATAAACTCTCAGATAACTGGCAAACAAAGTCGTAATCCATAGCAAAGTTAGCTGGAGAATAGACTCGTTTGAACCATACAAATCACCTGGACCGGACGACATATTCGAAGCTTTCCTATAGCAGGGTGAGACACTGGTGGTACCCGTGATTTGGAAATTATTTAGGGCAACTTTGGCTACATTCCAGTTAGCTGGAAAACTGGAAAAAGCCAGAGTTGTCTTCATTTTAAAAACCTAGCAAAAGCATTCAGACCGATTACTTTATCGTCTATTATGATTATTGGAAAAATTGATTGAAATACATGTCATAGACAAGTTTTTAATAGAAAGGCCATTACACAAAAACCAGCGTGTGTATCGAACTGGAAAATCCTGTGAAACAGCACTCATTCAACTTGTCTCAAGGATAGAGGCTGCACACAGGAACAAAGGAATCGCTCTAGCAGCATTCTTGGACATAGAGGATGTATGTAACCACACTTATTTCAGATCGATGGCAGCAGCTGTAGCAAGGCGTGACGTAGACGACACCATGAGCGTTTTTTCTTGTCGCAGCGCTTTTAATTAGCTGAGTAGTGATTCAAAGTACAGCATTTTCGTGTCGAAATAATGACGTCACGCTCAAAATATCTTACAGCGCTTAACATGTGGTTTGAAGCGGTCTTGGTGTACGGGTTGAAGCGATAAAAATGAGAAAGAAGATTTTTTAATCTTAAAACTTTAAATTAATTATTTATATTATTCCAGGTAATGAGCTAACTAATCATCATACCCAGACTTTCGGATATGCTCCGCATTATTAAAAATTAACATCAAACTGGCAACGAAAGATTCGTTTTCTTCAGAATTTTTTCTGGCAAACCAGCAATTCGACGTAAAAAAGAATTCTTGCATTTCACAATCCTAATTAACACTAAAAGCTTCCATACACTCAAAAAATTAAACATGTACCATTAACAAAATAGATTCTGTTAGAGCTTGAAAGAATATTATTTAGCGGATAAGTTCCCAGTACCATTCTCATATGCCAACCGACAACATAAAACTTATAACCTACGACATTTTGACAAGTGGTTCAAACATTGCATTTTCGTGTTTATTCTAATGATGACGTCACAAGTTAATGCGTTTCAAACCAGAACTCTCAGCGTATTAAACAAGAAAAAACGCTCCATATGTAGCTGGATACAAACATGTACTGTGATACAAATCATGCTATACTATTGGACAGCTGAAGCGTCATTGTTGCGGTGAGACCATGGAGATGTAAATCTCCAAAGGATGTCCACAGGAAGGTGTTTTATCCCCTCGACTGTAGGATTTGGTAATTGACGAGCTCTTGGTGTAGATTAATAAGGACGGCTTCTACACCCAGGGGTATGCAAACGACGCACTCATACTTGTAGTGGGGAATTTTACAAACATTGTCTCAGACCTTATGCAACAGGCGATGAGCATCGTGGAGAGGTGGTGCCTCAAGAAAGACCTTAGAGTGAATCCAGGAAAAATAGCACTAATTACCTTCAGGAAAACGAAGCTGGGTAACCTCAGGTTACCAAAGCTCTTAAACACGTAACTACAAATAAACCAGGTATAACCCTATAGATGCAAAACTAAGCTGGACTGGAACAAGGAAAAAATGGCACTAATGGCTACCAAAAGAGCAGTGGGGATAAACCTAGAGGCAAAATTATGCGTTACTGGAAAATTACGCATCAGTATTCCAAAAGTACATGCCATAGAGTTATTTTTGAGTGAGAAGATTGGAAGGGAAAACAATCCTCATTTACTATACGATAGTCAAATAGCCCTACAAGCCCTAGTATGCAAAAAAAGCAGATAAAAATTGGTCTACTTGATCTGGTAAACCACAATAAGATAACACAAATCGGTTCCTGAACACAAGGGGATAACAGCCAACGAGGAAGCAGACGCCCTGGCAAAAAAAGCTTCAGCGACTAAATTTACGGGCCCCGAGCCAGTGTTTGTCATTCTAAAATCCTCAGTACGACTCTGACTGCCTAGGTGGGCTGCTAAAGAACATCAGTCAAGCTGAAATGGCGTGCCGGTTTAAAAAAATAAATAAATTCCTGCTCAAATAAATCATCAAAAACAGCCAAAGAGAAATCAAACAAGGCATGTCACGGGACTAATAACTGGACATTGTCACCTTAGGGAACACCTATACAAAATGGGCATCTACCAAGACGACCCTATCTGTAGATTATATAATGAGGAAGAGGAAACAGCCTCTCACACACTAGTGTCAAGAACTTATACGCTGGACGTACAACCTCCTGGGGGCAGAAAACTCACAGGAGGCCTTCCCCAGAGAAAATCTAGTGAAGAGGCAGCTAAGCCTGATAAAGGTAACAAACCTCTTCGCCTGTAATTAGCATAACACAATAACAAATCAATCAATCAATCAATTAACCAATCCCATAATACCCCCTATTTTCTACGAATATTTGACCACATAAACAATTATTTCGTGTTGCTTAACTTTTGCAATTTTTGTAAATATCTATGGAAGAAAAAAATAAGATTTATTTCGGTATTTAATTTGAGAGTGTCTATAGGTCCGTCTAGTCGGACCCGATGAAAACCTAATAGGTCCGTCCGTGCTTCGGCAAGTGCCACAGCACACCCCCACTTTTCTATAACTGTGACTTGGTCTTCCAATTTAAATTGTCTACCACATATGCGAAAACTTTTGTTCACAGCAGTTTTTGGAGTGATATTTCCCAATTTCGAATTAATCTAACACAAACATTAAAATTACACGGTCCGACTGCCTAATAGTTAGATGTTAACTTGAAATTTTGATTATCCTTCACTATGATACAGTGTCGTCTAATGCAAGCATGTGTGCATTACATATAGAACTTCCTGGCTGGATTCCTGATGATATCTTTTTTTAATTTTTTTTTTACGAAATAAATGGAAGTTATTTCTTTTTTTTTATAATACACTGGCTATATTTAGATAGTCAAGACTTCTTTTAATAAAATAAATTAAAATACACAGGTTAATTACGCTAGCTCTCTAGACTTTTGTTTTATTTTTGTTTTCTTATATTTATTTTAAACTAAATCCTATATAACAGCCGATTGACGGACCTTTTTTAATTAGACACGATATCCGTCAAGATGGACCTATTGGGTTTTCACCGGGTCCGACTAGACGGACCTCTAGACACTCTCATTTAGTTTAAAAAAAAATCATGATTTACTATTTTAATTAAGAAACTTCATATATATAAAGAATCGTTGAAAATCTATTTAAAACTTAATTTATTTTAATTCCATTATGATTTATTTATTAAATCTAAAAAAAGTAATTTTAATTTTGAATATAAATTATAAAAAAAAACGATACATTAATATTGTTCTTCTAAATAATAAATTATGTCATGAACTTCGTCCTGCACCTGAGGTATGAAATAAATTTAGTAACATTGGCCTTGCATAGTGACGTATCGTCTGCTGAAATCTATATATATTGCGGGTACCGCGACAATACTAGTACCAGTCAATATTAAACCTTCATTCATTTAAGCAAGAAAATAAATAATGTATACGAACCCATTTAGCCGTACGCACAGCCACGTGAGGCAAATTATAGATAAGTTTCTACATGTTAATAACAAAAATAGAAGTGAGGTGAAGAGATCTAATTCATCAAGTTCATTTTCTTCACATAAATCTGCTTGGAGTGACCATTCCAGGTGCACCGGAAGTGCTACCAAACTTATTAGAAAGTGATGTTATAGTTTTTAAAAATTATTTAATTGGATACCTTCGTTTTTTGGTAAATATTAAATATTATTTATTATTAGTTAATATGCATATAATGAACCCCATATTTTCTGGTATCAAATATAAATAAACACGGAATAACTCCACATTAGTTTTAAATCAATAAAATTGTTAATTTAAATGTTTAGAAAGTAAATATGGGATTTTAAATATTAAATTAAGCTCTAGATTTTTAAACATAAAAATTACATGGAAAATGTATTTAATAATAATAATAATATATGACAATAATAAATTTAAAATAAAAATACATCCTCTAGAAAAGGATAAAATCGACAAGTCGTTTTTTAATTAACTTTAAAACAATTATTGGATATTATTCACAAAATTATATATACTTATTACTTGAGTTTTAGTTATCAGTATATCAGTATATGTCCACAAAATGCATTGAATGTACCTTTGTATATAAATAAAATGAGATTATTAAAATAAACACCTGATATAAAAAATTAACCCCTAAAAACACAATTTTCATTATAAATCTATTAAATACGAGCTCTCGGTTTTAATTTTATTTTCTTGACCAAGAGATTCATTGTTACTAAATTAAATTAAAGATAATAAGTAAAATCGTTTCTTTAGATTATTTAGAAAGACAAATTGGAAATGAAACTTACCTTTTGAGTAAACTTCATACATTTGAAATGTTTCTGGTAAATACACTAAAATTATCACGAAACTGAACAAAACCAAGAAAATGTTATTGTTAATATACCGGAAATTTAACTTTTTATACACTTTTAATAAAATATCACAATTTAATACGATAATTCAATTTGTTTAATTTATGTTGTTAGTTTTTAAACTTAACCTATCTCAGTACTTCTTCTTTTTCAACAAAAGGCCTCGGCCATTGTAGTTAAACGCTAGTTCAAATACCTGTGCTTATGCAACCAATATTACAAATTTGTAACTTTAGCTCGCCATTTTATATCCATTGTTTGTAATATTTTTAACTTTTAAATTAAAAAAATAATATAAGTGAAAATACATTAACAAGTTAATCTACAACTCAATTGGATTAATTTATAATAAAATAAAACACTGAAAATGGCAAAAATCCAGTTTCGTATTTATAATAAAATTAAAATTGGCTCTCCAAATACGAAAAGGTGTATTAAAACTGGCAGTTGATGTGCAAAATTTCAGCTCCATGGGATGATGGGAAATGTGTTAACTATTACTAAATAGTTAACTCAATTTAATTTAATAATAAAGTTGGATTCACGAAGGTGCTAACCAGATTCCTTTATGGATTTCTTTATGTTCAAATAGTGTGTCTGTCTGTGAGAGCTCTTACGGCCGTTCCACTGGACCGATTTGCTTCAAACTTGGTATGTACCTAGATTAGGGTCATACCACAGTCGAGATTAAATTTGAACCCTGTATGTCAAAGTGGATAGGAGATGGGGGTTACTCTGAATTAAGTTTTCCTTCAGAGGTTTACACCTCTCTAGTTTTCATTCACTTTAAAGTAATTGGACAATTTTGGACAATTTGACCATTTTCGGACGTTTTTTATTAGTTTTATACATGATCAAAACTAAAAAAAGTAGATTCTTGCCAACCCTGATTTTAAAAGAATTAAAAAAATACAAAAAAGTTTCAATGATTATCATTATATAGGACAAACTACAAGGAATATATCAGGAAGATTTAAATCTCACAAAATTAATAAAAAACATTCTTTGCATTATAAAACGAGAAAATAGTTACTCCAAATACATTTTTATTAATAAATAAAAATATTAAACAAAAAATTTTTTGGCTTTCAGTAGTTAGATTAGAAAAAACAATTTTTAGTTTCTTTTTTCTTGTAGAATGTAGAATTAAAAAAAAATTATAAAATAAAAATTTAATTTTCAGTTACATTATAAAATATTAGGTATTATTAACATTTTGTTATTTATTTAGCTGCACTTTATTGTGATTTTTTTTAAAATTATTTCCTCGTTAAAATTTATTCCTATTTGAAAATTCTTTTTATAACTTTATTTTTTTTATAAAAAGAACATATAAATCTTATTTTGTCTATATTTAGCTCGTGTTTGACGTTAATTAAGATTTTATCATCAAAATTTATTATATAAAATTTTAACCGTTGACATTAAAAACAAGATTTAATTTATTAATAAATTCTTATAGGAACCGGTTGTATTTAGCGTGTGTGGGCTAAAGAAATTTTAAAATGGGTTATCATTGTATAAATGACCCCTAAAGTGCACTTTGATAGGAATTATTATCATTTATTATTTTGTAAATATTTGATAATTATGGTCATGTGGGTTTTTGTTATAAATTTCCAACTTCGTATCACTTTTATCCGGTTTATTTTTTTTGTAGAATAAAATATTTGATAATAAGTCAAAAATCGGAATCAAAATAAATAAATAAAAATTATCGAACTCTTAAAATCAATACGTCGTAATTAGAAAAACTAAAATTTTACAAGAGATACAAAAAAATAGTCATATTTACTTTTCTTGTATTATAACCATAAATATTTCACCATAAAAATAGTTTGTGAGATAATCTTACGAATAAGTAACACCATGTCTCATTGGTAGATGGCATTAGCTGTCTACCATCATTTTTACATCATGTTTACTCAATATTAACACATTGCCACTGATGAGTCCCCAAGGGACGAAACAGCTGCCAGGTATACAAATTCTCACAACCTACAATTATTTAACACTTGTTTTTGGAGTTTCATACCTTTTTGAGATAGGCTTTATTTTGGTTCTAGTTAGTACTGGCTCTTATTACATAGGTGGAACCTTTTCCCAAATAATAAGTGACACCATGTCCCTTTTGTAGATGGCATGAGCTATCTACCATTATTTTTACAACATGTTTACTCAATATTAACACTATTGTGTTTCGAAGTGAGATTGGAATTATATGCATCTAGACATATTGCCGCTGACGAGTCCTCAAGGGATGAAACAGCTGTCCGGTATACGGCCTGATGCATAGAAATTAAGTTCCCATAAGCTACAAGTGTTTAACACTTATTTTTGGGGTTTCATAAGTCTTTGAGATGGGCTATCTTTTGGTTCTAGTTAGTCATGGCTCTTATTACACATGTGGAATCTTTTCTTAAGTAATAAATGATATCGTGCCCCATTGGTAGATGGCGTTAGCGTTAGCATTTTTTTAATCGTTTGATCGATATTTTTTATCATACTTTTAGAAATTTTCAATCACAATTCCTGAATCTTTTTATTTTATTTTTATCAACGTTCTTGAAATTTTTGATCAAAAAGCTTGAAATTATTGAAATTTTTGAAAAATTCTTCACATTTTTGAAATTGTTCGATTGATATTTTTGATCAAAATTCTTGAAATTTTTGATCAAAATTCTTGAAATTATTAAAATTGTTTGACTGATAAAAATTCTAAAAATGTTTAATCACAATTCCTGAAATTTTAGAATTTTTTTTATCAAAATTCCTGAAATTATTGATCAAAATTCTTGAAATTATTTGATTTAATATATTTTATCAAAATTCTTGAAAATTTTGATCAAAATTCTTGAAATTTTTGATCAAAATTCTTAACATTTTTGAAATTGTTCAATTGATATTTTTTTATCAAAATTATATTAATTTTTATTCACAATTCACGAAATTTTTTAATTTATTTATCAAAATTCTTGAAATTTTTTATCAAAATTTTTGAAATTTTTGATATTGTTTAATTGATATTTTTTATTAAAAGTCTAGAAATTTTTAATCACAACTCCTGAAATTTTGGAATTTTTTATCAACATTTTTGAAATTTTTTAAATTGTTTGAAATTTTTTACAAAATCTAGAAATTTTTAATCACAATTCCTGAAATTTTTGAATTTTTTTAATTAAAGTTTTTGAAATCTGATCAAAATTCTTGAAATTGTTGGATTGATACTTTTTTACAAAATTCTAGAAAATTTTAAGCACAAATCCTGAAATTTTTGATCAACATTCTTGAAATTTGTGAAATTGGTTAATTGATTTTTTTTATCAAAATTCTAGAAATTTTTAATTAGAACTCCTGAAATTTTTGAAATTTTTTTATCAAATTTCTTGAATTTTTTTACATTGTTTGATCGATATTTTTTATCAAACTTTCAGAAATTTTCAATCACAATTCCTGAAATTTTGGAATTTTTTATTTAAAATTCTTAAAACTTTTGATCAACGTTTTTAAATTTTTTATTAAAATTCTTGAAATTTCTTAAATTATTTGATTAATATTTCTTTCAAGATTCTAGAAATTTTTAATCACAATTCCTGAAATTTTTGAATTTTTTTCATTAAAATTCTTGAAATTTTTGATTAAAATTGTTGAAATTTTTGATTAAAATTCTTGAAATTGTTTGATTGATATTTTTTACAAAATTCTAGAAATTTTTAATCACACTTAATAAAATTTTTGATCAGATTTCCTGAAAGTTTTTAAATTATTTTATCAAAATTCTTGAAATTTTTTTAAATTGTTTTATTGATACCTAAATTTATGAAATTTTTGATCAAAATTCGTAAAATTGTTTGATTTAATATTTTTTTTCAAAATTCTTGAAATTTTTTTTTAAAATTCTTGAATATTTTTAATCAAAACTCTTGAAATTTTTTATCAAAATTCATGAAATTATTGATTAAAATTCTTGAAATTTTTTGATTAAAATTATTGACATTTTTAAAATTATTTGATTGAAATTTTTTATTAAAATTCTAGAAATTTTTAATCACAATTCCTTTAGTTTTTGATTTTTTTTTAATCAAAATTCATGAAATTATTGATCAAAATTCTTGAAATTATTTGATTTAATATTTTTTATCAAAATTCTTGAAAATTTTGATGTAAATTCTTAAAAATTTTGATTAAAATTCTTGAAATTTTTGATCAAAATTCTTAATATTTTTGAAATTGTTCAATTGATATTTTTCCATCAAAATTCTAGAAATTTGTATTGATCTGATATATTGATTGATTAAAAATTCCGACAATTTTTTTGTATTATTTTATTTAAATATTTTATTTATCTTGATTATTAATATTTATTTGTTTGTTTCAGAATGTTTTTCTACACTTGTAATTTCAATGAAATTGTTTCCATGGCATATTTTGATAAAGATACAACACTCAAGGATATTTTACGATTTTTCCAATGGATCTTCTATCTTTAATTTGTGGTGGATAAAATATGGAGAATTATATTAATTTTCTTGTACTGATTGTCTAGTCTATTAGCGATAATTTATTGTTTTAAAATATATAATTTTAATAATTTTTATTGTTTTATTTTAATAAACAATTAATATGAATTCCTACAAAAGTATAATTTTATACCAACTGTGTCGAATTTTATATTTTTATAAAATTCTAGAAATTTATAATCAGAAGTCCTGAATTTTAAAAAATTATTTTATCAAAATTCTTCAAATTTTTTAAATTCTTTGATTGATATTTATTATCTAAATTCTAGAAAGTTTTAATCAGAATTAGTGAAAATTTTATTTTTTTATACATATAAAAATTTTCTAAATTTTTTATCAAAATTCTTCAAATTTTTTATTGACATTCTTGAAATTTTTTTTTTCAAAATTCTTGATCAGAAGTCTTGAAATTTTTGATATTGTTTAGTTGATATTTTTTATCAAGAGTCTCCTGAAATTTTGGAATTTTTTATTAAAATTCTTTAATTTTTTAAAATTGTTTAATCGATATTTTTTACCAAACTTTCAGAAATTGTCAATTACAATTCCTGAAATTTTGGAATTTTTTTAACTAAAATTCTTGAAACTTTTAATAAACATTTTGAAATTTTTTATCAAAATTCTTGAAATTTTTTACATTGTTTGATCGATATTTTTTATCAAACTTTTAGAAATTTTTAATCACAATTAATGAAATTTTTGAAATTCTGTTATCAAAATTATTAAAATTTTTGATCGGATGTCCTGAAATGTTAATTATTTATTCAAAATTCTTGAAATTTTTTAAATTGTTTTATTGATATATTTTATCAAAATTCTTGAAATTTTTAATCACAATTCCTGCAATTTTATTATCAAAATTCTTAAAATTTTTTAAAAATTGCTTGACCGATATTTTTTATCAAACTTTCAGACATTTTCAATCACAATTCCTGAAAGTTTGGAATTTTTTTAATCAAAATTCTTGAAACTTTTGATCGACGTTTTGAAATTTTTTATCAAAATTCTTGAAATTATTTGATTAATATTTCTTACAAGATTCTAGAAATTTTTAATCACAATTCCTGAAATTTTGGAATTTTTTTCATTAAAATTCTTGAAATTTTTCAAATTGTTTGATTAGTATTTTTTACAAGATTCTAGAAATTTTTAATTACAATTAATGAAATTTTTGAAATTTTGTTATTAAAATTCTTGAAATTTTTAGAAATTTTCAATCACAATTCCTGAAATTTTTAAATTTTTTTCATCAAAATTCTTGAAACTTTTGATCAACGTTTTGAAATTTTTTATCAAAATTCTTGAAATTATTTGATTAATATTTCTTGCAAGATTCTAGAAGTATTTAATAACAATTCCTGAAGTTTTCAATTACAATTTCTGAAATTTTGGAATTTTTTTAAATAAAATCCTTTTCATCAAAATTCTTAATCAAAATTCTTGAAATTTTTGAAATTGTTTCTTTGATATTTTTTACAAAATTCTAGGAATTTTTAATCACAACTCCTGAAATTTTTCAATTATTTTATCTAAATTCATTAAATTTTTAATTTGTTTGATTGCCATTTATTATCAAAATTCTAGAAATTTTTAATCAGAATTAGTGAAAATTTTGATTTTTTATACATATAAAAATTCTCTAAATTTTTTATCAAAATTCTTCAAATTTTTTATCGACATTCTTGAAAATTTTTTTTCAAAATTCTTGATCAGAAGTCTTGAAATTTTTGATATTGTTTGATCGATATTTTTTATCAAACTTTCAGAAATTTTCAATCAGAATTCCTGAAATTTTGGAATTTTTTTTAATTAAAATTCTTGAGAAACTTTTAATCAACATTTTGAAATTTTTTATCAAAATTCTTGAAATTATTGAAATTGTTTCATTGATATTTTTTTCCAAAATTCTAGAAATTTTTAAACAACTCCTGAAATTTTTGAAATTTTTTTATCAAAATTCTTGATATTTTTTAAATTGTTTGATTGATATTTTTTTATCAATTTTTCAGAAATTTGTAATCACAGTTAATGAAATTTTTGAAATTCTGTTATCAAAATTCTTGATCAGATGTCCTGAAATGTTAATTATTTATTCAAAATTCTTAAAATTTTTTAAATTGTTTTATTGATATTTTTTATCAAACTTTTAGAAATTTTCAATCACAATTCCTAAAATTTTTAAATTTTTTTAATCAAAATTCTTGAAACTTTTGATCAACGTTTTGAAATTTTTTAATCACAATTCCTGAAATTTTGGAACTTTTTAATAAAAATTCTAAAAACTTTTGATCAACGTTTTTAATTTTTTTATCAAAATTCTTGAAATTATTTGATTAATATTTCTTACAAGATTCTAGAAATTTTTAATCACAATTCCTGAAATTTTTGAGTTTTTTTCATTAAAATTCTTGAAATTTTTTATTAAAATTGTTGAAATTTTTGAAATTGTTTCATTGATATTTTTTACAAAATTCTAGTTTAATCACAACTCCTGAAATTTTGAAATTTTTTAATTTATTTTATTGATATTTTTTATCAAAATTCTTGAAATTTTTAATCACAATTTCTGAAATGTTATTATCAAAATTCTTAAATTTTTTTAAATTGTTTGATCGATGTTTTGTATCAAATTTTTAAAAATTTTCAATCCTAATTCCTGAAATTTTAAAATTTTTGAATCAAAATTTTTGATACTTTAGGTCAGAAATCTTTAAATTTTTTATCAAAATTCTTGAAATTTTTTAAATTGTTTGATATTTTTTAAAAAATTCTAAAAATTTTGATCATAATTCCTGAAATTTTTGAAATTTTGTTATCAAAATTCATGAAATTTTTGAACAAAGTTCTTGAAATTTTTGATATTGTTTGATTAATATTTTTTATCAAAATTCTTGAAAATTTTTATTAAAATTCTTGAAATTTTGGATCAAAAACTCTTGAAATTATTGAAATTGTGTGATTGATATTTTTTATCAAAATTCTAAAAATGTTTAATCACAATTCCTGAAATTTTTGAAATTTTTTTAATCAAAATTCTTAAAAATTTTGAAAAAATTCTTGAAAGTTTTGATTAAAATTCTTGATCAAAATTCTTAACATTTTTGAAATTGTTCGATTGTTATTTTTTATCAAAATTCTAGAAATTTTTAATTACAATTCCTGAAGTTCTTGAAATTTTTGATTCGCCATTTGAAAATTAACAAGTTTTTCAACAGATTTTCAAAATTGTACCCATTTTCGTCATTTATAGACAGAATTGTTACTCGAATCAAGCAGAGCACTAAGCACTATAAAAAAGTGGTGCTTACAAATTAAGCACTTTTTACACCAAAGTGCGTTAGCACTAAATACATGAAAAATCTTTAAATTAACATAAGCTTTAGGATTGAGTATAATAAACTAGAATGGAAGAGGAAAAAAATGTAAAAGAAGAAAATAATGATTTTAAAAAAAAAAAAATATAAGTGATAGAAAAATATTATGTTGGTCATACTTTTTTTTTGGTAATATAATACTGCATCACTTTTTATTATGTACCTAATTAAAAGTACAAATATGGTAAATAAATATTAAAGGTGTAATATGCTAATTTAAGGTTAATTTTGTAATTATAGTATGGAAATTATGGTACGGAGAACATTTAATTTACATTTCTAATATTAGATTCTTCGAAACAGTTCTATGACATTGAAATACCGTATATTATATTTAAAAAAACAAACACAACAATTGCAAAAAAATATTATGTTATAAAGGTTTTTTCCACTTGTTTTCAATTAAATTCATAAAAATTTTCCTAGATTAAAACAAATTTTATTACAAGTTCCACAACCAAAAAATAAAAAACAAAATATAAGTTGTGGCGATAATCGCAGTGATTAAAATCTGGTGACCTTAGAGGCCACCTATTGCAAATCTGTAATTATACTTTTTATTCTTTTAACACAAAACAAATGAAATTTTTTTCAGGTTCCCATATAGTGCGAGATCCGGTATAAGAAATATATACCTTCATCTGTTATTTATTAATGATAAGAAATAAATGATAGATAAAACACATATTGACATATCACAAATAGGTTGTCTGGATAATATTAAATAAATAAATTTTTTATTAAATTTATTTAATTTACTAGATATTAAAAAGTAAAGGTTGCCTACTTCCCCCTGTGCCCAACTGTGTGGTTGCCAGGTATAAACAGGTAATTATTAATATACTCTCATTAGTTATTTAATCGTATATTACATCAAATGAAAATATTCTTATATTTAACCGTATTAGGTTGCCTTATTAAAAAGTTAAATCAAATCCATGGCTGCCTACGTTTTAGAGTGATAACCATCTTTATCAATCGAATCCAAACATCAATTAACTCACTTTGCTCGATTTTTTTTACTTCGAAATAATAACTTCAAAAAACAAATCTTGAAAATTTCATTATTAAAATCAATAATAAAATACTCTAATCCACATAAAAAACACTTCTTCATTTTCAAATACACGTAATTTGTTATCAAGATCGATAGTTATCTATTTATCTAGAACCAAGCCGACTCAGACGAATTTTATAGCAGTGACAATAGATTTAGACCAGGTTAGCCAACATCATCAGCTATAGAGAGGTTTAAAAGACGCCATCTTTATTTCAAGATGGCTGCCGTTATCCGAGAGTTACGGTAACGTCCAAACTATGTCATGGAGACTCGCTATTCTATGATCATTGCCTGTCACATACAGTTGCGCGCGCAACGCTTCTCTGTTACTTCCACCGCTTGTGATGAAAAATTTACATCTAAAACGTGGGCAATTTATTTTTGTCGATATTTTCTTCAATGTTATTAAAGAATACATTACATTTTATATAAACACACAAAAATAATCTAGTGGGGTAAGGTCTGGTAACCTAGCTGGTCATTCTATAAAACATCTTTAATTGAAATAATTGCTTCTATTTAACATATAATAATTATTAAAATCAAGGTAAAAAATAACATTTAAAAAGGTTGTTTATTTCATCTCGAATGTTCAGGAAATAAACGATTAGATTTATTTTAAAAAATAAAACGTATTTCCTGTAACAAACTGGTAAATCCCCTTTATTAAGACAAAAATGTATTTACAACAAATCAATGCTTCAATGATATCGAGTACTAACCTTCTTTTACCGGAAACTTTTAAATGTTGAAATATGTTATAATTAATGAAATTTTGCATGACATTGAGGTAAAAAATTATTTAATCTTCTTTGCAATTTTAGTTCCTGTTCCCACGATCTATATCGTAAAAAATATAGAAAAAATAATCGTTAGAAGTAAAATTAATAATAATAAAAAAATATGTTTTATAAATTCTGAAAAACTTTATAAAAAAATTTCTCATGATTTAAATACTCTTTTTCTGTAATTAAAATTTGAATCAGAAATATATGAATATTGATTTTACTTCAATGCAGAGACATCTACCGAATAAAAGCAGACATTACTCAATAGCCAATACCATTATATATAGACTTCCTAGTAGGATACCCTACGTGTAATTATTGTTGGAGCCACTTGCGAGCGACATCTATCATAAATTTTGTTAACTTGACACTATTTTAGCCTGTACAGATACGCTCTCTGGGAGGAGGAAATTCTAACTAATGAGTATGGCAATATAAAGTGCTAGAAACGTATTTAGGGGTCGATTCTTACATTTATATTAATAAAAAATAATAAACAACCCAAGTAAAATTAATAATTTACTTTTGTAGGAAATTTTATGTTCTACAATTTTTACTTATTCTAATTTTTCATAAAAATGCATATTTTTGTCTAAAAATTTAAAATTAATGGTATTTTTTTCAATTTTTTAATTTTAGTATTTACCATTAAAAAAATTAAAACATTTTTTTAATAACTTTAAAATCAATAAATAATTAATATTTCATTCTATTTTATTCAAAATGAGAAACATGCCTTTTTTAGGTTTTCTGGATCAAGATGAATTAATAAAATTAGTTAAAAAAATCATTTTTTCATTAAAAATTCATGGCTTTTGAATTTTTTCAACTTTTTACATTTTTGGTTATAACATCTACAAATATTATCTTAAAATTATGAAATAATTCATACATATAGTACCTTTGCTCCCTTTCGAGTACTGTATTTACTTTTTTATTTGTTGTATACTTTTTGATAAAACGAAATTATAAAAATATAAAAATAAAATTTAAATTTGTATTGAGCAATTTTTTTAATAATTCAAAAAATTTTTGAAACAGAAATTTGAAAAAAAATACAATTTTAAAGTTTTTTATTACAAATTTCATTGTATTATTTTTAATTTTTGCCATTTTAAAATATTTAATTTCAACCACTATTAATATCTTTCAAATAAATCTGTAAGTTTTACACAATGAGAGTTGTAGAACTACGAAAAAAATATAAGTATAATGCAAATCTTTATTTTGAGACGCCCTGCATAAATCGAAACAAATTTAAATTGTACTCATAGACCCTGCATATATCTACATAAAAAACTTTTTATAAAGTGTTTCATATATCTGTTTAGCTACCCTGTATATATTTAATATAAGATAATACATTAAATGATAAAAACGCAATAAAAGAAAATTTAGAATTCAAAGTTCCAAAATTTATGTTTCGAATTTAAAAATTTAATTTTATATATTATGCTTTTAATTTTTACTTTCCGATTTCACATGAATAAACTTTATCTATCAATCTATCAAAAAGTTATTGTTTTCAAACTCTTGTAAATTGCCAAAATTATCCATTTTAATGAAAAATTACAGATTATCAAAGTTGTAGAAATAAAATTTTCTACATATTTTATCCGTAACTGTTTTTTCGAATTCCGCATACTTTTGCCGCTAGAGGGCGTGAAAGAAATATATACATACTTTAGGGCATTTTGTTAGATTTTAAGCCAAAATTATGCATTTTAATGAAAAATAATAAGATTCCAAAGTTGTAGAACATAAAATTATTAACTTAGCATTGTACGAATCAGGAAAAGAGCAAAGTAAGGAAAAGCAGTGAAATATGGGACAAATAGTGAGAAATAGAGAAAAAGAGGAAATAGGAAATTGGGGAAAATAAAAAAATAGGAAAAAAATATGGAGAAATAGGGAAATTAGAGAATAAATTAGGAAACATATGTGAAAAAAGTGAATAATAGAGGAAAATGGGGAGAATAGGGATAAATAAGTACCTATTTGTACTTATTTATTGTATAATTAGCCTGTCTCAAATAGACAACAACCTATTTATGCAAATTCACCAATAAACATTTACTTGACCTGACACAAAGAACTTTATATTGTTTAAAATACAACTAGTTTAATGAACCACAATATTTTATTATTTAAAGGGTTATTCTGTGTAGCCCAAAAAGGCACCAAAATTTGATTTATAATTTGAGCACGTTGTTGATTTTCATTATTAGTATACCAAAATTATATTTTTAGATTATTAAATTATCATTGTTTTTAATTATTACAAGTGCCTTCTGGATCTTCATAATCAGGCGCAACAGGATAAGCTTCAATTCCACAAGCCAACTTGTCTTTAATCAAACGGAAATAACCATTTTCTCCCCATGAAGTACCCCACGAATTTTTAATAATCCAATAATTCGTACCGTTTTCTGTTCCATAACCAATTACGACAGCAACGTATGGTTTTCTCCATTTGCTAGGATCAGGAAAATATTCATCAGGATTGTAATAGCAGTTAGAACCATCAATAATTCCTGATTCGTACAATGCTAAATCGCCACCATCGAAATAGATTGTTACTGGGGCGTTAACTGCAATTTAGAATAACAAAAATTTGATTGTTTACAAATAAATAATCGATAACAAGGTCTCTTCGATTTTAGACATTTATTTTTATTTATGATACTGAGAAATAAACAGAACACGATTCCTTACAGCATTAATTACCAAAAATTCTGTATGGGATTATTCAAATTTTATTCAGTGAGAAAGATTGTCCATTATAACTTAAAAATTAAACGTCTCAACGCCTACTTTAGATAATCGTGCCTTAAAAAATTTGTCTTTATTTATTAACTTCCTTCCTAAATACCATAATTTATCTTTTTAAAAATAAATCTGAGAATAATTATTACTTAAATATTTTAAATTATCAGACATTCAAGGATCGCCAGTTATCGGTACTTCGAACCAAAAGTTAATTAAGGGTTCTTAGTTTTGTTTTTATAATTTTTCTAAGAATATCTTGCAGGGTTGGACTTTAGAAATAGCAATATATCATTAAAATTAAATAAATACAAATATAATAATATAAATATGTTTGAAAAGCAAAAGATTATCCATAGGTCAAATGTGGTCAATTATTCAACGAAAAATAAAACTCAAAGTCATACCACATATATTTATTATACAAAGTTAAACTGGCGGCGATATGTTTCGGCCATAACGATGGCCATCATCAGGCAGACAAAACGCAGAAAATATGCATTATGATGGTATGAGAAATAACAAGTCGTCACATTATAACATATTATAAAAAATTGAAGAAAATAAAAAAATTAAAAAAATTTAAAATTAGTAGTTGAAAATTTTTTTAATTTGTTTAATTTTTTATAATATGTTATAATGTGACTTGTTATTTCTCATACCATCATAATGCATATTTTCTGAATTTTGTCTGCCTGATGATGGCCATCGTTATGGCCGAAACACGTCGTACCCAGTTTAACTTGGTATAATAAATGTATGTGGTATGATTTTGAGTTTTATTATTCGTTATATAAATATGTATCTGATAACCTATAAAAGAGGAGTATACGGGGGTGATCAACTTATATGGAAAAGTTCGGTATATTTGTTAGGTTAGAAGATATAAGTAACAAAAAGTTGAAAACAAAAATAATAAGTTTCACATTCGACAAAAATTCAAAAAAAAGGAAAAAATTGAAAAATGGAGAAATTTTTAAAAAAATAAAAAAATATCGAAAAAAAAATTTGGATAAAAATCAAATGAATACGCAAAAAATCAAAAAACCGGAAAAAGCAAGTAATTTGAAAATAAAAATATCGAAAAAAATATTGAAGATAATCAAATAAATCCAAAAAAATCGAAAAAAAAAACCAATCCAGGAAAATTATTAAAAATCGAAAAAAATTGAAACAAATAGACAAAAATCGACAAAACCGAAGAAAATCAAAAACAAAAAATCGAAAAAAAGAACGAAAAGAAAAAAAAAGGTAAAAAACGAAAAATGGAGAAATAAAAAAAAAATATCGATGGAAAAAAAATGGATAAAAAAAAATCCGCAAAAAATCGAATAAAATACTGAAAATAAATAATCAAATAAATCCAAAAAAATCTAAAAAAAAACCAATCCAAGAAAATTATTAAAAATCGAAAAAAATTGAAACAAATAGACAAAAATCGATAAAACCGAAGAAAATCAAAAACAAAAAATCGAAAAAACGAACGAAAAGAAAGAATAAAGAAAAAATCGAAAAATGGAGAAATTAAAACAAAAATATCGAAGGAAAAAAAATGGATTAAAAATAAATGAATCCGCAAAAAATCGAAAAATCGGAAAAAGCAAGCAAGTAATTTGAATAATAAAAATATCGAAAAAATATTGAAAACAATCAAATATATCCAAAAAAATCGAAAAAGAAAACCAATACAAGAAAATTATAAAAAATCTAATAAAATATATCGAAGAAAATTAATTAAAAATCGAAAAAAATTGAAACAAATAGACAAAAATCGACAAAACCGAAGAAAATCAAAAACAAAAAATCGAAAGAAACAACGAAAAGAAAGAATAAAGAAAAAATCGAAAAATGGAGAAATTAAAACAAAAATATCGAAGGAAAAAAAATGGATTAAAAATAAATGAACCCGCAACAAATCGAAAAATCGGAAAAAGCAAGTAATTTGAATAATAAAAATATCCAAAAAATAAAAAAATATTGAAAATAATCAAATAGATCCAAAAAAATCGAATAAAAAAACCAATCCAAGAAAATTAAAAAATTTAATAAAATATATCGAAGAAAATTATTAAAAATCGAAAAAAATTGACACAAATAGACAAAAATGGACAAAACCGAAAAAATCAATAACAAAAAATCGAAAAAAAAATAAAGAAAAAATCGAAAAATTCAGAAATTAAAAAAAATAATAAAAAATATCAAAAAAAAATGGATAAAAATCAAATGAATCTGCAAAAAATCGAAAAATCGGAAAAAAGTAAGTAATTTGAAAAATAAAAAATCGAAAAAATCAAAAAATATTGAAAATAATCAAATAAATCCGAAAAAATCGAATTAAAAAAAACCAATCCAAGAAAATTATAAAAAATCTATATCTAAGAAAATTATTAAAAATCGAAAAAAAATTAAACAAATAGACAAAAATCGACAAAACGGAAAAAAATCAAAAACAAAAATGAAAAAATAACGAAAAAAATCGAAAAAAATCTAAAACGAAACAAATGAAGAAAAATCAAATAAAATCGACAAAAATCGATTTATATGCGCTGTCACATACCGACCGACCCGCACCACGTGAATTTTGTGGTTGCCGGTTAGAGAATTACCCAAGGAAAACTATTCGTTTTTGGACGAGAACTCGCCTAACATAGCAACTAAAAATATGCGGTTTTTTTCATGATATTTAAAATATTTGTCAGAAGAGGACGTCTGTGCTATTTTTTTCAAATTTATCTACAGAAAAAATTAATGGTCGTACCACTTTTACTAACAATAATTAAAAAAATTTGCCACAGACGCGATCTAAAGAATTAACTACAAAATCGATTGGTGAAAACCGCAGCTTCTGATCTTTAATATTAACGGAGCGCCAGTCCAAAAACGATTCAGGCAAGATAACATATGGTGTTGGCGCATTTGTTATATTGTTGAATTGTTAAATTATACCAGCGCCAAGACGTTAGTATTGGGTAAATATATAATATGTAATATAAATGTTGTGTTGTTTTTAACGCGCTTCTAGTCTACATACCCACATAACCATGTTTATTTTAAGATATTATCTGCCACTCTGAACGATTACACTCGTATTAAAATACAGTAATTATATTATATTAAAAAATAGCAGACATAAAGAATCTCGGGCTACTGGATATGATTCAAAATTTGCTGAATTTTTCCAATCCAAGAAAATTATAAAAAATCTAATAAAATATTTCAAAGAAAATTATTAAAAATTGAAAAAAATTAAAAAATTGAAACAAATCGACAAAAATCAAAAAAACGACAAAACCGAAAAAAACTAACACAAAAAATTGAAAAAAAAAACGAAGAAAATCGAAAAAATATTTAAAACGAAATAAAATCGAAAAAAACGAAACAAATCAATAAAAATCAAATAAAATCGACAAAAATTGATATATATGCGACAGGAATTAACATGTTACAAATATATAATAAATGTTTGTGTTGCTTTTATCGCGCTCCTAATCTACATACCCACGTAATCATGTTTATTTTAAAATATTATCTGCCACTCTGAACGATTACACTCGTATTAAAACACAGTAATTATATTATATTAAAAAATGGCAGACATAGAGAATCTCGGATATGATTCAAAATTAAAAAACTATAACATTTCGCAAAAATAATCAAATCTATTTTGATTTTCACAAACTGTTAAATTATTAGGGATCTACTTGATTAACTGATATAAAAATTAAATTTTTACTTACATCCTACGACATTTGTTATTATTTCTTCATGCGCAAGGACGCTGAATCCAAAGCAGACACCGGTGCATAGTTCTTTGCATTCTCCTCGTCCATCAATTAAAGGATAATCCACTTGTCTTGGCAAACCATTTAAAAATGCTTTAAAATAAGCATCTGATAATGATGATGAACAATCCTTTACGTATTGAGGACTCAGATATTCCACAGTTCCATTATGAATCGCTAAACAAACTTCCAAATTGTCAGCCTGAAAGAATATTATAAACAAATTTTATTTAATAATAATAATAATAATAATAATAATAATAAACTTTATTTAACAACAAGTACATAAAAACATACACAAATTATAAAAAAAGTATGGAATAAAGTAGTACTTACGAGGTGTTTGACCACCTGTATGTAAGTAAAAATCTATTACACTATTCTTAATATTTAATTTTTCAAAATTTATTTTTGTTATATTTTAAACTTTTTTCCAAAAATTTTTGATTTTTTTGTAAATTATTGTTCGATTTTTTCGTAATTTTATTTATAATTTCTTTATACTTCGTTTCAATTTTTCAAACTGGATTTTTTTAAATACACTTATTTTTATTATTTAAAACTTTTTACCAAAAATTTCGGATTTTTTTCGAAAATTATTATTCCCTGTTTTCGTAATTACAAATTTTTAAAAATTCGATTAATAAAAAAAAATCCAATATTCTAATAAGATACACACAAACGCAAAAAAGCGTACTTACCCATCATTTATAAATAAAGACCCTAATGTACAAATAAATAAATAAAATAAAACTTATAATAGTAAGATAATAATAGTATACTTAATAAATTTTTTTTTTTTTTTTTTAATATGCAATGATATGAAGTTTTCAGCACAATATTACAAGTCAAGTAGAAGTGTTTTTTTAATAGATTAGTTTAATTTAAGTTCATTAGGCCTAGTTTAATTTAGTTTAATCTATTAACCAGTGGATATAGAGTCGCGAAGTTGTCATAATAAAATTTTTAGGGATAGAGTTGAAAATTTTCGGACCTAGAAAATGATCACATTTTTGTCCTATTGTCTTATTCATAAAAGGTAGCGAAAATCTACTTTTTTTCTTGTATGATAAGAATGTTATAGTGTGTTTAGCTCATTTTTGTAGCTGCCGAAGTTCTAATATTTCAGATTCTATGTAAACCATTTGGGATCGATACCTCCCATTTTTTTTTAATATGTTTTTTTAATTTTTTTATGAATAACTATTATTATTAAATAAGATTTATAAATACCTCCCCAACCAATTAAGCCATATGTGAGGTGAGATTCTACTAAATCGTAATATATTTTTTTTTTTGAACTATGAATCTTTTGTCCCACTGGGGGTAGGGGCTCAAAGTTATAGCAAAAGCTGCTATTAACCTAAAGTATATATATATCGAGTTTGGTGCCAATTGGTCCTCCCACTCCCACCTCCTTGTTGACGGACAAATCATTCACACTCCTGCAAAGAGGGCCTTGGCTTTCAAAGAACACCTCCAAAATACCCTAATCAATCCCCTTAATCCAAATTTTCATCCTATATTCTAAGAAGACATGGAATTCCTACTTGAAGAGATTTTCCAAACTCCTAATCACCCTATCCCACACCCCATGCTAAATACCTTTACTCCTCAGGACATCGCCACGGCATGTCTTCAGGACAAAAATTCCTCTCCTGGTCCTGACCAAATAAAACGCCAAGACTTAAAAAAGCTACCTGCTACCATACTCCCCATCCTTACCATCCTAATTAATGCCTGCCTTCAGCACTCCCACTTTCCAACTTGCTGGAAATCTACCCACACCATCCTTATCTCCAAACCTCGAAAGAACCCAACATCCACTAACTCCTACAGACCTATATCCTTGACGAATGTTCTGGGTAAGCTCTTTGAAACACTACTGAAAGAGCGTATCTTAGACTTTCTGGGTGAAAGGGGTACGATCCCCCAATTCCAACATGGATTTAGGTCTGATCACTCCACCCAAGATACACTAGTGAGACTCCGCACCTTTGTAGCTAAATCACTAACCTTGTTCACCGTGCAGAAAGCTTTCGATCAAGTCTGGCATGCCGGACTTATTTGCAAGCTTTCCAACATCATGCTCCCTATCCCATTCATTAAATTGCGAAACTCCACCTCTGATCCCTTCACTCCATCAGCCGGAGTCTCTCAAGGCTCCGTCCTAGCCCCTGACCGATATGTCATCTACACCCATGGTATCCCTATCCCTCCCTCTCCTAGCCAAGATGTCCAACTCTAGGCTGACGACAACCAAGTCTCAGCCTCCGCTCCTTCCAGAGCTCTTAATACCAAAACCCAATAACTCTTCAATCGACTTGCCCACTCGTGTAGCAACTTGAGGGCTATCCTGAATCATAAAAAGACCCAACACATTATATTCAAACACCCCTTTTACTCACGAAAATCCAACCAAGACCTCAATGAAATCAATCTGAGGCTCTGGGGAGAGAGACTAGCCCCTTCAGATGAGGTTACCTACTTAGGAGTATGCTTCACGCGCACTCTTAACTGGGAATTGGTGGACCAAAATCCAAAAAACTCTTGACAGATTTAGGAGGCGGACCTCTCTACTTGGTGCCCTTAGTGGTCGATTTGGCAAGGACATTGCTACACACTTACAAATTATACATCCGCCCTATATTGGATTATAGAGCTCTAAACTTCTCCACACTTCCTCCTCGTCTCCTACACGCCGTCACGGCAACTGAGAGGAGGATCCTAAGAAAAATGTCCTACCTTCCCTGGCGCTTCCCATCCAATTAAATTTACCAACACACTAATATGCCCACTATCAATTTCAGATTTAAGAAACTACAAAAAGGATACGTCGGGAGAAGACTGGACAGCACCAACTCACACGCCAAAGAAACTCTAAGGACCAAATGGATAGTTGATAGGAACAGAAGAACAATCCCCAGGAAACCGAAGCAAAAATTCACACAACCCAACCTCATAGGGTCCTTAGTGAAGCAAGAGAAGACATAGATCTCCCGGACGAGCTACTAGGTCTATTGGAGGACGCTTCACCTAGCATCATATGAGCTCGACTACCACCGATGCAAAAGAACCACTCACCGCACCACTCTGATCCTCCCGACTCGGGAGGCTCGTAAATATCCATAACATTTAACCTACCATAAATATCTTAAGTTAATTAATTTTTCAATTTCAGATAACAACACCTACTGTATCCCTCAAAAGGAGAATCTCAGTTGCCCTTGACTCTGCTGATCAAGGGAGAGTCCAACACTACCTCACGCATAGAACCAAGCGTGAGGTGTCTTTAAAAGATTCCCCTCCACAACTCAGGACAATAGTTATAAAAAAAACAAAAAAAAAACCCAATTCGTCCAGTTGTTTCAGAAAAAATGTCTAGCAAATCGCTGGTTTAAAGACTTGTTCATAAAAAAAGGAATTTTAATCCCTAAAAGTGACGTCTTAAGGTGTTTTATGAATCGATTTACCATAAGAGTATTTATTGAAATTTAATGGAAATACTTACAATGGCAAATGCAAAATCATCATTATTATTATCGCCTCGATCTCTTGGCGGCATGACAATATTTCTATCTCTGTAATCAATTGATACAGGTAGATCATCATCCGCATTTGGTGGACTACTTATAACTTGTGGTTGAATCTGTAACAAAATTATAAAGTTTGTTTAACCATCTTCTGCCGTTACGTCATACATTGTCCAACTTAATGTCTCAATCATGAAATGGATGACACGGAATTATGACGTCATTAACGTATTTCTTAACTTATATCGACGTCAATTTTATTTATTAGTTTTGACAGTTCAATTAATTTTTCATTGTCAAAATAGCTTCCCGGTAATGAGAAAGAGCAATTTTGAAGTTGATTAATTACTTTTCAAGAGAAAGAGATGCTGGAATACCGCTTTTACCATTAAATGCAGTCTAAAACGTTTGGGTTCACCCCAAAAATATAATCTTATAATACATTTTTAATATATATTATATAATGCGAAATTTCATCACGCTCAGGGACGTTAAACATCCCCAAGCTAGAAATTTGAATCAAATCAGTTAGAAAAAAACCAATTTATTTATACAAACATGCGTTATTGAAAATAATCCTTAACATATGTCATTGGTTGTATTTTAATTTTGAGGTTAAGTGTAAAAATAACATTCAAATAATATATGATAAACGTAAAAGAGCAGATTACGTCACCTATTATTAAACAAACTCTACCCGTGCTTTGCTATAGAGTCTCTTTGATGACCGAGCTTTGCTTGTTTTCCCTATTTTTTCCTATTTTTTTCATATTTTCCCTATTTTTCATCATTTCTCCTTATTTTTAACTATTTTTCCCCGTTTTTCATGTTTTACTCTATTATTCTCTATTTTTCCATTGGTATGTTTTTTCTAAGTTTTTTCTATTTTGCTCTAATTTCTCTATGTTTCCTATTTCTTCCTACCGGAGACTCAAAAATTATTTTTATCCTATACATTTGTAATGTCTTAAAAAAATTAATAAACTTATTTATTTATTTATTATTATCTATTTTTTCCTATTTCCCTATTTTTCCTTATTTTCTCTTATTTTTCACTAGTTTCTCATATGTTTTCCTATTTTCCCGATTATTCTCTAATTTCCCTATTTTCTCTAATTTTCCTATTTTCTCTATCTTTTTCAAATTTTTCGCATTCTCTATTTTTCCGTATTTTTCCTTTTTTCTGTATTTTGCAATTTTTCACCATTTTTCCTTCTTTTCCACATTTTTCTATTTTTTAACTAACATAATGGAAAACATGAAAAAACAGTCCTGCTTTCCATTATTTTTTCCTATTTTCCTTATTTTCCCTAATTGTCCCCATGTGAACTTATTTTTCCCTATTTTGCTGAATTTTCCAGACCTTTCGCTTTTTAACAACTTTTCGCAATTTTTCCCTGTTTGGCTTTTCTCCAAATTTCTCCAAATTTTCCCTATTTCTTCATAGTTGTCTGTTTTTCATTATTTTTTCTTGTTTTTCCCGATTTATTCCTATTATTTTATATTTTTTCCTATATACTCTTTGGTCCTTATTTTCCCCTATTTTTGCCTATTTTCACTATTTTCCTATTTGTTTCCCTATTTTTCGATTATTTTCCTATTATTTTTAATATTTTGCATATTTTTCAAATATATTTCCATTTTTCACTATTTTTTCTTATTTTTCCTCATGTTTTCAAATTTCCCTATTTTTTCCTGTTTTTCGTATTTCCCTTAATGTTCCTCCATTTTTATACGTTTTTCCCCATTTTTTTCGTTCTTTTCTGTTTTTCACTATATTTTTATTTCTCCTATTTCTTCCATTTTTATTCTGATTTTCATTGTTTTTTCCATTTTTTTTCATTTTTTTTCTATTTTTTCATGTTTCTTTCTATTTTTTCATGTTTTTTTATATTTATTCCTATTTTCTCCTTTTTTATTCCCTGTCTTCCTTATTTTTCACAACTGCTTTTATCTCCCAATTTTTTATATTTTCCCTATTTTCCCTACTTTCTTCTATTTTTCCCTATTTTTTGCTATTTTTCCCATTTTTATATATTTGTCCCAATTTGTCCATGTTTTTTTTATTTTTCTGTATTATTTCCTATTTTTTATAACTTTCCCTTTTTTCCCATTTTCCTTGTTTTTCTCTATTTTCCTCAATTGTTCTCTATTTTCTATGTTTTTTCATATTTTTTTTATTCTATTTTTCCTACTTTCCCTATTTTCCCTATTTCTGTCAATCAGTCAGGTTTTTTCCGCTTATATTATAGATAAAAAAAAATAAGAAAACTATATCATTAGGTACCGTACATGCATTCGGTCTTTTTTGCTAAAAATTAATTTTGAAAAAAAAAATATCGATTTGTTAATTCGTATTATTTTTTGTATCTTTTTGAAATCGTTTATAATTTCCTTTTAACCAGGTTAAATTATTTCATTACATCGAATTGATACCATGAATTTTATTACCATTTATTTTATATCAGTTTTTGTAAATAAAAAAAAATGAAATCTAATATAAACATTATTTGGTATTTTTTTATTTAGGGTACCGAAAAAAAATTTTAATCTCAAGATTGATATTTAACCGATCACAATGATATACTAACAATATGTAGCGGGAAAGTAAAAAATAAATATAAAACTTACAAAATCTGGCCAACAATATCCCTTCAAGCGATGAGGATCAGACACTCCTAAATTTAATTTATTAATATTAAATATTTTTTGGTTTTCTTTATCGAAAAATTCATTTTCGGTTTTATCAGCAAATCTAGTAACACCCATTTTATGTAAAGTTTCTCCATTTAAAAATTTTTGATTATGTGTTTCAATAATACGAAGATTCTGTTGAAAGATGACGAATCTCTTAGCTTCTTCTTCTTCCGAAGAATAAATTTTGTGGAATTTTGTCTAAAGAAAAAATAGTTTAGTGAATTTATAAAATTCTAAAATAACTAACCTTAAATTCATCAAATTTTTTTATGTCAGAAATGGCTGAAACTGCCACAAAAAAACCTAAAAATAATATAAATTTCATATTTTGTTTAATCACACTTAACTAGTTTATATTTATATTATTTAATCCCAATTTATAGTAAAAATAAAATATAGTGAAGTACCCACTTAAGATAAACCAAAAATTTAATTCATAATAAATATTTAAGCAAGAAAAATATCAATATATAGATAAATTAAGAATAACAAATAAATTTAGGTATTTCCCGACAAATTTAAAATAATCCTCATTGTTTTCATCCCCCTCAGGGAACTACTATCAAAAAACTAAAGTATCCGCCACTGATGCACGTAAATACATTTTCAACTTAAAAAAATCCTCAAAACTAAGTTCTCAAAAAAACTATCCTCATGATCCATTAGATCTCCTTCCCTCAAAATCCTCCAGATCTCCATCCCTCCAGATCCTCCAGATCTCCATCTCTCAAGATCCTCTTAATCTGCATCCCTCAAGATCCTCCAGATCTCCATCCCTCAAGATCCTCCATCCCTCAAGATCCTCCAGATCTCCATCCCTCAATAATGGTACATATCCTCTAAAACATCTGCTCCGAGAAGAGGTAATACAGTACCCTCCAGCCAAAATCATGTTCAAAATCAATCCAAACGTCACGGCGTGTTACGTTTTTTTGTGCCACCCTGTATTTTCATTATTCCTCCACTCAATATATTTTAATTTCATACTCGTTTGATATCCCCTTCTTATTCCTCGCGTCACGTCCCTCTCTTCTCTTGGTATTCCTATAAAATGTCTTTTCCATGCTAATGATTTTCGTCTCTTTGCCTACTCAGTCCAAATAACTGACTTTATATCGTTCGTGTCGCTTACTGAAGATTTCTGTTTTTCTCCCCTCATCTTATAGGGTAAGTTTTTATTATATTATATTATGTTTTCACTAAAATTCTTTAATACCATTATTAATTATTTGGAAACTTTTAACTTTTATTTACTGTTATTTTTAATTCTATTAATGCCGGTATATATTTTTTTTGTTATATTTACTCAAAAGTTCATATCTTATTTTTTTTTATTATAAAAATATAAATTATCTGATGTCTCGTTTTACAGAAAGAGAATCTATTTTTTAATTTGTTTTCACAGATTGTCTTAGAATTTAATTCATTTTAATTATTTTTGTATTTTATATTTTAGTATTATCATTTCATTTTAAAATTATCATTGTTTTATATTCTTTTTCAAAAATAGAGACGACCAAATCTGGTAATTCATAAGATTTTTATCTTATATTTGCTTTATGTGAACTTTTAGGGTTGTTTCCTGGGAATTACTTTTTTCTCTGGACTTCAATTAGTCCCTTGGACTTCGTTTTCCTTCTTGGACTACAGTTTCTTCAGTTTCTCCTTTGGGCTAAGTTTCTTGGACTACAGTTTCTTCAGTTTTTCCTTTCGAAAAAGTATCGTTTCAGGTGTTCTTAAAACACGCTGCAAATAACCTAAGTTATTCTTAAAAGAATTAGGCACTTCACTGGATGTCCCAAAATCACCCTGGTCTAACTGACTAATTACTTCTTGGTAGTCAAGGGCGTTGACAAATCCACCACTGATAAAGAATTTGTTGATACCCTCAATTCTACAAATTTCCAGTGATCAAATGCACCTATCTCAGGACCAATTCACACTGAACCGACGTAGGCGAGGACGTGGCAAGGACGAGGCACGGACGTGGTGGAGACGCGACGTGTGCCAATCCACATAGAAAGGGCGGCATAGAGACTAGAAATTTCGGTCTGTAGCTGGAACGACTAGGTGCATTTTGCATAGCCATAGTTTTGCCTACAAACGACTGGTTTGCATGGATGTTTCAAGTAGTGATGAAGATGATGAAAATATGTTGGATTTGGTGTACTTGGCTACTGTGAAAAAAAGAGAGAATTTTGGTTTCATCTATAGTGGCTAAAGAGGAAAACGAGTGCAGCATTCGATGTTATGCGTGAATTGAACATATACCCAGAACAATTCCAAAATTTTTATAGGATGTCCCGTGAGTGTTTTTATAATGTAATAGTTCTCTCTCCACCAGTGGCGTCGTCAACGATTGGCATTGGTGATGCGTATTCAATAGCTTGAGGACAAAATATTAATTGAAAAATTCCTTGGCATAGTAGTCATTGAGGAATCCGTTGATAAATTATTCATTGAAGAGACTTTGGATTGAGCATTCAATGAGGACCCTACTTTTTGAACAGGCTGGGCATACAGTATTTTTTCTGCTAGGTTCAATATTCCTGTTTTGAAGCGGATTTTTTTCCTATTATCCATTGCCTCTATGTCCAGCAAAACACTTTGCAAAAATGCCATAGCAAGGCCAGGCTGGCTTGTAGCGTTAGTCAGCTGTCTTCGTTCTACCGCTTGTTGTTTTGCTACTGTTCCTATTCCATTCCGGGGGTGGAGGAGGCTTTACTATAGTTGGCATGTGATCAGGAAAGGGATTGTTGGTATCTTGCCCGGATTCACTTTCATCAAACTTCTCATCCATATCTCCATCTTGGTTTTCGTCCTCACTGTCTCTTGGTTCCTCCTTTCTTCAATCACAATGTTGTCTTTAGTTTTACGTGACCTCAGGAAAATGTCCAAAAAACTGAAGGTGGGGATATTCTACAGTCAGAATGGTCATATGGGATAAATTAATTGGGATAAATTGCAACCTAAGTATATTCCAATACCGACAACAGCGAAATGGATGCAAATTTCAGATCGGTTTCATTCATTGTGGAATCTACCTAATTGCATCGGCAGTATAGACGGTAAACACATCAAAATGCAAGCTCCACTACGATCAGGGAATAGTGATGGCCGAGTATTAACGAACAGTAATTTTGGCAGAGCTTTGCAGTCCAGAAATCTTGATTTACCTCAAGCTTCTTCCACACCAGGAGATACCAATCCGATTCCGTTATATTGCAATTATCACTACTGATCCAGTCAAATGCAAAAAGTATCAGGAAGTACCTAACCATGTATTCATCAGAATGTGTCCCAATTCCATATCAGGATAGGTATTGTGTATAACTAGTAATAAATACTAACACTAAATGTATGTACATTAATAGATCGTTTTTTGACAAATGTTATTTAATATTTTGTTATAAAAAAAGTAAAGTCGGATAAAAAAAGTTAGTATTACCTTGAACACCAAATTTTTTTACGATTTTCTACCAGCCTTGGACCTGGGCACTCCTATTACAATAATCTGAACGACTGTAATCGTATAAATATGGATACTTTCCAATTTCCTCACAAAACTGAATGTTAAATTCAATTTCGTCTCGCATTTTAGAAAACACAACAAGTGGCGTGCAGCGGACGTGTCTGTTTCTGTACGCCACGAGAGACTGGAAGGAGGCGTGACAAGGACGGGACAGCGACAGTCAGCGCCAGGTCACTTTTGCGTACATTGGGTCATTAAATTACATAGATAAGACGCGGAAGCGACATAAGTCTGTGCCACGTCCTGGCCTGTGTGATTTGCGGCTCACTCATTAAAGTTATCACTGACTCGGAGGGGATCTACTCCTTTGCCATAAAACACCTCCGCCTTTACTTACTCATACATAAGGCCCAATGTACATAGAAAAGACGTGGCACTGGTAGGACGTGGTCAATACATACAGAAAAGGCGATAGAGAGCAGTATCTCTTGTAATTCGAAAGCAAAGATGTTTTCAGACGATGAAGATGACTATGCTCTTATGGATCTAGATTATTTGCAATATATAACGACACAGACGTTACTGAGTGCATCCTTTATGATTGGAAAAAAGAAGAACTAGTGGCATATTTAATGCCCTCCAATAACAACCTCGTCCATTAAAAACCAAAATATTAAACTCAGTGTGTACACCGCCTCCGAGTGCAAAAACAAAACAAAGATTCACTAACCATATTTTCAACGAGAAACACCCTAAATGGCAGAAAGCTCCCAAAAAGGCAAAGGAAGTAGCCTCGGTATACGTACCGAAGCCTCAACCCCATTAAATCTCACTAAAACATCAATAAAGCTCTAGGACACTGTTCTTGTAAACGCCCCAACAGAGAGATAATCTCCGAGTGCAAAACCAAAATAAAGTGTTCAATCTGTGGCGATATCCACAAGTTTCGAACCATATTTTCAACGAGAAACACCCTAAATTACAGAAATCCCCCAAAAAGGCGGAGGAAGTAGCCTCGGTATACGTACCGAAGCTTCAACCCCATAAAATCTCACTCAAACATCAATAAAGCTCTTGGACACCGTTCTTGTAAACGCCCCAACAGAGAGATAATCTCCGAGTGAAAAAACAAAACAAAATGTTCAATCTGTGGCAATATCCACAAGAGTTTCAAACCCTATTTGCAATGAGTAATACCCTAAATGGCAGGAAGCCCCCAAAATGGCGGAGGAAGTAGCTTCGGTATACGTACCGAAGACTCAACCCCATTAAATCTTACTCAAACATCAATAAAGCTCTTGGACACTATTTTTGTGAACTTCCCAGTAGAGAGTTAATCTCCATAAATCTAGCTGCCTAAATTCCTTTGCTGTTCAGATAAAATTATCTAATATCTGGCTTTAAAAATGAACTCTGAATCTCTTGTACGGAACAATCCACCATCCAAACTTCTTAAAAGCTGACCTTGTATCAGCTGTACTGTCGATACTATAAATTGGGCGGGAGTTAACCACAAAAGAGCTCTAGTTAAGCACCTTCTTCAAAATTAGTGTCTTCAATGCCAAAACTAGGCATACTTCTATCTTTTTAAGCGACTCCGTCCACTAAGTATCATACATGTCAAATGAATGGCATCCCCCTTATTTGGATTTTTTAGATAGTACGTTATAATGAACAACATCATTGTAACGTACATTTTCTACTAAAACTACCAGCTTAAAACTCTGTCGAAGCCACTCGTTGAGTACTTCTCAATCAACTGAAGAACCGTTTCCTTTGAAAACCTGAATTCCAGACACACACAGTTCCAATAGGAACAAATTTTATTTATCAAATCTCCTAATCGATATCTCTATATTTCATGTCTTAAACACATGCACCAACACAGCTCTATCATTTACTACATCTTACTCACAGACATATATAGATGTGAAGATTCTTCATTGGTCCCTCCATAACTTTTGATCACCAATCAACACAGTCGAGACCACATACTTTTTCAAAATTCTTCGTAGGAAGCATATCTGGATTTTTCTGGATAAAAAGGGAACGATCCCCCAATTTCAACATGAATTTAGGTCTGAATATTTCACCCAAAATGCACTACTCCAAACAATGTTTACCAAAATATTCAACATTGGTCACTGTGCATCTATAGTTCTTTTTGATATCCAGAAAGCTTTCGATTAGGTCTGGTATGGAAGCTTCATCATTAAATTTGTAGCAAAGTTGGAAATTCTCTCTGCGACTCGTTTAGTACTGCGGTTTTGTACCGCTGCGGATTTGTACTAGCCCCATGTTGTATTTTATCTGTGACATTCCAAGTCTACTCAAACTAAACCAAAATATTCGGCTCTACGCTGACGATACCTCCATCTCTGACACAGCCCGAAACACGAGAACTCTTAATGCTTTAACTCAACAATTCGCCGAATGGTGTAGTAACAACCAAAAAAAAATCAACTAATTATTTTCAATCACCCCAATCTATGTAAAAACATCAATCTCTTGATGATTTAAATTGGGAATTTGATTTTCAACAATGTCGCAGAATCACTCTAAATAAAAAAGCGTAGTTTTGGTTAGTGGTGACGATATTCTTCAACAATCTCTTGAGGAATTCAACCTTTGGTTTTGGGGAGAGACGCTGGTTCCTTCGAGATTGAAATCCAATGAACTCTTTGGCGAGCTTATCTCTTTGGAGTCCTAAATAATCAGATTGGGAAATGTAGTTCTCAAACTTTGTTGCACGCTCGTTCCATCGTGACTGAAATCCAATGAACTCTTTGGAGCCCTAAGTAATCGCATTGGAAGATGTAGTCTTCAAATTTTTTTGTACACATACAAAATACAGATCTCACCTTTTCCAGTCTCTCTCTCCATGACACCAAAAATATCTGCTTAATGGAAAACTAGCCTTAAAACCCACTACCTGGAATTGTTACACCCTTCCAGACTCGTATATAATATCACTAATACAATTCTAATCAATTCTAGATTCCAAAACTTCAGTGACAAGAACCATGAATAACTCCAAGATAGTAGGAACATAAGAGCCCTAAGCAAATCAAAGAAAAGATTCTTAGCACAGCCAACAATCCTATCATATCCGCTAGAATGATTTGTCTAGTTTCAGGTACATTTAAGACAGTAAGCTGCCAATCTCGCTTCTCCCTTGATGAGTATATCCAAGGGAGGAGGATTGCTCCCATAGCTCCTGTAGATGTACAGTGCTTCCAGTGATCCTAAACATGAGGATCTTTGTAGACTTGTTTTTGCTTTTGGTTATTCAACATTTGACTACCACACTGGAGCTCCATATCCAACTATAGGTTAGTATATAACCCTTTGGTCATTTTTGGCTTTGAACGTCCCGATTAAATAAGCGTTCTTCGTTAGCTTTTTAAGTCCAAGTAAGTATTTGAACTCATAGCTTATTATGATTTCATTATCAAATACTTTGGATACCTTAAAGGTTCCATTTTCCATTTTTTGTGAAAGGGACCAAAATAGTTATTTGGGGAAAAACCCGAAGGTTTTCCCTTAAAGACCAGAAAATTTTGTGTAGTTTTTACACATATGTTCATATTTTTCCCTTTGACTAGTGCTACAATATTTTCAGTGAAGCCTTGGGCATATATGCCAGCTTCATCCAGACGTCTGAGGATAAAAAATTCCATAAAAGAGGGGATAGAATTTCTCCCAGAGGGCATTCTTTCCTGACTGACATATCTACACCTTCACCGAATAGAGTTGCTTGGACACACCTTCCATCTAGCAAGTGTTTTATCCATTGGGTAATAGAAGGTTCGGTTCCTCGGTCTGTTAAACCTGATATCTGACTTGAAAGATCCTTGAATATCAAGCAATGTTGCCAATGCTATTCCTATCAAGGGTTATTTCAAATTTTTCAATTAGCCGATCTAACGCTGATTCGGATAATTTACCATTTTGGTAGTCATGTTGATTTCGGTGCAGCAGGTATTCTATTAAAGTCCTCAATTTCTTTTCCATTCATATAAGAACAAATGATGATGATAATGGGTATAAAATATGTAGCTAATTTATAGTTGGTTTTTTCTGGTTTCGGAATGAATGCAAACTTTGATATTCTCCAGTTTTTAGGTATGTAACCTGTTGTGACTTGCTGATGGGCCTCTACCTTTTGTATGTTTCAGATCGGTTCAGAGTCGAATTGGTTCGGAATATCATAAGGTAAGGACTAAACACACACATGCGATAAGACCGCCTATGTTATTCTTTACTCAATGAATTGATAGGCAAATAGGTAATTGACGACTAAAAACCTATCGGAAGTGATAGGGGGTAGGTGGAATGTGCTCCCCAGTTTTTATCTCTTGGAAACAGAGGTAAAAGTTTCTGTATGTCTCATTTCACAAATCGAACTATCAAGATTGCTTACGCAATTTATACCATTTTGCAATATTTTTATCAATAATCTATTAGTGAATGTTGATTTTATACTTGAATTGACAACGTCGCAATAGAAGAAACGAGTCTAATTTTTAAAAATCAAACTATTTAAATCATGACGACATAAAAATTATAAACAACAATTTTGGGTTATCTTAAGTGGGTACTTCACTGGATTGTATTTTTATTATAAAAACCTAAATTATTAGTACAAGAAGTATTGTAAGTGTGCAAATATGAAATTTATATTATTTTTATCGTTTGTTGTTTCAATTTCAGCCATTTCTGATATTGAAAAATTTGATGAATTTAAAGTAATTATTAAACAATTATTAAAAATTCGTATTAATCATTTTATTGCTTTAGATAAAATTCCGCAAAAATTATTCTTCGGAAGATGAAGAAGCTAAAAGATTTATCATCTTTCAAGATAATCTTCACGTTATTGAAACACACAATCAAAGATTTTTAAATGGAGAAACTTTACATAAAATGGGTATTACTAGATTTGCTGATAAAACCGAAGAAGAATATTTCGATAAAAAAAACCAAAAACCTTTCAATATTAATAAGTACAATTTAAATGTGTCATCGGATATTCCCCGTTTGAAGGAATTTTGTTGGGGAGCTGTGGTAAGTTTTATTTAATAATAATAATAATAAATTTTAAAATAGGTTAATGATTATTTTTAGCCAACACTTATAAGCAGTCCACCAAATCTTGCTGATCCACCAAAATCAATCGATTATAGAGATAAAAATCTTGTCATGCCACCAAGAGATCGTGGTGAAAATAATAATGATAATGTTGCATTTGCTATTGTAAGTATTTAATTTTTAGCTATTTTTTAGTTTTAAAATATATTTTTTTAGGCTGATAATTTGGAAGTTTGTTTAGCGGTTCATAATGGAACTAAGGAGTATTTAAGTCCTCAATATATAAAAGATTGCGCACCTTCTTTACAAGAAGGTTACTATAAAGCATTTTTAAATGGTTTGCCTAGTGAAGACGATTATCCATTAATTGATGGCCAAGGAGAATGTAGAGAACTATGTAATGGTTTCTGTTTTGGTTACAGCATCCTTGCGCATGAAGAAATAATAACAAATGTAGTAGGACGTAAGTAAAAATTTAATTTTAACTAAATTTTTTGTTTAGTTTTTATGTTAAATCCGAATATGAAATTAGATTTTTTAAAGTTCACAAATTTTAGGACCCTCAAAACATTGTTGTCTTAATAGACGTAAACTTTTTGTTTACTTTTTAATTTTTAAAACTTTACATAATACGCCAGTCAATGAGTATAGTTAAATCGCAAACTTAAGGCCTGGTTACACAGTGCGAGCTAGCATACGAGCTGGCCTAGTCAGTTAGTGCAATGAAACTACTCGGGCCGTGTGTCCGCATCATATGAGTCATGTACGAGTCGGTTAGTACCTCGCATTCGAGTTACTACAATATTTATTCATTCTAAAGGTGCGTTGACACGATGCGATTTGACTGGAATGACAGCTGGCATACAAGTCAATTTGCATGTTAGTAAAATATTAAAAGACAGTCGACTGTCTTTCCTCATGCAATTTTGTTGTCCTAGTCCATTAGACTTGCACAAGTTGGTACCATTTTGAATCATTATTCGCACAGCAAAACATAGACCATCCTAGTCCACTCGCTCCACTCAACTATCTTCACTCTTCATTAGTGCTGCCGCATCAGATTAGAAAATAGTAGTAGTTTGGAAATTAAAAGTGGAGTAGATTCATACCAATGCAGAGTAGTACTTAATGTACAGACTAGTTCAGAGAGCACATTCAGTCAACTTCTTTCATCAGAGGTCCTTCGTCAAGGTCATTTAATATTAATATAAAATAACCATGCATATAACTATACACGCGAATCAATTTGACATTTTTTTCATCTTTAAAGAGCGTAAGAGTTCTTTTCATTGGTCACAGATCTTTCGTCTTCCTTTTTACCTGCTAAAATTTACCCAACTACGCAAATAAAAGCGAGTCTTTCAAATAGGGAAAATTCAAAATGTTAACTTTCACAAACTTTTTGATTTGTGGTTATTGGATTCTGCAAATATGAAAGCAGCTTATCCTGACAAGATTCTAGAGATCCGGCGTTTACTTTCTATCCCGAGCTTCCGCATGCACACGGTCCGACTGCCTCATAGTTGTACGTTAACTTGAAAGTTTGATTATTCATCGAATGTTAACGTTTGTACGTTACATTTAGAAGTTCCGGGTTCGATTCCTGATAGTATATTTTTCAAAAATTTTTTTACGAAATAAATGGAAGTTATTTCTTTTTTTTTAAATACAAAGGTTAGTTTTAGATAGTCAAAACTTCTTTTAATAAAATAAATTAAAATACACAGGTTAATTCATTTATTTCAGTTTATAACCAAAATTTTTGCACACGCGGCGCATGCGGAAGCTCTGGATAGAAAGTGGACGCCGGATCTCTAGACTCTTGTAATAATTTACTCAATTGACATCGAGTATATATAAAAGTGGCGCCTGCCTGCAGGTGCCAACTCCGCTGTTGCCATATCGTTCATTTGAGTGAAACGTGATTCGTTTAAATAGTAAGTTTGAACATATTTAAGCATGAGCTCTAGTAGCAGCGTAACATAGTACCCGCTAATGTTTCAGTGGGCCTGGGGATCGAATTCCACATAGCCTTTTAATTTTTTTTAAACGCAGGCTAGAATTACTGACTGTAGTCAATTAAAGTGGGGTGGATGACTGAAGACTGTCCTAACAGATGCTTCTTATCATTGTTTTTTGCGTTTTCCTACGATCAAAAGTTACAATTTCACTTAGTCCTAGTCAAATTCACTAAAATAAGTGTTAGGCAATTTCAAGGAAATACTTATCGTATAACCATTTCTATGTAACGTATATTTTAGTTATAATCTGGTTTTGGAGAATCGAGTTATTAAGGTAAGATCTACGTTGCGTAATAGTGAGATAAGAGCTTGTGGTAGAGTTTGGGTTCTGGTAGTGACATTACCTATTGTTATTAGAGCTATTAATTTATATACTGGGTTCTATGGGTTAGCAGATACTCTGGCAATATATGCAAAAAGAATATGTCGTCATTGAGGAAGTGGGAGTTCGTTAGCATCAATGCATAAACTTGCACTTAGACTGGATCAGAAAGCACCTAGGTAGATTCGTAATGCAGATGTTTTACATGCGGAAGTTAGATATTGCGGCATAACCCATAACCCACCAAGATTCGTATTAACTGGAAAGTTTGAAGAATATCAGTCAGAAGATACGAATATTGAAGCACCAGCACTAGATCTTAGGAATTCTGCCCGGAGTTTGTGATAACCTTCAAAACCCTTCAGTAGTTGTTTGTAACTTTACTTAAAGTTAGTTTCTTATAAGCAGAAGTTAATTTTTAGATAATTTTGAGGACGGGGTAAAACCCCGCGCAATTTCACTCAATGAACATGAAGAGAAAACAAAAAGTAGAAGAGGAAGATTAGTGATCTTGGAAGGAGTCTGAGAAACCTTCCTCCTCGGTCTGGTCTGTGGATGATTAAGAACAATTCTTACGAGATTAATATCAAAAAGATTTAGTTTTTTTTTATCTTTTTCGTTAACCTTGTAAATCTGTTATTCAGAGATCGTACTTTTAGAAACTGATAAGAGATTTTCGCATATTAGTAAAAAGAGACTCAATGTTGTCAGTGAACTAAAAAGATTCTGTAAGAGGGTTACTGCAGCTGTAACTGTTTTCTAGGAGAAGTGTTCAAGTGGGAGATTGAGTTTGTCAGACGTCTTACAAACTTCTTTAATGTCCTTTTTGGACTTTGGCTATTTTTGAATCAACCATAGTGTCCTTTTTAGCTTTTTTCTTGACAGGTTTACTTTGGAGTGGAGCTATTTCATGCTGGTCGGTTATAAACTACTTCATCAGATGGAGGATAAAGTATACTTGTATCTTTTCTGAACTGGAGTTTGAATTATCGGGGACTGGGATATGGCAGGTTGATGACTTGGGTGTGGTACTTGTATGGATACTGAGTGGATGGGCTGAGAGTATTGGGGGAAATGAGTGGATCAGAGAAGATTGGATCGAATTAGGATTTGGGCAGTTGCTGGCAATGTGTCCAGCCTGTTTGTACATGAAACATTCCATTTTGTCGGTAGGCAGAAATATGCGGTAATCATTATTGTACAATGCGATTATAATTGTAGTTCGAAATTATCGGCAATAGAAAATGTTGGTGTATGCCAGCTTGTAGAAGTGATATTGGGGATAAAAGAGTTAAATTGAGGTCCTTTAGAGCCACTTCTGTGAGTTCGTTTAGTATGTAAATGACAGAAATTCACATGGAACGAGTGACTAACCTTCTTACAGGGAGATCTATGGCATTAATTTGAACAACTGATGTTCAATTTTACTCAGATAGATGCAGATTCTATTGTTAAAGATCCTGAATGAAGCATATATTTTTGGGACCAATAATGTCACCAACAAATTTGACATACTCAAACAATTTTAGGGTGTAACAAAATTTTATTTAAATTAAGATAATTACTGAATTTTAAATTAATTTTATATAAATTTGGAACGTTAATTTGAAATTTTATTAATAAAAAATGTATTTTTACTTTGTAGTTAGTGCCCCAGTAACTATTTATTTTGATGGAGGTGATTTGGCTCTATACGAATCTGGAATTATCGATGGATCTAATTGTTATTTTAATCCAGATGAATATTATCCTAATCCAGATAATTGGAGAAAACCATACGTTGCTGTTGTAATTGGTTATGGAACAGAGAATGGAGTAAATTATTGGATTATTAAAAATTCGTGGGGTACTTCATGGGGAGAAAATGGTTATTTCCGTTTGATTAAAGACAAGTTGGCTTGTGGAATTGAAGCTCATCCTGTTGCGCCTCGTTATGAGGCTCCAGCAGGCACTTGTTTGAATTAAACAATTTTAACAAAAAAATACATTTTTTTCTTTGTGGGAGTATTTATTTTGTGGGATTATCCAAGTATAAATTTAAATGTTATTAGTAATTTATCTATATTAAAAAAATTGTGAAATTAACAAAAAAAAACAGCTTAAAAACTTTTTTTTTAAAAATATTGAAATTGAACTTGTACTTCTTTTTTTTAATGAAAGACTTTAGGTCGACTAGTAACTTTGGTTTAAAAAATATAGTATATCTAATCTGTTTTGGATGTGATGAAAAAAATTAATTAAAATTGGAAAAAATAGGAAAAAAACGCAGAAAAAGAAGGAAAAATCAAGTAAAATAGGATAAAATAATAACAAATAGGAAGAAATTGGGAAAAGTAGGAACAAATATGGGAAAGTAGGAAAAAAAGGTGCAAAATAAAGAAAAATAGTGAAAAATTGGAAAAACTGGAAAACATAATGAAAAACAGGAAAAAATCAGAAAAAAATCGGAAAAATAGGAAAAAATTGGGAAAAATAGGAAAGTACATAAAAATAGGGAAAAATATGAGGAAATGGGAAAAATAATGAAAAATGGGAAAAATACAGAAAAGTGGCAAAAATAGAGTAAAATGGGAAAATATAAGAAAAGAGGCAAAAATAGGGTAACATATAATACGGGCAAATTGAAAAATCCTCAAAAATTCAAACCCTGAAGACGCTTAAAAAAATATTGAAAAATTCTAAGAAAATCCTAAAAAAAATCTTTGAATAAGGCTTGAAAAAAACTAACAAATTTTAAAAAATCCATAAAAATTGAAATCCTGAAGAAACCTTAAAAGTTCCTTTTAGAATATTAAAAAAATCCATGAAAAACAGCGTTTCACTTTTGAAAAAATCCTTAAAAATTGAAATCCTGAAGAAACCTTAAAATATCTTTTTACAATATTCAAAAAATCCTTGAAAAACAGCCTTTGACAAAATTTGAAAAATCCTTAAAAATTGAAATCTTGAAGAAACCTTAAAATATCCTTTTATAATATTAAAAAAATCCTTGAAAAACAGCGTTTGACAAATTTTGAAAAATCGTTAAAAATTGAAATCCTGAAAAACCTTTAAAGGACCTTTTAGAGTATTAAAAAAAAATCCTTGAAAAACAGAATTTGACAAATTTTGAAAAATCCTTAAAAATTGAAATCCTGAGGAAACCTTAAAAGATCCTTGTAAAACAGTCTTTGACAAATGTTGAAAAATCCTTAAAAATTGAAATCCTGAAAAACAGTCTTAGACAAATTTTGAAAAATCCCTGAAAATTACAGTCTTTGACAAATTTTGAAAAATCCTTAAAAATTGAAATCCTGAAAAACAGTCTTAGACAAATTTTGAAAAATCCCTGAAAATTGAAATCCTAAAGAAACCTTAAAAGATCCTTTTAAAATATTAAAAAAAATCCTTGTAAAACAGTCTTTGACAAATTTTGAAAAATCCTTAAAAATTGAAATCCTGAAAAACAGTCTTTGACAAATTTTGAAAAATCCCTGAAAATTGAAATCCTGAAGAAACCTTAAAAGATCCTTGAAAAATCCTTGAAAAATCATTGAAAACTCCTTAAGAAATGCTTGAATACTTTTGGAAAAACAACCTTTAACAAATTTTGAAAAATACTAAAAATCTAATAATTTATACCGGATGAAAAGTATTTTTTACCGAATAGTAAAAGACATGGCAAATAGAGAAATTTCAGAAAAATTTGAATAAAACAGTAAAACATTAGAAAAATATGGAAATTTTGGAAAAATAGGAAAAAATTATGGAAAAATTGGGTAAACAAGAAAAAATAGGAAAAAATATGGAAAAATAAGAAAATTAGAGAATAAATATGGATTAAAGGAAAATAGTTAAAAATAGGAAAACAGTTAGGAAAATAGGGAACCATGAGAAAAAATAAGGAAAATAGAAAAAACAGGCAAAAATAAGAATAAATACTGAATGGAAAACAGGAAAAATAGAAACATATACGAAAAATAGGAAAAAAATAGGAAAAATAAAAAAATAGTTAAAAGTAGGGGAATATATGGAAAGAAATAAAGAAAAATAGGGAAAAATAAGCACAAATATGGACAAAAAGGAAAGATATACGGAAAATAGGAGAACAATAGGACAAATAGTGAAAATATTGACAAATTGAGGAAAACATGGAAATAAATGGAGAAAAATAGGGCAAATTTTGGGAAAAATAGTGACAAAATAGAGCAAAATAGGCTAAAACAGGTAAAAAAAGTAAGGAAAATTATCAAAATTAGAAAATAAATAGGGAAAAATGGAAAAAATAGTTAAAAATAGGAACACATGAGAAAAAAATATGGAAAATAGGAGAAATAGATACAAATAAGGATAAATACTGAATGGAAAACAGGAAAAAAAGATATACGAAAAATAAGAAAATATAAGAAAAAAGAGAAAATAGTGCAAAATAGAGGAAAATATGGAAAGAAATAGAGAAAAATAGGGAAAACTACGTACAAATAGGACAAATTTTGGGAAAAATAGTTACAAAATAGAGCAAAATAGGGAAAAATATGGAAAAATATGGCAAAATAAGGAAAAGTAGGGAAATTAGAGAATAAATAGGGAAACGTATGGGATAAATGTGAGAAATAGAGAAAAATCGGGAAAATAGGACTAAATAGGTACAAATTGAATTTAATTAAATTGAATTGAATAGGATAAAATAATGGAAAACAGGAAAAAAAAGAAAGAAATTCTAAAAATGTGGAAAAAAATAAACAGACAGAAAATAGGGGAAAAATAAGAACAGCCAATAATATACCTAAAAATAGTGAAAGATAGTAAAAACTAGGGAAATGTTTGGAAAAATAAGAAAACATTTGAAAAAGATAGACTAAATAGAGAAATTAGAGATAAAAACGGAAAAATCAGGAAAATAGACAAATATACAGGGTGTTTTTTAAAAAGTTTCCACCCCCGATTTAGGCTTACCCAATAATTTTTGGCAAAAATGGCGAGACACGTCGATTTTTGATTTGAGGGGGACAAAATTTTTGATAACAAACATCACTCTAACGTCAACCTCCTTCACCCCACGCCCCTCAACTTTAAAATTTAAATAGGGAACATACCATGTGTGGCACATCAGGGAAAATGTAATTCAATGCAGAATTCAAATCACTAAGTTTAATTTTTTTACTACCCCGCTGAACAGAAATACAGGGTGTTTTTTCCTACCCTCACTTTACTCTCGCACAATAATTTTTGAGAAAAATAGTGAGATACGTCGACTTTTGATTTAAAGGAAACGAAATTTTTGACAAAATTTGTCGCTTTACCTTAACCCCCTTCACCCCCACACCGTAACATGAAAATTTGAATGGGCGATACACCATGTGTGGCACATCAGAGGAAAGGTAATTCGATGCAGAATTCAACCGACTAGCAAAAAATTTGAAAATCCACACATTCAGAATTGTAAGAGAACCTCAATAAATTAATTCATAGGGAAATTTTTCAAAATGTTAGACAAGAATTCCAAGACAGACTTGACTTTTGTTTAGTACATGATGGACAACATTTTGAGCAATTGCTGTAATTTTTTTTTATTTTTACCTTCTTTTAAATACTTAACAATAAACTGATAACATTATTGATACAAATTATGTAATGTTTTTTGTCCTAGCAGTGGACAAAGGGTATGATTTGAATTCTGCATTGAATTACCTTTCCTCTGATGTGCCACACATGGTGTATCGCCCATTCAAATTATCATGTTACGGGGTGGGGGTGAAGGGGGTTAAGGTAGAGCGACAAATTTTGTCAAAAATTTTCGTTTCCTTTAAATCAAAAGTCGACGTGTCTCACTATTTTCCTCAAAAATTATTGTGCGAGAGTAAAGTGAGGGTAGGAAAAAACACCCTGTATTTCTGTTCAAGGGGGTAGTAAAAAAATTAAACTTAGTGATTTGAATTCTGCATTGAATTACCTTTTCGCTGATGGTATGTTCCCTATTTAAATTTTAAAGTTGACGGGCGAGGGGTGAAGGGAATTGACGTTAGAGTGATGTTTGTTATCAAAAATTTTGTCCTCCTCAAATCAAAAATCGACGTGTATAAGAAAATAGTGGAAAAAATGGCAAAATACCGAAAAATAGTTTAAATAAGGACAAATACGGACAAATAGGGAATACAGGAAAAAATATTAAAAAACGGGAAAAATAGGAAGAAATACTAAAAATCAAACAAGGCTCGGTAGTCCCGGTACTAAAGGGTATATTCTTTTCATCCGGTAAATAGATTCTAATTCGTTTCTTAGTCTACTATTCATTTATTAAGTGTACGATTTTCGTGGACACCGTGTATAAAATAAAGAAAAATTCTAAACTATTTTAACTTGATGATTCATACAAACTCACATGTTTGTTTTTAAAATTACCGCCGGTCTAATACCGTTACGGTGATTGGTGTTACTTTCTAAAAGAATCGTACTCGTTGAGGTACGACTAACAGCCTCAGCCTCACCTAGTCTTCCGAGGTTTAGTACACATCGTGCTTTTGCCATAGCGCAGTACCGCGAGTATGGCGATTAAAATTTTCGTTAAAAAACTCAATTAATCGCTCATTTATCGATTATGTTGATTAAATACAGTTTTAGTGGATACAAATTTATTCAAAAATGAAAAAATTGCGTAAACGCCAGGAGATACCGATACTACATTAGAACACGAAATTAATTAAGTGCAATTTAGTTATTTATTCGAGTGTTTTATAGGTAAATTAAAAGTGTAATTTGTGTTTGTTTCTCCTGATCAATTAGAATTCGATATGTGTTGGAATATCTGTTTTGTGCTACTTTCTTTTGCTTCTCTATTAATGAAAGGTGAGTTGAGAAAGCATATCCGATTGCATTCTTTTATAATAATTATTAATAATAATAATCAAAAACTTTTACGAATTGTAACAAATTTAATTATTAAGAAACTATAATAGGAATAAAACTATAAGAATTCTTATAATAAACAATTATTTTTTTATTATATTATAAATGGTATATTCAGATCTAATTGTAATAAAATTAACCCCAAACAAAAAAAAAATGTTAAGCTTAAATACTGTATTAATTAGAAGATGTTAATCCTGAGAGAAAATTGTCGATAGCAGTAGTGTGAGAATAAAGTTGATGGTGGTCCCTCCAAAGACGAAACGTTGTTTTAAAAAATTGGATATGCTATGTTAAGCTGCATTTGACCTTAGACAAAAAAACCTTGTAAAGTATTTCTATCTTTAAAAATTAAATTGTAAATAAAACGAAAATCGTCAATTTTGGTTTTCCCAAATATATCGGAAACGGATCCTGATATTTTAATTATGATAAAACCATTTAATTCATCTTCAATATACGCATCTTTTTTTATATTTAAGAAACTTTGTATCTATAACGGTTTACGAAATCGCAGTAGTGTTCAATTAAATTTGCGCCAACCTGTATCTCTAATCAGGGGTGACGCCAGAGGCTGAAAATCAATCCAATAACAAAAAATTACGATTCAATAATTAATATCAGTAAAAAAAATCGGCTGTTGTTACCCTAGAACTTTCCCTACTCGTCTGTAAAGAATAGGATTATTTTAAATACTAAGCACAATATTAATTTATGGAACAAATTTTAAATAGCAAGCCAATGGTGAATACATCTACCGAATTGATATTTCAATGTTTACAATTAGAACAAATTAGAAAAAATGGATAAAATTTTTATAGTGGTCTTCCACACAATTTTGAAAAAAATTTAATAAACCTGAAAAATCTAAAAAAGTTGAAAATGCTGAAAATCTGTGAAAAAAACTGAAAAAACCTGAAAAATCAGATAAATCTGAAAATTGAAAAAATCTGAATAAGTTTGAAAAAGTCTGTAAAAATCTGAAAAGATCTGATAAAAACTGAAGAAACAAGAAAACCTGGAAAAATCTGATAATCTGAAAAAATGAAAAAAAAAATTGAAAAATCCAAAAAACCTTTAAAAAACTGAAAACTGACAACATCTAGAAGAATCAGAAAAATCTAAAAGATCTAAAAAATCTGAAAAAAATGAAAAAAAAATACCCTGAAGGAACCTAAAAAATATGAAGAATCTAAAAAAAAACGGAAACATCTGAAGAAAACAGAAAAAACTGGAAAAACATGAAAAAATCGGTAAATTCTGAAAAAATTAAAGAAACCTGAAAAAAGCAAAAACATCTGCAGGCGCATGCCCACTGCTACAATTAGGATCTCCTAAAATCATAGGTGAAAACTATTGGGAATACTGGAAAAAGTTTAGATACAAAAGAATTTTATGCTCTACAACTTTGCACTAGAACATTTTGCACCAAATCCTATTGTTTGTCTTTAAAATACACAAAAAAAGGAAAAAACCTAAATGTCTATATTTTTCGTCCTCTAGTGGCAAAACTATGAGGAATTCTAAAAAAAATTTAATATAAAAGTTAAAAGAAATTTTGTACTTTACAGCTTTGCATAAGAAAATTTTGCACTGAAGTGCATTGTTTAATAATAATAATAATAATAATAATAATACTCGCCCTACATTTCACCCCCTTATGAGTGAACTCCAGAACCTCATGACTTGTGCGGGGAAGGGACGGCTATTATTATTATTTGCCGTGGCGCTCCGGGACGACTTACTGAAGATTCATGGCGCCATTTGGCTACAGGTGCACGAAAACCCGGAAAACCTCACCACCATCATCGGCTTATTGACACAGGGGGATTGAAAATCTAGGCTCCGCATTAGACATTAATTAAATTAATATGCAATGCGGTTTACCTATTCTAGCCAAGTATCTAACACTGAAATTTTTACAATAAAATTTTACTGCCAGACATGAGGCACGAACCAGTGTTGGCTCTAGCATATAAACAGCCATAAATGAATATGACCGATAGCCAACGATCTGTGCCACCGAGACAGAGTCCTTAAAATTTAAAAAAATGCAAAAAGTCTTACATGTGTATTCAATCAATGTCTTGGATATTTCCATCGATGTCTCGAATTTTTTTTGCTCGTTCACTACTTTCCCTTTGATGGGACCGCGAAAGTAATATATACGAAAGTAACTAGCGATCGGATCGATACGAATTTTTTTTGACGATACCGATAATCGGTAGATACCGATATTTTAATTACTGGTATCGATATATTATTTTGTCTATAATATTTCCTCTTTCCACTTTTAATCCATTCATTATATACATTTGGAAATACAAGTGAAAATGACACGACGAAACTTGGACATGTTGTAGCAGGGGCCTAAGAGAGCTTAACTTGAGATTCTCGACTTAATTGTCCTCTCGGAAAATCCGCCATCTTGAAAAAGGGAAATTTTTTGTTTTTTGCAATAACTCTACTATCCGGCATTTTAAGTATATAGTTTATTGTCGTATTTCGTTGCTATTTTCAAGCGCTACAAATAAGGTCCTATGAAATTCTCACCTATCGTTGACGGTTTTGGAGATATCGACAGAAATAGTAATAAAATGTAGACATTGACATAAATTTCCGCTTATATCTCTTTTCTGATTAATGTCAACGAAAAACAACCCATTACCAAACTCGTAGAGTCAGGTGAGCACAGTCCTTTCCCCTTCCCTAGCCCCCTAGGGACTGTTTTATATTATTTGTGGCCGCAGATCTGCTTAGTTCCATAGCATTTGAATGGTGAAATTTGGTGATTGTTTAATTTCCAAAAACCTCTAATTGAAGACATTTATGTGTCCAAAAAGAGAGCTGTTCAGACTCATTTAGCGGCGAGTGTGAAAAGAGTTGCTCTGTCGGAATTAATGGACGAAATGGCTTATGGAGACGGTAACAAACGATATGAGAAATGAACGCTCAAAAGTTATCTGCCTTCCATCCATCAATTCGCCGCCATCAGATTACGACACTATCCTCTTTGATAAGTCACTGTACTGGAAAGATCACGATATCGGATTTAAAAAAATGTCATAGTGAGGCTCGGTTAATTCCATCTATTATTGTCGTTTATGGGAGCAATTGGTGCGATCATGTCAGGTAGCGGGATTGAAGAGCTTTTTTATACCGCGGGGAGTAAAAGTTGCCACTTTTCCTCCCTGGGGACTAAATTTTTTTAGTACCGCAAATAAAAAACAATTGAAACCAACCACCTTGTTTATTCTAATTTAATTCAGAACTGTAAAATACTTCCACAAAGGAGTATAGGAAACAATTTTCGGTAGTACAGTCTTGAATTTTCTTTTCTCCAACACCATTTTACGAGATCGTCTTTTTATATATTTTTTACGATTTTATTCTAAAATATCTTTAATGGGTACAAAGTCGCAATCTGCTGTCATAATTTTCATAATATATCCATATAAGACAAATAGTTGTTATTGTCAGAATTAGCTCAGTTGGTTCACGCAACGGTGATTTGAATGCGGATCGAAATTGGTCTGAGTTCGAGTCCCCTTATTCGGGAATCCCGATTTTTTTATAATGTTTTTAAGAGTTGGTATTTTGTAAAAAAATACAATTTAATATTAAACATTATTATCTAATCAGAAGTAGGAAACTTACAAATAATGGAATTGATTGTTACATTTAAATATTTACAAAATTAACAGATACAAAATTATTTGAATTTTAAGGGGGCTTGGCCACCGCGGTGTAAAAAATAGCGTAAATACCATAGGACTAAAGTGCCTTTTAATCCCTCAAGTGATTGTTTCCCGAGCGTAGTGAATCTTCACCCTCAGGATTGAAAGATGCACTTGAGTCCCTTGGTATATAATACACTATTCAAGTTGATTTACACCGAAAATTGCGTCTAAAAAATTCTGCCTGGTCATGCATATGCCCGCTTACATTTTGTCGCACATTGCTTTGTCAAAAATTGCACTTGACTCGCTGGAATGGGCAGTTAATGACCGTGCACTCGATTACTACGCGAATGATGTTTTCAAATGACGAAGATGCAAAAAAAATATGCGAAAAATTTGCAAAAGAAAACAGATGTTCGACGGCAAAACTATGGGGAAAGTACCATCGACTGGTTTCTCTGGTGAAAAACTTCCTCGAGGCATAAAGATCGAGTAATTTGGAGCTTTCCCTCGACACGATCCAAAAAATCCGAAACAGACATGTTGAGCGGGCGAAAAATAAAAAAAACCGAATTTTAGGTAAAAGTATGCTCTACGAGTTTGGCAATGGGCTGGTTTTCGATGAGAGTAATCAGAAAAGAGCTAAAATATTTGTCAAATGTCTAGATTTTTTTACTATTTCTTTCGATATCTCGAAAATGGTCAATGACAGGTGAAAATTTCATAGGACCTTATATGTAGCGCTTGAAAAAAGCAACGAAATACGAAAATAAACCATATGTGTAAAATGCCGGAGAGCAGAGTTATGGCACAATAACAAAAATTTTCCCTTTTTCAAGATGGCGGATTTTCGACAGGAGAATTAAATCGAAAATCTCAAGTTAAGCTCTCTTAGGCCCCTGCTACAACATGACCAGGTTTCGTCGTGTCACCTTCACTTACAAATCTCGGGCTGTTATTTGGATATAATGACTGGACTACTTTGATAATCAAAATTCATTGACAAAAAACCTTTTTCTACGATCACTATGAAAAGTATACATTTAGACACTTGCGTTCAAAGTGACTAATTTCTCACGATTCTAAAAAGCAGTGTGGGAATTTTCTGTACCTCACAGTGCACATGCGCAGATGTCTAATATTTGTCTTTTTTTTATACTGCACATGCGCAGATGACAGTAAAGAATTATTATTCTAAATCTCCCATGCATCTATCGTAGTAGGATGCTGCATTTTTGTTGACATGTTATTTGACGTTTGCTATGTCATATAATTTTAAACTTCAGTAAACATTAATACAATAATACCTCGAAGTGGAAGAAATTGACAATAATTCTGATTCAGAAGTCGAATATATGGAAAACACACCTCCAGAAATTTTGGAAATTGCATTGAATGCAACTTTAAACCTTTTGCCTCAAAAATCAAGAGAAAAATATGAATGCGTTTATAGAAAATTTATGGAATGGAAGGAAAATAAGAAAATCACAACAATTTCTGAAAATGTAATTCTGGCGTATTTTCAAGAACAATCAAAATCTTCAACACTTTGGTCCCAATACTCAATGTTGAGAAGCACATTAAGCATTAAAAATAATATCGATATTTCAAAATATGTAAAATTGAGAGCCTTTCTAAAAAGACAGAATGATAATTACAAACCTAAAAAGTCAAAAATCTTGACATCTGAAGAAATCCAAAGATTTTTGAAGGAAGCACCTGATTATAAATATTTATTAATAAAGGTAAATAAAAGTTGCATTTAAAATTAGACAAAACACTGATTTTGTCTGATTACTAATAATATAAATATGATATTAAAAAGAGGGCGCAAAGTACTTTTCCCACTCGCTTGATTTACGAACACTCGCTTGGCGGCTCGTGTTCGCAAACTTCAGCGCTCGTGGGAAAAGTATCACTTTGCGCACTTGTTGCACAAACTACTATTTCAATCAATAATTATTCATTTTTTTTAACAACATTTTTTTAACCCACATACTAAATTTTTATAATATAAAACAACTTTTATTGACACGAGGCGGTCAATCCAGGACGGCACGTGACTGTAGCGCTCCGAGTGAAAAAGATATTAAACAATAATTTTGAAAGATGTGACTTAAATCATTTTCTTTATGAGATTTAAGTGAATTTGTATTTAGCTCTGTAATATTAATAATTAAAATACGAGGCGAAACACTAATTTATATTTATTTTATTATGAAACGTGATTCCCTTAAATAATAATTTCGAATTTTACATGGGCTTTTAATTTTTTTTAAATACATGTTAGCTTTAGATAGTCAAGACTGCTTTTAATTATTGTTAATATCTTTGTCACTTGGAGCGCTACAGTCGCGTGCCGTCCTGGATTGACCGCCTCTTTTATAGGCGACGTTAATTGTCGCAGTTCTCCCCAGTGCTACCAATGTAGAAAATTGACAGTTTTGACATACGTCAAATGTCATACACCTTTAGTTTTTTTATTTACAAGTCCAAACAAAATGAATTTATTAACTTATATTTATAAAATCCAAGAAAGCAAATATATTAACTTAAAAATTATATATTATTGTAATAGTATTCATTATTTTGTTCAAATCGTATTTTTGTTAAATACAAGAAGAGGTGGAAACATATTGAAAATTAAATTTCCATCATTTACACCAAAACAATTTTTAGCTTTTTTAGCAAAGATTTTGAAATTTGGAAATGTTTGCAAAATTATAGAAGGAAGAATATAATGAAGTTTTTTTATTATAATTGTAACAGAAGCAGCTCAAAAGGTATATATTACAAATAACATATTTTATTTATATATTTAAAAATTATTGTAAGAAACTATTAAATTTTAACTCGTTTGACGAGAACACCCAAAGCAGGTGGTCTAATTAAAATACATGGAAATTATCCTTATAGAATTATTTTCTAAATTTCGAATTGAAGTAATCGTCGCTGGTAAATATGTGATGATACATGTTGGACATAAAGAAGATCTACCCATTTATCAAAGAATGAAAAACATACAGTTGTAGAAAAGTTGATAATGGGCTTTCCAAAGGATGCAAAAGAAAAATGGAAAGTTGTAAGATAAAGCACTATAATTTATTATAAGCAATCAAGATTTATCAAATGTATCCTTGACTTTATTAGAAGAGACATGAAAATGACATGATAGCGAGAGCATTAAAAGTTCAGGAATGGAATTCCCATGGAAAAAATAACTAACTTAATATAACTAATATGATTGCACAGATAAAAATAATAAAATATCGAATATCACAATTAGCATAAATACAAGGGTACGGAACCCTAAAAATGAAGGAATGGTAATGAAAAAATAATATTTATTAATATAGTGATATTTGTTGGTAAAATATACGTAACAATAAACATTATCACCAAATTTCATGTTTATAGGTCAATGGAAAGTTAAAAAATTCTTCGGAACAAAATTTTGTAAAAAATGCTGACTTTGGGGGCTTCTCATGCCTACATTTTGCAATTTAAAAAAAAAAATATGCGTTTTATCTACTCAATGAGCTCTATTCAACGATACCTCACGCGATGGGGTAGGATAAAAATTTTTTTCAGCGCCCCACTTTAGTTGTATGGGAGCCCCCCTTGAAAACTTTAAAAAATATTTTTTACAGTTTATATAAACAAGACACATAAACTGAAAATTTGAAATCTCTAGCTCCAACGGTTTAGCTGCTAGACCGGTGTGACAGACGGACGGACATACACGCGAGTGAGAGCAATAGGGTTCCGTTTTGACCCTTTGGGGTACGGAACCCTAAACATGAGGTTTGGTTTTTTGCAAATATGTCAAAAACTATTTGACATTTTTCAAATTTGAAAAGATTCTAAAAGAGGATGAAATTTTACAAAAAAATCTACTCCCAGAACTGTAGGACCAATATTTATAATTTTCCCAGAGGGTTGAAAATACGGCCGAAAACGGGGACTCTGCCTTACGCTCACTTTGGACCTTTAATGAATAAATATTATTTAAACTTATTAAATAAAAAAATTAAGAATTGAAAAAATTCAGACATCTACTGGACAGATTTATGAACAATAATCAGCAGTCAAAAAATTTTTATTACGGTTTTTCTATTAATTATGCATTAGTTAATTAACAATTTTTCCTAGTTGAACATGGACATTGTAAGTGCGATACTTGTTAAATAACAAATCTGAGATTTTTTCCTTTTTTGGACGTATTCACATTGAAAAGATTAAAAAATTGTTATTTTTCACTTTGTTATTACCAATTTACTTAGGTTAAAAATTAAAAAGCTTGATTAATCATTGAAAAAAAACTTTTTATTTTATATTACTATTGATTCATTTTTCATTTTGTTATAATCTGAAGTCACATGAAAATGATTTTTAAAAATTTCTATTTCCTATTATTTACAAAATTGTTATAAACAAATGCGTTGTTATTAGATAATTTAACAGTTTTTTGGAAACGTCTTTGATGCAAATTATGATTAAAAAAAATCGTTTCTTAAAATTTTTTTTATTGCCTAAAAACGTATTTGTTAATTAACAATGTTTTTCTAACATATAAATAAATTATTTTTCACAATAAATAACACATGGTTATTTTTGTTTCATTATGTAGAAAAAGAAAAAAAAATATATAGAAAAAATGTAATTGTTTATAACAAATTGTTTATTAAATAAAAAATGGAAATTTACATACAAACAATTTTTTTTTATTTATCAACGAGCATAAATTATGATAAAAAAATGGAACCATCCTCATTTCATCATAATAATTACAGGTGGCGGAAAAAAATGTTTAATTAACAAATACGTATTTAAGCAATAAATTTTTTTTTAAGTAATGATAAAAAAAAACATAATTTGAATTAAAGATTGTTTCCAAAAACGAAATTTTAAATTATCTTATAAACACCGCATTTGTTTATAACAATTTTGTAAACAATAGGAAGTACAAATTTATAAAAATCATTTTCATGTGATTTCTGGTCATAAAAAAACGGATCAATGGTAATATGAAAAAAAATTTTTTTTTCGATGATTAATCAATCTTTTTAATTTTAACCTAAGTAAATTGTTAATAACAAAGTCAAAAATACCAATTTTTTTTCCAACGGGAATCTCTTCTGAGACGTTTCAAAAATGGGTCCAAAAAAGGGAAAAAAATCAGATTTGTTATTTAACAATTACTGCACTTAGAATGTTCATGTTCAAGTAGGAAAAAATTGTTAATAACCTAATGAATATTTAAAAGAAAAATCGCGATAAAAATTTTTTGACCGCGGATTCTGGCTCATAGATCTATCCAGTAGATGCCTGAATTTTTTCAATTCTTAATATTCATATTTAATAAGTTTAAATAATAATTATTCATTAAAGGTCTAAAGTGGGCGGCGCTTACCCAAGCCAGAGTCCCCGTTTTCGGCAGTATTTTCATCCCTTTGGAAAAATTATAAAAATTGGTCCTACAGTTCCGGGAGATATAGTTTATTTTGGTAAATTTAGTTCTCTTTTTGAATCTTTTTCAAAATTTAAAAAATGTCAAATAGTTTTTGAGATATTTACAAAAAACCAAACCCCATTTTTGTTCAGTTACTTATTTATAACTTTTGCAATTTTTGAAAGCGGCTCTTGATTTTTTTCAAATATCATCTACACGCCATTACCGAATCGAATTACACGTCGTTAATATTTTTCGCAGACGGAGAAAAAATTTGACCCAAAAAGCACTTGCTTTACTGTAAAATAGAAACACTACAACTAGTTATTTTTTATTCCTTTGTATAATTCGTTTTGTTTCTTACGCAATTGCGAGCACCACACATTTTGTATAGCCGGACATCTTGAGACCTTGAATGGTATATTATTAACTGCCTGTCTTCATCTTCATATATGTATTTGGTTACTTTCACTAGACAGGTTTGGGTATTCAGAAATATTTGTCATTGATAACTGTTCTTTATACGTCCGATGACGTCAATTTATAAGAAATTTATACGGGGTGCCACAAAATTATATTCAGTCGGTTTAACCTTCACACATTTTTCTTAGTATAATCAGAATAATAATTTAAATTCTGATTCAATAATTAAAATTTATATTTCAAGGTATCGAAAACATATAAATATGAAAATGGAAATAACGTACAAATTAATTGTTTATTGAATAATTTTATTATCTTTGACTCAAAATTTGCTATTTTCTAGTTATTATTTCTAATCGGATTTTTTTTGTAATTAAAAAATTTATTTTGTGCTGTTGCCAGTGTGCCAGGTTGTAGCAAAAGGAAGTAAACACCGAAACGTAGTAGGTAGTTAATGATAAGGTCAACCGCTTTTTTTTTAATCGATCCGCGTATTACCTGTAATGTTTCGTAACATTACAATACATTTTATAAAACGAAAATAAATATCATTAATCAAGTATTATTTATATGTCACAATGTAATTTAATAATTTTAATATAAATTAATAGTAGTTTTATAAATTAGCATTAATCGAAAAAATGTACCAAGAATAAAACTACTAAGAATATATTAATTTAAAATTTTATAAAATGATTGATCCTCCCTCGTATATATTTTGTTAATTTTAATAATATAGTTTAGGTTTTAGATAATACATTAACAATACTATTTTCTTCTATTTACAAAAATATTGATATGCACCACCCGGTATTTCAGATGTCCAATCTACGAATTTCAGTCTGGGTTGGGTTCTCACTGAAATCAATTTTAAAAACTAATAAAAAAAATTATAATATATTGAAATTTTTGATGTTCTGAATACTTCTTCTACTTTCTTTGGTTTCGGTACCTGGAATCGAACCTCCAATCTATTGAAATTTTTGAATGTCCTGAAATTTTTTTCTGTTCTAAATACACAGGCTAGATTTAGACAGTCAAGACTTCTTTTAATAAAATAAATATTTTTGGCAACACTCTCTTCGTGCATGACTACTTATCGTTCACATAAACATGTATCACTGAAGACAATATGCGCAAGTCCATTCTCTTCTTGGTTTTACCTAGTATAGTATACAGGGGTATGTATATTCTCTTACCATGCGCAGTAAAGCTAAATTGTGAGAGAGAACTCCTCTAAGACAACTCTTATAAGAGTGAATATTGGTCCTATGAGTATACAGATTCTCACGCATTTCCGCTTGAAAGACTATTGCCATATATTCTACGTTTAGAATGCATATTTTTCCTGGTACTTTATATAATAGAATACAACCCCTGAGCTGACTGAACAAAATTCTGGCTAACAAGAATTATGTCCGATGGCGTAGTTAGCACCGGATTTTCTCTTAGCTTTCTTGCAATCATAGAATGGTATTATTTCCTTGAAAGTTCCCAGCCTGAAATTCGCTGCCACTGCCTCTTTTCCACTAGCGAAGGGAGCCCAATCTGAACTTCCATAGCTGCAGTTAGCGTTGTTCTAAACGTCTTTGTAATCAGAAGACATGTCATCATATTACGGAATTGTAAGTCATGGTGGTTCACATAACACTGATGCACCATTCCCGGATGTAGAGTCAATGCACCATTCCCGGGTTTTAAGTCCCTACTTTGGTCCCACCATCCTTTTACAGACGCAAAGGGCTCTTAGAGTTTTTTCATCGCCCTGTCTATATGGCTTACTCAGAATAATTCCTAAATGTTTAACTTCTATTATCAATTTTAATTGTAGTTTTTTTAACCCACCCTTTACGTTCCCCTGAATCACCTCCGACTCCTGATCCGGACTTGGGGCGCTTTCCAGAAGCTCCCTTTCCGCGTCTTAGTTCGAGTTTGGAGAGGCTGCTCTATTACAAGATCCCAGAGCTCATTCGTCTGTTCCACAGTATACATAAGATTTTCCTACGATAATTGGTCCATGGGTCTCTCCTATAGGATCGGACAGCACCTCTTCACATTCTGTCCTAGAAGATTCCTTTTAATTTTCCTTCCCTATCTCCTAAATGAGCCACCATCAAGTACCTGTATTTAAAGGGGTTAGGATGTAAGCCGATTAACGAAGATATGCTTAGTACCTTGTATACAACGTGAAAAATTGGAGTGCAAGCTTCAAACGAGGTAAATTTTCCATTGAAGATGAAGAGCGATCTGGAAGGCCAGTGTCCGTCTCTGAAAATATCAATGCAGTTCATGACATGATTTTATCAGACTGTAGAATTAGGATAAAACAAATATCTGAGGCACTGAAAATTTCATATGAATGCGTCCATCATATAGTTCACGTCGATTTGCATATGAGAATAATTTATAAAAACTGGATCCCTAAGGGTAGAACCATCGCGTTCGATCTGTGCTCGGTTTAAAAAAGATGTAGTTTAAGCCGTATTGTTATTATGTATGATAATTGGGTACATTTCTACTTCAAAGATATAAAGCAGCAATCAATTGAGTAGAGGCACTCTGGTTCTCCATGCCTAAGAAGTTTCATGTTCTAAAATATGCAGGAAAAGTTCTTGCTTCAGTTTTCTAAGATTGCCATAGAGTAATCATATTTTAATCAACGTTACGACCACTCTCCGAAAAGAAATTAGAGAAGTATTAAGTTGTTTTTGCAGGATAATGCCTCTGCTTACAAATCGCATGTTGCCATGCAAATAATTTGTGATTTTTGATTCGAATTACTGGAACACACCCATTATTCACCTGATCTGTCTCCGTCCAACTATCATCTCTTTTCTGAACTGAAAAAAGTTTAAAAGGTCGTCAATGTTCTTCTAACGAAGAGGTTATAGAAGCTGTGGAGGCCTGGTCTGCAGTGCAAGATAAAAGTTTTTTTTGAAAGGTTTAGACGCGTTGCAAGTTCAGTGTAAAAAATGTATTAAATTAAGACAGGAATATGTTGAATAATAAAATATTTTGAAAAACATTTTTATTTTCAGTTTTCTTTTTTCGGACGAAACTAGTGCAGTTGGCATTCTCAATTTATTAGCCTCTAGTTTACATTCATTCAAAATGTTTGACCAACTATTTTACTTTTTGCCACATTGAAGCCACTAGAAGAAATTCAAAAGTGGCCAAATATTTAAAATATTATTTATTTCAATTCATACTTCTAATGTTAAATAAAAATTTTTATTTGTATAAAATAATAAGTTTCCCTGCTGTGATGAGCTTATTGGGCCCCCATTAGCTCCGGGTACAGTTATTTTGTACCGCCTTCTCGTCCTGATTGCCTATCTCTCTGAAGAGAATTATTGAGAAGTCAAGATAAAGCCTCCTATTACAGGAGCACTGTAATAGGATGATCTATGGACAAGAACAGTTGTTGCTCCTTGAGATCCAGTTTCTTGTCCATGGTTCTCCAGTGTTTCGTTTAGAGCCCCGGGTTTTCATCACAAATTTTCTTATGGAATCTGTTTTCCTCCACAGCAGAAACCGGATACTGATTGCCTTGATAAATTCCTTAAAGTCGATGACCCAAAGTTTGGCATCTTGCTAAGCGGTCTTTACAACGATATTCTTCATCGATTCAGTGAACTTTGATGCTGGTCCATCTTCCTCTATTTTTACCAACTCGTCGAGTAAGGTATTATTAATTTGGTCCACCTACTCTGCAGTTAGGAGGCTATTGGGGTAATCATAGCGTACTATGGCCACGTCGATGCTCTGCTTTGTCAGCGTAGGAGTATGAGGGCATCTCACTGGGTCCAACGTCCGCCACATTTGCTACGGCAGATAATGGTGCCCGTGTGGACGCGCTTACACCTCTACTTTTTCTTTTCTCCTTTTCTGAAGTGCTGCTGCCCTCCACTACCAGCCCCTCGAGAGGTGCCTGCTTTTGATAGCCCCTTTGGGAGAAGCGTCTAGATCCCAATTGCAACTCGAGTGCCCACCGCTGTTGCCATCGGTTTGTACGTTAACTTAAAAGTTTGATTATATATTATGTGATACGAAGTGGTCCAGTGCTAGAGTGTATGCTTTACACATAAAACTTCCTGGTTCGAATCCCGAGGATTTTTTTTTATTTATTTTTTTTAATACACAGGTTAGATTTAGATAATCATGACAGCGGTGGGCACTCGAGTTGCAATAGGAATCTAGACGCTAGTCCCTTTGGGTTATAATGTGGACGGTCCTTCCTCTTCAAGTGCGCTGGTAGACACCACCATAGTGGAATCCCTTTCGCCTTCGAACCAGAGGTGTGGATTATGGTCTGTCTGTGTGTCTGTGTGCCTGTGTGTCTGTGTGTAATCTTCTACGATAACTGCCGAACCGTTTGACCAATAAACCTGTAATTTGGTATGAAGGGTCGGTGTGTGCCTGAAATGCGACCATTAGTTTTTGGTTTAAATTGGTACAGTAGAAGGTCCTCAAGACCGACATTGATTGAAATTTAGATGTAAGATTTTTGCCTTTTGTAAAATTTTATGGACAAACAATACACTTTAGTGCAAAATGTTGTAGTGCAAAGAAGAGGATAAAATGTCCTACAATTTTTATAGCACACTTTTTCCGGAATTTCCAATAGTTGCACCACTAGATGCGCAAAAAATGTTTATGTAAGTTTTCCGTAGTTTTTCAAATTTGAGGACAAACAATGCTCTTTAGTGCAAAATTTTCTTATGCAAAGTTGTAGGGAACCAAATTTTGTTTAACTTTTGTTTTTAACATTTTTTCGAATTTCCCATAGTTTCGCTGCTAGAGGGCGAAAAATATACACATTTAGGCTTTTTGCCTTTTTTTATTTTGAAGACCTAGGCTTTAGTGCAAAATGTTCTAGTGTAAAGTTGTAGAGCATAAAATTCTCTACAACTTTTGTATTAAACTTTTTCCAGAATTTTAAATAGTTTTCAACCATGATTTTAGGAGATCCTAATTGTAGCAGAGTGCTATATATTGTGCGCATGCGCCAGCTTATTAAAATAATCCTATTCTCTACAGCTGACCCGGGAAAGTTCTTAGGTGATACAGCCGATTTTTTTATCTTTAACTTTTTCTTGTAAATTTTCTACTTCAGTCACTTTTTGCTCTGATGATATTTTTGTATCATTTATTTTCTCATAGTTTTGACTTTCCGTTGTCCTTTTTTTACTGATTACTTCATTATTCTGTTATTTAAGCCACTTTCCTATTTATTCTTTTAAAAATTTTACATCTGTTTTTGACGTTCTTCTGTATTTATTTTCTATTTTTATCCTTTAACATTTTCAATATATTTTCATTTTCGTTCCGTTTTGATTTTGTTTCAATATCCACTTCTTCTATTTGTTTCCTTCATCTTTTTAAGCTTTCCTATTGGTTATTTATTTATCATGTTTCTATTATGTTATTAGTCTCCCGGACTATTTTAAGTATAGAAGCTTTAGTAAAAATATTTGATTTTTTTCCCGGAAACAATCCAGATGGAATACTGAGAATATAGGAATAAAAAGGGATTTTGAAATCGGTTCAAACGTAAAAATTCTATGCACTGAGCCATTATGTAATAACGCAGAGGAAATATTTTTTTTTATTATTTACTATTTTGGTCTCGATCCGTTTCAAATGAAAAACTAAGTGCAAATGTCAATTTCGTCGTTTTTGTGTGCATTTATTCGGTATACGTGCACTTTGGTAATCATTTGTGATGTCAAAGAAGTTAAAATATAATAGCAGAATGTTTTTAAATTTTATTTTTTCACTTGTGCACATATTCTATATTTATATAAATTTTTTTTAAAATTATTTCTGATTTTTACAATAATTAATTTTCCTACCATATTTAGTTTTTTTTTATTTTTTTTTTGGAAGATTTTCAAAAAAAAAACCATTTTTTTGCACCTTTAATTTTTTATTGCAGTGGGATTAATATAAAATTTCTTTTAAATTATTTCTGATTTTTACAATAATTAATTTTCCCAAAATATTTTGTTTTTTTTTTTAATTTTTTTTGGAAGATTTTCAAAAAATTTAACCATTTTTTTGTCCCTTTAATTATTTACTTTACATTACAGTGAGATTTATATAAAATTTCTTTTAAATTATTTCTGATTTTTACAGTAATTAATTTCCCAGCATATTTAGTTTTTTTTAATCTTTTTGGAAGATTTTCAAAAAACTTAACCATTTTTTCCGAAGATTTTCAATTAAAATAACCATTTTTTTATCCCTTTAATTTTTTTCTGGACAGTGGGATTTATATAAAATTTCTTTTAAATTATTTCTGATTTTTATAATAATTAATTTTCCCAACTTATTTTTTTTAAATTTTTTTGGAAGATTTTCAAAAAATTTAACCATTTTTTTGTCCCTTTAATTTTTTATGGGAATTATATAATAATTTCTTTTAAATTATTTCTGATTTTTACAGTAATTAATTTTCCCAGCATATTTAGTTTTTTTTTTAATTTTTTAAGATTTTCAAAAAATTTAACCATTTTTTTGTCCCTTTAATTTTTTACTGGATAGTGTAATTTATTAAAAATTTTTTTAATTATTTCTAATTTTTACAATAATTAATTTTCCCAGCATATTTAGTTTTCTTTTTTTAATTTTTTTGGATGATTTTCAAAAAAAAATACCATTTTTTTGCCCCTTTAAAGTTTTTACTGAACAGTGGAATTTATATAAAATTTCTTTTAAATTATTTCTGATTGTTACAATAAATAATTTTTCCAGCATATTTAGTTTTTTTTTATTTTTTTTTGGAAGATTTTCAAAAAAATTAACGATTTTTTTATCCCTTTAATTTTTTTCTGGACAGTGGGATTTATATAAAATTTCTTTTAAATTATTTCTGATTTTTACAATAATTAATTTTCCCAACTTATTTTTTTTTAATTTTTTTGGAAGATTTTAAAAAAATTTAACCATTTTTTTGTCCCTTTAATTTTTTATGGGAATTATATAATAATTTCTTTTAAATTATTTCTGATTTTTACAGTAATTAATTTTCCCAGCATATTTAGTTTTTTTTTTAATTTTTTAAGATTTTCAAAAAATTTAACCATTTTTTTGTCCCTTTAATTTTTTACAGGATAGTGAGATTTATGTAAAATTTCTTTTAAATTATTTCTGATTTTTATAATAATTAATTTTCCCAGCATATTTAGTTTTTTTTTTTATTTTTTAAGATTTTCAAAAAATTTAACCATTTTTTTGCCCCTTTAATTTTTTATGGGAATTATATAAAAAATTCTTTTAAATCATTTCTGATTTGTACAGTAATTAATTTTCCCAGCATATTTAGTTTTTTTTTTTATTTTTTAAGATTTTCAAAAAATTTAACCATTTTTTTATCCCTTTAATTTTTTACTGGAAAGTGGGATTTATATAAAATTTCTTTTAAATTATTTCGGATTTTTACGATAATTAATATTCCCAGCATATTTAGTTTTTTTTTTAAATTTTTTTTTGGAAGATTTTCAAAAAAATTAACGATTTTTTTGTCCATTTAATTTTTTACTGGATAGTGGGATTTATATAAATTTTCTTTTAAATTATTTTTGATTTTTACAATAACTAATTTTCCCGGCAAATTTATTTTTTTTTAATTTTGTTGGAAGATTTCCAAAAAATTTAAACATTTTTTTTGTCCCTTTAACTTTTTACTTTACAGTGGACCAGTTCCATAAAATAATTCAATTTTTCAATTTTTTTTATTGTAAAAATTAAAAAAAAAACAAATTTAAATTAAAAGTAAGATTTTTAAAAAATTGCTAAAAATTTCATTTTTGTCATTAAATTTAAACTAAAAAAAGTTTTGTCCTTCTACCTTATCTAAATTTGTCACGGTGCAGTAAACCAAGTAATCGAGATAGCTGGACAGAATATCTATTTTCTTTTTTTAATTTTACTAAAATGTAAAAAATGAAAATTTAAATAAAATAGACAGATTTTCGAAAAATAAAAATGTACTTTTTAATTAAATTCGAGTAAAATTTTTAGTTTCCTTCCATTTTATTTTAATATCTGTAAAAAACTTCAAACTTATACTAATTTTTGGGCTCTTAAAAATGACCACAGTCCCGATTTTACAACTTTATAAGTTTTTTACAGTCATTCTATCACTCGACAATTTTGAATCAATTTCCACAATCGGTTTATTACAACTTTTAGATTTCCCTCTAGAAATGAAAATATAATATAAAAGTTATTCCGTTAAACCTTTTTTAATTAAATTCGCCATTTCACCATTTAATTAAAATTTTGTTTAAGCCCATTGTTAACGTGGTCAACCAACAGGATTTGTTTTTGTTTTAGTTCAACGGAATAAAAGTTTTAAAAATAATATTTTTTGTTAATAGAGTCAAAACATAGCACACGTTTAACGTAAAAAGTAAATTATTAAAAAAAATATTTATAAACTATAAATATAAATTATTGCTAGTAAAAATATACATTTCAGTATGTCTTAATTATTCGCTATTAATTCTACATTCCAATTGATTGAATTATAACATTTTAATGATATATAGAGCATCACAAACCCCTATAAGCTCCTTCCATTATATTATTACCTAGAAATTCTAGGATAATATCTATTCCGAATTCAAATTTCCGTATCTATTAACGCCTACGATCATTACAAATTTACTGAACACAAAAGAAATGTTTTATTGGTTAGAAATTATCTCACGTAAACGAAAAGCTATGGAGACATTTAAATTATCTCTTTGTTTTTCCGTATTTATTTTTGTTTGCTATTTTTCACGTACGTACGTACATGTGCAATTTATTGTCAAGGCATTTGTAATATTTTATAAAACTCGTATAAAATTATATTATGTGTTTCTCATATTTGTTTATTTATATTTTATAGTATTTTTTATATCAGTGGTTTTAATAATGTGGGTCATATTTTTATTAAAATTGAAGATTAAACGACTTACTTATCAATCTGAATTATATGAGTGTAATATATTACACACTAATTTGACGGTGTCTTAGAAATAATACAAACTTTACTAATCAACTCTTTTATTCCATGCTAATTTACATTCGACTGGCGCAATGCCCAAAAAGCGAGGTAGAGTTTCTTTAACCATCCTTTGCCGTTGCGTCATACATTATCCATCTCTATCTCTCCATCATGAAATGGATGAGACGGAATTATGACGTCATTGACGTATTTCTAACTAATTCAGATTATTTATTACTTTTGACAGTGAAGTTGTCATATTTTGATTTGTTGAGTATTTTTGATTATTTTCGCCTTTTTCAATTAATTGTTCATTGTCAAAATGCCTTCCCGGTATAATGAGAAAGAGCAAACTTCTAATTTTGAAGTTGATTAAGTACTTTTCAAGAGAAAGATATGCTGGAAAACCGCTTTTACCGTTAAATGCAGTCTACAACGTAAGTATATAGCTGTATTATGCAAAATTAAGTATTTATTGATTTGTTTTTATTAAATTTTATAGCATGTTGCTGATGCTCTAGACATATCTATTAGAACCATTCAAAAAATAAATCAATTAATCAATAATGACTGGGAAAAAGAAAAATACATTGATGCATCTCATTTTCTTCCTGTTATCATAGATCTGAATGAATCGGACTCCCAGAGTGATGATGAAGATGATTTTGTCAGTGATGAAGCTAAGATTTTGCATTTTATTTCATTACATGAGATAAATATTTCAAAATAGAAAACGCTTTTTTAAAAATTATTTTAATAGCAAAGTACAAAAATTATTATTTATTATATGTTTATAATGCAATGGTTAGAAAAAGAATGAATAAAATAAATGTTAAAATATACAAATGTGCCTAGAGCAAGCGATAAGGTTTTCTAGGAAGAGTTCATTATCTTCGCCGCTTCAGGGAAATGGCCTCATGTAACTCCTCCATCCTTAAGTTGAAAAAATAACGGAGGTATTTTTGTCAGTTGGATTCGGTGAAATTTCTTCTTTATTTTTGGTTCTTTTTTCTTTCTTGATTTTGAATTTTTTGAATCGTTTTCTGAATATAAGGTATCCGATTGTGGTAATGATGATGATGGCCAAAACTGAAATTGTCGTTATTATCGATGTGTTATACAGGTTGTCCTTTGCTTCCGTGATAGGAGTTAATTGTTTAGCTATTTTATTAATTTCGTAAAGGCTATCGAAATTAATTTTAGTAATGTTTGATGCTTGGTAATGTTTTTGAATTTTCAATAATCCAGCTTCAAATTTTGGAAGTATCAATGATTTGCCGCGTTGGATTTCTTGATTATTGGTAAATTTCATTTCTTTAGTTTGAATTTGACAGCCTTCAGGGAGTCTGATGAGAGTGGATTTCTCTATTTCTAAGAACTTATCTGATCTACATTTTGAAAGAATTTTCTCTGGATGGACTGGTATGACCATTATTTCGTTATTTGTTATTTGTTCAATTATTGATTCTTGAAGGTTGACTTCAGTGGCGTAACATCCTTCGGGTAATTGACCATCAAGTAATTGGAGGGTACAGTTGTCTCTGGGAGTGAAGTCTTGAAGGCAATAGTGTGTTTTTTCTAATATTGGGCATTGTTTTCTTTGTAGTTGTGATTCTTTCTTAGATTGTGCCAAGTATGGGTATATAGGAGTGAATATTTTATTATTTTGAATAACAGGATATATGTGAATGAATTCTAGGGATTCGGGTTTTAGGATAGGAACATGTATTGCGAAAATCAATTTCGATTCTGAGAATGTTACTTGAGTTCCAAGAAATAAGTAATAGGTCAGAATATTTTTAAAATTTGGAACTTCTCGTTCATTATATATTTTTCTTAAATAATTTATCATTTCAGTAATCTCCTGACTTGATATTATTGAACTATGAAGAGAATTAAGTTTTGAGAAAAGAATAGCATTTTCAATGTTATCTATAAAAGAGATTAAATTTTGACAATCAAGATTTATTTGACTAATTGTACCTTGAAAGGCGATATAACTGCCCAAATTATCAATTTGATTTTGAATTGCTGCTTGGAATCTTTCCAAGTTGCTATGTAGTTTTTCCTGATTTTGCCATAAAATTGTTAGCGATTGATTATAGTGATCGATTAATTTTTTATATAATGTTGTTTGCAAATTTACTTCATATATTATTTGTTTCTGATTTTGTTGCAAAATTTTAATTGTTTTGTCATATCGATCTCCATCATCAGAGTCGAGATTACCAAACAACCACTTATTAAGTTTTCCTAGTCCGTTAATTAAACCTCTTTTTGAGCGTATGTGTGGGTACAAGTTTTCAAATTTTCTTTCTAAAGAGTTAATTAAAAATTCGGTTCTATCTACCATATTTTCACTTAATCCATGGTAGGAAATCGGATTTGAAGCATTAGTTTTTATAACAGTTTCTTTTACTGTTGAAAAATGAATTTTTAATGTATTTATTTGTCTAACCACTTCTCCTAAATCTATATAGTGTAAAAATGTATGCTTAGTATATATTAACCTACAAGGGCCTAATTCTATTGGGAGTAGAAGATTTTCTAATGGCATGACGCCGATATCTTCTTGACTACATTTTATTATGAGAACCTGAAGGACCAGGAATAACAGGATCGGAAGGATCGTCAATTTTTTCATTGTCTTGTTGTCCCTGCAAAATGTCATATAGATTACTTTTGGGTTTTCTAACTATACTCTTGTGATAAGTGCCTTTGTTTGTTTCTAACAAGACGCCGTTATCTTTAATTATTTCAGTCTTTTTGAATTTGGGTAATTTTTTATCACGGAGTTTAGTTCGGACATATGCGATATCTTGATTCGAATAGTCCGGTGGATCTAAACGATTTTCGTTAACCTTAGAAATAAATTTCTTTTTAACTTTTTCATTTCGTTCTTTAATGTTGTTATATAATTGTTTGCTGGCCTGTTTATGATTTTGGACATAATACGACAAAATAAGGTGATCATCTAAATCAAACGGATCAGGATTATTAATGTGACCTTTAATAATTTCGAATGGAGTAAATTTTGTTACTGAATGAATCGAATTGTTATAACTTAATAAAGAATGTTTCATTATTTGATTAGGTGTCAAATCTTTATTTTCTTCTCTCAAGCATCTAAAATACTCTATTAACGTCGAATGAAATCGTTCGACAGTTGAATTGGAATTACTATTTTTGGCTGTAGTAAAATGTAGTTCAATCTTATGTAATTTACAAAAGTCTTCAAGGTCTTTATTTTTAAATTCAGTCCCGCAATCAGCTGTTATTTTATATGGTAAACCGTGATGACTTATAAAATTTAATAAACCGTCTAGTACTGATATACCGCTAATACTATCTATAGGGTATGCTTGTCCATACCTGGAAAATGAATCAATTATTGTAAGATAGGGTGTGTTTGAAATTCTGAAAACGTCTATGTGTATGTGATCAAACGGTTTTGATGCAGTTGGTGTAAGGTTAAATTTCACGATAGGGGGATTTCTATCATATTTGTTTTTTTGACAAATTTCGCAATTATTAATGAATTTTTCAATATCTTCAGACATTTTTGGCCAATAATAAATAGCGCTCATGGAAGTTTTAACTTCGTTTATACCGCGATGACCTTTTTTATAAATGTGGTAATATTCTAATTTTTGTTTTTGATCGTCAGTCGTTACTACATCTCTTAGTAATTTAGTACAATGTATAAGTTTAAAAGCTGAATTCTTAAAGAACCTCTGAAGTGTTATTACAAATAATTTTGGTAAAATTGGATTTTTAAAGTATATTGCATAAGTTCTTTTAGATGCATATTATTTTTTAATACACCCGTACACCCTGCAATGAATGTGTTTAACGCGATTTTGTCACAATGATTAATTTGGCAAAGTTTTTCTTGTGCATTTAAAATATTATCATTACTTATTCTTTGAACAGCGCTACTGCGCAATAACTGTAGCCGTGTACCAAAATCTATCAAATTTTCGTTCCTGTATGGTCTAGTTCTTGTTAATTCTTGTGTTAAACAGTCTAAATTACGCCTATCTGAAAAACATTGCTTTAGAGCATCTTTCAATGAATTCCAATTATTAAGTTCAACTCTATTTTCAACCATAACCTCTGCTTTACCTATTAACTTTTCCTGAATACACTCAAAAATATGGTTATTTAATTCGTTATCATTATATTCCCTATAAGTTGCAATAAGATTTTCACATCGCGAAATAAACTTATTTAAAGTATTGCTATCACCTTCGTAAGGTTTTATATTGTCTACTTTGGACTTAAAAAGATCCCAATTAATTGCGCGAGGCACTTCTTGTACTGGAGGTACCATAATGTCAGAATTTATTTCTGAATGATCACTTAAAAAACTTAAAATGCTACTATTTTCTTCAATATTCTCTACACTGAGTTTACTGAACTGATTTAAAATTTCATCAATTTCATTCATATAAAAAAAAAATATTTATTTTTTTTGTTATGAAAAAAAAATTTTAAGATAATATTCTTAACTACTAAATTTCCTGAAATCCTTAGAGAGGGTTTTAGGAAGGGTAAATGGAACTTGGCACTTACCACACTACTGATTCTTTATCCAAAAATTGTTGGGGAGTTCGATTTTCTTCTCCACTAAAGGGCAGAAATATCCACTATCCACTATCCACAGAATGGTAGGTTCTTTCCGGATTTGCACTTAAGCCGTTAAAACGCCAAAGTCTCGAAAAGTTCTGTTTCCACAAAAAGCGAATTTTCAGTTTTTCGCGACTCGCACAAATCCTACTGACTGCGCCAGATAAATATTTCAAAATAGAAAACGCTTTTTTAAAAATTATTTTAATAGCAAAGTACAAAAATTATTATTTATTATATGTTTATAATGCAATGGTTAGAAAAAGAATGAATAAAATAAATGTTAAAATATACAAATGTGCCTAGAGCAAGCGATAAGGTTTTCTAGGAAGAGTTCATTATCTTCGCCGCTTCAGGGAAATGGCCTCATGTAACTCATGCTATTTTCGTTTACGTTTCTTATCCGTTTTTTCGTTCCTTTTTTCCTATTTGTATTGAGAGTTTTTTCAGAAATAAATTTATTTATACATGTGTTTTTATTTTCATTTTTTAGGAATACTTACGAAAGTATTTCTCACAATGACACAGACAATAATTACTATACAATTTTTAAAAATATGAATATAGTTATATCCTCAAACTAGAAATTTGAAACAAATCAGTTAAAAAAAGGAGGTTTCAAGTTAAATTATGTAAAAATGTACGCAATCGATAAAGCAAAATACAATTTTCGCATTACCAATTTATTAATACAAACACACCTTAACATGGGTCATTGAAAACAATCCTTAACATATGTCATTAGTTACATTTTAATTTTGAGGTTATGTGTAAAATGACATTCAAATAATATACGACAAACGTAAAACAGCAGAATACGTCACCGATTATGACGTAACGGCAAAGGATGGTTAAACAAACTTTACCAGTATTTATGATTTTAAAGTGTACCAATAAAAAAAATAGCAGAAAGTATTCGTGGATAACTGGTCTTTAAAACACTTGACCTATTTTGAGAAAAATCGCGCGTGTTCTATTAAATGACAGCTGGTCGCCATGTTGCCAAATCCTCCTTGTCAATTCTTGTGATTTCAAAATTTCGAAATTAAAAAAAAGTATGTTCCGGGGCGTTTTAAAGAAAAAAATTTTGGGAAATCCATTTTTTTTTAAATATCTTTTAGTGAGAAAAATTTCGTACGGGGTCGCAAAAAACCCAAAAAACGATACCCTCCTTTGACCGTTGAATTGGTTCTAGTACTAGTACTTCTTCTACGATCATTACGGTAAGTTGAGTTAGGAGAACGTGATTGATGTTTTTCAAACATGAAATTCTTAAGTTCTGAAATTTCGTTTTTAATGTCATTATATTTATTTGTCATGATTGAGAACATTTGGCATATTTGAATTTTCATTTTTAATTGAAAATATATTTTTATGTTCAGAAACTTTCCAAATTTTATCTGCAATTTCTGTTAATTCTTGAATATTATTTTTGTCAGAAGCTACTAAAGATATATTAATAATTTTGGGTAATTTCTTAATCCACAATTGTTTTAAAAGATCGTTATTAAATATTAATGAAGAACCTGCTAAAAGTTCCATTGATCTATACAGTTCTGATGGTTTACGATCTCCTAATCCAGTATTTGAAAGAAGCTCCTCTAATTTTTTTTCTTCACTTATAGAGTGACGTTGTATCAGAATATTTTTAAGTTGCAAGTAATTTCGAAAATCTGAATTTTTAATTTTATCCCATACCATAAGAATTACTTCTTGTGGTAATGCACTAATTACATGTTCATATTTTGTTTCATCGGTGATTTTTTTAATTTTGAATTGGTTTTCAACCTGTAAAAACCAAGCTTCTGGACATTGTGTCCAAAATTGAGGTAATTTTATGCTAACCGATGAAATCGTGTTTTCGTTCGATGTCGATTGAATATCCCTAATATTATTTTCTACTTAAATTAAATTATTTTAAAATATTTACGCTGGAAAGAGGATAAGGAATGGATTTACCAAATGATATTAAGTTTTTCGGTTGCTGAACTTTCGGAACTGCTTCTTTTCTTGGTTGAAGGTGTTATCTTCTAGATTTCGTAAAATTGTTTTCAGAAAGGAACTGCTCGTCGTGGTTCACCAATATGTAGTGGACGTTTCTCTGCTTATGTGTGTTTTTGAATATTTAATCACAAATGTAAATAATATTTTTTATTTTATAAGAAAAATTAAGACAGTTATATAAATGTTCTAGAGTCAAACAAGTTTTTTTTATTTTCTTATTTTGTGTCTATGGTGTCTGGAAATACGTCGCCAACTTCTAACCATCTTCAAACCTCCACCAATCAATTCCTATTTCAGCATTACGTAGCTTAAATATCAAATGCACCACACCGTCGATGGATCTATGCTTAAAAAATTGTTTATATTTGATTGTTTACTGGAGCAATCAGGTGTAACGTCATCATTATTTGAACTTTATAAAATGCAATTTATTTTACGAAGACCAGGAGCCACATTTTTACCAAAAATCCTATAGTAGATAGTCTAGACCACTCCAACCATCACTATAGGGAATTCAACGTGTTGGAGAGAGAGATATAGGAAATTCAGCATGTCGGAAAGAGAGAGTACTATGAGTCGGCTCTGGTCTTTAGTTGCTTGAGCTCCATTAACTCTGGTCTTCAGGTACTTCAGCTCTGTTAGCGCTCTCTCTTTCTGACACGTTGATTGTCCTATACCTCTCTCTCTAACACGTTGAATTTCTTATAGTGATGGCCGGAGTGGTCTAGACTATCTACTTCCTATATAATTTCGGATCGTGATAGGTAAACAGATAATTAATGCCAAAATATTATTTTCTTTAAAATTATGACTCTACATATATAGATAATATTATTCTTAATATATAATATATTCTTTACAATATTTTTAAAAATAAAAAATTTACCGATATACTATTACTATACTATAATTATTTTTTAGGAAGTTGTCAAGACAACACACCGCCTTCAGTATGGATGGAAAGCAGAGAATGGAATATTCGCGAAAATGAAACTGTTGGTTTCAGAGTTACGCAGGTCCATGGTGACGATGCCGAAGGTGAACCTTTGACCTACGGTTTGGAGCCCATTACATTTTTTGGAAGCAAAGGTCCCCCTCAAAATTTACCATTCAGAATCGACAATGAAACCGGGACTGTTTACTTGAATGAATCTCTTGTGGGACGTGTAAGTAATTGTTTTGTCTTTTAGAATTAGTTTTAAGGCAATAATTGATTGGTATTTTATTAAAAATGAGAGATAAATATTTTCTGGATCGAAATATTTTATTTAGAATAGTTATAAAAATTATAAAAATTTTAGCCTAATTACTTTTTAATATTTTCTATTAAAATATGATTAATTTTTTTTTTTATGGAAAAAAATTTGACCTTTGACCTTCAATGGTATCACGTGACCTTGCTATTTGAGAAACTATATGCTCTTAAGCAAAAAAATTACATTTTTAGAAAGTTTGTCAAAAATCTAATCACATGACAAACTTCCACTGAAACTGTGACTTCCGGTTCAGAAATACACCAAATTGTGTTGCTTTGTTTATATTTGGGACATACTGTATAAATTTACAAGAATTTTCATTTTTGGGACGTATTGCACCTAAAAATAAATATTGTATAGTCTTTTTTAGCGTTTTTGAGCTTTACGTCATAAATTCGTACAAAAAAAAGTGTAATATCAGTGGCGGAGGTGGTCAGTACTTTTGAGAGTTGTACCATATTATTTAGGTAACTCAATAAAGTATAATGTGTGTGTCTGGTTACCTCATTTTATTATCTATAAATACATCTTATTTTATTATATTTGACACAATACAATATTATATTTTTGAACCACGTCAGTAGATAGGAAATATTAATACAAAATGTGCGCTTTGCATTCCTATTTCCTATCTACTCAATGATCTTCACAGGTGACCGGAAGTGCTCACTCGTATTCCTATTACCCCGTCAATGCCAGATGTGACACGTGACTGAATTTTCTTATGTGTATTTTCATTACCTCATCAACGCTAGATGTGACACGTGACAGGAATTACTCACTTGTATTCCCATTACCCCGTCAATTCCAGATGTGAACCGTGATCGGAAATGCACATTATGTATTTCCATTACCCCCCTCCAGCAACGTGCACATTTTGCATTCCTATTTAATATCTACTCATGTCTCCATAGACTAATAAAAGTTTTCAGTTACGCCTCTGGTGCGATATCAAACCACTGTGTTTTAAAGTCAGCAAAAAAGATGTTTACTCATCGGCGTCGGTCCGATCTACGTGATTTATAGTATACCAATCATTACGTTGTTCAGTGCGAAATCGAACGAACGAAAAAAAATATTTCAGTCATTATTATTCGATAAATTAGTTATTTGTTACTAGTAAAAATGCCGAAGAGATAGAAGAGTACTGAGTAAGGGAAAATTAAGAAAAATTTAGATTTATTACGACACCTTATTCAGAACTCATCGTTGACGAGCTGTGCATGTAGATCAACTATTGTTTTAAGATCAACTTAAAAAGACGCCCTTGTTTATGCATGAATAATGGCCCTCCATACACGTATTTGTTTATGCAAATATATTAAATATTATACAGAGAAGTAATTTTAAAGAAAATAATATTTTCGCATTGGTTTACCTTTCGCTTGCCGCACAGCACATCCAAAATTATATAGGATGTTTGATTTTAGGCGAAAGATGCTTCGTAAAAGAATTCACATTATATCAAGTTCAAGTGATGAAGATATTAGAGAAGCCGAATATGAGCAAAGCCCCGTATAAAATATAAGCAATTTTTTAGGTGCTGATCCATCAGCGGAACATCTTTAGGTCCGCCCTTCAATAACTTTAAGATAGTAACGAAGTTACTTATTTACCGTGATAATTAAAATGTATTAATTATATCGCGCAGGGTACTGGATTAGAATTAACATAAAATTATGGTAAAGGCAACTTTTATTCAAATATGAGATCAGTCGTATCAGTTAAACCTCCGCCTCGCAGATTGAGACACTCGCGTCCCTGTTTCTTAGACGCCGAAAACAGTATCTCATTCACGTCTGCTAGACTCTCAGCAGTTCGAGTTCCAGTTGCAATCCCAGTTCGAGTTCCAGTTGCAATCCCAGTTCAAGTAGGAGTTCGAGCCGACAATCAGATACAGCTGCAGTACCAGTTCAGTGATCTTTAGGGATAGGTCGAGCTGAAGGAGCAAAGTTAAGTTCAGTACCGGAACCGTCATCCGAACACCACGCTAGAAATACGTGCCTGTACCGTCAGACACATCAACGATTAAAGAACCGTGTTGCATACCTTTTTGCATATTCCGGTTTGCAGTCCAGGGGGGTAAGTAAAGTGTGCCCTACCAGCTGACACAAGATTGATTGACTTCATAACGACCCCCGATGCAAGCCATCAATCAATCAACTTGGTGAGCCCGAGCCAAGGGGATATTGTACCTAATCAGCACTTGATCTCCAAGTCCCCTGCCACCTCCCCCAAGGTTTTCCCCCAAAATACCGGTCACTGTGGACATATCGAGGGTATGTTTTTCTGATGGAAGTCCCCTGGGCCTCACGATCCTCGCTTTGCTATGATATGGCCGTATTCCGCCGTATTCCTGACTCATCTTCATTTAGTTTGTACGGGACGACCGGCGCCTCAATACCAAGCTCGATGCAAGTGGCTTTAGACTAAGGCACCAAAGGACTGCAAGACGATTCAAAGAGAGTTATAAAACGAAATAATTATTTAACTGAGGGTTGGGATAAGGAGATTCGTGAGCTTTTATCGGAACAGCGGAAGATTGCATAAAATTGTGAGAACTTAAAAGCGTCAAGTGTGAATTCAGAAAAGGATGCTAGTACGTCTGCATTAAACAAGAAGAAAGATTCTATACCAGCAAGCTTTCAGGAAAAATATTTAAGTGCAGTCGGGAAAGTCTTGAACCTTCTTTTATATCAAAAGTACCCCAATAAGATATAAGGAAGATCTTCTGCCTTATCTCGCTGATGCTAGAAAAAAGTCTGAGAGAAAGACGGAATAATATTGTGTTAATTTTAAATCTACTTTAAGATTATAAAATATTAAAATATACAATAATAGACATTAATATGAACTGAAAGATTAATATTATTAATTTTAAAAGAAATATGAATTAGTTTGTATTTTCTCGATAATATTCCTATGATATTTATCCAGTTACTGTCTGTAATTTTCTAATTGCGTTTTCTTGGTTTTAATCTACTGGTATGTATCAATTACAAGATAGGTTCAAGAGCGTCACCTTGCGGCACGACCGCCTGTATCTCTTTAGGTCGGATTATTCCTTCGTGTCATACTTTGTCGAACGCCTGTGCGACATCCAAAAAGACTATAGAGTAGACTTGTTTTTCTTCTAAAGTAAACTCAATAATATTTTTTGTCCTATGCACTTGGTCTACTATTGAGTCTCTTTATTCTTTTGGTTGCCTTCCAGAGAAAATAGCCAGAGCTTATCAAATGATCTTTAAGTTATTGTATTTCTCTTCTGAGCTTCTGAGTTTTATTATTAAGTACAGTTTTAACCGCCGGATATCTCGATTGTTGCCATCTTCTTCTAGCTCTTCGGTTTTCTGCTACCAAGTCTCTAATTTCAATTGGATAATTGACAGTTTTGTTCCTGTGGTCAATTTTAAAGCCTCTTCCGGTTCGCGGAGTAATTAACAAGGATAGGTCGAGCTATTCTTTTTATTACCCTCTGACTCAGTATCAATATGACCGCTGATTGATCCAAATCTAAGTCAAAATTCTATTCCACTTTTCCAAGCCTCATCATCAGCTTTGTTTTACCTCTACCCGTTGCAAATGGTAATTAAAGTGACTAAGAGAATGTTTAATTAGTACTGCACTCTTACCCTTAGCTTGGTTAACTAGATGGATTGTATGATATACTTTTTAGCCTCTTAGCTTGATGTATGATTGATTTGTCATATGTGTCTCGGAAAAAAGACGTGTGAAGAAATACTTTTAGGTTATGTTTTTTATTAAAATGCCATGTAGAAATTCTTAAATCTACTTTTTTGTTTATTTGTTCAATAGTAAAAAGTAATAAAATAAACAGTTAAAGCAAAAAATTGACGATTTTCAGGAACTATTGCAAAATTCAAGGAGTAATGTTTAACCAAAAAAGTTGTATTTTACAACATGCAGACACTTTGCCAAATTATATAGCTATAAACTGTTGAAGTGAGCAGACGTTTTTGAATTTCTGTTTTTTTGTAGCTGCTAATCTAATATATTAAATAGTAATATATTAAATAGCAGATACGGTGCGAATAGGAACTGCCAAGAGAGATCCGCGTGCGATTTGCTGGCAATTGAAAAAAATCACGGTTTACATTAGTAAAGGATTAATAAACCGGGATAAAAACTAAGTGAATGAGCCACCCCAGCGGGTCTCAGGTGCCGTCGGAGACACTATATACAAGACGCTTAAAAAATGCGATAAATAAAATAGATGCCATAAAGACAACAACAAATGTGGTAGTGAAAGGCAAAAAATATAGAGACAAAGTACTAACACCAGAGCAGAACCCGGCATTGGACAAAATTATATTTAAAAGTGGAAGTGAAAGGAAGATCAAAAATCCGCTCAAAACTTTTTTCGGTCGCGAGGGTCAGGAGAACCCATTCTTAGATGGGAATTCATTTACAACAATAAATAATCCAAAATCACAATCAGTTTTAAGTGATTCAGACGAAAAAAAAAACAAACAATCGCAAAAAGATACATCAATGAATTTACTTCTTTTTTTGGTATGGCACCAGTGCTTGTGGTTTGTAATACTCCTTTCGTCGTTAAACGGTTTTTTGGCGCCTTAGTCCAAGATTCGAAGGCCACTTGCACGGGCAGCGTCAGTGGAGAAGATATATTCCAGGGGAAGAAGATATACTACAGACTTCTAGGTTGTCAAATTGTTCATTGACGCGCTCTAGTATTTTCATCATACTTTTTGTATTAGTTGTATCATCATAAGTGAATCTGTTGGCGTTGTTGGTTTATTTGGGTTACTTATGTGTAGAACACTCTAGGTTTGATTTCTGTTAAGTGATTTTTTTTTTGGGCTTGGTGGTATTATCAACTTGGAACACACTATATACAGGGTGTTTCATTGGGAAAGTGACATACGTTTACTGCAGACAGAGGACACCTAGGCGATCTCAAAAACATCATACTTATATAGTCTTACTACGGGTGTTTTATCTATTTTGCCAATTTCTTACATGGTTCATAATTTTCTAACCATACTGTATATTTTCATGATAATTGGAGGGCATATTTTGTTTAAAGTGCACAATCGATAAATAAATTTACAATAAAAGAAATACAGGTCCGGATTAAAAAAAATATTGTAAAATATTCCGACACAAAAACAACACCCTGTATATCAGATTTTTCTAAAATAGATTCTGTATTTGAAAATAGGAAGAAAAATTTAATTTAATGATATACTTTGCATTTTCGGCAAAATGTTTTTTCTTGTAAAATTTTGAGTTGGAATTCAGAAATGGTGTGAATTTTAAGAGCCCAAAAATGAAACTAATTTTTTTTTAATATGATTTAGTTTTAATGAAAAATAGTTAACCTAAATTGGTGAAATTTTAATATTTTAAAAATTTTTTCATCATTTGCGATAAATAATCTACGAAAAACATTCATCTTTTATTAACGAATAAATAATAATGATTCCACCAAAAATAAGTAACTTTAATTAATGAAAAATTAAAAACATTTTAAAAAACGCCAAAAAAATATAACACGGGGTAAAAACATATGATGTTTTTAGTACTTCGGCCCGAAAAATTCACTTTACCAATAAACACAAGAACTATACGCAACACGAAATTTATGGACAACAAAATGGAAAAAACATCAGAAGAATACAAGAATATTCGAGAAATTTGTAAATTATAACTAAAAAAACATTTCTTATTGGGTATTATTAATTTCTTACAAAATTCTATTATCCACAAATAATTTCAAATCCATTAAAATATAAAAAATATACAGGGCGTTTCATTATTAATTGTAACTGGAGCCTATGATGATTTAACATAATTTTTTTTAATAAAATGTTTCTCCTAACCTGATTTAAAACTAAAATTAGTATTTTAAATTTTAAACAAAAAAATTGCAAACTTCACGCACTTTTTTTAACATGTACAAACTTTTTGTAAGAAATTTTTGTGTTTATTTTTTTATGCTGAATACAAATTAAAATCAGAATTTAAAATTTTGAACAAGTAAGAAAATAATTTCATAAATATTAAAACTTCAGTCCCCTATGAGTATTTGATCTTAGTTTCACATAATAAAATTTTTCATTTACTTTCTTATGCTGAATCTAAATTTAATATTAGAATTTTACTAAAGTAAGAAAAAAATTTCACAAAATCTAAAACTTCAAACCCTATAACTTTCTTATCTTAATTTTGGGCTCTGACAATTCACACTATTTCAGAATTCACACTCAAAATTTTACAAGAAAAAATATTTTGCCGAAAATGCAAAGTATATCACTAAATTCATTTTTTCTTGCTTTTATCAAATACAGAATCTATTTTGGAAAAATTTGACATACAGGGTGTTGTTTTTGGGTCAGAATATTTTATAATATTTTTTTTAATCCGGACCTGGATTTCTTTTATTGAAAAAATATACAGTGTGGTTAGAAAGTTCTGTTAGGTTAGGTAACCATGCAAGAAATTGGCAAAATAGATAAAACACCCTGTATCTTGGTTATTAAAGTAGTTAGACCCATTAAATATGGGGTTTTTGAGATCGCCTAGCTGTGAAACACCCTGTATACCTAGATTTTCATTTTTGAGACAATCAGATTATAGAAATGCATGTTTAATAAGTATTTAATCTAAATTTAAACGAACATGATGCAAACACTGCAGAATTCCTGTTGTAGATTTGGACTTTAACAGTTTTAATTAATCCAACTAATTGTATAATTATGTTGCGGAATTAGTAAGTTTAGCGAAACTTACACATGTTGAATAGTTCGCATAAATATATCTGAACAATTGAAATAGAAACAATATAAACTTCTAAAAGTTAAATGCGAAACTAAAGTTTCTTAGTAACTTAAAGTTTTGGTAAAAAGTTTGTTTATACGACGAAACTTGCTACTTTTTTTGTGGGCAATTTAATTAGTTAAACTTTTGAAAATTTTAAATATAAAGCGAACTTTACGAAATCCAGGAGTTGAACTTTTAAAAATGTTTCAATAAAAACAAATTAGTGTCCTGTATTATACGACAATAAAAATTTGCTTATTATTGCTGAGTGATAAAAATGATTTTTTTAATTTAATCTGTTTTCGTGCTATATACTAAGAAAAGTGTTATTAAACAAAAATTATGAATATTAAATATTACTATTTAGACTAGGGCCAAACCAATTTTAAATACTCGAATTTGTAGAAAATTCTCAGCAGTATGTGGGTGGTCGGAAAATTTATGGTAAATTATAAGAAAAATCAAGACGACTGATTAAAACTTCTGAAATAGGGTTTTAGTAAGTAAATAAACGTTTTGAGGGTTGGATATTATTTTTTTTGTGGCTGAAATATGTAATCTATCGAAAAAAGTTAAAAGTAAAAGTTGTAGAAAATTAAAAAAATTGTAGTGATCATTTTTTAATATAACCTCACAATTATCGAGAAAAACGCTAAAAACAGTTTATTCCTTTTTTTTTAGTTTTTATCACCCTTAACAATTTTTTTTTATGAAAGTTGGTGAAAACGTTATTATTTATGTATTAACCCTTCCCCAAGTAGGACACGAACGGGGGCGCTGGGTCTAAGGGGCCCATAATAAAATACGTGTTTTATTATAAAAAAATATAGTAAGAACTTGAATTAATTACAAAAATACCAAAACAATAATTTTCAAAACTTGTCGAAAAAATATATCAACGTAAACCAAAACAAATTGTTCAAGCAAAAAATATTAAAAATAACATATTTTATTGACTTATTACACATTCTGAACATGGTGAATACCAAGCAAGTATGTGACTCAGGTACACAATTTTTTTTACGGATTTTGAATCTTTTTTGCAAACAGAAACATCTTTTCCTAGTACAAGTTTGGATTTATTCATTCTTAGAGGCTTCTTGTGTCCCAGCAGCTTCTTGCCTTCTCTAACCGCCTGGAAGTTGGTACCCCAATTTCCGGAACCCTTTGATTTTTTCGGAGTTAAAAGAGTTCTCGAGTTCTCGAGGTTTCGCAGATAGAGTTCTTAAATTTTTTTGCGGAATTTTCAAAAAACCAAATTTCATGCCGCACCCCTTTTGTGAGAAAAGAGAGTTCTGAGTGAATAGATATCTCAGAAATAAAGAGTTCTAGAGTTCTCGGTAGGTTTTGCAAAGAGTTCTGGGAATTTTCGTAAATTACAAAAAAAAAATTAATTTTTGGGGTGCTAACTTCATGCCGCACCTTTTTTTATTTACTGGGTAGTTTTAGTCATTTAGGGCTGGTTTTAAATACAGTTCTGACTCAAAAAAATACTGAAAATCATAAAAATGGATATTTTCAAGGGGTGCTACAAAGTTCCGTTTTTTGTCGCAAATTTTTCGCCAGAAAATTCAATTTTTTAGCGAAATTTTTTTTAAAAAATTAGCGACAAAAAACGGAATTTTGTAGCACCCCTTGAAAATATTTATTTTCATAATTTTTAGTATTTTTTTGTGTCAGAACTCAGGGGTGCTGTATTTAAAATCAGCCCTAAGTGACTGAAACTACCCAGTAAATAGAAAAGGGTGCGGCATGAAGTTAGCACCCCAAAATTTATTTTTTTTTGTAATTTCCGAAAATTTCCAGACCTCTTTGCAAACACCTTCCGAGAACTCTAGAACTCTTATTTCTGAGATATCCATTCACCCAGAACTCTTTTTCTCACAAAAGGGGTGCGGCATTTGTTTTTTAAAAATTCCGCAAAAAAATTTCAGAACTCTATCTGCACCCCCTCGGAGAACTCTCTCTTATTTCACTATTTTATCTACTTTTGTTCCTATTTTTCTCCTGTTTTCTCTATTTTTTGCTTTTTTTCACCATTTTCTTTCTATTTTTTTCCGTTTTATCCTGCTTGTACTCATTTTTCCAGATTTTCTCCATTTTTCCTATATTTTTCTATTGTTTACTATTTTCCATTTGTTTCCCTATTTATTCTATAATTTCCCAATTTTTCCATTTTTTCCCGTTTTTCTTATTTTTCCCAATTCTTTCCTATTTTTGATTTTTTTAACTATATTTCACTATTTTTCCCAAATTTTCATATTTTTTCTCTATTTTATCACTATTTTTTTCAAATTTGCACTATTTGTTCCTAGTTTTCCCTATTTTCTTTATTAATTTCCATCTTTTTCCCTAGTTTTCACTATTTTCTATATTTTTTTAAAATTTATTCCTATTTTTTATATATCTTTCTATTTATTCCTGTTTTCCATTTTCCTATTTTCTTTATTTTTTCTATTTGTCTTTATTTGTACTAACTTGTCCCTATTTTTCTCTATTTTTTTTCATATTTTTCACTATATTTTCTCTATTTTTTATATTTTTTTATTTTTCCCATATCGTTCTTTCTTTCCCTATTTTTCATTAGTTTTCGTGTTTTTCCTCATTTTTCCCTATTTGTCCTTATTTTTCCGTATTTTGTTTTTTGATTTTCGAATTGTTTTGTATGGATTTTGTTGAATATTCTTTTTTCTCTCTCATTTGATAACTGTAGAGTCATTTCTATAGAATTGAGTGTTACTCTAGCGTTTTCCCCATTTTCCCATTCTAGTAAATGACTCCTCTTTTTCCTCTACTATTTTACTAGTTTCTTCATTTTAAACTTTTTTTTCCCAATTTTTGTATCAGTCTCCCCGCTCTATTTTCCCCTACTTTTTTATTATTATTTTCCCCACCCCAGAGCAATCAATTTAATTAAACTTTTACTTTTTTTCACTCTTCTTTCCCCTACTATTGTACTAATTTCTACATTTAAAATTTTTTTTTTTCCAATTTTTGTATCAGTCATCCTCCACTCTATTTTCCCCTACTTTTTTTTTATTAATTCCCCACCATCCACTCCGAACCGAGAAAAGCGATGTTCGGAGAAATCAAATCAATCAAACTATTTCTTCCTTATTTTTTTCCCACTATATTTTCCCCTACTCTTTTATTATTATATTCAATTAATCAAACTTTTACTTTTCTCTCACTCATCTTTCCCCTAGTATTTTACTAATTTCTTCATTTTAAACTTTTTTTCCCAATTTTTGCATCAGTCTTCCCCCACTCTATTTTTCCCCTACTTTTTTATTATTAATTCCCCACCATTGACTTCGAGCCGAGCCAAGGGTGTTCGGAGAAAACAAATCAATCAAACTTTTTCCAACTATTTCTTCCTTATTTTTCTCCCACTATATTTTTCCCTACTTTTTGATTATTATTTTCCCCACTCCTGAGCAATCAAATTAATCAAACTTTTACTTTTCTCCCACTCTTTTTTCCCCTACTACTTTACTAATTTCTTCATTTTAAACTTTTTTTTTTCAATTTTTGTATCAGTCTTCCCCCACTCTATTTTCCCCCTACTGTTTTATTATTAATTCCCCACTATGTACTCCGCGCCGAGCGAAGCGATGTTCGGAGAAATCAAATCAATCAAAATTTTTATTAAACTATTTCTTTCCCATTTTTTCCACCTCCATTTTCCCCTACTTTTTTATTATTATTTTCTCCACCCCAGAGCAATCAAATTAATCAAACTTTTACTTTTCTATCACTCTTTTGTCCTTACTATTTTATTAATTTATTCATTTTAAACTTTTTTTTCCAATTTTTGTACCAGTCTTCCTCCATTCTATTTTCCCCTACTTTTTTATTATTATTTTCCCCACCCCTGAGCAATCAAATTAATCAAACTTTTGCTTTTCTACCACTCTTTTTTCCCCTACTATTTTAATAATAAGTTTTAAATTTAATTTAAACAGTTGTTAATCATTTGTTGCTAAATTTTTTCGTGTTTGTTTGATTTTCTCTCTTACTAATGCTTTTTTCATCCTGTTGAAAATTCTGTAGTGTCTTAATGATCCTTTTCGAACGTAGAAATTTTGATGTGGTTTCTGTGTCTCGACAAATGTATTGTAGGCCTAATGATAGCAATTGCATGCCGAATATAGTCCCCCGTTCAACCGTAAAGCTCATTTATAGTGTGAAGGTCACTTGCACGGGCAGCGTCAGTAAAGAAAAAATACTCCAGGGGTCGTTATGGTATCGAACAAATCACTGGCGGTCAGAACAGCGGTCCTTACTTGCCTTACTGGGTTAAGTACCTGGATATTTCGCTGCTGGAATGATAAAACTCAAAACAATTAAATGAAATCAACAAGTCAAAGAAAATCTCTTTATTCATGACCAAATCCAAAGAAAGGTATGTAACAGGGTCCTTTACTCAACAATGTCAGATGGTTCCTGGACTCCGGTACAATTGAAATTGGCTTTGCTCCCTTCAGATTGACCTTTCTCTAATGGTCGAGGGAATGCTACTGCTACTGCAATTATTAATGCCACAGCAACTGCCTAGATCGACTCCATCTTTGGCGGGGGTTATAACTGTTAAGACTTGCTTTATATTCGAAGTTAATTACAGTATATTTGAATTATTACGGAAATTAAAGTAACTTCGTTATACAACTAAATACTATTAATATAATTGCGGTACTAAACTTGATTTTTATTTCTTTATAAAACTAATTTAACTGGTATAAGATTGTATTTAATTAAATATCTGCAGGGTTCGATCGAAATGCGCAGAAATACGTATTTGCTGACTCAATTTAATATGTTTATTTTGATACAAATTGGGTAACGAACCGGAGAAATTTGAACGGTTTTTAAAGCCGTGTTTACCAAAACTCATTAATAAATAATATGATATCTCTTCAGAAAGGTCTTATAAGTCTTCTATCCACACGGAAAACATAAATATCGAATATATGTTGTTATAGATAGAATTAAAATAAATTAAATTTTATTTTATTGTTAAATAATATTTAATAATTTTTTTTTTAGGCTGGACAAAATCTTCATTTATACGTAATAGTGAGCGATGGTAAATACAATTCAAAAACAGAAGCTAACGTCAATATTATACCATCAAATATTCGTTTTAATCCATCTAAACCTAACCGACCTCCTATATTTAATCAAAATCCCGGATTTTTAAATTACCCACCCATAATATCTAGACCTCCTCTTCCGCCACCCATACCAAACTATTCAAACCCATCTGTGATAAATAACCCATCTTTTATGCCAAAGCAACCTTATTATCCATCAAATAAAAATACAAATACTGTTTTAAAACCAGTACAAGTAGAAAACGATGATGTTAAAAATAGTATTACAACAACAACAACAACAACAACACAGAAATCTAGTACGAATAAAATATCAGAAAAACCATGGGATAATGATATAGAATCTACAAATGAGCTTCTAACTTCTGATGTACCAGTTAGATCTGCTGAAGAAATATCTGGAACTATAGTTCCAATTGCGGCTGTGGTGGCAGTGTTTTTGACAGTTGGAATAATTGCGTTTGTTTTCCGGAAGAAAATTTATAATGGAAAACAAAAGGATTCCAAAGATGAAATGGTATGTAGGTATTTTTAATATTTAACTAATTACACACAATTTTTTTTGGTCAGTTTTTTCACTTTTTTCGATGAAATTAACCCCACCTTTTTTTCTTCATTTTTTTTCATTTTTTACACCTAATATTACCTCCAACATTTTTTCACTTTTCAAACTTAAAATTACCCCCAACATTTTTTCACACTTAAAATTACCTCCAGAACATTTTTTTACTTTTTATACTTAAAATTACCTTCTAACATTTTTTCACTTTTTACCCTTAAAATTACCCCCCATATTTGTTCACTTTTCACATTTAAAATTACTTCCAACATTTTTTCACTTTTCACACTTAAAATTACCCCCATTTTTAATTTTTTCATGCTTAACATTAACCCTAGCATTTTTTCTTCATTTTTCACTTTTTTTCATTTAAAATTACTCCCAACTTTTTTCATATTTTTTTTCACTTTTTTTCAATGAAAATTTACCCCCAACTTTTTTCTTAATCTTTTCACTTTTTTTAATAAAAAATTACCACCACAATTTTTCATTTTTTCAATGAAAATTTACCGCCACAAATTTTAATTTTTTTCAGTTCAAAATTATCCCCACAATTTTCTTTAAATTTGTCACTTTTTAATGAAAAATTACCCCCACAAATTTTCATTTTTTCAATGAAAAATTACCGCCACAAATTTTAATTCTTTTCAGTTCAAAATTATCCCCACAATTTTCTTTAAATTTGTCACTTTTTAATGAAAAATTACCTCCATTTGTTTCTCAATTTTGTCACTTTTTTGTCTAAAACTACCCCATTTTTATAAATTTTGCTCATTTTTCCAAAAAATAAGACATTGTTTCACAGTTTTGTCACTTTTTTTAAAAAATTACCCCTCTTTCCCAATTGTGCATTTTTTTCAATAAAAAAATTTCCACTTCTTTTTAAATTTTGCTCTTTTCTAACCTCTCTTATAGTCTGATATATTCTAGTTACCCCTTTTTCGATAAATTACCACTTTTTTCACATTTTTGTCACTTATTAGTCTGTAATTTCCCCTCTTTTCTTTAAATGAAAAAGTGACAAATTTTTCATTAAATTACCTTTTTTCTAAAATTTCCTTTTTCCATAAAATTATCCATTTTCTGAACAAATTAGCCCTCATTTTTAACAAATTAACCCTTTTTCACAATGTATCTATATTTTTTCAAACACAAATTACCCGGTTTTTTTTTCACAATTTTGTTCAAAAAATTACTTTTTTTCTCAATTTTGTCACTTTTTGCTCTCAAATACCTCATTTTTACCTCTTTTTCTCAATATTGCTTCTTTTTCTGAAAAAAATTGCCCTTTTTTCGCAATTTTCCTCTTTTTTTTACTAACTTTACTTTTTCTGACAAATTTGGTTTTTTTTTTGTTATAAATTTTGTCATTTTTTTCACAAAAAATAGCCCCATTATTTCACAATTTTACTACTTTTTTTTCTCTCACATCTAAATTTTGCACTTTTTTCAAAAAAATTACCTTTTTTTTAAATATGGCACTTTTTCAAAAATTTTTTTTTCTAAATTTTACTCTTTTTTTGATAAAATTGATATTCATAAGTTTTTTGGTTCAAAAAATCCAAATTTTATGTCAAAAACTTGAAAAACAAAATGGCTGTAAAAAATGTGCTACTTTTGTAAAAATTGATAATTATAGATTTTTGGCTTTAACAAATTAAAAAAGGGTATTAAAATGTTTAAAAACAAAATGGCCGATCAGCATTGTTACATATTATTCTGTTTTTAAAAAATGAATATTTTTTATTACCTCTCTTTTTCTAAATTTTGTTAATTAAAAAAAAATGGTTTTGTTTCATAATTTTGTCACTTTTTTCTCTCAAATTACCCATTTTTTTTATAAATTTTACTCTTTTTTGAAATAAATGATATTTATAAGTTTTTGGATCAAATAAATTCAAATTTGGTGTCAAAATGTTGAAAAACAAAATGGCTGATGAACTTTAAAAAAATTGTGCTACTTTTGTAAAAATTGATAATTATGGATTTTTGGCTTCAATAAATTGAAATTGGGTATTAAAATATTTGAAAACAAAATGGCCGATCAGCTTTGTTAAAAATTGTGCACTTTTTAAAAAATGAATATTTTTTTATTACCTCTTTTTTTCTAAATTTTGTCACTTTTTTCTCTCAAATTACCCCTTTTTCTGAATTTTACTCTTTTTTGAATAACAAAAAATCATATAAGTTTTTGGGTCAAATAAATCCATATTTTATGTAAAAATGTTGAAAAACAAAATGGCTGACGAACTTGGTCAAAAATTGTGCTATTTTTGTAAAAATTGATAATTATGGATTTGTGCTCTTTTTAAAAAAATTAATATTTTTTTATTACCTCTTTTTTTTCTAAATTTTGTTACTTTAAAAAAAAATAGCCCTTTTTTTCATAATTTTGTCACTTTTTCTCTCAAAGTACCCCTTTTTTCTAAAATTTACTCTTTTTTTGAAGAAAAAAATGATATTTATAAGTTTTTGGGTCAAATAAATCCAAATTTGGTGTCAAAATATTGAAAAACAAAATGGCTGATGAACTTTGAAAAAATTGTGCTACTTTTGTAAAAATTGATAATTATGGATTTTTGGCTTCAATAAATTGAAATTGGGTATTAAAATATTTGAAAACAAAATGGCCCATCAACATTGTTAAATATTGTGCTGGTTAAAAAAAACTATATTTATAAGTTTTTTGGAGCAAAAAATCCAAATTTGGTGTCAAAATGGCTAACACAAAATGGCCGACTAACTTTGTCAAAAATTGTATTATTTTTGTAAAAATTGATACTTATAAGGTTTTTATGTGAAGAAATCCAAATTTGATCTCAAAATTTTCACAAACACAAAGACGAATACAAGATGGCCGACCAACTTTGTCAAAAATTGATTCTTGAAAATTTTCTTAATCAAGATTTTTGTAGAGTAGTCTTATTATTTTGGAAAATCATTTCTAGTTTAAATTTATTTTAATTTAAAGTCATTTAAATACGTTCTTATTCCGAATAATCGTTTATTAAATTAACACCAATATTTAAGACCTCAGCCATTACGATTTTTAAAATTATGTTGATTTTGGAGAATAAACTAAAATGAATGCCCCTTTGCATTCATGCCCCTTAGGACGATTTAAGTCTATAGACCGGTGGCACGTTAACTGTGACAGTGCAGTGTAGCGCGACATTAAAAATATCAATAAAAAGCAAACAAGCACCTATTAGCATTAGAGTTATTAAAATGTTATTAAAAATATCAATAATTAAGAATTATATGTTTCATTTAAAGTGGTAATACGTCGTAATTTTTTTGTAGCTCCTGAATTCTACAAATCTATATCTCTGGCGGTTAATATTATAATATATACTTAAAAAATCACTGTTATTGATTGATTTATATGTACCTAATTAATTTAACATTTTTAGAGAAAAGAATCTTCAAACGGTAACAGCATTGTACTCCAAGACGATTCTGGGTTAAATTTACAAGAATGGAGAGGACCCAGAGCATTTAGCAATCGATATGAGCCATGGCAAACTGATGCCAACAATAGAACACAGGTAAAAAATTACAAATATTAATGTATATATACCCCATTTTTTTTCACAAAATCCTCGCAGAGAAATATTGTAAAAACGGATTGTCGCAAGGAAGAATTGTCACGGGAAGTATTGTTGTGGAATAATGTTTTCCGCAAAGAATTGTCGTAGCAAAGAATTGCCGTGGGGAAGGGCTGTCGTGGGGAAGGCTTTTCGCTAGGAAGGATTATCCCGGGGAAGAATTTTCATGGAGATAGATTGTCCGGGAAGAATTTTTGAGGGGAAGGTTTGTCGTGGGAAGAATTGCCATGGAGAACGATTGTAAGAATTGTCGCGGGGAAGGTTTGTCGCGGGAAAGGATTGCCTGAACAATGATTTTCGTGAGTAAGAATTGTCGTAGTACAGAATTGTCATGGGGAAGGATTTTCGCAAGGAAGGATTATCCCGTGGAAGAATTTTCATGGAGATAGATTGTCCGGGAAGAATTTTTGAGGGGAAGGTTTGTCGTGGGAAGAATTGCCATGGAGAACGATTGTAAGAATTGTCGCGGGGAAGGTTTGTCGCGGGAAAGGATTGCCTGAACAATGATTTTCGTGAGTAAGAATTGTCGTAGTACAGAATTGTCGTGGGGAAGGATTTTCGCAAGGAAGGATTATCCCGGGGAAGAATTGTCATGGATATAGATTGTCCGGGAAGAATTTTTGAGGGAAAGGTTTGTCCTGGGAAGAATTGTCATGGGGAACGATTGTAAGAATTGTCGCGGGGAAGGTTTGTCGCGGGAAAGGATTGACTGAACAATGATTTTCGTGAGTAAGAATTGTCGTAGTACAGAATTGTCGTGGGGAAGGATTTTCGCAAGGAAGGATTATCCCGGGGAAGAATTGTCGTGGGGAAGGATTTTCGCAAGGAAGGATTATCCCGTGGAAGAATTGTCATGGAGATAGATTGTCCGGGAAGAATTTTTGATGGGAAGGTTTGTCGTGAGAAGAATTGTCATGGAGAACGATTGTAAGAATTGTCGCGGGGAAGGTTTGTCGCGGGAAAGGATTGCCTGGACAATGATTTTCATGAGTAAGAATTGTCGTAGTACAGAATTGTCGTGGGGAAGGATTTTCGCAAGGAAGGATTATCCCGGGGAAGAATTGTCATGGATATAGATTGTCCGGGAAGAATTTTTGAGGGGAAGGTTTGTCCTGGGAAGAATTGTCATGGAGATAGATTGTAAGAATTGTAGAATTGTCGCTGGGAAAGTTTGTCGCGGGAAAAGGTTGTCTGAACAATGATTCTCGTGGGTAAGAATTGTAGCAAAGAATTGTAGTAGGAAAGGATTTTCGCTAGGAAGGATTGTCCCGGGGAAGAATTGTCATGGAGATAGATTGTCTGGGAAGAATTTTCACAGACAACAATGATTCTCGTGGGTAAGAATTGTCGTGGGGAACGATTCTCGCTAGGAAGGATTGTCCCGGTATAGAATTGTCATGGAAAGAGATTGTCCGGGAAGAATTTTCGCGGGGAATTTTAGTCCTGGGAAAAATTGTCATGGAGGAAGATTGTAAGATAGGTCGCGGGGAAGGATTGCCGTAGGAAAGGATTTCCATGGGAAATAATTGTTCTTTGAGGATGATGGATTATGGTAAGTTGATTAATCAATTACTCGTTAATGGAAATCCTGGTATATCGATTAATAGATTTCTTGTCTTTCCATATCTGCCTTTAATTTGTTATTTTGTTTGGATGTAGACCTTTGGCCTTTAACACGTCTTTTACCAGTAAAGTTTCCAATAACACTTTAAGGACTTTAAGTTATTTGCTGCAATTGCTGAGAATTGAAATCTAGTTCTCCCCTGGGTTCTCTTCAAGGTGTTTCTGTAATCCTCTACAGTTTTATAATAAGTTAGGATTTTGCCAGAGATGTAGATTTTCCAGTGTAATTATAAGTGGAATTCTTCTACTTTTTTAGTGGTTATATTTCTCTCTTATTATTTGCTGGAAAGTTTCCTTCTCTGGCTTTGGTTATTAGGTTTTTCCATATCGTCTTATTTCCATATTATCCTCTATATCACTACTTGTTTCAATATAAATCGTCTGAGCTCAGCTTGTACTTGGTTTGTTGTTTTTTTTTCTCTTTTCCTCTAATAGTCGCTTAATTGTTTCTTTTTTCAAACTTTTGTATGTTTTGAGTCTTTAGTTTAAATCTTCAGATATTAATTCATAATGTTTTGGATATTTTCCGTTAATTGTTATATTTTATCAGTTAAGATTTTTCCCACTGTACAAGAGAACACATACAAGAAAAAATATAAAGGTATTATATTTCTATTATGCGTATAAATAAATCAACAATTTAGATTACCTTCTTATGTTTAAAGTCGAAATCATAGCGAAATAAATTTCTCTTTCACACCGACATTTGTGTAATTGTTTCACATTCCCAACGGAAGTGCAGAAACATCGAAGATTTGTTCTCTCCTACTGTTTCCGACTACATATCAACCCTTATAATTTATTGTTCTCGTATATTCACATAAGCTCGGTCATATTTCAGAATAAAAATATTTTATAATCAGAGAGTCGCTTGAAAGCTTCAAATAGATGAATATATTTTTCATTTGACGCGGTTATTTTATGAAATTATTTTACTTTTTTTATTTTATAAACTTTTTTTTTATTTTCCTATTTTTTTCAAACTCCATGTTCGGTCTAGCTATTTTATTTTCTTTTTAACGATTTTATTTACAATTATTTTCCCCTTTAACCTGTGAAGTTATAATTACTTGCTTTTGTTGGGATCCCTTAGATTTTCCTAAGAAATCTATTTTCTATCGCCTTAACTTTTAAAGTTTATTTACATTGTCATGATAATCAACAATTTAGGATTTCGACTTTCATTGTAGATATACATTTTTAATGAAACCAGTTATTAGTTTTTCCCCTTTAGAAACTGTTTTGTCACTCTAATTGTACTTCCTGGTATAATTTAAATGTAAATAGGTCCCGCCGGTAAACACGATATTTCTATTTTCGTCGCGAAATTGTTTACTTCATGCTTTTCCATTAAAATCTGGTTGTTACTTTTTATTTTCTCTTACAGAAACTCTATATTATGATTATTTCCAATAACATCTCTTATATTTATATTGTTTAATAATTTTTTTGTGAAGATTGTAAGAGAAAATAAGGAGCCTAAGTGTACTATATAATAATTAGCTTTTTTTTTGGTTCGAAGCACTAAAAAATATATCATAATTCCTTTCATTCTATTCACCCTCTGATGTACATTTAAATAAATATATCCCACGTGTCTTGCCACTTGTTTCGATATAAATATCAATTTACGAAGTTGCGTTTTAAAAACAAGACACCCTTTAACATCGCGTGATCAGACTTTATAATCTAAAACAAACAAACATATCTATCAGTATCAATATAAAAAGAAAATGTCTCTCTCTAAAGCAAATAGCTTGTCTGGATATTTTATAACTTTATCTCCAAGCAATACATTGTAATATCAGACCGATTGTTTTAGTAAATAATGAAGTTGTTAATTAAAAATGTTGATATACAACGATTAAGAAGGTCTCACAAGAGCTAAAAAAGTTTAATGACAGCTAAGAAGGTTTTACGACAGTTGGTAAAGTTTTATATCAGTCGACTAATTTTTTGGCGACAAATTCCAAGGTTTTATAATAGCTGAAAAAATGTATGCAACGGCTGACAAGGTTTTACAAGAGCCTGAAAAGTTTTACGACAGCTAAAAAAGATTTACGACAGCTAAAAAAATTTAACAACATCTAACAAGGTTTTACGATAGCTGGTAAAGTTTTATATCAGTTGACTTCTTTTTTTTGCAAGGTTTTATGATAGCTGAAAAAATGTATGCAACGGCTGACAAGGTTTTACAAGAGCCTGAAAAGTTTTACGACAGCTAAAAAAGATTTACGACAGCTAAAAAATTTTAACAACATCTAACAAGGTTTTACGATAGCTGGTAAAGTTTTATATCAGTTGACTGATTTTTATGCGACAAATTCCAAGGTTATATGATAGCTGAAAACATTTATGCAACGGCTGACAAGGTTTTACAAGAGCGAAAAAAGTTTTACGACAGCTAAAAAAGATTTACGACAGCTAAAAAATTTTTAACAACAGCTAACAAGGTTTTACGACAGCTGGTAAAGTTTTATATCAGTTGACTAATTTTTTGGCGACAAATTCCAAGGTTTTATGATAGCTGAAAAAATGTAAGTAACGGCTGACAAGGTTTTACAAGAGCCTGAAAAGTTTTACGACAGATAAAAAAGATTTACGACAGCTAAAAAGATTTACGACAGCTAAAAAATTTTAACAACATCTAACAAGGTTTTACGACAGCTGGTAAAGTTTTATATCAGTTGACTAATTTTTTTGCGACAAATTCCAAGGTTATATGATAGCTGAAAACATTTATGCAATGGCTGACAAGGTTTTACAAGAGCGAAAAAAGTTTTACGACAGCTAAAAAAGATTTACGACAGCTAAAAATTTTTAACAACATCTAACAATGTTTTAACAGCTGGTAAAGTTTTATATCAGTTGACTAATTTTTTGGCGACAAATTCCAAGGTTTTATGATAGCTGAAAACATTTATGCAATGGCTGACAAGGTTTTACAAGAGCGAAAAAAGTTTTACGACAGCTAAAAAAGATTTACGACAGCTAAAAATTTTTAACAACATCTAACAATGTTTTAACAGCTGGTAAAGTTTTATATCAGTTGACTAATTTTTTGGCGACAAATTCCAAGGTTATATGATAGCTGAAAATATTTATGCAATGGCTGACAAGGTTTTACAAGAGCGAAAAAAGTTTTACGACAGCTAAAAAAGATTTACGACAGCTAAAAATTTTTAACAACATCTAACAATGTTTTAACAGCTGGTAAAGTTTTATATCAGTTGACTAATTTTTTGGCGACAAATTCCAAGGTTTTATGATAGCTGAAAAAATGTATGCAACGGCTGACAAGGTTTTACAAGAGCCTGAAAAGTTTTACGACAGCTAAAAAAGATTTACGACAGCTAAAAATTTTTTAACAACAGCTAAAAAATTTTAACAACATCTAACGAGGTTTTACGATAGCTGGTGAAGTTTTATATCAGTTAACCAATTTTTTGCGACAAATTTACGACAATTGGTAAGATTTTATTACTGTTGACAAATTTTTGGTGACAAATTCTAAGATTTCCAAAAAAAAATTAATAAGAGGCACCTAAAATATAAAGAGGTGACACAAAAGCAACGAAAAATAAATCTAGCAAGCTAACAGTATCCAATCAGCTGAGCTACGTATAGACGTACAGACAGACAGTTGTAGAGTTGACTTAGATCACTGAAGATAGGTGACCAGCTATCGATTGCTGAAAACAGAGTTCTAAAATTCGAAACCGTTCTCGAGTAATCGGTAAGACAGACAAACAGACAGACGGATGGATGGACGGATGAATGGACGGACAAATTGGAGTGGAACTGTACGAGCCAAAAATACAAACTAGAAGAAAAAAATGGCATAAGAGGAATTTACCTCTAATAGTGTCCCCAGCAAAAAAATAAGAAGTAATAGAAAAAAACAAAGTTGAAAGTAGAAGAAAAAGAGATGGAAATTGAAAAGAATAAGCGAGATACATCATTTAGTAAGGAGCTACAGCAACTGTATGATCTTATTTTAGTTTAATACTTGTATTTTTAGCGCTTTGCTAATATTTTTTACCAGGAAGTTTCTACTAGTCCTTTAATTATCTTTTATTATTTTATGCCTATACTATTTTTTTCTTCCAAGTATTTTACTAATTTCCTGCAATCTTCACCACTGATATGTTAGGCATATTCCTCTCCTAACTACATATTTACTAGGTTTCTACCAAAAGTGGGGATTTTTCAACATGTTGGTGGTCGTATTCCCACTTTTTATATAGTCGCTTTCCTTTTATGCCTTCCTTTCTTCTCTTTCTCTTCTTATTTCGCTTTATTTGTTATTTTCTACTGGTACGTTTTACCATGTCTGTTTCCATGGTATCCCCTTTTTCCTCGTCACGCGGTTTTTTGGCGCCTTAGTACAGGTAACGGGTAGCTTCTGGCGCCACCTTCCGTATATAGTGTGAAGGTCACTTGAACCGGGCAGCGTCAGTGAAGAATTAACACTCCATGGGCCAAAAGGGAGGGTTTTACTTGTTCTAATGGGTTGAGCCTGTAGGTATTCGCTGCTGCTATCACATAACATGGGATCAAAACAAATAAAAATCATAAAGTACAAAATAAATGTCTTTATTAAATATCAATACCGGTGAAGAAGAAAAGGTGTGTAAATTTCCGGATTTCTCACTTATCGTCGGAGTGGGTCGGTGAATATTCAGCAGTCCTCTTTATTATCGCTCGTTGGGATGGCTGGATCTGCTTCGCTCTTTATAGTACTACTGGTACACCGGTTTGCGGTTGAACTGTTTCTAAAAGTCACTGAATAGGTACTGGTCAGAAAAAACTGTTGAAAACCACTCGGTCTAACATCCTTTTTCGCCCGGAAAGCAACATTAGAGATTCATTAGCTTCTTAGTTTTTGGACCGAACTGCATCACGGAATAAAGGCTCTTCATTAAAATGGCGGCATGGCCGCTTATTTATTATTAGTAAATTATTAATCATAATGATCGCAACTTCATGTAATAATTTTATACAGTGAAAGTGACTAACTGACAACAATTGATTTCATAGTATTACAGTGTTGTCAAAATAATGTAACGTTCATAATTTATATTTATTAAAAATAAATGGGTGAGATAATTCCATAAAAGTTTTTCATACATTAAATACCATTTCAATGGTTGGTCCTTCGATAATTAGTCGATGTTAACACGTCGACTGTCGTAGTAAATTTTTCCAAACATTTATCGATGTTCAAAACAGATTATAAATTTCATGAAGCAAAAAAACGTTTAGATTTTTCGTCCATATTTTCATTCCACTTTGGAATTTAATTGCTTTGAAATGCAAATATTTTCGTTAACTGGCACTTTACTATGCCAATTAATTGGTCTTTTATTTCGCTTCCCACGTCCTGAAACGTGAAAAAATGTTGTCTTTTCTCTCCACTGCCGATTATTTTTCGATAGAATCAGGGATACTATAAAAAAATAGTGTACTTTTGACCATTTTTGTGGTGTTTAAAAAAAAACTACATTTGTCCTTTTCAATGATTTTTTTAACATCAAAACAAAACATGGTTGATCAAAAAATTTTAGGTATCACTTTAACGTATATAAGAAAGAAAAATACATGTAAATTCACAAATAAAATTTAACTAAAATATCCAAATACAATTTAATAAGATTATTAGTGAAGGGGATCAATACAAACAAAAGATAATAATTTTTTTAACTCTAAACGTGTTTTAATATCTCTCTCTTCCGCTCTTAGCTTGTTTTTCCTATTTTAATTTTTGTTTTTATTTTTTCTGTTTTTCATAATTTCTTTATATTTTTCTCAAATTTTTCTGATTTTGTTCTATTTTTCATTATTTTTCTAGTTTTCCATGTTTTTTTCTATTATTTCTTATTTATCCCTATTTTTCTTATATTTCGCTATTATCATTATTTTTATCTCTTTTCTCTATTTTCTATTTTTTCCTATTTTTCATTGTTTTTTTCCTATTTTCCCCTATTTTCCCTGTTTATCCCTATTTGTATGTACTTTTTCCATATTTTTATGTATTTTGTGTATGTTTCCCAATTTTATCCTATTCTACCAAATGTTTTCTGATTTTTTTCTAGGTTCATCATTTTTTCCTAGTTTTTTTAATTTGTCACTATTTCTTTTTCTTTTTCTTTTTCTCTATTTTTCCCGTCTTTTCACTATTTTTTCTTATTTTTCCTATTTGTAACTACTTTTCCCATATTTTTTACCTATTTTCTGTAATTTACCAATTTTTTCTTATTTTTTCTGATTTTTTTCTATTTCAATTTTTTCCAATTTTTTCAGATTTTTTTCCATTTTCATGTTTTTTCCCAATTTTTTAATTTATCATTATTTTTCTTTCTTTTTCTTTATTATTCAGTATTTTTTAATAGTTTTCCATATTTTTTTCTATTATTCCCTCTTTATCCATATTTTATCTATATTTCCCCATTTTCATTATTTTTCTCTTTTCTCTATTTTTTTATTTTATACAGTTTTTTATTATTTTTTCTATTTTATTCTATTTTCCCCTATTTGTACCTATTTTCAGTTTTTTCCCAATTTTTGACTATTTTTCCCGATTTTTTTATATGTTTCATAATTTTTTCTAGGTTTTTCTAATTTTCACTGTTTTATTTTCTTTATTTTTATCTATTTTTCCCATATTTTTCAGCATTTTTTCCTATTTTTCTATATTTGTTCTTGTTTTCCAATCCCAATTTTTTCCTGTTTTTATTATTTTTTCATATTTTTCATTATTTTTTCATATTTCACTTCATTTTCCCCTTTTTCCCCGTTTTCCTATTGTTCCCATTTTCCCGTTTTTTCTCTATTTTCTCTATTTGTCCCGATTTATGCTTTTTTTTCAATGATTCAACCAAGCCGCGTTAGTTCCAAATAATTTGGACAAAAAATTAAAAAATGATAATAAAAAAATCTACTACACTTTAACGTAAATAAGAAAGAAAAAATAAGTTAAACTAGATTTAAAATAAATTTAAGAATGAAAGAAAAAATACATACGTAACACAATTATTTTTACTGCAATTATTAATCATTCAAGTTATCAAAATTTGGAATGGATACAAATAGAGATGGGAAGTAAAAATAAAAATAGCTTATGATATTAGTCACATATTTCCCGTACGAATTTAACGTGTTAAGAAATTTTTTCTCATTCAAGTCGCTTCAAGAGCGAGGCGTTCACGAAAAAGACGATTCACGTTGAGTTTGATTCGCTATTTACTAGGGATTTATTTTTCCGTGCGGAAAATGCAATTTCCGGAAAATGATATGTCTCTTCCACTAACCTAAACAAATTTATCCTAATTTCCTTAAAAGTTTTCGTTCCAATTTAGACTCTGATCAAAAATTCATACATTGATTATTTTCAGGTGGAAAATCAACTATCTTCTACGACTAAGAGGGCAGACCCATGGGAATTTCCTAGACATCGGCTCAAGTTTTTTAATATTTTAGGAGAGGGCGCATTTGGCCAAGTTTGGAAATGCGAATCTTTGGATCTCGACGGTAGGTAATAGAGGACGCTTGAGACCTCTCAAATACTGACTTTTATACCGAAACGTTTCAAGACTAAATTACTTTTAAACAGTAAACAGCTTCTTCGATATCTGTGGAGCTTTTACTTAATGACTTTTTTGATATTACAGTAAATTAAGAAAACTTATCTAATAAAGTCGAGATTTATATTTGTTTGTTACATGAAAGCGAAGTTAAAATAGAAACAGGATAAGAAAATTTAAGTAAATTATTAATAATTTTTCTTTCGTTTTCTTTCTCGATAATTAAACACTGTGGTATTTGATAATTTTTCCCCGTTAAAGAAATGCTCAAATTTATTTCAACCGAATTGCATATATCGATTAATCGAGTTGCGAAATATACCATAATTTGCCGCTAATTAATAATAATAAAATAATAAAATTTATCCCTATTGTTGTTTAACATAAAAACAAGTTCAATTAGACAACTTTTGATAAAAAAAAACGAAAAATTTGCCGCTGATTTGTCGCTAAAATTTAATGTGAAAAAATAAAATTTGCCGCTATTATCCATTAAGTTAAATATTGTTGTTCTGCTAAAGTTCATATAAACTAGTTGAGACAACGATTTTAATAGGATCCACGAAAAACGAATAATTTGTCGCTAATTTGTACCTAATTAGTTGGGAAAATATATTGTTTTTTACTAAGGGAAAGAATCCACCAAATGAATTTAGTAACAAATGATAAATAACTGTTCATACTACATTTAAAACTGAGTCATTTACTAGAATGGGAAGATTGGAAAAAGTCAATATAATTAGCGGCAAATAAGAGGCAAAATTTCCGCCTTTTCTTTTTGTTCTCCGGGAATTTCATCAAAAATTGTCTCGCTAACTCATATGAATTTTGTAAAATAACATTTTGTGTTGAAAAATAATTATAACAATTGTTATTTTTTGCAACTAATTAGCGGTAAATCAGAGGCAAATATTTCGCTTTTTCCTTTTATTCTACCAGAATTTTATCAAAAATTGTCTCGTTAAATTCATATGAACTTATCAGGACAAGAGTTTTTATGTTAAAGAATAATAGCGATAATTATTATTTTTTTATAACTAATTAGCGGCAAATCAGAGGCAAATTTTTCGCTTTTTCTTTTTCTTCTACGGGAATTCTATCAAAAATTTTCTGGTTAAATTCATATAAACTTAGCAGGACAAGAGTTTTTATGTTGAAGAACAATAGCGATAATTATTATTTTTTTACAACTAATTAACAGCAAATCAGAGGCAAATTATTCATTTTGCGCTTTTAATCTACGGGAATTCTATTAAAAATTGTCTCATTAAATTCATATGAACTTGGCAGGATAAGAGTTTTTATGTTGAAGAACAATAGCGATAATTATTATTTTTTTACAATTAGCGGCAAATCAGAGGCAAATTTTTCGCTTTTCCATTTTATTCTACGGGAATTCTATCAACAATTGTCTCATTATATTCATATGAACTTTGCATTACAATAATTTTTATGGTGAATAACAATAGCGACAAATATTATTTTTCGTGCAACCGTACGGGAGATGAGTACTTCGCGTTCTCCACAGAGGCCGCGAAATTCAATTTCGCAGCCGTTGCCCATGGTAACTGCCGAAAAAGCAAAGGTCACTTTCAAATTTCACATTTCTACAATACGAAACTAACAATGTTATTATTTTTTATTAAACACTGTAATAATTTTTAAATTAACAAATACATACTTATATTATTCAAGATAAATAATAATTGTAATTGTACAGTTTGTATTATTACTTGTATTTACTCTAGAAGTTGATGCAACAAGATCCTGAAATATTTCCATAGAAGCTGTGATTCTGTTAATGAAATTCAACTGCTGTTGATTTTAAAGCAATAATATATTTATTGGAAATGATCTAATTTCAAAATTTTAACGATTGCACGAAAAATAGTGTGTATACCACGGCCGCGAAACTTTTTAGCGGCCTCAAGATTATCTTACCTCGGCCGCAAGCGGCCTCGGCGATAATCTTTCTTTCGGTGCGCCAAAAAGGTATTTAGCGGCCTAGGCATACAAATAACTATTTTCACAATTAATTAGCTCCAAATCAGCGGCAAATTTTACGCTTTTCCTTTTAATCAGGAATTCTATAAAAAATTGTCTCGTTAAATGTATAGAACTTTTTAGAATAACATGTTTTATGTTAAAGAATTATAGCGGCAAATTTTATTTTTTGTTACAATTAGCGGCAAATCAGAGGCAAATTTTCAGGTTTTTCCTTTTTTTCGGGATTTCTATCAAAATTTGTTTCTCAAATAGTCGGAGCACTGTCAGATGGTTTTTTATTTTAAACAATTTGGATGGATAATTGGTTTTTAGAATTTTCGGAAAAACTGTGCATCTTAGAGAAAAGTGATGCAGAGGCAAAATATGCGTCATCAAAAGACCAATAAAATGATCTTAGAAAGATCAAAATCAGACAATCCGCTCAGAAGTTATTGCAAAAAACGTGGTTTTTTAGCTTTTTTTGAATTGTTTATAGGATTGTTATTAATAATTACAATGCAATAAGTATGCCCAAAAGTTACGAGTCTTAACGTATCCAACAGGTGTGCGCAAGATGAGCGATGTTTTTGCAAAATCCTATTTATTTATCCCGTTTTACGAATTATCCAACAACTTTAAACCATTATTGTGAGAAAAGTTATTATTGAAAAAGGTTCTACAGCACGTCATTTTAAAGTTGAAGAACTGAATTAGACTTGTAGTTTAACAAAATGTTGGTTTGTTGTCGAAAACCCTTTTGAATTATGTAAATAAACATGTTGTGGAAAAGAGCTGTTTTTTTTTTATAAACATTTAGAATAAGTTGGAAACTATTTATGTCAGTGAAATAAAATTTGCGGGATTCGAATACCAATTAAAAAACACTAATTTTGAAAAAAAAAACAGTCCCTAAGCCATTTTGGAACTAAGTTCGCACTTTATTTTCAAAAAATCGTAGCGCCCTTAATAACAAATATTAGGAGCTGAAATTTTAATATGTTGTACACTAATAATTCAACTTTATGGTTCAATATTTTTTGATCATATGAGCCATAAATTGTTTATACAGGAGCCCGTTAAAGTGAAGGTAATCCGAACTTGCTAGTCGGAAAACCTATGGTGGGGATAGCTTTTGATGGGTTTCGCTGGAGATAAATTGAACCTCCGAAAGTTGAAATTGTGCGAGCTGTAAAAATTTACAATATCTCAGCTTCTGAAAAACGTAGAACCTTCATTTTTTTTAATCTGAGGTAGCGTGAAAAAATAATAACGACTGAATAGTTTTCGTACTCGTATATAATACTCGAAACTCATGAAATCGACGTTTTGGAAATTAGTATTAATTTTGTTTATTTTTCCAAACTTTAACAACCAAATTGATAAATGCAATTTTTTTATTTGCATAAAAAATAAATAGTTATAAACAAAAACGATACAAAATTAATAAATACAACAAAATTAATTTTTTTCACGCCAATTGGGCAAAAAGGAATACTTTTTCTATCTTAAAATTTTGTCGAATAACCGACTCTTTTGGAGATGTATATCCAAAAGAGTCTGTTTTTCGAAAAAATGACAAGATAGAAAAAGTTTTTCTTTTTGCCCAATTGGCGTGAAAAAAATTAATTTTGCTGTATTTTTTAATTTTGTATCGTTTTTGTTTATAACTATTTATTTTTTATGCAAATAAAAAAATTGCATTTATCAATTTGGTTGTTAAAGTTTGGAAAAATAAACAAAATTAATACTAATTTCCAAAACGTCGATTTCATGAGTTTCGAGTATTATATACGAGTACGAAAACTATTCAGTCGTTATTATTTTTTCACGCTACCTCAGATTAAAAAAAATGAAGGTTCTACGTTTTTCAGAAGCTGAGATATTGTAAATTTTTACAGCTCGCACAATTTCAACTTTCGGAGGTTCAATTTATCTCCAGCGAAACCCATCAAAAGCTATCCCCACCATAGGTTTTCCGACTAGCAAGTTCGGATTACCTTCACTTTAACGGGCTCCTGTATAAACAATTTATGGCTCATATGATCAAAAAATATTGAACCATAAAGTTGAATTATTAGTGTATAACATATTAAAATTTCAGCTCCTAATATGTTTGTTATTAAGGGCGCTATGATTTTTTGAAAATAAAGGGCTAACTTGGTTCCAAAAGGGCTTAGGGACTGTTTTTTTTCAAAATAAGTGTTTTTTAATTGGTATTCGAATCCGTCAAATTTTATCTCACTGACATGAATAGTTTCCAACTTATTTTAAATGTTTATAAAAAAAAAACAGCTCTTTTCCACAACATGTTTATTTACATAATTCAAAAGGGTTTTCGTCAAAAAATCAACATTTTGTTAAACTACAAATCTAATTCAGTTCTTCAGCTTTAAAATGACGTGCTGTAGAACCTTTTTCAATAATAACTTTTCTCACAATAATGGTTTAAAGTTGTTGCATATTTAGTAAAACGGGATAAAAAAATAGGATTTTGCAAAAACTATTTATTGCACAGCGCTCATCTTGCGCACACCTGTTGGATACGTTAGGACTCGTAACTTTTGGGCATACTTATTTCATTTTAATTATTAATAAGAATCCTATAGACAATTGAAAAAAAGCTAAAAAACCACGTTTTTTGCGGTTTTTTTGCAATAACTTTTGAGCGGATTGTCTGATTTTGATCTTTCTAAGATCATTTTATTGGTCTTTTGATGACGCATATTTTGCCTCTGTATCACTTTTATCTAAGATGCACAGTTTTTCCGAAAATTCGAAAAAACCAATTTTCCATCCAAATTGTTTAAAATAAAAAACCATCTGACAGTGCTTTTAACTGACACGAGACGAGAGGTCTTTTCTATTGCCTTCCCCTACATCATTCCACAAAAATTTAGCGGTTACAACTTTATTCCATTTTACCATCATCTTTAAGTCTCCGGCTATAGTTGAGACAACGTTTTTAATAGAATCCACGAAAAACGATAAATTTGCCGCTAATTTGTACCTAATTAGCTGGAAAATATAAATTTTTTTACTAAGGGAAAGAATCTACCAAAGGAATTTAGTAACAAAAAATTGTCTCGCTATTTCATATGAACTTTATAGAATAACATATTTACGTTAAAGAATAATTATGACAATAATTATTTTTCACAACAAATTAGCGGCAAATCAGAGGCAAATTTTTCGCTTTTTCTTTTTCTTCTACGGGAATTCTATCAAAAATTTTCTGGTTAAATTCATATAAACTTAGCAGGACAACAGTTTTTATGTTGAAGAACAATAGCGACAAATATTATTTTTTTACAACTAATTCCCGCAAATCAGAGGCAATTTTTTTGTTTTTCCAGTTCTTCTACGGGTATTTTATTAAAATTTGTCTCGTTAAATTCATACGAACTCAGCAGGATAAAAGTTTTTATGTTGAAGAACAATATCGACAAATATAATTTTTTCACAACTAATTAGCGGCAAATCAGTGGCAAATTTTTCGCTCTTCCTTTTTATTCTACGGGAATTCTATCAAAAATTGTCTCGTTAAATTCATATGAACTTAGCAGGACAAGAGTTTTTATGTTGAAGAATAATAGCGGCAAATATTATTTTTCCACAACTAATTAGCGGAAAATCAGTGGCAAATTTTTCGCTTTTCCCTTTTATTCTACGCCAATTCTATTAAAAATTGTCTCGTTAAATTCATATGAACTTAGCAGGATAAGAGTTTTTATGTTGAAGAACAATAGCGACAAATATTATTTTTTTACAACTAATTACCGGCAAATCAGAGGCAATTTTTTTGTTTTTCCAGTTCTTCTGCGGGTATTCTATTAAAATTTGTCTCGTTAAATACATACGAACTTAGCAGGATAAAAGTTTTTATGTTGAAGAACAATAGCGATAATTATTAATTTTTCATAACTAATTAGCGGCAAATCAGAGGCAAATTTTTCGCTTTTCCCTTTTATTCTACGGGAATTCTATCATAAATCGTCTCGTTAAATTCATTAGAACTTGGTAAGGCAATAGATTTTATATTGAAGGACAATATCGATAAATATTATTTTTTCCCAATTAATTAGGGGTAAATCAGAGGCAAATTTTTCGCTTTTCCCTTTTATTCTACGGGAATTCTATCAAAAATTGTCTTGTTAAATTTATATAAACTTAGCAGAACAGGAAGAACAATAACGACAAAAATTATTTTTTCGCAACTAATTAGCGGCAAATTAGAGACAATAGTTTTTATATTGAGGAACAATAGCGACAAATATTATTTTTTCCCAACTAATTAGCGGCAAATCAGCGGAAAATTTTTCTCTTTTTTTTTGGTTCTCCAGGAATTCTATCAAAAGTTCTCTCGTTAAATTTAGATGAAATTTGTAGAATTACAGATTTTATTTTAAAGAATTATAGCGGAAACTTTTATTTTTTGTTACAACTAATTAGCGGCAAATTAGTGGCAAAATTTTTGTTTTTCCTTTTTTTTTGAGAATTCTATCAAAGTTTGTTTTTCCAAGTTCATACGAACTAAGCAGAACAACAATTTTTATGTTGAAGAATCATAGCGACAAATTTTACTTTTTCTCAACTAGTTAGCGGCAAATTAGCGGCAAATTTTACGCTTTTTCTTGATTATTTTTGTCTGAATAAGTAGTCTCACAAAAAAATGTATTTGTCCAATGGGCTAATTTAATCACATCCTACGGATTTTGGGTCGGAATTCCGTTATCATCATCAGAACCTAACCTCAAAAATTATAGTATTTTTCTCTATTTTTGCATTGTAAAATACGTAAAAAAATAACGCGTGTTTTTTTTTCCGATTGTGACTGTAAATTCAGATTCAGCGATCCAATAGGATGTGGCTACTCTAGTTCGGCAGACATTTTACTTTCTCGACCCACCATCCAAGGAGACGATTTAAGACCAATTTTAGATGGAAGTCCGTCTGTCTGCGTGTCTGTCTGTGTGTTTATTTTTCCACGATATTTTACTTTCCCAACCCACCTCCTAGAAGGGAAAGTATTGTGAACGAGCTAAAAACAAATTTTGAGATAAAAAACGGAAATATCCATTTTCGGGTCCCCTGAGACGATAAGACCATTTCCAGATGGAAGTCTGTCTGTGTGTATGTGTGTGTATGTGTGTATTCTTCCACGATAGAGGCCACACGTTTAAACCGATTGAGCTGAAATTTGGTATAGGCGTTTGGGTTACCCGTCGGAAGAACCCATTAGTTTTTGTACGACATCTGTCAAACGGAAGTATCACTATCAAAAAATGGCAGATGCAATATGTCACGGAATCAAACATGCAATATGTCATTTGAAAGCCCTTGAAAATCTCTATTCAGAAAAGTCAACATTATTTCTACAACTGTCACCTTTCAAAGATAAAAAAATGTCAAAATTTGAAACTTTAGCATTAAATATCTGAAAAAGTATTAATCCGATTCAGATGAAATTTGGTATATGGGTTTGGATTATCCGTCGGAAGAACCCATTAGTTCTTGTACGAGATCTGTCAAACGGAAGTACCACTATAAAAAAATGACAGATGCAATATGTCATGGAATTGTACATGCAATATGTCATTTGAAAGCCCTTCAAAAACTCTATTCAAAACAGTCAAAATTATTTCTTCTACTGTCACCTGTCAAAAATAAAAAAATGTCAAAATTTAAAACTTCAGCATTAAATATTTGAAAAAGTATTAATCCGATTGGGCTGAAATTTGGTACAGGGCTTTGGGTTACCCGTCGGAAGAACTCATTAGTTTTTGTATGACATGTGTCAAACGGAAGTGTTAGTATCAAAAAACGACAGATGCAATATGTCACGGAATTCGACTTGCAATATGGCATTTGAAAGCCCTTGAAAAATTCTATTCAGAACAGTCAAAATTATTTCTCCAACTGTCGCCTGTCAAAAGTTGAAACTTTAACATTAAATATCTGAAAAAGTATTCGTGGACACTCATCGGGAAAGTTTTGGGACTTCACAACCGATTTGTTTTCTTGTGGAGCTGTGTAATCAACAATTTTAAATTTGCCTTTATTTTTGGTTTCTTTTGATTATTTAATAACCCAAATTGGTCTTTACCCACTGAAATTTTCATCTTCAAGTCTACAAATAAAACTTCATAGAAATGTAAAGAGTAGCCAATTTTTTGTTATAATCCTACTAACTGCGCCAATTACAAAAAAAATTTCCGAACAAGAAAAAATATTTTTAATTATTATTTAAAACTTTTAGACTAATTAGACTAATTACACTAATAAATTATGTTAAAATTGTCTCTGCTGAGTCTTTCAGAGATCATCAACGTGATTATTTTTGTAAATTTATTCATCAATGATTAAGTGTATATAATCTAATTTTAATACCTCTTTTCTTCAACTTTCAGGAAAAGATAGCGGCGTGACAGTCGTCGCGGTGAAAACTCTGAAAGAAAATGCCAACGAAAAAGAAAAATCCGATCTTATCTCTGAACTGCAAGTTATGAAAATGCTCGAGCCGCACCCCAACGTTGTAAGATTACTCGGCTGTTGTACAGACAAAGAACCGATATTCCTCATTATGGAATACATTAGCAAAGGGAAATTACAAAGCTACTTGAGGAATTCCAGAGCAGAGAGATACTACAACAATATGCATGGTCATAGTAGGTCACTTACTTCTAGAGATTTAACATCTTTTGTTTATCAAGTGGCTAAAGGGATGGAGTTTCTTTCTGGTAACGGGGTAAGTAATCGGAATAATTTTCCTTCACCGTTCACTCATAAATTTCCTACAGTGAAAAATTTGTTCAGTAATGAAATTAATTAGCAGGTTATGACATATTTTCCAGATCTGGAGATTAATTTTATTTAAACGTTTCAATTGAATTAGACGGATTAAATGAGTTCCAGTTTTAACTTTATATGAAATGTCGTATTTTTAATTATCAGGGGACAAATAAAAATCGACGACACAATTATAATTAAAAAAGTTAGTAAATGAATTTAAAGTATTTGCTTTGCAAGTTTGTACTAGATATAAACATAGGAAAGTAAAAAAATACGTATTGGAGCGTTGATACTGAACATAAAAAGTTGGAAATATTTTAGAAATTTGAAAAAATCAGAAACAATCGAAAAAATTAAAAAGTCGAAAAAATTAGCAGCAATTGAAAAAAAAAATTAGAAAATGCAGAAATACCTGAAAAAAATCAAAAGAAATCTAAAAAAATAAAAAAAAATCGGCTGCGTCACCCCAGAATTTTCCCGGCTCGACCGTAGAGAATATGTTATTTATTATTATTATTCATACAATAGTTGTAGGGAATTTTATGCTTTACAACTTTGCACTGAAACATTTTGCACTAAAGAGCATAATTTACCTCCAATTTAAAAAAATGGAAAATTATAAATGTGTATTTTTGAAATCTAGCGGCGAAACTATGAGGAATTCGATAAAAAGTTAAACATAAAAGTTAAAGAAAATTTGATGCTTAACAACTTTGAACTAGAAAATTTTGCACTAACATTCATTGTTTGTCCTCAAAATCAAGAAAAATTGAAGAAAACCTACATGCACTTTTTTTACGCGCCCTCTAGTGGAGCAACTATTAGAAATTCTAGAAAAAGTTTCAGACAAGAGTTGTAGGGAATTTTATGCTCTAAAACTTTGTACTACAACATTTTGCACCAAAGTGTATAGTTTGTCCTTAAAATTTAAAAAAAGTAAAAAATTGTTACATGTGCATTTAATCAATGTCGGTCTTGAGGACCTTCTACGGTACCAATTTAAACCAAAATCTAATGGTCGCATTCTAGGCACACACCGACCCTCTATACCAAATTTCAGCTTGATTCGTCAAACGGTTCGGCAGTTATCGTGGAAGATTACACACAGTCACACAGACACACATACAGACACACAGACAGACCATGCGCTGGAAATGGTTTCAATCTCCTTGAGGGACCTTAAAATGGATATTTCCATCGATATCTCGATTTTTTTTTGCTCGTTCACCTTACTTTCCCTTTGATGGGTCCGGGAAAGTAAAAATAAACAAACAAAAAATGGATCAGTTGAAAAAAAATGGGAAAATCGAAACAAAAAAATGAAAAAAAACAGGAAGAAAATCAGAAAAATAGCTAAAAAATTTGTAAAACACAAAAAAATTTGAAAATTGGATAAAAACCGATAAAAAATCTAAAGAAAACACTTCGAAAAAATAAAAAAAATAGTGAAAACAATTTGGAAAACACCGAAAATTTTTTAAAAAAATTGGAAATAATCGAAAGAATTCTAAAAAACTATGCAAAAAACGGATAAAATGAAAAAAAAATGGAAAAGGCGAAAAAACCGAAAACAGATCAAAGAAAATCGAGAACAACATATCGAAATAATCAAAATAAATTCTAAAAAAACAAACAAACGACAGATAAAATGAAAACAATCGAAAAAATTGGAAAACAATAAAAAAACGAAAAAATTTGGAAAAAACCGGGAAAAATTTAAAAAACAAACCCGTAAATTACAAGAAATCAAAAATCAAATCCAGAAAAATAGACAAACATTGAAAAAAATAAGAAATCAAGAAAAAATGAAAAATACAGAAACAATCAAAAAAATTGAAAACAATCGAAAAACTTGGAAATAATCGAAAAATAAAAAAAAATGAAAAACAGAAAAAACCAAAAATTTAAGCAAAAGAAAAAATAATAAGCAAAAACCAGAAAAATAAAAAAACCGGAATAAACGAGAAAAAATGGAAAAAGCAGAACCAATAAAAAAATTGAAAATAATCGAAAAATTTAGAAATCACCAAAAAAACGATTTAAATCGAAAGAAATCTAAAAAAAAATTTGAAAAAATAAGCAAAAAACAGAAAAAAATAAACGAAAGCAGAAAAAATAAAAAAAAAAAACGAAAAAATCAGAAAAAAAGAGAAAAAAACAAAAACAATCGAAAAAATCGAAACAATTGAAAAATCAGAAAAAAATTAAAAAAAACGAACAAAATCAAAACAAATCTAAAAAATTTTATAAGAAATAAACAAAAAACAGAAAAAAATGAAAAGAGAATCTTAAAAAATTGGAAAAAATGAAAAAAAACAGAAACAAACAAAAAATTGAAAAAAATCAAAAAAAGTGAATAATAAAAAAACCAAAAATTTTGGAAACCGCCGAAAAAAAAAACTAAAAAAAAACCGAACAAAATCAGAAGAAATCTAAAAAAACTCAGAAAAAATAAACAAAAAACAGAAAAAATAAATGAAAACAAAAACGTAAAAAATCGGAAAAAATGGAAAAAACAGAAACCAACAAAAAAATTGAAAATAATAGAAAAAATTAAAAAAAAGTTGAATAACAAAAAAACCGAAAAATTTGGAAATCATCGGATAAAACCAAAAAACCGAAAAAAATCAAAAAAAAATTCAGAAAATATAAACAAACAGAAAAAATAAACGAAAGTAAAAAAAATACCAAAAAAAATCAGGAAAATAAAGAAAAAAAAACAGATACAATCGAAAAAATCTAAAATAATCGAAATCAGAAAAGAAAAACGAACAAAATCAAAAGAAATCTCAAAAAATAAAAAAAAAATAAATGAAAACAAAAATTGAATAAAAAAAACCGGAAAATTTGGAAATCTCTGAAAAAGATCTAAAATAAAACCGAAAAAAACCAAGAGAAATCTAAAAAAATTCAGAAAAAATAAACAACAAACAGGAAAAATAAACGAAAACAGAAAAAATAAAAACGGAAAAAATCAGAAAAATAGAGAAAAAAAAAACAGAATCGAAAAAATCTAAAACAATTGAAAAAATGGAAGAAACAGAAACAATCAAAAAATTGAAAAGAATAGAAAAAATTAGAAAAAATAAAATATCAAAAAAACCGAAAAATTTGGAAATCACAGGAAGAAAGAACTAAAAAAAAAGAAAAAAATCTAAAACAAATCAGGAAAAATAAAGAACAAACAGAAGAAATAAACAAAAACTGAAAAAATAAAATCGAAAAAATTCAGAAAAATAGAGAAAAAAAAACAGAAACAATCAAACATCTAATACAAAAAATCAGAAAAAATAACAGAATCTAATCAACAGAAATCTAAAAAAATTCAGAAAAATTAAAACAAAAAACAGAAAAAATTAATGAAGACAAAAAAACCCAATTTTTACAACTTATTTTTTATCTCACTATAACCCCTTTTTTTAAAACTATTATTTTATGCCTTTTTTCACCATCTTTTTTACAATTTTTATTTTTGGGCCAAATATTCTTTTAATTTGTTTTTTGTTGTCCCATTTCCCCACTTTTTTTACAGTAATTGTTTTATACCCCAATTTTTTTACCACTATTTAATTTTTGCTTATCGTATTTTTAGACGTGTGTTTTTTGGAGCTTTCTTTGTCCTCCATTTTTTTTACGACTATTATTTTTATTTTCTAAAACTATTGTTTTTTGTCGCATTTCCCCTTATTCACCAAATTACCCTTTTATTCTTCTCCTGATTTTTCCCTTTTCAACTTTTTCCTCATTTTTTTCCTTTTCCCCTTTTTTCCCCACTTTTTTCATATATCGCCCCCTTTTTTCTACTTTTTTCGCCATTTACTTTCCCTTTTCTCTATTCTTCATATATTTTTTATTTTTACTATTTCTTTTTATTTTTTCCTATTTTCTATATTTTTCCTAATCTTTTCTTTAGTTCCCTTTAGAGTAATTTTTATCAATTTAAATTTTATAATTATTAAGTGATCATAACATATTTATTGACATTATAAATAATTAAAAGTAATGTAAAAAAAAGTTTTTTCTTATTTTTTTTTTGTTGGCTCTAAATTGAAATTAAATGATGCCATTTAAAGCGGTAAATTACGTCAAAGAAGCGTTAGAGGTTTTCGGAGATAACGTCTTTAAAATGAGTTTTCCAATTAAAAACAGAACTTCAAATGTTTTGTATTTAAATGAAAAAAATAGCCTTGTTTAATGTACTTTTTACGTTGTCTAAATTGAAAACAAAAGGAAAATTATTACACCGAGAGATCAAAGATAGATAATTAAATGGTTCATACAATTATATTCTTTTCGTTATCGATAATACACAGTAATAATTTTGTTATTTTTTTAAATATTAAGAATATAAAAATAATTTTTGGGACCTACTATATATAAGTAAACTTAGCATACTAATGAGCAATTTTTATTTTTTTTACCCTTTAGCTGCGGCTGTCGTATATGAATGATTCGTAAAAACTCATTGAAAAAAGAACAATTTTGTATATTTTGTTATTTCCCTGAAATTTTTTGTAAATTTTTACCAATTTTTTACAAATTTTTTACAAATTATTTACAAATATTATAAATTTTACGAATTTTACAATTTTCGAAATTTTTGAAATTTCCAAATAATTTTTTATTGGTTTTTGACACTTTTGACATATTTGAAATATTTTAATTAATCGAATAATTTAATTTTTTAAAATTTTCGATATATTTTAGAAATTTTTGAAATTTTTACTTTTTGAAATTTTCGAAAAAAGTTCCATAATTTCAAATTTTTTGAAATTTTTGATATATTTTAGAAATTTTTAAATATTTTGACGTATTTACTATTTGAAATTTTTGAAATTTTCAAAAAAAAATTGCATAATTTCAAATTTTTTGAAATTTTTGATATATTTTAGAATTTTTTGAATATCTGTACTAGCTATTTGGAATTTTCGAAAAATAATTGCACAATTTCGAATTTTTTGAAATTTTTGATTTATTTAAGAAATTTTTTGACATTTTTACTATTCGAAATTTTTGAAATTTATAAATTTTATAAATTTTTATGAATTTTACAATTTTCGAAATTTTTGAAATTTCCAAATAATTTTTTATTGGTTTTTGACACTTTTGACATATTTGAAATATTTTAATTAATCGAATAATTTAATTTTTTAAAATTTTCGATATATTTTAGAAATTTTTGAAATTTTTACTTTTTGAAATTTTCGAAAAAAGTTCCATAATTTCAAATTTTTTGAAATTTTTGATATATTTTAGAAATTTTTAAATATTTTGACGTATTTACTATTTGAAATTTTTGAAATTTTCAAAAAAAAATTGCATAATTTCAAATTTTTTGAAATTTTTGATATATTTTAGAATTTTTTGAATATCCGTACTAGCTATTTGGAATTTTCGAAAAAAAATTGCACAATTTCGAATTTTTTGAAATTTTTGATTTATTTAATAAATTTTTTGACATTTTACTATTTGAAATTTTTGAAATTTATAAATTTTATAAAGTTTTACGAATTTTACAATGTTCGAAATATTTTAAATTTCCAAATAAGTTTAATGGTTTTTGGAACTTTAACTTTTTTGAAACATTTTTAATTAATCGAATAATTTTGTTTTTTGAAACTTTTGATATATTTTAGAATTTTTTGAATATCTGTACTAGCTATTTGGAATTTTCGAAAAAAAATTGCACAATTTCGAATTTTTTGAAATTTTTGATTTATTTAAGAAATTTTTTGACATTTTTACTATTCGAAATTTTTGAAATTTATAAATTTTATAAAGTTTTACGAATTTTACAATGTTCGAAATATTTTAAATTTCCAAATAAGTTTAATGGTTTTTGGAACTTTAACTTTTTTGAAACATTTTTAATTAATCGAATAATTTTTTTTTTTTGAAATTTTCGATATATTTTAGAATTTTTTAAACATTTTGAAATTTTTACTCTTTGAAATTTTTGAAAAAAGTTACATAATTTCAAATTTTTTGAAATTTTCTATATATTTTAGAAATTTTTAAATATTTTGACATATTTACTATTTGAAATTTTTGAAATTTTCGAAAAAAAATTGCATATTTTCAAATTTTTTGAAATTTTTGATATATTTTAGAATTTTTTTGAATATCTGTACTAGCTATTTGGAATTTTCGAAAAAAAATTGCACAATTTCGAATTTTTTGAAATTTTTGATTTATTTAATAAATTTTTTGACATTTTTACTATTCGAAATTTTTGAAATTTATAAATTTTATAAAGTTTTACGAATTTTACAATGTTCGAAATATTTTAAATTTCCAAATAAGTTTAATGGTTTTTGGAACTTTAACTTTTTTGAAACATTTTTAATTAATCGAATAATTTTTTTTTTTTGAAATTTTCGATATATTTTAGAATTTTTTAAACATTTTGAAATTTTTACTCTTTGAAATTTTCGAAAAAAGTTCCATAATTTTAAATTTTTTGAAATTTTCTATATATTTTAGAAATTTTTAAATATTTTGACATATTTACTATTTGAAATTTTTGAAATTTTCGAAAAAAAATTGCATATTTTCAAATTTTTTGAAATTTTTGATATATTTTAGAATTTTTTTGAATATCTGTACTAGCTATTTGGAATTTTCGAAAAAAAATTGCACAATTTCGAATTTTTTGAAATTTTTGATTTATTTAAGAAATTTTTTGACATTTTTACTATTCGAAATTTTTGAAATTTATAAATTTTATAAAGTTTTACGAATTTTACAATGTTCGAAATATTTTAAATTTCCAAATAAGTTTAATGGTTTTGGAACTTTAACTTTTTTGAAACATTTTTAATTAATCGAATAATTTTTTTTTTTTGAAATTTTCGATATATTTTAGAATTTTTTAAACATTTTGAAATTTTTACTCTTTGAAATTTTCGAAAAAAGTTCCATAATTTTAAATTTTTTGAAATTTTCTATATATTTTAGAAATTTTTAAATATTTTGACATATTTACTATTTGAAATTTTTGAAATTTTCAAAAAAAAATTGCATAATTTCAAATTTTTTGAAATTTTTGATATATTTTAGAATTTTTTGAATATCTGTACCAGCTATTTGGAATTTTAGAGAAAAAAAATGAACAATTTCGAATTTTTTGAAATTTTTGATTTATTTAAGAAATTTTTTGACATTTTTACTATTCGAAATTTTTGAAATTTATAAATTTTATAAAGTTTTACGAATTTTACAATGTTCGAAATATTTTAAATTTCCAAATAAGTTTAATGGTTTTTGGAACTTTTGACTTTTTTGAAATATTTTTAATTAATCGAATAATTTTTTTTTTTGAAATTTTCGATATATTTTAGAATTTTTTGAACATTTTGAAATTTTTACTTTTTGAAATTTTCGAAAAAGTTCATAATTTCAAATTTTTTGAAATTTTTGATATATTTTAGAAATTTTTAAATATTTTGACATATTTACTATTTGAAATTTTTGAAATTTTTGAAAAAAAATTGCATAATTTCAAATTTTTTGAAATTTTTGATATATTTTAGAATTTTTTGAATATCTGTACTAGCTATTTGGAATTTTCGAAAAAAAATTGCACAATTTCGAATTTTTTGAAATTTTTGATTTATTTAAGAAATTTTTTGACATTTTTACTATTCGAAATTTTTGAAATTTATAAATTTTATAAATTTTTACGAGTTTTACAATTTTCGAAATACTTTAAATTTCCAAATAAGTTTAATGGTTTTTGGAACTTTTGACTTTTTTGAAATATTTTTAATTAATCGAATAATTTTGTTTTTTTGAAATTTTCGATATATTTTAGAATTTTTTGAACATTTTGAAATTTTTACTTTTTGAAATTTTCGAAAAAAGTACCATAATTTCAAATTTTTTGAAATTTTTGATATATTTTAGAAATTTTTAAATATTTTGACATATTTACTATTTGAAATTTTTGAAATTTTCAAAAAAAAATTGCATAATTTCAAATTTTTTGAAATTTTTGATATATTTTAGAATTTTTTGAATATCTGTACTAGCTATTTGGAATTTTCGAAAAAAAATTGCACAATTTCGAATTTTTTGAAATTTTTGATTTATTTAAGAAATTTTTTGACATTTTTACTATTATAAATTTTATAAATTTTTACGAATTTTACAATTTTCGAAATATTTTAAATTTCCAAATAAGTTTAATGGTTTTTGGAACTTTTGACTTTTTTGAAATATTTTTAATTAATCGAATAATTTTGGTTTTTGAAACTTTTGATATATTTTAGAATTTTTTGAATATCTGTACTAGCTATTTGGAATTTTCGAAAAAAAATTGCACAATTTCGAATTTTTTGAAATTTTTGATTTATTCGAAATTTTTGAAATTTATAAATTTTATAAATTTTTACGAATTTTACAATTTTCGAAATATTTTAAATTTCCAAATAAGTTTAATGGTTTTTGGAACTTTTGACTTTTTTGAAATATTTTTAATTAATCGAATAATTTTGGTTTTTGAAACTTTTGATATATTTTAGAATTTTTTGAATATCTGTACTAGCTATTTGGAATTTTCGAAAAAAAATTGCACAATTTCGAATTTTTTGAAATTTTTGATTTATTCGAAATTTTTGAAATTTATAAATTTTATAAATTTTTACGAATTTTACAATTTTCGAAATATTTTAAATTTCCAAATAAGTTTAATGGTTTTTGGAACTTTCGACATTTTTGAAATATTTTTAATTAATCGAATAATTTTTTTTGTTGAAATTTTCGATATATTTTAGAATTTTTTGAACATTTTGAAATTTTTACTCTTTGAAATTTTCGAAAAAAGTTCCATAATTTTAAAATTTTTGAAATTTTCTATATATTTTAGAAATTTTTAAATATTTTGACATATTTACGATTTGAAATTTTTGAAATTTTCAAAAAAAAATTGCATAATTTCAAATTTTTTGAAATTTTTGATATATTTTAGAATTTTTTGAATATCTGTACTAGCTATTTGGAATTTTCGAAAAAAAATTGCACAATTTCGAATTTTTTGAAATTTTTGATTTATTTAAGAAATTTTTTGACATTTTGACTATTCGAAATTTTTGAAATTTATAAATTTTATAAAGTTTTACGAATTTTACAATGTTCGAAATATTTTAAATTTCCAAATAAGTTTAATGGTTTTTGGAACTTTCGACATTTTTGAAATATTTTTAATTAATCGAATAATTTTGTTTTTTTGAAATTTTCGATATATTTTAGAATTTTTTGAAAATTTTGAAATTTTTACTTTTTGAAATTTTCGAAAAAAGTTCCATAATTTCAAATTTTTTGAAATTTTTGATATATTTTAGAAATTTTTAAATATTTTGACATATTTACTATTTGAAATTTTTGAAATTTTCGAAAAAAAATCGCATAATTTTAAATTTTTTGAAATTTTTGATATATTTTAGAATTTTTTGAATATCTGTACTAGCTATTTGGAATTTTCGAAAAAAAATTGCACAATTTCCAATTTTTTGAAATTTTTGATTTATTTAAGAAATTTTTGAATTTTTTTGACATTTTTACTATTCGAAATTTTTGAAATTTATAAATTTTATAAATTTTTAGGAATTTTACAATTTTCGAAATATTTTAAATTTCCAAATAAGTTTAATGGTTTTTGGAACTTTCGACATTTTTGAAATATTTTTAATTAATCGAATAATTTTTTTTTGAAATTTTCGATATATTTTAGAATTTTTTGAAAATTTTGAAATTTTTACTTTTTGAAATTTTCGAAAAAAGTTACATAATTTCAAATTTTTTGAAATTTTCTATATATTTTAGAAATTTTTAAATATTTTGACATATTTACTATTTGAAATTTTTGAAATTTTCGAAAAAAAATTGCATAATTTCAATTTTTTTGAAATTTTTGATATATTTTAGAATTTTTTGAATATCTGTACTAGCTATTTGAAATTTTCGAAAAAAAATTGCACAATTTGGAATTTTTTGAAATTTTTGATTTATTTAAGAAATTTTTTGACATTTTTACTATTCGAAATTTTTGAAATTTATAAATTTTATAAATTTTTACGAGTTTTACAATTTTCGAAATACTTTAAATTTCCAAATAAGTTTAATGGTTTTTGGAACTTTTGACTTTTTTGAAATATTTTTAATTAATCGAATAATTTTGTTTTTTTGAAATTTTCGATATATTTTAGAATTTTTTGAACATTTTTAAATTTTTACTTTTTGAAATGTTCGGAAAAAATCCATAATTCAAATTTTTTTAAATTTCTGATATATTTTAGAAATTTTTGAATATTTTGACATTTTTACTATTTGAAATTTTTGAAATTTTCGATATACTTTTGAAATTATCGGAATTGTTGAATTTCTAGACATTTTTATTTATTTATTTTTTTGAATTTTGGAATTTTTTGATATATTTGTTTTAGAAATTTTTGAAAATTATTGCCATCAAGATTATTGATGTTTTATTTATATTTTTCAACATTTTTATCTCTAGAGTGTTTAGCGCTCCCAAATTTTGCCCGCAGTTAAGGGGTTAATTAATTTAGAATTAGGTTTTAGTAATTTGTGGCTGATACAAAAAGTTCCCTGCAAATTCTATTAGGGGTAACATAAAAGCTTTTACTTTTTTCCTAACCTTCTGCAAAAGGTCGTAAATTTATTATAGATATGGTGAAAAGTGTGTAATCGAACTAAAATAATTTCGTGGTCTATAATAGCATTAGTGAAATTTAATGTAAATGATAAAAATTTTGCCTAAACTAAATGGGAAATAATTTCAAGTTTCCGGAGGGAAATTGGAAATTATTAAGCGCAATTAGCTCATTAAAAGTTCAAAGGGATTGATTAAACTTTATATAAATTTTGAAATTTATTAAATAAAATAACTTTAATTATAACAGCCTAAAAGACAAAGTGGACAAATACGGGGTTATTTTAAAAAAATTATACACTTGTTGAATCTTCACCATTTATCCAAGAAAAATAAGAAAAAAATGTCTATGAAAAATTAGAATACAAGAAAGCAAAACAGTAAAAATCAGAAATGGGAAATTTATAATCATCGAAGAAGAATGGACTTGAAATAAAGCAGAAGATGGTTGTTTTCCTATACCTATAGCCAAATGGCGATATCAATCATCAGTAAGTCACCTCGGAGCAGGCAAATAATAATAGCCGCCCCTTCCTCACACAAGTCTTTGGGTTCAGTCGTAATGTGGTGAAATAGAGGGAGAGTATTATTATTATTATTATTATAAATTAAAAAACTGAAAGTGAATCAAATCTTTTTTTCCAACTTTTTTTGTCCACTTCCCCCTCTTCATATTCTTTCTACTTTTTACTCATTCCTTTGTTTTAAACTCTTTTTTCCAACTTTTTCCTAACACTTTGTTTACCATTTTTCTCTCACTTTTTTCCCCTACTAATTTCATGGTTTCAAACTTTTTTTTCTCATTTTCCTCTTTTTTCCCATTTTATGTCATTACATTACATTTTTCCCCACTGTTTTATCCCTCTATTGTTATTAATTTATGTGATTCAAAACTTTATTCCTACTCCTATTTCCGATTTTCCTCCACTTTATTTTACCCCTACTTTTTTAGTATTATTTCCACCATACACTAAAATCAAATTAATAAAAACCCCTACTTATTTACTACTTTCTTTGTTTTAAACTTTTTTCTCAATGTTTTTTTTCTCACTTTTTTACCACATTTCTCCCGCTCTGTTTCCCCTACTTTTTTACTAATTTTCAAGTTTCAAATTTTCTTTCCCATTTCCCCCACTCTATTTTTATACTGACTTTTTGATTATTATTACCCCCACCACCCACGAAGCAATCGAATCTTTCAAACTTTTTTCCAACATTTGTATTTGTTCCACTTCTCCTCATAATTTGATTGTTCCAAACTATTTTTTCCATTATTTTTCCCTTTCTTTCCCATTTACCCTCAATCGATTTCACCCTCACTTCTTTATTATTATTACCCCCACCATCCACGGAGCAATCAAATCTATCAAACTTTTATTTTTGTTCCAATTTCCCCCTCATTTGTTTTGTTTTAAACTTTTTTCCAACTTTTTTAACAAAATTTTTACCAACTTTTGTTTTTGTTCCACTTCCCCCCCTAATTTCCCCTTTTTCCCATTTGCCATCAATCTTTATCCCACTCTTTTTTTCCCCTAATTTTTACTAATTTCGTTGTTTCAAACTCCCTTTTCCCACTTTTATTTTCCATTTTTTTTCATTTTTCCTCAAATTTATTTTACCCTCACAAAAAATCAGAAAAATAAAGAAAAAAGAGAAAAAAAGAAAGTCGAAAAAAACAAAAACAATTGAAAAATCAGAAAGAAAAAACCCGAAATAAATCATAAGCATTCCAAAAAAATTCAGAAAAAATAATCAAAAAACAGGAAAAATAAATGAAAACAAAAACGTAAAAAATCGAAAAAAATTAGAAAAAAAATTGAATAATAAAAAAATGAAAAATTTGGAAAACACCGGAAAAAAGAACTAAAAAAAAACGAACAAAATCAAAAGAAATCTAAAACAAATTCAGAAACAAAAAATAGTAAAAATAAACGAAAACAGAAAAAACAAAAAAAAACGGAAAAAATCAGAAAAATAGAGAAGAAAGAGAAAAAAGAAACAGTCGAAAAAATCTAAAGCAATTGAAAAAATCAGAAAAAAATAAAAAAAACCGAACTAAATCAAAAGAATTCAAAAAAAATACAGAAAAAATAAACTAAAACCAGAAAAAATAAATGAAAAAAAAACGTAAAAAACAGAACAAAAAAATTGAAAAAAATGGAAAAAATTAGAAAAAATCAAATAATAAAGAAGCCGAAAAATTTGGAAAACACCGGAAAAAAGAACTAAAAAAAAACCGAACAAAATCAAAAGAAATCTAAAAGAAATTTAGAAACAAAAAATAAAGGAAAACAGAAAAAAAAACAAAAAAAAACGGAAATTCAGAAAATAGAAAAAAGAAACAGCCGAAAAAATTTAAAGCAATTGAAAAAATTAGAAAAAAATTAAAAGAAACGGAACTAAATAAAAGGAAATCTAAAGAAATTCAGAAAAAATAAGCAAAAAACAGAAAAAAACAAATGAATATAAAAAATAAAAAACTCATTTTTTTACAACTATTATTATTGGGCCCAATTGTTTTTTAATTTGTTTTTTGTTGTCTCCAGTTTTTTACAACTATTATTTTATACCCCACTCTTTTTTCCCTATATTGTTACTAATTTCTTTGATTCATACCTTTTTTCCTACTAATATTTCCGATTTTCCTCCACTCTAGTTTACCCTTACTTTTTTAGTATTATTTCCCTCACCAATTCAAAATAATCAAACTTCTTTTTCCATTATTTATTGTTCCATTCCCCTTATCTCCTTTATTTTCCCCTACTTTTTTACTACTTTCTTTATTTCAAACTTTTTTCTCAATGTTTATTTTCCCATTTTTTTTACTACTTTTTTCCCGCTCTGTTTTCTCTACTTTTCAAGTTTCAAACTTTCTTTCTCATTTTCCCCCACTCTATTTTTACACTGAGATTTTTATTAATATTACCCCCACCATCCACGGAGCAATGAATCTATCTATTGTTTTTGTATCACTTCCCCCTAATTTGTTTTTTCAAACTTATTTCCACCGTTCTTTTCCCATTTTTTCCCATTTACGCTTATTCGATTTTACCCTCACTTTTTTATGATCATTACCCCCACCATTTACGAGGCAGTCAAATCTATCAAACTTTTTTTTTGTTCTACTGCCCCTCCTAATTTGATTGTTTAAAACTTTTTTTCCAACGCTTTTTCCCTCTTTTTTCTCATTCACCCTTAATCGAATTTATCCTCACTTTTTTGTTTATTATTACTCCCACCATCCACAGAGCAATCGAATCTATCAAACTTTTTTCCAACTTTTGTTTTTGTTCCACTTCCCCCTAATTTGTTTTGTTTTGAACTTTTTTTCTAACTTTTTCACCAAACTCTTTTCCAACTTCTTTTTTTGTTTCCTTCCCCCTCTAATTTATTTTTCCCCTTCTTCCCATTTGGTATGGAGGGCCCGTGTGTGCCTAGAATGCAACTTAGATTTTGGTTTAAATTGGTACAGTAGAAGGTCCTCAAGACCGACATTGATTAAATACACATGTAACAATTTTCTACTTTTTTTAAATTTTAAGGACAAACAATACACTTTAGTGCAAAATGTTGTAGTACAAAGTTTTAGAGCATAAAATTCCCTATAACTTTTGTTTTAAACTTTTTTCAGAATTTCTAATAGTTGCGCCACTAGAGGGCGCGTAAAAAATGTGCATGTAGGTTTTATCTAGTTTTTCTTGATTTTGAGGACAAATAATACACTTTAGTGCAAAATGTTGTAGTACAAAGTTTTAGAGCATAAAATTCCCTACAACTCTTGTCTCAAACTTTTTCTGGAATTTCCAAAAGTTACGCCACTAGAGGGCGCGTAAAAAATCTGCATGTAGGTTTTCTCTAGTTTTTCTTGATTTTGAGGACAAACAATGCATTTTAGTGCAAAATTTTCTGAAGCAAAGTTGTAAAGCATCAAATTTTCTTTAACTTTTATGTTTAACTTTTGTTTGAATTCGTCATAGTTTCGCCGCTAGATGGCGAGAAAAATACATATTTAGGATATTCAATTTTTTTAAAATTGGAGGTAAATTATGCTCTTAAGTGCAAAATGTTTCAGTGCAAAGTTGAAAAGCATAAAATTCCCTACAACTGTTGTATGAATTTTTTTTCCGAATTCCCAATAGTTTTCATACATGATTTTAGGCGATCATAATTGTAGCAGTGCGATATACAACGTACAATTCGGCTCGCTATTTTTAATGTGTTCCATAAATTAATGTAATGCTCAGTATTTTGTAATTAAAATAATAATAATAAGTAACATATTCTCTACGGTCGAGCCGGGAAAGTTCTGAGGTGACACAGCCGATTTTTTATTATTATTACCACCACCATCCACTCAGAGCAATCGAATCAAACTTTTTTTTTTCAACTTTCGTTTTTGTTCTTTTCTTTTTCACCAAATTTTTTTATTAATTTCTTTGTTTGAAATTTTTTTCCCACTCTCTTTCCTATTTTTTCTCCATCACTTTATATTCTCCCTACTTTATTATTATCATTTCTATCACCATCCCATCAATCGAATCAATCAACTTTTTTTCAACTTTTGTTTTTGTTCCACTTCGCTCCACCCTTTATTTCACCCCTAGTTCTTTACTTTTTTCTTTCAAACTTTCTTTTCCAACGGTTTTTTCTCTTTTTTTTACCACTTTTCTCCCACTCTTTTTCACTTTTTAATAAAAAGTGTAGAAAATGTGTATTTTGATAAAAAATTTATATTTAAACATCATACTTTTCGGATTTTCAGTAGCATAATAATAAAAGTTGTAATGACGGATCCGCTTTCATAAAATGCTACTTCGACTGAAAATAACACTCGCTTGAAAAACAAAGGATTCTCTCCATTCCCTCTATTCACCCATTTACAAAACTGAACTTTTTCATAATAATTAATTCCTAGAGAGAAATTCCGAGTAATGGGGATTTATATAAAGTCGCAGAAATGGAAAAGATAATGCAGCAAAATACCTTTTCCTACGATCACTACCCAAAGTAGGCTTTTGCACACTAAAATCTAACCGCAAAGTTGATGTTTTCCGTGATCTGTCATAATTTGACATTATTGTCGCTCTAGCGCGTACTTTTCCGCTCGCCTGTTTTCATTTACAATAAACTAAAGAAAGGTAGTAAATAATAGGTATATTAAAACAAAATGTAGGACAGGCTGAATATTTTAGTTGAAATATTAATATTTGAAGATATTTCGAACGAAATTAAACTTTATTTTATAAAATTTATCCAGTAAAAATATAACAGTCAGAAGGTACACCTAGATACACCTAGGTACACCTATATGCAATAGTGATTGCATATTTAGGTACCTACTTACTATTTTCTGCAAATAGTAGACTATGAAATTAATGAAACGTCATTATTTCATTTTTAGTTTATGAAGTGTATTTTCATGTTTTTTTAATTATTTTGTCTAAAAATAATGTGATCGTAGAAAAAATCTTGTGTGCAATTCGAGCAGAAAGTGCTTTGCCGCTTTCGGCAGATTGCCCGCGCTCCGCTACGCGTCGCGCGGGCAACTCTCTGCCTCAAGCAGCAAAGTATCACTTTCCGCTCTTAATACACAAATAGCTATTACCAAATCTATTTGTATACGTAAATAAATAACATTTTAATGTCAAAATTAATATTATACAGAAAAGTCTAGGTACGAAAAAAGTACAATCTGAAGCAAAATTTTATCTCAGAGGTTTTAAGAATTATAGAATAAAAATATTTTTTTTATTATTAAACTTATTCAATATGCAATTTCTCCATGTACAATTTTTTATTTATTCAACTAAATATATGAATAAAAGTAAAAGATGACAGGCGTTAAAATCGATATAAAAAGAACATTTTAAAGCTTGATAAATCCTTAAAAAGGAATTGAAAGAAACAGTTCACGACGATATTTCGTGGTAGTGAAAGAAAGGTCAATACAAGCGCACACTATGTGTTACTTTTAGTTCATGTGAATCGATATATTACAGAAAAATTGTTATTTATAGTTTTCAATAAACTGATCTTTAGAATAATAAAAAATTGTGTAATATTTTTTATGTACACAAAAATTACTTTTACCAGGAAATTGTTTACCAAATTATCACGTCAATGGCTCAATAAAAACAAGTTTATTACTGGTTATAAAAAACCAGCTAAAATTAAGCATTTACTACATACATCGTGTTAATGGTTGTAAACCCCTTAAATAATAAATCAAGAATTTAGGTTAACTTACGGATTGTTGGATCGAGTTAAGGGTCCCATACTGCTGTACGCCTCTGAAAAAAGTAAATCAACAAATTATTATGCAGGTAATAGATTAATTTAACTGTTTGTCTAGGAAAAAAATAATTTGGAGTAACACAAAATAAATGGTTTTAAAGGTATTAAGCAAACCCTACTTATTTACTCTTGGGGCACATAATGCATACCCGCCAGAAAATGGTATATTCCCGTTTCGCCTGCTCGCGTTTCGCCTGACGTAAAAATTTGGTACGTTTTAGTAGCGTTTAGCTTGACCACATGTTAGATGGAAATAAATAGTTGCGATTTGCCTGACCTGCTAAGGTAAAGAAATCCCAACGTAATAACTTATAAAATTTTTGTATAATGCGAGTAAATGTTCCTTCTTTTGCCTTTCATTCTGATTGATAATTATATCGAAAGTATTACTTTTTGGGATTAAAGATACCTGATTCTGGTATTTTAGGTTTTTTCAAATTGACAAAACGTAAAGCGAATAACTTAGAGATTTTTTTTCTATAAACCGGTCACGGGAGTTACTTCAGACAAAATTTAAAAATAATGATTTTTAACACACTGGTATAAAACTTTCTTAATATAGTCAATATGTGCAGGTTTTTTTTTCAAAAACAGTCAATATATTTTAATAAGCTCAGACGTGGAGTCTATTATTATTTGTTTTTATTCATTAATTAATTACTTATTCTTCTAGATAAAATTCATATTTATGCAATGGGTTTGAAGATGGATAAAAAATTGAAATTAAAAAGACTCCAAGTGAAGTTGTATTTTTTCATTTAATTTTAATTTTTATTTTAATTTTTGATAAGTTATTAATTTGCATCCTTATTGATCAAATTTTGCATGTATTTTGAAAATAACCCTTATGAAAAAAAAGTAGGTCAGGCGAAACGTTAACACAATTTAAGCCGTCAGGCGAATCGGGTAATTTTAATTGGTCAGGCGAAACGGGATCAGGCGAATCAGGCATAAATCCCAGTAAATTGCATAATCAACAAAAGAAAAGAGTAAAGATTAGAACGAATTATTTTGCCGGTATTAGATTCATTTAACTGCCTGTCTAGGAAAAAATAAATTTTAAGTAACACACATAGATAAATAAAAATAGAGGTATCATTGTTTACAAAATTCTGGACGCCAACAACACCTCACAGTCTAAACCACCGAGAGGTATAAAGTCACAAGGATCGTTCATTGTTGCCAAACTTATGTTTAAATTTGAGTATTTACTAAAGTATATTTCAATAAAGGATCAGAAAAACTCTTTAAGTCGCTTAAATGATTGTTTTAAATTTATAAAAGTTTAATTTTTAAATCGATGCTAATAGTGACAAATTTAATAATCCATAACAGTAATACATTACAATATATAGTTTAGTTTCTCAATTCATATATAATTTAATTTGACATTTGGCAACTGCGCGCACTAGGGTTTCATTCAAAATGACAGATTTGTAAGTTTAATAGTAAAATATTAAGGCCATCTTGCACTATATGTCATTATATCTAATTTGGAATAATCGAATATTTAGTGTTTTTGGAGTTCATTAGTGATTTAGAGACTTACGTTAGATAAATATGGCTAAACAGGCCAATGTACCTATTCTTAAAATCAAGAGAAAAGTTACTCCCAAAGTAACTCCCTACTTTTTCTACTCCCAGCTTTTTATCTCGGTACAAAAATACCTTATTCTTGAAAAAAAGGAGTGAGTGAAAATACACACATAGTTGCCAAGTGTTGAAATTCAATTTTATCCAATCGCAGCAGTTAAATTTCTGACAACCAAGTGACATAAGATAAGACATAACCAAAAAATTTCTATTCTAGTCTTTGACATAACTGTAATGTGTTAGATATGGACCGGTGTCGTATTAAAAAAAAACATTTACAAAACATAAAAAGAAATGCTGGTCAACCACTAACCTATTCGAGCAAATTTACCCCATTTACCCGGGCTCGGTGCCAAGCCCTCTGGTCTGAGCTGGCCACAATTTTAAATTGTATGCCTGAGGGAGCCAATAAAACCTGGGAAGCTTGGAGGAAAGTACGTATTATTTCAACTTCCTCCAGAGCTTCCTCCACATCGCCATTCATGAAATTATTCCATATCAATATTTCATTAGTATTATCAATTATATTAGTAAACTTCCAAGCAAAACTCAAAAAAATAAAGACACGAAATACAAACAAAATAAATCGGACCGACAGATTAAATAGTTAGGTTAATTTTTCAAATAAATTTCTACTCCCTACAAATTTCACTCGCTAATGACCAATAGAAATTTTATACTCCCTGGGAGAATAAAAGTCCCACATATTTCCATCGAAATATTTCAAGAATAGGGTTATTTTACATTTCAGGGAGCCACGATTTCTATTTTAATTTCTACTCCCTGATTTTCAAGAATAGGTGCACGGCCATGTTTAATGTTGGCGTGTAAACAAATAGTAAATTATGAATGAGTCGTTGAGGATGTGGTAACACACAATAAATGGTTTTAAAGGTATTAAACAAATCGTACTTATTTACTATTGGGGCACATAATGCATACCCGACAGAAAATTGCATAATCAGCAAAAGAAAAGAGTAAAGATCAGAACGAATTTTTTTGCAGGTATTAGATTAATTTAACTGTCTGTCTAGGAAAAATTAATCTAAAGTAACACACAATAAATGGTCTTAAAGGTATTAAGCAAACGCTACTTATTTACTCTTGGGGCACATAATGCATACCCGACAGAAAATCGCATAATTAGCAAAAGAAAAGAGAAAAGGTCAGATATTGACACAAAAAGTCAGTATTAAAGTCTGTACATCCAACAAATGGAGAAATAAAAGTGCGTGATAATCACATGTTCAGCCCTTTTTGGTTTGGATTCAGGGACGTTTAACTTGACCGTGGAATTGTTAAGAGATCTATGACGCGCCGTTTTGGTATTTAATAACATCGTTTAAAAATCAAGAAAAAAAAATCTTTCCTTCAAAATTTCCGTAATTATTCTGTTAATGAATTAAAATTATGTATTTCATAATTTTAATACACGCATTTCCATTATGAAAAACATAATAGAAATTCAAGAATTAAAATTATTAAAAACATAATAAAAATTCAAATTACCATTATGTATTGAGGTTGCCTATACTACTGAAATACATGTACCTGAAATAGGATATTCAATCTTTTTCTGGCAACACTGTTTATGAATAACAGTAAATACATGATATTTTTTCTAAATATCTAAGCTCCCGTGAAGTAGATATCGGTTAGCCGTGTTGCCAGTTATACACCCAGTTTCGCACTTTCGGGTAAATGCATTACAGCAGTATAGGCAACCTCAATACATAATGGAAATTGAATTTCTATTATGTATTTCATAATTTTAATTCTTGAATTTCTATTATGTATTTCATAATTTTAATTCTTGAATTTCTATTATGTATTTCATCATTTTAAATCGGCAATTTCTATTATATTTTTCATAATAGAAATACGTGTATTAAAATTATGAAATACATAATAGAAATTCAATTTCCATTATGTATTTCGTAATTTTAATTCTTGAATTTCTATTATGTTTTTCATAATTTTAGTTCCTGAATTTCTATTATGTTTTTCATCGTATTTGTATTGTACTTTCTCTGCGTTATTTTGGAAATCTGGTATGTATCTACAAATAAATATAATTTTTTGATAACATTTTGAAGAGATTTTTTTGACGGAGAAAAACACACTTATCGGTTTCAGACAAAGAAATGATGATTAATATTTATAAAACTTTTCAACAAACTCATCTAAATCGACAACAGACAGATTGTATATCAATGTATTGCAATGTTACCATTCACTCCTTACAAATGTATAAAATTATATATTTTGTATCAATTAAGTAGTTTATTTCTATTTATTTTTAAATAACCAGAAAATCCCAAACTCAAAGTTGTTGATTCATATTTTTACTTCTTAATTGGTTTATTTTATCAATAAAGATTTAAAAAGATTAAATTTAATTTAAATTTTATATTTCAATTTTTTAATTAATTTTTGTGTAACGCCACTGGTTTCGGATAATATTTCTTTATTCGGTTTAAAAATATTAGAATAACTGGACATCGGTTATATTCCTCAAAAACAGATTGTGTTCACGTGATAACTCTGTTTGTTGGATGTACAAACTATAGTTTGCGTTAAAAATCATTTTATTCGTTTTAATTTGATCGCTCTGTAACATAAAGGGTCTTAAGGCATATGTTTATTAGGCAAACTTGCTATTTACTCTTTGGGGCACATAATGCACACCCAACAAAAAATTACATAATCAACAGAAGACAAGAGCAATGGTCAGGTACAGAAAAATAGTGGGGATAGAAGAATACTTGAAAACGAAGAGTAATTTAAAAAAAAATCATAAATAATAACAATCTCAATAATGAATTATAAAATTTACAAACTTATTACACTACGTATGACTATTAAATAATACATAATAAAAATAAATAAAATGGTCAATTAAAAACCAATAACGAACTAGATTAATTTGAAGGATTTATAAAATAAAATGGTTGCGGTTTACGTAAGATTAGGTACCGGCCTAAAAATATAATAAAAAGAAGAGTAATAGATAATAGTAATAAGGTCAAAGACACGACAAGAAAAGATTATCTCAATCATGTTTAAAAAATAATAATAAGCCTCCAAACTATAACCAATTTAATACCCCTGACTATAAAATAATAATATTGATAGATCTTGATAATAAAAGATTTTATATAGAAAAAATAGCTAAGTAAACGCATTTCGTATAATAAATGCTTTCATTGTATTCGAGTAAACAAGAAAATCGCTGACTGTGCATACATTTTTTTAATAAAAGTCCTATTATATTCAACAAGATAAGAATCAAGTACGTTTATACATCGTTAATTTTTATAACAATCGTATCATTGTATTCAACAAAAATAAGATAAAAATTAATATAATAAGTTGACCTGGATACCATTATAAAGAAGCACATTTTTTTTTATGTATTCATGTCGTATAAATATAAGATTAATACATTATTGGTTCTAAAATAATAACAAGTGATAACATTTAATATTCTTTATAGTTACAAATAAATAATAATTTTGTTAATATCTTTATAAAAAATATTGGCGGATCTGGGACTAGAACCCACCCACCATAACGCTACTGTCCATTTGGCAAAGGTATTGCGCATGATTTTTATTGAAGTATTAAATGTACGACGTATCAAGTACAAACATTTTTTTTTTCATTAAAATAAGTTCTAGCTATTGTCTTTTTAGTAAAGATACATATTTATTGTACAAAGTGTTTTAAATACAATACCATTTATCACGGTAAAATTGGGTCAGTAATAAGACGCTGGCGATATTTTGTCATTGCTATTGCGCATGATTTTTTGTTAACGTATTTAGTCTACGTCATATTTAAAATCAAATATTCCACGTTTAGTTTAATAAATATTCATAATTAAAAATGGCAACCGTGCGTGTTATATATTTAAATAATATTTTGTTGGCGTATTCTATAAATAGACTACCGCTGCTCGGTCGCTCGTCTCCAGTTGCTGTCCACACCTTGCTCTCTAATACATCATTATCGTAGTCTTTCTCTCTCTTACCACCTTGATTTTCTTGTAGCTGTACTTGGAGCGGCTTATATCATCTACTATAATTATTGGAAAATCTTTGTTTCGAAATTTTTATGTAATTTTTAATTTATGTAAATTTGTATGGTTCTGGATGATTTAATATTATGATCTGACCAATAAATATTCATTTTATAACATATGTTATAACATAACCTTAATATAAATAGCTTCTTTTTTTTTCAATAATGATGACTATTATTCACGTCGAATACAATTTCATATAAGGCGAAAACAAATTATGTCATGAATAGTTTTGACAAATTTACGAGACCATCGAGGCTTGTCAGCCACTTTTGTATTTTATCAAGAATTAACGTGACTCGTTTCGTTTGTTACAGATTATCCACAGGGACTTGGCGGCCCGTAACATTCTCATCACAGAAGATCACATATGCAAGGTAGCGGATTTCGGTTTTGCCAGAGATATTATAGCTAATCACATTTACGAACGAAAGAGCGAGGGGCGATTACCAATCAGATGGATGGCTCCAGAATCACTTTATGATAATATTTTTACAGTCAAATCTGATGTATGGAGTTTTGGGGTGCTTATGTGGGAAATCGTCACTCTTGGAAGTACCCCGTATCCTGGTATGTCGGCTGTAGAGGTCATGAAAAAGGTTGGTAAAATATTTATAACGAGTAAGATAATATATTGATTGATGAATATAAATAAACTTTGTAGAGTTGTGTATAGTCCGCGATTTGGGTTATGCGCAGAATCGAGTAATAAATTATATTAATATATGAAGAATTCCGATAAGACGCACGGTCGAATCCCTCTACCACCATTTATAAGTAGAAGTGAAGAAGGGTAGATGAGGAGGGAATATATGTACCGCTTATTAGAACCTCATTTCTCTCATCATCCCAAGTACCTTAAAGTATTATAATTTCAAGGTCATCATTATCCTGCAATTTCTTCAATTTGGTCTTAAATCTGTTATTAGAAGCTGGTTGCTTTCGTCATTCATCATCCCAAATACCTTCTTATTTACTTGAGAAAAACGGTAAAAATTATCATAATTTTATCTTCATCATATTCATCATCCTGAAATATCTTTTCTTTTTAATATTTGCCTTTGTCACCAACACCTTCGTAGATTATAATTTTAATCTTAAATCTGCCCTTAGAACCTCGTTGCTCTTGTTCTTCATCATTTCAAGCACCTTCTTGTTTACATTCATCATCCTGAAATTTGGTTCTTTTCTTATCAATGTCCATCTCTGTCACCAATACCTTTAAAGATTATAATTTTAATCTTAATTCTGTCATTAGAACTTCGTTGCTCTTGTTGTTCATCATCCCAAGAACCTTCTTGTCCTTATCATATTCATCATCCTGAAATTTCTTCCTTCTCTTTTTCATGTTTGCCTTTGTCACCAATACCTTCGTAGATTATAATTTTGATCTTAAATCTGCCCTTAAAACCTTGAACCAAAAACTTTTTTGTTTACTTGGAAAATACGGTAAAAATTATCATAATTTCATTGTAATTTACGATCCTCTCAAGGGAATTTTTTTGCAATACTGATACGTATAGATAATAATTGTATTGATCGTTGCGACGAAAATAACGATCTTATTTGCATAATGAAAGAAAATGGAATGTTTTATTCGACAATATAAATGCAAATGGATCAAAACTGAAGCGATAATATAAGAATAACACCTATCTGATAAACTGATGACAAAATTATTCAATATTGCAAAATACAGTCAATTTTAAAATATGTCGTGTCTTTGGGCTGTTACTTTAATACTTGAAATACATAAAGACTGTGTCACAGAATTAAGAACAGTTAATTAAAATTCAAAATACGTTTTTACTTGCTTTTATACTACTAAAATATAATAGTCAAGAATATGGATCCTTATTTATTTTTTAAATTTTTGATAAAGATTTTGACGCCTATTTATTATTTATGTCTAGTCCGTCTTAGTTATTCCAAAATTCCTCAACATTTCCAGTATTTCATTCTTATCATATTTACCATCTTACAGTTTTTTCTTTCATTTTCAATGTCTGTCTTTGTCACCAACATCGACGTAAAATGAAATTTTGATCTTAAATCTGTTATTGGAATCTCGTTGCTTTCGTCCTTCATTATCCCAAGCACTTTCTTGAGGAATACCGTAAAAATGTCATAATTTCATCCTAATAATATATATTCATCCTGTATTACCTTCTTTTTATATTCAATGTCCATTACCGACACCTTCTTAGAATATAATTTTGATCTTAAATCTGTCATTAAAATCTCGTTGCTCTCGTCCTTCATCATCCCAAGCACTTTCCTGAGGAATACCGTAAAAATTTCATCCTATTAATATATCATCCTGTATTTCCTTCTTTTTATTTTCAACTAGCTTTTGCCCGCAACTTCGTCCGCATTGATGTTGACATAAATAAAAGTTTCCTTCTTATATCTGTTTCCTTCCACTACTTTTTAAACTATGTGATGAATATTGTATTGAATATTGAATATCTCATATCCCATATACCAAATTTCTATCGTGGAAGAATACACACAGACAGACAGACAGACAGACTTCCATCTGGAAATGGTCTTAATCGTCTCAGGGGACCCGAAAATGGATATTTCGAAATGCAAAAAAAATACAAACATATATAATGAAATGCACAATAATATATGAAAAGCAAAAAATGAGCTAAAAAATGTTAAAAGTTCTAAAAAAACTGAAAAGTTAAAAAAGTGATAAAGGAAATTGTAAAGAATGTTAAAAAATGCGAAAATTTTTTTAAAAACGTTTAAAAAATGCTGAAAAAAAGTAAAATAATGCTAAAGCATGTAAAATAATGCTAAAAAATGCTAAAGAATAAAAAATGCAAAAAAACACCAAAAAATCTAAAAAAATTAAACAATATTAAAAAATTGCAAAAGTGCAAAAAATACCAAAGAATTAAAAAAAAAATGCAGAAAGATGCCAAAAAACCTAAAAACAAGTCAAAAAATGCTGAAAAAATTAAAATAATGCTAAAAAACGTTAAAAATATAAAAAAATACCAAAAAATAAAAAAAGAAATGCAAAAAAATACAAACATATACAATGAAATGCACAATAATATATGAAAAGCAAAAAATGAGCTAAAAAATAATAACAATTCTAAAAAAAAGCAAAAAAAGTTTAAAACAAATTGTAAAAAATGACAAAAAAATCTAAAAAAAAAAAGGAAAAGAAATGCTGAAAAAAATAATGCTAAGAACGCTAAAAATGCAAAATAAAATCCCAAAAAAATTAAAAAAAATGGAAAAAATTCAAAAAAATATAAACATACAAAGAAATGCACAATAATACATGAAAAGCAAAAAATGAGCTAAAAAATGTTAAAAGTTCTAAAAAAACTGAAAAGTTAAAAAAAGTGATAAAGGAAATTGTAAAGAATGTTAAAAAATGCCAAAAAAATTTAAAAAACGTTTAAAAAATGCTGAAAAAAAGTAAAATAATGCTAAAAACTGCTAAAGAAAAATAATGCAAAAAAATACCAAAAAATATAAAAAATTAAATAATGTTAAAAAATGCCAAAAAAGCAAAAAAAATGCAAAAAAATCCCAAAGAGAAAAAAAATATAAAAAAAGCAAAAAACTGCAAAAAAATGAAAAAAAAACAAATATATGCAAATAAATGCATAAAAATACATGAAAAGCAAAATGAACTTAAAAATGATAAAAATTCTTAAAAAAAGCAAAAAAGTTTAAAAAGCGTTAAAAGTAATTGTAAAAAATGTTAAAAATATCAAAAAAGTATTCGTGGATACTCGTCGGAAAAGTTTTGGGGCGACACAACCGATTTTTTTGTTTTTGACGGTGACAGTTGGAGAAATAATTTTGACTGTTCTGAATAGTTTTTCAAGGGCTTTCGAATGACATATTCCGTGACATATTGCATCTGTTATTTTTTGATAGTGACACTTCCGTTTGATAGAATCGGATTAAACGTATGACCTCTATCGTGGAAGAATACACACAGACAGACAGACATCCATCTGGAAATGGTCCTAATCATCTCAGGTGACCTCAAATTGGATATTTCCATCTTTATCTCGAAATTTTTTTTTAGCTCGTTCACAATACTTTCCCCTCTCAGAGGTGGGTCGGGAAAATAAAATATTTGCACTCTCTCAGGCGGGAGAGTCACTCCCCTCTAAAAGAATCACCCTGTATGTTTTTGGTTGACGTACTTACTCGAGCGGGTTTTTGATTGACGCACTTATTCGAGCGGGTCAATATTTGTTTAACCCCAATTTTGAACCCCTTAGAGAGCGAATTTTCAAAATTCCTTTCTCAGTGCTCCCCTACACTACCAAAGGAAATTACCCTAAAAATTTGACGTCTCTATCAAATCTGGTTTAGGTTGTGCTTTGATTGTCAGTCAGTCAGCGACACGACAATTTTATATACATAGATGTCCATCAACATCTTCTTAGAATATAATTTTGATTTTATATCTGCCATTCAAATCTCGTTGCTTTCGTCCTTCATCATCCCAAGAACTTTCTACTTTACTTGAGGAATAATTTCTTCTTTTTTTTTCAATGTCCATTACCAACACCTTCTTAGAATATAATTTTGATCTTAAATCTGTCATTAAAATCTCGTTGCTCTCGTCCTTCATCATCCCAAGATCTTTATTCATTGAGGGATACCGTAAAAAATATTATAATTTCATGGTAATCATATTCATCATCTTGTAACGTCTTCTTTTTCTTTAAATTGCCCATCACCGACACTTTTGTAGAGTTTAATTTTAATTTTAAATTTGTCATTGGAATATCGTTCGTCTAGTCCTTCATCAGCCCAAGCACCTTTTTTTTATTAGAATAAATTTTTCTTTAGGTAGCTCAGAAAATTGGGATTTAAAATTAAAATACTTTCTTAGTTGTACACCCGTAAATAAGCCCTTAAAGTACTTAAAAATTAATGTGTATTTTATGTAGGCAAAATTTATGTATATTTAAAAACCTTAATTAAATCTAATTGCCTAACTGAATGAAGGTGAAATATAATACACCCTTTCCTTTCATTGTAAATATTAAAATGTCTCCTTTATAGCATTATTATTTTGTGTTTCGACGTTATGGAAGCCCCTGCTCAATTTGTGAATAAATTATGAACAGCAAATTGAAATTAGACTATCACTAACATCCTTAGAACTTTCTTGAACCTAACCACCTCAAACAACTTGAAAGTTTGGGGAACATATTGTGGTCTATACTTCATCAGATCGAAAACAATTAACGCCGCAGATAATATAAAGGGGTCGTCTTTCCTTGGTGTGAATTTTCATCTTTATACAAATACTATCACAGAATTACCTACTTCAGATATAAGAATCAACGGGTTGGATTTGATCGTTAAATTACTTATTAATCTACTTGGATCAAATTATAAATGTGACGTCTAATAAATACGTCCAATCATGCACAGAACTAACGTCAAAAGGACACTAACGTCTATCTTCGTTATTATTAGTCGGATTTTAGTAGGACAAATGGTATTGTATTTAGAACATCTCGTAAAATAAATACATAAATAAAAATCATGCGCAGCGATAATAGTAAAAAGTGATTATCGTCTATTACCGTTAATAATAATCGGATTTGGGTACGACAAATGGTATTATATTTAGGACACCTTATAGCATAAATAAGTAAATAAAAATCATCAATCATGACATTTGAATATACGGAAATAGTTGTCATTTTATAAACAAACCAACGTTAAATCTTTAAATATTTAAGTACATTTACAAATTAATTCGTTTTTTAAATGAATTCAAACTTTAAAATCATGTAATGGTGTTAGCAATCCACTTAATTTCCATATCATGAGAAAATACGATACTGATGGAGAGATATATAAATAATGGATGCAATTTCTTCAAGATTATCTATTCAAGTTACGATTTTCTTATTTTGTGGTGAATCTGGCCATTGATAACGATGGTAGATAGTCAACACAGTCAAATATCTTGTTAAGATCAATAAATGTCCTAAGTCTTGCTTAGTTTATATCAAGAGTGCGTTTATTGTTAAACCGAAACCTATTACTGATGTATAAGGCGATAGAGGAGCCATCAAGCTTTCCAATAAGGCCAACAGCAATCTCTTAGGAATCTAAAATTTAGTATTAATTCGTAAAGATCTAATTTCTGAGATTTTATTTGTCCTTTTAGAACGAATTAAAAAGGTATAATTAGTATGGCGCCATTGCACACTCTGTAATATTCTCAGTCGGTTATCGCGCTAAATATAAAAATAATTCTTTGATAAATTGGCAAATTGTTTTAGACTCGCGTGATGTTCAGGTATATGGATTAGGTTGTATTCTGTCTCACGAGCGAACTAACTTTATCAATCTTCTTTTTTACTTTCAATCCGGACTGAAGGGATTGAGAATCGCGGACTTATATCAGACTTCGCAAAATCTAACAATAATACCTTTCTCGGATCACGTGGCTTTAACAGAGCTGCTTGGACGCTGAACTGATTGATTCGAAAATTCGAAACGGTAGAGACGATGTACACAGTGTTTCCACTTTAATGGGTTCAGTTCCCCACCATGCGTAAATTGACTTTCCCTTTTTTCCCACTCAAAAATAAATCATTACATAATTAATGAAAATAGATTTTAATATACCTTATTTAAAATTTGTGTTAGTGCCACAGCCAGTGAAGCAAGAAAGATAAGATTAAACATGATTAAATGTATCAAATAAGGCATAATCGTATTATGATTTTCCCTCTCTAGCTCTTTCCCCTTTTTCTTTTCCTCTGAAGTCTAAATTCCCCTAAAAAGGGAAACTTCCCCTCATTGTGGAAACACTGGATGTACAACGACTAGTCAGTGGTACAATCGGACTTGGAGGGAGAATAGCGTGCGCTGAGATAGAATGCCCAACTTCAAATGCATAATAGCTTTGTTCGCGGGTGCAATTCCGAAAGAGCTCCGGGACAATTCGCATGCGCACAAGCAGTATTCGCGGTTAAAAAATTCTGAATTTTTAATAGCAGTTCCCCGGTCGCGGATCATATCGAACTGGTTCATTATTGAATCAGAATCAGTTCTAACGGTGCTTGAATTTTTGTTAGTACTGAAAGTTCAGTTTGACTGCTCATGCACATTATTGATTTTTGTGCATAGAGATATAATTATAAAAAATAATACAGTATACAATAAAACTGTTTTTGTTTTGTGTTGTGTAATGTAGGCCAGTGTAGGTTGTAGCAAACAGTACTGCAATGCATATTTTAAGAGATTTCCACCGAGGGAAGCCGATCGGGAATCTGGGGAATATGGAATAACCCCAATGAAGCGGAGTCCGGTTGTCCTCCTCTAGGAAAAGTTTGAGATTTTTAATCCTGAAAACGTACTTTTAAGCTTCATTTAAATGGAATTTTAGTAAACAAAATTCAGGTCAAAGGTACACAGTTAACATGTTATTTTATGCACTGCAGTAATCTATTTTAATAATCTAATAAATTATAGTAAGTTATACGTATTTAAGTTAGGTTTTATGTTATAAAAAATTGTAATGGCACTACGGTCGTTACGGGTCACTTTGACGCCTTAGTCTAGGTTTTGGATTGCCTCGGGCGCCACTTTCCGTTTAGAGCGCGAAGGCTACTTGCTCCGGGCAGCGTCAGTGAAGAATTAATACTCCAGGGGTCGTTATGGTTTCGACTAATGCCCTAGTAGCCAAAAGGGCGGGCTTTACTTGCCCTACTGGTCTGAGTCACCAAATGAAAAATAACTGTCTTTATTGTAACTCCAAAGTATTTACATAAAAACCAAGCGAAGAAGGGGAGAAAGATGTGTAACGTATTATTAAACCAAACCAGAAAAAATAGAAACTTGCGAAAAATTAAGATGCGTGCTAATGGATAATGATCGTAGCGCGGTGGGTTTCTAAGCGGTGATACAGGTGATTATGATAAATAATGTAGCAAATCGTGCAGATTAGGAAAAATGTACGCGGTGATTCTACTTGGTCGGACAAAGTACTATTTTATATGGTAACTTCCCTTAAGCAGACCCTCCCGAATATGTTCCTTCCGGTATATAGTATAAATTTAATTGGAGTTGATTGCTCACAGCAGCCATTGTATCTATTATTAAACAAAAATGACTCGCAGTATTTTAGGCGGTGATTGCTCACAGCAGCCAATGTAGTCGGTATGCTAGTATTCGTACAACCACAGAAGATAAACCAATACAGAAGCGAAGGTTCCTGTCGGTCCTTTTGATGTAGCGATGACCAAAATTTGAGTGCCAGTTGAAGTTTCTGCCGATTAATACACTGGGAAAATGTTTAGATAGACGAATTTACAAATTTTGATCAGTTTTCCCAATGTATTAAGCGGCAGAAACTTCAACTGGCACTCAAATTTCGACCACTGTTACATCAGGGACCTTCGCTTCTGTATTAGTTTATTTCCTGTGGTACAACTTAATTTTAATTCTCCTCCACTCAGGACGAAACCTTTAATCTCCCACTATATGTTTGTATCCTGATATGGAGGGAGTCTTTTAGCCTGCGCGGTAGCAATGGACTGAACTTTGTACGAATCTTCAAAATTCAAAAATAACTTTCTCGATTGAAGTCCGCTTCTATTGGCTAGGCTGATCGTTCAGTATGACTGACTGGACAGGCACACTTGAAGTGATCTTGTTCGAATTTAATCACAGATATATATAATATAACATATTTCTAGATAGCTAAAGGTATAGCAGTTTCCATAGGCCAAAGTGTGCCAAGAGTTGTCTACCGGATAATGCTGCTCATGCGCAGTTTTACTATTTTTTAGTTGCAGTGACGCCAATACATATAAATTTGGTATTCTTCTTGAAGACTTCCTGATTTGTATTAAAATCTTAAAATCAGGAAATCTACTTACATTTCAAAATACTATGGCAACACTGTAAACTTCATGTTGATTTCAATGTCAAGCGTCCAGATCCGTATTCCGTATTCATATTCCCGCTGTCCTTTGTGATTATTATGTATTAAGTGTGGATTTCTTAGTGCAAATTTGATTTATTAAGTACATTTCTTAGTTTGGTTAGTTACTATTTGGACAAATAACTACGGTAATAATAGCAAATAAAAAGACTATGAGTCCAAAAAAGGGAAAATGCCTGGTATTAGCTACTTCAAGTAAGTAAACAATCCTATAAAATGATTTTGGAAAACATTAATACTGGTATTAAGACTGCATTCATAATAGAAAATAATAATTATTAAACAATTTCTGTTTCATGGTATTTATTCATGGTTTTATCCATCTATAACATGTATTGATTAAAAATGTAAGCTTAATCCGCCCCTGTCCTACGTAAATTTAAACTGTGAACACACGCTTGTTCGAAAAAGCAATCTGCTAGGGACAATACTGCGCAACTCAGAAGTTTCAAATTCGTCGCGTGCTGCTTCAATTTAAGAGGTAGCATTAGCATTCTATGTAATATAATTCTGTAAATTTGATCGAACTGGTGTTTATTTTCGCATTCTCCATAATTTAAAGTATCACGAAAATCCGACCATTTATAACCCATCGCTATATAATTTAAATAAAAATATATTTTAATTAGATAATAAAAATAACCCTGGTAATAAAGTAACTTCGTTACAAAATTAAAAATAACAATAAGAAAAGATAATAACGTCTGTCATCTAATATTTAACATTTCGAAGTTTTCGTTGGTTCTGAAATCTTTCGCAGTAAAATAAAAAAAAATAATTCAGAATTGGTTCATAAATATTTATGCGCTCTAGACCAGTTATGAATTAGTTCGAAATCGGTTCAGAATGCGACCCGCGTACAATGCTAATATAATATTTTCCGAATTTACTTGTATATTTATTTATTACTGGAATATTTTACGCGAGATATTATAATCGGTGACAAGAGCTCCTTATACGATGGACTGGCAGAGTGGGTGTCGTAATTGTTATGGAATTTAATTTCTGGGTAGCCTGTCGAGTTTCCGAGCGAAGTCTTTTATATCGCGTATAGGTAGTAGGTAATGTGCAAAGTTTCGTATTCTGGCGTGCACTGTTTGGCGTAGTGCTAGAGCCTTTTTGGTTACCTATAGTCACTTTTGAAGGCCTTTTCTAATTGCTTATTACGTCCTTTCCGTAGTTCGACGCTTTCTATCAGTTCAAAAGTTTCTCCTTACTTTCGTTTATATTGGTAAAAGTCGATTTATTAGATTTTAGTAGCAGAGAACATTGTGGTTGTTTTTTCACATGTTTGTCGTGTATTTCAACATTTACCGTTTTATCGTTACTTTCGTTTATGAAAGAAAAATCCACATTCTCGATTTCTGCGGACTTGACTCTTCATTGTTGATTTGATCATTATTCAGTTTCTCCTTACTTTCGTTTAGACCCCTGAATAGTGTTGTCCTTACCCTCGTAGTCGGTCTCTGGTGCTATGCTGTATGTTTTCTCTCCAATTTCTTTGATGTCTTGGTCACTGGTGCTCTATAGAGCTATCTTAGCTCTTTCCACATTTCTTTGTCTATTTGATTTCTCGTTACTTTCATTAACAATTTGCCTATTAATTTTCTCTTGCCTTTTTTGTAAAAAGTTGTATTGCCTTACTGTTTTATTTCAGTCTTTGACTTTCTGCAGCTAGACGAGGATATTGATTTTAATTAGATTTTAAGAGGCTTTTGGATAATTGGACTTGGAGAGTGCGCGCCAAAGTCACGCTACATCACTTAGAGATAACGCTGGCTCGTGGTTTAGATAACGTGAATGACGTATCTGCCGGACCTGAAGTACTACGCAACCGGTCTTCAGGTCCGTTAAACCCCACTGCTTTTTCAGCATCCTCTGGTAGTGCTGTCAGACCTGACGTATCTGAAGACCGGTTACGTAGTACTTCAGGCCCGGCAGATACGTCATCCACGTTATCTAAACCTCAATCCGACGTTATCTTGCGATGTAGCGTGACCTTGAACGGTACGAAAATTTCCAGAATGGACCTTAGCGATTTCTTATGGGATTTAACATGGGAAATGCGGAGGAATATGGGTGCTGCTTCTTTACTAATATTTTCCTAATTTATTTGACTCCTGTGAAATTTTGCACTTGATAAAATTTTACAGAATTGTATATTTAAATAATATCTCACTAGATATATTTGAAAATATTATTTTATTATAAATTATTTTTTATATGGGAGATAACTGAACGTATAACCAGACACCGTTTAAAAGAAATTCCTGTCGGTAGGGTAGATTTCTGTTGTATACATTTGAATCGTCCTTCCCCACCCGATATGGACAGATCGAAAAAAGTTTCAAAAGAATAAATTTTATAATAATTGGCGCATGAAAAAAGTCTCATGACTTGTTTCAATATTTTCAAAAATAGCGAAGATATCAATTTTTTGAAATTACAACTCCCTAAAGTTCTATCCCTTTAGATCCGATTAAAAAAAGTTTCTGACAAATTAGTGTTATAATAATTAGAAGATAAAAAAGTCTAATGAACTGTTTCAAATTTTTTGAAAATGGCGGAGATATAATTTTTTTGAAATTTCAACCCCCTCTAGTTCCATCCTCTTAGGTCCGATTAAAGAAGTTTCAGACAAATTAATTTTAAAATAATTAGTGCATAAAAAAAGTCCAATAACCTTTTTTAATATTTTCAAAAACGGCGGAGCTTTGAATTTTTTGATATTTCAACCCCTCCAATTCTCACCCCCTTGGAGGTAGAATTCCCATTTGCAATACGCAACGAATTACTGTCCCAAAGAATTTTTGTACCAAATTTCGTATTGATTGGACAAAAATTGCGACCTCTATCGTCCCGGAACGGAATGTCTACACATACATACATATATACATATACAGGGTGTCCCAGAATAAAGGGGACAAACTTCAGCGGTATACTATTTACTTAATTTTAAGACAAAAAGTCTTTATGAAACCATTCTCTAAATGGAGTATTAACGAAGTTACGGGGTGTTAAATTTTCAGAAAAAAATAACATTTTTTTGTATAACTCCAAAATGGCTTTTTATATTTTTTTATGAAATTTTTTGTATCTGTCTATATTAATTAGTCTAGTATTTCAGTAATAATTACCTGTCTGTATCTTGAACCATAGACGTACGGTAGATAGGGGTCCAACATGTGTATCCCCTAATTTTTACGCCACTGGAAAAATTGTGGTTTTGACGTATTTTTCTAAATTCTATACGTTTCTAGTTCACAAAGTACATCAGGTTTGGTATGTAAATTCTCTACAGTTTTTGCGATATCTAAATAGGTAAAAGTTCACTAATTATAAGTTATTGTTATTATTGTTTAGTAATGAAAATTACTGTTTTTTTATAAATTTTAAGAAATACTGAATACAAAACCAAGAAGTAAATATAAAAATTAAACACAATAATAACTGGAGGACGTAGGCAGTACATGCCCAAGAAAAATGTTAATGGTAAAAAAAAAGAAACAAAAACTTTTATTATAATTACTGAACTTTGACCTATTTAATGTTAGATATCTCAAAAACTATTGAGAATTTATGTAATAAACTTTATGCACTTTGTGTACTAGAAAGGTATAGAATTTAGAAAAATATGTCAAAACCAAAATATTTCCAGTGGCCACACATGTTGGACCCCTATCTATCGTACGTCTATGGTTCAAGACACAAACAGGTAATTATTACTGTAAAATTAGACTAATTAATATAGACCCACACAAAAAAATTCATAAAAAAATATAAAGCCGTTTTGGAGTTATACAAAAAAATGTCAGTTCTTTCTTAAAATTTAACGCCCTGTAACTTCGTTAATATTCAATTTAGAGAATGAGTTCATAAAGACTTTTGGGCTTAAAATTAAGTAAATATTCTACAGCCGAAGTTTGTCCCCTTTATTCTGGGACACCCTGTATATAGGTACATACCGATAATTTTTTTTTTACTGATTCTTATTCAGAAGGTCATAACTGGCGTAGCGCCCCTATTCCCGGTGCTGGGTCCCGTCATTGAATCGATTAGAATAGGTAGATTCCATATATGGAAATTTACCTAAAAAATTACAATTGTCGAATTTGCACCGGAGAGCATGTTAATAATGTTTATTTCGTTACTCCTGTTTTCAATAGAATTGAAAATTTTATTTATTCTGCACACATACCTTCAACAACAAATGTAGTTTCTAGGTACCTAAGAATTAACTGGGTCATAAAATTTTATTACTCTCAAACTGTTTGGAAGTTCAAAAAAATTCGGCACACATTGAGTGTCATTTTATATAAAATAAAATATTTCACAGATGGTTACCAGATTTTAAATTTCGTAAATGTATCGTAACCTATGCAGACCTTTTTTACTATAAAAAAATTAAATGTTTATACTGCTTGCTAGTTAATTTTTCTCGGAAATTCAGAAAAAAATTCTGAAGAAATATGAACGAGACTCTCAGGTCTTGCCGTATGTGGTCTCGGTATCGCCTAAATAATTTTCAAAAAGGTCTCGTCTTGGTTTTACAAGACGAGACGAGACGAGACGAGACGAGACGAGACGAGACGAGAAAATTATCGTTCTAGTGTGAAGCCCTAATTTCAAGAATTAATTACAACAATAAATATAAAGACAAAATAAATATTACCGATATTATAAGTATAATAGGTATTTGAAATTAGTTCTTAAGACGAATTTATAAATGCTATAAATATAACTCGAATACAAAAACCAATCTTTAAGAAATAGAATAAATTATCTCATTCTATATATAAAAAAAAATATTTAAATTAAATAAGTATAAGCTTTCTCGCGAAAACAAATACATTTTAATAAGTGTAGACGCGGCGAAAACAAAATAAAGAAATTGGTTTCTTATTTATGGAATGGAGTGGAGAATTTGAGAGCGAAAAAATAAGAAAAACAAATTTAATCCGATTAATTTACACCTTACTGAAAAACAATCGAGATTGTAAATAACAGGGTGGCTACTTTATATTCAGAATAATTTCCAACAACTATTAATAATTTTAAAAGCGTTAAAATCATTGTATATAATCTACTATTTTTTTTGCAGGTCCGAGATGGGTATCGCTTAGACAAACCGGAACATTGTAGAAGAGAATTATACAACATAATGTATTACTGTTGGGATAAGGATCCCAAAGAGAGACCTTCGTTTACGGAGCTTTTAGAACTTTTAGAAAAATTGCTGTTAACTGAAACGGATTACATAGAATTAGAAAGGTTTCCGGATCACTCCTACTACAACATGATGAGTTTAAGTGGCGAAAAATTATAAAGAATGTACAAAAGACTGTTTTTTATATATAAATTTAATACGTTAAAAATTTTTATTTGTTTGTATATAATATATAGGAATTTTGTAATATTTGTTTTAATAATTATTGAATTAATAATTTATATTCGTTTTATTTATACCGGAAATTAATTAATCTGATTGGGCTATGTATAGATGAGCTGGACACGCCCACTAAAAATTTTCAAAAGCTTTATTCGGTACTAATGGTTGATTTTATAAGCAGGTTCAGTCGATACGTATTTAACCTTTGGCCCAGAGACTATAAGAAGTTGGCGAATTAAAATATAAAACACTTATTCTGATTTATTTTAACGAAGACCAAATAGAACCAAACGAAGTGAAGAAATTGTCGTTTACGATAAAAGATCTCAAAATATTTAGCGTCGGGACGAATAGCGTAGCGACGCTGAATGGACTTCGGATATTGTAACTTCTGCTAATGGCGTTTCTCATTTTTCTGGTTTTTTGTTTGTTTTTTCCTAAATTCCGATTTCTAATCTTTCCTTTTTTTTATTCGTTTTTTATTTTCTGATTTTTTCTCATTTTTTTTCTTATTCCTCTGCTTTTTTTTGGTTTATTTCAATTCTTTCATATTTTTTAATTTTTTTTTAATTTGTTTCAAAAATTAAAAAGTGAACACGCATGAAAATAATTGACTTTGTCTATTTGTCTCTCTGTATCTCTGTCTTTCAGGAAAACACAATTTTTTTCCAACTTTTTCTGTTTTCCAATTTTTAAAATTTTTTGCAGTTTTTTCAAGTTTTTTCGAATTTTCTCCAATTTTTCCAATTTTTTTCCAATTTTTAAAAATTTTAAAATAAAAAAAAATTTAAAAAAATCGGAAAAAAAGACAAAAAATCCGAACAAAACAGAAAAAAAATTGAAAATGAGAAAAAAATCGGAAAAACATCGAGGAAAACAGAAAACATCGATTAAAAAAATTTTAATGACTTTTGTCAATCTCTTATAATTTAGGCTAAATACAAGTTTAGATTTTGGTGTCAATCGGACAACCGGAAGTATCATTAAAATTTTTAAAACTTTTGCCATTGTTGCCAGATTTACAAAAAAATCAATTTTTTTCATTTGTGTTAACGTGTACAATTTTGTTTCAAAAATGGCGGAAGTCGTGTGCTTTCCACATCACATTTTTTTTCTGTTTTTCAGATTTTTTTTGATTTTTACTAATTTTTCCTTTTTTCACAATTACAATACCAGTTTTTCTTATATTTACAGTTGTTTATGGTTTTTGGTTGTTTGTAATTTTCTGCGATTTTTTTTGTAATTTTATTTTTTTACGATTTCTTTGCAACTTTTTTCAGATTTTTTGTAATTATTTTCACTTGCAACTTTTTGTCCCTTTTTGTGTTGTTTCGTTTTTTTGCGATTTTTGATTTTTTTTTAATTTTGTTTCGATTTTCTTGCGATTTTTTTACAATGTTTTTGCAATTTTTTTCCAATTTTTTTTGTCATTTTTTGCCATTTTTTGCTATTTTTTTTGTAATTTTATGCGATTTTTTGCATTTTTTCCGACTTTTTGAGTATTTTCATTTGCAATTTGTTTTTTTTGCGATTTATTTTAATTATTTCGAAATTTTTCATTGTTTAAAAATTTCAAATACAATTGTTTTCGGTTTTTTGGTTGTTCTTTTATTTATTGTAATTTTTTGCGATTTTTTTGCGATTTTTTTCGGATTTTTACCATTTTTAGCGTTTTTGTTGGATTTTCCGTTATTTTACAATTTAATTGATTTCCTGGTATTTTGTCTATTTTTCAATTTTAATTTTCATTCTAATATTTTCAGATTTTTTTCGATTATTCGAATTTTTCGTAATTTTTTTTCTCATTTTTCTGTTGTTTTTTGATTTTTTCGAATTTTTCTAGGTAAAAGTCAATTTTCTTCATACTTTTTTATGTTAACGTCTACATTTTTGATTCAAAAATGGCGGAGGTCATGTGCTGGCCATATCACATTTTTTTCATTTGTTTTTGATTTTTACTAATTTTTGCTTTTTTTTATTTCTTTCTTTTGTTTTAAATTTTTTATCTTATTCCTCTGAATATTTTCAGATTTTTTGCAATTATTTTTACTGGCAATTTTTTGTCACTTTTCGTGTTTTTTCGATTTTCTTGCGATTTTTGAATTTTTTTTTTAATTTTGTTTCGAGTTTTTGCGATTTTTTTTTACAATTATTTAAGATTTATTTCAATTAATTCCATTTTTTTTCAATTTTTAAAAATTTCAAATACAATTGTTTCCGGTTTTTTTGGTTGTTCTTTTAGTTATTACAATTTTTCACAATTTTTTGCGGTTTTTTTTTTCTGATTTTTTGCGATTTTTTTGCTGTTTTTTCTGTCATTTTACAATTTAATTGATTTCCTGGTCTTTTCTCTATTTTCCAATTTTAATTTTCATTCTAATATTTTCATATTTTTTTAGATTTTTCGGATTTTTTCGATTTTTTTAGTTTTTTCGGATTTTTCGATTTTTTCTCATTTTTCTATTGTTTTTTGATTTTTTCGAATTTTTCTAGGTTTAAAGTCAATTTTTTTATGCTTTTTTGTGTTAACGTGTACATTTTTTTTCTGATTTTAATTTTTTTCTGTTTCTTTTTCAGATTCTTTTTGATTTTTTCTAATTTTTCCATTTTTTCCATTCTTTCTTTTGTTCTTCAATTTTTATCTTATTCCTCTGATTTTTTCGATATTTAAAAAAATTCACTTACAATACCAGTTTTTTATGTCTACAGTTGTTTCCGTTTTTTTTTGTTTGCAATTTTCTGCGATTTTTTTATAATTTTATTTCTTTTACGATTTCTTTGAATTTTTTTTCAGATTTTTTGCAGTTATTTTTACTGGCAATTTTATGTCACTTATTATGTTTTTTCGTATTTTTTTACGATTTTTGAAATTTTTTATATTTTTTTTATAATTTTGTTTCGGTTTTTTTACAACTTTTTTTCGATTTTTTTCAGATTTGTTTTTGTCATCTTTTGCGATTTTTTTGTAATTTTTTTGCGATTTTTATGCAATTTTTTTCCGACTGAGATTATTTGCATTTGCCATTTGTTGTGATTTTTTTTGCGATTTTTTCACTTTTTAAAAATTTCAAATATAATTGTTTCCAGTTTTTGGTTGTTCTTTTATTTATTGCAATTTTTTACAATTTTTAGAGACTTCTTTCGCGATTTTTTTTAGATTTTTTTCGATGTTTTTGCGATTTTTAGCGTTTTTGCTGGTTTTTGAGTTCTTTTACAATTTTATTGATTTCCTGGTCTTTTCTCTATTTTCCAATTTTAATTTTCATTCTAATATTTTCAGATTTTTTCGATTTTTCGGATTTTTCGTAATTTTTTTTCTCATTTTTCTGTTGTTTTTTGATTTTTCCGAATTGTTCTAGGTTTTCTCTCTTTTTTCTAGTTTTTGTGAATCTGATTTTTTTTGATATTTCGAATTTTTTAATTTTTTTCTTATTTTTCTGTTTTTTAAATTTTTCGAATTATTCTAGGGTTTTTCCAACTTGTTCTCTTTTTTCTGGTTTTTTTGGTTTTTATCAATTTTTGTCGATTTTTTTTTCAATTTCTGTCGATTGTGAAAAAATAGCGACCGCACAATTTTTTTTTCATATTACTTTCCCGGACCCATCAAAGGGAAAGTAAGGTGAACGAGCAAAAAAAAAATTGAGATGTCGATGGAAATATCCATTTTGAGGTCCCCCAAGAAGATTGAAACCGTTTCCAGCGCATGGTCTGTCTGTGTGTCTGTGGTCTGTGTGTAATCTTCCACGATAACTGCCGAACCGTTTGACCAATCAAGCTGAAATTTGGTATGAAGGATCGGTGTGTGCCTAGCATGCGACCATTAGATTTTGGTTTAAATTGGTACAGTAGAAGGTCCTCAAGACCGACATTGATTAATTGCACATGTAACAATTTTTTACTTTTTTTAAATTTTAAGGACAAACTATACAATTTAGTGCAAAATGTTATAGTACAAAGTTTTAGAGCAACTTTTGTTTCAAAATTTTTCCAGAATTTCCAACAGATGCGCCACTAGAGGGCGCGTAAAAAATGTGCATGTATGTTTTCTCTTGTTTTTCTTGATTTTGAGAGCAAATAATATACTTAAGTGCAAAATGTTATAATACAAAGCTTTAGAGCATAAAATTCCCTACAACTCTTGCTTGAAACTTTTTCTATAATTTCCAATAGTTGCGCCACTAGAGGGCGCGTAAAAAATGTACATGTAGGTTTTCTCTAGTTTTTCTTGATTTTGAGGACAAACAATGCATTTTAGTGCAAAATTTTCTGGTTCAAGGTTGTAAAGCATCAAATTTTTTTTTACTTTTTACCGAATTCCGCATATTTTCGCCGCTAGATGGCGAGAAAAATACACAATTATAATTTTCCATTTTTTAAAAATTGGAGGTAAATTATGCTCTTTAGTGCAAAATGTTTCAGTGCAAAGTTGTAAAGAATAAAATTCCCTACAACTGTTGTATGAAAATTTTTCCCGAATTCCCAATAGTTTTCACACTTGATTTTAGGAGATCCTAATTGTAGCAGTGTGATGTACAACGTGCGCATGCGCAGCTTATGTCATTATCTACATTGAAATATCAATTCGGTATTCACCATCGGCTCGCTGTTTTTAATGTGTTCGATAAATTATTGTTATGCTTAGTATTTTGTAATTAAAATAATAATAATAAATAACATATTCTCTACGGTCGAGCCGGGAAAGTTCTGGGGTGACACAGCCGATTTTTTTTTGTGTTAACGTATTAATTTTTAATTTAAAAATGACGAGTTAAAATCAATTTCCGTTATAACTGGAACCTTAGATATACAAATTTTCCCCTAAAAATCTATAATTTATTAATTAATTATTTACAAATCTGACCAATACTGACAGAAATAAATGCTAGTGACATTTTAGTAATGCTACTGCGCATAATGTTAATAAACAAGCTATCCTAAATATAATGCTTTTTAATTAATTCTAATCGAAAAAATGGTGCCCTTTTGACAGAGCTACTACTCATCTAATTAATAGAAGTCGCATTTGAAATCGAATTAAAATCGGATCAATAATTACGAATTTATCCATGTCCATTATTTAAAAAATATTCATTTAATAAAAATGTTTTGTTTATTATTAAACATGACACCTAAATTCTCAGAAATCCTTTTCTTATATATTATTTCCGGGTATTCGCCGAACATCTGTAATATAAAATTCTCTCCGACACGAAACGACTTTCAATCAACTATATTAATAATTTTTTTTTGAAGATGTCCTTTCTGCAAAGAAAAAAAAACGGACAATATAAATTACTTTCTAGGGTTTGTCCAGGAAACTTTCTTAAATTTAATACTGCTGTCCTTATCCCTAAAAATGACAAGAACAGTAAATAATAATAATAACAAAAGTTTTCTCCAAATCATATATATTTTTTTCATTCTTTTTCATACGATATTCTATCCCGACTATACAGTGTCTCATCCTACGCATTTATTTTTCGAATGAAAAGCACCAAAAATTAATTAAATTAGGGACACTTAAACAGAGACATCAACATATTTTTTCCTGAATTTTAATCAACAAAAATCGCACCGTAGCGTATTAGAGGCAATGTTGGTACTGTTTTAAATTAATTATAAAAATGAAAGTGATCATGAAGCTAAAAACCAAATTAAAAATTAAATTATTTATTTTACGATCGTTATGATTATATTCAATTATCCAGCATAGCAACAATTTATTTTTTCAACCAATAATATTTTGTTATTTTAACCATTTTAAATCGTTTTTTAATTCTGAACTGATCAACACGTGTTAAAAAAAAACCTACATTTCTCACGGTATTTTTACCGGCATTAAAAATCAAACCTTATTCAATTTTCTAAAGTTTAATTAGGTTTAAAATTGTACGCTGCTTCTCTCTCTCTCTGTATATCTCTCTTGTTCTCTCTCTTTTTCGAGTTCCAAAATTACAAAATTTTCAAGACTTGATCAATAATTTTGATAAAAAATATCGCCATTAATTTCCTAAATGCCACAAGTTGGCAAGCAACATTTGAAAACCGCAATTGCTCCACGTTGTCAATGCCTCTTTGTAATTATATTGAATTTATTTTAACTTGTATATTGATTGTTTTTTTATTAGAAAAAAAAATATCTATATTTCTAAACATGTAGTTGAAACATATTTTATTTAGTCGATATCACTGTCACTGGGTTTATTAAACTTTTGGATCCTGGTTCTGCTTTTCGATAACAACTGTATCCAACTTTTTCGACAAGCTTTACGCATTTTTCAACTTTTAACATTTCCATCGCAAACTACCCCAAGGCACTTAAACTAAACTTTTATACGTTGCGTTAGAATTATATGAAATTTAAAATATACTAAAATAGTAGAATATGTTTTTAAGGATTTTTGTGAAAAATTTCATAAATTTCAATAAAAAAATTTTAAGTGTCGGCTATTTAAATTTTATTATAGAGACGAAGTTACTTAATGCGGCTTGCCGTAGGAGTTCACTGCCAGAAATCGTTAAGTAAGGAAAAATCGTTATGTCTTTTTCGTCTTTCCTCTCTGTCTCTTTCTACAATAAGAATTTTTTCTTATTTATATTTTTTTATATACATATATATAATTTATAATTATTTTATGGAAAGAGAAAGAGAGGCTTTTTCAATTTTTTTGATATTTCGATTTTGTTCTCATTCTTCTGATTTTTTGATTTTTTCCAGTCCATTAAAAAATTGATTTTTTGAACGTTCTTTTTTTGATTTATTCTCATTTTCTTTCTCAATTTTTCTCATTTTTCTGATTTGTTGTTTTTTTCTAATTTTTACTCATTTGTTCTCGTTGTTCAATTCTTTTTCTTATTCTTTCTTTCGTTTTAAGATTTTTTCTCACTTTTCTTCTTTATTGCGATTCTTTTGCGATTTGTTGCGAATGTTTTTTGCGCTTTTTGCGATTTGTTTCAATCCCTTCGATTTTTAAATTTTTTTTTTTTTATGGTTAATATTATTTTCTGTTTTTTTGATTGTATTTTGTAGTTTGTGCGGATTTTTTCGATTTTTAATTTTTTCCGTTTTCTGCGATTTTTTTTGCCATTTTTGGGATTTTTGCAGCTTTTTTGCGATTTACAATTCTTTCGATTCATTTAAATTTTTTTGATGGTTACAATTGTTTCCGGTTTGTTTTATTGTTTTTTTCGATATTTTTTCCGATTTCTTGTCATTTTTTGCGACTTTTCCATTTTTTTTTTAAATTTTTGCATTTTCAATTTTTTTGTGATTTTGTCCGATTTTTTTGCAATTATTTGAATTTTTTGAAGTTTTCAGCGATTTTTTGCGATATTTTCCGTTTTTTGCGTTTTTTTTTTGGCATTTTTTGAGACTTTTTTTGAGATTTATTTCAATTATTTCGATTGATATTAATTTTTATTTGATGGTTACAATTGTTTCCGGTTTGTTTTGTTGTTTTTTGCGATTTTCAATTTGTTGTGATTATTTCAGATCTTTTTGCGATATTTTGAAATTTTTTGCCGCTTTCTGCGATTTTTTGCGATTTTTTTTTTGGGAGATTTCTTGCGATTTATATCAATTATTTCGATTTTTTTTAATGGTAACATTTGTTTCCGGTTTATCTTGTTTTTCTTTGTCACTTTTTGCAATTTTTTTTTGATATTTTGCAATCTTTTACGACTCTTTGAGATTATTTGCATTCGCAATTTCTTGTGATTTTTTCCGACTTTTTGTGATTTTTTGAAATTTTTGTCCATTTTCTGCGACATTTTGTGATTTTTGTATACATTTTTATGATTTTTTAGGCTTTATTTGTTGGTGTTTTTTGCGATTTTTTTCTGATTTTTTGTTATTTTTTTTGCGATTTTTTTTTGCGATTTTTTTGTTATTTTTTTGAATTTTTTTGCGATTATTTGCGACTTTTTGCGATTTATTTCAATTCTCTCCATTTCTTTTTATTCATTTTTTGATGGTTACAATTATTTCCAGTTTGTTTTGTTGTTTTCCTTTGCGGATTTTTTCCGATTTTTTGTAATTTTTAGTGTTTTTGGTGTTTTTAGTATTGTTTTGCAATTTTTTTGGGGTTTTTTCCGATTTTTTGATCATTGCGAGTAGTTTCGATTTTTTGCGATTTTTTTTAGGGTTACAATTGTTTCTGTTTTTTTTTGGTGTTTTTTTGCGATTGCTTTTCAGATTTTTGTCATTTTTTGCGAACTTTTTTGAGATGTTTTGTAATTTTTGCGATATTTTAATAAATTTTTTTCAATTTTGTCAGATTTTTCGAGATTATTTTTGATTTTTTTTCCGGTTTTTGTGATTTTTTTGCCGTTTTCTGCGGTTTTTTGCTTTTTTGCGATTTTTGAGATTTTTTGAGATTTATTGCGCTTATTACAATTTTTTCTTAGTTTTTTCAATTTTTTAATTTTTTAATTGTTTCTGGCTTTTAATTTTTTTGCAGTTTTTTTCCGTTTTTTGCGATTATTTTGCTTTTTTTTGGGAATTTTTGCTTTTTTGCAATTTATTTCAATTCCTTGGAATTTTTGGTTTATTTTTATTTTTTGTTTTTTGTTTTTTTGTGATTTTTAGCGTTTTTTGGGATTTTTTAACAATTTTCTTTTAATTTTCTTATTTTCTGCTTTTTCTTCCAACTTTTTCCAATGGTTTCTGATTTTTGTTATTTTTCCGTTATTTTCTGATTTTTTGATTCCTTTAATTTTTTTTTCACGTTTATTTGACTGTTTGTTTTATTTTTCCGTTATTTCAATTTTTTCTGATTTTTATGAGTTTTCCGAATCTTGCCTCATTCTTTTCTTATTTTTCTATTCTTTTTCTTTCTTTTGTTTTCTAATTTTTTTATCACTTTTTTTATTCCTCCGGTTTTTTCGTTTTTTTCGATTTTTCAGTTTTTTTTTCTTATTTACTTTATTTCTTCTGTTGCTTTTTTCTTATTCTTCTGGTTTTTGACGATTTTGTCGATTTTTGTCAATTTTTTTGGATTTCTTTTGACAGAGCGAGCGAGACAGAGATATATTACATTAATAGAATCAATAGAAATCTACATATCAAATTACGTTTAGAGTTGAAAAATAACATAAGGGGAGGTCCCCCAACCACACATTTTTTTAAGCGTAAAACAACTTAAAATTAAATTGGTTTAATTGAATTTATTATAAATATAAAAATATTTTGTGGAACAAATTTTTTCTATTCTTTTCTTAATGTTTACCAAACTATAAATATTATTTTAGGGTTTTATATAAACCTCTAGTGAACCTTAAAACGTATCTGTTACATTTTCATAACTAATAAAATTTATTTGATGTAAGTTTTTTTTTAAATATAAAAAAAATACGCTTTAAAGGCCTTTTGATATATAATTTAGAAAATTGACTTTCTATAGGAAGCCTTTATCTACGTTAATGGTTTAAAAAAATTCTCTAATAATACATCATAAAAACTCTTTGCTAGTACCTAATTTCCTTTTCTGAAAATTCTGAAAGGAAAAAAACCTGAAAAATAAAAGTCTTTAATTTGCTTCGAACATAATTTTTATGGCTTTAGTTTTTTCTCAAAGAAATATTGGTTAGTATCCACTAAAATCATATTTCGTATACTCTAAAATAGTAAAATAATTTTTATTATGTTATTTTTTATAATTGCTGTAAATGCTTTAATTAACCATAAAAAATACGCAATTAAATATATTTACTAAAATCGATACCGAGTTATAGTCGATTACATTTGGAATATTTTAAATTGAGCAATAAAAGTCCATTATAAAATTGATTTTTTTGATTAAGTAATAAAAAATATGCAAATTTCATTATTGTAGTGTACTATGGTTCGAGGTTGAATTCATTTTATCATATGCATATTTTAACAATTACAACAATTTTTAGACGACTGATGTTTAATTAATTATATAATGACATGGAAATAATAATATCCATTTTCACAATCAAAACATTACAATTCATTGAGTACTTGTCAATTAATATTACAATTGTTATTAATAATATGCAATGTTTTTTAAAGTGATTTTTATTAAATAAGTTTTAAAAAAATAACTGGAAATTGCTCAGACTAGAAAGTGTGATAATAAATTTTTCATTGGCAATAAAACGTGAAATAATAGCTGGAAATAGAAAAGGACTGAACATACATAAACATGTATGTTATATGTTGATAAATACAAATACGGTTTAGGTCTGATTACTATACCCAAGATGCACACTAGTGAAACTCCACGCTACAGCCTCCAAATCACTTAACTTTGGTCACTGTGTATCTACAGTCCTGTTTGATGTCCAAAAAGATTTCTACCAAGTCTGGCAAGCTCTGCAACATCGAACTCCATATCCAAATCATCAAAATCATCCACTCCTACCCAGTGTTGCCAGATGGGAAAAAATTTCAGTACCTCAAAATCTATGAAAATGTACTAAATTTTGCCTCAGTGTACCACTTTTTAATATTATGTCGTGACATCACAAAGGGGTGGGGGGTTTTCGATGTCGAACGATGGTCACTTCATTCTTGGCTGATAGACGTAGCGTTACTTATTTGTAGTTAAAAAGTTGTGTTTTATTTTATTATTTTCTTTGAATATCAATAACAACCACGAATCCCTGGAGTATACCATCCAGTCGCAACCCCCCCCCCCCAAAAAGCAGACAATTCCATTCCATATGAAGCAAAAAACACAGTATTTCAAAATATGTTTTCTATGGGCCGAAGAAACTACCCAAAATGCAGAAAACTGATTGGTTGAGTGTGCGCCGAATAGCAACAAAAGTCAAATAACTTAAGAGAGACAGACAAATTTCAGTTTCAAGATCAACCGCTAGAGGTACGCGTGATGTGTGATTTATTTCGTAGCTATAGTAGACAAACAACCACAGAGAATCCAATGGCGTTTTCCATTGAGATGTACCCACATACATTCACCCACATGCATTCTACTAGTACAGAGTACCCAAGAACTCGGTGCATGCACCGAGTTCTTGGGTGCCCTGTACGAGTACAATGAAATTTTACACTCAGTGCATGGTCACTAGAACACGGAAAAGCTGTCATTTGTCATATCTAGTGTAGTTGGAAGTTCCAAATTTTTGATTAGCATATCAGCAGTTTCTGGTAAAAGTCTGAAATGATCCTTAAACTAAACAAAAACCTAATTTTGAAGAAAATCACATTTTCTTACCTGATTTCATTTACTAAATCATTAACGTAATTTTGAATTTTTTTGCACAGATGACCAATCTTCTAAAATGTCTAAATCACTATTATCATCCGAAGAAGATGATGATAACAAAAATAAGCTGTTTTTTCTTCCAAACAACACCGCTCATTATTCGTCGCCATTTTGAAATTTGCATTATACTGGATACCTGAGAAGGTACGAAAAAAACTGCATTCAGTGCAACTTTGCTTGCACTAGTTTTCGAATGGAATATGAAATATTGGTGTAGTGCAAGCAATGGAATACACATTTTGCACTCAGTTCAGTTTCAATGCACCGTAGTTTTGCCAATGGAAAACGCCATAACCTAACCGGAGAGTGACACTTTAAGTACAAATTTTTTAAAGCTTGCTTCTCTCTCTTTTCGTAGTCATGTGCGATGGACATTTTGATTTCTTGTTTGAAAAAATGATATTTTTCTTTGTTCCCAGAAACTAAATTTGGTACCACATTTATCAAAGGAGTACCACCGTACTTTTTGACGACCAAGACTACCACATGTGGTACTATAGTACCACTCTGGCAATACTGCTCCTACCTCCAAAATATATCAATCAAAGTAAAAGTAGGAAACTCCTCTGATCTATTAACTCCTCCAGCAGGAGTTCACCCACGACATCCTACTTCCTTCCTCACCTAGCTAAGAGATCCAGCTCTATGCTGTCGATACCCTAATCTCCGCCTCAGCACCTTCCACTAGAGCACTACACAGCAAAACCCAAAAACTTCTTAATCGCTTCGTCCAATGGTGTAGCAATTGGAGGATTAACCTGAATTATCAAAAAACCTAACTTATAATATTCAAACATCCCTATTACTCTAGAAAAGCGAACAAAACCCCCAATGACTTCAATCTGCGGCTCATGGGAGAGATGCTCGTTCCTTCAGATGAGATTACGTCCAAAAAATTCTTGACAGAGTTAGGATGGGGGGATGATTTGGCAGGTGTAATCACCAAACAGTGCTCCACATCTACAAAACCTTTATCCATCCAGTAATAGACTATAGAGCTCTGAACTTCTCAACAATTCCTCCTCCTTTCCTACACGCCGTTACGGCAACCGAGAGAAGAATCCTAAAGACGGTTTTCCACCAAACAGACAGAACAGAAACAAAACAGAAACTCGCATCGAAAAGAACAAAACTTTTTAGGAAATTTTTCAAGACTAGAGTTTCCTGCGACTGTTTCTGTTTTCTCAGGTACCTTCTCAAGGCTGTTTGCTTGGTCCATCTCCGATGGGTGTACTTGTCCTGCCTGGGTGCTAACTTCCTTCGTCTCAGAGCCGATTTCAAGTATGTCTAACTTATCATTTTTCACCCCTCCTGCACAGTTCGCGGATGGTATTATGCGGGGTTCCTTGGCTTTTTCAATTCTTCTTGACAGCTTCTCGAACATTCTTCCATTGTTTTAATCTGCTTCTTGGTGTTAGTGGTCAATTCCGCCATCTTCAAACTAACCCCATTCATTATCCCCGTGGCCTCTACCCATACGTAGCCTTTTCCTTTGGAGGGCTTCTCCCTCTTTCTTTTTGGCCGGTTTTCATTATACTCCATCTCTCCTTGACTTGTGAAGACCTCATCGTCCTCCATGTTGTCATTCTCCGTACTGAATATCCTGCTGGTCCCAGGAATGTGGAGCCTTTTTTCCTCATCTTCCTCTCTCACGCCGTCTACTTCATTTGTGGGGGGGGGGGGGGTCCTGAGCATCAGTGAATCTCTCCTTCTGAAGATATTGCTCTCCGGATTCATTCCCGCAATGATGCTACGGTTTTTGGACAAATTATAGTCTTCTTGGTGGAAATAGTTTAGCATTTGTTTTTGTTTTCGGGGTCCTTAAAAACAAAAACAAAACACAAGTCTCGATTGCTCCGTTTGGTGGAAAACCGTCTTAAGAAAAATGTTCTATCTCCCCTGGCGATTCCCCTCTAACCAAATATACGAACAAACTAATATTATTTCCAGATTCAAGAAATTTCAAAGATGATTCGTCAGGAGAAGATTGGACAGCACTAACACACACGCTCATGAAACTCTAAGGATCAAATAGATAGTTGACAGGAACAGACGAGCACTCAATAGAAGAACCTTCAAGAAATTCACCCAGTCCACCCTTATAGGATTCTTAGTAAAGAAAGAGAAGATATAGATCTTCCGAACGAGCTCCTTGATCTATTGGAGGAGGTTCCACTCAGCATTAGATGAGCTCGGCCGGCCACCACAGGACGCCTCTCTGAGCCTTCCCTCCCGGGAAGCTCGTAAGTATCATTCAATATATTTTTACTGATACACTCTTCTATTTTCAGGAAAATAAATTCCTACTGTATCTCTGAAAAGGAGAAACTCTTCTCCTACAGCAGGATACAAGGAAACACGGCCAAAACAGGACGAATTACCAAAGAGGGTTTAGCAGGTATGCCCCTGGCTCTGCCTGCAGAGCTAACAGGGGTTATTCCGGCTCTATCTCAGGCATCGAGGGCCCATTTTTACGATTCTGTGCGAGGGGGGGGGTGGTTCTTTGTTCTAAAGCCATTTTCCGTTTAAAAAGTACAGGGTATTTGTTAAAATTTTTCAAAATTTTTTACATGTTACGTTCAAATTCTTGACTTTTACCTTCCCGGTCCCGTCAAAGGGAAAATAGAGTGAGCGAGCAAAAGAAAATTTGAGATATCGATAGAAATATCCATTTAGAAGTCCCCCAAGAAGATTGAAACCATTTTTAGAGTAAGGTCAGTGTATGTGTCTATGTGTCTATGTGTCTGTGTGTCTATGTGTCTGTGTATCTGTGTGTCTGTCTGCGTGTCTGTGTGTAATCTTCCACGATAACTGCCGAACGGTTTGACCAATCAAACTGAAATTTGGTATGAAGGGTTCTTGTGTGCCTCGAATTAGTTTTGGTTCAGATTGGTGTAGTAGAAGGTCGTCAAGACCGACTTTTTTTGCTTTTTTTAAATTTTAAGGACAAACAATACACTTTAGCGGAAAATGTTGTGATGCAAAGTTTTAGAGCATAAAATTTCCTACAATTTTTGTATTAAACTTTTTCCAGAATTTCCAATAGCTGCTCTAGTAGAGGGCGCGCAAAAAATGTGCATGTAGTTTTTCCGTAGTTTTTCCAAATTTTTAAGACAAACAATGCACTTTAGTGCGAAATTTTTAGTGCAAAGTTGTAGTGCAAAAATTTTTTATGATATTTATATATTCGAATTTCCCATAGAGGGCGAAAAATATACGCAATTAGGCTCTCAATAGTATGTGTTCCTTCTTGTACGTTTTTTGTTTTTTTTTGCCATGTTTTTGCCTTAATTTTTCCTTCTTTGGCTTTTTTTACCCTTTTTTCTTTTTCTGTCCTTTTTACCACTTCTTTGCCCTTTTACTTGCTTTTTTTAATTTTTTGGACTTTTTTGCCTTTATTTATCTATATTTTGCCTTTTTGACTTTTATTTCCTTTTTTGTCTTTTTTACCACTTTTTGCCTTTCTTTTTTTTTGCTTTTTTAAACGTTTTTTAATAGTCTTTAATTTTTTTTTTGGACTTTTTTGTCATTTTCTGACCATTTTGTAGGTTTTTTGTTTTTTTGCCATGTTTATGCCTTTATTTTACATTTTTTGGCTTTTTTCACCTTTTTCCTTTTTTTGTCCTTTTTACCACTTCTTACTTACTTTTACTTGCTTTTTTTAATTAATTGGACTTTTTTGTCTTTATTTGTCTATATTTTGCCTTTTTTTGTTTTTCTTTCATTTTTTGGCATTTTTACCACTTTTTGCCTTTTTTTTTGCTTTTTTAAATTTGTTTTAATAGTCTTTAATTTTTTTTGGACTATTTTGTCATTTTCTGACCTTTTTTGCCTTTTTTGGCGTTTTTTGCTTTTTCGCTTTACTTTGTCTTATTTGGCTTTTTTTGGACTTTTTGTTCATTTTCCCTTTTTTCTTTTTCTGCCTTTATTAAGCCTTTCTTCCTTTTTTTGCTTAATTTTACGTTTTTTTTTCTTTTTGTTAGGTACCTTGTTTGCTTTTTTTGTCCTTTTTAACACTTCTTTGCCCTTTTTCTTAATTTTTTTAAATTTTTTTGTTTTTTTTTGGACTTTATTGAGCTGTTTGCTTTTCTGCCGTTATTTGTCTCTATTTTGCCTTTTTTGCTTTTCTCTCCTTTTTTTTGGCATTTTTACCACTTCTTTGCTTTTTTTGCATTTTTTAAACATTTTTTTAATAGACTTAAATTTTTTTGGATTTTTTTGTCCTTTTCGGACTCTTTTTGCCCGTTCTGACTTTTTTTTTGCTTTTTTCGCTTTACATTATCTTATTTTTTTTTTGACTTTTTGCTGATTTTCTCTTTTTTTTAATTTTTTGGTCTTTTTTGGACTTTATTGAGCTTTCTGCTTTTCTTTCTTTATTTTTCTCTATTTTGCCTTTTTTGCTCTTCCCTCTTTTTTTTTGCGTTTTTACCACTTTTTTTGCTTTTTTTAAACCTTTTTTTAAAAGTCATAAATTTTTTTGGACTTTTTTGTCCTTTTCTGACCTGTTTTGTCCGTTCTGACGTTTTTTTGCTTTTTTCGCTTTACTTTGTCTTATTTGGACTTGTTGCTGATTTTCTTTTTTTTCCTTTATTTTGCCTTTAATAAGCCTCTTTTCATTTTTAAATTATTTGCTTTATTTTACGTTTTTCCCTTTTTTTAGGTACCTTTTAGCATTTTTTGTGTTTTTTTTGATCGTTGCCATTTTTCCAATTTTTACAAATTTTGTATTAAGATTCTTATTGTATTTTTGATTTTGCCTATTTTTACTCATTTTTTATTAAAGTTTTAATTTTTGCTGAAATTTAGCAATTCTTTATAATTTTTAACAAATTTTTTGGAAATAATTCGTTACCTTGTTTTGTTACTATTTATAATAACTTTTGCCGTTTTTCATTTTAATTAATTTTCGCACATTTTTGCAATATTTAAGCATTTTTTTTATCACTTTACTTAATTGTTACACAATTTTACTTTTTATTCCCATTTTGTAATTAAATGAATCCTATTCTCCATAGAAGAACCGGGAAAGTTTTGGGGTGACACAGCCGATTTTTTTATTAGTTATAAATTTTGATTTTCAAGATTTTTTCATTTAGGTTTACACAATAAAAAAATCCAATCCAATCACTGCCTCCTTTCATAAAAAACCTGTCACCATATTGAGTCCAACTATTCCTGTCTCTCCTTTAACCATTCCAATTTTGTTCACACCCTGTTACACCCCTTTATATAATAGATCGTATACCCTGCTTTTATCAATTCCCTATTAGCCTAAAATCATTTATCAAATTTTAATCTTTCTACCTTTTACGTATACATAATTTTCCTCTTAATCTTTTATTAATTACCTTATTCAAGCTGCTGTTATAATTATCCTTAATTTATCATCCAATTTATGCTTTAATAAAATTTTATTATTTATTTATCATTTAATAATTTTTATTTTAATAGTTTTGTTTCTATAGTATAAAAAAATATACACTATGATTTAAATTATAAATTAATTTCATTTTTCATGAACTCATTGATCCTTATCATAAATACATACTTTACTCACAAAAATCATATACAGGATGTTTTTATATACAGAAATATCTATGTATTATTTATTTATTTAACCATCAATTATTTTTTTCTCTAAATTATTCAACAGATATTTTTGCAATAAAATTCCGATGAAATATAACTTCTGTTCCTATCGGAAAAGTTTCTGATTTATTATCGTCGAAGTTATTGTCTTTTTGTTCGACATAAATCACGAAAAGGTTTTGCAGGATGCAGTCCTGGGTACATGCGCCCCCATAGCGAAGAGGACAACATTCAAGTTTTCATGTGACTACTAGTCGCTTCGCATTATCCTTCCGGTTCGGACGCGGTTTATGATTCGCGCGAATCGGATTTTCGTGCAGAACTGTTGCGTATTTTTTTATTTAAAATTTAATTTTTTTCGAGGGTTATTAAATTTTAATTAGTTGGTGAATTTTGTGAATTTGTTGATTTAGGTATACATGAGGATTGATTTTAGGTAATGTAATTTGAATTTGGTTAATCTATACTAAATTTTTTAATAAAATTTTATGTGAAATTTTTATTTAAAAAGAACTTTATGTGGTTTGAAAGAATATAAAATTTACTACAATTCAGATTTTTTTCAAAATTTTAGAACAAAAATTGTAACAGCAAGAGAAGGAAGAGACTGCGATTATATATTATATCTTTTACCCCTCGTAATACAAAAATTATAAAACATATTAAACAGATCTTTACGTGGTTTGAAATGTTATAAAATATACTACAATTTAATTTTTTTCAAAATTTTAAAACAAAAATTGTAACAGCAAGAGAAAGAAGAGACTGCGATTATATATTATATCTCATACCCCTCGTAATATAAAAATCATAAAATCTATTAGAAAGATATTTACGTGGTTTGAAAGAGTATAAAATATACTACAATTTTGACTTTTTTCAAAATTTTAAAACAAAAATTGTAACAACAAGAGAAGGAAGAGACCGCGATTATATATTATATCTTATACCCCTCGTAATACAAAAATTATAAAATATATTAAAAAGATCTTTACGTGGTTTAAAATAGTATAAAATATACTACAATTTAGATTTTTTTCAAAATTTTAAAACAAAAATTGTAACAACAAGAGAAGGAAGAGACTGCGATTATATATTATATCTTATACCCCACGTAATACAAAAATAATAAAATATATTAAAAAGATCTTTACATGTTTTAAAAGAGCATAAACTATCCTACAATTTAGATTTTTTTTCAAAATTTTAAAACAAAAATTGTAACTGCAAGAGAAGGAAGAGACTGCGATTTTATATTATATCTTATACCCCTCGTAATACAAAAATTATGAAATATATTAAAAAGATCTTTACGTGGTTTGAAAGAGTATAAAAATATACAACAATTTTGATTTTTTTCAAAATTTTAAAACAAAAATTGTAACAGCAAGAGAAGGAAGAGACTGCGATTATATATTATATCTTATACCCCTCGTAATACAAAAATTATAAAATATATTAGAAAGATATTTACGTGGTTTGAAAAAGTATAAAATATGCTACAAATTAGATTTTTTTCAAAATTTTAAAACAAAAATTGTAACAGCAAGAGAAGGAAGAGACTGCGATTATATATTATATCATATACCCCTCATAATAGAAAAATTATAAAATATATTAAAAAGATCTTTACGTAGTTTGAAAGATTATAAAATATACTACAATTTAGATTTTTTTCAAAATTTTAAAACAAAAATTGTAACAGCAAGAGAGGGAAGAGACTGTGATTATATATTATATCTTATACCCCTCGTAATACAAAAATTATAAAATATATTAAAGATATCTGTAGGTAGTATGAAGACGTATAAAATATACTACAATTTAGAATTTTTTCAAAATTTTAGAACAAAAATTGTAACAGCAAGAGAAGGAAGAGACGCGGTTGTGACATATTCTTGGCACTTAACGTGTTAAAAATAAAATATTTATAAAGATTTGAAAAAAAGCTCAGTAAAAAAATGAAAAACGTTTTTTAACATTTTATTTTAAAATAAAACACGTCCGATGTCATCTTTTCCATTTACAAATATATTTTTAAAGACAATTTGGCATTTAACGTGTTAAAAATAAAATATTTCTAAATATTTGCAAAAAAAAACCTCAATAAAAGAATTTTAAATGTTTTTTTAATGATTTTTTTTAACACGTCCGGTACCATGTTTTCCATTTGGGAATATATTTTTAAATACAATTTGGCATTTAACGTGTTAAAAATAAAATATTTGTGAATATTTGCAAAATAAAAAACTCAATAAAAGAATTTTAAATGATTTTTTTATATTTAACACATTAGGTGCAATATTTTCAATTTGTAACTATATTTTTAAATACATTTGTACCATTTTCTTGGCATTTAACGTGTTAAAGATAAAATATTTATGAATAATTGTAAAAAGAAATTCAGTAAAAAAATAAAAACCATTTTCTAATATATTTTTTTTAATTTAACACGCCCGGTGCCATGTTCTCATTTGCAAATATAGTTTTAAATACAATTTAATAGTTTCCTGGCATTTATCGCGTTAAAAATAAAATTTTATGTATATTTGTAAAAAAAAAAATCCGTTAAAGAATGAAAACCCATTTTTTTAATGAATTTGTTTTTAATTTAACACGTCCGGTGCCATATTTTCAATGTGTAATAAAATTTTTAAATACAATTGTGATATTTTCTTGGCATTTAACGTGTTAAAAATAATAAATTTATAAACATTTGAAAAAAACTTAGTAACAGAATAAAAAATGTTTTTTTACGGTTTTTTTTTTAAATTAACACGTTCGGTGCCATATTTCCCATTTGAAAATATATTTTTAAATATAATTGTACCATATTCTTGGCATTTAACGTGTTGAAAATAAAATATTCAAGAATATTTGTAAAAAAAAACTCATTAAAAGAATGAAAATCGTTTAATAATAATTTTTACTTTATTTAACACGTTCGGTGCCATATTTTTCAATTGTAAATATATTTTTAAATACAAGTGCGGCATTTAACGTGTTAAAAAGAATATGTTTATAAATATTTGAAAAAACCCAGTAACAGAATGAAAAATGTTTTTTATGTTTTTTTTTTTAATTAACACGTTCGGTGCCGTATTTCCCATTTGAAAATATATTTTTAATTACAATTGTGCCGTAGTCTTGGCATTTAACGTGTTGAAAATAAAATATTTATGAATATTTGTAAAAAAAACTCATTTAAAGAATGAAAATCGTTTAATAATAATTTTTACTTTATTTAACACGTTCGGTGCCATATGTTTCATTTGTAAATATATTTTTAAATACAATTGTGGCATTTAACGTGTTAAAAAGAATATGTTTCTAAATATTGGAAAAAAAACCAGTAACAGAATGAAAAATGTTTTTTTTATGTTTTTTTTTTAATTAACACGTTCGGTGCCGTATTTCCCATTTGAAAATATATTTTTAATTACAATTGTGCCATAGTCTTGGCATTTAACGTGTTGAAAATAAAATATTTGTAAAAAAAACTCATTTAAAGAATGAAAATCGTTTAATAATAATTTTTACTTTATTTAACACGTTCGGTGCCATCTTTTTCATTTGAAAATATATTTTTAAATAAAATTGTGGCACTTTCTTTGCATTTAACTTGTTAAAAATTAAAAATTTATGAATATTTGCAAAAACACACTGTAAAAAAATAAAAAAACTTTTTTTTTAATTTAACACGTCCAGTGCCATATTTTCCATTTATAAATATATTTTGAAAGAGAATTGTGGCATTTTCTTGGCATTTAACGTGTTAAAAGATAAAACAATTCTAAATATTTACAAAAAAAAACAACAAAACGTTTTTTTAACGATTTTTTTATTTAACACGTCCGGTGCTATATTTTCCAGTTACAAATATATATTTAAATACAATTATGGAATTTAATTATCATTTAACGTGTTAAAGATGAAACAATTCTAAATATTTTCAAAAAAAAAACAACAAAATCTTTGTTAATGATTTTTTTGTTATTTTAACACGTCCGGTGGCGTGCTACATTTTCCTTTAGCAAATATATTTGTAAATACAATTGGGGTATTTTTCACCATTTTTTTTTAATTTAACACGTCTCGTGCTACATTTTTTCAACATTCTTGTAATACGTTGATCAAAATCCAAAAACAGATTGTACAGAAACGGGTTCAGATTATTGTTAACAAACTAACCGCCTAAATTTGTCCCGAAGGTGTATATAATTTGTAAAGTTAACAAAACTAAAGATTTATAATTACGTTAGGGTTACATCCGTCAAAAACATAATTTAAATTCGTATACCGTCGACGGTAAAGTGTCCTTTATGCTTCAAAGAGAATAAATTTATAAAATATATTCTACAGCTGTAATGTGACTAGCAACATAATTCAATTGAGATGTAACAATAGAAAAGAAATTTAAATCGTCTGAATTGGATTTACTACTTTAAAAACATGGCAATAACCTTCTTTAAAAAAATTTTAATGACTTTAATTTAATCCCAACTATATAATTTTTTATAAAACCAATTATTATCCTAATGATAAATAAACTAATTATAAAACTTAACGTACAAGATATAATTAAAGTATCATATTTCATAGTTATAGTCAATTCTTAACTTTATAATTTAATCAATTCTGGGTAGTTTTATTAAAGTTTATAGACAAATTAAAATTTCCAATTAAATAATTTATCTTAGAGTGGAAAAATAATTTAGATTATATTTTTTGGTTGTATAAAAAAATATATTTTATCTACTCCTATTAAGTTATATATTAATTATTCAACTGCTTTTGAATAATTAATAATATCCATTAACAAATAGCGTGAGTTATAATAACTCACTATAGTGAGTTATAGAAAGGAATGTATATTTACGAACCGAATACAATAGTATATTATTCAACGAGCGGTAATGTAGGTCATAACTCACGCAGTTGAAGTTTGCAGCACGAGCCGCAGGCGAGTGCTGTAATTCATCAAGTGAGTTATGACCATTACCAAAAGTTGAATACTATACTTTATCTACGACTATAAGAATAAATACTAAGCTGCAAGTACGGAGAAAGAACTTTATTCACAATTTATGTTGAGTGTGTTATTTAGGATGGAGTAGAAAGTTTACAGACACAATTCTTTATATTTATATCCAAGTTCCTTAAAATATGCCAAAAGTACATTTTCTGTAAACGAGTTAACATTCTTACTTCTACACCAATGTTGAAAATTTTTGTATACACCTTTATATTTCTTTTGTGATTTTTCGGGTAAAAAATTCTGTATTGTAGTATCTATTTGTTTTATTTCTGGGTGCAGATAATATCAAAAATCGGCTGTGTCACCCCAGGACTTTCCCAGCTCGACTGTAAAGAATATGTTATTTATTATAATTATTTTAATTACAAAATAATAAGCATTACATTGATTTATGGAACACATTAAAAATAGCGAGCTGATGGTGAATTAATATTTCAATGTTGGTAATGACATAAGCTGCGCATGCGCACGTTATATATCATACTGCTACACTTAGGATCTCCTAAAATCATGTGTAAAAACTATTCGGAATTCGGGAAAAATTTTCATACAATAGTTGTAGGGAATTTTAAATGTGTATTTTTCTCGCCATCTAGCGGCGAAACTATGAGGAATTCGATAAAAGTTAAACATAAAAGTTAAAGAAAATTTGATGCTTTACAACTTTGCACAAGAAAATTTTGCACTAAATACATTGTTTGTCCTCAAAATCAAGAAAAACTATAGAAAACATACATGCACATTTTTTACGCGCCCTCTAGTGTCGCAACTATTGGAGATTTGGAAAAGGCTTAAGACAAAAATTGTAGGTAATTTTATGCTCCAAAACATTGTACTACAACATTTTGCACTAAAATGTATTGTTTGCCCTTAAAATTTAAATAGAGCAAAAAATTGTTACATGTATATTTAACCAATGTCGGTCTTGAGGACCCTCCACTGTACCAATTTAAACCAAAAACTAATGGTCGCATTCTACGCACACACCGACCCTCCATACCAAATTTCAGCTTGATTGGTCAAACGGTTCGGCAGTTATCGTGGAAGATTACACACAGGCACACAGACACACAGACACACAGACACACAGACACACAGACACACAGACACATAGACACACAGACACACAGACACACAGACACACAGACACACAGACACACAGACACACAGACACACAGACACACAGACACACAGACACACAGACACACAGACACACAGACACACAGACACACAGACACACAGACACACAGACACACAGGACACACACAGACCATACGCTGGAAATGGTCTCAATCTTCTCGGGGGACCTCAAGATGGATATTTCCATCGATATCTCGATTTTTTTTTTGCTCGTTCACCTTACTTTCCCTTAGATGGGTCCGGGAAAGTAAAAAACAACAAAAAAAATCAGAAAAGTGAGAAAAAAAAAGAAAAAAGTAGTGAAACATTGGGAAAATAGGAAAAATAGGTAACAAAAGAAAAGACAGGAGAAATTGTGAAACATGGGGGAAAATCTGAAAAAATAGGGAGAAATGGGAAAAACAAGAAAAACAGGAAAAACCTGGAAATCCAGAAAAAATAGGGAGAAATGGGGAAAATATGTAAAATTGGAAAAATAGGTTACAACGCGAAAAAGTAGTAAAAATAAGAAAAAATATGGAAAAATAAGGGGGGAATGAGGATAAATAGGAAAATAACAAAATATAGAAAAAATGGAGAAAAGAGGAAAAAATAGTGAAACATGGAGAAAAATAGGTAAAAACAGGGAAAAGGGAGGAAAAGTGAAAGAATTCAAAAAAAGCAAAAACAACAAAAAAATGAAAAAAAAAGAAAAAATCGAAAAACCGAAAAATTGAAAAAAAAAATCAGAGAAATAAGAAAAAAATAGAAAAAACAGAATAATGAGCAAAATTGGAAAAAAACAAAAAATCAGAAAGATGGGAAAATACGAGAAAAAATTGGAAACAATTTAAAACAAATTTGGAAAAAATCAGAAAAATGAGAAAAAAAATCGAAAAAATCGGAAAAGAAAATGAAAAATTTAAAGAAAAATCAGAATATTGGAAAAAAATGAAAAATCAAATTGTAAAATACGACAAAAATGAAAAAAATCGAAAACGAATTTGGAAAAAATCAGAAAAATGAGAAAAAAATCGAAAAAATCGGAAAAGAAAATAAAAAATTGAAAGAAAAATCAGAATATTGGAAAAAAATGAAAAATCAAATTGTAAAATACGAAAAAAATGAAAAAATCGAAAAAAACCAAAAAAAAAAAAATGAAAAAAAGGCGCAAAAAAATCACAAAAATCGAAAAAAAAACACCAGAGGAATAAGAAAAAAATTAAAAAAAAAGACTGGATACCTTTGTATACTAAATATATGTTCCTATCCATAACTCACTATTTGTTTATGGATACTATTAATTGCTCAAAAGCAGATGAATAATTAATATACAGGGTGTTTTTTTAAAAAGTTTCCACCCCCGATTTAGGCTTACCCAATAATTTTTGGCAAAAATGGCGAGACACGCCGATTTTTGATTTGAGGGGGACAAAATTTTTGATACAAACATCACTCTTACGTCAACCCCCTTCACCACACGCCCCTCAACTTTAAAATTTAAATAGGGAACATACCATATCAGGGAAAAGGTAATTCAATGCAGAATTCAAATCACCAAGTTTAATTTTTTTACTACCCCCCTGAACAGAAATACAGAGTTTTTTCCTACCCTCACTTTATTCTAGCATAATATTTTTTAAGAAAATTAGTGAGACACGTCGACTTTTGATTTAAAGGAAACGAAAATTTTTGACAAAATTTGTTACTCTACCTTAACCCCCTTCACCCCCAAACCGTAACATGAAATTATTTTTTATTTTTACCTTCTTTTAAATACCTAACAATAAACTGATAACATTATTGATACAAATTATGTAATGTTTTTTTGTCCTAGCAGTGGACAAAGGGTATGATTTTAATTCTGCATTGAATTACCTTTCCTCTGATGTGCCACACATGGTGTATCACCCATTCAAATTTTCATGTTACGGGGTGGGGGTGAAGGGGGTTAGGGTAGAGCTACAAATTTTGTCAAAAATTTTCGTTTCCTTTAAATCAAAAGTCGACGTGTCTCACTATGTTTCTCATAAAATATTGTGCGAGAGTAAAGTGAGGGTAGGAAAAAACACCCTGTATTTCTGTTCAGGGGGGTAGTGAAAAAATTAAACTTAGTGATTTGAATTCTGCATTGATGTGCCACACATGGTATGTTCCCTATTTAAATTTTAAAAATTGGCGTTGGGTGAAGGGGGTTGACGTTAGAGTGATGTTTGTTATCAAAAATTTTGTCCCCCTCAAATCAAAAATCGACGTGTCTCGCCATTTTTGCCAAAAATTATTGGGTAAGCCTAAATCGGGGGTGGAAACTTTTTAAAAAAACACCCTGTATAACTTAATAGGAGTAGATAAAGTATATTATTCATCTTGATGAATTACAATTTATCTGCGTGAGTTTTGACCTACATAAATAATATACTATTGCACACTTGTTGCAAAATAAAAGCTGATTGATTTATTTTATAGTATGACTATTATTCACTGAAGCTTTAAAAGTCTCGAAAGTTTCCTACACGATATTTTAAATCAAAGAGCGGATTTGGTAATAAAAACTAACAACTGTTGAATGCACGAGCTCAGATTTAAGTTTGTTATTTTTAGGATTTTATTCTTAAACGAGTTTATTGATTCTTGTTCTTTACTAAAAATATCTGGAGTGTTGTATTTTAGATAGAAATTCTTTATAAATATAAGAAACTTTGTGTATATAATAAAATAATAGCAATTTAAGATAAAATTTTATTCGAACAAAAATTTGTAACTAAAAAATAGAAAATCATGACAATAAAATCAACCAATTCAGTAAATTCTAAATAATCTAAATAATAACAATTACATAATGATGAAAAATATTTATGTCCCAGGGACGAAAAACTGTCTATTATAGTTGAACCTGCAAATTGACAGCCGAGGCGAAGACGAGGCTAGTAAGCAGGCGAGACAATAGACGATTTTTTGTTGAGGTGCATATTACATTTTTTCGTTGACCTCTAAATAACATTTAAAAAATTTTTCCCCCCGTTTTTTACAACTATTATTTTTTGCTCAATTTTTTTTCAACTTCATTTTTTTGCAATTATTATTTCTTACATTATTTATCCCAATTTTTTTAGAACTTTCGATTTATGTCCAAAAAGATTTGAGGAATACATTTTTTACAACTATTATTTTTCCCTAAATTTAATTTCTTCTTTTTTCAGACTTGTGGTTTTTCTCCATTTCCCCCCCATATTTTTTACAATTATTTTATTTTAAACCGCTTTTTCTTCTCTTTTTTACAACTATTATTTATTATCTCAATTTTTTTCTTCCAATTTTTTTTACAACCATTATTTTTTGCGTGTTTCTACTTTTCCATTTTCCATATTTAAAAAATATCCCCCCCCCCCCCGTTTTTTACAACTATTATTTTTTACTCAATTTTTTTTCAACTTCATTTTTTTGCAATTATTATTTCTTACATTATTTATTCCAATTTTTTTAGAACTTTGGATTTATGTCCAAAAATTTTTGAGAAATACATTTTTTACAACTATTATTTTTCCCTAAATTTAATTTCTACTTTTTTTTAGACTTATAATTTTTCCCCATTTCCCCCCATATTTTGTACAATTATTTTATTTTAAACCTCTTTTTCCTCTCTTTTTTACAACTATTATTTATATTCTCAATTTTTTTACAACTATTATTTTTCGGTAAATTTAATTTCTTCTTTTTTTTTCAAACTTGTATTTTTCCCCTATATTTTTTACAATTATTTATTTTGCCCAATTTTTTTTCAACCTCATTTTTTTTACAATTATTATTTTTTACATTATTTTCCCAAATTTTTTAGAACTTTAGTTTTATAGCTCAAAATTTTTGAGGCATACATTTTTTTACAACTATTATTTTTCGGTAAATTTAATTTCTTCTTTTTTTCAAACTTGTATTTTCCCCTATATTTTTTACAATTATTTATTTTGCCCAATTTTTTTTCAACCTCATTTTTTTTACAATTATTATTTTTTACATTATTTTCCCAAATTTTTTAGAACTTTAGTTTTATAGCTCAAAATTTTTGAGGCATACATTTTTTTACAACTATTATTTTTCGGTAAATTTAATTCCTTCTTTTTTTTTCAAACTTGTATTTTGGCCCTATATTTTTTACAATAATTATTTTTTGCCCAATTTTTTTTCAACCTCTTTTTTTTATAATTATTATTTTTTACATTATTTTCCCCATTTTTTTTAGAACTTTAGTTTTATGGCTCAAAATTTTTGAGGCATAAATTTTTTGACAACTATTATTTTTCCGTAAATTTAATTTCTCCTTTTTTATTCAAACTTGTATTTTCCCCTATATTTTTTACAATTATTTTTTTCATAATTTTTCCCAAATTTTTTTAGAACTTTAGTTTTATGGATCAAAATTTTTGAGGCATACATTTTTTAATAACTAGTATTTTTCAGTAAATTTAATTTCTCATTTTTTTTCAAACCATTGTGTTTTTTCCCCCAAATTTTTTCCAATTATTTTTTTTGTCCAATTTTTTTTCAATCTTATTTTTTTTACAATTATTATTTTTTACATAATTTTTCCCAAATTTTTTTAGAACTAGTTTTATGGCTCAAAATTGTTGAAGCATACATTTTTTTACAACTATTATTTTTCGGTAAATTTAATTTCTCATTTTTTTTTCAAAATTGTGTTTTTCCCCCATATTTGTTACAATTATTTTATTTTACAGCACTTTTTCCTCTCTTTTTTACAACTATTATTTTTTGCCCCAATTTTTTTCTCCCAATTTTTTTACAACTATAATTTTTTGCTAAATTAACCCCCTTTTATTCTCACACTTTTGGTTCTTTTAATAAAACTGTTATTTTTTGCCCCACGTGTTTCATCCTTTTTTCCATTTATCCAAATTTCCTCCCTCTTTTATTTTCACACTTGATTTTGGTTCTTTTTATAAAACTGTTATTTTTTGCCCCACGTGTTTCATCCTTTTTTCCATTTTTCCATTTTTCCATTTTTCCATTTTTCCATATTTCCTCCCTCTATTTTTACTTGAAATTGATAGCCGAGGCGTAGCCGAGACTAGCAAGAAAGCGAGATAATAGACAGTTTTTCGCCGAGGTACATATTACATTTTTTCGCCGACCTCTACATACCTTTTAAAAAATATTCCCCCCCTATTTTTTACAACTATTATTTTTTGCCCAATTTTTTTTACAATTATTATTTTTGTACATTATTTTCCCCAATTTTTTTAGAACATTAGTTTTATGGCTCAAAATTTTTGAGGCATAATTTTTTTTACAACTATTATTTTATTTCTCCTTTTTTTTGAAATTTGTCTTTTTTCCCCACTTTTCTCCCATATTTTTTACAATTATCTTATTTCACACCACTTTTTCCTCTCTTTTTTATAGCTATTATTTTGTGTCTCAATTTTTTTTCTCCCAATTTTTTTACAACTATAATTTTTTGTTAAATTTTCCCCCTTTTATTCTCACACCTAATTTTTGCTTCTTTTTATAAAGCTATTATTTATTGCTGCACATGGTTGCTACTTTTTTCTACTTTTTCTATTTTTACTTTGTTGTTCACTTTCTGCCAATTTTTTTCCTTTTTTCCAACTTTTTTATTTTCCCACTTTTTCTTTTCTTTCTCATTTTTGGTTTCTTTTTTCTGTTTCTTGACCCTCAGGAGGTCGGGTCAAGTTCATATTTTCAGAACGAATGACCGGATTATTTTAAAATTTGGGATGGTCATTATAGATCTAATTTTGAATCAAGTGACATAAAAATTAAAAATGGCGCAAAAACTGAATTTTCAGTATATTTTTACATATTTGGAATCTACAACTCAAATTACGTATAATTCATATGTCAAAAATTATTTTAGATGTCAAAAATAAAAATTATTTTTAATCGAAATTTTAATTTTTTTTTTAATTTCACAATGTTTTTTTAAAACCATTCCGACATTATGCACATCATTTGGTTTATAATTAATAACCAAATGGCCCACCATGGTTCCCATTTAAAAAAATTTAGTTTTTCATAGAAAACGGCTGTGCATAATTAAAACAATAATAAAATGAAAAATATTTAAATTTTTGCAAAAATAATATTTTTTAGTAACATCTGGTTACCTTTTGAGATATTTAGACCAAGTCGCTGTTTCCTCGATTAAAAATACTTTTATATTTGACATTCAAAATCATTTTTGACATATGATTTATACGTAGCTTGACTTGTAGAATTCAACTATATAAAAATATACTGGGTGTTCAGTTTGAAAATATAGTTTTTACGCAAACAAAGAAACCGGAAGTCCGCCATTTTTCATTTTTATCACTTAATTCATAATTAGGTCTGGAATAATCATCCCAAATTTTAAAATAATCCATTCATTCGTTCTGAAGATATGAAGTTGGCCCGATCCCCTGAGTAGATTATTGTTTTCTATTTTCTTCCTCTTTTTCATTTTTACCCACATTTCCCTTTTTTTTATTTTTCCGTTATCGCTGTTCTGAATATCGTTCACCATAAAATCTTACAGTCCCTTTAATAATACCGCGAGTTTCACTATAAACCATTATCATATCGCGATAATCGCGAATTAAAAATAAATATAATGTCAATAATGACTAAATCTGTTTCTAGGAATGTAACAGATAAAGCGATATTATCGATTATTTCCAATATATTTGATTAAGTAGCGAATCTAAGCGAAGGTACTTATTGACTTTACAATATCCGTCCATTCGTCTGTCTGTCCGTCTATCTCAGCGAGAAAAGTTTCAAATTTTGGGTTTCTGTTTTCAGAAACCAATAGCTAGTTACCTTACTTATTGACTTTACAATGTTCGTCCGTCCATCTGTCTGTCTGTCTGAGGGTCTGTCACAGCGACAACTCGAGAACGGTTTCGGATTTTGGAACTCTTTTCAGACATGATATAAAATAGTACTGAACAAAGTCGCTCAGGTACTTGGATACTATTAGCTTGCTAGGTTTATTTTAACTCAGCTTTAGATGTAGATTGAATAGTTGTTCATCATTTGTTGTTGTCAAGACATTAAACATAAAGAGAAATTTAATAGAAAGGAAGAACTAACAACATTACATAGATCTGGTACACAGCACTAAAGAAGGCGAAAATAAAACTGCCAAAAGCCAGTCGCGCCGAAAAAACGCGAGCAGACACGCATATAAATGGCACATCTCTAGCGAAGGAAGGTTCAGTTTTAGTTGATATTTTGCGAAAAGTACATTGCATGTCACTGAAGATGGTTGCCGCAGTTGCAGGTGAAACGTTTGGAAGTAATAAACAAAGAAGACTACGACATAACAGCCCGAAAATAAACAATTATTAAGCACATGCCTACATTCTTACAGTGTTCAATTATTTCTTAGTAACAAAATAATGTATTTACAATAAACTTCTTAATGACAGAATATAAATAATCCAAAAATTACATTTTTTGTGTATAATTTAATTTTAATTAAAATTTCTTATGTCAAGGTATTTGAAATACACTAAAATGTTTTATTCTCAGGTTACGCAATTAATACAATTTCTCCGGGTTTTCCATTTTCAAATACAATTTCATCTGTCTTGGTTAAAAAATATTAAGCAAATCCTTGGTGTTTAAATATTTCATTAAAAGTTAATTTGACACGCTACTGCAAGATTAATAAACATAATTAAGAAGCTAAACGTCAAGTTCTGACATAAATCCAGATACAAATTTAATCCTACATATGGAGTTTAATTATATGTATTAGAGAACTTGGCTCGATAAATGAGGTTTGTATACATTTTGTATGATACCTGCACTACATTTTGACTTTATACTGAAACCTCCAATTCATTTACAAGGTGGATCCTTCAAGGAATTAGTACAAAATGCAAATTTTACATTAACACGATGACTGCCAACTACAGATATTTTGTAGTTTGACTAGAGTTTGTTTAACCATCCTCTGCTGTCACGTCATACATTGTCCATCTTGATTTCTCAATCATGAAATGGATGAGATTGAATTATGATGTTATTAATGTATTTCTTAACTAATGTCGACGTAAATTTTATTTATTACTTTTGACAGTTCAATTAATTTTTTATTGTCAAAATGCCTGAGAACACAGAAATCTTAATATATACCTATACTTACTCTAGAATGCTGGTTCCATTACGTTCCACAGAAAAAAGCACGCCGCATATGCAAGTGTTTAGCAATGTGCGCATGCGTACCATCAGTTTATTTCAAGTAGAATGTTGCCAAGTTCCTAAATCTTGTTGATCAAATTTTAAGTCTAATATAATTCAGCAATAAACATATTTCATTCGAGAAACTAATTTATTTTTTGGTACATACGAGACTTGCCAACGACTATTCAATACATAAATAGCATAGGTGAATTGTGATATTTGTGTGATTTGTCAGATAATGTGCGCAATGATGTAACAGCTTTCCTTGAAAAGATATAGATTGTGCAACAGCGCTTATTCTCCCTGACATCAAATGGCATTATTGGGAGTCTCGCCAGAGACGGATTTGTCCAGTTTTGATATTCTTGTATCGACTGTCGTTATAATTTTTGATATTTGTGTTTATTGTATACCATTTTTGCTTCCGATAAATAATGAACCTTATATAGTAGGTTCGTTCCAACCTCAAATCACAAACCGATTTCCAACAATTTTCAAATTGTTTTTAACGCGCATGCCTGTCAAATAATACGATTAATGATCATTCTGATCAACGGTTGGAACAACAAACAATTGATAACTTACTGTTTTTATATTGTACATGCGCAATCTGTAATCAGTTGATAGAGCTGGCCAGGCGAGGAGGCGAGATTGTAATTAAAATAATTGTTTTATGTTTTAATTTATATGTTAAAAAAGAAAAATGAGCAATCCTAAATCATCGTTATTGCTACTTCCCATGGACGATATGTCACTTACCTTGCTATTCTCATTTTTTGATTAAAAATTGAGTTAAACAAGCTTTTTTTTTAATATTCAAAAACAAACATGGTTCGCATTCAATAGTTTTAGGTTATATGTTATGCTTTTCGATTTTCATTGATTACAAACATGTCCATCCATTCGCACCATGTCAATAATCCCAAGATAATAAATATTAGTTATGGTTAAAATAGCTGTTGAAAATTACCAATGAATTCAATGCAATTTATTGACTCGAACAAAATAGAATTTTTGATTTGATATCTTTAATTCAGGTTTAACAATAGCATAATATTTTATTAAAGCCGCCCCTGTTCAGAAATAAACTGATGGTGCGCATGCGCATTAACGACTATTGTGAACATTTTACAACACTTCTAGAGTAAGTATATATATTATGATTTCTATGCCTGAGAACGAGCAAAGTTTAATTTTTAAGTTGATTAATTATTTTGCAAGAGAAAGAGATGCCGGAATACCGTTTTTACTGTTATGCAGTCTACAATGTTTGGGTTCACCCCAAAAGTATAATACATTTTTTTCGCCATTTAATCACGATTCGATCATCCGTAATTTAATTTAGTCAAAAATCATGCTTAGGGACGTTAAACATCCCCAAGCTGGAAATTTGAAACAAATCAGTTAAAAATAAATCGGTCAAGTGCGTATCGCTGTGCAGAGGCAGGATTCTTAAAGGACTTTAAAATTTTAATCGAACTAAGTCAAAAATACTGGGTAAAAAGATTTAAAGAAATGAAAAGAAAAATAACCTGGCGCATGTGTGTTCGACGAAGAAAAAAAATTATGAATATCACAGTCCGCATATATACTTAGATATATTAACAAATTTTGAAATGCGACGAACAAATTTGTTAATATCAGCGTAACCGACAAAGATAGAAAAACAATTATACAATGAAAAATGCGTTTTTTAATAAAACTAATACGATTGCAGCCTAAAATCGATCCTTAACATATGTCTTTGATTATATTTTAATTTTGAGTTTATGTGTAAACTATCATTCAAATAATATATGACAAACCTAAAATAGCAGAATACGTCACCGATTATGACGTAACGGCAGAGGCTAGTTAAACAAACTCGACTGGATATCTGGTAATTGGCAGTCAACGTGTTAAACGATAAATTAAAAAAAAACGGTTGGACTAATGGAAAAAAATTAAGGTAACAATCTTTGTTATGACGAATTTTCGTCATTTGTAAAATTATTTGTAAATTTTTTTGTAAATTTTTAAAATTTACTAAATATCTGTACATACAAAAATTTACGAAAGATACGAGAGACTACTTAAAATTTTGGTTAAGAACTAACCAATTATTTTAAACTTAACGACAAATGAATGATTAAGAACCAGACTAAACTCGCATTGAAATACATTTTTTATCAGTTTTGTAGTTTGCACTGTACAATTTTTTTAAAAAGGCACAAATGTCATAAATTTCTAAGTATGAACCAAAATTAAAGATAGAGCCCTAGATTTATCATTTTCTTTCATGTCTGTTTTTATTTAGACTAAATAGCTTATACCGTTCTCAAAAAAAAATGTTATTTCAAAACCCTTGCATAACGACTAGCGGTGGCGGACTCTTACGTTAGTGTCCTGATATTTTGTTGTACTTATACAGAAAATGTCCCTGTTTATTCTTTTTGTTAGAATTCGGAACGAACAGAACTTTTACTATCCTGAGAAAAAAGATAATATTTATTCAGACTTTGTCGTAGACTGTATTGCTGAATTTTTTAACTAGAAAGTGAATAAAACTGAAAACATCAATAGAATATTTTAACTTTTACATTAGTACTAATGGATGTAATCAATAGAAAGTGTTCTGTTAATATTTTATCAACTTTTACGAAAACGTATTGATAAAAATCACATGACCTCTCGCCATTTTTGAATGAATAATTTACACGTTAACACAAAAAAACTATGAAAAAAATTAACTTTTTTGTAAATCTGGCAACAATGGTAAAAATTTGAAAATATTAATGATATAAAAATAAACTATAAAGTTGATAAAATATATCTGTAAAACTTTATTGTCATTTTGTTTAATAATTACGTCATCACTCATAGCAACTGCCCCTTCCGGTTGTCTGATTGACACCAAAATCTAATCAGATTTAACATAGATTATCAGAATCTTGTACGCAAAATTTAAAAAAATTTAATTTAGTAGTTTTTCAGTTATAGCGAAAATATTAAAATCGTATTCTAGGGACCCTAAAACGTGTTTATTCATTGAAAACTCACTACCCAATTTTTAGCAAGATTACTATACCTCTCTTATCTGAGGGCTAGAGGTAAAAATTAATAAAGGGGCCTGGGATTTGTCAAGAAAGTAACACAAACCCTGTTTATGAGATTAAGAAAATGGTAGCGTTAATAATGTCGAATTGTAATGGAGACAGTACCAAGCGAAGTTAGAAATGCATTTTTCCTGCATAATGGCAACAAGCATCGTGTATTTTCTATGGTTTATTCCCCTAAACTGAAGGATATAAATTATTATTTAGTAATGAAACTCCAAGTCGAGTACCACAAATTTTATTGTAAAAACAGAAGAAAGGCGACTAGTTTCGGCGACAAGCCATCATCAAGCCTAGTATACGCAAAGTACTGAGATAGGATACAAGCATTTTAAAAATTTATGAACTTACCAGAGAAATGTATAAGATTATATGACATTTATTGAAATATTTGTGACAACAAAATGTCCCATATAAAAATATAAAATTGCGTGCGCGCACTGGGGGATAAAGAGGAAACGAGTACATAGAAAGTTGTGGTACAAGAGGGAATTATAATTAAAATTGAAACGAAGGGAGGAATATGTTATACGTAAACAGACATTGCATCCAGAAGTTGGTGGAGTAAGGAGTTGTGACGGTAATTAAGTGATCTGATACTCTATGATGAGGGAAATTATAGGAAAGTGCCCTAGGCAACCCCAATTTCAAAGTTATCAATGAATTGGTTCAATAGTAGAATATAATGTGGGATAGACGTCTAAAAAAACCCACCGAGGGTATTAGTTGTCCAATTCTGGTCAGTATGACGCGATTATGCTGTAGTGAGCCATGAAGGGGCATCAGCCCTTCACGATCTAATCCACGTGAGGTTGGGAAGATAATCCATATAGTAACAATGATTAAGCTCAATGTACATAAAAAAAGTTGTACCCTTTTGGTGACCAGCCCAGAAGAGTTTCAATAAATATCATTAGTAACGAAAAGTTAGGTGACGTACAATTCAATAGTACTATGTAATAGAACATTTACAAAATGGTCGTTAAATTTGACATGATAATGAATATCGTTAATGACATTTGACAGCTTAAAATGGAATAAGTTATAAAATAAATCTAATAATAACCTGAAGGGCGTCGTAATTAAAAAAAAATATAATACAGAAAATGAGATATTATCAAAATAATGTGGTAAAATGTAAATAATTGCATAACTGTAAGAGAGTGGGTAGATACAGGGAAAGGCGATCGAGTAAGGAAGAAGGAAGAGAAGAATGCCTTGTCAGGTAAGTATAATGGGAGAAGAAGACAATTAACATTTCAAAGGGGGTGATTTATAAATAGAGGGAAACAAAATAAACGAAGAAAATTAGAAATGACTTAATAAGGAAATAGGAGAGGAAAGGATATTACTGTAAAGAATCCACAAATAAGCCAGGGCAACAGTTAGATAAGATCCTTAAAAATGTCTGATAGAAAAATATGGTTGTCGTTAGGTCTTAACTGTTCAGTAAGACAAGTTGATAGGTTATTATGTAAACAGGAGTGTATTTCAAACATTTCAAGAAAATTTCAAGAAGATGGAGTGTTAGTAACATCAGAGTTTCTGTATACCTAATGTGTTCTTTAATTCGTGTTTCGAATCTTCTACCTGATTGACCAATGTAAACAGCGTTACAGTCATGACAATTAAGTTTATAAACACCTGTTTTGTGAAGATAATGGGTGACATCTTAAGTGTTGACTAGAAAGGAACCGGTATTGGAGCTGGTTTTGAAGGCTACATGGACATTATGTAATTGATAGAACCGTAAAAGGATGAAACATCTTGTGTGTTAAAGGAAATATGTGGACAATTTAGTCTAAAGAATTTTGTATAAAGTTTGTAATTGTTATTAATAGCAAGTTGTTTATTAATATTGATTTCAGCGGTGAATGTAGTTTGAGTTAGAGGAATCGAGAAAGAAGAAGCTATTGAAGGCAGCAAGTTGTGGTGGGTTTTAGGTAAATTTCAAATTATAAAAAAGTATGGGGGAGGTTTTTAGAAATAAGTAGTTCCAGAAAGGGAAGTTTATTAGAGGATTCGCAGTCTATTGTAAATTTGATACGGGGTACAAGGTATTAAGATAAGTAAGGAAGTCTAGCGCATTATTATGAAGGCTGGAACAAAAGTAAGCAATCGTCTACACATAGCGGGAATAGAACAGAATCTTGTGCTTAAATGAAGGGGGGTTTATATATGTAGTTCTAGGTGATTCATGATGATTTCAGCCAGTAGAGGTGAAAGATTAGAGCCCATGAGTAGGCCTGAAACTTGTCTATAAAAGAAGTTATTAATCTGAAAGAAATTTTCTTCGAGGGCTAGAAAAAGTAAAGAACAGAGGTCTTGAGAAATGGTAGGGTTAATGTTACTATTCCGTAGTAGGATGTGAACCAGTTGAATGCATTCTTTTGGGGGAAAACTAGGGAAAAGGTTTGAAACATCTAAAGAGAGTAAGATTGAATTTGGAGTGACTTTAATGTGAGATAATTTGTCTGCTGGGTCTCGAGAATTTTTAACTGAAAATTTATTTTCAAATTTAGTGGTATCTTTAATCAGTTTATTAAGAAAAAATAAGGAAGAGATTTTAGAAGATGGAGAGTTGATAAAACTGACGACCGGTCTGATAGGAATATAACAGAGGAGTTTTCGGAGCAATAAGGCACAAAAGGAAGTGATTAGAATCGAATAGGGTGAGGGTGTCGTTGTAAAGTTAGAGTTTGAATTTGAAATGGCTCACTACCCCATGATCGCATCATACTGACCAGAATTGGATAACTAATACCCTCGGTGGGTCTTTTTAGACGTCTATCCCACATTATATTCTACTATTGGACCAATTCATTGATAAATTTGAAATTGAGGTTACCTCGGGCACTTTCCTATAATTTTCCTCATCACAAAGTATCAGATCACTTAATTACTATCACAACTCCTCACTCCACCAACTTCTGGATGCAATATCTGTTTAAGTTTAGGTTAGGTTCCTCCTTTCGTTTCAATTTTAATTTTAATTCCCTCTTGTACCACAACCTTCTTTTTACTCGTTTCTTCTTTATGCCCCAGTGCGCGCACGCAATTGTATATTTTTATATGGGACATTTTTTTGTCACAAATATTTCAATAAACATCATATAATCTAATACATTTCTCTGGTAAGTTCATAAATTCGCCTAGTCGCCTTTCTTCTGTTTTTACAATAAAATTTATGGTACTCGACTTGGAGTTTCATTACTATTCAGTACGCCCCACATTTAAGTTAATGGATAACCTTTTAAATTTAAATTATTATTTGACTAATGACATGTTTCCACCCAAGGGGTTGATACCTTGCTACCTTGGCTAGACTCAGTAATCGCAAATATCTGCAGGACAGATCATAGATAAGGCGGCAAAGGTGAGAAAATCCGAAACCTGATAAAAACCCTTTTAAAAGAAGGCAATCAGTAGTGAAAACATCTTCAAGCATGAACATGGTAACAGAGTGAATGACAATTGAACGAATTATGAATATTAGTATTCATAACTGTTGGAAGAATACTAGGCGACGAACGTGTTAATATAAATACAGAATTTCGAAGGACCAAACTTCTTGGGTAGAAGATAAACCAATACGAATGTTGAAAAAAAAATAGTATTTGAAATTGTAAGGTAACATTTTATTGCTTTTTTTAAGTACGAAGCATGAACTATAAAATTATAAAGCAGCACATTATAATAAATTATGAATATTCAAATTGTATTCAATCACTTCACTCACTCTAAAAAACTATTTAAATTTTTTGGTATGAAAACTTTTTGGGTGCGGCTAAAACACCATTTTTACCTCTCGACCTTCAGATAAGAGAGGTATAGGAATCATGCTAAAAATTGGGTAGTGAGTTTTCAATGGATAAACACGTTTTAGGGTCTCTAGAATACGATTTTAATATTTTCGCGATGATGTCTGTGTGTGTGTGTGTTAGTGTGTGTGTGTTAGTGTGTGTGTGTGTGTGTGTTAGTGTGTGTGTGTGTGTGTGTGTGTGTGTGTGTGTGTGTGTAGGTGTGTGTGTGTGTGTGTGTGTGTGTGTGTGTGTGTGTTTGGATGGATGTTGTAGTAACGATAACTCAAAAACTACTGAATGAAAAAATTTGAAATTTTGCATACAGGATTCTGATACCCTAGATTAGATCTGATTAGATTTTGGTGCCAATCGCCCAAGCGGAAGTGGCAGTTGCTATGGGTGATGACGCCATTATTATACAAAACGGCAATAAAGTTTTAGACATATATTTTGTATACCCTATAGTTTATTTTCATCTCATTAAAATTTTCGAAACTTTTGCCATTGTTGCCAGATTTACAAAAAAATAATTTTTTTTCCTACTTTTTTGTGTCAACCTGTAAATTTTGGATTCAAAAATGGCGAGAGGTCATGTGCTGGCCACATCAGATTTTTTTTATATGAGTAGTAAATGTATGAATGATTCAATTCACTGTTTGGATGCGAGAGGGCGTATGTGCTCTAATTTTTAACGGAGAGAAGGGTTGATAGGAGAAATGTGACGTGGTATCTAAATAACCTTAAATTAAGCATCGTAGCGCGAAGAAACACATTTATATTTTTGTCTCTGATAATGATGGGATAATATGAGAGAAAGATAAGATTCCATAGCAAAAGTCGATTGTGTATTTTATTTTTCTTAACTGTAGTTTACAAGCAGATTAAAAAAATCTGAGAGACAGACGGAGTAATATTGTGTTGATTTGAAATCTACTTTTAGGTCATAAATACAATAATAGACATTAATATGAACTGAAAGATTAATATTATTAATTTTAGAAGAAATAGAAGAAATATGAATTAGTTTGTATTTTCTGGATAATATTCCAGTGAAATTTATCCATCAATACGAGAAGTCGTTATTACAAAGAGCAAGTAATGTGAAGATTGAGGATGGTTTAGGTTTGAGTTGGAGCTCGAGCCGATAACCAGATCCAGCAACCTTAAAGAAATAAAGAAAAAGCCAAGCTCAATCGACCGCAAGCCGCTTGATCAGTTACGCCTGAAGGTCGTAATTGTACCAATACGTCACTGAATAAAGCTTGTTGCATACTTTTCCTAGCTGGATGGTATTACATAAAGACATTTAATATCCAGGTTCTTCGCTCAGTAGGACAAGTAGCGCTTTGTTGATACTATAACGATCTCTGGAGAACTTAATCTTCACTGACGCTGCGAAGTGTAACATTATCAAATAAAATTTCATCATCACTATCTGAAAACAAGTCAACAATTGAAAGCCCCCTCCGGTAACCTCTTTAAATAGACGCTTTTCTGTATTCGTGCGTCTCACGCGGTACCGCTAGATTCGGCGCGTGCCTTTACCCTCCCCGCTACACTATATTTGTATTTGTACTCCAGTTAACGGGTTGCCTTGACGCCACCTTCAGTTTATAGTATGAAGGTCACTTGTACCGGGCAGCGTCAGTGAATACAAATACTCCAGAGGTCGTTATGATATCGATTAATGCCTTAGCGGCCAGAAGGGATGGCTTTACTTGCCCTACTAGGTAGAATACCTATGTATTCGCAGTAAAATTTAAAACTCACAATCAATTAATAAATAAAATCACCCAGTAAAAATAACTGTCTTTATTCGATACCAAAAAAATGGTTTGTAACAAAGATCCCATTTGGTGATATTGCACTCTAGTCTCGTAGGATGGTACAACCACGACTTCCAGGCTGACGTGGTGGACTAGAATACAGATAAAAATAACGAGAAATGGTGACCTATTTCTGGATGTAGAGGACAAAAAAGAACAGATAATGCCAAAATGCAAGATACTAGCATTAAAGAACAGGAATTAAGAAAAGAAATACAATAAACAAGGATAGATTTCTAGATAAAAATAAAGTACCGTTCAGACCCACACAAAATGGTAGTCAAGCTGTCACAATAGCCTTAACAGAGAAAAAATAAAGATTAGATGGGTCATGTGTGAAGTTCAGAAAAGAGTGACTCTAAATGGTAGCTTCAGATCTACAATTCTGACACAGTGTAACAAAGTTACTTTTTTTCCGTATTATTTAAAATATATAAATTGAATCGCGCATGGCACTGGAGTAAAATTAACTTAAATTTGTGAATAAAAGACCAGTCTTACCAGTTGAACCGTCGCCAGGCAGATGGAGACACTCTCGTCTCTGCTTCTTAGACGCTTAAGTTCGTATCGAGTAGGGCAATTCATACCGTTGTCGGCAGCTGCAGAGACAGCCCGAACAGACTTGCTGTGGCCGTCCCAATTGGAACAGCAGTGCAGTCCGTCGACCTTTAGAGATAGGTCAAGCTGAAGCCAAGTTCAAGTTGTACCGGAGTCTAGAACCGTCAGTCCGACTACACCACGCCGCCAAGCCAGTCGTCCGTTACACACCTTTTCTCCGCCGGATTTTGGTAAAAATAAAAGTTTTATTTATTGAATTTTATTTGTTTTGAGTTAACATCCCAGCAGCTAATACCCAGGTACTTAACCCAGTAGGGCAAGTAAAGCCCGCCCTTCTGGCCGCCAGTGATTTTGGTCGATACCATAACGACCCCTGGAGTATTTCTTTCTCCACTGACGCTGCCCGTGCAGTGGCCTTCACACTTAAAACGGAAGGTGGCGCCCGAGGTAATCCGAAACCTGGACCAAGGCGCCAAAGTGACCCGCAACGACCGAAGTGTCGTCGCAACAGGAAAGAGGATTGTGAAGGTGAAGATAAAACAGACAACTGTCTTAAATGTGGTCAATCAGGACTGTCAAAATCCAGCATATTGCTTAAGTTTGAAACGTTATATTTTATTTGCTGATACAAATGATTTAGTAATAAATGTGATTTAAGCTTAATTCTTTTTATTATGGTTTCGTTCCACGAATAGAATTTGAAATATATCGAAAAGTAAAATATTAATTAAAAAAAATTTTGGACGCCAGTCTAATTGATTTTTTCATGTAGTTAAGAACAATTGACAAAAATACTATGATATATTTCAAAGCCGTCCTTTCTTTCTTTTTGTGGGTTTTAGGAAATTAAACGTTACTTTTTTTATTGAAAGTGAAAATTAAATTTTATTAATATATATTCAAAGACTTTTTCGTAATTTTTTTTTCGGGAAAATGGAACTTAACTTGGTTTTGTTTTTCTTATCATCAAGTTTTTTCCGGTAGTCTTCTTTCTGGTATCCGGGAGAAAAGAGACGGCAATAACTGGAAAAACTTCCTGGATCCGGCAGTGAAAAGATGTAAGTTCAAAAGCAGGTTCCGATCCAAAGATAAAGACGTTCAATCCATAAAAAAAACTATGTCCAGGAAAAAAAGCCTAGGTCAGAAAAAAGCCTAGTCCAGAAAAGCGCCATGTCCAGAAAAAAGGGTCTGTCTAGGAAAAAAAAGCTCTGTCCAGGAAAAAAAACTTTGTCCACGAAAACCCCTGTATATTAAGGGGAAGAAAATAAATTTTCAACAGGCAATAAAGACGATATAGAAAATGTTCTGATTTATGACGTAAATAGAAGAATTGTTAACATGGGAAAGACATTTTATAGTAATATCAAAAGGAAAGAGAAATCAAGATAAGCTGAGAAGGGACACAGTCGACGCGAGGATATTAAGAAGGGATATCAAGCGAGTCTGGAATTAAAATATACGGAGTAGAGGAACACTGAAAATACAGGGTGGTTTATTGTATAGATATAATTTTTTCTATCGTCACTATAGGAAAATCAGCGAGCTATAGAGAGATAAAGACTGCGACAATAAAGAATTAAAGAGAAAGTGGATAGTAGGCCGTCAGCGTTCTATTAGCGGTAGTCTATTTATAGAATATGACGTTGCCATTTCACCAATAAATCTCTAACACGCACGGTTGTCATTTCTAATTATAAACATTTATTGGCAGTATGTTAATCCTTTTGCTGATAGAAAATGATTTATTGAATAACTTCCCGATTACCCTGATTTTACCCATTATTTTTAAAATTCGAAAATAAATTTATTTGTGGGCAATCCTGTATACATATAATATTTGAGTGAATACGACAAAGGACAAAGACTCATTAAAACTGATCCTGTAATGATGAGACATGGTTAGCAGGTGGATGCTGTTAATGTATCCTGCATCTAACTACTATATTTAGGTAGTTAACTTGCCTCCCTTTAGTTCAATATTCGTATACTTTATCATATGTCTTTATAATGTATGAGTGGCTTTAAGTATCTTTCACTGGATTCGATTTTACCATATCTAGAAAGCGATTTATTATAGGATTTAAATTTATGTCGAATCAGATGTTGATAAAACACTTTAAGACAAGGATGAAAAATTATTAGTATTCAGCAAATCTCGGTCGTCGAATAATTATTTTATTTTAATTGTTTTTTAACTCCGTTTAATCTCCTCACTTTTATTACAAAAGTTTTCAATATAAGAATAAACTTGATTTTTTACTTTTCTTGTATATAACGAATACATAATTCTTTCGGAATGAAAGTAAAAGTAATTAATGGCGAAAAACTTATAAATCAGAGAACGCGAAAGAATCGCCTTAAACCTTGAAAACTTTTATTCTTTTATGTAAATATTTGTACAAGGCCTACATAGATTTTTTAGACCATTTCAAACCCTTATCACGCACAACAAATCGATTTGTATATCCCTGTTTATCTAGCAAACTTCAAATGTCGGTTCTCCAAAGCAATATAGCAGTAATATGTTTACGCCGGTAATAATACATTTTTTTATTACTAGAAAAAATATATTTTTTAAAGGAAATAAAGCAGAAAGTCTGGTACCACAAATTTAATTACAAAAAAGTACTAGCAGGCAACTAGTTTCGGTCACTGACGATCATCAAGCTTAAAGATACAAACGTTCGCAATAAGTCATGTAATACAAAAAATTAAAAATCAAACTTACCACTATGAAACACTATAATTTATGTGAAAATGCATGATAGCACAATTTTTATGGCAAAGGTCTATATACAGGATAGTTCAAAGCAGAAAAAAGTAAATATTGATACATTCTTGTCTAAATTTTAACTAGATTTTAGTATAACCACCCCGAAATACTTTAAATACAATAAGGTGAGGTGGGGTAAGTGTGTAACAGGGGTAAGTGTGTAGACGGGTCACAGAACGTACTATTTTCAAGAACTAGACGTGACATCTACCGGAATAGAGTTTAATGATAATTTGTCTTCTATCTAAATTATCAAACTGTAATAGTTTTCTATATCAGCTAACTGACCACCTGTTCAACATTCATCGGCGCATTGTGGCATTGAGTACAATTTGACGAGCAACAGATATTCGACAGTCATCATCCCAGAGACTTGATTTTTAGTTCTTGTAATTGGTGTAGTGGGTAGTAAAGGTAATAATAATTATGTTTTATAGAATATTTTTTTCATAAATTTAAGTTAACATAAAAATGTCAATTGCTAAACAGATGTCCCCGTTAAAAAACCATAACGGGGCAAGTGTGTTGTAATTTTCAGAGGCAAGGGCGTAGTATACTACACACTTACCCCTAACCCAAAAAGGGAAATTTATTATTCTTTATGTTTATTTTTAGGCAAAAATGGTTAGACACTATGTACGTAAAACAACTAAGACAAGTACATATACTGATGAGACTCTAAAAAGGGCATTAGACGAAATTTCAAGAGGTGTAATAACACAGTATGCGGCCCACAAGAAGTATAACATTCCACAAATGACTCTCAGTTACCACAGAAGGGGACTGAGGGGTGTCAAAAGTTCAACTATGGGAAGAGGAACAGCAATTTCTTATGATGAAGAAACGAAACTTGCAGAGTACTTAATAACAATGGAAAAATGGGGGTGGGGATTGAGAAGTATGTTATTAAAAACAATTTTAAGACACCTTTTAAAAATAGGCGCCCAGGAGAGGACTGGTATCTTGGCTTTTCCAAGCGTCACAACTTATCAATAAAAAAACCACAATCTGTGGAATTTGCTAGGAAGAGGTGTTTAGATCCATTTATAATAAACAATTATTTTCATATATTAAAAAAGCAGTTAGATGCGCTCAATTTACATGATAAACCACGACAAGTATGGAATTTGGATGAAACCAATTTTTGTCTGGACCCGTCTGAAACAAAAATAGTGGGAAAACGAGGAGCAGCTTCGTCACGAACCACTGTAGGTACAGGAAGAGAAAATACAACCGTGTTAATGGCAGTTAGTGCTGATGGTTTTAAATTGTTTTTAAAGCAAAGAATATGTGGGACGAATGGGTGGCGCCACCATTAGAAGAATTTCCTGGAACTGCCTTTGCTACAACAGCTAATGGCTGGATGGAGGCAAATATTTTTCTAAGATATTTCGAAAAACATTTACTAGACATTTTTGGACCTGAGCGTCCAATTTTATTAATATATGATGGTCACACATCACATGTTGACGAAAGATTAATCAAAATAGCTCAAGATGATAATATAATTATATTGAAACTACCTCCTCATTCGTCCCATCTTTTGCAGCCGCTTGATTTATCCGTTTTTAAGTCATTAAAATCTAAATGGGACAATGCTTTAGTAAACTGGCAGAGACATAACGAAGAAAGAAAAATACCTAAGAAACGATTTAGCTCATTAGTTGGACAAATATGGAAAGAAACAAATCCTGAAATCATTATGAACGGTTTTAAGAAAGCAGGCATTATTCCTTATAATTCCGAAGTCGTGTCCAAGGAGAAATATGATCCATTATCATACAAGAGATGGGAAGAGCATCAACGTACCAATAGCGAATTACCAACAAATGATGTTGCAGCGAGTGTTGCAGGTACTTCCAGTGGGAATGACATGCCATCAGATACAAAGTGCACATTTGAAGAATTACTTTTATCTACTGTCAAACAATATAATCAACCCGAAAAGGTAAAGAAGACGAAAGTAGCTTCAGGAGCAGAAGTTTACCAAAATATTGAACCAGAAGAAAACGAACAAGAGGAAGAAATGATACTTGATGATAGTGACGATGACATAGAAGAAGAGATGCGAGAAGTAGAAGCACTAGAAGCTTGTATGAATGAAATTAGTAAGCCTTTGAACGAAGTAACAGAAAATGATTGGGTGTTAGTATGCCTCTCAGGGAAAAAGTCCAAAAGGTACTATGTTGGCCAGATCATGCGTGCTGCTAATAATGAATATGATGATGTCGAAATAAAGTTTACCAAAAAAGTTCCTACTTTAGATCCTATATCTTCATCAACTTTAATTTGGAAATGCCCTGAAGAATGTGCTTGTATTGCAAGAGAGGACATCATTCTTTCACTTCAAACACCCCACTTTGGTCGACGCGGTTTAATACAATTTGAAATAGACTTTTCTTCATATAACGTAGAATAGTACTTAACTGATTATTGTCAGTTAAAGTTAATCTTCTTTGTAAACGTTTGTGTTTTGTTTGTTTTGCAGTTAAGTTAAATAAAACGAAGTTTTGTGAAAATGCGAATTTTTTTATTTCGACACTTACACAGTAAAATAGTTTGTTATATACTATTTCGTTTTACAATTAAAATAATTTTTGTACTGTATTATTCAGTGTATTAAGTAGTTTTACACACTTGCCCTTTAATATTTTAACTGTATATCTATTCGAGATACAGACCAATTACACACTTGCCCCAAAAGTCTGGGGAAGTGTGTAGTATGAATCTTGTTTTAAAAAAAAACTTATAAAATCCAAGGCATTATATTTTAAAAGGTGTCATTCCTCCAACAAAAACCTTAAGGTATATGTGGTACACAGAAATGATAAAAACAATTTTATTTGTTTAATTCAATTTTTTGATAAGACCTTAATGTGAATTTTTATATTTTTACTACACTGTTACCCCACTTCACCTTACATCATAAAATGTACTTTTATATAAAAAATAGTAAACTGTTAATATTAAGTACCCACATTTATTTTTATAAAAATAGTATACTAGATATTAGGTTGGAACATTTCCTTGGGTATTTTTAAATATTTTAGGAAGAAGAAAATCAAAGATTTTTTTTACAAATAATGCTAAATATTTTAGGTTAGAAATTCTCCGCCGCTGATTTATGATGTTATATTACGGTTTGCGGGTCATAAAGTGTGCTATCAATCATTTTCAAATAAACTATAACAAGGAAACGAATTGATCACAAAAAGTGAAAGACCTATTAAGGGTAGATGGCAAACTTAAATAAAAATAAACTTGATCGTACTTGAAAAGTACTAAAATAATTTAAAAAATTTGAAAAATATTTATCACAAACGAAATAAAATTTTATACAAAATACAAGTTGTTCCCTAGGGATTACTTGCACCTAGGGACGGAAAGGAGAAATGTGAATCAAAATCGTCACCCTACGTGGGGGGCTGGAAGAAATGGACCACTCCAGTGGTCATTACAGTTAAAACTGCGAAAAATATACAATTTTTTTTGGAGAAAGTCAGCACGTTCCAGAACACGGTTTTACCGGCGAAAGGAGAAAGTGACATTTGACATGTGACAGATGAAAGTAACTAGAAAGTACCACCCTACACGTTGAAATGTGGAAGCTAATAACAAATTAATAAAAAATCTAACATAGTACTAAATAATGGCAATAAAGACTCCGAAACAAAGTCAACATTCAGAAAAGGTTATATAAAAATAGAATTTAGAAAAAACTGCAAGAATTTAATTACAATGTAAACGCTTGATTGAAAGAAGACGGTGGCAGGTAATAAATGATTGGTGGAAAAAAAAGGAAGGTTCAATATCAAATGTGACAAAATAACAGCAATAGCAAGGGGAACCCGGAGATACAGGAGCAGTAAAAATCAAATGAAAAGAAACCGGAGTATCAATAAATACCAATAATTAGTAGCAGAAAAAGTAGTGGGGCAGGGTGACCAAGGTAATGAGTAACATTAAAATTAAAACAATTAAATGAAGTCTCTGAAACGGTCTGATAAGAAAATATGGTTCTCTTCGGAACGTAATTATTCATTAAGAAATTTGATATTGGGATTATGGAGAGTTGATTTTATACATCTCAAGGAGGTTTAATCTATTTCCTTTCTGGCAGTCTTGTAGAAGTTTAACATCTGCAAAGTGTCATATATGTCAGAGCGGGAACGCCGCATCTGAACATCGAATTTAGAGAGGCGCCTGCCTGCAGGTTCCCGCTCAGCTATTGCCATATCGCTCACTTGACATTTGACAGAGTCTGTAATAATCTAACCTCATTTTTGTGTTTTTATTTTGACGGTTTTTCTAATTTTGACTTTGTTGAGATTTATTCTACAAAATTTGTGCAATGAAATCTGAAAGTTTTCTTATTTACTGTGACTATAGACACGTTAACCTGTGAATAATTTTAGAAATTACCCACACATGAAACGTGATTCGCTTAAATAATAAGTTTGAACATATTTAAGCATAAACTCTGGTAGCAGCGTGACATGTTGTGCGCTAATGGTGCAGTGGGCCCGGGGATCGAATCCCACTTACCCTTTTAATGTTTCTTTAAACACAGGCTAAATTTAGATAGTCAAGACTTCTTTTAATAATTAGGATGTGAGAAATTTGAAAATTTAAATAAAATTTTGTATTATATATGAATACAAAATTTGGGGGATTTGATGTGAAACTTTAAAATATGATGATGCCAGGTCATTTCAGATGTCATATCTAGGATGATCAGTCCTGGTTGACTAATTATCTGGCAATTTAAAAAAAAATAATCAAGTAAGAAATAAAAAAAAATAATTATTAAGTTTCGTCAATTTGAAAGGAGAGATTTTTTTTTTGAATTGTCAAGAATAAAAATTTTATATAATAGTAGATAGAGAGTGAGCAATTTAGGGCTTTTGCTTTCTCTACTATGTGTTTGTAGGCAATTGAGTTCCCATGGCTTGTTAACATATGCACCGCCATTTTTCTAGAAATAGGTGTATCCAGTGTCAGCCAATCTTTTATTTTTGGGTATAAGCTTAAACAAAAGTCTTCCTTTATCCGTTTGTTCTGCAAGGGTTGTGTAATTGAGGGTGTTTGACCCCTCCGGCAATAGGTCCCATTTCTTCATGTTGGTTTTGCATCGCGGTACTCCTACTCTCATACGATTCAAGGTTTTCAATAAGGTTGTTATCTTTCTGGGGGTAGTTCCTCATTGGCTAGGGTACCTTGTTATTTAATTACCTTCTTCACTTAATTATTCGGTTCAATTCTGGTGTTCATTCTAAATCCCGTATTATTTTCATGAAGCTTTCCCTAGATTTGAGCCATTGAGTCACCGATTGTTGTTTATCTCCTGCTTCCTTCTCTCCAGGTCTGCCGCCTCTTCCCTACGTATATGTAGTGGAGCTATGAGAATTAGCGGATATAATTTCTCGGTTTTAGGCACCCAGTTACGATCCACGCTGTTATGTTAATTTTAACGTCCACCTGCTTCGCATCTTCGGATGCGTTCCATACTGGTGCGACGTACTACACTACAGAAAATCATATCAGATTATCAGTCATATTTCATTATGGCAAGTAGGAAACTGACCCATTCTTGAAGTTGACAAGGTGGATTAAGGATGTCTTTCAGATTGTCTTTAATCCATATTAGCGGCGAGCGGTTGAGTGGAGTAAGCATTCTTTGAGAATATGTTTAACAGTTAGGAATCTACATATTGGTGGTAGATAAACTGGATTAGTGGAAAGTCCGACTTCATGTAGTTTGGACTTTGATCTACTCCATTGATTTTGTCTCGATTTCTGTACAGAGTGCTTAAAGTGCGATTTAAGATTTTTGCAGATTTGCACTTTTTTTGTGGATAAGTTGGATAAAGTGGTTTCTTTGGCTTTCTTATGTACAGATATGCCAATGTGAGTATTGATCCATATCAGAGTTATCGCTGCACCTAAAGACGCAATATAATTGCACTGATCGTGTATGGCTTGAGCTAGAGGATATTTGGTGTATATATTCGTGATGGAGTAGATAGATGACAGGGAATCAGAGAATATTGCCACTGTCTTATGTTTAGATTTCATCTAAATGCAATATTTATTAAATAAAAGCTGTCCGTTCATTTTTACCTCTACATCCTATGTTCGCCTATGGATTTAACATTCGAGTGAAGAATAGCTCACATTTTGACAATATAGATAAAATTGTTTCTTATTTTGGGATTGTGGATTTGAGGGCTTGAAGAATACTAAACATCTCTACTGTATGGACACTAGAAAAAACTCGTAGCGGTTTGGAAAAAACGGAGGATTCTATAGTAACCACAGCGCTCCATTTTCGGATTTATAAGGCAGTGCCATACCAGACAAAGATTACGCAAATACTCCGGAAGGCAGTCCAGGAGGGCAACATGGGATTGGTCGAGACCATATCGACCCCTGAAGTATTTTATTCTTCACTGAAGCTGCCCGAGCAAGTGGCCTTCACACATTAAACGGAAAGTGGCGCCAGAGGCAATCCGAGACTTGAACCAAAGCCCCAAAGTGACATAGAACGACCGTAGTACGTTACACCATTTTCACATTTAGAAGCATCAGAGATTATGTCAAATTGAGATAATTCGATGATGGAAGGATTGTCTCAATAACTCCATTGGTGTCTCTTCTTTGAGGTGTTTATTTAGGGATATGTTAGTTACAGGTAAATTTTTGTTCTAGGCAGGAGCAACAGAGCAAGGTTATGGGGGATGTTTCAAGGAGACAGACTATAGATAGACTATTTTATAAAATAAGTTGGACTGGAAGGGTTAGCAGGAATTCTGGATAAGAATGACAGTAAAAACTGTTCACGTCTTAATGAAAGTGGAAGTTCATTGGATTCGCAGTATGGGCTTTAGGTTGGACTAGATCTGAAGGCTCCTAAGCAAGTTCTTAAAAAAGTATTGTGGAATTGGAGGCGAACATGTATATAAAAGATTCATAGTCCATTCAAAAGTGTTTCTTCTTGAGCTCCCCATTATTGATGTTTTTAAAATGTTTATTCTGCTAAAGCAGTTTCCTTTCACATCTCTAATATGCTGTTTCCAAGTAATTTTGTTGTTAAAAGTGAGTCCCAAAATTTTATGACGATTTACTGTAGATAATATATCACCATTAAGAGAATTAAATATTTTAAAATTGAATAAAAATAATTTTATAAAAGTTCTTTATGTATATCATTAACTTTACACCATTTATTTTTGCTGTTCGAAACAAAATAATTAAATCTTGAATTATGTTTTTAATTATACTTAACAGCTAATATAAAGGATGCAAATTATATTTTCGATTTGGCTAAAATCTAAAAGTCCTTAATTTATCTGAAAACAATTAGAAAACTCGGAATGTTTATTCAAGGCAAACAAAATACGTGCTCTAATTACGAATTTCCTTTAAAGTTGTTTGTATTAAAGTTTAATTTTCTTCGAAGAAGTAACGAAAACTAGATATAAACTGCTCTAATAACAATAGTAATAATAGTTAAAGAAAATGTTGAGTTCATGTAATTCCGATTTTTTTTAATGAAATTTTATACTAGTTTTCTGTTTCCAGAGTAAGATTTAAGAAAAAAAAACGATTAATAATTTTTTTAAATCAGGAAAATTAACGAAAATTATCCCTTTAATATTGGGTTATTTGTTCTTTAAAAAAAATACCCATTAACGTATTAATTACTAATCCAACGAAGGTTAGAACTTGGACATTTCAATTTTATTTGACACGCCAATTTCGGTAAAACGTCCAATTAACAAACTTTTAATTTCTGTAGCCTGTATAATTAGCAACAGTTCACAATAGCGTGAACGTTTTACTCCCAAAGAAAATTAATTTGAGTAGAAACCTCTATGATGTAAAAACTACCCGGAACTAATTTTATTTAGTAAATTGGGTGGATGATAAATATATGTTTACCCCTGCTTAAGGGTGTTTACAATAACATTGAAAAAAGGGTTTAAATAAAACAAAACAAAAGGGATAATTGTAGGGTAAAACAATGTCGAAAAGTGGGGTATAAAAAAATGTAGCAAAAAATAACAGAAAAGAAGGGCTACAAACAACATAAAAAATGAGACAAAAGGGTAGACCAAGAAAATTAAGTACAAAAAAGTAGGACAAAACACAAAAAATTGGGAAAGTGAGGCACAAAAGTAAGGAAAAAGTAAAGTAAAAAAATAGGGACTAAAAAGATGGCAAAAGACAAAAAAAATGTTAAACAAATGAATGTGTGCCAAAAAATAAGGAGAAAAAGCTAAAAGAAATGAGGAAAAGTGGTCACCAAAACAAGGGAAAAAAGTGGGAAAAATGGGATACAAAAAAATGTCGTAAAAAACAAAACAAAAAGAGACAAAAAAGTGAGCCAAGAAAATGTGTTCCAAAATAAGTAGGGCAAAAAACCAAAAAAATAAAGGGGGATTAAAGTGAGGCACCAAAAACACGAGAAGTAAAGAAAAAAAGAGGTCAAAAAACTAAAAAATAAGGCCAAAAAAATGTAGGAGAAAAATAAGTACCCAAAAAAATGCATAAAACAACAAAAAAGGTAAGACAAAAAATAAAAAAAAGGGAAAAAGCGTAGAACAAAAAATAAAAATAAAATAAAACACAAGGGAGAAAAGTGGGAAAGCGTCGAAGAAAAAATTAAAAAGCCTAAGAAAAAGTGAGTGTAAAAATAAAAAAAACAAAAGTGAAAAAATTCCGGTAAAAAAATGTAGCAAAAAATAAAACAAAAAAAAAGATGCCAAAGGGCAAATAAAAATGAGACAAAAAAGTGGGCCAAGAAAATCTGTGCGAAAAAAAAAGTACGACAAAAACAAAAAATGAAGCAGAAAAGTGAGGAATAAAAACAAAAGGGAAAAGTAAAGTAAAAAAAAAGTGGGACAAAAAAGGAGTCAAAACAAAAAAAATAGGGCTAAAAAAATGTAGCAGAAAAATAAGTATCAAAAAAAGGCAGAAAACAAAAAAAACGGTGAGACAACAAAGAAAAAAAAAACAGTAGATGAAAAAAAACGTGAAACAAAAAAATTAAGAGAAATAAAGGAAAAGGGGAAAAAAGAGGCAGAAAAGTGAGAAATAATACCAAGAGGGGAAAGTAAAGTAAAAAAAAATAAGACCAAAAAGGGGTCAAAAAACAAAAAAATTATTCCAAAAAAATTTAGGAGAAAAATAAGTATCAAAAAAGGCATAAAACAAAAAAAAGGTGAGACAAGAAATAAATAAAAAAAATAAAACAAAAAGGGGGAAAAGGAGGAAATCAGCTAACAAAAAATTTTAAAATAAAGTCAAGGAAAATAAGAAAATAGTTAAAAATAAAAAAAATAAAAGTGGAAAAAGTGGCGAAGAGAGAGAATACATAAAAGAAAATAAAACAAAAAAAGAGGCAAAAAACAAAAGAAGAAAGGTAAATAACAAAAAAAGGTGGACAGAAAATAAGGCCAGAACAAAAAGTAGGGGAAAAATCAAAAAAAGGGGAGGGGAAAGTGGAACACAAAAAAAAGGATAGGTAAATGTGAAATAAAAAAGACAAAGAAAAAACGAGACAGAAAAAAAATAAATCAAAATAGAGAAAAGTTGGATAAAAAGGGGGGAAAAGTGGGAACACACAAGAAAAATTGAACCATAAAAAAGGAGAAGAGTAAGGAATAAAACATGTGTAAAAAATAAGGAGGAAGAATAAATGGGACAAAAAAGTAGGCAAAACAAAACGAGGCCAAAACAAAAAGTAGAGCAAAAACACAAAAAAAAGGGGTGAGACACAAAAACAAGGGGTAAATGTGGAACAAAAAAACTAAAGAAAAGCGAAGCAATAAAAACAAAATAAAAGGGGGAAAAGTGGTGTAAAATGGGATGAAATGGGATGGGATGGGATGAAATAATTTAAAAGAAGAGTGAAAAAAAAACTGGCAAAAAACATGTGTAAAAAAAAGAAGGAAAAACAAAAATAGGAAATGGGGAAAATTAAGTGTGAGAAAGAGAGGGAAATTTTATGGGACGAAAACAAGTATAGGAAAAACAGGGTGATAAAAGTGGATCAAAAAACAAGAATGGAAAAAGAAGATGAAGAAATAATTACTCCCACTCCAAAAAAGAAGTAGACCGCAAAAGAAGCAGACCGCAAAAGAAGTAGGGCAAAAAACAAAAAATAGGAGCAAAAGTCTGGTAAATAAAGGGGAAGAGATGGTTAAAAAGAGTAAGAAAAAAGAATAAAAAGGATACAGTGTGGAAAAAAGGTTGGAAAAAGTGGAGCAAAAAAGAAGAATGAAAAAGGGAGAAAGAAATAATTACTCTCATTCTAAGAAAAGTTGGCCCCAAAAAAAACTAGGACAAAAACTACAAAAAAAAGAAAGTGTTGCAAAAAGAGGGAGAAAGTTGGTTAAAAAGAGGAAGAGTGCGGCGAAAAAAGGGGATAGAGTGGGGCAAAAAACATTTATAAGAAAAAAAAACGAATGGGGAAAAAATTAATGGGGCAAAAAACAAGTGTGAAAAAAAGAAAACAGTGGGGAAAAATACACGTATAATAAAAAATGAGGGAAAACATAAATTGGAAATGGGGAAAATTAAGTGTTGGAAAAAAGAGGTCAAAAATAAGAGGGTAGAAAAAAGTTCAGGAAGAAATAATTACTCCCACTAAAAAAAAGAAGTAGAGCGTAGGGCAAAAAAGTAAAAAAAAAAGAGGAAAAGTGTGGCAAAAAAAAGAAGTAAAGTTGGGTAAAAAGAGAAGAGAAACCCAAAAAAAAAGAAGGGGGCGGAAAAAATTTTTGAAAAAAGTGGAGCAAAAAAAAAGAATAAAAAAGAGAGGAAAGAAATAATTACTCTCACTCTAAAAAAGAAGTTAGCCCCAAAAAAATATAACAAAAAAACAAAAAACGGATTGAAAGTATTGCAAAAAAGGGGCAAGTTGGGTAAGGTAAGAAAAAAACAAAAAAAAAGTGTGAAGAGTGCGACAAAAAAAAAGGGACGGAGTGGTGCAAAAGAAAAAAGAAAAGAGTGTAAGAAAAAAAGGGCAGGGAAGTGGGGCAAAAAACAAGTGTAAGAATGAAAAAAATAGAAGGAAGTAGGGTAAAAACGCAACTGGGAAAAATGGAGCAAAAAAATAGAGTGAAAAAAAAACAAATAAAAAAAAATTGTTATTACAATTTTATAATTAAATATTATAATTAGTAAGAGCCTCACTTCAATCTTAAAAAAAAATTAATTAGTACTAAAAATTCATCATATTAACTATAGTAGATACATCGAAAAAATAGTATATTAAATCGTGGTTATCTCTAAGGGTTTGTCCGGATTTTACATCCTTACTTTAGAACTTTCACACTTATTTATGTTAAAGTCCCAAAGTAATAATGTAAAATTTTCTCAGATTTTAAAAACTAAAAGTTAACCAAGTGTCGTTCGTGCCGTTTTATTATACCGTTTTTTCGATGTACATACTATAGTAGAAGATTAAAGGACAGTGGATGAAATTTGTAACACAATTCCTCGTCTACTTCCACTTAATAAAAAAAAGTTCATAAAAAAAATCTAATAAAGAACCTCGTTTCACTTGGATAAAGAGAGTGCATGAAACTAGTAATAAAGTACCGATCAATATCGAAATTAAAGGTGTAAAGGAACAGCAAGACTACTAGATTATTCCCCATGGCAAATATCATAAACAAAACCCTAATGTCTTTTTTGTTCATTTTTCGCCACCCCAAAGTCAACTTATTTTATATGAATTTTTTTTATCTTGTATAATTGTTGTAATAATTCGTAAAATTATTTTATTAGCGTTTATTTTTTAATTTCACAAAAAAATGGATGACGCCCTTAATTTAAAATTAAATATTACAGTGTATATCAAGAAAATAATATGTTTTTTACACCGCGGGGAGTGAAACTAGTACTTTAGTCCCGCATTTGCATACCATTTTTAGCATGATGTCTGTCTGTGTGTGTGTGTATGAACACGATAGCGTCTAAACGGCTGAACCGATTTAAATAAAATTTTATATACTTGTTTAGGGTAGCAAAGAGACAACCTGTATAGATTTTGGAGTTAATCGGACAACCGGAAGTGACAGTTGCTATAAGTGATGACGTCTTTACTAAACAAGATGGCAATAAAGTTTTACACATATATTTTTTATACGTTATAGTTTAATTTCGGATGATTAAAATTTTCAAAAACTTTTGCCATTGTTGCCAGATTTATCAAAAAGTAATTTTTTTTCAAATTTTTCTTAAATAATCAAAATAATACATTTTTATGAAAAATTACAGGATATGAAAGTTGTTGAACATAAAATTTTCTATACATTTTGTCATTACCGTTTTTTTGAATTCCTCATAGTGTCGTCGCTAGAGGGCGTGAAAAATAATGTATATAGACATTTGCGACTTTTTTTAGATTTTGAGACAAAATTATTGATTTTTATGCAAATTTATAAAAAATCAAAATTGTAGAACATAAAATTTTCTACAAATTTTGTCTTTAATTTTTTTTAGAGTTCCGCATAGTTTCGCTGCTAGTTTTTATTTTAATTTTTAAGCAATTTTTATCCTTATTAAAATATTTTTTAGTTAAATTTTAATTTTAAAAATTTTAAAAAAATATCTTTAAATTTGTAATAATTAATTTTATTATTATAATTTTCAAAATTTTATTACAAAAATTGTGAATTTTTTTAAAAATTGGCTAAACATTTAAAATTATATTATGATTTTAAACTAAATTGCATAACTTCTACAATATTAAAGTTATTGAACTGGGATTTGCACCATTCTAAAGATAAAATAAAACTCTAAATTTAAAATGTATTTTAGTTTCTTAGAATTTAGAATTGTAATTATTATAGCCTAAATAAATTTTTTTTTTAAATTTTTTGTAATTTTGTATTATCAATAAGTATAAAAGAAATGAAAAAAGGAAATAGCATACCAGAAAGGGATCGAAAAGTACTATCTGTGTAAATTATTTCATAATTTTAGCATAGTATTTGTAAAAGTTATAGCAAAAAATGAAAAAACTTAAAACAATTCAATGGATATACCTATGAATTTTTGACAAAAAAAATTTTTGTTTTTTAGTTTTTTAAACTAAATTTATTAATGAATTTTGATCCAGAAAACCTAAAATAAAGGTCTGTTTCCCATTTTGAATAAAATTGAATGAGATATTAATTATTTATTGATTTTAAAATTATTCAAAAAAGGTTTTATTTCTTTTTAAGGTTAATATTAATATTAAAAATAAAAAAAAACCATTAAATTTGTAGTAAAGAACTCTATAATTGCCATTTTATTCAAAATTTTATTCAAAAAATTGTAGAATTCATAAATCCTTTTTGAAATTTAATATAAGTTTAAAAAAAATTGAATAACTTTTAAAAATATTTAAGATATTAAAATGGGATTTATACCATTCGATAGGTAATATAAAACTCTAAATTTAGAAAATAATTTAGTTTCTTCAAATTTAACATTGTAATTATTATGACCAAAATAAAACAAAAATTAAATTTTTTTGTCCTTTTGTTTTATCGAAAATAGTAAAACAAATGAAAAAAGTAAATAGTACATCCCAAAGTAATCAAAAAGTACTTTATGTGTGAAGTATTTCATAGTTTTAAAATAATACTTGTGAGAAATTATACAAAATTATAAAAAGCAAAAAAAAATTGTTTTTTTTTAATTTTTGTAAACTAGTATTATTAATGGATTTTGGTACAGAAAAACTAAAATAATCGATTAAACAATTACTTTACTAAGAGCGTTCGGAAAGTTGGATGGGATTACCCCCTCATTTTTTTTATTTTAATTTTTAAGCAATTTTTATCCTTATTAAATTATTATTGACAGAAAATTTAATTTTTTCTTAATTTTTTAAACTAACTTTATTAAATCATTTTGATCCAAAAAACCTAAAAAAAAGGTTTTTTGTTAAGGTTAATATTAATATTAAAAATTTAAAAAAAATACCATTAAATTTGTAGTAAAAACTTTATAATTGTGATTTTTTACAAAATGTTATTTAAACAATTGTAGAATTCATAATTTTTTTTTCGAATATAAGTTAAAAAAAATTTGAATAACTTTAAAAATATTAAAGATATTAAAATGGGACTAATACCATTCGATAGGCAATATAAAACTCTAAATTTAGAAAATATTTTAGTCTCTTCGAATTTCACATTGTAGTTATTATAAGCAAAATAAAAAAAATAAATTTTTTTGTCGTTTTGTTTTATCGAATATGGTAAATCTGAAAGGGATCAAAAAGAATATTATGTGTGAAATATTTCATAATTTTAAAATAATACTTGTAGAAATTATACAAAATTATAAAAAGTTAAAAAAAAATTATTTTTTTTTTAAATTTTTGTAAACTTATTTTATTAATGCATTTTGATGCAGAAAAACTAAAATAATCGATTAAACAATTACTTTACTAGGAGTATTCGGAAAGTTAGGTAGGAATACCCCTCATTTTTTCTAATTTGTGTCACTTTTTTGCCCTAAATTTTCCCTCTTCCTATAAAATTTTCCTATGTTTCTCTCAACTTTTGTCACTTTTTTGCCTCAAATTTCCTTGTTTTTTTTTCATAAAATTACTTTTTTTCTCTCAATAAAAGTACCCCTTTTTTTCATTTTTGTCGAATTTCCCTTCTTTTCTCAAATTTTGTTACTTTTTTGAGTAAATTACACGTTTTTAAAAAAATTACCTCTGTTTTCGAAAATTACCCTTTTTTTTATTTTGCTCACATTTTTGCCTTAAATTTTCTCTCTTCCTCCAAAATTTACTCTTGTTTCTCTCAACTTTTTCAATATTTAATCTGAAATTTAATCTTTTTCCTTAAAATTGCCTCTTTTCCCGCATTAAAAATACCCCTTTTTTAAATTAGACCTTTCTTTTTCATTTTTGTCAAATTTCCCTTCTTTTGTCTCAAATTTTATCACTTTTTTCTTGCATTACCTCTTTTTTAGATTACCTCTTTTTACTTATTTTTGTCTCAAATTTCCTCTCTTTCTTCAAAATTTCAAATTACAAGTTTTTTAAATTGTACAAAAACATATTTTAACTGACTAAAATTCTTAAATAGTTATTTTCCTAACAAGTGCGGAAAGTTATACTTTTCCGCACGCAATTGCAGTTGCCCGAACGACGCGAAGCCGAGTTCGGGCATGCAATTAAGTGGGGAAAAGATACTTTACGCAAGTGCTAGGAACAATGTTTTTTCTACAAGCGCCTAGAATTAAAAAAAAAATTTAGCAAAAATATTTTTTTGTCATTAAACAAAAATTTTCTTAGTGCTTCTTAATAAATAAAACATTAGGCTGAAAGTAATCATAGTAACCAAGCAAGAATTAATTTTTAATCATTTTAGCATTTATAAAATCAGTGCGAAAAGTAACTTTTCCGAACTAGTGCGGAAAAGTACAACTTTCCGCACTCAAATGCGTTCGGAAAAGTATACTTTTCCGCACGCTTGTAGAAAAAAGAAGTTTTAGAACAAAGTTATATTAAAAAAAAATTATATTTAAATAAAAATTGTATTTCAATAATTATTTGAATTTTAAGGGGCCTTGGGCACCGCGGTGTAAAAACTAGCGTATATACCACAGGACTAAAGTGTCTTTTAATCCCTCAGGTGATTGTTTCCCGAGCGTGATTAAAAGATGCACTTTAGTCCCTTGGTATATAATATACTATTCTATACAACTTATATTTTTTAAGTTATTTTAATTGATATTTATTTTTGTTTCAGTTATCAAACTAATTTAATTATGGAAATGGAAAATGTGTCAATCAGCTACACATATTGAAAAATTTATTTTGTATTAAAATAAATCAAGTCAATATGCCCGAATATTCCGTTAAACAGGTAAGAATTTTGTTTATTAAAATTCCTACATCCATGTTAGACCTTTTAGGGGTCGATAAGGCCAGCGTGGTAGATTTTTGATTATTAAAAAAATTTGAAAAGGATTCTATAGTGAGTTTGGACTTTTATATTAAAAGTTTATTGTTTAAACCTTTATATGTCATATTGGAAATATTTTCGTTGTTTCTATTTAATATTTTCAGCATATTTTTAATAGAAAAATATTTAGTTAAAAAATAATTAGAACAGAGAAAAAAAAATATTATTTTGTTTCAAAATGTCATCTCTAAAAGATGTTTTAACGAGATATTTATACAATCGCGTTAATAATAAATAGTATATTACATATCTACAGTGGTAAATTATAAAAATCGATTAAAAAATCGTTTAAAAAATCACTAAACAATAGATTAAAATAATTTATTAAAAAATTCGATTACAGAAATTGATAATAATAATCGGTTAGAGAAATTAATTAGAAAAATCGATTAAAACAGTTGGTCAAAAAAACGGTTAAAATAATTTCATTAAAAAAACGGATTAACCAAACGATTAAAAAATCTATTTTTTTTTTAAATTTATTGTTTAATCGGAACTTCCTTCCCCCACAAAAAATTTGATTTTTTTTAATAGATTTTTTAATTGGGAAAAATATTAAAAAATATGTAAAAATCGGGAAAATTTGGAAAAAATTGGAAAAAGTAGGTAAAAACAGGGAAATTTGGAAAAGTCGATTAAAAAACCGTTTAAAAAATCACTAAACAATAGATTAAAAAAATCGATTACAGAAATTGATAATAAGAATCGGTTACAGAAATTAATTAGAAAAATCGATTAAAACAATTGGTCAAAAAATCGGTTAAAATAATTTCATTAAAAAAATGATTGACCAAACGATTAAAAAATCTATTTTTTTTTAATTAATTGTTTAATTTGAACTTCCTTCTCCCAAAAAAAAATTTGATTTTTTTAATAGTTTTTTTAATTGGAAACAATATTAAAAAATATGGAAAAATCTGGAAAATTTGGGAACAATTGGAAGCACTAGGTAAAAACAGGGAAATTTGGAAAAGTCGATTAAAAAACCGTTTAAAAAATCACTTAACAATAGATTAAAAAAATTAAGTTAAAAACTCGATTACGGAAATTGATAATAAGAATCGGTTACAGAAATTAATTAAAAAAATCGATTAAAACAGTTGGTCAAAAAATCGATTAAAATAATTTCATTAAAAAAACGGATTAACCAAACGATTAAAAAATCTATTTTTTTTAAATTTATTGTTTAATCGGAACTTCCTTCCACCACAAAAAATTTGATTTTTTTTAGAGAATGATATTAAAAAACATGTAAAAATCGGGAAAATTTGGGAAAAATTGGAAAAAGTAGGTAAAAACAGGGAAATTTGGAAAAATCGATTAAAAAATCGTTTAAAAAATCACTAAACAGTAAATTAAAAAAATCGATTACAGAAATTGATAATAAGAATCGGTTACAGAAATTAATTAGGAAAATCGATTAAAACAGTTGGTCAAAAAATCGATTAAAATAATTTCATTAAAAAAATGATTGACCAAACAATTAAAAAATCAATTTTTTTTTTAATTAATTGTTTAATCTGAACTTCCTTCCCCCCACAAAAAAATTTGATTTTTTTAATAGCTTTTTTAATTGGGAACAATATTAAAAAATATGGAAAAATCGGGAAAATTTGGGAACAATTGTAAACAGTAGGTAAAAACAGGGAAATTTGGAAAAGTCGATTAAAAAACCGTTTAAAAAATCACTAAACAATAGATTAAAAAAATTTATTAAAAAATTCGATTACAGAAATTGATAATAAGAATCGGTTAGAGAAATCGATTAAAACAGTTGGTCAAAAAATCGGTTAAAATAATTTCATTAAAAAAACGGATTAACCAAACGATTAAAAAAACTATTTTTTTTTAAATTTATTGTTTAATCGGAACTTCCTTCCCCACAAAAAATTTGATTTTTTTTAGTAGATTTTTTAATTGGGAAAAATATTGAAATATATGGACAAATCGTGAAAATTTGGGAAAAATTGGAAAAAGTAGGTAAAAACAGGGAAATTTGGAAAAATCGATTAAAAAATCGTTTAAAAATCACTAAACAATAAATTAAAAAAAATCGATTACAGAAATTGATAATAAGAATCGGTTACAGAAATTAATTAGGAAAATCGATTAAAATAATTTCATTAAAAATAAGGAAAATAGCAAGAAATAGCAAAAGTGGAAAAAGTAGGAAAAAACAGGCAAAAATAGTAAATAATAAAAAAGAATAGGAAAAAATAATGAAAAACATAAAAAATATAAATAAATATTAAAAATAGGAAAAATATAGAAAAAAGTCCAAATAGAAACTATAGAAAAAAATAAGGAAAATAAAGAAAATCGGATAAAATAATAGAAAACTGGAATTAATAAAAAGAAATAGGATAATAGGAAAAATGGAAAAATGGAGAAAGTAGCGAAAAATAGAAAAAATAGGGGAAAAATAGTAAAAAATATGGGAAAAATAGTAAAAAACTGGAACAAATAAAAAAACTAGGTTAAAATAGGGAAAAATAGGAAAACCAAGCAAAGCTGGGTAGTTCAGGTATTCTACCTCTTAGGGGGTGAGAGTTACAAGGGATTGAAATCTCAAAAAATTCAGATCTCCGCCATTTTTGAAAATATTAAAAAAGACCATTAGACTTTATTTATGAGCTGGTTATTTTAAAATTAATTTATCTGAAACTTTTTTTCATCGGATCCACGGGGGTGGACCTGGAGGGGGTTGAAATTCCAAAAAAATTATATCTCCGCCATTTTCAAAAATATTGAAATAGATCACAAGACTTTTTTACGTTCTAATTGTTATAAAACTAATTTGTCTGAAACTGTTTTTCATCCGACCCACGGGGATGGAACTGAAGGGGGTTGAAATTTCAAAAAATTTATATCTCCGCCATTGTTAAAAATATTGAAACAGTTCATAAAACTTTTTTTATGTTCTAATTATTATAAAATTAATTTGTCTGAGAAACTTTTTTTAATCGGACCTAAGGGGATGGATCTGGAGGGGATTAAAATTTCAAAAAATTTATATCTCCGCCATTTTCAAAAATATTGAAACAGTTCACAAGTCTTTTTTTGTGTTCTAATTATTATAAAACTAATTTGTTTGAAACTTTTTTTAATCGGACCTAAGGGGATGGATCTGGAGGGGGTTGAAATTTCAAAAAATTTATATCTCCGCCATTTTCAAAAATATTGAAACATTCCACAAGACTTTTTTTGTGTTCTTATTATTATAAAACTAATTTGTCTGAAACTTTTTTTAATCGGACCTAAGGGGATGGATCTGGAGGGGGTTGAAATTTCAAAAAATTTATATTTCCGCTATTTTCAAAAATATTGAAACAGTTCATAAAACTTTTCTTATGTTCTAATTATTATAAAATTAATTTGTCTGAAACTTTTTTTAATCGAACCTAAGGGAATGGAACTGGAGGGGGATGAAATTTCAAAAATTCATCTCCTCCATTTTTAAAAATATTGAAACAGATCATTAGAGTTTTTTCATGTCCTAATTATTTAATTGTTTAAAACTTTTTTCGATCTGACCATATCGTGGAGTGGGGAAGAATGCTCAAATTTAGACAATAGAAATCTACCTCCCCTGTCGACCCTACCGACAGGAATTTGTTTGTTAAAAAATAAAATCTAATTGATTTTAAAAAAATAGTCACTTACCTTGTCTCTCTATATATGAAGCAGCTATTCAGACCAAAAATACACGATTTTCTGTAACAAACAAAAAAATGAGTTAGTTTGTTATTATACACAAATCTGGGATTTTTTAAAAAAAATAGTGGGGGCACCATTTGTGATTTTTAAAAATAGGTTTCTATTTTTGGTTACAGTACTGTGATTTTTCAAAAAAACAATGGAAGCACTACGTGAGTTTTTAATTTTTTTCCGGATGCTGTTCCCACTCCGTAACTCTAGTCCCCTGTACAGGTTCTTCACCCATTGGTTGTTGTATTCTTTGGCTGTCGGCATATAGTTTCTAATTCTTTTTTGTCGTAAAGCGGTCTTTTGGCGCCTTAGTCCAGGTCTCGGATTGCCTCTGGCGCCACCTTCCGTTTATAGTGTGAATGCTACTTGCACGGGCAGCTTCAGTAAAGAAAAATACTCCAAGGGACGTCTGGCAGTCAGTCATTTGATTTTTTTTATCTTACTGAGGCATGTTAATTAATAAAATTAATTTATAAAAATCCCAATAAATGGCTTTATGAATTGTGACAAGCAAATCGCGGGAATTTTTCAAGGGATGATTCAGGGCCTACATCAATTATTAACTAATAGACAAGATGACAAGGACTACTTGGATTTTTAGTTTGAAAATTGTGAAAGCACTACTTGAGTTTTTTTATAAATAGTAAATTTCATTTTTACCTCTCGCCCTTCAGATAAGAGAGGTATAGGAATCATGCTAAAAATTGGGCAGTGAGTTTTCAATTGATAAACACGTTTTGGGGTCCCTAGAATACGATTTTAATATTTTCGCGATGATGTCTGTGTGTGTGTGTGTGTGTGTTAGTGTGTGTGTGTGTGTGTTAGTGTGTGTATGTGTGTGTGTGTGTGTGTGTGTGTGTGTGTGTGTGTGTGTGTGTGTGTGTGTGTGTGTGTGTGTTTGGATGGATGTTGTAGTAACGATAACTCAAAAACTACTAAATAAAAAAATTTGAAATTTTGCATACAGGATTCTGATACCCTAGATTAGATCTGATTAGATTTTGGTGCCAATCGCACAACCGGAAGTGGCAGTTGTTACGGGTAATGACGCCATTATTATACAAAACGGCAATAAAGTTTTACACATATATTTTGTATACCATATAGTTTATTTTCAACGCATTAAAATTTTCTAAACTTTTGCCATTGTTGCCAGATTTACAAAAAAATAATTTTTTTTCATACTTTTTTGTGTCAACCTGTAAATTTTTGATTCAAAAATGGCGAGAGGTCATGTGCTGGCCACATCAGATTTTTTAATTACGGTACTGAGATTTTTTTAAAAAATAGTAGAAGTACAATACATATAGTATTCAAAACTATATCAAAATTTATTATAGTTAACGTAAATAAATATCTATCTTTATTTGTATTAAATATGTATTATCTAGAGTCATAAACAAAGGATTTATGACAACCAACAAACACATCGATGTAATCCAGTTACCTAAACCAGTGAGCAAAGTGAAAAGGGTAAAACCTTTTGATAGATTTTATCACTATTAAAATATCATTTATATTGTATCTATTCGCGATTAATATATAACACCCTAATTATAAATACAATATTCAGAGCGGATAATGAAAGTATTTCTATTTGCATATTAATAATACATATAATTCCTTACACATGGAATAAATTATAAATATGTTCCCAGTAGCAAAACCAATTTTTATAGGGAAAAATAATGAATTAGGAAAAATGAATGAAAAACAAAAAAATATAAAAAGAAATAGAAATGGAAAAATAGGAAAAATACAAAAAATAGTGAATAAAATATAAAAATAGGATAAATAAGGAAAAATAAAGAAAATAGAAAAACTGGTGGAAAACAAGAAAAATAGAAAGATATAGGAAAATAGGAAAAATAGGAGAAATAGCAATAGTAATGAAAAATAGGGGATAATATTGAATAAAAGCGAAAAGAAGAGAAAAATAGTGAAAAATGGAGTAAAACATGGAAAGATATTAAAAACAGGAACAAAGACGGCGAAATAGTGAAAAATAGATAAATTTTGTAAAAATAGTAAAAAACAGGGTAAATTACGAAAAAATAAAAAAAATAGAAAAGATAGGGAAGTTTGATAAAAATAGAAAAAAATAACTGGGAAAACCAATTGAAAATCAAGAAAAATAGTAGAAAACAATGCACATATTGAAACGGAAAAATACGAGACAACAGTAAAAAAAAAAATCGGTTGTGTCGCCCCAAAACTTTCCCGACGAGTATCCATAAATACTTTATCAGATATTTAATGTTAAAGTTTCAACTTTTGACATTTTTTAATTTTTGACAGGTGACAGTTGGAGAAATAATTTTGACTGTTCTGACTAGAGTTTTTCAAGGGCTTTCAAACGACATATTGCATGTCCGATTCCGTGACATATTGCATCTGTCATTTTTTGATAGTGATACTTCCGTTTGACAGATCTCGTACAAAAACTAACAGATTCTTTCGACAGATAGCCCAAACCCATATACCAAATTTCAGCTCAATCGGATTAATACTTCTTCAGATATTTAATGCTGAAGTTTCAAATTTTGACATTTTTTTATTTTTGACAGGTGACAGTTGGAGTTATAATTTTAATTGTTCTGTATAGAGTTTTTCTAGGGATTTTAAATGACATATTGCATCTGTCATTTTTTGATAGTGGTACTATGACAGATGTCGTACAAAAACTAATGGGTTCTTCCGACGGGTAACAAAAACCCCTATACCAAATTTCAGCTCAATCGGATTAAACGTGTGGCCTCTATCGTGGAAGAATACACACACACAGACACACACACAGACCGACAGACAGACTTCCATCTGGAAATGGTATTAATCGTCTCAGGGGACCCGAAAATGGATATTTCTGTTTTTATCTCGAATTTTTTTTTAGCTCGTTCACAATACTTTCCCTTCTAGGAGGTGGGTCGGGAAAGTAAAACAAAGAAAAATAAAGAAAATAGGAAAACTAATGCAAAACAAGAAAAAAAGAAAGATATATAGGAAAAAAAGGAAAAATAAGTGAAAATATGGAAAAAATAGAGAAAAATAAGTACAAATCAGGACAAATGGGAAAAAAATAGAAAAAATAAAGAAAAAACAGGAAAAAATAATGGAAACCAAGAAAGATAGAGAAAAAGCATATTTTTGGAAAAATAAACCAAAATAGGGAAAAGTAGGCAAAAATAGGGAAAAATATTGAAAAATGGTGAAAAATAGGGAAAAATAATGAAAAATACGGACAATATGGAAAAATAAGGAAAGGTGGAGAAATATGGGAAAAATAGTGAGAAATATGGAAAAAGATGAAAAATAGAAAAAAAATTGAGGAAAATAAGAAAAACAGAAAAAAAAAATATGGAAAAGTAGGGAAATTAGAGATTAACTAGGGAAGCATATGGGAAAAAAAGTGAAAATTAGAGCAAAATTTGAAAAATGGAGATAAATAAACAGGAAAAAATAGAAAGAAACAGGAAAAAATAGAAAGAAATAGGAAAAGAACTGGTTGTGTCGCCACAAAACTGTCCCGACAAGTATCCACGAATACTTGTTCAGACATTTAATGTTAAAGTTTCAATTTTTGACATTTTTTTATTTTTAACAGGTGACAGATAGAGAAATAATTTTGACTGTTATGAATCGAGTTTTTCAAGGGCTTTCAAATGAAATATTGTATGTCCAATTCTGTGACATATTGCATCTGTCATTTTTTGACAGTGATACTGCCGTTTGACGGATGTCATACAAAAACTAATGGGTTCTTCCGACTGGTAACCCAAATCCCTATACCAAATTTCAGCTCAATCGGTTTAAACGTGTGACCTCTATTGTGGAAGAATACACACACAGACAGACAGACAGACAGACTTCCATCTGGAAATGTTCTCAATCGTTTCAGGGGATATTTCCGTTTTTATCTCGAAATTTGTTTTAGCTCGTTCACAATACTTTCCCTTTTAAGAGGTGGGTCGGGAAAGTTAAAATAAAAAGTAGAGAAAATAGTGGAAAAATAAGATAACTTGCGAATAATAGGAAAAAATAGTGAAAATAGGAAAAACATGGAAAAATAGGAAAATAACGAAAAACTTAAAAAAAAACATATAATAATAAGGACAAATACGGCCAAATAGGGAAAAACAGGAAAAAATAATGAAAACAAGGAACAAGGAACAATAGGAAGAAATAAGAACATTTTTTTTGAAAAAAAAAAATAAAACATGAATTTTTTAATGTTAATTTTTTGCACCACTCAACTGACCTACTGTCAGATCCAGTCCAAAAGTACCATCAGGCCGCCAGTGTTCCTCCGGTTGGTTTCAATTTCACTTTCATTATTTGTAAATTCAGAGGTGCAACTTTTATAAATATCATGATTTTTGTAAATTTATTTTCAAATAAATGTCTGGTACCTTTATCGAATTATCGTAACTAAAATTATAAATACATGACTTTCATTTTAGGGGAAATTTTTTTTTATTTTGTTAATTATATGCAATAAAGACGATCTCACATATTTAGTTAGTTTTTTTCAGTCCTTAATATAAAGTTTAATTAGCGTACTATTAAAATAAAACTAAAATATGTATTTTATTCTTATAGTTCTCCTAGAAGTATCATTATTATTCCTACAACATACACTGGAATAAAAAGAAAAAATCAAAACTTGGAAACATACCTAAACTTCAAAATACGTACACGTTATACAAAAATTTTTACCCTAACATAAATGTGCACTATTATAGATAAAAAAAATTTTTTATTAAATGTTCTCTATTTTAAACTAAAGTTTAAATATACCAAAGTGTAATAAAATTTGTTAAAACAAAGCGACCATTATTACCTAACAACCCACTCTATTTAAGCCCTGAGGTAAATGGGATTGAGTGAATAGATTTGTACAATTGATACATTATCCAATTCGAATTCGACAACAGCGATAATTTATTCTTTTTACTTTCCCGACCCACCTCCTAGAAGGGAAAGTATTGTGGACGAGCTAAAAAAAAATTTCGAGATAAAAAGGGAAATATCCATTTTCGGGTGACATAACACGATTAAGACCATTTCCAGATGTAAGTCTGTCTGTCGGTCTGTGTGTGTATTCTTCCACGATAGAGGCCACACGTTTAATCCGATTGAGCTGAAATTTGGTATACTGGTTTGGGTTACCCCTCAGAAGAACCTATTAGTTTTTGTACGACATCTGTCAAACGGAAGTATCACTATCAAAAAATGACAGATCAAATATATCACGGAATTGGACATGCAATATGTCATTTGAAAGCACTTAAAAAACTCTATACAGGACAGTCAAAATTATTTCTCCAACTGTCACCTGTCAAAAATAAAAAAATGTCAAAATTTGAAACTTTAACATTAAATATCTGAAAAAGAATTCGTGGATTTTATTCAATTTTTTTACAATCTTTTCCAATTTTGTCAAATTTTTTTTTCAATTTGTTTTTGAGATTTTTTATGTTTTTTTCAAGTTTTTTGATATGTTTGAGTTTTTTTGAGATTTTTGAGGTTTTTAGAGGTTTTTTGAGATTTTTTGAGATTATTTGAGATTCTTTGGGACTTTTTAGATTTTTTAAAAAAATATAGATTTTTTTGAGAATGTTTTGAAGTGTTTTAAGATTTTTTGAGATTTTTTGGTTTTTTCAAATTTTTTAATATTTTTTAAGATTTTTTGAAATTTTTTTGAAATTCATTCGAGTTTTTTAAGACTCTTTGAATCTTTTGAGATATTTTAGAGATTTTTAAAGAGTTTTTGAGATTTGTTGAATTTGTGTTTTTAGATTTTTTGAAATTTTTTTATATTTTTTGATTTTTTGAGGTTTTTTAAGATTTTTCCGATTTTTTTGTTGAAATTTTTTAAGGTTTTTTGAGCTTTTGAGATTTTTTGACTTCTTTGAATTCTTAGAGATTTTTTGATCAAATTTTTGAGTTTCTGAGACATTTACTATTTTAAATTTTTTGAAATTTGACGTTTTAAATTTTTTGAGATTCTTTGTGAATTTTTAGATTTTTAAAGAATTTTTGGAGATTTTTGAGATGTTTTTGAACCGTCTAAAAATTATTTGAGATTTTTTTTGAAAATATTTTGAAGATTTTTTGATTTTTGAAATTTTTTGTGGTTTTGAGGTTTTTTACCTATTTTGAGATTTTTTTATATTTGAGATTTTTGAAATTTTTTGCGATTTGAGATTTTTTGACATTTGAGATTTTTTGAGTTTTTACTTTCCCGATCCACCTCCGAGAAGGCAAAGTATTGTGAACGAGCTAAAAAAAAAAATTCGAGATAAAGATGGAAATATCCATTTTGGGGTCCCCTCAAATGTTTAAGACCATTTTCAGATGAAAGTCTGTCTGTCTGTCTGTCTGTGTGTATTCTTACACGATAGACGCCACAGGTTTAAACCGATTGAGCTGAAATTTGGTATATGGGTTTGAGTTACCCGTCGAAAGAACTCATTAATTTTTGTACGACATCTGTCAAACGGAAGTGTCACTATCAAAAAATGATAGATGCAATGTAACGAAATGTCACGAAATTGGACTTGTCGGGAAAGTTTTGGGGCGACACAACCGATTTTTTTCGCTATGTATTACACGTTTACTCCTAAGTATAAAATCGGCTATTTATACTTAAACTAATCTTACCAGACAAATAGAACTAAACGTAACTAAATAAACAAATATAAATAAAACAATTAAATTTCGTTTAATCGTCTAATTTTAGCAATAGACAACCAATCGAATCATGTTACCCAATTTGATTAACTTTAGTTATATACGTCTTGGAATTGGTAAAAATAGAGATGGGACATAACAAATTAAAATAAGTATTATGGTCTGCTTTAGTTACACAATCACTAATAATCGAAAAATGGATATGTATATTGTTAGATTTTGAAGTATTTAAAATTAAAAAACAAACATTTTTATCGTTATAAAAAAACAATAAAATCATAATTATTAATTGAAAATGCATACAAATTTTTTATATAAACACGAAAAAAATATATTTAAACAGAATTATTAGTTTTTTTCACTTTAATAGTAGATTATACTATTGTAATTATTAATTAAAAAGGCATAAAAATTTTCTATATAAAAATGAAAAAAATATATTAGAACAGAATTATGAACATTCAAGTGTATTTGTGACTTTTAAATAAATCGTGAAAGCGCCATCCTGTATTATTTAAAATTCGATAACTTCTAAAGTATTTAAAATTAAGTAACTAAATTTTTCACTTTAATAGTGGATTATACTATTATAATTATGAATTAAAAAAGCATAAAAACTTTTTAAATAACCAGGAAAAAAATATATTTGAATAGAATTATTAATATTCAAATGTTTAGTACTTTTTAAAGAAATGGTGAAAGCGCCATCCTGTATTATTTAAAATTCGATAACTTCTAAACTATTTAAAATTAAGTAACAAAATTTTTTACTTAAATAGTAGATTATACTATTGTTATTATTAATTGAAAAGACATACACTTTTTCTATATAAATAGGAAAAATATATTTAAACAGAATTATTAATATTTAAGCGTTTTGTACTTTTTAAAAAAATGGTGAAAGTGCTATCCTGTATTATTTAAAATTCGATAACTCTTAAAGTATTTTAAATTAAGTAACAAAATTTTTCACTTTAAAAGAAGATTATACAGGGTATAAGATGTGTCTATTAAACTTGCAGTTACGTAATTAGTGTCAAATAAATGACGTCATAAGGAAAAAAAATTAAAAAACCAAAAGAATTGTAATAATGAAAAAATATGAAAATGTTATAACATTGATCTAGCAGTAGTATTGTTTTTTTATATTCATTTATTTTTAAACTTTCTATTTAATTACAATTTTTTTCATTTCATTATAATTTTTCCATTTTTCTTTCAGATTTATCTTTTTTTTTGTAGCGTATTTTACATACAGAAAACTTATTATTAACAAGAATATATTATATTATACTTCTACATTTGTCGTTATTATTTCGTATAAACGTATAAACTTATATAATAAGGAAATAAACTACTAAACATTTTCCTAAACATCAGACAGTTATTTCTCACATTTTCTAGTTTTTCAATTTAAGTTTTCAAATTCCTCCAATACTTTGACGTCATACATTATTATATTCTAGTTATTACGACTGAAATTCAAGACAACATGACAATCGACTATTCGAAACTGAGATGTTCCGGATATTACACAACTTCTCAAGAAGGAAATGCAATCATCCATTTCTAGAAATGTCTTTTATCGATCATCAGGAATAATTTAAATATTTCGTTATGTTATAATATCAAAAAATTACATGAATTGAATAGCATATTTTTTCTACGACTCACTATACATTTTTTTTTTATTTTTAAAAAAATTGCATAACCAAAATTTTCTTTTATAAAAAAAATTGCGTAGTGGGGATATCCTCGATAGGAACCAAGTTCCGTACGTTATTTTTTCTTGATTTAATCTGCCTGTCTTTTTTTCTTTCTTTTTTTTTATTTCCTTTTTTTCTTTTGTTCTTTCTTTATTTTCTTCTATCTTTCCGACTTTCTTTCTTCTCTTCTTTCTTTCTCTTTTTCTTTATTTCTTTCTTTCGTTTTTTCATTCTTTCCTTTTCTCTCCTTTTTTTCCTTTCCTTTTCTTTCGTTTTCTTTTCATTTCTTTTCTTTTCTTTACATTTTTTTCCTGTTTTGTCCCTGTCTTTCATAATTTCTTTATATTTTTTACAATTTTTCCCTATTTTTTTATTTTTCATATTTTTCCAAAATTGGTCCCTTTTTTATTATTTTATATTATTTTTTAACATATCCTTTATTTTTCTCGATTTTTCCCTATTTTGTTTTATTTTTAAAAGTAAAATAGGAAAAAATAAAGCAAAATAGGGAAAAATCGAGAAAAATAAAAGATCTGTTGAAAAATAATATAAAATAATGAAAAAGGGACTACTAGGAAAAAATATCAAAAATAAAAAAATAGGGAAAAATTGTAAAAAATAGAAAGAAATTATGAAAGACAGGATAAACAGAAAGAACTAGGAAAATGGGAAACAAGAAAAAGGGACAAAACAGGGAAAAGATGTAAAGAAAAGGAAAAAAATGAAAAGAAAACGAAAGAAAAGGAAAGGAAAAGAATTGTTACTATATTCTTTTTTCCTATATTTCCCAATTTTTCTCTATTTTTCCCTATTTTGCTTTATTTTTTCCTATTTTACTTTCATTTTTCCCAATTTTTTTCATTGTTCTTATTTTTTCTTTTTCCTAAATATCCTAATTTTTCTCTATTTTCACTGTTTTTCCCTACTTTTCACTATTTTTTTTCATATTTGTTCCTATTTCCTTTATTTTTCCCTATTTATATTTTATTTTTCTCTATTTTATTAATGTCCCTGTTTTTATTTATTTTCCCTATTTCATATTACTTTTTTCTTATTTTCCTTACTTTTCTCACTTTTTTCCCCATTTTTTTCCATTTTGCTCTTTTTCTACAATTTTTCATTTTTCCTATATATCCCAATTTCTCTCCAATTTTTCTTTTTTCCTATATATCCCAATTTTTTTCTATTTTCACTGTTTTTCCCTATTTTATCCTATTTTTCAATGTATTCTTTAGTTTTTTTCCCCGATTTTTGCCTATTTTTCTTAATTTTACTTTCCCGGACCCATCAAAGGGAAAGTAAGGTGAACGAGCAAAAAAAAATCGAGATATCGATGGAAATATCCATTTTGAGGTCCACCAAGAAGATTGAAACCACTTTCAGCGCATGGTCTGTCTGTGTATCTGTGTGTCTGTGTATCTGTGTGTTTGTGTGTCTGTGTGTCTGTGTGTCTGTGTGTCTGTGTGTCTGTGTGTCTATGTGTCTGTGTGTCTGTGTGTCTGTGTGTAATCTTCCACGATAACTGCCGAACCGTTTGACCAATCAAGCTGAAATTTGGTATGGAGGGTCGGTGTATGCCTGGAATGGGCCCATTAGATTTTGGTTTACATTAGTACAGTAGAAGGTCCTCAAGACCGACATTGATTAAATACAAATGTAACAATTTTTTACTTCCTTTAAATTTTAAGTACAAAAAATACACTTTAGTACAAAATGTTGTAGTACAAAGTTTTAGAGAATTAAATTCCCTATAAATTTTGTTTTAAACTTTTTCCAGGATTTCCCATAGTTGCGCCACTAGAGGGCGCGTAAAAATGTGCATGTATGTTTTCTCTAGTTTTTCTTGATTTTGAGGATAAATAATACACTTTGGTACAAAATGTTGTAGTACAAAGATTTAGAGCATAAAATTTCCCACAACTCTTGTCTGAAACTTTTTCTATAATTTCCAATATTTGCTCCACTAGAGGGCGCGTAAAAAATGTGCATGTAGGTTTTCTCTAGTTTTTCTTGATTTTGAGGATAAATAATACACTTTGGTACAAAATGTTGTAGTACAAAGTTTTAGAGCATAAAATTTCCTACAACTCTTGTCTGAAACTTTTTCTAGAATTTCCAATAGTTGCGCCACTAGAGGGCGCGTAAAAAATGTGCTTGTAGGTTTTCTCTAGTTTTTCTTGATTTTGAGGACAAACAATGCTAGATGGCGAGAAAAATACACTTTATAATTTTCTATTTTTTTAAAATTGGAGGTAAATTATGCTCTTTAGTGCAAAATGTTTCAGTGCAAATTTGTAAAGCATAAAATTCCCTACAACTATTGTATGAAAAATTTTCCCGAATTCCCAATAGTTTTCACACATGATTTTAGGAGATCTTAATTGAAGCAGTGTGATATACAACGTGCGCATGCGCAGCTTATGTCATCAACATTGAAATATCAATTCGGTAAGTTCTGGGGGTGACACAGCCGATTTTTTTTATGTATTACCCTATTTTCACTATTTCTCCTATTTTCTCCAATTTTCACCCTTTTTCCCATTTTTACCAATTTTTTCCCATTTTCTCCTATTTTCTCCAATTTTTTTCCATTTTCTTTCTATTTTCCCCTAGATTCCCCCATTTTTTTCTCTATTCCCCCATTTTTTTTTTAAATTTCTCTGTTTTTCCAATTTTTTTCTATCTTTTGTAATTTTTTCCCAGCAATGAAAAATACATTTTTCTTTTTTCTCCTATTTTGCACTATTTTTCATTATTTTTTCATATTTATCCCTATTTTTTTATTTCCTTTTTTTTTCTATTTATCTTAATTTTAGATATTTTTAAAAATTAAAAAAAAAACTGGAAAAATACTAAACCAATGGGAAAATAAACAGATGTACATAAATCTTTTAGTTTAGCATAAATCTGCACATCTTGGATATAAACGACATGTGAAATTTTTACATTCCCTTATCGACATTAAAAATTTAAGTATAACATTGAAAGTCACTTTCAACGTTTCCGGTCTTTTAAAACTTCGCTTAGCAGGAAATAAAAAATGTTCGGCAGACAAAATTTATTAGCACCTCTTTAATTAACGAGTTTATTAAAATTCCTGAAGAATATTTAAACCGGATAAAAAAAATGTTAAAATTAAGAAACGTTTTTACTTTGATCTATTTTTAAACAGGAAGGGGTGCATTTTTTATGGATTACAACGTTTAAGACGCTTCAAGAGCGGGGGATGCATTCCATAATCGGTTTATTATCGGTATGATATTTTTGTCACTTATTACTTTGTCATAGAAAGAAGTTTTTTTTAATTTTTTTAATATAAGTTTTATAGACCGACGTAGAAAATCTTTTAAGTAGATTACAAAATAGAGCCGCTTTGCTTTGTCTGTATTTTTCCAACGTTCATTAAATGTTGACGTTATTCTCTTGCTCATATTTTGTTTTTTGTTTAAATAAGAATTTAATATATTTTAACCTATATAAGAATCAGAGTAATTTTACCGTGTGTTAAAGAAATATAATAATTTATTTTTTTATTATTACACATATTTGGCAAATTTTATTATTCATTAATTTCTAGAAATTACTTTTCTTTAAAAACAAAATAACTTAAATAACTTATAGAAATATATTTTTTACTTTCCCGGTCCCATTAAAGGGAAAGTATAATGAACGAGCAAAAATAAATCGACATATCTATTAAAATATCCATCATCACGTCACTCGAGAAGATTGAAATCATTTCCAGAATAACGTTTGTGTGTCTGTCTGTGTATAATCTTCCACGATATCTTCCACGATTTGATATGAAAGATTGGTATGTGCCTGGAATGCGACCAATAGTTTTTTGTTTAAATTGGTGAAATAGAAGGTCCTCAATTCTTATTTTTTATTCATAACTTTTTAAATATTAAAGATATGAACTTGAATTTTTAATCATATTTTCTAGAGCCGAGGCGGGAAAGTTCTGGAGTGACACAGCCGATTATTTTTCTTCACTTTTTTTGCCTTGTTTCTTTAATTTTTGGAACTTTTTGTTTTTTTTACCCTTTTTTGTTTTTATTGAATTTTTTGCGTCCTTTTACCATTTTTGCTATATTTTCGTCTTTAGTTTGCTGTTTTTTACTCATAACTTTTTAAATACTGAAGATCTGGACCTGAATTTTGAATTCTATTATTTTGTCTTTTTTGCGTTTTTGCCTTTTTTTTGTTTCTTTGTCTTTTGCCTTTTTTTGCTTGATTTTTTACCATTTTACTTTTTTTACCATGTTTTTGAGTGTGTTTTGAGAATTTTTGACTTTATTTTTTTTCCTGTTTTTCCTTTTTTTGTCCTTTTTTGTCCTTTTTTGTCATTTTTACTTTTTGCCATTTTTTTTTTGCTTTTTATATTTTTTTTTACTTTTTTGGATTTTTTTGACCTCTTTTGCCTTTATTTTGCCCTTTTTTGGCTTTTTACCATTTTTGCTTTTTTTAAATTTTTTGGCCTCTTTTGCTTTTTGTCTTTCCTTATTTTTTAAACTTTTTTATTTTTTTTGCATCCTTTAACCATTTTTGCTTATTTCCCACTTTTTGCCTTTATTTTGCATTCATTTTGCTTTTATTTTGCCCTTTTTTGGTTTCTTACCTTTTTTTTTCGTTTTTTTTGGTTTTCTTTTACATATTTTTTGCCCTTTTTGCTTTTTTAAACCATTTTTTGTTTTTTTAAGTTTTTTGGATTTTTATGACCGTTTTGCCTTTTTTCCTTTATTTCGTTTCTGTTTTGCCTTTTTTTGCTTTTTTGAACTATTTTTTTGGCGTTTTTTGCTTGTTTTTTCCTTTACTTCGTCTTATTTGGTTTTATTACCCAATTTCTCTTTTTTGCCTTTAATCCGTTTTTTTTTTGTTTTATTTTATATTTTTCCATTTTTCGCTTTCTTTGCCTTTGTACAAGTTATATTAAGATTCTTATCGAATTTTTCATTTTTTTGGTTCTTTTTTTGCTTTTTTTTTAACTTTTTTATTATTTTTAAACTTTTTTGGACTTTTTTGTCTTTATTTTGCTTTTTTCGATTGTTTTAATTTTTTTTTTACTTTTTCTGTAGTTTTTTGCTTTTTTTCACTTTATCTTGTCGTATTGGATATTTTCTTGGACTCTCTGTTGTTTTTTACCCACTTTTTCTTTTTTGTCCACGTTTTGCCTTTATTCCTTTTTTCTCTTTAGTTTACCTTTTTTCCATTTTTTCCTTTTGTTACCATTTTTGCTTTCTTTTTGCCTTTCTTGACAATTTTTACAAGTATATATAGTTTTAATTTTTTGCTGAAATTTAGCAATTCCTTATCATTTTGATGGTTTATTTTATTTTGTCCTTTTTTGACATATTTTTTTGCATTTTTTACGTTTTTTTGCCTTTTTTGGTTCTTTTTGCTGTTTTAAATATTTTTAATTTTTTTTGACTTTTTTTGGACTTTTTCGGCTTTTTTTGATCTTTTTGCATTTTTGACATCTATTTTTATATTTTTTTGCTTCTTTTAAATTTTATTGAATTTTTAGAATTTTTTGTCATTGCTTTTTTTAATCTTTTTAGTTTTTGTTGACTTTTTTTGACCTTTTTAGATTTTTGCTTTTTCTTAAACCCTTTTTAATTTTTTTTTAATTTTTTTGGTCTATTTTCACCTTTTTTAACTCTATTTGCCTCTATTTTGCCTTGTTTTTAGCTTTTTAACATTTTTTGCTTTTTTTTAATATTGTTTAAATTTTTTGGCCTCTTATTCTTTTTGCTCTTGGTTTTTTATGATTTTCTGTTTTTTATGCCTCTTTTTACTATTTTTATTTCTTTAAGTTTTTTGGATTTTCTGCCTTTTCTGCCTTTTTTGCCTTTTTTTGTTTCTATTTTGCCTTTTTTGCATTTTTTAACCTTTTTGCGTTTTTTTTGCTTTTTTTCACTTTATTTTGTCTTATTTGGATTTTTTTTTGGACTTTTTGTTGATTTTTTTACCCGTTTTTTTTTTCATGACCATTTTTTTTTGCATTATTCTACCTTTTGTCTTTCGTTACATTTTTTGCTTTCTTTGATTTTCTTGCCAATTTTTATAAATATATTAAAATTCTTATCCTATTATTGATTTTTGACTATTTTCACTCTTTTTTTATTGTTTTCATTTTTGCTGAAATTTAGAAATTCTTTATCATTTTTTGTGTTGTCCTTTTTTGACATATTTTTTTTAACTTTTTTTGGTTCTGTTTATTCCTTATTTTGATTTTTTAATTTTTTTTCCATATTTTTCCTTTATTTGCCCCTATTTTACCTTTTTTTTTGCTTTTTACCTTTTTTTGCCTTTTTAACACTTTTTGTCCTTTTTAGCTTTTTTTTATCTTTCATGCCTTTAAGCATCTACTTTGCCTTTTTTGAACTCTTTTTTTACTTTTTTGGCGGTTTTTGCTTTTTTTTCTTTATTTTGTCTTATTTGGCTTTTTTTTGACTTTTTGTTGATGATTTTTGTTACCCTTTTTCCTTTCTTTCCCATTTTTCCCCTTTATTCAATTTTTGCTTGATTTTACCTTTTTTCGTTTTTTTGCCTTTTTTACAAATTTTTACAAATTATAATAAGGTTCTGATGTTGATTGCAGGATGGACACTTTTATTACTAATATGTAAATAATTACATAAAATAGTTACAATTTTTGAGATTACAATTTAACCAAATAAACGAAGAATATTTTTGTTGAAGACAATAAAGAATTACCTTACAAGATCTCTCAATTTACGATCTGTTATTCAGTCTATTTGATGTATCGATCTGAAATTTAATTTGATTTTCAACAATCAAGTCCGAGTGGGTAACGAACGTTAAGGAGTAGTTAGATATTTATCTAGTTGATAATTTATTTTTTTATTTGAGTGTTTTTATTTTCCTTATTTCTTTTTCTTTCATTGACATGAAAGGAAAATGTGAAGGGTAGCTACCGCTAGAAATCGAATACGTGTGATTGGAAGTTACGCAGGAAGTTTGTTTAACACACGTGCCGAACCTTCGTCGAAGGATTTGCTTGTCCCAAGCCCTACAAATAGGGTAATAGGATTAAATCATTTTGTAGGTGAAAACTAACTAATAATTAAATATAACCCTTGGTATTTATTTTTATAGTCGTAGATAAAGTATAGCATTCAACTTGCAGTAATGGTCATAACTCACTTGATGAATTACAAAAGTAAAAAAAAGGGAGGGGAAAAATTGAAACCAAAAAAAAATAGTAAAAAGTAGGGGAAAAAGAGTGAAAAAAAAGTTAAAAGAAAAGTGGGAAAACATAAAAGTTTCAAACAAACAAATTAGTAAAAATATAAATGGAAAACAGTTGAAAAAACAAAAAACATAAAGAAAATAGTTAAAAATTAGGGGAAAAAAGAGTGGACAGGAAAGGGATAAAAAGATTTCCAAAAGAAATAAAATTGTAAAAAAAAGTAAGAAAAAAAAAGGCGAGGGAAAAAAATTGAAATAAAAAAAAGTAGGGAAAAAAGAGTAGGAAAAAAGTGAAAAGAAAAGTGGGAAAACAAAAAAAGTTTGAAACAAAGAAATTAGTAAAAAAATGTAGAGACAACAATTGGAAAAACAATAGATTGAGCCATAAAAAATTTAGTACAAAAAGTAGGAAAAAAGAGTAGGGGAAAATTATTAAAAATGTAGGGAAAACAGTGGGGGAAAATTGAATAGAAAAGGGTGGGAAAACAAAAGTTTAAAATTTAAAGAAGACAGCGAAAAAGTAGGGGAAAAAACCTAGGGAGTTTGAAACAAATAAATTATTAATAAAATTGGGAAATAAATGTGGGGGCGAAAAATGGGAAAACAAAAAAGATTATGAGAAAAAAATTAGTAAAAATGTAGGGGAAAAAGAGTAGAGGTAAAACATGTAAAAACAACATAAAGAAAACAGTAAAAGAGTAAAGGAAAAAGTAAGACAGAAAAAAGTTTGAAACATCAAAATATTTAAAAAATTGAGAAAAAAATTTGGGGAAAAAGGGGAAACAGTTTGAAAAATAAAAATTTGACATACAAAGAAAACAATAAATAAAAAAATGGGGGAAAAGAATCGGTGAAAAAAGTGGAAAAAAGGAAGAATTTTTTTTTAAATATAAGAAATTAAGAACAGAAGAATATCCATACTCAAGGAAATTAGCAAAAAAGTAGGGGAAAAAATGGAGGAAAGATGGCAAAACAAAATATTACAACCAATTATTAAAAATGTAGGGGAAAAAGTGTAAAAAAGGTGGAAAACACAAATTTGAATCATAGAAAAAAGTAAAAAAGTAGGGGAAGAAAAAGGAAAACCAAAGAGCTTGAAACTAAGAAATTATTAAATATCGGGGAAAAAAGTGTGAAAGAAAAAATGGGTAAATAAAAAATTAGTAAAAACATAGGGGAAAAAGAGTAGCGGGAAAAAGTGAAAAAAAAACTTGAAAAAACATAAGTAAAAATGTAGGGAAAAAAAGAGTAGGGGGAAAAAGTGAACAAAAAACTTAAAAAAAAAATAAGTAAAACAGTAAAGGCGTAAAAGAAGAAAAGTGGAAAAAAAATTGGTCAAAAAAAAAGAGTGGGAGAAAAAGTAAAAAAATGTATGAAGAACAAAAATTACATATAAAAAACAGTAAAGAAGTAGGGAAAAAGAATGGGTGAAAAAAGTGGAAAAAGGGGAGAATTTTTTTAAATATAAAGAAAAGTAGTGGAAAAATGGTGGAAAGATGGAAAAACAAAATATTAAAACAAATTATTAAAAATGTAGGGGAAAAAAAGTGGAGGGGGGGAAGTATAAAAAACGATGGAAAAAGACAAGTTTGAAACAGCGAAAATGGTAAAAAAGTAGGAGAAAAGAGGAAAGACTAATAAGCTTGAAACAAAGAAATTATTAAAAATTGGGGAAAAACGGGAAAATAAAAAATTAGTAAAAATGACGGCGAAAAAGAGTAGGGGTAAAAATGGAAAAAATCTTGAACAAACATAAAGAAAAGAGTAAAAGCGTAAAAGAAAAAAAGTGGGAAAAAATTTGTCAAAAAAAAGAGTGGGGAAAATTTAAAGAAATATATGAATAAAAAAAATTACATATAAAGACGACAGTAAAAAATCAGGGGAAAGGAATGGGTGAAAAAAGTGGAAAAAAGGGAGAATTTTTTTTCGAAATTAGTAAAAAAATTGGGGAAAAATAGTGGGGAAAAAAAGTCAAGCTTCCAACTGGAAGATATTTAGGTGGAGGGGGAAGTTATAAACAAATAGATGAATTGTTTTATATATATATATAATAATATTACTTTCGCTACAATTTACCCCCTTACGGGTGAACTGTATAAACCAAAGAATTGTGCGGGAAAGGGACGGTTATTAATATTATTTGCCGTGGCGCTCCGACACGACTTACTTATGATCGATGGCGACATTTGGCTATAGTTTTACGAAAACCCGGAAAGCCTCACGACTATTATAATACAACATGATTTTGCACCATGCACCTACGGCTCGTGCTGCATACTACACTCGTGCAAAATAGCTTTCTCGTGTGAGTTTCATACTATACTTTTTCTACGACTACTTTATGTCACATAAAAATAAGGTAAAAATAAATACGGATCGAATTAAAAAATTTCTGGCAGTCTATTATTTTACGGAACTTTTTAATAAATTCTGATAGTACGTAATAAAATATATTTATTTCTCAGGATTTTAAAATCTTACTTTATTTTTTTTTTACTACTAAGTTTCGGTTAAATAACAATCTTCAGGCCTATATAGAGCCGAAACTACACATTTAATTTCCTAAATATTTAAAATATTTTGGATTTATGTATTATGTTAAAATATTATATTCTATGGCTTCTAATTATATTATTATTAATTTCAGCCTCTTCAATCGTTTAACGGAACATTCGAGGGAATAGACTACGGCCTATTGATACCGATAAATCCCAGCTCAAGTACCAATACAGATGAACAAGACCATTCAATGCCATTATTAGTGCAATTTGCATGGAGCAGTATTTTCTTCTTTATGATTATGACAGCGACTTGCGGTAACTGCATTGTTATTTGGATCGTTATAGGTAATTATCGTATTTATCGCTATATACAGTGTGTAATAAAAAAAAAGGATATGTCGAAGATATTTATTTTTATTAAGTTTTAACGTGGATTAAAATACTTTTGGGATTTATTTAATAAAATTATGCATTAACTTTATTAAAGTTCAAGCAAAGTCACACACGAAAAATAAAAAGTTTTTGTAAATAAAAATAATTACAGTATATAGAAAAATGACTAATAAAGTTAGAAAATTCAATTTCAACAAAATTTCTCAACATCTTTATTTTGTCAAAACCAATATTACAAATAAAATACTCCAATGTTTTATATTTTTTTTTCAATATGTGATACTTATATTAAATCCAGCTAGCGATTCTATAAAGTCACAAATTCAGGATATAAACGAACCATTCGAATTCTCTTTAAAAATATCCGTTCGTTATTTTGCTTCATTTCAGATTTAGACAGAACGAGGTCAGAAATAAGATTCTTTAACGTGACATTCCAGCGCTTTTATTTTATGATTAAAGTAAAGTGACTTTTGAGGGAATTCTTTTATAGGAAAAAGTCAGTTATTTGAAAGCTACAGTTGAAAATTAGATATTAAATCAAAATACGTTCATTATTTTCTTTATAACGCACAAGCTGCTTTATAACCGAAATTTTATACAAAAAAAAAGAAAAAAATTATATATAAAAAAAGAATGATGCTAACAGAATAACCAAGGAAAAAATTTTACGTTACAAATTGTTGCTAATATAGTACCAACTTTATTATTTCTAATATTAATTGTTGTAATTATTCTAAAGTGTAAAAGTAATTAAAGTAGGATGATAATAAGGTCAGTGATAAGTTTGGAGAAATTGGAGCAACACAAGAATTTGTACAAAACATGAATGAAGCAAAACCATTTTTTTTTATTTTGACCCAGCACCTAATTACGATTCTTGCATTTTTATATACAGATTGTCCATATTACAATTCTTAACTCCTCCCCTCCTAGATGGAAAACATCGGGGTCTTTTTGGCAGCGGTGTTTTCCTTTGAATTTCTTTCTTCTTTTACATCTTCTTTTTTTTTCTTATGTGATTTGAATTTTAATTTTAATTTCTTAAAAATTATCCATATAATTGCTATCAGTAGGCAGATTCCTAAAATTGACATCGTACTAATTCCTGAATAATGTATTAGGGGGTGAACTTCTTGATTTAAATTTTGTTTAATTATTTCCATGGTTACGGCCTCTTCATGTAATGAGCTTATATTTATTTTTTCTAAGTTTATTTTCGTCTCTTGAAATGTAAAATTTTCTAATTTTGCTAGGGTAGGTACTTCTAATTTTCTTGACGTCGTATATCGTTGATTGGGGATGATTTTTCCATTAATTTTTATTTGGCAATTTGGCTCTGTCTGAATTACTGCGGTTTCTTGAATTTCTATCATTTCTGGCATTCCATTACAGTTACTTTCAATCGGAAATTTATTTGGGTTTATTATCATGTAAACATTTATTCTTATTTCTTCTATTTTTAAATTTGGTAATTGGACTTCAATTGGTCGGCATATGTCTTGTGTTTTGGTTTTCGCTAGCAAATGAACTTCACAGGGGGCTTCGTTATCTACGGGCCTTAGTTCCTGAAGTGGGCAAATATATTTTTCGGGTAAAACTTCTTGGCATTCATGGTCCATTTCGATGAATTGTCCTTCTCGGAGCAGCAGATAAGGTTTTTGAGGAATTATTATTTGAAAGGAATTTTTAATTTTAGTAGGAAATGGGACAAGGTGATAATGTGCATATTCATTTACTGAAGTTATCGGAATTTTAATTATAAAATAAATTATATTATTTTTAGAATAAGCAAAAGTTCTAGACAGTCTCTCAAATACATTACTATTTTTAATAATTATCTCAAAAGGAAAATGTACCGAGTCCGGTACTGTTAATAAATTTTCAATTAATTCGTGAGATCCTAAAATAGTAGGATGTAAAATATTTAATTTCGAGAATGTTATCGCAATTGATATTTTCTCTAATATTTCTTTTAAAATTTGGCTTTGTTGATTAGATTCAATTAAGGCAACACTAATATCAAAACTTTTTTCTAATTTAGTTCCTAATTTTTCAATTTTATTAGACAAGATATTCTGATTTTGCTCGACAATTTTCATAATATGTTCAAAATTTCTTACAGATTTTTCTGTGACAGATATTTGTTGTTTCATAAAAGTTTTCAAAGAGTTTTGGTTAGAAGATAATTCGTTTATAGCTTGATAAATTTTTTCTTCGTCATTCTGATCTAAATTTCCTGTAATTGATTTAATAATACTACCTAGTCCATCTATTAGTCCTCGTTTTTCACGATTTTCAACTAAATGGTTTAAATAATCATTAATTTGTTTAATATTATAGAATAAAATATTTTTTAAATTACTTATTTCGCTACCTAAACTAAATTCTAATGATTCTGATATATTAAGATTAGATAAAATTTCATAATTTATAGAAAGTCTATGACATTCATTTATAACTAAAGTAAGGTTAATTGGTTTTATGAATTTCCAGTATAATTCTGTAATTTGGGCTTTTCCTAATCTAAGGGGCAGAATCCCTGGTTGTCCACTTCTATCTAAGATGTGGATGAATTGGCACCATCCGGTGGTGAACCTGTAACAATTGGGTGTCTTAATTGACGTAAATGAACTCTTTTCCCGGTTGATGTTGTTGCTATATTTCTTTCATCAACATCGTTTATAATTTCGGGTCCTAAATTTTGCGGTTTTAATTTACCTACACGTCTGGTAGTTTGTATATATGCTTTAGTTGGATTTTTCGGTTGTTTACGGTTTTTGTTTATATTTTCGTTACGATGTTCCTTTAATTTGTGTAATTTTTCTTTAACGTTTGTATATAGTAATTTCATTTTTTCTAAATGTTTATTAACGTAATTTTCGTACCACTGTTTTTCAAAATTTATGTCAAAACTATCACGAGAAAATGTGTGACCAAAAAGCAATTCAAAAGGTGTTTTATTAGTTTGAGAGTGAATAGTATTATTATAAGCTATTATTGCTAAATCTATTAAATTAGATACGTTCTCGTCGGGGAACTGTTTTCTTAAAATACGCATATGTTCTACTAGGGTGGAGTGTACTCTTTCACTCATACCGTTACTTTCGTGGTTACCTACAGTAGTAAAATGTATTTGTACTTTATGTAACTCTAAAAATTCATACAATGCTTTACTAGTGAATTCTCTACCTTTATCCATAATGATTAAACGCGGAGTACCGTAATGTCTAAAATATTGTATTATCGAATTTATAGCAACTACACCATGTGTAGATGGTGCAGGGTAGGCTTGTAATATTTTTGAAAAAGAATCGATTATTGTAATGAATGAAGAATGTCCGATAAAAAATGTGTCTATATGAATTATGTCAAATGGTGCGGATGCTGTTTCTGTCAATACTATGGGAACTTTAAGAGGTTGTCGATCGTATTTATTTTCGTCGCAAATTTCGCATAAATTTATATAGTCCGTAATTCGTTTTTTCATATTGTCAAAGTAGTAAGTTTTTTGTAAGTTAGCTAAAGTGGCTGTTATACCTCTATGATTCGTTTTTCCTTCATGATGCATTTTTATTGTTTCCGTAATTTCCTCATCTTCGATTAGTTCTATTCTTCTTTGTGGACAGGAATAAATTTTAGGTCCTTTGTTACCAAACAATTCTTGGTATGCTTTGTAAAATAACTCGTAAGTAGCGGGTTTGTCAAAATTTATATAGTGTGTTCGTCTTCCACCAAAATATTCTTTTAAAATTTTCTTAGCGTATTCCATATTTCCTTGAAGTACTTGTATATAATAATTAGTTTTATTTTTTCCGATTTGTTTCACCTCGGTTGTGGGATCCATAAATACTGTTATTATATAATATCTGCATTTTTTCGATTCGAGTGGCTCGTTACATATTGGAATTAAATCTTTTGATTTTTCTAAATCTCTCGGATTTTCATCTATTTCCATTGGTATATTTTCTTGCTCATTTTCCAAAATACTTTGTCCTAAAATTTCTTCTATTTCTTCAATACCTAACTCAGGTAACTCTTCTTGTTCGTCGACTTCTGCAGCTATTGACATTAAGTCACTAGTATCTGTGACATTAATTTGTATTCTAGATAGTGCATCGGCGTTTCCATTACATGAACCTTTTTTATATTCAATTTTATAGTCATACTCATCTAATTCTATCTTCCATCGCATTAATTTTGAATTTCCCTGTTTTAAATTTTTCAGCCAAATAAGAGGCTTATGATCCGTCACTAAAGTGAAAGATCTTCCGTAAATATAATGTCGAAACTGTTTCGTTACTGCCCATATTATAGCCAACAATTCTCGCTCTACCGTTGAATATTTTTGTTCTGTTTCACTTAAAGTTCTACTGGCATAGCATATAGGCAAATCTTTACCTATGGCACCCTGAGACAGTACGGCGCCTATAGCAACATTAGAAGCGTCAGTTGTAATATTAAACGATTTTGCGAAGTCCGGATATTGTAATATAGGATTAGTCATTAACATGTGTTTTGAAAGTTCAAAGTTCTCTTGGAAATCTTTAGAATTGTATGTAACGTCAGCGTCTTTTCTTAAACGTTTAGTTAGTGGTTTTGTTAATTTCGCGAAATTAGGAATAAATTTTCTGTAATATCCTACTAAACCTAAATAAGCTTTAATTTCTTTTTTTGTTTTTGGCAATGGATATTTTTGAACAGCCTCTACCTTTTTTGGGTCTGGTTTGACTCCTTCTGAAGTAATTACGTGCCCTAAATAACCTACTTCTGATCTACAAAATTCACTTTTATCTAACTGTACTTTTAAATTAGCTTTTCTAATTCGTTTAAATATATTTTTCATTCTTTCTATATGTTCTTGAAGACTACTCGAAAAAATAATTATATCATCAAGATACACAAAGCATTGTTCGTTTTGTAGCCCGGTCAAAATGGTATTCATTAAGCGTTGAAATGTACTAGGCGCATTTCGCAACCCGAATGGCATTCGATTAAATTCGAAATGTCCAGTATGAGTGGAAAATGCTGTTTTATGTTTATCGTTTTCTTCTATTTCAATTTGATGATATCCCGAAGCTAGATCTAAAGTTGTAAAATATTTACTACGGCCTAATTTATCTAATATTTCTGAAATATTCGGAATAGGAAATTTATCCTCTACAGTTAAATCATTTAATTTTCTATAATCTATACACATTCTATAAGTTTGAATTCCATTTTTCGAAACCTTTTTTGGTACAATAATTACTGGAAAATTATATGAACTTTGAGATGGCCTAATTATTTTGCTTTCAAGTAAATTTTTAACTTGACGGTTTACTTCTTCTCCCTGACTATATGGTATTCGATATTGTTTTTGAAAAATTGGTTCATCTGAAGTTAACTTTATTTTATGTTTAATTTCTGTAGTGCACGACAAATCAGTGCCCTCTATATAAAAAATATCTATGTATTCTGATATTAATTTATGAACGTAGAATTTTTCTTCCGGATTTAAATAAGATAAATTTAATTTATTCAAGACTTCATCTACATTAAAAGTATTTTCATTTTGATAGTTATTATTACCATTAAAGTTTAAATTATTTATTTGACACTCATCTAACGGTTCTAAACTTAAAGCAAATAAAGAAATCTGTTGTTTTTCCTCTGATTCATTTCTAATTATTAAATGTGTTTCAAAATTATTAACGGATACTACACAAGGAGGAATTTTAACAAACTCATTAAACTGTTTTCCTTCGTATATGCCATATTTGACATTAGTATTAACTGAAAATTTACATTTTGTTTCTGTTCGTGGCTCTAAAATTATATTTGGATTACTCTCATAAAAATGTAAAGGAATATTTGCATTTATAGTATTTAACATTTTATTCTTAAAATCGATTTGCGCTTTTAATTCTATTAATAAATCTCTACCTATAATACCATCGTAATTTTTATTTGTTTCAAAAACATAAAATTTATGATTTTTTGGAAATTTAAATATTTTCATTAACGGCACCACTACAACCTCGTCATGGGCAGTAGATTGGTGAGCAGTAGTTATAATAAAATTTTCTTTTTGTAAATAATTCTTATAATATTTTTCTACTAATCTAGGAGATACTATTGACATATCACACCCTGTATCTATCATTAATTTGATATTAAATGGTTCTGGTATAATTATGTGTGGTAATTTACATTCTACATTATTTAAATTTAATACTATGGGACATGGTTCTCTGTCGTTACCAACGGAAAATTTTGATTATTATTTTGCACTTGGACATTATTTAATTCTTCGGAAATGAAATTTCTGGGACCAGTAGGTCTGAATGTATTATTTGGTCGATAAGTTGAAACGGTTCTCATAGAAACATCTTGAGATGGAACTCTTGACATTGGCGGTCGAGGATTTTGAAAATTTCTATTATTTTGAGGAGTAGAGTATCTATTATTAAAATTTGGGTTCCTTGGATGATATCTATTAAAATTTTGCTGATTAGGTTGAAATCTATTAAAATTCTGATTACCATGAAAATTATTATTATTAGAAAAATTATTTGGATTAAAAGATGGTCTGGGTTGAAAATTATTTTGATTATTAAAATTATTACTCGCGTTATTATTTGTTCTAAAATTATTTCTACCAAAATTCCTTGAATTTCTACTTTGAAAATGTTGCGAATTTCTATTATATGATGTACCTACAATATTTCTTTCCCACATGAATTCATTTTCTTTAGTTTGCGTCAATGCTATTGCATCCCTTAAGTTAGTAGGTTCCCTAATTTTTACAGGTGTAGCTAAAGGCTCTCGCAAATTTGATAAATAAGTAGTTAATGCATTTTCGTTAAGAATTTTTATATGTACCTCTTTTTCTACGTTATTTAATTGAGACAATTGAATTTTTGTCGCTATTTTATATACTAATTTATTAATTCTTTCACCAAAGTCATAATAAGATTCGTTTAAATTTATTCTAAGTCTAATTAATTCTTGAATCAAAATTTTTTCACTACGTCTGTCAGAAAATTCATGTATTAATAAATCTCTTATATCTTGCCAAGTTTGAATATCTTCTCTAATAGATATGATTTCTAAAGCCCTATCTTGAAGTTTTGATTGTATTACTCTTAATAACTGAGCATTTATTGGGTCATCACCCTGATCAAAATTAGCGTATGTTAATAAAAAATCACTACTAGCTTTTAAAAATGAAGGAAGTTTTGATTCTTCCCCACCAAAATTTGGAATTAAATCTATAGCAAGTCTAGGTATATCATTTAAAGTTTTTGCCATTTTACTTTACTAAAAATAATTTAAATTTTACTTTAAGAATTCAAAGCTTGATTTGTTTGTTAAAAATATTACTACTAATAAAATAATGTATTTAAGTATAGACGTAACCTTTTGTTTCAATATATAAAATAAATCTTAAAAAACAAATATATATCTAACACTAAATAAAAAATATGCACAATATAGGCAAAAAGAATAGGAAGGTAAACTTACAGGATAGCTAGGATAGTTCGCTGCATGTGTTCTTCCTGGATTTGGCCTCTGGGAACAATTGGTTGAAACCAAACTGTAGTCGAAGTCCTCGGTGGTTTTCTTCACTGGAAATTTCCACGGGTTTCGTCGTACAGCTTTCCCAATCCTGGTCACGGCACCAATTACGATTCTTGCATTTTTATATACAGATTGTCCATATTACAATTCTTAACTCACCTAGACAAAACTGGTAAAAATTGTCCAAAACTGTTCAACCGGTTCATCCACCATTGAATAATACTTCAATGTACTCATTTTTACAGTAACACGAACTTTTCCATCGGAACCACTAAAATGTTGCTATAATTCTCCTAAAGATCCACTAAAGCGGAGAAACATTGTCCTCCTCAACCACCAATTGGCCTACTTACAAATTTTTCTTGTCAATTACCCATTTGGTTTTCCGATAAAGTTCGGTCAGATATTCAGATGACCATTTCTTCCAAAAACCCTGATAGAGCATCTGGATATGTTGTCATTTGGACAACCTGTTGCTATAGTTTTCCTAAAGTTCCACTAAAGCGGAGAAACATTGTCCTCCACTACCACCGACTGGCCTAGTTCCAGATTTTTCTTGTCAACAAGCCATTTAGTTTTGCTCTGAAATTGGCTCAAATATTCAGATGACCATCACTTCCAAAAATGCTGATGAAGCATCTGTATATGTTGCCATTTGGACAACCGGTTGCTATAATTCTCCTAAAGATCCACTAAAGCGGAGAAACATTGTCCTCCTCAACCACCAATTGGCCTACTTACAAATTTTTCTTGTCAATTACCCATTTGGTTTTCCGATAAAGTTCGCTCAGATATTCAGATGACCATTTCTTCCGAAAATGCTGATGGAGCATCTGAATATGTTGCCATTTGGACAACCAGTCGCTATAATTCTCCAAAAGTTCCACTGAAACTTACTGACATTGTCCTCCTTCACAACCATCAACTGGCAAACAGATTTTCTTGTCAATAACCCATTTGGTTTTCCGCTGATGTTCGGTCAGATATTCAGATGACCATTTCTTCCAAAAACCCTGATGGAGCATCATTTGGATAACCTATTGCTATAGTTGTCCTCCACTACCACCAACTGGTCTAGTTCCAGATTTTTCTTGTCAACAAGCCATTTAGTTTTGCTCTGAAATTGGCTCAAATATTCAGATGACCATCACTTCCAAAAATGCTGATGGAGCATCTGTATATGTTGTCATTTGGACAACCTGTTGCTATAGTTTTCCTAAAGTTCCACTAAAGCGGAGAAACATTGTCCTCCACTACCACCGACTGGCCTAGTTCCAGATTTTTCTTGTCAACAAGCCATTTAGTTTTGCTCTGAAATTGGCTCAAATATTCAGATGACCATCACTTCCAAAAATGCTGATGAAGCATCTGTATATGTTGCCATTTGGACAACCGGTTGCTATAATTTTCCTAAAGTTCCACTAAAGTGGAGAAACATTATCCTCCACTACTACCAACCGACCTAGTTCCATATTTTTCTTGTCAACAACCCATTAATTTTCCGCTGATATTCGTTCAGATATTCAGATGACCATCTCTTCTAAAAATCCTGATGGAGCATCTGGATATGTTGCCATTTAGAGAATTGGTTGATTGGCACTTCCTTAAGTTCAGGATCTGCTAATGAGCTGAACATATGTCCAATAAGGAAATGGAAAATGGTTAACACATCAAAGTCGTTAGGATTAGAAGATATAGGAAAAAGTCAGTTATTTTAAGGTTAAAGTTGAAAATTAGATAACACAAATTATATCTGGGCAAGTACAGTGCTCAGATCTATCTCCGAAAGTTAATAAGGTCAATAAAAAGTTAGAGAAATTAGAGTAACCGAAGAATTTATAAAAAAACTGGAAACAGCAAATCGTTTTATTTGTTTTGATTCAGGACACTGGTAAGTGTTTGGGCACAAGTCCCAAGTATTTAATAATGCAATTATACCAATTTACACACGTTTAATTTAAAGATCATAAATTACAAGACACCTGTCGATCTAATTAAGTCGACGTAACTCTCAACAATAAAATAAAAACTGTCTCGTGGTCGCGCGGCGTTGCCGGCTTTACTACCCCTTTCAATAAGTCTAAACAGTAAGAACAGTCCAAAACTGTAAATTTCTGCACATTCTCTTCACCATTGAAGACCACTTGAACTAATTTACTATCGGCAATAAGCAAAGTTTTGATACAGAACGCTTGTATTCACCAATACTCATTTTCACAGTTGCAACATGAACTTTCCCATCGTAACTGATAAATGTTGCTATAATTCTTCTAAAGTTCCACCAAAACGGAGAGACATTGTCTTCTTTCACAACCGTCAACTGGACTACTACCAAATTTTTTTTGTCAGCAACCCATTTGGATTGCCGCTAAAGTTCGCTCAGATATTCAGATTACCATCACTTCCCAAAAATGCTGGAGTATCCGGATATGTTGCCATTTGGACAACCGGTAGCTATAATTCTCCCAAAGTTTCGCTGAAGCTGAGGAACATTGTCCTCTTTCACAATCACCAACTAGCAAACTTCCAGGTTTTTCTTGTCGACAACCCATTTGGTTTTTACCGCTAAAATTAGCTCAGATATTCCAAAAATGCTGATAGAATATATGGATATGTTGCCATTTGAAAAACCGGTTACTATAATTCTCCCAAAGGTCCACTGAAGCGGAGGGACATTGTCCTCTTTCACAACCACCAACTGGACTACTACCAGATTTTTTTTGTCAGCAACCCATTTGCATTTCCGCTGAAATTCACTGAGATATTCAGATCACCATCTCTTCCAAAAATGCTGATATAGCATCTGGATATGTTGCCATTTGGACAATTGGTTGCTATAATTCTCCCAAAGTTCCACTGAAGCGGAGTAATATTGTCCTCCTTCACAACCACAAACTGGACTACTACCAGATTTTTTTGTCAACAACCCATTTGCATATCCGCTGAAGTTCGCTAAGATATTCAGATCACCATCTCTTCCAAAAATGCTGGATATGTTGCCATTTGTACAACCGGTTGCTGGGCACCTCCATAAGGTTGGAATCTGGTAATGAGCTGAGCAGACGGCCAATAAGGAAATGGGAAGGGGTTAATACATCAAGGTCGTTAGGCTTAGATGACTTAGGGGGCAAGAATTTAACACGGATTCTATCTGGGTTCAGATCTTCAAAAGTTAATGTAGAAGGTCCAACAATTCGTTTAAATTGAAATTTAAAGGACTTAACCCCCGCCTCCCATAACCCATTAAAGTTTGGGGGAACAGGGTGGAATAAATTTCTACTCAACTCCTTCATTATTGATAAAGTTACATAATCAGGAAGGTAGACAATTCTCACATTTCATTATGCGCCCCAGTAAAGGTCGATCAATTTTTGGACAGTATATTTATCGGTGTACCCTAAGGAAAGACAGAGCGCCAAAAACAGGCAATAAATACCACTTTTGTTAAGAAAGATTAAACCTACCTTTGTTGAGCAACATATAAAAACACATACATAACATTTGGAGGAGGGAGCCCAATGACCATACCAATTTTTAATGGAAAGTGGGCCAGTTTAATCTACTCCAGTTATCGAGAAGGGAGGACCAGGTTTAACCCTTTTTTCTGATATAAAACCCATTATTTGTTGCATTGCCTGAGGATTAATCCTAAAACATTTAACACAAATTCTTTCCTCCTAATACCCAATAATTATTTCCAACAGTTTAAAAAGTATGCGACTAAATCGATGAGTTGATTTTAACAATAATGGGTGCATTTGTGAGAAGCCTAAATTTGATAAATGATGTGTACCCCTCACCCTTAACCAACCCCTTCTCATCTAACACCGGGCTCAAACCATGAAGGTTTTTGTGAGAGAAATCATCAATCTCTTGAGAAAAACAGTCATTTTTGTCAATCCTAACGAATTCCTTGTTTTGCATGGTGTAACTTTACCGATGAGATGAATAATCCAACATCACTCTTTTATTTTTTTCACATAAACTATCAAATGAACCTAAAAATATGAACCAAAGCTAGGCTAGTCTAAGCATGCCAAGATCACTGAATACATCAAAATGGAATGGCAGTGGCACAAATTAACCATTTGTAAGTTCACTTTTGGTACATCAATAGAATGGATTTCAACAGGAATTGGCCACTTATCTTCATCAAATTCAAACCATAACGGACCTTTCCACCATTTGATACTGTAAACAAATTGTTCCCTTAGTCCATAACAACGGTGCAAGAGAAGCAGAAACTTTTTTCTATATAGTATGAAAAAATTGTAACCAATTAGAAGCACAGTTCAGAAACTAAAGATGTTGCCTTAGTTTGTAATAATAGTGGAAGGAGAAGCAGAAAAACTAGAGAAGCACATATATATGGTTTTCCTAAAGCATGCCCGAACTAGAAGCATGGAGCAAGAGAGGCACAAAATTATTTTCTCTCAAAGTATATGGAAGAAGCTGCCAGTGATAGAAAAGTCCAAGAAGAAGTTCAGAAACTAACAATGTTTCGTTAGTTCAAAACGATGGTGTAGGAGAAGTAGAAACTTTTTTCCTATATGGTATGAAAACAATTTTCACCAATGGGAAATCTAGGGAAGCACTTATGGATGGTCCTCCTCAAGTATACTTAAACCACAAGGATGGAGCAAGAGAGGCATAACTTTGGGTCTCAAATGGCATGGAAGGAGTTATCAAGGATCGAATAGCTAAAGATGCAGTTCAGAAACCAAAAATGTAAAAGCCAAAACAATATTAATGTAAAGATATCAGAACTTTAGATGTTACAATAACTATTGACTAAGATAAGGCATTATATCCATCTGTACTACCAGGGGATGTAGGTATCCCCTGGTGGCGAATGGTATTTTTGATTTTGTTGAGCTTAATAACAAACCCCTACGAATCCTAAGTGATCTTGGTATATCCTGCCAATGATATGCTAACCACATTTAATAATAAATGCAGATCTTTAAATAAAATCCACCAAATCTACATTAATATGTCTAATGTGACCACGATTGCTGAACTTTTGACTTTTTTTATACTTTACCTAATAATCTTATTAACTAGTTTAATAAAAAAAAAAACAGGAAATTGTCCATACTCAAATGTGGTGAAAATTATTCTAAGAATAATGAAACTCAAAATAATAGAATTTCAGATCCTATTTTTTCAACAATGGGCGACATGTTTCGGCCATTCGATGGCCATCATCAGACCTATAATAAAAAATTAATTATTAATTATAGGCCTGATGATGGCCATCGAATGGCCGAAACATGTCGCCCATTGTTGAAAAAATAAGATCTGAAATTATATTATTGTGGTATGACTTTGAATTTCATTATTCTTTGAACTAGTTTAAGAAAAATTTCTACGTCTTGACCTTCACCTACCGGCTGTCCCATTATATTTTTCGAAATTACAAGAGTTTCTAACATTTAAAAGAATAAAGACAGGAACATGCGGTTTTCACTGAAAAACTTAATACAAGTTTTGTTTAGACTCATCAAAAAATTTTTCTTACTTCGGGTTAACCAAAAAACAAAATGGCGTTTTTTTAATTTTTTTTGTGTGATTTTTTAAATGTAACACCCTGTATATTTTCTGATAACATGAAAGCCACTTCTTTCAGCTATCTGCGATGATTGTTGACTGCCGATTTTGCAGGCGTATGCTTAAATATTAATTGAAGAAGTGGTTTTTGTCTTATCAGAAAATATACATGTTGTTACATTTAAAAAACCAAACAAAAAATTTTTTTTAAAAAACGCCATTTTGTTTTTTGGTTAACCGGAGGTAAGAAAAAAATTTTTATGAGTCTCAACAAAACTTGTATTATTGTGAAGTATTTTAGTGAAAATCGCATGTATTTGTCTGTATTCGTTTAAAAGTTATAAGGTCTTGAAATACCGGAAAATATAATGGGACACCCGGTATATTATAAAAAAACACTCGATCTATATAACCCAATAAAGATTAATTATCTCTTCTTTGATTACAAAACTAGTAAATTGTTGACTTTGATTCGTTCTCAACTCGAATTTTTAGCGGTAAAATTACCGGCATTTTTTAATATAACTATAAAAATTGAACCAATAAAGTTACTAAAACCGTATAAAATAATTTAATTTTGACTAATTATTTTTATATGATTATTATCAAATCGATCGTATTAAAAAAATACATAAATTTTATATAATCATATTCTATCAATACTACTTATATACCACTCTGTCAAAAATTTTAATAAAATCGATAAAGTAGCAAAGAAGTTATTGGCAATAACCGTTTTTTATGATCTAATTTTGAGAGCGAATACGTGTTCAAAAAGGGGAAGTCACACGATAAAAATGTATATTTATTTTTATTGTTAGTTTATTCACTCTCCGAAATTATCTACACTAAGAATTACAAATATAAAAGGAATGATTTTTTTTTTAAATTTAATCCACGATTAATAAAAAAATTATATAAAAAAAGAGAAAGTTATCCGTAACTCAAATGTGGTAAATTATTCAACGAATATGAAAAAAAAATCTAAGTCATACCACAAAATTTATTAATTGGTTAAAACTTGGTTAACTTGGCGATATTTTTCGGCCAAACGATGGTCATCATCAGGCCTAAAATACGAAATATGAACATTATAAATTATACATGGTCTTAAAATTTGGTATGAAAATTAAACATGTTAAAAATTCTAAAAAAATTTTTATAAAAAACACAAACTAGTTGAAAAATTTAACCAATATTAGAATGAACCTATAAACTAGAGGATCAAAGTTATGCAACTTCACGTCAAAGTGCATCCTACGATGCACTCCGAAAAATAAAATTAAAGTTTTAAAAGTAACTGTTACATGCGTAATACCATGCGGCAGCTCTAGTGTAAACGACAAATGACAGATAGGCAAAATTGAAAATTTTTGACGTAAAGAAATAGAAACCAAAAGGGAAAAGGTAATAGACCACAAGTTGAAATGCGTAAAGTAAGAGGCCAAAATTGAAGATTAAATAAAAAGAAGATTAAATAAAAAGAAGATTAAATAAAAGAAGAAAATTAACCTATAAGAATGAGATAAAAACCTCTATTAAATTCCATTTGGTGAAAAGGACCAAATTGCATTTATTAGAGATGTTTGAAATAAAAAATGCTCATTGGAGTACTGATATTATTTGTCTTAATAAACACAAAATTATTTATTTCTATAAAAAGGTTTAACCAATTAATAAATTTTGTGCTATGACTTGAGTTTTTATTATTCGTTTAAAAAATTATATATTTTGATTAAAACAAAAACCCTTATTATATTTTTTTTACAAAGGATTTTTTTTAACGGAGATATAGGCTAGTCCCCTTTTAACACTGTTAATGCACATGATTTTTATTTGGATATTACAATTTATAAATCCTACTACCACTCCATTCGTTAGTACCCTTTTAACTTTGTTAAAACACATGATTTTTGTTTACATATTAGAATCTATGAATCCTATTTGCTAGTGCCGTTTTGACGTTGTTACTGCACATAATTTTTATTTACATTTTTCAATCTATAAATCCTAATATCATTCGTTAGTGTCCTTTTAACGTTGTTTATACACATGAGTTTGTTTATATATTATAATCTATGACTCATATTACTACCCTATTTGCTAGTGCCGTTTTGACGTTGTTACTGCACATGAACTTTATTTACATATTACAATGTATACAAACTACTACCACCCCATGCAATAGTGCCCTTTTAACGTTGGTAATACACATACTTTTTGTTTACATATTACGTTCTATGAATCATATTACTGCCCATTTGCTAGTTCCATTTTGACGTTGTTACTGCACATGATTTTTATTTACTATTAAATCCTAATACCACGCCATTCGTTAGTGTCCTTTTAACGTTATTAAAACACATACTTTTTGTTTATATATTATAATCTATGACTCATATTACTACCCCATTTGCTACTGCCGTTTTGACGTTGTTACTGCACATGATTTTTATTTATATATTACAATCTATAAATCCTAATACCACGCCATTCATTAGTGTCCTTTTAACGTTGTTAATAGACATGATTTTTGTTTACATATTATAATCTATGAATCCTATTACTACCCTATTTGTAACTGCCATTTGACATTAATACTGCGCATGATTTTTATTTACATATTACAATTTTGTAGATTTTTGCCATTTTTTTCGGGTCAGATATTTTTTTACTCCGGTTTAAATGAAATTTTATTTCTAGATAGAGAAAGATGATTCGAATAGAGAACAGCTGTTGGTTTCCTTCAAATTTGTTTTTTTTTAACATTTTTTCAACGAATTATTGAGAAGTGGCGCTTTCACCATTTAAAAAAAAACTGAATTATTTCAGAAACTAAAAGAGCTAGAGCAGAATGGATACTTTTTTTTGAAATCTCCGCCCCTTGAAACACCCCCACAAAATTAATTTTTCAAATCTAAATTTTGAAAAATTTTCAAGATTTTTGAAGGCCCTTGCCATTTTTTTCGAGTCAGATATTTTTTTACTAAGATTTAAATGAAGTTTTATTTCAGATAAAAAAAGATGATACGAATAGAGAACAGCTGTTGGTTTCCTTCAAATTTGTTTTTTTTTAACATTTTTTCAACGAATTATTGAGAAGCGGCGCTTTCACCATTTTTTTTAAAACTGAATTATCTCAGAAACTAAAAGAGCTAGAGCAGAATGGATACTTTTTTTGAAAACTCCGCCCGTTGAAACACCCCCACACCATTAATTTTTCAAATCTAAATTTTGAAAAATTTTAAACATTTTTGAAGGCCTTGCCATTTTTTTCGGGCCAGATATTTTTTACTCCGATTTAAATGAAATTTTATTTATAGACAGCGAAAAATAATTCGAATAGACAACAGCTGTTCGTTTCCTTCGAATTTGTTTTATTTTAACATTTTTTCTACGAATTATTGAGAAGTGGCGCTTTCACCATTTTTTTAAAACAGAATTATCTCAGAAAGTAAAACAGCTAGAGCAGAATAGATACTTTTTTTGGAATCTATACCCCTTGAAACACCCCCACACCATTAATTTTCAAAATTTTTGAAGGTTAACCTTGCCATTTTTTTCGGGTCAGATATTTTTTTACTCCGATTTAAACGAAATTTTATTTCTAGACAGAGAAAGATGATTCAAATAGAGAACAGCTATTGGTTTCCTTTAAATTTGTTTTTTTTTTTAACATTTTTTCAACGAATTATTGAGAAGTGGCGCTTTCACCATTTTTTAAAAAACTGAATTATTTAAGAAACTAAAAGAGCTAGAGCAAAATGGATACTTTTTTGTAATCTACGCCCCTTGAAATACCCCCACACCATGTATTTTTCAAATCTAAATTTTGAAAATTTTTCAAAAATTTTGAAGGCTATAACCTTGCCATAGTGTCCTTTTAACGTTGTTTATACTTATGATTTTTATTTATATATTAAAATCTATGACTCATATTACTACCCCATTTGTGCCGTTTTGACGTTGTTACTGCACATGAATTTTATTTACATATTACAATCTATAAATCCTAATACCACGCCATTCGTAAGTGCCCTTTTATCGTTGTTAGTACACATGATTTTTGTTTACATATTATAATCTATGAATCATATTACTACCCCATTTGTTACTGCCATTTGACATTAATACTACGCATGATTTTTATTTACATATTACAATTTATAAATTCTATTACAACCTCATTGGTTAGTGCCATTTTAATGTTGTTAATAGACATGATTGTTATCAAAAATTCATAGCCTTTTAAATTTTTTTTTAACTTTTACATTTTTGGCTATATCTTTTACAAATATTATTTTAAAATTATGAAATAATTCAGACATATAATACTTTTGATCCTATTCGGATGGACTATTTACTTTTCTCATTTGTTTCTTAGTTTTTGATGAAACTAGTTAATTTTTTTTTTAAAAATTGTATATTTTGGCTCTAACAATTACATTTCTAATGGATTATAAATTTTATATTATATTTTAAGATATTTAATACTGGTTATTAAATTTAGTTTAAAATCGTAATAAGATTATTTCAAATTTTTTTGAGGCGTTCTATTAAAAATTCCACAATTTTTGTTATTAAATTTTGAAAAAAATCACAATTTTAAAGTGTTTTCTTACAAATTTAATAGTTTTTTAAATATGTTTTACCTAAAAAAAAACGTATTTAATGAAAATTATTATAATAAAAACTTTACGGAATTCGAAAAAAAATAAATTTATAAGAAATTTTATGTTCTACAATTTTGAATTCTTGTAATGTTTCATAAAAATCCATAATTTTGCTTCAAAATCCAAAAAAATTCGCCAAATTCTATATACATTTTTTCACGCCCTCCAGCGGTGAAACTATGCGCCAAATTTGAAAAAACAGTATGAACAAAATTTGTAGAAAATTTTATATTCTACAACTTTCATCTCGTGTAATTTTTCAAAAAAATACATATTAGGAGTGTGAGGAGAAATTAATAATTGATAAACATAAATATGTCAAGTTCTATATTGATTTAATTTTTAGAAATCTTCCTTAAAGGAACTCACCATTTTTTATTTCATAATTTTGAATAAAAAAAAACATTTATGTTTATAACTACGCATTTCAATTAAATCAAATTCTTAAGCGTAAAATATCGCTTTTAACGAACCAATTACTGAAATGAAATATTTATTATATTGACGATATACGTGTATATGTTTGTTTCAGCTCATCGAAGGATGCGAACTGTAACCAATTATTTCCTCGTTAACTTGAGCATAGCCGATCTCCTTCTAACCACATTCAATTGCATCTTTAACTTCATCTATATGTTGCAAAGGTAAGAACGATTCGTTTATTATTTTCGCTATTTCAGAAAAATATTTACTCAAGCGAAATGATCAATTTTGTATAATTTTATACACATTTATATTACACAGAGAAAACATTTTTAGTTATATAAAAATTAAAGTGTTTAAGAGAGATAGAGAATGTAAAAGGTCAAAGTGTAACAACATCTACGACTGTTGCGGCATTCATTTTTTTTAGTGTAACAACATCTACGACTGTTGCGGCATTCATTTTTTTTTGTTTTATTGGTAAATTATTATTTTAAATTAAAATATTAAGTTGTTGTGAGCCAAATTTGTTATGTAAGATATTTTTCGGATAATTAAAAATGGCAAAGCCTGAGGTGCTAAATTTGTTAGATAATTAATATTTTTAATTAAAATATTGAGAACAGGGAAACAAAGACAACCACAATAACATGTTAAATAATTTAATTGGATTGAAAGGAAAATTAGCGTTAATCTTTTGTCAAGGTTGAGTTGTTTACACAACAAATGTAATTTCTACAAAAATGATATATAAAAATATTTAATTAAACGATTATGGTATAATTATATTTTATTAAAAACATAAACAACTAAATCGTATAATAATTAAAAGAGGAAAGTTTCCCGGAAAATTGCAAAATTCGGGAAAAACTGAAAGTGCTTGTTTATATAAGACCGGTTTGGTATTTTTTTTTAGAGTTTGTAGTAGTACAAATAAGATTTTTAGGAAAATAATTATTCGGAAAAACTTGCCCGAAAAATTGGGAAATCCGGAAAAAACTAAAAGTGATTTTCTATGAAATCGGTTTGGCTAATTTTATTTTTTAAATATTTATAATAATTCAAATAAAATTTTTATGGATAGAAAAATTGGATATGTTACCCGGAAAATTGGAAATATCTCCCGGAAAATTTAAAAATTCAGGAAAATCTGAAAGTGCTTTTTTCTATGGGACCATCTTGGGTAATTATCTTTTTAAAATGATAGTAATAATCCGAATAAGGTTTTTATGGATAGAAAAATTGGAAAGAATGCCCGGAGAATTAAAAAAGTTGCCCGGAAAATTGGAAATATTGTCCGAAATATTGAAAAATCCGGAAAAAACTGAAAGTGATTTTCTATGGGACCAGTTTGGCTAATTTTCTTTTTCAATTGGAAAAATTGACCAAAGAATTAAAAAGTTGCCCGCAAAATTGGAAATATTGTCCGAAAAATTTAAAAATCCGGAAAAAACTGAAATTGATTTTTTATGAAATCGGTTTGGCTAATTTTCTTTTTTAAATATCTGTAACAGTCCAAATAAGATTTTTATGGATAAAAAAATTGTACAAGTTAGACAAAAAATTGAAAAAGTTGTCCGGAAAATTGGAAATATTTCCCGGAAAATTAAAGAATTCATAAAAATTTAAAAGAAATTTTTTCCATTGGACCGGTTTGGCTAATTTTCTTTTTCCAATGTTGGTAATAATCCGAATAATGTTTTTATATATAGAAAAATTGAAAAAATTGCCCGGAGAATTAAAAAAGTTACCTGGAAAATTGGAAATATTGTCCGAAAAATTTAAAAATCCGGAAAAAACTGAAAGTGATTTTCTATGAGGTCGGTTTAGCCAATTTTCTTTTTTAAATATTTGTAATAGTCCAAATAAGATTTTTATGGATAAAAAAATTGTACAAGTTAGACAAAAAATTTAAAAATTTGTCCGGTAAATTGGAAATATCTCCCGGAAAATTGAAAAAATCAGGAAAAACTAAAAGTGATGTTTTCTATGGGACCGGTTGGGCTAATTTTCTTTTTCAAAATGTTAGTAATGGCGAATATTGTTTTTATGGATAAAAAAATTGGAAAAGTTGCCCGGAGAATTAAAAAAGTGACCCGGAAAATTGGAAATATTGTCCGAAAAATTCGAAAACCCGGAGAAAACTGAAAGCGATTTTATATGAAATCGTTTTAGCTAATTTTCTTTTTTTAATATCTGTAACAGTCCAAATAAGATTTTTATGGATAAAAAAAATGTACAAGTTAGACAAAAAATTGAAAAAGTTGGCCGGAAAATTGGAAATACTTCCTGGAAAATTAAAGAATTCATAAAAAATTAAAAGGAAATTTTTTCGATTGGAGCGGTTTGGCTAATTTTCTTTTTCCAAAGTTGGTAATAATCCGAATAATGTTTTTATATATAGAAAAATTGAAAAAATTGCCCGGAGAATTAAAAAAGTTACCCGGAAAATTGGAAATATTGTCCGAAAAATTTAAAAATCCGGAAAAAACTGAAATTGAATTTTTATGAAATCGGTTTGGCTAATTTTCTTTTTTAAATATCTGTAACAGTCCAAATAAGATTTTTATGGATAAAAAAATTGTACAAGTTAGACAAAAAATTGAAAAAGATGTCCGGAAAATTGGAAATATTTCCCGGAAAATTAAAGAATTCATAAAAAATTAAAAGAAATTTTTTCCATTGGACCGGTTTGACTAATTTTCTTTTTCCAATGTTGGTAATAATCCGAATAATGTTTTTATATATTAAAAAATTTAAAAAATTGCCCGGAGAATTAAAAAAGTTACCTGGAAAATTGGAAATATTGTGCGAAAAATTTAAAAATCCGGAAAAAACTGAAAGTGATTTTCTATGAGGTCGGTTTGGCCAATTTTCTTTTTTAAATATTTGTAATAGTCCAAATAAGATTTTTATGGATGAAAAAAATTGTACAAGTTAGACGAAAAATTGAAAAAGTTGTCCGGTAGATTGGAAATATCTCCCGGAAAATTGAAAAATTCAGGAAAAACTAAAAGTGCTGTTTTCTATGGGACCGGTTGGGCTAATTTTCTTTTTCAAATGTTAGTAATAATTCTAATAATGTTTTTATATATAGAAAAATTGAAAAAATTGCCCGGAGAATTAAAAAAGTTACCCGGAATATTGGAAATATTGTGCGAAAAATTTAAAAATCCGGAAAAAACTGAAAGTGATTTTCTATGAGGTCGGTTTGGCTAATTTTCTTTTTTAAATATTTGTAATAGTCCAAATAAGATTTTTATGGAGAAAAAAATTGTACAAGTTAGACGAAAAATTGAAAAAGTTGTCCGGTAAACTGGAAATATCTCCCGGAAAATTGAAAAATTCAGGAAAAACTAAAAGTGCTGTTTTCTATGGGACCGGTTGGGCTAATTTTCTTTTTCAAATGTTAGTAACGCCGAATATTGTTTTTATGGATGAAAAAATTGGAAAAGTTGCCCGGACAATTAAAAAAGTTGCCCGTAAAATTGGAAATTTTGTCCGAAAAATTCGAAAATCCGGAAAAAATTGAATGTGATTTTCTATGAAATCGGTTTGACTAATTTTCGTTTTCAAATGTTAGTAATAATCCCAATAATGTTTTTATTGATAGAAAAATTTTACAAGTTAAACGAAAAATTGAAAAACTTGCCTGGAAAATTGGAAATATTTACCGGGAAACTGAAAAATTCGCGATAAAATGAATAAGGTTATTATAGATAGAAAAATTGGAAAAATTGGCCGGAGAGTTCAAAAAGTTACCCGGAAAATTGGAAATATCCGGAAAATTAAAAAACTGAAGAAAAACTGAAAGTTTTTTTTCTATGCGACCGGTCTGGCTAATTTTCTTTTTTAAATGTTAGTAATAATTCGAAAAATGTTTTTATGGCTAGAAAAATTGGAAAAAAATTTCCCGGAGAATTAAAAAGGTTTCCCGAAAAATTGGAAATATTGTCCAGAAAATTATTAAATTCAGGAAAAACTGAAAATGTTTTTTCTTTGGCACCGGTTTGGCTAATTTTCTTTTGCAAATGTTAGTAAAAATTCGAATTAGGTTTTCCCGGAAAATTGGTAATATTGTCCAGAAAATTAAAAAAAATCGGAGGAAACTGAAAGTGCTTTCTTCTATGGGAAATATTGAAAATTGGGAAAAATATGAAGAAAACAGTAAAAAATTAGAAAACTATTTTGGAAAAATAGGAAAAAAATATGGAAGAAAAGAATAAGAAAAATAAAGAATAAATAGGGAAAAATGGAAAAAATAGTTACAAATAGGAAAACAGTTGGGAAAATAGGGAACATGACAAAATATACGGAAAATACGACAGAATAGGGAATAATAAGTACAAATAAGGAAAAATAAGAAAAACATGAAACTTATTAAGGAAAAATTGGAAAAATTAACAAATAGAGAAAATAGTGAAAAGTACGGAAAATTATGGAAAAATAAATAGAGAGCAAGGGGGGAAAATAAGTACAAATAAGGACAAATATTAAAAAAGCAGAAAAAATAAAGAAAATAGGAAAAAATAATGGAAACCAAGAAGAAATAGAAATATATTGGAAAAATACAAAAAAATGGGACAATTAGTGAAAACAGTGAAAAATAGGGGAAAACATGGAAAGAAATGGAGAAAAATGGGGAAAACTACCAAAACAAATAGGGCAAATTTTGGGAAAAAAGTGACAATAGGGAAAATAGGGCAAAATAAGGAAATATGGGAAAATTAGTGAGAAATTGTGAAAAAGAGGAAATAGAAAATTGGAGAAAATATGGAAAACAAGTAAAAAATAAAGAAAAATGGGGAAAAATATAGTCAAACAGGTACAAATGGGATAAAATAATAGAAACAGGAAAAAATAGAAAGAAATAGGAGAAATGGGGAAAATAGATACAAAATAGAGAAAATAGGGGAAAATACGAAAATTTGCGAACAATCGGAAAAATAGTAAAATATGGAAAAATAGGAAAATATTTGGAAAATTAAGAAAAAAATTGACCAACGCAGATAAAATACAAAAAAATCTGAAAAATATTCAAATATATGGGAAAATAGTGAAAAAATATGGGAAAATAACGAAAAATAATGGGAAAAAAAATAGATAATAATAAGGACAAATAGGGAAAAAGGCGAAAAAATAATGAAAAACAGGAAAATAGGAAAAAACAAGCAAAGTAAAATATACAGTACTGGAAAAAAGTATAAATCGAAAAATGAATCTTTTTAAATTTAAAGGAAATATAAATTTGTTTTGTAAATTCTGGACAATATTTCAGTAAAATTTATCCACTGATTAAAGATTAATTAATGGTAGAAAAGAAGATAATTAAAAAAATGGGAATTGTTGAAAGAAAGGCAAAAAGAGAACAGAAAAATAGATATAAGGAAGAAAGTAAAAACATAGAAAATATAACAAAAATAAAACAAGAAAAAAGGCAAATATTGGAATTTTCGCTCATACAAAAATATATTCTTTAATTATATTTTTAATAAAAATAATTTTCCTTTTCTTATTATTTTCTTTATTCGAATTTTTCTTATATTTTTATAATTTTCTTGCAATTTCTCTTGTTTTCAATTTATTTATATTGTTATTTCTTCTCTTGTTCCTGTTCTTTTATCTTCTTTTATTATAACTTCAGAAAGTTTAAATTAATCCAATCATTCAATGATCCTAAATTATTATTTATTATATGAAACGACCCTGACATGAATCTCGTAATCATAATAGGAATGTTTCCTATCAATTATCTAATGAAACAGGTAATTTGAACAAGGTTATATTGTTAGTGCTTCAGTATAGATCAAACGATAGTAAAAAATGGAAGTAAAATTAACCGATCAACAAGATAAATTAATTAAAAAAATCGCAAAAGAAAATAATTTTAGTGATTATGAAGTGATAACTGATCATGGATCTGTAAAAGGTGATAATTTTATGGGAATTTTAACAACAGTTACTATAAATGATGGTAAGAAAAATTTAGATTTAATATTAAAATCTGCTCATGAAAGTGAAGCATTTAGAAAAGTTGCACCAATGCGTGAAGCTTATATAAGAGAAATATTTGTTTATGAAAATATTTTTGAAGAATTCCAAAAGTATCAAAATGAATATAATGTCGTTGATGGTTTTTATTGTTATCCTAAATTATATGGATCATCAATTATTGATGGACATGAATGTTTTGTAATGGAAAATTTAAAAACTCAAGGATATAAATTATGGGAGAAAAAAATACCAATGAATTCTGAACATATATCGATAGTGCTTAAAGAATATGCTAAATTCCATGCTACATCTATAGCTATTAAAAATAAAAATCCAGAATTATATGAAACTCTTACTAAAAATATAAAAAATCATATTTTTGAAATAAATGATAATATAGAAAAAATGGAATCATATACAGATGCAATTTTTGGTGATGGTTATGAAGCTTTCAAACAAGAATCCGATCTGACAAAAATTTTAGATAAACTTCAATCAATTATTGGTGATTTAGTAAAAAATGAATTCACTGAACCAGAATATAAAAACGTCATTATTCATGGAGATTGTTGGTGTAATAATTTATTATTTAAATATGATGTAAGTATTTTTTTTAAACCTAATACAATCTAATTAAATATCAACCATTAATTTTTTTATCTGATAATTCTTAAAACTAAGTATTTATTAATGTCCATTCATTAATGTCTTTAGTGCTTGTGTGACCTACTATTATTGGTATGTCACTCGCGTACTATGCCCTGCTTTTTTGCACAAACCCAGAATCACCTATGCCGCTTGATACGGTCCTGGGGTGCTCAACCTTCCGTTTTCTAACGCGCTCCATAAGGCCCACACTGCATTAAAAATCTGGCTTTTACTATAGTAGGGTTTGGTCCTCTTCAGTCGGGCTATTCCCAACTCGGCTATACTAATCTGATTTAAATTTTATAATATCTTTTGGGTGGTTTTAAGATTCATATTTCGACCGGGACGAACGCCAATTGAGCACTTTATTACCCTCAGGTAAAATTGATACCGTAGCCGGACACGCCAATTGAGCACCAAGGACCAAACAGAGACCGGCCAATTGAGCACTTTATTACTAGTTTGTTCATTAACAAAATGTTAAAAAAACATTAAAAAAGTATTCGAAAATTTGAAAAATATATCAAAAATTTCGAAAAATTTGAAATTTTGCATTTTTTTTAGTAAAAATGTCAAAATATTTTAAAATTTCTAAACTATATCGAAAATTTCAAAAAACAGAAAATTATTCGTCTAATTTAAAATATTTTAAAAATTTCAAGAATTTTAAACATCTCAAAAATGTTAAAACTTTCAAAAGAAATTAAAAAATTATTCGAAAATTTGGAGAATTTTAAACGTTTCAAAAATGTCAAAATGTTCAAAAAACATTAAAAAATTATTCGAAATTTCAAAAATTTTTTAAAAATTTCAAAAAATTTGGAATTTTGCATTTTTTTTTGAAAATTTCGAAAAGCAAAAATGTCAAAACATTTAAAAATTTTTTAACTATATCGAAAATTTCAAAAAATGTAAAATTACTGGTCTAATTAAAAATATTTCAAAAATTTCAAGAATTTTAAACATCTCAAAAATGTTGAAAGTTTCAAAATATATTAAAAAATTAGTCGAAATTTCAAAAATTCATCAAAAATTTCGAAACATTTGAAATTTTGCTATTTATTTTGAAAATCTAGAAAAGTTTAAATGTCAATATTTTTAAACTATATCGAAAATTTCAAAAACCATAAAATTATTCATTTAATTTAAAATATTTTAAAAATTTCAAGAATTTTAAACATTTCAAAATGTCAAAATATTCAAAAAACATTAAAAAAGTATTCGAAAATTTCAAAAATATATCAAAAATTTCGAAAAATTTGAAATTTTGAAATTTTGTTTTGAAAATATCAAAAAAACAAAATTACTTATTCATGTAATTAAAAATATTTCAAAAATTTCAAGAATTTTAAACATTTAAAAAATGTTAAAAGTTTTAAAAGAAATTAAAAAATAATTCGAAAATTTCAATAATTTTAAACATTTCAAAAATGTCAAAATGTTCAAAAAACATTAAAAAAGTATTCGAAATTTCAAAAATATATCAAAAATTTCGAAATATTTGAAATTTTGTAATTTTTTAGAAAATTTTGAAAAGTAAGAATGTCAAAATATATAAAAATTTCTAAATTATATCGACAATTTCAAAAAACATAAAATTATTCGAAAATTTCAAAAATTTTAAACATTTCATACTTAATGTCATGTTCAAAAAAATTATTCGTTTAATTAAAAATATTTTAAAAATTTCAAGTATTTTAAACATTTCAAAAATGTTAAAAGATTCAAAAGAAATTAAAAAATTATTCGAAAATTTCAAGAAATTACAACAATTCAAGAATGTCAATGGGTATGTTCAAAAAGCATTAAAAAATATTCCAAAATTTCAAAAATAAATCAAAAATTTCAAAACAATTGAAATTTTGCAATTTTTTTGAAAATTTCAAAAAGTGAAAATGTCAAAATATTTAAAAAATTTTAAACTATATCGAAAATTTCAAAAAATATAAAATTATTCGTCTAATTAAAAATATTTGAAAAATTTCAAGAATTTTAAACATCTCAAAAATGTAAAAAGTTTCAAAAGAAATTAAAAAAATATTCGAAAATATCAAAAATTTTAAAGATTTAAATAAAGTCAAAATTTTCAAAAAAAAAACATTAAAAAAGTATTCGAAATTTCAAAAATATATCAAAAATTTCGAAATATTTGAAATTTTGTAATTTTTTAGAAAATTTTGAAAAGTAAGAATGTCAAAATATATAAAAATTTCTAAATTATATCGACAATTTCAAAAAACATAAAATTATTCGAAAATTTCAAAAATTTTAAACATTTCATGCTTAAATGTCATGTTCAAAAAAATTATTCGTTTAATTAAAAATATTTTAAAAATTTCAAGTATTTTAAACATTTCAAAAATGTTAAAAGTTTCAAAAGAAATTAAAAAATATTCCAAAATTTCAAAAATAAATCAAAAATTTCAAAAAAATTGAAATTTTGTAATTTTTTTGAAAATTTCAAAAAGTAAAAATGTCAAAATATTTAAAAATTTTTAAACTATATCGAAAATTTCAAAAAATATAAAATTATTCGTCTAATTAAAAATATTTCAAAAATTTCAAGAATTTTAAACATCTCAAAAATGTAAAAAGTTTCAAAAGAAATTAAAAAAATATTCGAAAATATCAAAAATTTTAAAGATTTAAATAAAGTCAAAATTTTCAAAAAATATTTAAAATAATTCGAAATTTCAAAAATATCAAAAATTTCGAAAAATTTAAAATTTTGCTTTTTTTTTTGAAAACTTAGAAGTAAAAATGTACAAAATTTTAAAAAATTTCTAAACTATATCGAAAATTTCAAAAAATATAAAATTATTCTTCTAATTAAAAATATTTCTAAGATTTCAAGAATTTTAAACATCTTAAAAAAGTTTCAAAAGAAATAAAAAAAATATCCGAAAATTTCAAGAATTTTAAACATTTCAAAAAACATTAAAAAAGAATTCGTAAATTTCAAAAATATATCAAAAATTTGAAATTTTGCATTATTTTTGAAATTTTCGAAAAGTAAAAATGAAAACATATTTAATAATTTCCAAATTATATCGTGGATTTTAAAAAACATAAAATTATTGGTTTAATTAAAAATATTTCAAAAACTACCAAGAATTTTAAACATCTCAAAAATGTAAATAGTTTCAAAAGAAATTAAAAAATTATTCGAAAATTTCAAGAATTTAAAACAATTCAAGAATTTCAAAATGTTAAAAATCATTAAAAAATTATTCAAAATTTCAAAAATAAATCAAAAATTTCAAAAAATTTAAGAATGTCCAAATTATATCGAAAATTAAAAAAACAAAAATTATTCGTCTAATTAAAAATATTTCAAAAATTTTAGGAATTTTAAACATCTCAAAAATGTTAAAACGTTTCAAAAGAAATTAAAAAATTGTTCGAAAATTTCAAGAATTTTAAACATTTCAAAAATGTCAAAATGTTCAAAAAACATTAAAAAATTATTCGAAATTTCAAAAATATATCAAAAATTTTTACAATTTGAAATTTTACCATTTATTTTGAAAATCTAGAAAAGTAAAAATGTCAAAATATTTCAAAATTTCTAAACAATATCGAAAATTTCAAAAACCATAAAATTATTCATTTAATTTACAATATTTCAAAAATTTCAAGAATTTTAAACATTTCAAAAATGTCAAAATGTTGATAAAACATTAAAAAAGTATTCGAACGTTTCAAAAATTTCGAAAAATTTGTAATTTTGCAATTTTTTTTTGAAAATATCAAAAAACAAATTTACTTATTCATGTAATTAAAAATATTTCAAAAATTTCAAGAATTTTAAACATCTCAAAAATGTTAAAAGTTTCAAAATAAATTAAAAATTATTTGAAAATTTCAAGAATTTTAAACATTTCAAAAATGTCAAAATGTTTAAAAAACATAAAAAAAGTATTCGAAAATTTCAAAAATATATCAACAAAAAATTGAAAAAATTTGAAATTTTGTAATTTTTTTTTGAACAGTTCAAAAAACAGAAAATTATTCGTCTAATTAATAATATTTTAAAAATTTCAAGAATTTTAAACATCTCAAAAATGTTAAAACTTTCAGAAGAAATTAAAAAACTATTCAAAAATTTCAAGAATTTAAAACATTTTAAAAATGTCAAAATGTTCAAAAAACATTAAAAAAATATTCGAAAGTTCAAAAATATATCAAAAATTTCGAAAAACTTAAATTTCGCAATTTTTTTTTGAAAATTTCGAAAAGTAAAAATGTTGAAATATTTAAAAAATTAACCTAACTATATAGAAAATTTCAAAAAACATAAAACGTTTATTTAAAAATAATTCAAAAATATTAAGAATTTTAGACAATTCAAAAATGTCACAATGTTCAAAAACATTAAAAAAATATTCGAAATTTCAAAAATATATCAAAAATTTCGATAAACTTAAATTTCGCAATTTTTTTTAAAATTTCGAAAAATTAACCTAACTATATCGAAAATTTCAAAAAACATAAAACGTTTATTTAAAAATAATTCAAAAGTATTAAGAATTTTAAACAATTCAAAAATGTCAAAATGTTCAAAAAACATTAAAAAAGTATTCGAAAATTTCAAAAACATCAAAAATTTGAAATTTTGCATTATTTTTGAAATTTTCGAAAAGTAAAAATGTAAAAATATTTAAAAATTTCCAAATTATATCGTGGATTTTAAAAAACATAAAATTATTGGTTTAATTAAAAATATTTCAAAAACTACCAAGAATTTTAAACATCTCAAAAATGTAAAAAGTTTCAAAAGAAATTAAAAAATTATTCGAATATTTCAAGAATTTAAAACAATTCAAAAATTTCAAAATGTTTAAAAAACATTAAAAAATTATTCAAAATTTCAAAAATAAATCAAAAATTTAAAATTTTGTATTTTTTTTTGAAAATTACGAACAGTAAAAATGTCAAAATATTTAAAAATGTCGAAACTATATCGAAAATTTAAAAAACAAAAATTATTCGTCTAATTAAAAATATTTCAAAAATTTTAGGAATTTAAACATCTCAAAAATGTTAAAACGTTTCAATAGAAATTAAAAAATTATACGAAAATTTCAAGAATTTAAAACAATTCAAAAATTTCAAAATGTTTAAAAAACATTAAAAAATTATTCAAAATTTCAAAAATAAATCAAAAATTTAAAATTTTGAATTTTTTTTCGAAAATTAAGAACAGTAAAAATGTCAAAATATTTAAAAATGTCCAAACTGTATCGAAAATTTAAAAAACAAAAATTATTCGTCTAATTAAAAATATTTCAAAAATTTTAGGAATTTAAACATCTCAAAAATGTTAAAACGTTTCAAAAGAAATTAAAAAATTATTCGAAAATTTCAGATTTTCAAAAATGTTCAAAAAACATTAAAAAGTATTCGAAAAATTCAAAAATATATCAAAAATTTAAAATTTTGCATTTTTTTTCTAAATTTAAAAAAACATAAAATTAAGTATAGTTTTATTTGTATAACAAATATTACGTATTTAAAATTTTTTATGTAATTTTGGCATATAGGAAATAATAGTTCAATTTAAAACTAATTTGATGAATAATCTTTTACAATTATATAAAAAAAAATACCTAGCTCAATTTCAACTTTTAATGATAAAAGCATCGTTCAGTCTTCATTAAAAACTCGTCAAGATGGAAATAAAACTAACAAACGAACAAAGTAATTTAATTAAAAAAATCTCAAGAGAAAAAGATTTTATTGATTTTGATGTGATAACAAGTGTTGGTTCACGAAAAGGTGATAACTTTTTCGGGGTTCTAACTGCTGTTGTTGTAAAAGATAATGACAAACAATTAAATTTAATGGTAAAAGCAGCTTTTGATAGTGAAGCAATTAGACAAGTTGCACCAGTGGCTGAATCATATTTAAGAGAAATATATATCTATGAAATTGTGTTAAAAGAATATAAAAAATATCAGGAGGAATATAATATATCAGATGGATTTAACTGTTATGCTAAAATATATGGATCATCAATTATTAATGGACATGAATTTTTTGTAATGGAGAATTTAAAAACTCAAGAATATAAATTATGGGATAAAAAACTACCAATGAATTCTGAACATATATCGATAGTGCTTAAAGAATATGCTAAATTCCATGCTATATCTATAGCGATTAAACATCTAAATCCAGAATTCTATAATAAACTTACTAAAGATATAACAGCTAATGTTTGGGACACAGAAGATGCTAGAAAAAAATTAAAAGATCACCTCAGTTCACTTTGTTCGTATGGTTTTGAAGCTGTTGAAGCTGAGGCAGATCTTACACTAATTATGAAAAATTTTGAGTCGGAAATTCATGATTTACTTTCCAGTGAAATGAGGAAACCTGAATATCAACAAGTTATTGTCCATGGTGATTGTTGGTGTAATAATATTATGTTCAAATATAAAGTAAGTAAAGTTATCATTATTTAATACATTAAAATGTATAAAAAAATCGGCTGTGTCACCCCAGAACTTTCCCGGCTCGACCGTAGATAATATGTTATTTATTATTATTATTTTAATTACAAAATACTAAGCATTACATTAATTTATGGAAGACATTAAAAACAGCGAGCCGATGGTGAATACGTCTACCGAATTGATATTTCAATGTTGATGACATAAGCTGCGCATGCGCACGTTGTATATCACACTGCTGTGAAAACTATTCGGAATTCGGGAAAAAAATTTCATACAGTAGTTGTAGGGAATTTTATGCTTTACAACTTTGCACTGAAACATTTTGCACTCAAGAGCATAATTTATCTATAATTTAAAAAAAATGGAAAATTATAAATGTGTATTTTTCTCGCCATCTAGCGGCGAAACTATGAGGAATTCCATAAAGAGTTAAACATAAAAGTTAAAGAAAATTTGATGCTTTACAACTTTGAACCAGGAAATTTTGCACTAAAATGAATTGTTTGTCCTCAAAATCAAGAAAAATTGGAGAAAACCTACATGCACATTTTTTACGCGCCCTCTAGTGGCGAAACTATTGGAAATTCTGGAAAAAGTTTGAAACAAAAGTTGTAGGGAATTTTATGCTATAAAACTTTGTACTACAACATTTTGCACTGACGTGTATAGTTTGTCCTTAAAATTTGAAAAAAGTAAAAAATTGTACCGTGTGCATTTAATCAATGTCGGTCTTGAGGACCTTCTACTGTACCAATTCCATACCAAATTTCAGCTTGATTGGTCAAACGGCTCGGCAGTTATCGTGGAAGATTACAAAAAACCATCAAAAAACTACAAGAAATATTAAAAAATCACGAAAAATAACAAAAATTGCAAAAAATTGCAAAAATTGCAAAAAATTGCTAAAAATAGCAAAAAACAATCAAAAAGATAACAAAAAATAGAAAAAACAGCAAAAAATTACAAAAAACAGCAAAAACTAGCGAAAAACAGAAAAAAATTGCAAATAATTGCAAAAAATACAAAAATATTTTAAAAAATTGCAAAAATTGCTAAAAATTGCACAAAAAAGCAAAAAAAACCGCAAAAAATTGCAAGAATTGCAAAAAATTGCAAAAAATTGTAAAAAATTGCAAAAATTGCAAAAATTGCAAAAAATTGCAAAAAACCATCAAAAAAATTACAAAAAATGGCGAAAAACAGAAAAAAATAACAAAAAACACCGAAAAAATGCAAAAAAATAGCAAATCTTTGCAAAAAATGTAATAAAATTGAAAAAATTGCAACAAACTACCAAACAAAACAAAAAATACCAAAATATAGCAAAAAAAAGCAGAATATTTAAAAAAAAAAGCAATAAATATTAAGAAATATCAAAAAAAAACAGCAAAAAATAGTACAAAAACGGTAAAAATAACAAAAAACAGCAAGAAACGCCAAAAATATCAAAAAAACATCAAAAAAAATACCTAAAATAAAAATTAAAAATCCAGAATGCATGTTTTTAAAAAAAAAATATAATTTCAACAATAATTTATTGTATCTGGGCGGAGGGGGGGGGGTGCTCAATGGCATGGTGCATGGTCGTCACCCTTGAGTAATAAGTTATGCATGGAACCATCAACGAGCTCAATCGGTTGAGTCGTTCTAAAAAAAATACTAAAAACATACTAAACAAAAATACTAAAAATACAAAAAAAAAATTCTTAAAAATACTAAAAAAAAATACCAAAAATATATCAAAAAATACTAAAAAATGTCAAACAATAGTACAAAATAACAAAAAATAGCAAAATATATAAAAAAGATTAAAAAACATAATGAAATAGACACAAGTCAGTAATATCCCAGTAAACCAAATAACGCAATTTCAACGTTGTTACAATAATACATTGTGATTACGTTACATTTAATTAAGATAAATTTAATGTTACATTAACTTTGTTACAACTGCACTTTGTGCCGCTTTTTAATATTGAATTGTAAACGTAAATTGAAATATTACAAAAATATTTAATGGATGTCACAAATACAACTTCTTAACATTTTATTAACATTTCAGTGACGTTTAATTAATATTTATTTGTTATATTTAATTAATATTTATTGGTGATATTTAATTGATATTTATTTGTGATGTTTAATTAATATTTATCTGTGTTGTTTCATTAATGTTAATTTATGATATTTAATTAATATTTATTTGTGATGTTTATTTAATATTTACATCAAATATATATAGAGAATGGGCCATAATTAATGGGACAAAGAGTAACCAGACATATGAACCAAAATATGAGAATTGGACCAAATATGCCTTAATAAAATGTTGCTGCAGAAAAAGATACAGTGTGTCACAACTTTTTATAAATTGTTAATATTTTTTTTTTACATAGAGGTGTATTATGTAATAAAAGGGGGCTGGGCAGAAAGAGTTGGCTGGAGTTCCGGGGGAATCATCATATTTGAGTGAAAATACCAAGAAATACCAAGAAATACCAAGAAATACCAAGAAATACCAAAAAATACCAAAAAATTCCACAAAACACGACAAAATACCACAAAATACGACAAAATACCAAAAAATACAAAAAAATACCAAACAATACAGAATAAAAAAAAATACCAAAAATACAAAAAAAAACTTTTTATTTTGTCTTAACTGAATTTTTAAACTTTGTGAGAAGTTTGGAACACGCTATATATTTTGGTCTACATCGGCGGATATTGATATTTTTTTGTTAGAAAATTAATAATAAAGTAAAATACAGAGTGTTCTATTAAATAAAATAAATACTTTGTACTGGAATTTCAAAATATTTTAAATGTTACTTAGATGTATAAATTTTTCTTGTTTCTTATGAAAATTTCAAATTATATTAGATGTTTGTAATACCCTGTATATTTTGCTTTACATCAGCCGATATAAGAATTTCGTATCTGAAACATTCCAATATCGGAGATATTGCAAAGATTTTTTTTTAAATATCAAAGTCTATAAAGTTTTCTTCCAGGACGCATCCTTTCGGAGTTATTCGTTCTTGAAAGGATCAACGGTTATTTACCAATAAATTTTAACCACTTTATGGATTATGGAGGGTTGATGGGTACATTTTGATCGGCTGTTAGAATATATTTTAGAAACCAGGGGTGTACTAGTAATTTACTATATTTTTTATGTAAACTAATTTTTTTATATCAAATTCTAATTATTTTTTTAAAATAAGGATTAAACAATCTTATCCGATTTTCCAATCATTTTTATTTTTTTAACAATTTTTTCAGTATCTACAAAGTCACGACAATAAAAAATTGTAAATGTGAAAAAGTTAAAAACATAGCATAGTCACTTATAAACGATACCCGCACTTAAAGTAAGATTTATATAAAAAAAATCCAGGACCGTATCTCAAAATTATTTTTCTACAACCACTACTCAAACACGCTTTTCTACATAGTTTTATGTTCGCAAATTTGAACTTTTCTCACAATCATTGCAAAATGACATTAGTGTGCCGGAAAGTGACATTTCTGTGCTAGAAAGTGTCTTACCTAGACATCACTGTCATGAATTTTTTTTTAGGTTAGTTTTATTTTTAATAAAAAGAGTGGTTGTCCAAAAAGTAACACGTGCAGAATGGCAATTTCTCACTTTTACTGTCCCTACCCACCTCCGAGAAGGGAAAGTATTGTGAACGAGCTAAAAAAAATTTTCGAGATAAAGATGATTAATACTGTCTGTCACACGTTTAATCCGATTGAGCTGAAATTTGGTATATGGGTTTGGGTTACCCGTCGGAAGAACCCATTAGTTTTTGTACGACATCTGTCAAACGGAAGTATCACTATCAAAAAATGACAGATGCAATGTCACGGAATTGGACATGCAATATGTCATTTGAAAGCCCTCGAAAAACTCTATTCAGAACAGTCAAAATTATTTCTTCAACTGTCACCTGTCAAAAATAAAAAATATAAAAATTTGAAACTTTACCATTAAATATCTGAAAAAGTATTCGTGAATACTCGAAAGTTTTTTTGGGGCGACACAACCGATTTTTTTAACTTTTTTAATGGTTTTTGTTCAACTTATTTTGTTTGTTTTTTTTTTGATTTTTTTAACTTTTTTGGTGTTTTTTGCTTTTTTCCTTTTTTTTGCTTTTTAACCTTTTTAATGTTGACTTAATTTTTTAATCCTATTCTCCACAGCCGAGCCGGAAAAGTTCTGGGGTGATACAGCCGATTATTTATTTTTACTTTATTGGTGTTTTTTGCCTTATCTACAATTATTTTGCCTTTTTTTGGGCTTTTTTGTTTTTTACCCTTATTTCTTTTTTGGCCTTTAGTAGGCCTTTTTTTCTTGTTTTTGGCCTTTTCGGCTTTTTTTTAATTTCTTTCCTTTTCTTGGTTTTCTTAACTTTTTCATTCTTTTTTTGCTTTTTTTACTTTTTCTGCCGTTTTTTTGATTTATTCCCTTTACTTTGTCGTTCTTGGTTTTTTTTTTAACTTTTTATTGATTTTTTTTTATCCTTTTTTCATTCATTTTTTGCTTTTTTCCTTTTTTTTTGCTTTATTTTACATTTTGCCCTTTTTTGCTATTTATGTCTTTTTTATCTCAAATTTAACAATTCTTTATCATTTTTAAAAAATGTTTCCATTTTATTTTATTTTTTTAACTTTTTTTGCTTCTATTTTGCTTTTTTTTGCTACTTTTTACCCTTTTTTGCTTTTTTTAAAACTTTTTGTTCACTTTTTTGGTGTTTTTTTGCATTTTTCCTTTTTTTTGCGTTATTTCACCTTTTTGCTTTTTTGCTACTTCTGCCTTTTTTTTGCAAATTTTCATTTTTTTTATTAATTTAAATTTTTGCTCAAATTTAACAATTCTTTTTTCATTTAAAAATTTTTTTTTTTCTTTTTTTGATTTTTTGTAACCTTTTTAATTTTGTTTAACATTTTTTTGCATTATTTTTAAACTTTTTTTTTGACTTTTTTTAGCGTTTTTTGCTTTAGGTGTTCCCTTTACTTTGTCGTTTTTTTACCCTTTTTTCATTCTTTGTTTGCTTTTATTCGTTTTTTTTGCTTCATTTTACATTTTTTCCTTTTATTCTACGTCTTTTTTTCCCTCAAATTTAACAATTCTCTATCATTTTTAAATTTTTTTTCCTTTTTGATTTTTCTAAACTTTTTAATTATTTTTTGCTTCTATTTTGCGTTTTTTTGCTACTTTTTACTCTTTTTTGCTTTTTTAAAACTTTTTGTTTTCTTTTTTGGTGTTTTTTGCTTTTTTCTTACTGCCTTTTTTTGCCTTTTTCTTTTTTTGCGATATTTTACCTTTCTACTTTTTTGCTAATTCTGCCTTTTTTTTGCAAATTTTCGCTCTTTTTTTATTAATAATTTTTGCTCAAATTTAACAATTCTTTTATCATTTTTAACGTTTTTTTTCCTTTTTTTGACCTTTTTAATGTTTTTTTTTAACGTTTTTTGCCTGTTTTTTTTAATTTTTTTTTCTTTTTTTGGCGGTTTTTCCTCTTTTTTTTGCTTTATTTGACCTTTTTTCCTATTTCTGCCTATTTTTGCCAATTTTCACTCTTTTATTTAGATTTCCATATATGGAATCTACCTATTGTAATCGATTCAATGACGGGACCCAGCACCAGGAATAGGGGCGCTACGCCGATTATGACCTTCTGAATAAGAATCAGTAAAAAAAAAATTTTCGGTATATACCTAAATACAGTATGTATGTATGTATTTGTAGACATTCCGTTCCGGCACGATAGAGGTCGCAATTTTGGTCCAATCGACACCAAATTTGGTACAAAAATTCTTTGGGGCAGTAATTCATTGCGTATTGCAAATGGGCATTCTACCTCTAAGGGGGTAAAAATTGCAGGGGGTTGAAATCTCAAAAAAATCAGACATCCGCCATTTTTGAAAATATTAAAAAAGACCATGAGACTTTTTTTATGCTCTGATTATTAAAAACTAATTTGTCTGAAACTTTTTTTCATCCGACCCACGAGGATGGAACTGAAGGGGGTTGAAATTTCAAAAAATTTATATCTCCGCTATTTTCAAAAATATTGAAACCGTTCATAAAACTTTTTTTATGTTCCAATTATTATAAAATTAATTTATATGAAACTTTTTTTAATCGGACCTAAAGGGATGGAACTGGAGGGGGTTGAAATTTCAAAAAATTCATATCTCCGCTATTTTTAAAAATATTGAAACAGGTCATTAGACTTTTTTCATGTCCTAATTATTATAAAATTTATTTGGTTGAAACTTTTTTCGATCTGACCATATCGTGGAGTGTTGAAGGATGCTCAAATTTAGACTCGACCCTACCGACCCTACCGACAGGAATTTTTTTTATTAATTTCAATTTTTGCTCTTAAACAATTTTTTTGCTGTTGTTATTTATAATAACTTTTTGCCATTTTTATTAACTTTTGTTGTTTTCCAATTTAATTGAAAGTTTTACGTATTTTTGTAATACTTATCAATTTTTTGAGACACAACTGAGCCGGGAAAGTTCTGGGGTGACACAGCCGATTTTTTTTAATTGGTGAGAAATTAGCACATTTATGAAAAATGTTTATAAATTATAGTCAATTAATGTTAAATTGATTTAAATCTTAATTATTATGTAAAAATTTTCCTATTCCTGTTTAACTAATGCTGATGCGTAATAAAACTAACGTATGCTAATTATCAAATAAAACTAGACACGATACCGAGTATAAACCACAAGGTTAAATAATTTGTTAAATTTATCATCGCATCTGTAGTGTCAGTATTCATCAAACAATTTTAAAAAATGGAAGTGAAACTAACCAACGAACAAAATAAATTAATTAAAAAAATCGCAAAAGAAAATAATTTTAGTGATTATGAAGTGATAACTGATTTAGGATCTTTAAAGGGTGATAATTTTTTGGGAATTTTAACAACAGTTACTATAACTGATGGTAAGAAGAATTTAGATTTAATATTAAAATCTGCTCATGAAAGTGAAGCATTTAGAAAAGTTGCACCAATGCGTGAAGCTTATATAAGAGAAATATTTGTTTATGAAAATATTTTTGAAGAATTCCAAAAATTTCAAAATGAATATAATGTCGTTGATGGTTTTTGTTCTTATACTAAAATATATGGATCATCAATTATTGACGGACATGAATGTTTTGTAATGGAAAATTTAAAAACTCAAGGATATAAATTATGGGAGAAAAAAATACCAATGAATTCCGAACATATATCGATAGTGCTTAAAGAATATGCTAAATTCCATGCTACATCTATAGCTATTAAAAATAAAAATCCAGAATTATATGAAACTCTTACTAAAAATATAAAAAATCATATTTTTGATCAAAACGAAAGTAAAGAAAAAACAGAATCGTTCATAAATTCAATTTGTACTGCTGGTTTTGAAGCTGTTAAATCTGAACCGGATCTTACAGAAATTTTAAAAAAACTAAAAATCATGATTTCTGATCTGATTGAAAATGAATTCAAGGATCCAGAATATAAACAAGTCATTACTCATGGAGATTGTTGGTGTAATAATTTATTATTTAAATACGATGTAAGTATGTCATTACCAATGTTCGAATATTTAATTAAAGTAACAGAGACCCACTCAGCCAGTTGCGGTTTTTATATTACTAGTTGTCGCCCAATTTGACCGTAATTCATTAAATTTTAATGTTTATGTATATAAGGTGGCGCAAATTTAATTGAACACTATTGGGATTTCGTAAACCGTTATAGATACAAAGGACCCCGCACTAATCTTATGAGAAATGGCTTATTGTGAGATTATTTTGAAATTCACATATGTTATAGAGGTCGATATCCTGAGTAAAAAATACCATTGCCTCAACTTTTTGTCATCAACCGTTTAGATAAAACAGGGTGTTGAATGTGAACTTTTTCATATTGGACTCAAATCGGTGTACGTATAGTGTCCAATTAAAGAAGACCATCCTTTTTTGAAATTATAAATATCCAAATGTATTCTCTTTAATATCTGGTACTTATGTTTTTAAAACTATCATTTTCTTGTATACAGAGTGTTAAAATATATTTAGTCTAATTTAAAAAAAATCCATTTCTATTCAAAATGAAATTCCAAAGAACGTGTCCTTAATTTTTTTTTAATTTTTTTATGAATTGTATAAAAGACCGTCTTTTTTCAGATTGTGTAGAAAAAATATCTTTTCTTAATTCAGGGTGGTCAACTTAGAGAAAAGTATTTTGTCACATATCTATTTTAGTTCTTCTTCCAAAATGACTAAAGTTTTCAATTTCACTAATAAACAAAATAACAAATACATTGCCAATATAGTGTTTTTTATTTGGCATTAAAAATAATAATATTTGTTTAATTGTTCAGCTCATTTTTCAACACTGCTAAAATTAGGGTGCACCCCTGTATTTATGTATTTACGGAATATTTTTAACTGAGATTGTAATTAATTGTGAAATTCCTGCTAATTTACCTCGTGGCCAAACGCAATTAACAACCGAGGAGGCCAACAAATCACGATTGGTTACAAAGACCAGGTGGATTATTGAATCCCGCAACGGCCATCTGAAAACAATTTTTTAATTTTTTGACAAGAATATTGAGAGTGCTCACATTTACCATCTTAAAAGTTTCTTGTTGATCGCTGGACGATTGCTTCAAAAAGCTCAAGAGGTTAACGTTGTTCAAGCTCGGGTTGAAGCTGAGCACCTTAATCGTAGAGATGGTAGATGGGAGAGGATAAATAGTCAAAAGGTATTGAATTTTTCACGTCTTACCATAGAAAACTTAAAAGACATTACGGTCGGAATTTATCAGTTTAGTTTATCACCTGGATATATCCAGGACAAATTACAAAGAGAAGAGGACGAAGAACTTCAACTAGACTTATTTTTAAACGAACCGGGTTTTATAAGAGTGCGTTTATTGTCGCGTTTTAGGAATGCTGCTAAATACCTGTGCTATATATCATAGAACAATGAAATACAAATAAATAATGAAATTCCTATATTAGGATACTATTGTACTTCCAAATGAGGTGCAAGAAAATTGGGATCGTGTGGTCACGTAGTCAGTATCTTATGGTTCTTTGGTTATGCTCGACACTAGCAAGATATCCATTTTCCTGAAAATCAATTGTTGAACCTTATTTCGGATGCAAATGATCGGCCACCTCAGATCAACATCGAAGTAGTATAAATAAGTTGTTTTGGATGTTTAATCTAGATACTTTTTTATGTACGAATAATATTTTATTTTGATTTTTCTTAGTTTACGTGTACTTTTGAAAGCTCTTTTGCAGTGTCTTATGATGGCTGAGATTGAACAGTGTTTCGAGTTGTTTTTTGTTAATAATAATAAACACTTTTTAGTTCTTTTTACTATTTATGATTTAGGTAGATCTTCGAAACCGGTCTGGGAACAGTGTTAGCTCCGGCTGCACTTGATTCTTGTTTCATTTAATTTTGGATATTTAAATGTTGATAGGTAAAGGTATAGAAAACAAACTAATCTAAAATGAAAAATTCTATGTTCAAAATAAGTTTAGAAGAATACGTGTATTTTATTGTAATAGTAACAAAAATATTCCGTAAATACATAAATACAGGGGTGCAACGTAATTTAAGAAGTGTTGAAAAATGAGCTGAACAATTAAACAAATGTTATTATTTTTAATGATAAATAAAAAACACTCTGTATATTGGCAATGTATTTGTTATTTTGTATATGAGTAAAATTGAAAACTTTAGTCATTTTGGAAGAAGAACTAAAATAGATATGTGACAAAATACTTTTCTCTAAGTTGACCACCCTGTATCAAGAAAAGATATTTTTTTCTACACAATCTGAAAAAAGACGGTCTTTTATACAATTCATAAAATAATTAAAAAAAAATTAACACGTTCTTTGGAATTTCATTTTGAATAGAAATGGATTTTTTTTTAAGTTAGACAAAATATATTTTAGCACTCTGTATACAAGAAAATGATAGTTTTGAAAAAATAAGTATCAGATATTAAAGAGAATACATTTGGATATTTATAATTGCAAAAAAGCATGGTCTTCTTTAATTGGACACTATACGAGAGGCGTACACCGATTTGAGTCCAATATCAAAAAGTTCACATTCAACACCTTGTATTATCTAAACGGTTGATGATAGAAAGTTGAGACACTGGAATTTTTTACTCAGGATATCGACCTCTATAACATATGTGAATTTCAAAATATTCTCACAATAAGCCATTTCTCATAAGATTAGTGCGGGGTCCTTTGATCAAGTGGTGCAAAATGCGTATTTAGTGGTTTTTTCAAAATTAAAATATCAGGTCCTTTAATTTTTAAATATCGATTAACATAGCGTATCTAATTTTTGAAGTGCCATCTTAAACTATTTTTTTTAAATACGGACCTGTACGTTTTATTTCATTTTTGAAATCTTCATTTTTTTCTCTGTCCAACTATGTAGAACACTTTATATTTTTATTAGGTTTTGATAATGAACTGTACTTTAGGAATTTTGTAAAGTACGGTCCTGTTCCATTTTCTCTGAAAATTTTAATATATTTTTAAATAAAATTAATTAAAAATTCTTAAATAACTACAATCAGAAAAAATGGTTGAGAATAACCCTTTAAAGACGAAACGTTGTTTTAAAAAAATTAATACGCGATATTTAAAAATTGAGGGACCTGATATTTTAATTTTGGAAAAACCAATAAATTCGTCTTAAAAATTCACATTTTTCTCCATTTCATTAACTTTGTCTCTGTAACGGTTTACGAAATCCCAATAGTGTTCAAATAAATTTGCGTCACCCTGTATATCCTTTAAAATTTAATGACCCAATAAAAAAGTTTTACTTTTTTCTATCTTCAAAAATTAATGTGTTAATTAAATAAAACAAAAATGGTCAATTTTGGTTTTTCCCAAATATCTCTAGAACCGGACCTAATCTTTTAATTTTTAAATATACCGGTTGACGAAATCATAATAGTGTTCAATAAAACTTTGCGCCACCCTGTATTTTTTTTTCTTTATTTTTTCGCATTTCTTCAGTTTTTTTTGCCTGTTTCCCTGTTTCTTTCGAATTTTTTTAATTTTTTTGTAATTTTTTTTTTTAGACGGTTACAATTATTTTCGGTTTCTGGTTGTTTTTTGCAATTCTTTACCGTTTTTGGCGTTTATTTTTGGGTCTTTTTTGGATTTTTTTTCTGTTTTGATTTCGTATTTTCATCTGCAATTTTTTGTTGTTTGTTTCTCTGATTTTTTTACGTTTTTTTTGCAATTTTCTCCCGTTTTTTGCAAATTTTTTCAGATTTTCTTTCAATTTTTTACGCTTTTTTTACCGTTTTATTTGATTTAGTTATTTGCGAATTATTTTAAATCTTTCAAATTTTTAAATTTGTTTATAAAATTCCGTTTTTTGCGATTTTTTACAATTTTTTGTGGTTTTTTTTGCGATTTTTGGCGTTTTTTTTTGGTTTTTTTGTTTTTTACAATTGTTTGATTTTCTCGTTTTTTCGTATTTTACAATTTTGTTTTTCATATTATTTTCCAATATTTTCTGATTTTTCAACTTTTTCCAATGATTTTTCTTTTTTTTTCATATTCAATTTCTTCTCTGTGTTCTGATTTTTTGTTTTTTTTCTGATTTTTTTTGATTTTTTCAAATTTTTCCCCACTTCGTTATGTTTTTTCTTTTTTTTTTTAATTTTGGGTTGTTTTTAGAAATTTTTTCAGATTCTTTTGTCCATTTTTTTACGATTATTTTCATTTGCAATTTTTGGTAATATTTTTCGTTTTCTTGCTTTTTTTAGCAGCTTTTTTAGTTTTTGCCTCTATGCTTTTTCTTTTTCTCGTTTTTTCGTATTTTTCAATTTTGTTTTTTATTTTTTTACCAATATTTTCTGATTTTTTAAACTTTTTCCAATGTTTTCTTTTTTTTGGATATTTTCCTATTTTTCTCTTTTCTTTTTGTTTTCAATTTTTTTTTCTATGTTGCTCTGGGTTTTTGTTTTTTTTTCTATTTCTTTTCTTTTTTAATTTTTTTCTTATTCCTCTGACTTTTTTCGATTCATTTCAATTTTTTCGAATTTTTTAATTTTTTTTTTAATTTTTAGATAGAATTGTTTTCGGTTTTATGGTTGTTTTTGAAGATTTTTTCAGATTTATTGGCCATTTTATACGATTATTTTCAGTTGCAATTTTTTGTGTTTTTTCCTATCTTTTTCATATTTTCTACCATTTTTTTTCAATTTGTTTGCTATTTTTTCTTATTTTTCATATTTTCTTCCTATTTTTTCCCATTTTTTCTTATTTTTCTAATTTTCTCCTATTTCTTCCTATTTTTTCAAATTCATTTATTTAGCATTATAATCGATATTCCGGTTTTTGGCGGTTTTTTACAAATTTTTTGCGATATTTTTCGATTTCTTGCGTTTTTTAGCAACTTTTTTTGATTGTCTTCTCGTTTTTTTCTCATTTTTCAATATTTTTTTTCTGATTTGTTCGGATTTTTTGTTTTTTCTGATTTTTTCGATTTTTTTCTAATTTTCTTCATGTTTTCTCATTGTTTTGTTTTTTTCTATTTCTATTTTTTATTTTTATTTTTTAGATTGAATTGTTTTGTGTTTTTTTGGTTATTTTTTGTAATTTTTTCAGATTTTGTTGCCATTTTTTGCGATTTTTTACGATTATTTTCATTTGCAATTTTTTGTGATTTTTTTTGTTCGATTGTTTCCCCCACAATTTTTTGAAATTTTTTTGCTATTTTCTGTGATTTCTTGCGATTTTTTTAGCGATTATTTTTTCGTTTTTTAGCGTTTTTTGAGTTTTTTTACATTTTTCTCTATTTTCTGTTTTTCCTATTTTTTTCTATTTTTACTGATTTTTCCTATTTTACTTTCCCGATCCACCTCCTAGAAGGGAAAGTATTGTGAACGAGGTAAAAAATAATTTCGAGATAAAAACGGAAATATTCATTTTCCGGTCCCCTGAGACGATTAAGACCATTTCCAGATGGAAGTCTGTCTGTCTGTCTGTCTGTGTGTATTCTTCCACGATAGAGGCTACACGTTTAATCCGATTGAGCTGAAATTTGGTATAGGGGTTTAAGTTACCCGTCGGAAGAACCCATTAATTTTTGTACGACATCTGTCAAACGTAAGTGTCAATATCAAAAAACGACAGATAAAATATGTCACGGAATTGGACATGCAACATGTCATTTGAAAGCCCTTGAAAAAATCTATTCGTAACAGCCAAATTTATTTCTCCAACTGTCACCTGTCAAAAACAAAAAATGTCAAAATTTGACACATTAAAATTAAATATCTGAAAACGTATTTGTGGATACTCGTCGGGAAAGTTTTGGGACGACACAACCGATGTTTTTTACTATTTATTTGTGTTTTTTCCTATTCATATTTTCCACTATTTTTGCTATTTTTTCCTATTTTCTTCCTATTTTTTTCCCATTTCTTCCTATTTTTTTCAAATTCATAGCGTTGTGATCAATATTTATCGTTCGTTTTCCTTTTTTCCTATTTTGTTTTTCCAGTATCAGCCATACGGTTTGACCTACTTTCATTGGGTTTTTTTTTGACATCGCCATACATTTGGGCATCGCCCGATTTATTTTTGTTGGCCTTGAATCAAAAGCGGACGAAGCTACGTCTCTTGACACTTAAAACGAACCAATTCTGCATATTGTTTTTTACTGTTTTGAAGGCGTAGACCCTCCCTCATTCAAAATAAACTTATCAAAATTCACCTATCTCTAAAGCCGGTTATAACAAACACATAAATGATCCTGAAAGCAATCGGTCAATCCGTTTGCAAGATATCGCGATAAGAACAGACGGATGGATACACAATATAATATTATTAGAGGAGCTCGCTTCGCTCACTCCCTAATAGAACTGATCATAATCATATATCTCGTCTGCCATTTTAGAGGAGAACTAAATTTGAGAAAAAAGTGATAAAAACGAGAAAAAGGCGTAATTTTAGAAAAAATGGGTAATTTCAAGAAGTTAATGGAGGGGAAAGAAAAAAGAATTACTTAAAAAAGTGACTTTTTCGAGAAAAATGGAAGAAATTTTTGAGGGAAAAGATTGAAAAGAAATAATAAAAAAGCGTCTTTTTATTAAAGAAAAAGAGGGGAAAATTAATGTGTTTTTTTGTAGAAAAGGTTTTTTTTTTGAGAGAAAAGAGGGGAAATTTAATATAAAAAAGTAACAAATTTGGAAAACAAAGAAAATTAGTAAAAAAATGACAAACTTTGAGAGAAAAGAGATTTTTAAGAGAGAAGAGAATAATGTTATCGTTAAATGTGACATGTACAAAAGTTGTAGGTTTTTTTATAAAGTAAAACTTTGTTATTGAATATTTTTTGATACGACGTCAAATTTAGCAGGAAATTGCGAAAATCGCAAAAAAAAAACCATTTTTCACTCCCTTTAACCACCCCACGAATAAATTAGACCAACCCTCAGAGCGCCGTTTTTTTACATGTTCCATGTGACCCATTTATCATTTTCCACTGGATATTAATTAGACTCGATTTTTGTTGCTAAATAAATTTATTTCGCCTCTAAATTTCTTAATTGATAATAAAAATTTTTGATATTTCAGGATAATAATAATAATACACAACCATCAAGTATAAAAATATTGGATTGGCAAATAGCGCACATCAGTTCTCCAGCCTACGATTTTTGTTATTTTTTCCTCGTGCACAGTCCAAAAGAAATCTTAGACGATTACGAAAGTTACATGAAATTATACTACGAAGCATTTTCAAAGCAACTGAAATCATTTAACTGCGATCCGGATGAATTATTTCCTTATTCCAGGTTCGAAGCTCACGTTAAAAAATTCATGCTTTTTGGTGCTTATATGTGTTTGATGATTTTAAAGATAATGTTAGCTGATCCTGATGAAGCTCCCGATTTTGTAAAATCATCAGAAACTGACGGGGATTTATTTAAAGGATTAGAATTTAAAGTTAGCAATTTTGATACTTTTAGTAAAAGGATTAAAGATGTGATGTTATTTTTAAAAGTTCATAATTTTATATCACTATAAATAGATTTAGTATATTTAGGTAAAAGTCTAGTTTACCGCAACAATTCGGATTTTAACCATTTTTATTTAATAGACTAATTTGAGGTCAAAGAACACGAAAATGTAAAAAAAAACTTAAGAAAACTAGATTATCCATTCTCGAATGTGGTAAAATTTATCAAAGGAGATAATGAAACTCAAAGTCAATACCACATAATGTATTTTAAATTGAAAAGATCTTAAAGATCTAGTAGCGAAGCTACATGTTTCGGCTTAGATGGCCATCTTCAAATTACAAAAGTACCATCATGAGTACAATATTTTAAATTAGAATTTAAAAAACTTAAAATGCTTGGAAATTAATTAATTATGGTAATTAAGTTATACTAAGTGGCATGAAACTAAACAAAATGATAAAATTTATAAAAAATTGTTGAAAAATAAAATAGTAAAAAATAAAAATATTTCACTCCACAAGAGGAATTACACATTATCAACAATAAGCTTATCGCCACAAGTAAATGTCGAAGTGCATCGTAATGATGCACTGAATCAAAATTCAGATTAAAAAATTTTGGTATAGGATTTTTAATACAAATCCTGATGCACGTCATATATCATTTATGATTATTCGAAATGCAAAAATAAATATTTACATTAATTTTATAAATTTCTGGAAATATTAGAAATATCTATTCAATAAAAAAAATTTAGATAATAAATGTCACTGTCACTTTTTTCTTCATTCTAAGTTTTAGGCAGTGTTGCCAGATATAAAACGGCCAAGACAAAAAAAAAACGAAAAAGAAGACACAAAAACCAGAAGCAATCGAAAAATATTGTAAAAAACGCTTTTCTCTGATATATTTTTTATTTTTTCTAATTTTTTCCTCATTTTTCTTATTGTTCCGTTTTTTTTTTATTTCTTTCTTTCGTTTTCTAATTTTTTCATTCCTTTGATTTTCTTGAATTTTATTGCGATATTTTTGCGATTTTTTGCAATTTTGTGGAATTTTTTTGTGATTTTTGGCGATATTTTTTGATTGATTGCATTTTTTGCGACTTCTTTTTCATTTTTTTGCAATTTTTTTGCGTTTTTTATAATTTTTTTTCCAACATTTTTTGATTTTTCTTTCTGATTTTTTGAATGTTCCAGTTTTTCCTAGTTTTTTCTCGTTTTTGATTTTTTTTTGTCTTTTATTTTTATTTTTTCTGTTTTTCTTATCTCTTGCAGTTTATTCGATTTTTAACCAATTTTTTCTCATTTTTTTTCTTATTGATGTTCTAGCTTTTTTTCCAATTTTTTTTTTAATTTTTTTTTCTTATTTATCCTATTTTTCCAATTTTTTCGATTTTTTTGCTTTAGTTTGGTATTTTTGCGATTCTTTATGATATTTTTCGTTTGCTTGGAATTTTTGCGAATTCTCTTTCGTTTTTTTTTTGGGTGTTTTATAAATTTTTTTTTTAATATTTTCTGATTTTTCTTTTAATTTTATCCAATGTTTTCTGTTTTTCCCGTTTTTTTTCTGGTTTTTCCATATTTTTGATTTTTTTTCTAATTTTTCCTCATTTTTTCTCACTGTTTTCGTTTTTTTCTAAATCTTTCTTTTGTTTTTTAATTTTTTCCTATTCCATTGATTTTTCCATTTTTGTTTCTTGTTTTTTTCCTATTTTTTCAATTCTCCTATTTTTTTTTTGGTTTTTTTTCTAATTTTTCAGATTTTTGTTTTGTTTCTGTTTTTTCTTTCTGATTTTTTTGGTTTTTTCGATTTTTTCTCGCTCTTTCCGATTTTTCCCATTTTTTCAATTCTTCTACTTTTTTCTTGTTTTTTTCTAGTTTTTTGATTTTTTTTTCTCTAGTTTTTATTTTTTTTCTGTTTTTTCTGATTTTTCCTCATTTTTTCTCATTATTCTCGTTTGTTTTCTAATTTTGTATTTTTTTATTTTTTTCTTATTACTCCGTTTTTTTTGCGATATTTTGCGATTTTTTGCAATATTTTTCGATTACTTGCGTTTTTTGTGATTTCTTTCGTTTTTTTTGCCTTGGCCATTTTAGATCTGGCAACACTGCATACAACTGAGAAAGAAGAAAAAGTGTGTCACTGCAGTCCATCTTAATATCAAATTTCCAGTAATTCAAAGTGACCAATTTGGCAACAGGGCATTTCCGTAAAACAAAAATAACCATTTGCATCGACCGAGGGCTCAAAATCAAAATTTTTTTATTTTCCGAAACAGATTTCCAGTAAACCGAAGTGTAACGAAAAAATGAATAATTAGAAGTGGGGATAATTTTTGATTTAAAAGAGAAAAAAAAATAGTTAAAAAGTGAGAACATTAAGAAAGAAACGAGAGGAAACAATTAGAAATTAAGTTCAAGGTCACCCATTTATATTTTAGTTTCTGCACTGTAATAGTATATATTCTATGGTTTCTGTATGATTAAATTGACGTAAGAAATAAAATGGCGTCTGAAAAAATATGTCATTTAAAGATTTTTAATAAATTATACATTATTTTGGTATTAGATCAAGATTTGTTGAAAAGAAAATCGAAAAAAAATATTGTTACAGAATGGTCTGATGATGGATTCAAAAGTTCATAACTTTTTTTTGGTAATAGACCGCCAAGTTTTTTTTACATTTTCGTGTTCCTTGACCTCAAATTAGCCTATTAAAAAAACTGTTAAAATCTGAGGAGTTGCAGTAAACTAGATTTTCTCCTATATTTGTTATATTTGTTTTTAGTTTAATTTTATTTTTTTTTTCTTATATTTTTATTATTATTAATATAATTATTATTATATTTTTAAGTCATTGAATTCATAGTTTCAAAAATTTTTGTTCTGGATTTTGTAGAAAAGAAACTTTTATTTATACTGTAAAAATTACTCACTACATTTGTTATTAATAAATCAATATTTTTAATAAAAATATTCAACCAAATTTTTATTTATTAACCACCACCAAAAAAAAACAAATAACTAACCTTTATGATCGAGTTTCTCTGGTACTAATCCTCTTAACTACATTCTTGATAATTTCTATAAAAAATAACAAAATTGTTATTAGTATCTATTAAACAAATTTGAATTAGGTAAAAAAATTATATTTATTATCAGCCTGGAAATAATTAGCATACTGTATAATAAAATAAGAAGTATTTTTTAACCTATAAATTTGAATTACAGTAATTTTAAATATTTTTTTTTTAATATCAAAGTGTATAAAAAAATATCAAATTTATTTTTCTATATGCGTTATGGTCTATAAAAAAAATGTTTTATTGTAAATATTATGAAATTTTTAATCATACCTGTTAATTATAATTTACAAATTGCAAAACCACTGAACAAAATATTTATTTCAATTTTGTAAAAATTTCTTTACTGCTTTAACTAACACTAAATGAATTGTTCAGACTTGTTAAAATATTTCATAGACGACTAGTTTTTTTTTTAAATTTCATCGCGGCTGCGCGTCGGTGGAGATGGAATATTTAATGTTTTAATATTATTACGTTGATGCAAAAAAATATGAACGTAGATGGTGTTTATATTTGTATTTACAGCGCTCATTTGATTTATTTTAATATTAAAATGTTTGGTTAGATTTTTATTTTCGCGGGGAACCAGTGCCCGGGAAGTTAGTCAAAAAGAAAAGATTGATTGATTTGATTTAAAAAAAAATTAAATTTTATAAGTTAAAAGTGAGAAAATTTCTTACAGTACTAATTTTTTTTACCGGAAAATTCTGAAAAGTAACTAAGAAATGTTAGGAACAAATCACCATTATAAATGCTGAACAAGGTACAATAAAAAAAGACCATAACTATAAAATAAAATGTATAGAAAAGTGCGGTTTTTATACCAATCAGATGAGTGGAAAATTTTGTAGTATAAAGAAAATGGAAAATTCCTAAAATTAGCTGTATAGGTTACATCTACAAGGGAAATTTAATTATTTTCTTCAGTTTTTTTGCAATTTTTTTGAGATTTTCTCTCAATTTTTACGCTTTTTTTACTGTTTTGTTTGATTTTTTTTTTATTATTTGTGAATTATTTCAAATCTTTTAAATTTTTAATTTTTTTTTAAATTCCGGTTTTTTGCAATTTTTTACATTTTTTTGGGACTGTTTGCAATTTATTGTGAGATTTTTCGATTTCTTGAGTTTTTTTTCGCTTTTGCATTTTTTTTTGGTTTTTTTACAATTTTTTTGATTTTCTCGTTTTTTTTCGTGTTTTACAATTTTGTTTGTCATTTTTTTCCAGTTTTTCAACTTTTTGCAATGTTTTCTTTTTTTTTTCGATTTTTTCCAATTTTTTTTTCAATTTTATTCTAATTTTTCCTCATTTTTGTTTTGTTGTTTTCAATTTCTTTTGTTTGTTTTTTTTTCTTATTCCTCTGATTTTTTCAATTCTTTCGAATTTTGTTTTTTTAAGTTTAAATAGAATTGTTTTCGGTTGGTTTTAAAATTTTTTCATATTTTTTAGCCATTTTTTTACGATAATTTTTATTTGCAGATTTTTGTGGTTTTTTTTTATCTTTCCCCCCATTTTTTTTTTAATTTTTTTGCTATATACTCAGTAATTTCTTGCTACTTTTTTAGCGGCTTTTTTCGTTTTTGGCGATTTTTTTACTTTTTTCTCTATATTTCCCCATTTTACTGTTTTTTCCTTGTTTTTCATATTTTCCACTTTTTTTTCAATTTGTTTGCTATATTTTACTATTTTTCATATTTTCTTTCTATTTATTTTCTTCAGTTTTTTTGCAATTGTTTTGAGATTTTCCTTCAATTTTTTACGCTTTTATTTTATTGTTTCGTTTGAGTTTTTTTTGTTTATTATTTGTGAATTATTTCAAATCTTTCAAATTTTTTAATCTTTTTTTTAAAATTCCAATTTATTGAAATTTTTTACAATTTTTTACAACTTTTTACAATTTTTTGCGATTTTTTTTGCAGTTTTTTGTGATATTTTTCAATTTATTGCGTTTTTTTAGCAACTTTTTTTTTCGTTTTTGCGTTTTTTTTGCGTTTTTTTTGTTTTTTTTACAATTGTTTTGATTTTCTCGTTTTTTTCGCATTTTACAATTTGGTTTTTATTTTTATTTTTTTCAATAATTTCTGATTTTTTCAACTTTTTCCAATGTTTTCTTTTTTTCGATTATTTCAGATTTTTTTCTCTTTTTTTCCGTTTTCTGTTTTTTTCTGTGTTCTGATTTTTTGTTTTTCCTCAACCATTGTTTCACGACTCAATTGATCCCCCATTTTTTGACAACTTATTTTTTGCCCAATTTTAACCCCTATTTTAAACTATTATTTTATGCCCTTTTTTCCTCACTTTTTACAACTACTGTTTTTGGGATCATTTTTTTCTAATTTATTTATTTGCTTCATTTGTCGCCCCCCCACTATTTTTTGACAACTATTATTTTATAGCCCAATTTTTTTACACCTATTTTATTTATTGCTTCTCGTTTTTTCAAACTTGTATTTTTTGGACCTTTTTTTTGTCTTTTTCTCCTCCATTTTTATACGACTATTATTTTTATGTCCAATATTTTGGTTCCCCCTTTTTAAAACTATTAGTTTTTGCCCTATTTGCCCCTTATTCCCCCTATTACCCCGTTTTTACCCCTTTCTTCTTCTCCTATTTTTTCCCTTTATCCCCACTTTTCCCTTTTCTTCTTTTTTCCTTTGTTTTTTCATTTATCGCCCCCTTTTTTCTACTTTTCCCCCTTTTACTTTAACTTTTCTATATTCTCTATTCTTCCTATATTTTTTATTTTTTACATTTCTTTTTATTTTTTCATGTTTATCATTATTTTTCGTAATTCTAATGTAAAAAAATTTAAATTATTTCAAATTTTCTAATTTGTTTTTAAATTCCGGTTTTTGCAATTTTTTGTGACATTTTTTGATTTCTTGCGTTTTTGCGTATTTTTTTTTGGTTTTTTACAATTTTTTTGATTTTCTAGTTTTTACTTTTTTCGTATTGTACAATTTTTTTAATTTTTTTCCAATAATTTCTGAGTTTTTCAACTTTTTGTAATGTTTTCTTTTTTTTTTCATTTACTATTTTTTTCTGTGTTCAGATTTTTTATTTTTTTCTGATTTTATTCCAATTTTTTCTCATTTTTGTTTTGTTGTTTTCTATTTCTTTTGTTTTTTTTGTTTGTTTTTTTTCTTATTCCTCTGATTTTTTTAATTCTTTCGAATTTTGTTTTTTTAAGTTTAAATAGAATTGTTTTCGGTTTTTGGTTGGTTTTAAAATTTTTTCAGATTTTTTTAGCCATTTTTTTACGATAATTTTTATTTGCAGGTTTTTCTGGTTTTTTTTTTGATCTTTCCCCCAATTTTTTTTAATTTTTTTGCTATATTCCGTGATTTCTTGCGACTTTTTAAGCGGCTTTTTTCGTTTTTAGCGATTTTTTTCGTTTTTTTGCGGTTTTTTTACTTTTTTCTCTATTTTTCCCCATTTTACTGTTTTTTCCTTTTTTTCATATTTTCCACTATTTTTTCAATTTGTTTGCTATCTTTCCCTATTTTTTATATTTTCTTTCTATTTATTTTCTTCGGTTGTTTTGCAATTTTTTTGAGATTTTCTTTCAATTTTTTACGCTTTTTTTATTGTTTCGTTTGAGTTTTTTTTGTTTATTATTTGTGAATTATTTCAAATCTTTCAAATTTTTTAATCTTTTTTTTAAATACCGATTTTTTGAAATTTTTTACAATTTTTTGCGATTTTTTTTTGTAATTTTTTGTGATATTTTTCAATTTCTTGCGTTTTTTTAGCAACTTTTATTTTCGTTTTTGCTTCTTTTTGCGTTTTTTTTTTTGGTTTTTTACAATTTTTCTGATTTTCTCGTTATTTTCGTATTTTACAATGTTGTTTATCATTTTTTTTCTATTAATTTCTGATTTTTTCAACTTTTTCCAAGTTTTTTTTCTTCGATTTTTCCGATTTTTTTCTCTTTTTTTTCTGTATTCTATTTTTTTTCTGTGTTCTGATATTTTGTTTTTTTTCTGATTTTATTCTTCTTTTATTATTTTTTCTCAACTATTGTTTCCCGCCTCAATTTATCCCCCCATTTTTTTACAACTTATTTTTTGCCCAATTTTAACCCCTATTTTAAACTATTATTTTATGCCCTTTTTTCCCTATTTTTTCACAACCATTGTTTTTGGGACCATTTTTTCTAATTTATTTTTTTGCCCCATTTGTCCCCTCCCCCACTATTTTTTACAACTATTGTTTTATAGTCCAATTTTTTACAACTATTGTTTTATAGTCCAATTTTTTACAACTATTTTATTTATTGCTTCTCGTTTTTTCAAACTTATATTTTTTGAACCATTTTTTGTCTTTTTCTTCTCCATTTCTTTACGACTATTATTTTTATGTCCCATATTTTCGTTCCCCCTTTTTAAAACTATTAGTTTTTGCCCTATTTGCCCCTTATTCCCCTAATTACCCCGTTTTTTTACCCCTTTATTCCTCTCCTAATTTTTTCCCTTTATCCGCACTTTTCCCTTTTCTCCATTTTTCCTTTGTTTTTCATTTATCGTCCACTTTTCTCTAATTTTCCCCCTTTTACTTTAACTGGTCTATGTTCTCTATTCTTAATATATTTTTTATTTTTCCTATTTCTTTTTATTTTTTCATGTTTATCATTATTTTTCCTAATTCTAATATAAAAAAAATTGATTTATCTCAAATTTTTCAAATTCTTTAATTTTTTTTTAAATTCCTGTTTTTTGAAATTTTTTACTGAAATTTTTTGAGATTTTTTGCAATTTTTTGTGACATTTCCTGCGTTTTTTTAGCAACTTTTTTTTTGTTTTTGCATTTATTTGCGTATTTTTTTTCGCTTTTTACAATTTTTTTTTGATTTTCTCGTTACTTTCGTATTTCACAATTTTGTTTTTTATTTTTTTTTTTCCAATAATTTCTGTTTTTTTCAACTTTTTCCTATATTTTCTTTTTTTTCGATTTTTTCCGATTTTTTTCTTTTTTTTCTGTTTTTTATAATTTTTTTTTCTGCTTTCCGATTTTTTGTTTTTTTCTGGTTTTATTAAAATTTTTCCTCATTTTTGTTTTGTTTTTTCTATTTCTTTTTTATTCCTCTGATTTTTTGGATTTATTTCAATTTGTTTTTTAAATTTTTAACTAAAAATGTTTTCTAGTTGTTTTTAGAGATTTTTCAGATTTTTTTGGCCATTTTTTTAACGATTTCCCCCCACCCGCTTTTTTAAAATTTTTTTGCAATTTTCTGTGATTTCATGCGATTTTTTTTTTGCGACATTTTTCGTTTTTTGCAATTTTTAGCGTTTTTTTACTTTTTTCTACGTTTCGCCCCATTTTACTGTTTTCTCTATTTTTTCCTATTTTTCTTTTCATATTTTCCACTATTTTTTTTTAATTTTGTTGCCATTTTTCCATATTTTTCATATTTTCTTCCTATTTTTTTCTAATTTTTTCCTATTTTTCCAATTTTATCTTATTTCTTCCTAATGTCTTTAAATTCATAGATTTTTGGTTATTTCTAGAGATTTTTGTGGCCATTTTTTTTAAGATTATTTTCATTTGCAGGTTTTGTGATTTTTTTTAATTTTCCCCCCATTTTCTTTTTAAATTTTTTTGCTATATTCTGTGATTTCTTGCGATTTTTTTATCGGCCTTTTTCGTTTTTTGCGTTTTTTAGAGTTTTTTTTGCGGTTTTTTTTACTTTTTTCTCTATTTTTCCCCATTTTACTGTTTTTTCTATTTTTTCCCATTTTTTTTCTTATTTTCCACTATATTTTTCAATTTGTTTGCTATTTTTCCCCATTTTTTATATTTTCTTCCTATTTTTCCCATTTTTTCCTATTTTTCATATTTTCTACTATATAGAAAATTACCAATGAAAAATTCGTAAAATTCAAACAATTTGCCACAAAACTGGCCACAACTAAAAATTTAGGATATTTAGAAAAATCCGGTTTTTATTAGTGAATTATTTAAGCTTTATTATAGACAACTAACAAAAACCAACACTTATGGTGGGGATAAGGACTAATTTGCCTTATTACACAAAAAAACTAATTAACTCAGTGAATGTATAGTTTTAAATATTTGGAAATCAGAGACCAAAACAATAAGAAAAAAAAATTATACTATTTTTAAAATTTACAATGAAATTTCAATAAGGGCCATTTGGTAATAAATTTATATTTATGCGTAGTATTTTCTAAGATAGAATTCTTATCAAAAAACTTAAAATACACATAAATTTTAATAATATAACAATTAGATTCAATATTTGCTTATAATTAAGATAAGATTAAGTTATTGTTAACCGATATTAAATATTTTTATTTAATTTATGAGTCATTATAATTTCTTAAAAAATTAATAGTGATTATTATACGAGATAAACATATTAAAGATATTATAAAATTCTATTATATGAAATTATACAGATTGTTCCTTAAAATTATTGATACCCAAAAACATCAGTATTAATTTCGTAATGGCGAAAAAAAAATCTTACCCCACTTAATCACTTGTCATTAGAATTAGGAAAAATAATGAAAATCATGAAAGGCGGGAAATTTAGAAAAAGGGCGATAAAGGAAAAAACAAAGGAAAAAGGAGAAAAGGGAAAAAGTTGAGAAAAAGGGAAAATATTAGGAGAAGAATATAGTACTAAAAACGGGGTAATAGGGCAAAAAATTATAGTTTTAAAAAATGAGGAACAAAAATATGGACATAAAAATATTAGTTGTAAAAAAATGGAGGAGAAAAAGCCAAAAAAAGGTCCAAAAAATACAAGTGCGCAAAAACGAGAAGCAATAAATAAAATAGTTGTTAAAAAATTGGGCTATAAAACAATAGTTGTAAAAAAATTACGGGGGGGGGGGGAAATGGGGCAAAAAATACATTAAAAAAAGCTGGGCCCAAAAATAATAGTTGTAAAAAATGGGGGAAAAAGGACATAAAATAATAGCTTAAAACAGGGGTTAAAATTGGGCAAAAAAAAAAGTTTAAAAAAGTGGGGGGAAAAATTGATGTGTAAAACAATAGTTGTGGTAAAAAGGTGGAAAAATGAGACAAGAAACAAGTTTAAAAAAATTAGAAAAATAATGGACATAAAACAATAGTTGTACACATAGGGGGAAAAAGTAGAGAAAGAAATAATAACTGTACATAAAGGGCAAAGAATAAGTTTTTAAAAAGGGAGGAAAAAATGATAGTCGCAAAAAAGAGGGGAAAAATTGGGACATAAAATAATAGTTAAAAAAAAGTATAAAAAAAATGAGAAAATAATAATCGTTGTAAAAAAACATAGAGGAGAAATAGGACAACAAACAATAACTGTAAAAAATGAAAGGAAAATGAGGCTAAAAAAAGCTGGAAAAAACAGAGTAAAATAGGAAAAAACGGAAATGAGTGAAAAATAGGTAAAAATAGGGAGATATATGGGAAAATAGTGGAAATATGGTAAAATAAGGAAAAAAAAAGAAAAATAGGAAAAAAATAAAGAATAATAACGACAAAATAGGGAAAAATAGAGAAAATGGAAAGAATAGAGCAAAATAGTGAAAAACAAGTACAAATATGGACAAATAGGGACAAATAAGAAAAAATAAAGAATTATAAAAAAAAACAATAAAAAATAGAAAGTAATTGGAAAAATAGGGGAAACAGGGTTGAAATTTCAAAAAAATGATATCCGCCATTTTTAAAAATATTGTAACAGGTACATTTTTTCGTATTCTATTTTTTATAAAACTTTTTTTATCCAATCTACGGGAGTGAAATTGGAGGGGGTTAAAATATCTCCTTCAGGTCATATCGTAAAAATCGTAAAAAAACCTTGAAAATCCTTAAAAAATCGAAAAAAAATCAAAAAAATCGAAAAAAATCGAAAAAAAAACGAAAAAAATCGTGAAAAATCATAAAAAATCGTAAAAAATCGCAAAAACTCACAAAAAACTTTAACAAGTCACAAAAAAATGGTAAAAGATAGTAAAAAACTGTAGAAACCGGTAAAAAAGACAATCCGTAAAAAATCTTAAAGAATCTTTAAAATCTGTTAAAAATCGGAAAAAAATCGTAAAGAATCGTAAAAAAATCATAAAAAGTCGTAAAAAAACCGTGTAAAAACGAGTAAAAAATCGTAATGTCCATAAATTGCGTGTTGCGCATAGTTCTTGTGTTTATTGTTAAAGTGAATTTTTTACCCCGTATAATATTTTTCTTTGTGTAATGTCTGTGTAAATTATTAAAAAATGTTTGAACATTTATAACTTTATTTCTCAACTCTAAAAAAAAACAACTATTACATGCTTCAATTTAAGGTAAGATCACAAAGAATTAGAGTAAAACTTTGAGGGTAAGTTTTTGTCAAAATATTTTAAATTCTGTTATAAAAACAAATATGACCCAACAAAAATCATATTTTATAATTTTAATGTGGATTTTTAGAAAATATCAAACAGTAGTAGTCCTTGGAATCAATATTTATTATTTTTATACATAAAAATAAACTGAAATTATCTCCGGCACTGGATATTTTTTTATGTTATACCTATTGGTGAAATGTCATCTTGGTCACGTGTTAGTCAACCATTATCTGCCGTTACGTCATAATCGGTGACGTATTTTGCTGTTTTACGTTTGTCATATATTATTTGAATTCAATTTTTTTAACTTGAAACATCTATTTTTTTTAACTGATTTCTTTCAAATTTCTAGCATGTATTATTATGTAATATGTATCATACGATTATATTTTTGGGGTGAACCCAAACGTTTCAGACTACATTTAACGGTAAAAGGGGTAATCCAGCATCTCTTTCTCTTGAAAAGTAATTAATCAATTTCAAAATTAAACTTTGCTAATTCCCATTTTGACAATGAAAAATTAATTGAACTGTCAATAGTAATAAATAACATTTACGTCGATATTAGTTAAGAAATACGTTAATGACGTCATAATTAAACAAACTCTAATAATTACTTTCCCGGACCCATCAAAGGGAAAGGTGAACGAGCAAAAAAAAAATCGAGATATCGATGGAAATATCCATTTCGAGGTCCCCAAGAAGATTGAAACCATTTCCAGCTTATGGTCTGTCTGTGTGTCTGTGTGTCTGTGTGTCTGTGTGTCTGTGTGTCTGTGTGTCTGTGTGTCTGTGTGTCTGTGTGTCTGTGTGTCTGTGTGTCTGTGTGTCTGTGTGTCTGTGTGTCTGTGTGTCTGTGTGTCTGTGTGTCTGTGTGTCTGTGTGTCTGTGTGTCTGTGTGTCTGTGTGTCTGTGTGTCTGTGTGTCTGTGTGTAATCTTCCACGATAACTGCCGAACTGTTAGACCAATCAAGCTGAAATTTCGTATGGTCGGCCGGTGTGTGCCTGGAATGCGACCGTTAGATTTTGGTTTAAATTGGTAAAATAGAAGGTCCTCAAGACCGACATTGGTTAAATATACATGTAACAATTTTTTGCTTTATTTAAATTTTAAGGACAAACAATACATTTTAGTGCAAAATGTTGTAGTACAAAGATTTAGAGCATAAAATTACCCACAATTTTTCTCTTAAGCCTTTTCCAAAATTTCCAATAGTTGCGCCACTAGAGGGCGCGTAAAAAATGTGCATGTATGTTTTCTATAGTTTTAATTGTTTTTGAGGACAAACAATACATTTTGGTGCAAAATGTTATAGTACAAAGTTTTAGGGAATTAAATTCTCTATAACTTTTGTTTCAAACTTTTTCCAGAATTTCCAATAGTTTCGCCACTAGAGGGCGCGTAAAAAATGTGCATGTTTGTTTTCTCTAGTTTTCTTGATTTTGAGGACAAACAATGTATTTAGTGCAAAATTTTCTTGTGCAAAGTTGTAAAGCATCAAATTTTCTTTAACATTTATGTTTAACTTTTATCGAATTCCTCATAGTTTCGCCGCTAGATGGCGAGAAAAATGCACATTTAAAATTCCCTACAACTATTGTATGAAAATTTTTCCCGAATTCCCAATAGTTTTCACACATGATTTTAGGAGATCCTAATTGTAGCAGTGTGATATATAACGTGCGCATGCGCAGCTTATGTCATTACCGACATTGAAATATTAATTCACCATCAGCTCGCTATTTTTAATGTGTTCCATAAATCAGTGTAATGCTTAGTATTTTGTAATTAAAATAATAATAATAAATAACATTTTCTCTACGGTCGAGCCGGGAAAGTGATGGGGTGACACAGCCGATTTTTTTTAGTGTGGTTACTTGAGCTGTGAAAATAGCATTTATATTTACCCGCACGTGTATTACAATTTACTATGTTATGACATACTGTATATTATACTTAAAACACTTTCTAGATTAAAATATATAATTTTAATCAGATATTTATAAATTACAATTCTATACATAAAGATAAGATAAAAACTATATAGACTATTTGTTATAAAATTTCTCATACTTTCTGATATGATAATTATAGTAACAAAAATCCAAAAATGAATGTTCAATTAACAGCAGATGAAAAAGAACTTATAAACAATATTGTTAGTGAAAATGGTTTTGGTGAATATGAATTAACAACAAATCAAGCTACTTCGAAAGGTGATAATTTTTTAGGTATATTAACAATAGCAGAAATTAAACATGAAGATAAAAGTTTAAACCTAATCATAAAATCTGCTATGGAAAATGAAGCACTTAGAAATAAATTTCCTCTAGGTGCAATTTACGAAAGGGAAATTTATTTATATCAAGTAATTTTTGAAGAATTTAAGAAGTATCAAACAGAACATAATATTGAAGATCCGTTTTTATCTACAGCAAAATTTTACGGTGCTTCTAAAACTAAAAAAAGTTTTGCATTGGAAAATTTGAAAGCCAAACAATATCAACTTTGGAATAGAAAAGTACCTATGAATCAGGAACATATATCAGCTGTATTAATAGAATATGCTAAATTTCATTCTATTTCTTTAGCACTAAAATATAAAAATCCGGATTTATATGAAAAAATTAGTCAACAATGTGCTAAAAATATATTCGAAACGGAAATGTCTAATGGTGAAATGTTTTTAAAAAACGCTAAACTACAAATTGAAAATAATTTTCACCTAGTCGAAGATGATGATGTGCTTTTAGATGCTTTAAAAAATTATCTAGATAAATTTGAAACATTTTTTAATAATATGAAAGAACCATCAGATATTGATGTTATAATTCACGGAGATTGTTGGTGTAATAACTTTATGTTTAAATATCAGGTAGGTTTTTTTTTTAGTAGTTAATATTTTATTGTTTTGTTAACTTGTTTCTTTTTACCCATAAACGTTTACTTTAAATAGGAAGGGGAAACTACATTTTGGTTGAATATGGTAGTTGATATAGTAGTCTAGTTAACAAGTGCTTTTTAGGTCAAACTTTTTTCTGTGCCTCAGAAAAATATGAACGAAGTGTCATTCGATTCGGAATAGCGTGTAGATGATTTTTGAAAAAAATCAAGAGCCGCTTGCAAAAATTGTAAAAGTTATAAACAATTAATTGAAAAAAACGAGGTTTGGCTTTTTGCTAATATCTCAAAAACTGTTTGACATTTTTTAAATTTGAAAAAAGATTTAAAATGAGGAGGAAATTTACAAAAAAAAACTTTGCCTCCCAGAACTGTTGGACCCATTTTTATAATTTACCCAAAGTGTTCAAAATACGGCCGAAAAGGCTTGCATAAGCGCTGCCCACTTTGGACCTTTCACGAATAAATATTATTTAAACTTATTAAATATAAAAATTAAAAATTGAAAAAATTCAGGCATCTACTGGATAGATTTATGAACAATAATCCGCGGTCAAAAAATTTTTATCGCTATTTTTCTATTGATTATCCATTAGTTAATTAACAAATTTTTCCTACTTGAACAAACATTATAAGTGCGATAATTATTAAATAACAAATCTGATTTTTTTTCCTTTTCTGAACCTATTTATGAAAGGTCTCAAAAGAGATTCCCGTTAAAAAAATTAAAAAATGTTATTTTTCACTTTGTTATTGATAACTTAGGTTAAAAATTAAAAAGCTTGATTAATCGTTGAAAACATTTTTTTTTCATATTACAATTTATCCGTATTTTTATGATCAGAAATCACATGAAAATTACTTTCTATTGTTTACAAAATTGTTATAAACAAATAAGTTGTTTATAAGATAAATTAAATTTTTTTTTTGGAAACATAATCTTTGAAGTAAATTATAATTTCTTAAAAAAAACGTTTCTTAAAAAAGTTTTTTATTACTTAAAAACGTATTTGTTAATTAACAATTTTTAATTTTCTGACCCACCTCCGAGAAGGGAAAGTAATGTGAACGAGCTAAAAAAAAATTTCGAGATAAAGATGGAAATATCCATTTTGAGGTCACCTGCGATGATTAATACCATTTCCATATGGAAGTGTGTCTGTCTGTCTGTCTGTGTGTATTCTTCCACGATAGAGGCTACACGTTTAATCCGATTGAGATAAAATTTGGTATATGGGTTTGTGTTATCCGTCGGAAGAACGCATTAGTTTTTGTACGACATCTGTCAAACGGAAGTTTTACTATCAAAAAATGACAGATGCAATGTGTAAAAAACTCTATTCAGAACAGTCAAAATTATTTCTCTAACTGTCTATTGTCAAAAATTAAAAAATATCATAATTTGAAACATTGACTTTAAATATCTGAAAATGCTTTCGTGGATACTCGAAAGTTTTTTGGGGCGACACAACCGATTTTCTTAACATTTTTAATGGTTTTTGTTTGGCTTTATTTGCTTCTATTTTGCCTTTTTTCTTGCTATTTTACATTTTTTGGCCTTTTGGTCCCCTGTTGTTTTTTTTTACTTTTTTGACGTTTTTTGCTGTTTTCCTTTATTTGCTTCATTTAACCTTTTTAATATTGACTTCATTGTTTAATCCTATTCTCCACAGCCGAGCCGGAAAAGTTCTGAGGTGACACAGCCGATTATTTGTTTTTACTTTTTTGGCGTTTTTTGCCTTATCTACATTTATTTTGCCTTTTTTTGGGTTTTTTGTTTTTTACCCTTATTTCTTTTTTGGCCTTTACTAAGCCCTTTTTTCTTGTTTTTGGCCTTTTCGGCTCTCTTTTTTTAATTTTTTGGCTTTTCTTGGTTTTCTCAATGTTTTTGTTTTTAACTTTTTTTGCCTTTTTACGCTTTTTTGCTTTTTTACTTTTTCTGTCGTTTTTTGCTTTATTCCTTAACTTTGTCGTATTTTGTTTTTTTTTGACTTATTATTGATTGTCTTACCCTTTTTTCATTCTTTTTTTGCTTATTTCTTTATTTTACATTTTTATCTTCTTTGCTATTTATGTTTTTTTTTTCGCTCAAATTTAATAATTCTTTATCATTTTTAATTTTTTTTCCGTTTTGATTTTCTAAACTTTTTAATGTTTTTTTTTTAACTTTTTTTGCTTCTCTTTTGCTTTTTTTGCTACTTTTTATCCTTTTTTGCTTTTTTTAAAACTATTTTTTTTATTTTTTTGGTTTTTTTGCTTTTTTCCCTTTGCATTGTCGTATTTCGCTTACTGATTTTTTGCCTTTTTCCTCTTTTTTGCGTTATTTTACCTTTTTACTTTTTTGCTACTTCTGCCTTTTTTTGCAAATTTTTTTATTAGTTTTAATTTTTGCTCAAATTTAACAATTCTTTTATCATTTTTAACTTTTTTTTTGCTTCTTTTTGATTTTTTTTAACCTTTTTAATGTTTTTTTTTAACACTTTTTGCCTATTTTTTAATTTTTTTGGTGTTTTTTGCTTTTTTCCCTTTACTTTGTCGTATTTGGCTTTTTTTTTACTTTTTATTGATTTTTTTTCCTTTTCCCTTTTTTCTACTCCTCTTTTTTTGCTTTATTTGTCCTTTTTTCCCATTTCTGCCTATTTTTACCAATTTTCACTCCCTTTTTATTAATTTTAATTTTTGCGTTAACTTGTTGCTATTTATGATAACTTTTTGCCATTTTTATTAACTGTAACAATGTAACTAAAATTTTTATGTATTTTTGAAATGCTTATCAGTTTTTTGAGAAATTTACTTCATTTTGCTTTGCTATTTCGAAATTTTGTAATTAAAATAATCGTCTTCAACACAGCCGAGCCGGGAAAGTTCTGAGGTGACACAGCCGATTTTTTTCTACCGTATAAATAATTGTTCTCAAAAAATATCACATGGTTGTTTTTATCTTATTGTGAACAAGAAAAAGAAAAAAAATATATAGAAAATTTTTTATTGTTTATAACAAACTGTTTATCAAATAAACAAAGAAAATTTAAATAAAAACAATTTTTTTTAATTATTAAAAAACAAGATAAATTATGATTAAAAAAATCATTCATTTAATAATAATTACAGCTGATAGAAAAAATTTGTTAAATAACAAATACATTTTTAAGCAATAAAAAAAATTATAAGGATCATTTAAAAAAATAAATCATAATTTGCATCAAAGATTATGTTTCCAAAAAATAAATTTTAAATTATCTTATCAACAACGCATTTGTTTTATAACAATTTTTGTAAATAATAGGAAATAAAAAATTTTAAAAATCATTTTCATGTGACTTCTGATCATAAAAAAAACGAATCAATAGTAATTTAAAAAAATAAAATTTTCTTCAATGATTAATCAAGCTTTTTAATTTTTAACGTAAGTAAATTGTTAATAACAAAGTGAAAAATAACAATTTTTTAATTTTTCCCACGGGAATCTCTTCTGAGACCTTTCAAAATTGGTCCAAAAAAAGAAAAAAATTCAGTTTTGTTATTTAACAATTATCGCATTTACAATGTTCATGTTTAACTAGAAAAAAAATTGTTAATTAACTAATTCATAATTAATAGAGAAATCGCGATAAAATTTTTTTGACCACGGATTATTGTTAATAAATCTATCCAGTAGATGCCTGAATTTTTTCAATTTTTAATATTTATATTTAATAAGTTTAAATAATATTTATTCATTAAAGGTGGGCAGCGCTTACGCAAGCTGGATTCCTCATTTTCGGGAAAATTATAAATATTGTTCCTACAGTTTCTGGAAGTATAGTTTTTTTTTGGTAAATTTCCTCCTCTTTTTAAATGTTTTTCCAAATTTGAAAAGTATCAACTAGTTTTTGAGATATATTCAAAAAAACCAAACTCCATTTTTACTTTTCAGTTAATTGTTTATAACTTTTGCAATTTTTTCAAGCGGTTCTTGAATATTTCCAAAAATCATCTACACGCTATTCCGAATCGAATGACACCTCGTTCATATTTTTCAGAAGCGGAGAAAAAGTTTAACCCAAAAAGCACTTGTTGACTAAACCGTTGTCTGAATAAAGAATAGTTTTCCAACCTCATGAGTAAAACAGAGAAGTAAAAGATGAGACGGACATATATCGGTACGTGGCGACACACCAGATTTATGGCGGCAATATTTGCAACTTCTCAGGTAGATTATTTTTTCTTTCTAGTAAACACTAGATGGCTCTCTAGCAAGTAATTCGTAAAACAAAAAAATACCGCAAGATGTCTTACTCTGAAAAGGTGTATTGGTTGAGGCATTGTATAAAGAAGTCTATATACAATGGTTGAGGTATTTGTGATGTTAGAACATTGTTTGAAAAAACTTTCACTTTTTAAACTTAATTTTTTTTGCAAGAGGAAAAAATTTGTATATAGTTGGAATTCAATATGTACACAAAAACGAAATAACAAAAAAATCTAGTGAACTGAATGCGTTTCAGATATTATTCTTCCAAAAATAAAGTTTATAATTAAATATAAACTTTGCGAATAATTTTTCAATTCTTAAAATATTTTTAAAATATACAGTTTGCAAAATAACAGAAAACGCTTTATTGGTGGTGGTAAATTTTAGACTTCCTAAACCCTAAAGTTTATAGAGAGAAGCCTTATAATACGGCTCTGTCTGGTCTGTCTGTCCGCGTTTATAACTCAAAACCGAAAAGAGAAAAAGACAAACGGTCAAGATAATAAACTCAGCATACCTTGAATAGCTCCCAAATAGATTTTCAGCTTTTTATGACTTCCGGTCTCAAAATATGCTCAAGGTTTTACAAACCAGAATCGTAAGTGATACTATCGGTTTCAAAAATAGCATTCAGACGTGAATTGATATTTGAAAACACATTTGAGATATATTTATTCATGTTTCCTGAGATAATGCGCTTTAGATCATATACGCTACGCTAGAAAGCGACATATAGGTTCCCTAACAACACAGGGATATCCTAGAGGTATGTCATTTTTATGTACCGCGGTACAAGGACATGATTGGGACATCCAGTGGATGACCCATCTGGTATATCCATAGGTTGTCCCTTTCATGTCTCTGGTATTTCTGATATCCATTCACATAAGAAATATCATCGAAACTGTTTAAAAATCTTGTTTTCTTTTTATCAAGAAATTGAAAAAAATTGTTCAAGAATTTCTGGGATGTGATTGTTTCGCATAAGCAAATATTGTTAATGCATAATACCCTTAATCTGAATCTCCAAGGATGATACAAATTATACACAAATCTCAATAAAATTTCGTTCTGTAATTTTATCCTCAAAGGCTTGAAAGGAAAAGTAAATTAAAACCAGTGATTTCATATTTGCAGTAAAGTTGTTTTGTATTGAACATCTTTGGATTTATTTATTTTTCCACATTTTCCATGCAATATTTCATGAAAAAAAAACAGAACATTCGAGGAAGTCCTCATATATCCCAGTGATGTCCCTGGAACATCCCTAGAGTGTCCCTTTGATATATATATTACCTACCAAGTCTCATTTATTTAACGTCTTCTCGTTTGTAAAAAATTGCAGAATTTCACAGATAATCCATATAAAATGGGATTTTTTTATATTTTGGCAACCTTGTTAGTCATCAGAAAATAGCCAGCCAACCAACAAAATGCTAAAAATTGTCTCAAAAACAGTTTTCTTCTTTTTAAATTTGAGCGAAAACAGTTTTCTTCTTAAATTTCATCAAAAACAACAGCGGGCAGCGCCATCTGAACGTTTGGTAAAAAACTTGTATTTGCCATCTATACGTTTGGTCCAACACTACAAAAAAGTGTTAAAAATTTTTAGTCCATAAGGTTACATGACTATTCTTTATTCAGACAACGACTAAACTAATGGATAACGCAACAAAATTCTGTGCGTTGATATAATAACTCAAGCGCTTGTTAGTGTATCAACGCAGTGAGTTAACTCGATTTCGCCTTGATACTGTAAAGTCTAAATGAAGTCAATTCGAACGACATAAAAACTAAATATCTAACGACTCCTTTGTAAAGCATGGGCTTCGTGATATAATATATTTTATAATTAATTTTATTTTATACCTTTTTTCTATGTAATCTTCTTACTATCGGACTTCCTTCTCATTGAGCCTCTAACTATTCCACTGCATGTGACAATGTCTGATGGGATAAGAACTTCGTATTCTTTTTAACAATTCTTTTTTTACATAAGTTATTTCATTCTAAATAGCTTAATAATGTTACTGCAATAGTATTTCTATCTTTTTTCTATTCGTACTTACTTTGTTTTCATGTAATATTTTTCCCGTTTCCACTGGATGCAAGTTTTCAGTATTTTTGTCCTTGTATTTCATCAAAAAAATTGCCGGTGTGAAGTTAGTAGACAAAATCTGGTACACAATTTTCCGAACATTGCCGAACAAACAGTGGCGCTTTAAAACAGGAAAATTTTTTCTAATATTAATTTTATATTTATGTTGCTCTGGATGTATCATATAATTGGCACTGGTAATTGTAAAAATTACAATTTGAATCAAATTAAATGGATTTAAAGCGATCGTTTCTATTCCACTGTAAATAATCAAAAATCCTTATTGTTAAAATCACTAACATTTGAAACTCTGCAAGCCACTGTTTAGTTCCCTTTTTCTCAACAACGGCTCCCGCCAAGGTGAGCACCGTGACAACCCTCCCTTCCACTTTCAACCGTTGTACATATAACATCATAACATGTCATTTTTATAGTGCTTCATGATACCAGGATACTCTTTTCAACCTCAAGTAAATTACTTAAATAAAATAATGTATAACGTGATTTATTGGAATTTAAGGTAACAGATCTTTTCCATTTTTATAATGAATTTTTTAAGACCGCGTTGTCTACTGTTTAACCCATCATGGATCATCGTTCATGAGAGCGGTGTTGCCAAAACTATTACAAAATATAGAATTCCATAGGACATGGTCCAGGCTACTTATACTTATATTTTTCATATGTGCTGTTGAATTGTTATTTATTGTATTGTGTTATATTCTTGTAACTTTATGTCGTGCAATCATTTATTTAAATAAGCTGTAACAGATGTAACCTGTTTAATTGATGTTCTTATTGGTAGTTAAATGAACCACTAAATTTATGTATTTAATCTTGAATCTAAATGTTTAAATTTTATCAGAAAATTGGACGATGTGTTTTATTGTCCCACGTCCCCTAAACGTGTAAAAATTATAGGGTGGTCCTTCGAAATATTTATTCGACCACGCGATAGCTTATGTGTGATTTTTTTTGAACCAAACAAGTCCACAAATCTACAAAATCCATTCATTCTGATTCACACACTTATTTTACAATGTAAAATTAGGGATCAAGCTGAAATTTTCACAGAACCTTTATTATAATACAAAAAATAAAAGTGGAAAAGGAGAATCACTTGCTAAACCTTGAAGGGGTAGTTTATACCCAGAGAAATACTAAATGTTTTCCCCAAAATGATAGATAGTCACGCCATCTATCGTATTGTTTGATGGGTACCACCCGGGCTAGCGGTTTAACAGAATACAATTCTGTAAACGCGTCTCCAAATACAACTTGGATTGCCGGCAGATGGGGGAATCCATCAACCATCATAATGCCTAGGGGGGAGCGGGCGCCTCGCAATAAAATCAAAAACAACAAATAGAATAAGTTTTTGAAACTATACATTCCGACCATTACCATACATGTTTCATCCTTATAGGAATCTTCAGTGGCACTTTGTCGGAATGCATAGTTTCAAAAATCTATTCTATATACCCCAACTATTTTTATGTGACACCAAAATGATAGATATTCACGCCATCTATCGTATTGTTTGATGGGTACCACCCGGGCTAGCGGTTTAACAGAATACAATTTTTACCCGGAGAAATACTAAATGTTTTATTTGACCGATTTAAAAATGAGGGATCACCTTGAGATTTTCACAGAACCTTCAGTATAATACCAGAAACAATTGTGGAAAAGGAGAATCACTTGCTAAACCTCGAAGGGGTAGTTTCTACCCCGAGAAATAATAAATAAAACATTTAGCAAACTGCCTCTTTGAGGATAAGCAAGTGATTCTACTTTTTCACTCTTGTTTTTTGTTTTATAATAAAGGTTCTGTGGTCCCTCATTTTGAAATAATGTAAAATAAGGATTTTTGATTATTTAGAGTAAAATAGAAACGATCGCTTTAAATCCATTTAAATTTGATTTAAATTGTAATTTTTACCATTGCCAGTGCCAATTATATGATACATCCAGAACAGTATAAGAATAAAATTAATATTAGAAAATATTTCCCCGTTTTAATGCGCCACTGTTTGTTCGGCAATGTTCGGAAAATTGTCTACCAGATTTTGTCTACTAACTTCACACCGGTAAAAAAAAACGGTTGTGTCGCCCCAAAACTTTCCCGACAAGTCCAATTTCGTGACATTTCGTGACATTGCATCTATCATTTTTTGATAGTGACACTTCCGTTTGACAGAAGTTGTACAAAAATTAAAGCTTAGTTTTCATGCATCCGAAATCCGATGTCCGAATCGGAATCGGATTGTTTCCGTCGTGTCACCGATAAATGTCAATTTTCATTTATACGAATATTCTGTGCGATTTTGGTAACAAATATAGTGCTTTCGTCGTTTGCACTTTTATTTGCACTTACCTTAGAGTTAATGCAAGTCTTTCAACAGGTGAAATTGGCTCTCTAATACAATATAACTTTGTTAATTTGGGGCCTACAATTGCCAACAGGACTTCAAAAGTTTTCACTTGACATTCTCAGATAATTGAAATATTTCCCAGTATCAGCAAGACGCATTTCTTGCAACAAGTTATGAAAGTCACCTTGCCTTTTTCGATTTTTAAAAATTGGATGAATCCACAATCTTTTTCGTTGATTTTTTTTTTCATAATCAAGAATAATGACGCTATCAAAATTATAATTTTATTACGTTTCAAATTTTCTATACGCGACATATCTAATCAATTTACAATAAAAAATGTGAGGTTAATATTCCTACGATTTCGGAAAAAGTTAAAAACATTTTAACTTTGTCCGACGATCGGAGAAAGTTGAAATATCGGATAAATTCTTCCCGCCAAATTATTTTTGAATTCTTACACCAATCAGAATACATTCGGACCGTCGGATTTTCGGATTTCGGACGCATGAAAACTAAGCTTAAAGAGTTCTTCCGACGGGTAACTCAAACCCATATACCAAATTTCAGTTCAATCGGTTTAAACCTGTGGCCTCTATCGTGTAAGAATGCACACAGACAGACAGACAGAGAGAAAGACAGACAGAAAGACAGACAGAAAGACAGACAGAAAGACAGACAGAAAGACAGACAGAAAGACAGACAGAAAGACAGACAGAAAGACAGACAGAAAGACAGACAGATAGACAGACTTTCATCTGGAAATGGTCTTAAACATTTGAGGGGACCTCAAAATGGATATTTCCATCTTTATCTCGAATTTTTTTTTTAGCTCGTTCACAATACTTTGCCTTCTCGGAGGTGGATCGGGAAAGTAAAAACTCAAAAAATCTCAAATGTCAAAAAATGTCAAATCGCAAAAAATTTCAAAAATCTCATAAATAAAAAAAATCTGAAAATAGGTAAAATACCTCAAAACCACAAAAAATTTCAAAAATCAAAAAATCTTCAAAATATTTTCAAAAAAAATCTCAAAAAATGTTTAGACGGTTCAAAAACATCTCAAAAATCTCCAAAAATTCTTTAAAAATCTAAAAATTCAAAAAGAATCTCAAAAAATTTAAAACGTCAAATTTCAAAAAAATTAAAATAGTAAATGTCTCAGAAACTCAAAAATTTGATCAAAAAATCTCAAAGAAGTCAAAAAATCTCAAAAGCTCAAAAAACCCTAAAAAATTTCAACCAAAAAATCTGAAAAATCTTAAAAAACCTCAAAAAATCAAAAAATATAAAAAAATTTCAAAAAACCTAAAAACACAAATTCAACAAATCTCAAAAACTCTTTAAAAATCTCATATAATCTCTAAAAAATCTCAAAAGATTCAAAGAGTCTTAAAAAACTCGAATGAATTTCAAAAAAATTTCAAAAAATCTTAAAAAATATTAAAAAATCTGAAAAAACCAAAAAATCTCAAAAAATCTTAAAACACTTCAAAACATTCTGAAAAAAATCTATAATTTTTTAAAAAATCTAAAAAGTCCCAAAGAATCTCAAACAATCTCAAAAAACCTCTAAAAATCTCAAAAAAACTCAAAAATTTCAAAAAACTTAAAAAACCTCAAAAACAAATTGAAAAAAAAAATTGATAAAATTGGAAAAGATTGTAAAAAAATTGAAAAAAATCCACGAATTCTTTTTCAGATATTTAATGTTAAAGTTTCAAATTTTGACATTTTTTTATTTTTGACAGGTGACAGTTGAAGAAGTAATTTTAACTGTCCTGTATAGAGTTTTTTATGGGCTTTCAAATGACATTTTGCAAGTCGAATTCCGTGACATATTGCATCTGTCGTTTTTTGATAGTGACACTTCCGTTTGACACATGTTATACAAAAACTAATGATTTCTTCCAACGGGTAACCCAAAACCCTGTACCAAATTCCAGTCCAATCGGATTAATACTTTTTAAGATATTTAATGCTAAAATTTCAAATTTTGACATTTTTTTATTTTTGACAAGTGATAGTTGGAGAAATAATTTTAACCGTTCTGAATAGAGTTTTTTAAGTGCTTTCAAATGACATATTGCATGTCCAATTCCGTGATATATTTGATCTGTTATTTTTTGATAGTGATACTTCCGTACAAAAACTAATGGGTTCTTCTGAGGGGTAACTAAAACCCCTATACCAAATTTCAGCTCAATCGGATTAAACGTGTGGCCTCTATCGTGGAAGAATACACACACACACATACACACATACAGACCGACAGACAGACTTCCATCTGGAAATCTCAGGGCACCCGAAAATGGATATTTCCGTTTTTATCTCGAAATTTTTTTTTCGCTCATTCACAATACTTTCCCTTCTAGGAGATGGGTCGGGAAAGTAAAATGAAACTTCAAATCAAATTCGTTTGGTAAATTCAAAATGTTTGATGTTGGGATTAAAATGTTATATTAAATGTAGATTATTAAAAATCTGATTTAATAATAAAAAAAATCTATATTTAATTATAATATAGTTGATCTGCAATCAATCAAAATTTTTGATTAAACCCAAGTTTTAACAAATAAAGTAATTTAAAATTTATCTATATTAATTTTTGATTAAATTCTTATTTATTATTTTATTTTAGAACGAACCTACAAAACCTACAGAAGTTCGCATTATCGACTGGCAACTTTCTAGAAAAAGTTCACCAGCCTTTGATTTGGCTTATTTTATTACTGCTAATGGTTCCAAAGAAATTTTTAACAACTACGAACATTACCTACATTTATACCACGATAAAGTATCTTCTCAACTTCGAAATTTTAACTGTGATCCAGATATAATTTTCCCGTACTCCGAGTTAGAAAAACATTTTAAAATATTTGCACCGTTTGGACTTTATATGTGCATGTTGATACTGAAAATGATGGTTTCTGATTCAGGTGAAGTTCCTGATTTTTCTGATTATGATCATAAAAATGATGATGAAGAGAACAAAATGGGTCTCATACCTAATTATGAAATTAAAAATAATGATGTGTACAAAGAAAGGTTTAAAACTGTTTTCAGATTTATGATTGATAACAAGTTTATTTAATTTAATAAATATTAAACAATAATAGACTGGGAAAGTTTTAATTAAAAAAAATATTTCTGTTATTTTGATTAATTATTAAAATGTGTATAAATACCAATAAAATAGACAAAATATAAATACATCTTGTTTTATTATTAGAACTCTAAAATACATTATTAATTATTAGTCTTTCAACAAGTGTTTTTTTGGAATAGCGTGTAGATGATTTTTGAAAAAAATTTAAGAGGTGCTTGCAAAAATTACAAATGGTATAAACAATTAACAACAAAATAGGATTTGGTTTTTTGCAAATATCTCAAAAAATAAACTATACAGGGTGGCGAAAATTTCATTGCAATGTATTGTAATCTCGGAAACCGTAAGAGATACGACGTCGGTTAAATGGAACAAAAGTTTCTCAATTTGAAAACTAATCGATTGGTACTTTGTATCTACAGTTGTCAGGGACGGTTTTCATAATAATTGATAAAAACCAAAATTGCACATTTTCTATTTATTGGTCCAGTGCTTTTATTTTGAACAATAGAAAAATAGTGTATAAAACTTTTTTCGTTTGAAAACGTGTTACCCACAGTCTGATAATATTAAATTTTGAATCTGACGTTTAGTTTCCGCCCAGTCACCCTCAACTTTTTTTTCTCAAATACGGACCTGCACTATTTATGTGATTTTTGTATATCATTTTATTTCCTGAATTCATCCATGTATTACACCTAGTTCATTTTTGATTATTAGAATGAATTCTTAACTATTTAGTATAAAAGCTTTTAAATACGGTCCTGTACATTATCTGCAGTTAATAATACAAAAGAATGTAAAGGAAACAAATTATTTTATTTCATAATTCACATTAACTGTTCAAAATGAGATATGCTTAACTCATTTCTATTGGTCATTTGGGCTATTGCTGAGTTCTAACTCTTCGACGTAACCCATCAACATTTAGAGGAACTCCAGTATCTTAAATTGGTCCCACAAGTAAAAATCCATCGGATTAAAGTCTCGAGTTCTTAGTGGCCAATGTTCAAGATGGGGATTTTTTCTTGCATAGAAATATTTGTTTGTACTGCTAAATAGTCAATAATTCGTATGGGAATAAAATTTTTATTTTAATTCACCGATTGTCTTTAAATCTAGTCAGCAAATTTTGTAAGTAAAAATTAATACACTTCACGTCATCCAATTGAACTGAAATCTTGCACATCGACTTAATATCGATAACAATGTATACTGATATTTTAATATGACGTTTTGTATTTGAACGGCCATCCTCAACTTAAATTTTTCTAAGACATACCTGAATTTTTGAACAACTGTTTTAATACCTTCATCTAACTTTGGTTACTAAATTAAGTATTTATCGCATTTAAAGTATTTATAATGAAAATTATGTTTTTATTGGTTAATTTTTTGTATATATAATATTTAATTTTCTCTGTAACTTGAATAATGAATTGAAAAGCGTATTGCGATAATTTTATAAGAACTGAAACTGTTACAGGATCCGATAACGCCATAATTAATTAAATTAATGACCGGATTCCGTTGAAATTCAACCTTTTATAAAATTTGCGTCGATTTTTTTTTTATTTCAGGCATTCCAAAGTTAAAAAAAATTAAGTCTAGTAAAAAAAAAAAATTAAGAAGAGATGGATATTATATTTTGTTTTGGTTTTTGTGTTTACTAATTTCTCGACCTTGACACTTATAAGCTTGTTTATTTTATACACGTCATTGTAGTTTACATGATTGTAATGTGATCGTTACTGATAATTTTATCTTTTAGTTATTATTTATTCTGCGAGTAAAATCATTACAAAAATGAATATACAACTAAGTGAAAATGACAGTGAACTTATAAACAAAATTGCTAGTGATAATGGTTTTAGTGAATATAAAATTACAACAAATTCAGCAACTGCAACAGGAGATAATTTTTTGGGTGTATTAACATTAGTAGAAATTATAGATAAAAACAAAAAGTTAGACCTAATTATAAAAACTGCTGTGGAAAATGAAAAACTAAAAAAACAATTTCCATTAGATGAAGTTTACTCTAGAGAAATTTATTTATATCAAATAATTTTTAATGAATTTAAAAAGTATCAAAATGAACAAAATATTAAAGATCCGTTTTTATCGACAGCAAAATTTTACGGTGCTTCTAAAACTAAAAAAAGTTTTGCATTGGAAAATTTAAAAGCTGAACAATATCAACTTTGGGATAGAAAAGTACCTATGAATCCGGAACATATATCAGCTGTATTAATAGAATATGCTAAATTTCATTCCATATCATTAGCACTAAAATATAACAATCCAGAATTATATAACAAACTTACTGAAAGATGTGCTAAAAACCCATTTGAAATGCAACTTTCTGATCCAGAAAACTTTTTAACAAATGCCAAAATACAAATTGAAAGTTGTTTTAATGTAGTCGAAGATGACGATGTGCTATTACAAACTTTAAAAGATTATCAGAAGAATTTTCGTTCATTATTTGATAAATTAAAACTAGAAGAAAATCTAGGAGTTTTAATTCACGGAGATTGTTGGTGTAACAACTTTATGTTTAAATATCAGGTAATTGTATATTTATTTAAACACGGATAAAATTAAGTCAAATATGTTAATCTCACTTCGGAAAAATCCAAATGTTTTGAAACTTTAGGTTTGTTCCCACAAGCATCATAGACAGTCCTTGATAATCCGATTCGGCGTAATAGACTCTGAAGCGTTCCTACAAAGATTTCTGATTGATTGGAAACTTGGAGTACTGTGTTCCCACACATTTTGTTGATAGTTTGCAAACTGTCAAATCGGTTTGTGGATCTTTTACCAGTAATATGTCCGGATCATGCGCACTCACAGTTTTTTTTTATATGACAAAAGACGTTCATTACTATTGATAACCATAACCTAATTTGTTTGTTTGTATTGTGTTGTGATAGTTTCTCCAATTTCATTATATAAGGCAAAATAACAGATTTAGTTTCAAACAATGAGTGATTTTGAATCATCTGACGATACAGACCATTCAACGCTCTCTGATGTGGTTTCAGATTCAGACTTGGAAGATCTTCTAGAAGAAAGAGTTAGGCCCAAAAATCAAAACTTGTTTGATAACATTATTACACAGTTCAACGGAGACGTATTTATTGAACATTTCACGGTAAGCCCCGCCGTAGCAAATCTAATTGCTGAAAGATTTGCGACAAGTGAATATTACGCAACACAAGCAGGAATTTATGGAAAATTAAGTTAATTACAGCACACCTATATTTTTTTGTGGTATGCAGGCCACCAGACATCAAGTTATCGAGATGTTGCAGATAGGTTTTGCATTACTATTAGTGCTTTATTTAGAGTTGTTAAAAGGATAACATATTTTTTGAGCAACCTTTCTGTGAAAGTTATAAATTGGCCAAACGTTGAAGAACAGCAGGAAATCGAGCACTTTTTTAGACAAAAAAATGGATTCCCAGGAATTATAGGCCTAATTGATGGAACTCACATTAAAATTGATAAACCTGAAGAAGATCATGAATCTTACATAAATCGAAAAGGATATTACTCGATTCAGGTAAGAAAATGATCATTAATTTTTTTAATTATCTGTCTACAATAAACTGTCAGGCTAACTATATGGGCTTGGAAACAGAAAATGCCATGCAAAATGAGTGTCAACAGAGTTTTACTTTGACATTATTACATTTGTAAAAAATAATGTGGCTGTCGGTATCGCGGATTAATTCACACTATCAATGTATGACATGACCTTTAATGTCCCAGTTTTGTTTGCTGACGACTATAATTTTTAAGGAAAAAAGTTTAGCTCTTTTAAATACTGCAAGCAAAAATATGACGTTGATGACAATAGCCCATGTAACCTATTATCTTAAATTTTAGGAACAGTCACATGAGTATCTGTCATCAGGGTCATATTTTTGTTCGCAGAGGACTGAACTTGCCTATAAACAATAGTTAATAATATATTAACATATTTATGTTACAGGCTCAACTTGTATGTGACCACAAACTCAGAATCAGGGATATTTTTATAGGATATCCGGGCTCTGTGCATGGGTTTTCCTAACATCGCCATTGTACGAATCCTTGGCTGACAAATGTGAAGATGCTCATTTATTGGGAGATAGCGCATATCCACTTTCGAGAAACTTACTAACTCCTTTTCCAGATAGGGGACTTTTAACTAGGCAACAAATTAGTTACAACATGAAGCATTCATCTAACAGAATCAGAATAGAGCACTGTAATGGAGTATTGAAGCAAAAATGGCGACAATTATAGAAAAATTAGAAACATTGTTAATTTTATACGAGCTTGTTGTGTTTTACAGAATTTATCTTTAGAAGAAAATGCAAATAGAGATGATGAAAACCCAAATATCATCCATCAAAATCCTGAAGGTCCAGAGAATATCTTACAAGAGGATTTAAATGGCGTCGCAAAAAGAAATTTTATTGTTAATATTCTTGACAATAATTAATTTTTTAATCTCTAATATTCTACGAAAAGCTTTTTTATGTATAGAATAATAAAAATATAAACTTTAAAAGGACTGTTATTTCTTCAAATTAATGAGCCTGGTGACAGAATTTTGTAAAAATAGTTATTTGAGTAACTGGTGCAAAAAGTGTACATTTGTTGCACAATGCATGAAGTACTAAAAATAGTAACTTTTTGCACGATCGTAGAAAATAACTATTTTCATTACTAGTTGCAAAATGAGTGACAAATTGCAAAAAAGAAGTTTTTTAAATTAATTATTTATGTAGTTACGCAAAAACGTCCTTTATTTTTTAGTCTATACAACAAATTAACAATAAATTCTATGGTAAATATTTTCTAAAAAACAAAAATTAAATCGTTCTAATTTGTACCTATGTAACAACATATAAAAAGCTACTTTTATGAACAAAATAATTTTTTTTCTAAACCTAAAATATAACTAAATTACATTTAACCCATTCTTATAAAAAATGGATATTTCATTTTTAACAAAAAAACAAAAAATAAAACTATATTCATTAAAAAAATAAAACCCAAAAAAAATAAGAGTAACGTTACTTTTGATTTCTTAAAATTTCATTTCTTTCTTTTAACAAAACATTTCTTTCTTTCATTGTTTTTACTTTTTCCCTTAAAATTTCTGTTTTTTCCGTTTCAATCTTTAATCTTTTATCATAATACTCTTTTCTATTTTTCTTCATGTTTGCTAGTGTTAAATTTCTGTTAACCACTGGGGTGTTTCTATTTAATTTATTTTTATGTGTGGGTTTCAAAGGTAGGTTGCTTTTGAGGTGGAAGCTTCTGGTTGGATGATATCTTGGTTTGTTTCGTCATCCTTGGGCATTTTTTCCACTGTAGTGCTAGATAATAGTATTGCAGGCTTGATATTTCTTTTACCTTTAAATATTTCGTCCATATCTTCGGCGTATTCAAAAAAATTTCTTCCTTCCCCTGTATTATTTACGCTATCAACATATTTTTTATACGCTCTTTCTAAGACTGTCCATCTATTCTCACAGTGTCCTGGAGTTATGTTTGTTTCTAGAATTTTGTTCAACTCATTTGCCAAAACTTCCCACAATTTTTTTAATGTTCTTATTTGGAAGGTTCCTACTTTTGGTTTAAAAAACAATTTGGTATGGTTTTGTGACCTAAGTGGACATCATTGTTCTTTCCAATCTGTCAGGTGGTATCGGGGTAGGTATATTTGAATTATCTGTGCTTTGGATGACGATGAACTTACCTTGAAAGATTAAGGGGTTTTTAAATTTTTAATATAATATACATTATTATAGTAGCTTAGTTATAAACTTTATCTAGATAGATATAGTATTATATATTTACCCAGTTCTAGATAGTCATCTAACTCAAACATCGAATACGTCACAGTATACTAATAACTAAGTTATAACTGGCCGTGGCTAAATGTATTTAATTAAAAACAATATAAAAAGTTTCAAACATAAAAATGTTTTGAAATAAATGAGGTTATGATCGTCGAGTATTTAGTGTCAACTGTTCCTACAAACTGCTTCGGATCGATCAGAAATAGACATGCGCCTAACATTAGTTTGAATCTTGTTAGAAAACTGTCGATAACTTGTTGGTGATTCTCTATGGGAACAAACCTTTTGTATACTCATTTATAAGAACATAAAGAAGAATATATTAAAAATCCTAACGTTAATCGTTAATATCCCGACAACTGTAGGCACGGGTGGTTTGAACTCGGTTTAACCGCGAAATCCTGGGAAATGAAATTTTCTTTCAGGGATTTGTTGCTTCAGTCATTCCAAGTAGAAATAAACAATTTTCAGCTCAAACCACTGGGCTATTTTCGAATGAGACCATTTTTTCCCTAAATTATATATTTCAAATATTGAAAAAAATGTTCGCGATCCTGCAAGCTATTTTACTCGATTCCAAAGTCTTTATTGTTATGAATCCTCTCAAACGTTTAGGATTTGTTTACATTTGGTGCTATTAGTTTGTTTATGTGAATATGCTGTGTACATTTTTTGTACAACGGTGTATGTGTGTATTTGTGATGTTGTTATTGTCCGACGTCCAGTAGTATGATGGTTCAACGACCGACCTGTTGTTTTGCTTTATTTATATTTAATTTTATCATTTAGTATTCGCCATGAGGGCATAGAAGAAGGTCGCTGAATCGCATTGAAATGGCTATTCAAATCTAACGCCACGCTAATCATTCTTTGACTCATGAAGAAAATCGGAAAAAGTTGTGTCTAATTTGTCTCAAGAAACAAAAATACTTTCACAAAATAAACGGGGCACTGCAGAAACATCCTCAAACCATAACAAATGGTAAAGTTGACCAATACTTGGACGATTCCAGACTTCCAAATATACTGTGTCTTAACTGTAGAAAAAGTGTGTATAAAAAATAAGTGACTACAAGTGACTTTTCGGTGTTCAACGGGGAGCAAATCATGACAAGGGCCCAAGAACCTTGCATGTGCTACTTGTGTCTTCTGACTAGACGATCAATTTTTCCCAGTCCTAATTCCGGAAATATTAAATCTGCTGTCAAAAAATGTGATCAAAGTTTAAGATTGGTCGGTAAAAAGCGTTCAACTAACAAGAAATTTGTGAGTATCCAGGCACAAGCGGAAAAACTAGAAGTGAAAGAGAAGGAACAACTTGTGAGCGCGCTCATCAAAGATTTGCAAATCAATCGTACCTCAGACCAAATTCCTGACAATGAACGTGGATCTTCTAAGTGTTTGTCTCTGAGTCAGTTGAGGACTTGTCTAAAATAGGGACCAGATTTAATGTGAGTGGAAAAGTTACCCTTGGGATCGCTAGTGCATGGAGGGTTGCAACAAAATCTCGAAATATCGTTGAATCCGGCTTAAAAAAGTACCTACATGCCAAAAATCATTACCTTCAAATGTGAACAGTTCGATTTCGTGAAAATTAAAGAAAAGAAGCTGGAGGAAACACCAAAAACGGTCGTTTTTTGTTCGGGGGTTTTTGCAGCACGTGGAAGAAAAGAGACTAGAACGAGATATTCAGTTGAAATTTGGAGTTGACGGTGGAGATTGATTTTTGAAAGTGTGCTGCTCAGTGCTAACGCGAAATTTGAATGAAGAGGAAATTGTTCCTGAGAAAAGACAGAGATATATTGACGGTGTTTTAGCAAATGATTTGAAGAATTCTGGTGTTAAAAGACTTTTTATATTGGCTATTGGAAAATGTACTCAAGAAAATTACGCCGCTCTATGGAATCTCTTACAAATCAACAGTTTTGATGGATCAATAGCCACTGATCTGAAATTGGCAAACATCCTTTCCGGTGTCATGGCCCAATCAGCATTGCACCCATGTACATGGTGTGATATACACAAGACAAACCTGAAGGATTGCGGATCTTATCGCACAATAGGAAATTATCTGGCAAATTATGAGAACTTGATAGCGAATGGCGCAATCTTCAAATATGCCAAGCATTATAAAAACTGTATAAAACCCCCAATAATTTTCACCGACGATGACAAGAGAATTATTGACATTATCCCCCCACCTGAACTCCATTTAATGCTGGGAGTAGTAAATACAGTAGTCGGAGTTATGGCGAAATGGTGGCTCTGGATTTAAGGAAAACTCATGTAGGATATTGTTAAAAAAGTGGACGTTCTTCTGCTACCTGCAGTGCCTAAAATACGCACAAGTTCTTCAGGATTTCAACGAAGTGCTTCAAAAGTGTTTCTCAATAGCTTTGATACACGTTTTCTTCAAGAGCATAGAGAAATTCAAGATTAATTATTTAGCTTCGGATTTGCCAGTGACGCCCAAAGTTCATGCCGTGTTTCACCACATTGAAGATTTTGGTGACGACAGACAAATTGGCTTAGGTTTTTACAGCGAGTAGGCAATGGAATCGGTTTATTTTGATTTCAATAATTTGTGGTCAAAATATTGTGTCTCAGAAAATCATTCGAGCTATGGTCAAATGATGCCGTGGTTGCATATAATAGTCATCGTAACAACTCATTTAAAACAGAATAAAAATCCTTGTTATACTTCTAATAATAAAATTTATTGTTCATTTTTCACATATTTCCCCAACTATGCAACAAAAATATTTGAAAAAGTAATCTCTTATTTGAGAATTTTTTCATCCTCTCCCGTACAATTTTTTCCATGTTAAAAATTGATTTTTTCTTGAAAAAACGGCCTCACTCAAAAATAGCCCGGTGGTTTTGGCTGAAAATTGTTTATTTCGACTTTGGATGACTGAAGGAACACATCCCGGAAAAAAATTCGTAGTTAAAACGACTTCAAACCACCCGTGCAGGTCGAAGGTAAAAGTTGATTATATACGAAATGAAAGCACATAAAATTGGCAATAAAAATCATCATATACATTTTTCTTGTATTCCAAGCGGTAACTGAGTTATTAGGCGCTAAATATTGCGTTCCTCCACAAAATAAAAAAACATTAAAAAGAATTAGCGCCGCACAATATAGCTCCCAGTATGGATTTGTACAAAACCGAATCGAAGGCCCTTTCTATGTCTAGATATGGCCCTGGGGTAATTTCTTGACAGTCCAATGCTCGTTTCGCCTCGTAGACGTCCATTTTGCTATTGGGGTCCAGTTCCCTGTCCATGGTCCTCCAGTGCACCATTTGAGCTACTGGTTTTGGACCAGAACTATCTAATGGAAGATATGCTTCTTTTATAGCAGGATCCGGTATCCATGTCAATATCCTGATTGGCCTGATAACCTCCTTAGAGTCGATAACTTTAAAAGTGTTACAAGTATGGCATTTTGCCAAGTAGTCTTGTCAACGATATCGTGAAACAACTCCCTTGTCGATTGGTCGTCACAGAAAATGGCCAGAATACTAATATTATACTTAGATCCAGTGTTTTCCAGCTACTCGAGTAAGGTGTTCCTAATTTGGTCCACCTGCACTGAGATTAGAAGGTGTAGGAGTATGAAGGCGCATCACCCATCGCAACATCCGCCAGATTTGCCACCTCAGACGATAGGACCGGTACGGACCAGCTTACACTTATACTTTTCTTTTTCTCCATTTCTGTAGTGCTGGTATCCGATCGGTTTCTCTTTTGTCCGCCTACTGGTCCCTGCCCTCCACTACCAGGCTTTTCCAGAGGTGAATGCTTTTGCTGGCCCCTTTGGTTTATGGATTTTTATTGAATTTCTTCTTGTACTTTCGGTACGTGGAGGTCTGTATGCAGAGTGTGTTTTATTACATACCAAGGAGCATCTATAATTTGAAGTAGTATCTTTGGATGATCGCAATGTTTGATTTCGATGTGCATCCACACAGTTCTAGTCTATACGTCCAGATAGGTCTTATTACTGTTTTATATATCAATTTGATTTCACTTTTTTGAGATGTGTTGTTTCCACATAAGTTTTTTGTCCAAATATTTTTCTATTTCGGTTTGTAGTATCGGTACCTTATTTACTACAACTGCAGGAAATTTTTTTCTAAGTGTGAATGTGATGTGTGCTGAATTACTATTATTTTTTATTTCTTTAGCCACCGTTGTAGGTTATCTAGGTAATTTTGTGTAAAACGGATTTTAATGAGAAAAAATACTTGCTCTATCATCGGCAAATGTTCTTGTTACTGTATTTTCTGTTACTAGTATTTCTGAGTTATCTAACATAGTATTGGACCAAGAACACTACCTTGTGGTACTCTAGAAAACATAGGATGGTAGTTAATTTTTTCCTTATGTATATTAGTTTGAAATGTTTTATCGCATAGGTATGACTTCAGGAGATTGATGTACGTTGATGGAAATTAGCCCGCGATGCCTGGCTAATATATTATTATATAAATTAAATCTGTCAATACCAATTTTAGAGGTTGGTTACGAGTCCTAATGTAATCATTTTGGGTTTATGTTTGATACAACATTTCTCTCTCTCTCTAATCCTATATCTATCTTACCATATCTCTGGTTAAACCACTTTGTTATGTCTTATGTCATATGGCTGGCAGAAATTTAATTGTTGCGATTGGATAAAATTGAATCTCAACACTTGGCAACTATGTGTGTATTTTCACTCACTATTTTTTTTCAAGAATAAGGTATTTTTGGACCGGGAGAAAAATCTGGGAGTAGAAAAAGTACTGAGCTACTTTTGGTGTAACTTATCTCTTTTTTTCAAGAATAGGGGCATAGGAGATTGATGTAGGTTAGTGGAAATTAGTCCAGGATGCCAAACTTTGTCAAAAGCCTGGATAATATCCAGAAAGACTCCACTGCATTAATATTTATCTTCTAGTGCTTTATTAATGGTTTGGACAATTCTATGTACTTGCTGTTTGGGATAATGGTCTGATATCCAGTTTTATTGTTTTATGCCTACAATTAATCTGCTGAGCAGTAATCTGTCACATAATTTTAAGATTACTGACAGTAATCTTATGTGTCTTTAAGAACAGACATCTGTTGGTTCTTTTCCTGTTTTGAGACTTTTTAGCAATTATCCAAGACGTAGAATAGCAATAAAGATATAAGTTACTAGGACTATAACTTTTCTTGGCAATCCCTTTAACATTTTTGCTGTTATCAAATCAGTTCCAGGCGCTTTTCTGAGATTCAGGAATTTAATTTATTCCACAACTTGATTTGGTATCAGCAGTTTAATAGTATAGGTAAAGTATTTATACTGTGTTTGTTGCGTTTGAATTTGTGTTTGGAGAATCATTTCATATGTTGATTAGGTTTAATGTGATTAGGGCATTAGCTCGCCCCTCCACTGCGGCCAGTAAAGGTCTATTGTGACTCATCCCCACTGGCTACAATTCATCATAAAATCCACACCTTCTCACGAAGTCTTAGTAAGGTATTATACTAGTAGATAGAACGCATTAGTAGATAGTCTACGTTGGTCCTTACTTAGGTATAAGGAATTCAATGTATTAGAGAGAGAACGTATCTAATGTTATTATTGGTCCAAATTGAAATTAGATAACGTTGGATCTGGACTTCAAGTAATTCAACTCTGTCTGATCTTCAGGTACTTTAGCTCCGTCTAGTTCGATAGCAGATGTACCTGACAGAGCTGAAGACTAGACCAGACGGAGCTGAAGTACTGTGATGCCTTTTGGGCCACACAGAATAACCTTAAATAATAATATATCGTAGTTCATTAAACTAGTGATAATTTAAACAATATAAAGGTTGAGACGTGAGTTATACGTAACGTGATATAGCAAGGTAATGCCGACAGGTTGAATTCCGGCCGTTGCCCAAGTCAGGAAATGTTTATTGTAGGCTTTGCGTATATAGGTTGTTATCTCTTTGAGATATTATGGTAAGCATGTACCAGAAAATAAATTTGTTATTGAAAGTATCTACTGTTTATCTTTCCAGCATTGAGATAGTCTACAAGGCGATCCTTAAGGCCAGACGGAGCTGAAGTACCTGAAAATCAGAGCCGACGTTATCTAATTCCAATTTGGATCAATAATAACGAAGATAGATATGTTCTCTCTCTAAACACGTTGAATTCCCTATACCTAAATCAAGACCACCGTAGACTATACTACTTATGTAATTCATTTGTTGTGATTGACATTTTTTTTCTGTACTTTGTATGATTGATGGGAAATTATTCTGATACGCCAATGGTGTCGATTGTATATCTTGTTCTGCACTTTGCATCACTGGTGAAAAATTATTTTAATACGCTAGTGGTGTAACGGGAGGAAATGAATTCATATACATATTTTGCTGTTACTTTAGTATTCTTTTATTCATTCAGGTTTTTATAGTCACTTGTTCAGTTTTATTTTTATTTTGTAACATCTTATCAATGGCACATTTTTTGTTTCGCAGCACTAAAAAGCAATTATAACTTTTATCACCAAAGTTTGTATTAAGGATTTTCACGCTGAGGTTTATTTGAAACGTGCTCCGCGCATTACCCTGTACTTCGAGTTTAAGTTAAAAAATAAGAAGGGGTTGCCACAAAAATTCCAGTGAACACGCATGCTTAAGTCAGAGTATTTCTCAGAGTTCTGTGAAACGTTATTTTGATTTGTTGATAAGTAGTAATAAATGTGATATAAGCTCAATTCTTTTATTATGGGTTCGATCCACGAATAGAATTTGATATATATCAAAAAAATATTAAATTAAAAAAACTTTGGACGCCAGTCTAATTGATTTTTTGATGTATTTAGAAAAAAATTGACAAATATATTTCAAAATCCGTTCTTTCTTTCTTTTTGTATGTTTAAGGAAATTAAACTCTGATTAAATGTTATATTTGTTTTATTTAAAAAAAAAAAAAAATTAAATTTTCAGAGACTTTTTCTTTATTTTTCTGGAAATGTGACTTAGCTTCATTTTTGGCTGGTCTTCGAGTTTTTTCTAAAATTTCATGAATCCGGCAGTAGAGACGTTAGATTCCTGCTCGTTCGAAAAAAAACTTGTTCAGTCCAAAAACTTGTAGTCCCAGAAAGAAAATATTCTGTCTAAAAAAAATTGTCAAAAAAACCGTTTGGTCCAAAAAAAAATGTTTTGTCCAAAAAACTTGTGCTAAAAAAACCCTAAAAGTTGACATAAAGCAAATATAAGACAAAAATCTTATAAATTACCAGATTTCGTGGTATATGTTTAAAAAACAAAGAATAAAAAATAAGAATAATATTAATTTTCTGAAAATGTAACTTATCTTATTTTTTGGCTTGTCTTCGAGTTTCTTCTGAAATTTCCTTAATCCGACATTAGAGACGTTACGTTCCAAAGGAGGAAAAAAAACTTGTTCGTTCCAAAAAAAAATTGTTCAGTCCAAAAACTTGTAGTCCCAAAAAAAAATATTCTGTCTTAAAAAAATTGTTCAAAAAAAAACGTTTGATCAAAAAAAATGTTTTACCCAAAAACCTTGTTCCAAAAAACTTGTACCAAAAAAACATAAAGTAAAAAAAGACAAAAATCTTAAAAATTACCAGATTTCGTGAAAAAATAAAACAAAAACAAAAAAACTTTTGAAAAAATAATGAGAAAAATCGAAAAATATTGGGAAAAACTGAAAGCGCGTTTATAATGCCAATTGGTGAGATTAGAGTATACCAATAAAGATAAAATTAACTTATTATTAATTCATAGTGTACATGGTACAATAGGGACAAGAACGTTTCCACACTTACATCCACCAACTTACAAAATTATTGCAAGTCTGTCAAAAAAAATGGAAGAAAATGGATCATTCGATGCAAAAATTTCAAGACAAAAACCCATAGTCGACAATGAATTAAATTTTATGACAATATGTAAAAACAAATTAAAAATAGATTCTCTTTTTGTAATTGAGACTGAAAGAGCACCACAAACATCAGATAATTTATATTATTATAAAAGGTAAGATATGAACTTTTAAGTAAATATAAAAAAAATATACCGGCATAAAAAAAGAATTAAAAATAACCATAAATAAAAGTCGAAATAATTAATAATGATAACAGAGACCTAAGAGAAATTATAATATAAATAAAACTTACATTATATAACGAGGGGAAGAGAAGAAATTTTCAATAAGCGACACAGACGATATAGAACTCAATTGTTTTGACGGAAGAGACAAAGAGAGAGAATTGTTAACATGGGAAAGATATTTTATAGTAATACCTCGAAGAGAGGGAGGTCTTAAGACACGACTCAAGAAAATTAAGAAGGGATATGAAGCAAGTCTGAAATTAAAATAAACTGAGCAGAGAAATAATGAAAATACAGGGTGGCACAGAAAAAAAACGTAACATCTGGCAACAGACCATTATTTTAGGAATATAAGCAAGTGCATTATTGCTTAGTCGGTTCTACAAATATTGCTAAATTATCAAGCTGAAGAAGAGAATCTCCTACTATTATTATCATTACATCATGAAGAAAAGAGGACAAATATTAATGATATGTTGATAAGTTATTTGAATTGGAAACAGATGATTTTTTTAACAACAATAAAATAATATGTCGTGTCATCTAAATGTCAAAGTATTTTGATTTCAAAGAAAAATTAATGACAGTATTTTAATACACATTTAATACATTTTGTTCTTAAATTGTGAATTAAAATAAAATGATTGTGAATAAAATAGTATACAAACCTTGGACGGAAATTATCATTCCTGTCTCGGACAATAGATCATCTTGGCGGTGATCTATATCTGCCCTCGACAGTAATGGTGCATTTTCCGCCTTATTACTTGTAATTGATAACTACAACACACTTACATACCTGCCATAACTTTAAATATATCTATTTCTAATTAGCTGTTTAAACAATTCAGTGACACTTATCACAGCCCAAAAACAATTTTTTCCTGTTTTCTCATTAATCTGATATTCGTTTTTTCTGGTTTTTTCTGTGTTTTTTTCTAGTTTTTTCTGTTTTTTCTGTTTTTTTTCTGGTTTTTCTGTTTTTTTTTTTCGATTTTTTCTTTCTTCATTTTTTCTCATTGTTCTGTTTTTTTATTTCTTTCTTTTGTTTTCTAATTTTTTTCTTGTTTTACTTTCCCGACCCACCTCCTAGAAGGGAAAGTATTGTGAACGAGCCAAAAAAAAAGAATCGAGATAAAAGCCGTAGAACAACTCTATTCAGAACAATCATAATTATTTCTCCAACTGTCACCCGTCAAAAATAAAAAAATGTCAAAATTTTGAAACTTCAGCATTAAATATCTGAAGAAGTATTAATCCGATGGAGCTGAAATTTGGTATATGGGTTTGGGTTATTTGTCGAAAGAACCCATTAGTTTTTTTACGAGATCTGTCTAACGGAAGTATCACTATCAAAAAATGACAGATGCAATATGTCACGGAATTGGACATGCAATATGTCGTTTAAATGCCCTTGAAAAACTCTATTCAGAACAGTCAAAATTATTTCTCCAACTGTCACCTGTCAAAAATAAAAAAATGTCAAAAGTTGAAACTTTAACATTAAATATCTGAAAAAGTATTTGCGGATACTCGTCGGGAAAGTTTTGGGGCGACACAACCGATTTTTTTTTCATTTTTCTGTTTTTTGGTTTTTTCTGTTTTTTTGATTTTTTCTAATTTTTCCTCTTTTTTTCTCATTGTTTTGTTTTTTTTTTTGTATTTATTTTTTGTTTTCTAATTTTTTTCTCATTTTTCTTAATTTCTTTGATTTTTTGCGGTTTTACTTTCCATTTTTTTCGGGATTTTGCAATTTATTTCAATTCTTTAGAATTTTTTCATTTATTTTTTTATTTCTTTCTTTTGTTTACAGTTGTTTAGGGTTTTTGGTTGTTCTTTATTTTTTATGATGTTTTTACAACTTTTTGCGATTTTTTGCAATATATTTCGATTTCTTGTTATTTTGCGTTTTTTCAACTTTTTTACAATTTTTTGATTTTTTTTTTATTTTTTAATATTCTATTGTTTCCAATATTTTCTGATTTTTCTTACAATATTTTCCAATAATTTTTGTTTCTTTTTCGATTATTACCGATTTTTTCTGTTTCTTTTCGATTTTTGTAATTTTTTCTCGTTTTTCACTGGTTTTTTTTATGTTTTATTATAATTTTTTCAATGTTGATTAATTTTTCTGATTTTGTTTTGTTTTTTTCTATTTCTTTCTTTTGTTTTCTAATTTTTCCTTATCCTCTGATTTTTTTTATTGTTCGGTTTTTTCGTTTGTTTTTGAATTTTTTCCTATTGTTTTTTTTATTGTTTTTCAAATTCCTTCGGGTTTTTTCTAACTTTTTCTTATTCTAGATTTTTTCGATTTTTTTCATTTATTGTCGATTTCTGTCGATCTCTTTCGCATTTTGTCGATCCTTTTCGATTTTTGTCTATTTCTTTAGATTTTTTTCGATTTTTTTCATTTTTTTTTTCGATATCTTTCGATTTTTTGTCGTTTTTTTTCAGGAATCATAATAATAACAGCTTGGCTTGCAAAATCCTTATTCTTCATTTTCGTAAAAAAATGGTAATTCATTTGTCGATTTTCACGATACCTCCACACTTTATATCACGCCTTTTATCTTTGTTAATATTATATTTTGCTTAGTTTGAGTCTGACGAAGAGTTAAGCAATGTAATAACCAAAGTTAATGATGATTTTCTAAATAGAAATAGCCATTGTAAAAATAATGGAATATTCAAATCTATTATTATGCATTATATTGCTATACGATATATTATTATACATAATTAGTGCTGCGGTTCATTCTTACATCACGTCACTTAGTTGTCAGCATAAAGTAAGATATAAACTTTGTATAATAACTTGTGATGTTCAATGAAAAGTCGAATGTGACGTTGATTTATGAATAATTTTCAGCGCTGTTAAATAGATTTGAAATGGTTCATTAGCGCTGAAAAATGTTTCACGTCAGACGAATTTGTACAAAAATTTATAAAAGGAAAGTCTGCATATAAAATTTTCATATTCAAAAACTCAGCAAACATTTCATTAAAAATAAATAAACTTTTTTACGTATTAAATTCTAACAAATAACTGGAATTTTATTTTTTAATATTATTTTATTTTAGAACGAGACCTATACTAGAAAACCAACAAAACTTTGCATTCTAGACTGGCAAATTTCTAGAACAAGTTCACCAGCTTTGGATTTAACTTACTTTATAACAATCAATGGTTCCGAAGAAGTTTTAAGCAACTACGAATATTACCTGAAGTTGTACCATGATAAATTATCATCTCAACTTCGAAATTTTAACTGTGATCCGGATATAGTTTTCCCATACTCCGAGTTGGAACGTCATTTTAAAATATTTATACCATTTGCTCTATATATGTCTACGGTGTTATTAAAAATGATGGTTTCTGATTCAGGAGAAGTTCCTGATTTGGCTGATTATGCTAAAGATGACGAAAATACTAAACTGGAAGCATTAAATTATGAAATAAAAAATTATGCTGTATATAAAAAAAGATTTAAATCTGTTGTTAGATTTATGAGTGATAATAAATTTTTAAATTGAGAAATAAATCATTGTTTCGAGACAAATCGTTTTAGTATAAATAATTTTTCATTAATATTAAACTATTTTTATCTTAATTGCTGTAATTCTTAGTAGCCAATAATTAAAGCTTTTTTTGTTTTTAAATTTATAGTTTTCATATCGCTTAACCTCTGTAACACAAAAACTATTAACGCTATGAAAACGTGCTATAACTGTTGATAGAAAGAGAAAAAAACATTCTATATTTGCAAATTTCTTCAAAATTTTTAATAAAAAATTGTGGTTGTGAGAATAGGAGGAGACCACAACTGGAAGGATTTTTCAATTTTCCTTACTTTGGCCTCTCCCTTTTCTCTAGGTCACAATTCTTGCATGAAAATTGTAAAAAAATTCTCACTTGTAGCATTTTTATTCTCTTTCCAATGTTATTACGCTCATTTTAATATACTACTTATTTTTTGTTAATGGAATATACAATACATTTTTGTCTTTAAATTTCTAGTTTTCATTAGCCCCCGTAATAAAAAAAATTATCGATGCTACTAAAACGGGCTAAGTGTTGTCTGAAAGAGAAAAAACATTCAATATACGTACATTTTTCCAAAATTTTAAATAAAAAGTTGTGGTTATGAGAATAGGAAGAGACCGTAACTTTAAGGATTTTTTGATTTTCATTCTTTTCGTCTCTCCCTTTTCTCAAATCCACAATTTTTGCTTAAAATTCCTACTGATAGTATGTTTTATTCTCTGTTCAATGGTGAAGTCCATTATAATATATATTTTTTTTTCGCTATGGAATATTAAACATATTTTTGTCTATAAATTTCTAGTTTTCATATTGTTTAGACCCTGTTACCAAAGAAACTATCGATGCTGTTAAAACGAGCGAACTATTGATAGAAAGAGAAACAAATATTCTATATTTGCAATTTTTTTCAAAATTTTTGATAAAAAATTGTGGATTTTTTTTATTTCCTTTCTTTGGCCTCTTCCTTTTTTCAAGGTCACAATTCTTGGTCCAAAATTTTTAAAAAATTCTGGATTATAATATTTTTATTATACTTTTTAATGGTTTTCAGTTCCTTTTAATATATTACTTATTCTATTTTGTTATGGGATATAAAAACCATTTTTGTCTTTAAATTTCTACTTTTCATATCGTTTAGCCCCCGCAATAAAAAAATAATCGATGCAATTGAAACAGGCTAAGTGTTGATTAAAAGATAAAAAAATATTCTATATACGAAAAGTTTTTCAAAATTTTAAATAAAAAATTTTGGGTATAAGAATAGAGAGTGGCCGTAACTATAAGGATTTTTTAATTTTCCTCCTTTTGGTCTCTCCCTTTTCTCAAGTCCCTAATTTTTGTTTAAAAATTTTGAAAAAAATCCCACTGATAGTATATTTTATTCCCTTTTCAATGGTGTTAAGCTCATTTTAATATATACATTTTTTTTTTGTTATGGAATATTAAAGATGTTTTTGCCTCTAAATTTCTAGTTTTCATATCGTTTAACCCCTGTAACAAACATACTTATCGATGATATTAAAACATGCTCAGTGTTAATTGAAAGAGAAAAAAATATTCTACATCTGTAAATTTTTTGAAAATTTTAAATAAAAAATTGTGGTTCTGACAATAGGGAGAGACCGTAACTATAAGGATTTTTTAATTTTCCTCATTTTGGTCTCTCCCTTTTCTCAATTCCACAATTTTTGCTTAAAAATTTTGAAAAAATTTCCACTGATAGTTCATTTTATTCTCTTTTCAATGGTGTTAAGCTCATTTTAATATATTATTTACATTTTTTGTTATGGGATATTAAATATATTTTTGTCTTTAAATTTCTAGTTTTTATATTGTTTAGCCCCTCTTACAAAAAAAACTATCGATGTTATTAAAACGAGCTAACTCTTGATAGAAAGAGAAAAATATATTCTGTTTTTGCAAATGTTTTCAAAATTTTAAATAAAAAATTGTGGTTGTGACAATAGGAAGAGACCACAACTAGAAGGTTTTTTTTATTTTTCTTACTTTGACCTCTTAATTTTTTCAAGGTCACAATTCTTGCTAAAAAAAATTAATAAAATTCTCATTTATAATATTTTTTATCCCTTTTTAATGGTTTTTCAGTTCCTTTGAATAAATTTTTTTTTGTTATGGAATATTAAAGATATTTTTGTCTCTAAATTTCTAGTTTTCATATGGTTTCACCCCCGTAACAAAAAAAAATGGATGCTATTGCAACGTGCTGAGTATTGATTGAAAGAGAAAAAAATATTCTATATACGTAAATTTTTTCAAAATTTTAAATAAAAAATTGTGGTTAGGAAAATAGGGAGAGACCGTAATTATAAGGATTTTTTAATTTTCCTCCTTTTGGTCTCTCCCTTTTCTCAAATCCGCAATTTTTGCTTAAAAATTTTGAAAAAATTCTCACTGATAGCATATTTTATGCTCTTTTTAATGGTGTTAAGCTTATTTTAATATATTTTTTTTTATGGAATATTAAAGATTATTTGTCTTTAAATTTCTAGTTTTCACTTTGTCTAGCCCCTGTTACATAAAAACTATCGGTGTTACTTAAACATGCTAACTGTTGATAGAAAAAGAAAAAAACATTCTATATTTACGATTTTTTTCAAAATTTTAAATAAAAAATTATGGTTGTGAGAATAGGAAGAGACCACAACTGAATGGATTTTTTTTATTTTCCTTACTTTTCAAGGTCGCAATTCTTGCTCCATAGTTTTTAAAAAATTCTCACTTATAATATTTTTTATTGCCTTTTTAATGGGTTTTCACTTCCTTTTAAATTTTTTTTTTTGTTATGGAATATAAAAAACATTTTTGTCTTTTGCCTGGAAGGATTTTTTTATTTTCCTTACTTTGGCCTCTACCTTTTTTCAAGATCACAATTCCTGCTCCAAAATTTTTAAAAAATTCTCACTTATAATATTTTTTATTTTCTTTTTAATGGTTTTTCAGTTCCTTTCAAGTACTTTTTAATATATTTTTTTTTGTTGGTTAAGGAATATAAAAGACATTTTTGTCGTCAAAATTTCTAGTTTTCATATTGTTTAGCCCCTGTTACAAAAAAACTATGAATGCTATTAAAACGTGCTAACTGTTGATAGAAATTCAAAAAGACATTCTATATTTACAAATTTTTTCAAAGTTTTAAATATATATAATCATCTGCTACTACAGAAAGAACCTCGCTGGATCTATAGCCAGAAGAGGAATATATTGATAACACTTTGGAAATTGTCTAATGCCAACTTATAAGAAGTAGCTGATTATCATAAAAACGAATGAACGAAACAGCCCTGAATAATAAAATAGTGAAAAAAAGGGAATAAGATTGAAACTTGATCTAACTATAAATCGAATGGTGAAATGAAGGAAAACAAGGATAATCCCAAGGATAGTATTTTTTACCGATTCAAATGACGCAAACCAGTCATTAACTATCACAATTTTAGATTGTTGAAATTCGATAAATATTAATGTTTGATTTTATTATTTATTTTTGGAAAACTGAAAATTAAACAAGATATAGTTAATCAAAGATAACAATAAAAAATAAGATAATTAGAGTTAAAAAATTAATTATTTACCGAATTTACGATATTTGATGGTAATTTTATATTTCGAATAATAATTCCCTATATAATAAAAAAATATTTACTTACATGATAAAGAAACACAAATTCGTACTCACCTGAAATACAAAAAAATAATTAATAACATAGACTTGATTAAAATTGGAACTTATCAATTATCAAAAATAAAAATTATCATATTTTATACTATTCCTACTAGGGCTTCACACCAGAATGATATTTTTCTCGTCTCATCTCGTAAAACCTAGACGAGGCCTTTTTGAAAATAATTTAGGCGATACCGAGACCATATACGTCGAGATCCGAGAATCTCGTTTCTGGTCTCGTTCATATTTCTTCACAATCTTTTTCTGAATTTCCAAAGAGAATAAACTAACAAGCAGTATAAACATTTAAGTTTTTTATAATAAAAAAATATCTGCATAGGTTATGATACATTTACGAAATCTAAGATCTGGTAACCTACTGTTACTTAGACGAATAGACGAAGCGATAAAACTATTAAAATGAAAATCCATCATTTCGTAAAGAGCGTAGTCGTCATAAACTGCCATTGTTTTTTTTTTGCAATACATCATTTCTCAAATATTCCTATATATTTTTTAAAACGAAACCTAGTGTTTGACTAAATAATATTCGACCGGTGCTACTGTCTTCGATTTTACCAAAGACTGCTGAAAAAGCTTGTAACTTTGGCAACATCGGATCGATTATATTGTTTTGACAGCAACGCCGTTTGAGCTGAATAGCACAATAAATCAGCTAATTTTATTGATTTTTGAGTGAAATCAATAGAGGGAAAAATAGAAAAAATAGTTTAAAAGAAATAGGCAAAATAGAGAAAAATAGGAAAACTTAAAAAAAATTGGGAGAAATAGAGAAAATGGCTAAAATGGGCAAAATAGGCAAAATAGAAAAAAAAACAGAAAAAAAAGAAATAGGGAAATATAAAAAAAATAGAAAATTAGTAATAAATAGTAAAAAAATAGTAAAGAAGTAGTATCAAATAGGAAAAACCAGAGGAACAATTGAAAAAAACAGATACAAATAGGAAACAATATAAAAAAATATGGAAAATAAGGAAAAGAATAGAAAATAATTGGATGAAGTAGAAAATATAGAGAAAAATAAAAAAAAATATTCAAAAGTAGAAAAAAATGAGAAAAAATTAAATAAGAGGGAAAAATATATAGAAAAAAATTGAGAAAATAGTTTAAAAAAATGGCGAAAAAATAAAAAGTTAAAAAAATTGAGAAAAATAGGTAAATGGGGAAAAATACTCAAAATAGAAAAAAAAACAAGAAACAGGGAAATATAGAAAAAAATAGAAAATTAGTAAAATATAGAAATATATCGGTCAAGTGCGTGTCGGACATTTAGCGTTCCGTACAAAATGTATAATATAAGCCAGCTGTGCAGATGCAGGATTCTTCAAGTACTTTAAAATTTTAATCGAACTAATAAGTTCAAAATACTTGGTAAAAGGATTTAAACAAGAGAAAAGAAAAATAACATGGAGCATGTGTGTTCGACGAAGAAAAAAATATTATGAATATCACAATACAAAGGTACGGAACCCTAAAAATTAGGGAATGGTAATGAAATAATCTTATTTATTAATATATTAGTATTTGTTGGTAAAATATACGTAACAATAAACATTATCACCAAATTTCAAGTCAATGGAAAGTTACAAAATTCTTCGGAACAAAATTTTGTAAGAAATGCTGACTTTTTCGGCTTTTCATTCCTACATTTTACAATATTTTTAAAACAAAAAATATGGCTTTAATCTACTCAATGAACTCTATTCAACGATACCTCACTTGAGGGGGTTGGCCAAATTTTTTTTTCAGCGCCCCCCTTTAGCTGTATGGGAGCCGAATTGATATTTCATATGACATAAGCAGTAAAGAGCATAATTTACCTCCAATTTAAAAAAAATGGAAAATTCTAAATGTGTATTTTTCTCGCCATCTAGTGGCGAGACTATGAGGAATCCGATAAAAAGTTAAACACAAAAGTTAAAGAAAATTTGATGCTTTACAACTTTGTACTTGAAAATTTTGCACTAAAATGCATTGTTGTTGAGAAAACATACATGCGCCACTAGAGGGCGCGTAAAAAATGTTTGAGAATGTTTGAGAAAAAAGTTGTAGGGAATTTTATGCTCCAAAACTTTGTACTACAACATTTTGCACATAAATTGTATTTTTTGTCCTCAAAATCAATAAAAACTAGAGAAAACATACATGCACATTTTTTACGCGCCCTCTAGTGGCGTAATATTGGAAATTCTGGAAAAAGTTTAAAAATAGAGAAAATTGTTAAAAAAATTGACAAAACAAGAAAACGTATAAAAAATCGGAAGAAATAGAGAAAATGGGGAAAATAGGCAAAACAGAAAAAAAGAAACAGGGAAATATAGAAAAAAAAAATAGAAAATCAATTAAAAATAGAAACAAATGCGAAAAAATTGTATAAAATAGGAAAAAGTAGTAAAAAATAAACAAATAGAAACAATAGGAAAACGTAATAAAAATAGGGAAAATAAATAAAAATAGTAGAAAAAATAAAAAAAAAACAGGGAGAAATAGGAAACACTAGGGAAAATGAGGGAAATATATGCAAAAATAGGAAATTGGGAAAAAAACCAGAAAAAGTAGAAAAATAATGGAAAAAAAGAGAGAAAAATTGGAAATTATATGCAAAAATAGGAAAAACGTTTAAAAATAGAAAAAACAAATGGGAAAAAATAAGTTTAGTTCTTATAGTAAAAATTAGGATCCGAACCCCTTAAACCATCTTGAAAAAATCTTCCTACTAGTACCTACAAATCCATAAACTTTAAAACATGTGCAAAAACAAATGGACCTACAAAAAAGAGAATCCATTTTATTGCTTATCAGGGTCATGGTTTATTTTTATTTTTTTTTAGTTAAGCTTAATTTTTACTTGACTTTAAACCGGATTTCAGTTCTCAGTTTTCCGGAGTTTTCGGTAACGACAACTTTCAAGTATTAAAGTTACTGACTGTTATTAAGAATTATTTTTTAATTTTTGGATTATAAAAAAAACATGTTTCGATTTTTCTCCTTTGGATCCAACTTCTACGTTTTTTTTTCATTCAGTTAATTCACGTATTAAAAAAATGGTGAAAGTATTCTGTGATATTTAAAAATTGATAACTTTTTAAATATTTAAAATTAAGAAGCGAAATTTTTACATTTATACTAGACAATACAGCCTACAATATGTGCCTATTAAAATTATAGAAATTACATGGGTTTAGAAGACATGACGTCATAGATAAAAAAGTTAAAGAAAAAATACACTGCTTGTAAATTAGTAATTTAATTAATTAACTTTTTTTATTTCAATTATTAAGTAACGTTTTAAGTGCTTTTTTGTCTCACTTTTTCTTCCTTAAAATTTCCCGTTTTTTTACTATTTTACTTGTTTAGTACTTATTTTCCCTCTTTTCTTTCTGAAAAAGACACTTTTTATGTCCTTTTCCGTTTTTTCTCTCAAAAAAGACACTTTTTGCACTTTTTTTCTCCAAAATTACCCCTTCTTTCTCTTTTCAAAACACACTTATTTACTACTTTAGAGAATTCCTTCCCCCTCTTTTCTTTTTGAAAAAGATACTCTGAAAAAGATACTTTTTGTGTCAAATATTTTCTTTCCAAAATTACCCCTCTTCTTCCTTTGAAATTTCCTTATTTTTTAGTACTTATTTTCTCTTTTGGATCAAACTTTTTCTACGTTTTTTTTTTCATAATAAAATCTGGTGTAGTTAAATCACGCGTATGGGATTATTTTAATAAATCTCAAACTGGTGCTAAAGAAGTAGTTTATGTAAAAAGTATTTGAATATCTTAGAAATACTAAGTTAAAAATAAGTTCTATAGCAATAACGAGACGAGACGAGACAAACGGTTACGAGACGAGACCGAGACTGAAACGAGACTTGATTTTTCTCAACTAACGAGAACGAGACGAGATATTTAAAATTCTCGCCTTATATTATCTAGTGTGAAGCCCAGTTGATAGTTTAAGAGATTTGTTAGCTAGAAATTCATCAATTGACTTTTCTAGTTGTTTTTATTCAGTGAAATAAATTCAGTCTATACGAAAACTAGTTTAGTCAAATATTGTTCAACATTCTGTCTCACCTACAAATATCTTTTTTTTAACGTTTCAGTATAAGTAATTTTTCATCAATAATCCAACCTCTTTTATATGTTTTTATCCCGTTAAAAAGAGTATAAAAACCCATTAGAACCAGTGAAGGGAAAACCGATAAAAATTACTTCTACTTCACAATACACGTAATTGATTGTTGGAATAAAGTAAGTGCACTTTTCACTCTTGATTAAAATTAAATAAAGCCAGTCACAAGTTTCTCTATATATAATTAAATTCTAAATGTTTAAGAAGTAAAATAAATTTTTCTCCAACCAGATATTTTTCTTCTATAATAAATAACTCATTCGTAAAAATCCTTATATAAATATATAAGAAAAATTGTCACGGAATTGGTAAAAAATTATAATATTCTCGAGGGAACTTTTAGCAATCAGAGTTATAAACGAGTTTTTAATACAATATTTGCATGAGAACCGAATAAACTTCCATAATGGAAAAATAATAACGTATTGACATTCTAAAGACTTTTATCATACTCGCAAAAAAATACCATCTAGGATATTTGTCAGTCAATCATGGAAATGCGATTCGAGAGTTGTAGCGCCAATATATTCAAAAATAAAATTTGACAGCCATAAAATCCATCAAATTTTTGACTTGCAGACCAGATATAATAATAAACCTAAATATATAAATTTAAAAATAACTTTAGAGGGTGTCAGCATATTTAAAGAAATAACTATAGGCCATTTACTAATTTAGTTAATTATTTTAAATTTATTTAGTACAATTACACTTTTTCTAATTAATTAATCTGTATTTTACGATTTTACGCGTGATTTTTTTTTGTTATCAAAATCACCCTTTTCCACTTCTAATGTAACTAGTGCGTGGCTAATAGTCTATTTGAAATTTCCAACACTTTTCCATTGACCGGATGGCTTTCTTTATTGTTTCCGGCATGATTCGGTCGAGTTCTCATGTCCTGTGTTTAATTTACCACTGATATTTAGTAATTAAAAAGTAATTGTACCATAGTAAAACCACAGATACAGACAAACTTGAAATAGCCTAAAGGAGCAAGATTCTTTAATTTAACTGCACATATAATGAAATTACACAATAATTATGACGCAGACGCTACATCTGTCTGATTAATGGCTGATTGTTTCTTTGTTTAAGACCGAGAAGGAAATAGATCATCCAGCGATCAATACAATAGACTAGGAAAATCATGACGTCACAAATGTCATTCTTGTCAAAAACTGAGTCCAAACAAACCTCTGTCAAAGTTAAATTTTAACAGACAAGATAAAAACCAAATTATTTTGCCTGAGAAAATAACAAACACAAACACAATTTAATAAGCAAAGCATCAACAAAGGACGTACTCAACTTCTTTGTTTAAACTCAATTTTTGACAAGAATAACATTTGTGTCATCATAACTTTCCTTGTCTATTAATATTATAATTCTATTAGTTACAAGATGGCGCCACTATAGAGTAGTGCGTTCGACAATCTATATAAAGACAACAGTTTAGAAACAGATACCTTACACGTTTTTGTGCTTGTCTTATCTTTTGGTGTTTTTTCATACTTTTTTGATCTATTTAATCAGTAACTACTTTATTTACTTAATCTCCCTTTTTCCCGTCTTTTTTAACCTCATTGTTCAGTAATTAGCTTAATTAACTAACCCCCTTCTTTTACGTGTTTTCAGTTCTATTTTTGCCTCTCGCCCTTCAGATAAGAGAGGTATAGTAATCATGCTAAAAATTGGGTAGTGAGTTTTCAATGGATATACACGTTTTAGGGTCCCTAGAATACGATTTTGATATTTTCGCGATGATATCTGTGTGTGTGTGTGTGTGTTTGTGTTAGTGTGTGTGTTAGGATGGATGTTGTAGTAACGATAACTCAAAAACTATTAAATAAAAAAATTTGAAATTTTGCATATAAGATTCTGATACCATAGATTAGATCTGAATAGATTTTGGTGCCAATCGCACAACCGGAAGTGGCAGTTGCTATGAGTGATGACGCCATTATTATACAAAACGGCAATAAAGTTTTACACATATATTTTGTATACCCTATAGTTTATTTTCATCTCATTAAAATTTTCGAAACTTTTGCCATTGTTGCCAGATTTACAAAAAAATAATTTTTTTTCATACTTTTTTGTGTCAACCTGTAAATTTTTGATTCAAAAATGGCGAGAGGTCATGTGCTGGCCACATCAGATTTTTTATTTTCATTAAGTAACATTTTAAGTACTTTTGTCTCACTTTTTCTTCTTCGAAAATTTCCCCCGTTTCTCTATTTCAATGTGACGTTTTTAGTACTTTTTGTTCTCACCACTTTCACTTTTTCTTAAAAATTCACTTTTTTGGTACCGTTTCTCCTCTTTTCTTTCTGAAGAAAAAAAAACTTTGTGTCAAATACTTTTTCTCCAAAATTACCCCTCTTTTCCCTTAGATTTTTCTTAAGTTTTAGGTACCAAAATTAACCCTCCTTTCTTTTATTAAAACAAACTACTTAACTACTTTTTTTCTTAAGTTACCCTTTCTCCCTTATTACTCCTTTCATACCAGTTTCCCCTCTTTTCTTTCTGAAAAAGAGACTTTTTGTATCAAATATTGACTCTCCAAAATTTTTAGTCATGTTCCCATTTTTTCTGAAAAAGGCATGTTTACTTTTCTGAAAAAACACATGTTTCTCTCTCTAAAATTACCCTTCTCTCTTCTTTTTTCTGTTAACGTGTAAATAAACCTTTTTTCTCAATTTTGTCACTTTTTCGTTTTAAAGTTCTCCTCTTCCTTCAAAATTTCCCTTCTTTTCTCTCAAATTTTGTCACATTTTTGTCTCAAATTTACTTGTGTCACTTTTTTTCTTGAAATCAACCATTTTTTTATGAAATTACCCCTTTTTTAAAAAAGTTTAACATTTTCCAAAAATGCAACTTGTGTGTAAAGTGCCTTTTTTCACTCATGTGATTGTCGCACTCGCCTTTGGCTCGTACGACAACATTCACATTCGTGAAAAAAGTATCACTTTACACACTTGTTACATAAATAACTATTTTGTGCCAAATATTTCCTCTCCAAAATTACCCCTCTTTTACCTTTGAAATTTAATAGCTATTTATTACTTTTTTCCATGTTTTTTTTTTCTCCAAATGCATTTTTTTGCCTTTTTTCCGTCTTTTCTCTATAAAAAAAAACTTCTTGCACTTTTTTTTCTCTCCACAATGACCCCTTTTATATCTTTTCAAAACATATTTTTAACTACTTTTTCTCTCCAAACTTGCCCCTCTTTTCAATCTTAAATAGTCAGTTTAAAGAACTCATTTCCCCTTTTTCCGTTCTGAAAAAGATAATTGTTTGTGTTAAATTTTTTCTCTCCAAAATTACCCCTCATTTTTCGAAATTTCTTAACTATATAGTACTTTTACCCTCTTTTTTTGCTGAAAAAGGCACTTTCTCCTGTTTCTCTCAAATTTTGTAACTGTTTTGTCTCAAATTTTCCCTCTTATTTATAAGTTTTGCCTCTTTTCCAGAAATTACCCAATTTTACATTTTTGTTATTTTTAAATTTTCCCTCTTTCTCCAAAATTTTGCCTCTTTTCATTCAAATTTTGTCACATTTTTGTGTCTTTTTTTTTAAAGACACTTTTTTAGCTTTTTTCCTTTTTCCCTTCTTTTCTCTCAAATTTTGTTACTTGTTTCCCTGATATCACTTTTTTTTGTTTACAATTATCTTGTTTTTTTTTTCAAAAATTAGCTATTTTTACTCCCAAATTAACCCGCTTTTTTCAAAAATTTGTGACATATTTGTCACATTTCCGCTCTTTTATCTCTTTATTCTGTTTTTTTTTTTCTGAAAAAGTCGCTTTTTTAACACTTTTTTACCCTCTATTGTTTGAAGTGTTGTCACCCTTTTGTCTCAAAATTCCCCTCTTATCATTTTCCCTCTTTCTCTCAATTTTTGTGACTTTTTCTCCCGAAATTTCCCCCAATTTCTAAAATTACCCCCTTTTTATAAATCACCCTGTTTTTTTCATTTTTGTTATTTTTAGTGTAAAATTTTTTCTAGACAATTATGTGTTTTGTACTTTTTAAAAAAATGGTGAAAGTGCTCACTTATATTAATTTCAGAATCAATAACTTCTAAATATTTAAAGTTACGAAACATTTTTTTTGCGTTTATACTAAAACAAAATCTTCCCATGCTACAAATCATCTTAGAGGAACAAAAGCCTGATATTCTGTGTCTACAAGAAACTAACTTTAAAGTTGATAAAAGTAATACATTAAAAAACTATAACTGTTATAACAAAATTCGTCAAAATCAAAATATAGCTAGTGGAGGCGTATCGATTTGGGTAAGTAAACAATTTGATTCTCATACAATACCTATAAATAGCACTATTGAAGCAGGAGCGGTGACGATAAAAGGAAAAACAAACATAAACATATGTAATATATATTTACCACCTGACTATTTACTAACAAAAATCGAGTTCCACGATTTACTTGAACAGATTCCACAACCCAGAATTATAGTAGGAGACTTTAATGCTTACAACCACATATGGGGATCGACATACATTGATAATAAAGGGAAAATCATTGAAGAAACCATAGATAAATTTAAATTATGCCTTCTGAATGATGGAACACCAACAAGATTTAATATCATAACTGGTGAAGAAACCCCATTAGATCTAACAATATCCGACTCAACTATATATCCTCAACTCACGTGGGACAGAATGCAATATACATATAACAGTGACCACTACCCACTTATAATAAAATACATCCAAGATAATCATACAACGATACCTTCCCCAAAGTGGAATCTCAAAAATGCTAATTGGAAGCTTTTCTCCGAATATATTGAAACAAACATCCCAAATTGCGCAATAACTGATAACATAGATGAATGCTTATTAAACTTCACCAACATTATAACGCAAGCAGGAAAATCTCACATAGGAAAATCAAACTATATTAAACATCACACACCAGTCCCATGGTGGAACAGTAAATGTGCGGAAGCACTAAAACTTAGTAAAAAAGCATTCAACAAATATAAAAGAAAGAAGTCAATCGATACTAAAGCTGAGTATAAAAAATATAGAGCCCTTGCGAGACTCACTATAAAAACAGCAAAAAAACAATCATGGATTCAATATGTATCAACAATAACTAGTTCCACCCCAATGACAGAAATCTGGAAGAAAATTAAACGTATTTCGGGCAATTATAGTTTCAACAAAATAAACTGCTTAGAAACTAATGGGAAAAACGTCACAGAAGACAAACAGATAGCGGCGACGTTGGCTGAAATGTATCAATTCCGATCTAGCACAGAATACTATGAAAAATCTTTTCAAAAATATAAAAAATCACAAGAAACCAACCAAGTACATTTTGAAGAAGATGAAGACCCTATAAATACAGCACTTACAAGAATAGAATACGAAGAAGCATTAAAATCATTTAAGGAAACCTGTGCTGGACCGGACGACATTCCTATCAGCTTTATAAATAACTTACCAGAAAACGGACATGTTCATCTTTTAAGATTATTTAATATAATATGGACACAACATAAATTTCCCACTGCATGGTTGGAATCTACTATAATTCCTATCCTAAAACTCGATAATCCAAAAAGTAATCCCGAGCCATATCGTCCTATCTCATTATCAAACTCTATGTGTAAACTTATGGAAAAAATTATAAACAAACGCTTACTCTGGACACTAGAAAATAAAAACATTATAATATCAGAACAAAGTGGATTTCGCAGCAATAGATCAACGATGGACAATATATTAGCACTTGAGAATGAGGTACACGAAGCACTGGCAATGGGACAGAAATGTATTGCAGTATTTTTTGACATTAAAAGAGCATACGACACGGCGTGGAAACATAGAGTAATAAACAATCTTTATTCACATAAAATAAGTGGACATTGTCTAGCATTTATAAACAATTTTTTATCCAATCGAAAATTCAGACTTAAAACCAACGGAGTAATTTCACCAATTATGAACTTAGAAAATGGAATCCCCCAAGGGTCTGTGATCAGTCCTACTTTATTTTTAATGGCAATGAACGATTCACTTAAAAACTTAAAAACACCACTAAAAGCTCGACTATATGCTGATGATTTAGTGATCTTCGGCAAAAGCAAAAATATAAAAAATCTATTTACCGTTACTCAGAATTTTTTATGTAACTTAGACGAATGGTCACAGAAATCTGGTTTCCGTTTCTCAACAGAAAAAACGCAATATATAGTTTTTTCAAACAAGGACATTCCAAACAGTCCTCAATTAACACTTTACAATAAAAACCTACCAAACAAAAAACAAATAAAATTCTTGGGAATGATAATCAACAAAAAACTAGATTGGACAGAACATATAAAAAAACTCAAAGCAGAATGTTACTCAAAACTAAATATTCTGAAAGTGTTAGCAAATAAGGAATGGGGATCAGATAGACAAACTATGCTCACCTTATACAGATCAATAATAAGGTCAAAATTAGACTACGGGGCAACAGCTTATTCATCAGCAGGTTAATCTAAGCTAAAACCTCTAGATTCAATTCACCACTCAGCGCTACGACTAATATTAGGCGCTTTTCGAACAACTCCGGTTGAAAGTCTATATTGCGAATCAGGCGAAACGTCCCTATACGATAGAAGAACCTACTTAAGACTAGCATATGCAATAAGAACTAATGCTAATCCCCACAACCACACGTACAACATAACCGACAATGATAGGCTGGCAGCAATATATCATAACAGAACAAGATTACATAAACCATTTTACAATAGAGTTGGAATAGACTTTCAATCCCTTAACCTATCCTTACCACAGTATTATTCCACAACACATGAACCCACACCACCTTGGATTCTAAAACCACCTGAAATTATAACAGCACTTACTCAGTATGACAAACATACAACAAACACACAAATAATATTAGAGAGCTTAAAAAGTATTTTAAACAAGTATCCCAACTATCTACAAATTTATACAGACGCGTCAAAATCAACAGAAGGAGTAGGAGCAGCAATTGTATCACCATATACAATAAAAAAATATACATTTCCTATCGAATGCAGTATATACACAGCCGAATTATATGCAATATATAGGGCCCTAACTGAACACTCTCATATACAAAACATAGTTATTCTTACAGATTCACTGAGCTCAACCCAAACTCTTATGCATATATACCCTATTAACCATATAGCAATGAAAATCCAACAAGAATTGCACAATCGGCAAAGCAGTCGTAAGGAAACCGTATTTATTTGGATCCCATCACACATTGGGATTACCGGCAATGAAAAAGCAGACAGAGGTGCCCGCGAAGCAATTATATCTACAGACTCTATCCACATACCACATATATTAGCAAAAGACGTGATAAATAGTGTTAAAACAAAAGTGCAAAGCGCATGGCAATCCCGATGGAACAATTCAACATCAAAACTACATATAGTGAAACCCAAAGTGAACCCATGGACGCGTTTGCCAAGTGATCGAAAATCCCAAGTGATAGTGACCCGGTTGAGACTCGGTCATACAAACCTAACACATTCATTTCTACTTAGCAAACAGCAAGAACCGATGTGCGACACCTGCAATACGAAGTTGACGGTCGAACACTTTATGATAAACTGTCCAAAATACCACAATGAAAGGAATACATTCAACATCCCAAACACCTTATTTGAAGCCCTAGGCTCAACATGTAACTTTAAAAATATAATATCCTACCTATCAGAAATTAAGCTTGTCAACAAATTGTAAACCAACTATCTCTCGCTAATAACCCGTAGGGTTGATGCGAATTATTAAATAAAAAAAAAAAAAAAAAAAAAAAAATATACAATACTCCATAAAAAGCCATAATATTATAACTAGTTAAAAAAAATATTTATTCATAAAAATATCGGTTTTATTGTTCTTTTTATTTAAAAAATATGGTGAAAGCGTATTTTGCATTATTTAAAAATCAGTTACCAAGAAAATTAAAGAAAAAAATAGAATTTCAACTGCCAACTTAAGAGCCATAAAAATTCTCAATTTAATGATACAAAACAAATATTTATTTATATAAACACCGAAAATACCAATTAAGTTTTTTTAAAAAATGGTGAAAGCGCCTTCTGCAATATTTAAAAATCCATAAAGTATGAAATTTTTTTTTTTAAAGACGAAATTTTTTTTGTTGGGTCTCAAATTTTGTATTATAATATATTTCAAAATTAATATTTAATAAATTTGACAATGACTGTAGTAAAAACTTAAGACTGTTAAATATAAATTTGTGTGTAAATTTTTACGACTTTATAGTTTGTGAACAATTAAAAATGTAGATCCGAATTTAAAAATTTTAGGTTAATTTAATAATTTCAAAAAAATAATCACCCTGTTAATATATCTGTATCTATTTTTAAAATCTGTTGATTTTGCTTAAATTAATTAGATAAATAAAATTTTTTGTCGTCTTTGTTATCTTATTGCTAAAAGTATGACTAGTCACGTACGAATATAAGAGACTAAAGAGAAACGTTAAATTTGCCAAATATATTAATATTACATATATGAATATTCATTTTGATAATGCAACTAAAACTAACAACTTCGAGTATCTTATATAAGATTTAATTTTCAGAAAATTTTACTAACTTGACTATTAAAAGTAATTGTCGATTCCTAAGAAATTAATTATAAATTTTATTATTTGAATAAATTATTTTTGTCAGAAAAAAGTTACAAAATTTGCGAAAAAGAGGAGAAATTTTGGAGGAAGAGGCGAAATTAAAGAGGGGAAATTTCAGAAAAAATAAGAAAAAAGTCGTATATAAAAAAGGGTGATTTCGGGACAAAGTGACTAAAATTGAGAGAAAAGAGTAAATTAGAGACGAAAATTGACAAAAATTGGGAAAAAAGAGTAATTTTTAGAAAAAGGGGTTATTTTATAAAAAACTAGTGATGTCAGATAAAATAACTAAAATTGAGACGACAAAGTGATCAAAATGAAGAAAAAGTGGTAGTTTTTGGAAAAATGGGTAATTTTTAAAAAAAAATGGTGATTTCACTAAAAATCAAGAAAAAAGAAGGGAAGTTTGAGACGAAAACGTGACTTGATGATGTTAAGGGGATAATTTTTGGAAAAAGGGGTAATTTTTGAAAAAAAGAGGGGAAATTTGGAGGAAGATATAAAATTTAGGACGAAAAAGTAATAAAAATGAGTGAAAGGGGGTAATTTTTGAAAAAAGGGGTAATTAAAAAAAAAGGTGATTTAAGAAAAAAAGTCACAAAATTTGAGAAAATATAGAGGAAATTTGAGACAAAAAAGGAACAAAATTTAAGAAAAAAGTAGGGTTTTCTAAAAAATTACCTTTTCCAGAAAAAAAGCGACAAAAATTAAAAGATGAAAAAAAACGTGATTTAATTCAAAGAAGTAAAAAAATTGAGAGAATAGAGAGGTTATTTGAGACAAAAAGTAACAAAATTTGAGAAAAAAGAAGTTCAAAATGTTTTAAAATAGTACCTTTTTCGGAAAAAAGAAAAAAGCGACAAAAATAAGAGATAAGATGGAAAAAACGTGATTTCAGAAAAAGTCACAAAATTTGAGAAGAGAGGTGAAATTTGAGACCAAAAAGTAATAATTTGAGAATAAAGAGGGGAAAAAAAGTTCTAAAAAGTACCTTTTTCAGAAAAAAAGAAAAAGCGACAAAAAATGAAGAGATAACATTAAAAAAAGGTGATTTAAGAAAAAAGTCACAAAATTTGAGCGGATAGAGAATTTGAAAAAAACAAGTAACAAAATTAGAGAGTAAAGAAGGGAAAAAAGTTCTAAAAAAGTACCTTTTAAAATAGTACCTTTTTCAGAAAAAAAGAAAGAGCGACAAAAAATGAAGAGATAACATTAAAAAAAGGTGATTTAAGAAAAAAGTCACAAAATTTGAGAGGATAGAGAATTTGAGACAAAAAAGTAACAAAATTCGAGAGTAAAGAAGGGAAAAGAGTTCTAAAAAAGTACCTTTTTCAGAAAAAAAGAAAAAGCTACAAAAATTAAGAGATAAGATGGAAAAAAATGATTTAATTAAAAAAAGTCACAAAATTTGAGAGAATAGAGGGGAAAGAACCTCGCACAAACCTTATGGGAATTGGCTCCCGGTCAAATTGACTGAAATTTGGATATGTTGTTCGTTTCGGCATCCTGAACCAAAGTCTCAATGGGCATAAAGCTCAATTTTGCTTATTTTGACTCCTACAGTGCTCCAAAGCACCACGGATTCAGTATTATTTACTTCTTAAAAGGGTAATTTATTCGAAAGTTTAGTATTTATTTTTGAGGTTGCTGAGTTCAAAACTGATGTTAAAAAATCGATGTTGGCAGTTTACAGCTGTCAGATAACTGTCAAACAAAAAGCAATAATCAAAATTGATAAAATCCACATGTAAATATATGTTTTTGAGGTTGCCGAGTTCAAAAATAGAGTTAAAAAAACGATATTGACAATTGACAGCTGTCAAATAACTGTCAAACAGTATGTAACACTCAAAATTTATAAAGTTGACATGTAAGCATATGTCTTTAAAGTTGCCTAATTCTAATCTGATGTCAAAAAGAGGATATTGTACTATCGTTAAATAAGTATTTGACTGTGCATGATAATGTGTCAAGATAGATTATTGCTTGTTGTTTGACAGTTAATTGACAGATGTCAACTGTCAATATCGTCTTTTTAACATCAGTTTTGAACACAGCAACCTCAAAATCATATATTTACATCAATTTTGATTATTGCTTGTTGTTTGACAGCTAGTTGGCAGCTGTCAACTGTCAATATTATTATATTGGTATTGGATTTGAATGCAGCGATCTCTAAAACATAGGAGGGTACTTTTTGTTAACGCAGCAAATACTAAACTTTCGAAGAGATTACCCTTTTAAGTAGTAAATAATGGTGAATCTGTGGAGCTTTCGAAGGAGCCAAAATAAGCAAAATTGAGCTTTGTGCCCATTGAGACTTTTGTTCAGGATGCCGAAACGAACAACTTATCCAAATTTCAGCCAATTGACCATAAGATTTGTGCGGGGTTCTTTGAGACAAAAAAGTAACAAAATTTAAGAGAAAAGAGGGAAAAAATGTGCAACAAAATTCTTTTTTTAGTAAAATATATGTATACAGGGTGACACAGCAACCATGTAACAGGCTAGAGTATCTGTGTTTCTCAAGATAAAATTTTAAAATTTTAGGGCATCAAATGGGACCTTAGTGGCCTCATTTTACTCAGTTTGTTTCACTTTTACTACTTCCGGTTTTACCGGAAGTGATACCAAAATTTGAATTTTAAACGGGACACCCTGTAGTTTTTTCCTTTTTTGGAATCTTCATGACAACCTGATTTCATCGATGTCTTATACTTGGTATGTCAAGTGAATAGTTAAGGAGCTACACACAAAAATACGAAAAATCTAAATTTGCCCAAAGAAATAAACAATGGGGAAAAACGACACTAACTTTAAGATTACCTTAAATTATTTAATGTAATTCAAAAAAATTATACAACTATGTGTCCAAAATAATGGACAACATTTTGAAAATTTGATTTTGTTTTTAAATATTTTGTGTGTTTAAGGATTAGTACTTTTTTATTAAAATTGTCAAATGAGGAGGAATAAATATTATTTTGGAGGTATGACTTTTTCAATTGAAATTATTATTGACTAAGAAATGTACAAAAACTGTAAATTTCAATTATGCAGTTAGTTAAAATGGAATGTGTTTATTGTTGTAGGAAGAAAAAGAACAAGGGTTGCAATTTAAAAAGGGTATGAAAACAGGGGTGGAAATGGGTTAAATTAAAAAAAATAAAAAATGATGCAATTCAGTTATGTTGCATAAAATTTATAAATCTTTTGAATTACATTAAATAATTTAAGGCAATCTTAAAGTTAGTGTCGTTTTTCCCCATTGTTTATTTCTTTGGTACGTCATTTGAGCGAATTTAGATTTTTCCTATTTTTGTGTGTAGCTCCTTAACTATTCACTTGAGATACCAAGTATACTACATCGATGAAATCAGGATGTCATGTAGATTCCAAAAAAGGAAAAAACTACAGGGTGTCCCGTTTAAAATTCAAAAGTTGGTATCACTTCCGGTAAAACCGGAAGTATTAAAAGTGAAACAAACTGATTAAAATGAGGCCACTAAGGTCCCATTTGATGCACTAAAATTTTAAAATTTTATCTTGAGAAACACAGATACTCTAGCCTGTTACATGGTTGCTGTGTTACCCTGTATGACTATTAGTTTCCATTATTGTTTAGAGCGCAGATGATATTAAGTTAAGTAAATCTGTATTGGGTTTATGTAGAATGCTTAATATACGTTAAAACATTACAAGTGTCACTGTGTATTATTTAAAATGAAGACTGTCAACAAATAATTACAACACCATTGTTTAGCCATTGTCTATTTACTACAACTATTTTCATATTAAGAAATGTAAAAAACACCTCGCTATCGCTCGGAGAGGATCAAGTAGTTTTATATTTTTTGTCACAATGACTTATTGAATTATTTTTATTTCTTTTGAGCAAACATATTTTGTTAATAATCGATTTTTTTTAACGAACTTTTATTTAAATACGTTTTGTTATGGCTGACGAAGTTGGTGAACCAATAGAAGACTCATCGGTTGAACCAACAGATAATGTAAACGAACAACTTGAATTTATATCTGAACCTGAAGATGAATATGAAATTACTGAAATTGACGAGCAGGAAACTGAATTAGATTATGAGCAGGAACCTGGTTTAGGTGATGAGCAGGAACTTGGTCTAGGTGATGAGCAGGAACCTGGTTTAAGGGAAGAGCAGGAAGTTGGTTTAGGTGACGAGCAGAAACCGCAAGAACCAGAACCTGATGTAGGTCATGAACAAGACGCTGGTTTAGGTGATAAACAGGAACCAGTATTAGAGGATACAACTACAAAGGATCTAGGTAAGTAAAGTTTCGGTGAACAAATTTTTATTTAAAATTATAAATATATCCAAAAATTATCTGGAAATAAATATTTAATTGGTGTACGATGCTTCCATAATCAATTCGTGTTTGGATTAGAGATTGGTACAGTTCCAATATTGTTTCTCTATCTGTTCCCCATGGCATGTTTGTTACGCGTCTCATTAGCTTTTTTTTAACTTCGTAGCAAGTTGTTTAATATGTTCAGACCAGCTTAATGTTTTGTCGAAGATCATACGTAATAGTGTAATACTATTGTTAACTATAATTTTTTGTCCTGCTATTGTTAGTTGTGGTTCATTATGAATGGTTCTTAGATGGAAGAAGTGGATACAGCTTAACTTCTTTTTAAAGATATAAAATCCAGTTATCTAATCTGTCAATTTCCTCTTGAAACTCATTATTAAGTGTTTCCGTTAGTTCCTTCCTACATTGTGAGATCATCTACATATAGATAGATATTCATATTTGGTAATTGATTTTCTAAGAGAAATTTTATGGCTACGAACTGAGCCTTGGAGAATGCCATTCTGGAGTGTTTTCTCCGTAGATTTTGAACTTCCCACTTTTACATAGAAGAGTTGGAGAGGTAACTCTGGAGCAGAAGAGGCAATTTACCACGTAGACCCCACTGGTGAAGTTTACGTAAAATAGCATATCTTCACACTCCGTCATATGCCTGGTGAATATCGAGGAGTACTGCTACAAAAAGACATCTTAAATATTATTTGCAAAAGCCACAAGAATATTTATTATTGACCACCAAGAAAGTCTTGCATTAACCAATTTAACCAGTCCCATATACTGCTTTTTCATAGCCCACTGCTGTCCTGGATCTATTAGTGTACCTTTTAATGGTATTTCTGTTGAGGACACATCTTTGTGCTGAATTATTTCACAAAGTTGTACCTTTTTGGTATCTCGTCCTTAAGCATATCCCAGATGTGTCCGTCTCCGATAAGGAAGCCGGGGTCAGTCAGAATATAAAGGAATTTATCTCCTATTAGTTTCCACTTAAGTGGGGATTCCACTTCCACTTGTACACATCCTTTGGTAGTGCAAATGCAGATGATATCTTGCAACCCTCTTTGTCTCTACTATTCTACTGGAAATCAATTGCGATATTTATTTAGAAGTGGTGCTGTTTACCTTCTGTCATCGAGTACTCTCTTGACAGCCCCATGTGGAGTATTGTTAAAAGCCTTTTAAATATCTAGAAAGACTCCTACCGCAATTTCCTTGTTAAATTAGTGCTTCCTAGATATCATCATTTACCTGCAGCAGCACCCGCCCCAGGATCTCTATGTACAACTTTTTTCATTGTTTTATGTCAGGCTGATTGGTCGTAGGGATTTAAGCTGCGGGCTCTCCCTTTTTCCTGCTTTTGGACTGAAGGTGACTTTAGCCCGGTATATAACCCAGTTCAAGACTGCTACGACCAATGCGAATGATATGGGGCAGGATATCTCTGTTTACGTATAATTACATTGTCTCCTGGGGATTTAAATGGTTAGAAATTGTTCATGGCCCATCTTATCCGCCAGCTACTATATATGTGTCTAGCCATTTTAGTGGTTTCTATAGTAGTAGTAGAGTGTGTGACTCAGACGAACATTGAAATATTTTCAGCCGGAACAAGAGTACCTCCTCCCCACGTTTTCGAGGATGCTGAACATTATGGCGGTGTTACAATTTATCTTTTGGGTTGCTCAACCTCTCATAACGGCCAAAAACCACCCCCTATAGGGATTAAACGCGCCTCAAGAGGTTCCCTGCAGAGAATCACAAGTTCCCATTTCCCCCATTTTTGAGGATACTGAGCACGGTGGTGATGTTGAATATCGGTTCCGACCCCTACCAACTCCTCTTCCGACCAACATTCGCCAACGAAAGGGGTGATTTTTTATATTTTTTTAAATATCAGTCAAGCACCCACTTATTAGACAGAAATGATGAATTTGTTTAAATGATAAAAGCTACGTTGTAAGCTCCCGTAAAAACTTTATATATCAGTACGGATTATGCAAGTTAGACTCTCCTAGTACTGTTGCACGTGGAGAAGTAACAGTGAAAGTAGAGGCGCGGTTGCCGGTACTCCATTTCTCGGGGCCCACAGATTAATGGTGGCTGCGCGGCATGTTGACACGCTTCACTCTCGACGCGCGTAAATTTAAATGTGCAGGATCCGTAAAAAAAAGAAGATGAAGTGATTGATGGGAATTACAGAGACTGGAAGGGTTTTAAAAAAATTATCCACCCTCACCGTATTCAGCATCCTCGAAAACGGGGAGGGAGATATACATTTGGCGCGGATATAAAAAAATCCCCCTCTCGGGGACGAGTATTGGTCTTTGAAGGGGTTGTCAGGTATTGGACACGATTTCCAATACCACCACCGTGCTTAACATCCTTGAAAACCAGGAGGAAAATGTTTCCCGCTAATATTTAAAAATTCAGAGCTTCCGGGGTAAATATTGGCCGGTGGAGGGGTTGGAACCGATATTCAACACAACCACCGTGCTTAGAATCCTCGATAACGGGGGGAAATTGTGTTTCTCTGAAAGGAAACCTCTTGAACCGCGTTTAACCCCTCTAGGGGTAGTTTCTGGTCGCAACCCCAAAGAAATATTCTAACGCCGCCATCGTGTTAGGCATCCTCGAAAACGTGGGGAGGAGGTACTCTTGTTCCGGCTGAAAAAATTTCCATTTTTTCAGTCTTTTTTCCGACTCACACACACGCTACTATTAGCCATTTTTTGTGGTAAATGTTATACAGGATGTCAAACAAATTTTTATTTAAAATTACAAATTTTTCCAAAAATTATTTTAAATATTGCTGGAAATTAATCATTGATTGCTATCCGATTTTTGTAGCGCGTCCTATTAAGAAATTAATTTTTTTTCAGATTTTTCCGATCAGTTAGAAATGAGAGATTCCGCTTTAGACATGCCGAACAGAATCGAAGACAAAGAACTCGGTGATGACGTCGAAAAAGAAGATAAAGAAGTTAAAGATGAAATTGCAGAAGAATTTGTCGAGGGAATTACAATTGATGAACCGCCTGCTGGGGAATTAAAGGGAAGCATACATTATGATATTGGGGCGAGAGTTCCAGAAGAACCAAGAGCTTCGCGTGATATTAGCGGAGATTTTAAAAGAATGAGTGGTGATATTAGAATACTACGTACGTTATTTGATTATCAAGAAGAAGAAGAAGAAAAATTATTTCAAAAGTCTCCAGATATTAAAGTAGTAATTCCAAGTGGTATTAGTGACGTTAGAAAATTTTGTTTGGAAAGAATCGGTAAACTTGAGGATGAAAAGATTGCTGTAAAATTGCGTAATTCGCTTTTACAAAGAATACTTGTTCGGTATTTTAAAAGAAAAAATATGCTTTTCTGTCTTAGAGAACTCGAACATGTAGCAGATAATTTTAAAAGATATACAATTAAATTAGACGAATTGGAATCCTTTTTAGAATCGAGTAAACACCAACAGCAAACTGTAGAATTAGAATTACTACAAATAGAAAATATAAGGGCGAAAAAAACAGTAGAACTAGAAAAACTTTTTAGTGATTTTCAAACGAAAGAGTCTCAAGTTGGACAAGGATTAATTTATTCAAAAACAGGTGCTACGATTTCCGATAAAGTAATCGAAAAGTATATTTATCGTCAGAAAAATGGTCTATTAGCGTTACGCGAATTGAGGTTAGAATATTTAGATGTTAAAAGCAGAGTTGGTGTTAAAGAAGATGAAATTTATAATTTAGACAGAGTAGATTCGAAATATACTTTAATGTATTTCGGTAAACTTACATCTGAAAATACAGCGCATTTTGATAAAATTGAAGAAAAAGATTCAGAACTAGCTTTATTAAGAAGATTATCACAAAACACAATAGAAGTTTTAAGTCATGTTAGAGAAAAGTTAGCAGCTTTATCGAACGATATATTAGATTTAAAAAATGAAATTGATTTAATGGAATTCCATATAAATTCAGTTCGATATGATGTTAATAAAATTAAACAAGAAAGGGATATGTTTCGATTTGCTAGCGTAGAATTAAAAAAAGAATCCGGACTATTACATCATCCAGATTTATTAAGAGACATGGAAGCATCGAAAGATCAATACACGATATTAAAAAATGAATTAGAAAATATACAAAATGATTGCAAAACTAAAGTAAGACAATTAAGAAATGCTAGAAAAACTTTAGAAGGATTTATAGAAATAAAAGGAGAAAGAAAAAGAATACATCTAAGTAAACTAAATAAACATCAATCTTTTAAAAAAGGATCGAATATCAAAACAATTAAACCTAAAAAAGATGTTAATCAATTAACCGAGTTAAAGCCAACTGTTATAACAATTAAAAAAAAATGACAAAATCTAAGTACAGTAGAATTTAATTATATTTTGTAAATATTTTTTATTAAAGTAAATGATGATGAAAAAAGTTTTTATTTATTTCTGTTTAATGAGTTGGTTCTGCTCGGTGTTGTGGTTGCTCCCAGATGCAAAATTTCGAATTTGCGGAGGGAACAAATTGAATAGTGAAATTTGGTGTACGGCCTAAAGGGTCGTAAACAGCGGTAGATCGAACACGTAATTATAGTCCTTTAGGAACTCAAATGAAGAGTAATATGAAATTTAATTAAACATTTGTAATCTTTAAAATCGATTTTAAATCTTGTTTTTCTCTTTTCACTAGAAAATTTACCCACTCTTCTTTCTTAATTTTGTCACTTTTTGAGTTCTTTTTTCCATTAATTTTCTTTCTTAATTTTGTAGCTTTTTCATAGCAAAATTCTTCTCTCCAAAATGTCCCCTCTTTTCCACTAAATTTGCCAATTTTTGTTTCAAATTTTTTTTCTCCAAAATTTTTCCTTTTTTCTCTATTAAATTTGTCGCTTTTTGTCTTTCCAAAATTCGTTATATTCAAGTATATTAAATAGGAAAAAAAAATCTTTAAAATTTATGGTATTATATTAGGTGATATATGAGTAGAATCCATTTTTAAAGGTTATTCTTGAACCGGACTTTTCCGGGGCTGTATCTAAAAAGGATAATTGAGCATTTAACATAACTTTGCTCAAAATTATCTGTAAATATTCATTGTAAACCAACAAAATATATTTAAAATTAGAAAAAACATTTTAATATATAGGATATTCCAATAAAAAAAACGAATTTATGCTATATCATCGGAGTCGTAAAATTTTTGTTTTTTAAAAAATTATTTATTACTAATAATTAATTTAAAAAGATGTAAAAAAAACTGATTGTATTTTCCATGATTGATTTAAACAGTAAAAAGCGGTGCTATTAAAAATTTCTTTTTTAAATCATACTTAAGTTCGCACCATATGAGAAACTTTTTTATTATTAATTTTACGAAAAAATGTTATTCTTCATAAAAAGTTCTGCATTGTCTAAAACCCAAAATTCAACCATCAAATAATAAATTTTTTCACTCGTATACGAGGTGCATCAAAAAATTTTGCTCAAGAGTAAAGTACGTTTATTTTAAGCAACAGAAGACCCCGCATGGCATAACAGCCGGGATAAACAATTTCAAATTTTTATTGTTTAAATTTATTAAGCAGTAACATTTTTCAATATTTTTTAAAATAAGCGTACTTTACTCTTGAACAAAATTTATATTTTTTGATGCACCTCGTATACGGGCCAAAAAAATTATTATTTGATGGTTGTATTTTAGGTTCTAGACAATGCAGAACTTTTTATGAAGAATAACATTTTTGGTAAAATTAACAATAAAAATGTAAGGAATTATTATGATAAGCCAAGGGCCGTTGGACCGGGCCACTTAATAGTATCATAAATCGTTATAGATATTGAATGTTTATATGGGACAGTCTTGAAGAGGCAAGAGGGAAGCAGGTAGAGACTGGAGACACTCAGAGAGAATCTGCCTGACTTGGCACTAGTGGTGGGCGGAATCGAATACTTTTAAGAATCGGATACTCGGTACTCGAATACTTTTAAGAATCGAATACTCTGGTATTCGAATACCTGAGTTCGACTACCACTACCACACCAGTACAAGAACTCGTTATTTCGAATCGATCCTAATGGTTGAAGTTTGTTTGATTCATCACATTATTATTATTGCCCTGATTTTTGCTAAATGTTTAGACCTATTGTTTTCAATTTAATAAGATTTTTATGTATATTTTTTTGATTCATTACTTTGGTTATATTGAAAATTACATGTAAAATTTTTATTACACGCTAACAATTTATATTGGATCAATAATTAATCAATAGAAGACATCGTGCTAGATATTTAAATTCTGATCAACAATCACAACATATATTATTTAGAATTAAAATTGTTTTTTAATATTTTGTTAGGTTTTGATTTAATCTAAACTTACTTTTCGTTTAATTTTTCAGTATTCTAAAATTTGAAAATAATTTTAATAAGATTTTACGTTCAAATCGCAATTAAAAACAATTTACATTTAATAATTTTTTCTACGGTTATCTATCGACTCTAATATTAAGGAATCAAATCTTTTTTATATTAATTTTTATGATAAACATTCACTAGTTGGTAGAACTGACTTTGTTTCTGGTCAAAAACAAATACACAGATGTTGTATTTTATTTATTCTTGGAAAATTATTCAGCTTACGGCTCATTTGTATTGGAATATTCCATAAAGAAAAAAATAGTTTTGAGGCGAATCGAGATATACAGATTTTTTACTAATGTTGTTTAGATGGCTTTTTTTTAAAATACATTTTTAAAAGAGTATTGCTACCATAAACTAAATCAATTGTCATATTTCAATTTTCAACATGCCTTCGAAACATGTTTTCGTTCTTTGGACACGTACAATTTCTAGGAATATATTTTTTATTGGTTAATGTAATAAATGAACCCCCTATTTACTATTTTACTTAAATTACAACTGCTTTATGAATTATCGGCAATCGGTATTTTTTTAGTGTTTTGAAAACATTTTTGTTACCTATTTTTTATTTGTACATATTTTTTTTATCGTAAATCGCTTACTTCGATAATAAAATTTTTACACTTAATATTATTTTTTACACTTATAATAACTTTTTTTATACCATTTCTTATTGTGTCACGTCAGTTTAAAACTATTAGACGTCAAATTATATTTGAAAAAAATTTGTCTCGTTTTATTAATATTTCTGAAGACATATTATTATTATATAAATTATATTATAATTTAAATATTTCTTTATTATTAACTAAATCACTCGACCTATGGGCTCGTGATTTTTTCAAAAAATCTCGTTAAATTTTCAATAAAAGTATACTCAAAATCTAAACTTATAAAAAATATCGGCACATATATTTTATAGGTAACTAATTACATTTTTAATACGAATATCAAGTATTTTTATATATAATTAGCCTTTTTTATAAAGGTCTAAAAAATTTTTGCACCTAGGTATATCCTATCTATTAATTCTTTTTAGACGATTAATGTTTTTGTATCAATATTTTTTTACTAATAAATATCAATAATGTTCTTTCATGTAAGTCTTATTTTTTAAACCAAACATTTTTGTATGTTTATTTTTCTCTTTCGATACTAATCAAGTAAATAATATTTAATTCCAGATACGAACAAAGTATAAAATTAGATTCAAATAGGTAAAAATTCTATCCTTAGTCATGTTCAAGAACCATAAATTAAACGAAAGTCGAAACTTGAGTTTTGTATGGCGTCGACTAAAACATAAATCCACCGACTCTGAGGATCCGAGTACCGAGTTCCGAGTACCGGTATTCTGTGAGGATGCGAGTACAGGATACGAGTACAGTATTCGAATACTCAGAATATACAACGACCCTCCGAGAATCCGAGTACGGTATTCGAATTCTCAGTCGGAGACGAGTCCACTCTGAGGATTCGGATCCACATCCGAGTACGAGTACAGTATTCGAATACTTCTGTATCTGTATTCGAATTCTCCGAGTACTTGTAAGAATCGAATACTTACCTATTCTTGGTATTCGAATACCCCATCACTACTTGGCACACGTGTTGAATATTATTGAAATAAAGTTTAGTTCATGAATCGAGTATTTTAGTAAGAGACCCTTACAAAAAAGTTTCTCATATGGTGTGAACTTAAGAAGACACGTATAATCTGTAATTCCAAACCAAACTAAATCGCTAATAAAAAAATACACAATTTCTCAATTGAATAGATTACAATAATGTATATTTTTATCCTGAATTTTATATGTAATCAAAATTGTGCATTTATTAGAATTTAATTAAAATAAATATTTATATTTTGTTTATTTTTTACGAAGTCGGTGAACACAAATAGCCCGACTACTGATTTACATAATGCTAAATAATAGACAAAACTGTATTCAGTAAAATGTGTTCAGTACTTTAAGAGGAGGATTTACCTTGCGACAAAATAGTATGTGCGAGGGTTTCGCTTTACTCGTTCTACTCGTTTGTTTTTTATTTTTAGTGAAAAAAAAATATATTTGTATTTTAGAAAATCTTATCTGCGTGCTCCTATGCAGCTACTTTTTGAAAATTTGAGTTTTCAAAAAATCCGAAAATTTTCCATTTTAGTCATTTTTCTAATTTTTTTTTTACAAAAAACAAAGTTGAATTTTCAAAAAGTAGCTACATAGGAGCACAGATTAGATCTTCTCCAATACACATATATTTTTCCATTCATTAAAAATAAAAAAAAATCGGTTGTGTCACCTCAAAACTTTCCCGACAAGTATCCACGAATACTTTTTCAGATATTTAATGTTAAAGTTTCAACTTTTGACATTTTTTTATTTTTGACAGGTGACAGTTGAAGAAATAATTTTGACTGTTCTGAATAGAGTTTTTTAAGGGCTTTCAAATGACATATTGCATGTCCAATTTCCTGACATATTGCGTCTGTCATTTTTTGATAGTGAGACTTCCGTTTAACAGATGTCGTACAAAAACTAATGAGTTCTTCCGACGGGTAACCCAAACCCATATACCAAATTTGAGCTCAATCGGATTAATACATATTCAGATATTTAATGCTGAAGTTTCAAATTTTGACATTTTTTTTATTTTTGACAGGTGACAGGTGGAGAAATAATTTTGACTGTTCTGAATAGAGTTTCTCAAGGGATTTCCAATGATATATTGCACGTCCAATTCCGTGACATATTGCATCTGTCATTTTTTGATAGTGCTACTTTCGTTCTACAGATGTCGTACAAAAACTAATGGGTTCTTCCGACGAGTAACCCAAACCTCTGTACCTAATTTCAGCTCAATCGGATTAAACATGTGGCCTCTATCGTGGAAGAATACACACACACACACATACATACACACAGACCGACAGACAGACTTCCATCTGGAAATGGTCTTAAACGTCTCAGGGGACCCGAAAATGGATATTTCCGTTTTTATCTCGAAATTTTTTTTTAGCTCGTTCACAATACTTTCCCTTCTAGGAGGTGTATCGGGAAAGTAATAGAGGGGAAAAAGTATTAAAAAAGCTACTTTTTCAGAAAAAAAAAAGTGACAAAAAATGAGAGAAAAGAGCGGAAATGTGACAAAGATGTCACAATATTTGAAAAATGGGGGCAAATTTGAAAACGAAAACGTGACAAAAATTAGTGAAAATGGCTAATTTTTGAAATAAAAGAAGGTAATTCTATAGAAAAAATGCGATTTCAGGAAAAAAGTAACAAAATTTGAGAGAAAAGAGCGGAAAAAGGTGCTAAAAAATGACAAAATTGGAAAGAAAAGAGGAGAAAGAGCAGAAATTTGAAATGAAAAAATGACAAAAATGTAAAAAGGGATAATTTTTCGAAAAAAGGGGTAATTTATTAAATAAGAGGGAAAAGTTGGAACAAAACAATGACAAAATTTGGAAGAAAAAAGGGAAAAGTGCCTTTTTCGGAAAAAAAGAGGGGAAAAAGTCCTAAAAAAGTAATAAACAAACGAAAAATTGGGATAATTTTGGAAAGAATATATTTGACACAAAAAAGTATCTTTTTCGTAGTATCTTTTTCAGAAAGAAAAGAGGGGAAAGGAATTCTCTAAATTGACTTTTTAATGGAGAAAAAAGGGGTAATTTTGGAAAAAAAAACTAGTAGTAAAGTAGTTTGTTTTGAAAAGAGAAATGAGGGGTAATTTTGGAGAGAAAAAAGTGAAAAAAGTGTCTTTTTAGAGAGAAAAGACGGAAAATGGCAAAAAAAAGAAAGTACTAAATAGAAATCTTAAAGGGAAAAAGACCTAATTTTGGAGAGAACACATTTGACATAAAAAGTGTCTTTTTCAGAAAGAAAAAAGAGGAAGTAAGAACCAAACAAGTAAAATAGGGAAAAGACGGGAAATTTTAAGGAAGAAAAAATGAGATAAAAGCACCTAAAATATTACTTAATAATTAAAATAAAAAAATCGGTTTTGTCGCCCCAAAACTTTCCCGACGAGTATCCAGGAATATTTTTTCAGATATTTAATGTTAAAGTTTAAACTTTTGACATTTTTTTATTTTTGACAGGTGACAGTTGGAGAAATGATTTTGACTGTTCGGAATAGAGTTATTCAAGGGCTTTTAAACGACATATTGCATGTCCAATTCCGTGACATATTGCATCTGTCATTTTTTGATAGTGATACTTCCGTTAGACAGATCTCATACAATAACTAATGGATTCTTCTGACAGATAACCCAAACCCATATACCAAATTTCAGCTCAATCGGATTAATACTTCTTCAGATATTTAATGCTGGAGTTGCGTCTGTCATTTTTTGATAGTAAAACTTCCATTTGGCAGATGTCGTACAAAAACTAATGAGTTCTTGCGACGGGTAACCCAAACCCATATACCAAATTTGAGCTCAATCGGATTAATACTTATTCAGATATTTAATGCTGAAGTTTAAAATTTTGACATTTTTTTATTTTTGACAGGTGACAGGTGGAGAAATAATTTTGACTGTTCTGAATAGAGTTTCTCAAGGCATTTCAAATGACATATTGCATGTCCAATTCCGTGACATATTGCATCTGTCATTTTTTGATAGTGCTACTTTCGTTCTACAGATGTCGTACAAAAACTAATGGGTTCTTCCGACGAGTAACCCAAACCTCTGTACCAAATTTCAGCTCAATCTAATTAAACGTGTGGCCTCTATCGTAGAAGAATACATACATACACACACACAGACCGACAGACAGACTTCCATCTGAAAATGGTCTTAATCGTCTCAGGGGACCCGAAAATGGATATTTCTGTTTTTATCTCGAATTTTTTTTTTAGCTCGTTCACAATACTTTCCCTTCTAGGAGGTGGGGTCGTGAAAGTAAAAATGTATAGGACGTTAGAATTTAGCGAACATAGCTTGTAACTAGAAATAAAATAAATTCTCTTGTTAGCAGAGTTTTCCGAGGGTAAACAATATGAAATAAATTTAAACTTAATTATAGAGTTTATACTTTTTCGGACAATAATTGTTTTTTGTGTAATCATAATAATTTTATTATTTGTGACAATTTTTGTTTTTATAAACTACAATTTTCAACATGAAAATTTCAATGAAACTAAATTTTTAAATTTAATTTTTTAAATTTTACGGGAGCTTAACAACATATAATAAGTAATCAATTAATTGGCATATCAGCATTGTTTGATGGTTTAATTACCAACCAACAATCGGTATCTTTTGAAGGTAAAGAACTTTATCAGCGAAAATCAATGGTGGTGGGGGTGTCACATTTTGTCGGTACTTAATTTGGGATAGAAGTTTAAGTTGGACTATTTTTGACACATTTTGTTATTAGTCTGATCTTTGTGGTGATTTTAATGTTCTAATTATTTCTGAGAATTTGAATTTACAATTGACTTTGCCTGTGCAGAACTATGAGGATTTCGGATTTTCACTTGTACCTACATGAAATTTTTTTAAACTATTTCTGCACGGACTAGAAGATCCGTTCATCAACAGCAAGCAATAAAAATCAGATTAAAAATAATCCCACACAACTTTCCGAACACTCCTAGTACAGTAATTATTTAATCAATCACTTTTACATTTGTACTTTTTAGAAACACTAGATTTATTATTTTATGTATAAAAACAAAGTTACAGGGTTAAAAATTAAGTATAATAAAATTTACTTAATAGAAAATAAAATATTAATATTATGTTGACCACAACACATTTTTCTAATAAACGAAATAAGTTATTTCTTGAACAATGCCAAATAAACGTAAAAGTCAAAAAACACCTTTATCGGAATCAATAAAAAGAAATATGCGATCATATAAATCGAGGATTTGCCGTTCTCAAAAAGTAAGTTAAGTAGCAATACTTAAAAATTAGATATGTATGGTATATTTTCCATAAGGCGAATCTACCGTAATGTAAATTCTAATTATTAAAAGTTGGTCTTTATATTTGATTTTATTAAAAAACTATTTTTAGAAACAAATTCTGAATGAGAATAACTAAAGGTTGATGGTGCTAAATTTTTATTTTTTCATCTGTATTTTGAGTAAAAAATTAAAATTGAACATAGTTAAAAAAACTAATTAAAATGATTTATCAAGCTTTTTAATTTTTAACGTAAGTAAATTGTTAATAACAAAGTGAAAAATAACAATTTTTTAAATTTTCCAACGGGAGTCTCTTCTTTCAAAAATAGGTGTAAAAGAGGAAAAAAAATCAGATTTGTTATTTAACAATTATCGCACTTTTAATGTTCATATTCAAGTAGGAAAAAATTGTGAATTAACTAATGCACAATTAACAGAAAAATCGCGATAAAAATTTTCAGAACTCGGGGAAAATTATAAATATTGGTCCTACAGTTCCGGGAGGTTTTTTTTGTAATTTTCCTCCTCTTTATGAATATTTTACAAATTTAAAAAACGTCGAATAGTTTTTGAGATATTTGCAAAAAACCAAACCCCATTTTTTTCAGTTAATTGTTTATAACTTTTGTAATTTTTGCAAGCGGCTCTTGATTTTTTTTTAAAAATCATCTGGATTACCCTAAAGATATAGATATTTCATATATTGTACGATGTGTCAATGACCTTTTTAGTTGAGACACTTTTCTGAATAAAAAAAAATATTATTTCTTATTTTCTTAATTCATATTATTATCTAAGAATTACGAATAGTCAGCGACTTTCCGTTTATTATTTTAGACAGAAATTTTATAGTATGGTAGCAAAAAATGCAAGTTTACAATACGAAAGAAAAATCATACGTTAATCAATTTAACCAATTTTCCACCACTCTGTTAAAAAAATTTCACTTCTAACGCACGTAGAAAAAAAAAATTTTTTTTCAGATCCTGAGTTCTTACGAGTTTATTATTGTATGTTAATTTCTATTATTTTTAAATGCTTTTTAAATATTATTTGTAATTTATCATATTTTTTGAAAAAAATAAATAAATTTGGTTTAAATAGACTAGAATATGTTTTTTCAAGACAATTTATTTTCCTTATTTTAAAGTTGGTCTTGTATTTCATTGAAACATGAACAGCAATTAAACGGAAAAATAGAAAAAAGAAACTGAAAGGCAATATTCAGTCAATTAAAGTAGAAAGAAACCTTGCAAGAAAACGAAATAATTAACGAAGCTTTTATACAGCTAGACGCTACTTTTTATATTAGTAAACTCGATAATTAAAAAATAATTGAAAACGGATTTTTTCCATTTTTTTTTTCAAATTTTAAATATTGATGTAATAGATTCTAAACATTTAATTTTCAATTACTGTATGCTTTTTATTGCGGTTTTTAGAAAAAATATTGTATGATATTTGTGTTAAATAATAATAATATATTTTTAATTGACATGCTACGTTTTATTTTAACTTTTAGTTCATAGCTCGTTCAAATATTCATTCATTCATAAAAGCGCCTTCAGAGACCTCAGCTCTAGTCTTCAGTTCTCCCGGGCCCTCCTGTTCACAGACCATGGTGAAGCTGTCAAATCAGACCCTTCTGCTCTGTCAACAGCGTTGGTTTGTCTGTCCGTCTATTCGCCTGTCATTTGTCCATCTCTGCTTCTTCCCGCCATTAGCATCCCCCCCTCTCTCTCTCTCCCGCCATCAGCCTTCCCTCTATCTCAATCCCGCAATTTTTATTTCAGACTCTACCTTTTCTAAAACTTACATTTATTTTTTGAAAATTTTGAAAAAAATTCACATTTATATTATATTTTGTTCTCTTTAAAATGACGTTAAGATTATTTTTATATCATACATTATTTGCTTGTTATGGGAGCGTTTTGAAAAATATAAATATAAATTTTTTTTCGATTCTAGTTTACAAAATATAAAATTTATCAAAATATATGTAACGTTGTTCAAAAGACAATAAAATTTCCTATAAGTGAAAATATTTTCAAAATTTTATAATAATAAATCTGAGCATAAAAGAAGGGAGAGATACATCAACGATAATGATTTTTTTTATTTCTATTTCAGTCAATGAAATTAAGTTTATTTTTATATCTTGTTATAGGAGTGCTTTAAAAAATATAAATTAAATTTTTTTATCGATTCTTGTTTACAAAATATAAAATTTATCAAAATATATTTAACGTTGTTCAAAAGACAATAAAATTTCCTATAAGTGAAAATATTTTCAAAATTTTATAATAATAAATCTGAGCATAAAAGAAGGGAGAGATACATCAACGATAATGATTTTTTTTATTTCTATTTCAGTCAATGAAATTAAGTTTATTTTTATATCTTGTTATAGGAGTGCTTTAAAAAATATAAATTAAATTTTTTTATCGATTCTTGTTTACAAAATATAAAATTTATCAAAATATATGTAACGTTGTTCAAAAGACAATAAAATTTCCTATAAGTGAAAATATTTTCAAAATTTTATAATAATAAATCTGAGCATAAAAGAAGGGAGAGATACATCAACGATAATGATTTTTTTTATTTCTATTTCAGTCAATGAAATTAAGTTTATTTTTATATCTTGTTATAGGAGTGCTTTAAAAAATATAAATTAAATTTTTTTATCGATTCTTGTTTACAAAATATAAAATTTATCAAAATATATTTAACGTTGTTCAAAAGACAATAAAATTTTCTACAAGTGAAAATATTTTCAAAATTTTAGAATAATAAATCTAAGCATGGCAGAAGGGAGAGACATCAACGATTATGATTTTTTAGTTCTATTTCAGCCTCTCCCTTTTCTAAAATTCACATTTATTTTTTAAAAATTTTGAGAAAATTTACATTTATAGTATTTTTTATTCTCTTTCAAATGACGTAAATTTCAATTTTATATCAATTATACTGTAATAAATATTTAAAGGAAACCGAAGGTAATAAAATAGTCTGTCAATATTATAAATTTTTTTATATATTCCTACAGTTTATAGTAATTTTTGTTCTCTTTCAAATGACGTTAAGTTTATTTTCATATCATTTATAATTTTCTTGTTATAGGGGCGCTTTAAAAAATATAAATTAAAATTTTTTTCGATTCTAGTTTACAAACTATAAAATTTATCAAAATATATTTAACGTTGTTCAAAAGACAATAAAATTTCCTACAAGTGGAAATATTTTCAAAATTTTTGAATAATAAATCTGAGCATAAAAGAAGGGAGAAACATCAACGATAATGCTTTTTTATTTCTCTTTCAGTCTCTCCCTTTTCTTAAACTTATATTTAGTTTTAAAAAAAATTGAAAAAATTCACATTTATAGTAATTTTTGTTGTCTTTTAAATGGCGTTAAGTTTATTTTCATTTCATTTATAATTTTCTTGTTATGGGAGCCCTTTAAAAAATATAAATTAAAATTTTTTTTCGATTTTAGTTTACAAACTATAAATATTATCAAAATATAATTAACGTTGTTGAAAGGACAATAAAATTTTTTATAAGTGAAAATATTTTCAAAATTTTAGAATAATAAATCTAAGAATGACAGAAGGGAGAGACATCAACGATTATTATTTTTTTTATTTCTCTTTCAGTCTCTCCCTATTCTAAAACTTACATTTCTTTTTTAAAAATTTTGAAAAAAATCACGTCTATAGTAATTTTTATTCTCTTTCAAACGACGTTAAGTTAATTTTTATATTATATAAGGGAGTGCTTTAAAAAATATGAATTAAAATTTTTTTCGATTCTAGTTTACAAAATATAAAATTTATCAAAATATATTTAACGTCATTCAAAAGACAATAAAATTTCCTACAAGTGGAAATATTTTCAAAATTTTTGAATAATAAATCTGAGCATATAAGAAGGGAGAGACATCAACGATAATGATTTTTTTATTTCTATTTCAGTCTCTCCCTTTTCTAAAACTTACATTTATTTTTTGAAAATTTTGAAAAAAATTCCTGTTTATAGTAATTTTTATTCTCTTTCAAATGACGTTAAGTTTATTTTTATATCATTTATAATTTTCTTGTTATAGGGGCGCTTTAAAAAATATAAATTAAAATTTTTTTTCGATTCTAGTTTACAAACTATAAAATTTATCAAAATATATTTAACGTTGTTCAAAAGACAATAAAATTTCCTACAAGTGGAAATATTTTCAAAATTTTTGAATAATAAATCTGAGCATAAAAGAAGGGAGAAACATCAACGATAATGCTTTTTTTATTTCTCTTTCAGTCTCTCCCTTTTCTTAAACTTATATTTAGTTTTAAAAAAAATTGAAAAAATTCACATTTATAGTAATTTTTGTTGTCTTTTAAATGGCGTTAAGTTTATTTTCATTTCATTTATAATTTTCTTGTTATGGGAGCCCTTTAAAAAATATAAATTAAAATTTTTTTTCGATTTTAGTTTACAAACTATAAATATTATCAAAATATAATTAACGTTGTTGAAAGGACAATAAAATTTTTTATAAGTGAAAATATTTTCAAAATTTTAGAATAATAAATCTAAGAATGACAGAAGGGAGAGACATCAACGATTATTATTTTTTTTATTTCTCTTTCAGTCTCTCCCTATTCTAAAACTTACATTTCTTTTTTAAAAATTTTGAAAAAAATCACGTCTATAGTAATTTTTATTCTCTTTCAAACGACGTTAAGTTAATTTTTATATTATATAAGGGAGTGCTTTAAAAAATATGAATTAAAATTTTTTTCGATTCTAGTTTACAAAATATAAAATTTATCAAAATATATTTAACGTCATTCAAAAGACAATAAAATTTCCTACAAGTGGAAATATTTTCAAAATTTTTGAATAATAAATCTGAGCATATAAGAAGGGAGAGACATCAACGATAATGATTTTTTTATTTCTATTACAGTCTCTCCCATTTCTAAAATTCACATTTATTTTTTATAAATTTTGAAAAAATTCACATTTATAGTAATTTTTGTTCTCTTTTAAATGACTTTAAGTTTATTTTTATATCATTTATAATTTTATTGTTATGGGAGTACTTTAAAAAATATAAATTAATTTTTTTTTTTTTGATTCTAGTTTACAAACTATAAAATTTATCAAAATATGTTTAAGTTGTTTAAAAGACGATAAAATTTCCTATAAGTGAAAATATTTTCAAAATCTGAGAATAATAAATCTGTGCATAAAAGAAGGAAGAGACATCAACAATAATGATTTTTTTATTTCTATTACAGTATCTCCCATTTCTAAAATTCACATTTATTTTTTATAAATTTTGAAAAAATTCACATTTATAGTATTTTTTATTCTCTTTCAAATGACGTTAAGTTTATTTTCATACCATTTATAATTGTATTTTTATAGGAGTGCTTTAAAAAATATAAATTAATTTTTTTTCTAGTTTACAAACTATAAAATTTATCAAAATATGTTTAAGTAGTTTAAAAGACAATAAAATTTCCAATAAGTGGAAATATTTTCAAAATCTGAGAATAATAAATCTGTGCATAACAGAAGGAAGAGACATCAACGATAATGATTTTTTTATTTCTATTACAGTATCTCCCATTTCTAAAATTCACATTTATTTTTTATAAATTTTGAAAAAATTCACATTTATAGTATTTTTTATTCTCTTTCAAATGACGTTAAGTTTATTTTTATACCATTTATAATTGTATTTTTATGGGAGTGCTTTAAAAAATATAAATTAATTTTTTTTTCTAGTTTACAAACTATAAAATTTATCAAAATATGTTTAAGTAGTTTAAAAGACAATAAAATTTCCTATAAGTGGAAATATTTTCAAAATCTGAGAAAAATAAATCTGAGCATAAAAGAAGGAAGGGACATCAGCGATAATGATTATTTTATTTCTATTCCAGTCTCTCCCTTTTCTAAAATTAACATTTATTTTTTATAAATTTTAAAAAAAATCACATTTATAGTATTTGTTATTCTCTTTCAAATGACGTTAAGTTTATTTTTATACCATTTATAATTTTATTGTTATGGGAGCGCTTTAAATATATAAATAAAAAATTCTTTTTCGATTCTAGTTTACAAATTATAAAATTTATCAAAATATATTTAACGTTGTTCAAAGGACAATAAAATTTCCTACAAGTAAAAATTATTTCAAAATTTTATAATAATTAATCTGAGCATAAAAGAAGGGAGAGACATCAACGACAATGATTTTTTTTATTTCTATTTCAGTCTCTCCCTATTCTAAAACTTGCATTTATTTTTTGAAAATTTTGAAAAAATTCACTTTTATGGTAATTTTTACTGTCTTTCAAATAACGTTAAGTTTATTTTTATACCATTTATAATTTTCTTGTTATGGGAGCGCTTTAAAAAATATAAATTAAAATTTTTTTCGATTCTAGTTTACAAACTATAAAATTTATCAAAATATATTTAACGTCGCTAAAAAGACAATAAAATTTCCTACAAGTGGAAAGATTTTCAAAATTTTAGAATAATAAATCTGAGCATAAAAGAAGGGAGAGACATCAACGATAATGATTTTTTTATTTCTATTTCAGTCTCTCCCTTTTCTAAAACCTACATTTATTTTTTGAAATTTTTTGGAAAAATTCACGTTTATAGTATTTTTTATTCTCTTTCAACTGATATATCGTTTATACTGTACTAAATATTTAAAGGAAACCGAACGTAATAAAATTGAAATTTATTTCTAAAGAGTCTTTCACTATTATACAAAAATTTATATATTCCTAAAGTTGATATTCACATTCTGTAGATATTGATGTTGGCATATGGAATGATCCCCTAAACGATAATGTACTTTTTTGCGTTAAACGAAAGCAAATTATCCATTTATATTCAGCGCACCAGCAACAATAATAACCATATACGAACGCCAGTTCAATAAAGGATAAAAAATACTACAATATTTATGTACTAAAATTTTGGTACAATTTTTGTATAACAATACTAGATATAGAAATCAAAATAATTTGCTTATTTTTTTGTATAGTCAAAAAGTAGGCAATTTTTAAAAATTTCGTGTCACTTTTACGTTTATAACTAAGAAATTAAAGGATATAGAAACACACGATACAGGAATTATAGGTACGGCATTTCTGGCATAACTGGGACCTATATAGTTGTCAAATTTCACCAATATGCAATTCTCAACACGATCATCTGTTGGGCATGAGATTGACACTCGCACGAACAACCTCGTTAGTCGCCATTTTGCTTTCAACTATCGGTTCAAACTTGATTCAATTTTAGTTAATCAACAAAAATCATCCCACTAAAATCCACTCGTGTGAACGCGCTTTAAATCTAGGTAACAAGTTACCTCGGGCGCCACCTTCCGTTTAAAGTGTGAAGGCCACTTGTACCAGGCATTGTCAGTGGAGACAAAAAAAACTAGCAGCCAGAAGGGCGGCCTTTACTTGCCCCACCTGCTAAGTGATATTAATTAAATAAAATCAAAAAGTAAAAATGATACTCTACTCAATACAACTACCAAATACGAAGAAGAAATGTGCGTAAATTTCCGGTTTGTTACTCGGTTAAAGCCGGTATCGGTCGGCGAATGCTCGGCAGTGGGTCGTCGGCTCCTTGGGACGGCTGGATATGTACAGGATCGGTCTTACTCTATTGGTTAGGCCTCTCTGCATATCCGGATCATTACACCTTTCTTCCTCGCCGGTTTACCTAGGTATTTTTTTATTTAATGAATTTTACTTTATCCCAGCATTTCCAGCAGCGAATATTCAGGTACTCAACCCAGTGAGACAAGTAAAACTCGTACTCTTGGACGTCAGTGATTTGGTCGATATCATAACGACCCTAGAATATTTGTTCTCCACTGACGCTGCCTGTGCAAGTAGCATTCGCACTATATCCTAAAGGTGGCGCCCAAGTCAATACGAAACCTGGACTAGGGCTCCAAAAAACCGCTTGAGAAAAGATACTGTTTGTTGCGTAAACGCCTGTCTCCATCTTTCGAATGGGGGTTCAACTGATTTCGCTTGATCTGATATTCAAAAGAAGGTTGCTAATAAAGTAACTTCGTTACACTTAATAAAAATATGTTATTTTTTAATGATTATTTACTTGAATAAAAAGTATAAAAATACACATACTGACTACAAAATACAAATTAATATACCGATTATACAAAAAGTTATTTTTTTATATTTTCGTCGCAGTAACCTTCATATCTTCTAGTAGTTTCAAATTCTTTTGAACTGTAACTGGTTTTTTACTTAGTTTTTTTTGAAAATGGGGACGTTTACGAAGAGTATTACTTTTGCGTACTTTAATTTTTTCTCCTCTCATTTCTATAAATCCTTCCAAAGTTTTCCTAGCATTTCTTAATTGCCTAACTTTAGTTCTGCATTCAAATTGTTCAATTTCTAATTGTTTTTTGAGTTTATTGTATTGGACTTTCGACGTTTCCATATCCCTCAATAAATCTGGATGGTGTAAAAGCCCCGATTCGGTTTTTAATTTTACAGTAGCAAAACGAGTCATATCTCTTTCTTGTTTAATTTTATTAACGTCAATCCGAACTGAATTTATATGAAATTCTAATAAACTAATTTGTTGTTTTACATCATAAATATCGTTTGATACAGCAGATAATTTTTCTCTAACATGGCTTAAAATCTCTATAGTATCCTGTGAGGATTTTCTCACTCTAGCTAATTCCGTTTCCTTTTCCTCAATTTTATCTGAATGAGCTCTATTTTCAGCTTTAAGTTTACTATAATATAACAAAGTATATTTCGAATCTACTCTATCTAAATTATAAATCTCATCTTCTTTAGCACTAACTTTACTTTTAACTTGTAAATAATGTAGTCTCAATAAACGTAAAGATAAAAGACTATTTCTTTGACGATAAAGGTATCTATCAATTAGTTTATCAGAAAGAGTCGCACCAGTTTTTGCATAAATTAAACCATGTCCAATTTGACTTTCTACAGTTTGATATTCATTAAGTAGCTTATCTAGTTCTGCTTCTCTTTTTGCTTTTATTTTTATTATATTTAGATTTTCAGCTTCTACACATTCTTGTTGGTGTTTACTTAATTGCAAAAACAATTCTAAATCGTCCAATTTTTTATAATAATACTTAAACATATCAGCTGTATCCTCGAGATGTCTTAAACAATAATTCATATTCTTTTTCCTATAATACATAGCAATTATCCTTTGCAAAATCGAATGACGTAATTTTGCTTCAATGTTATCTTCGGCTAGTTTTTTATACCTGTTTAAACAAAATTTTCGTACATCACTGATACCAACTGGTACAGCTACCTTTATGATTTGCGTCTTTGAAAATACTTTTTCTTCTTCTTCTTCTTCTTGGAAATCGAATAATTTACGTAATACTAAAACATCGCCGGTTATCTTTGTAAAATCTCCGCTTATTTGACGTGAAGCTCTAACTTCATCTCCAAGCCTGCCTCGGACATCATAATTTATACTTGTTCGTACCTCTTGTGGCGTTTCTTCAACCTCCATATCTAGTGCAGCTATATCTACGATTCCTACTTGAGTTTCGTCATCTTCTTCATCATCTATTATTTCAAAATCGTCACCTAGTACCTTATCTGGAATTCTATCCGGCAATTTTAAATCTGATGAAGTTTCTAAATGTTCTAAAAAAATAATTAACAAATCGTTAATTATTTGGCCATTTTGTTTATTTTTTTTAACTCACCTTGAACATTTCTTTTATCACCAATAGCAAATTTATCATCTAAACCAATTTCCTGTTTTCGTTCTAAATCAAGTTCCTGTTCGTTACCTAAAACAGTTTCTTGCTCGTGACTTAAACCAGGTTCTTGTTCCTCATGTAGAATATGTTCTTGTTCGTCTCCTAAAACATGTTCTTGTTCGTCTACTACAACAGGTTCTTGTTCGTGACTTAAAGTAGGTTCCTGCTCACTGATTACGCCAAATTCTTGTTCATCAAATTCATTTTCGTCTTCAAATTCAGATATGACATCGCCTGATGTTTCAATTGATGGTCCCAGAGTCTCATCTTCTACTACATCAATAATATCTTCAGTTATATCAGTCATGGTAAACTTATTCAAACTTAAGTTGCTCTTTTAAAAAAACGATTATCCACAATAAGAAAAAATACGTTTATTTTAAAAGAAATAAAAATAATTCAATGTCAATATGACAATAAACATTGTTATAGATAATATATAGACTACGAAGAAACTTATGCACCTCGATTTGTATTATGTTTACCCGTTAAATATAAACTAGATATTCATCAGATGGATATAATAACTACATTCCTACAAGGTGATTTAGTTGACGAAGAAATATACATGATTCAACCAGAGTTTTTCCAAGATGGATCACTGAAAGTACGCCGACTTCGAAAATTACTTAATGAATTAAAACAAGCTGGTAGAGTATGAATTATGAAGCTGGATGCTGCAGTAAAAAAAAGGTTAATAACAAATCTCTATTCCGATTTTTACTAAAACAATAGGTTATGGGCCCGGAAGCTAAAGTAACATTTTGTGAACATCAGGAAAAAAATGTCTTTGGGAAATTCTCTACATCTGATCGAACCATTGAAAAGCCAAAAGAATTAGAGCGTTTTCTCTTTATCCTATCCGAGATCGGTATCGGATTCCGATAGTCGATATCAGATATCGTGTGGTATCTTTTCATATTTCCGATTCGGTCATTTTCTCGAGCTTTGTGGGGACAGTTTTTTTATGGCAGACTATAAAAGAAAACTTGATTTGCTGTATCTATTATATTTCAGACGCAAAAAAGCTCATAATGGTTCATACATTTCATACATTTTTCTTGCTCCGATACCGATATCGGATCGAATAATGTGAAAACGCTGTAAGTATATTCCACTTGAACGGGCAGCATTAGTGGAGAAAAAGTACACGGGCAGCATCAGTGGAGAAAAGTACACGGGCAGCATAAGTGGAGAAAAAATACTCCAGGGGTCGTATATCATCGATAAGACCCTTAGCTGCCAGAAGGGCGGGCTTTACTTGCCCCACTGGGTTAAAACCTGGATATTTTTGCTGCTGAGTCAAAACTCCAAATTAAATAAAATCAAAAAAAAATAAAACTAGTTCTTTATTCAACAAACCAAATTATCGAATACGGAAGATGTGTAATACGGTTCTTTCTGCCTTCAGCTTGACCTGTCTCTAAAGATCGAGGGACTACCGCTAAAACCAAAGACTATCTACTATAGACGTTTCACGTAAATGGCTCAAGGTCAACTTGCTTTTGTGTTTTGGGACTAGAGCCCTAGATGGCTCTGTCAGTATGAATAGTTAAATTTAGGTTGGCTGCAATGATAAAGTTTCAAATTTTATTAGTTAAAAGTTTGCTGTACTGGTACTTATTATGACTTTTTGGTTTAGTTTTTGTCATTGTGACACTCATTCTCTTATAAAACTTTTGTTGTGAGTGTCTTTCTACTCAACGATTATAGTTTTTTTCAATTTAAGAAAGAAGTTTTTCTCATACATAATATTCATTTTTATATATTAGACTTTATCTTTTTTCTACCTTTAATAATGTAGTTTGTTTTATAATATACAGAGTTGGGCATAAATATGAGTTTTGAGAAAAAAATTTGAAATTGTGCCCAACTCTGTGTATATTAAAATTCCATTGTTTTACCGCGTATTCACAGATTGATGGTTCTGGCACAATTGGTCAATCAGCTTGCGGTCGACTGAGCTTGGCTCAACGTTGCCAACTGTATTGTATAGTACGAGCACTTAAATTATTATAGTACATTGGAGAAAAATGTAGTAAAATAAAGAAGAAACAAGAAATATGTAACGACACCAACAATAACATATAATTGCACCAAAAATAACAAATTCTTATAATATCAATTAAAAATCTTAAGAAGATCTTAAAAATTCTATTTTTAAATCCTTAAAAAAATCCTCAAAAAAACCTTAAAATATCCTTAAAAATTACTTAAAAATTCATTAAAAATTCCTTAAAAATCCCTAAAAAACCACTAAAAATACTTAAAGAGTCAAGATTACTTAAAAATCTTAAACAATTCTTAAAGATCCTAAAATAATCCTTAAAAAATATTAAAATCCCTAAAAAGAGTTTAAAATTTTTAAAAATCCCTAAAAATACTTAAAAGTCCTTGAAAATCCTGAAGAATCCCAAAAATCTTTAAAAATCCCTCAAAATTCTTAAAAAAATTTAAAACTCCTTAAAAATCTTAACGAGATCTTAAAAAGAGTTTAAAATCTTTAAAAATTCTCTAAAAATCTTTACAAACCCTTAAAAATTCTTAAAGACTTAAAATTACTTAAAAATAAGTAATTCTTAAAGATCCTGAAATAATCCTTAAAAAACATTAAAATCACTGAAAATACTTAAAAAATCATTAAAAACTCCTTAAAAACACTTAAGAATACTTAAAGACTTAAAAATCTTAGGTAAATGTTAAAGATCCTAAAATAATCCTTTCAATACATTAAAATCCCTAAAAATAGTTTAAAATTCTTAAAAATCCCTCAAAATTCTTAAAAAATTTAAAACTCCTTAAAAATCTTAAGGGGATCTTAAAAACAGGTTTAAAATCTTTAAAAATTCTCTAAAAGTCTTTAAAAACCTTAAAAATTCTTAAGGACTTAAAATTACTTAAAAATCTTAAGTAATTCTTAAAGATCCTGAAATAATCCTTAAAAAACATTAAAATCATCCTTAAAAAATATTAAAATCACTAAAAAGAGTTTAAAATTTTTAAAAATCCCTAAAAATACTTAAAAGTCCTTGAAAATCCTGAAGAATCCCAAAACTCTTTAAAAATCCCTCAAAATTCTTAAAAAATTTTAAAACTCCTTAAAAATCTTAAGGAGATCTTAAAAACAGGTTTAAAATCTTTAAAAATTCTCTAAAAATCTTTTAAAAACCTTAAAAATTCTTAAAGACTTAAAATTACTTAAAAATCTTAAGTAATTCTTAAAGATCCTGAAATAATCCTTAAAAAACATTAAAATTACTGAAAATACTTAAAAAATCCTTAAAAATTCCTTAAAAATCTTTAAAGACCCTTAAAAATACTTAAAGACTTAAAAATCTTAGGTAATTGTTAAAGGTCCTAAAATAATCCTTTCAATACATTAAAATCCCTAAAAATAGATTAAAATTCTTAAAAATCCCTAAGAATACCTAAAAAATCCTTAAAAATCTTTAAAAACCCTTAAAAATCTTAATCAGTTCTTAAAGATCCTAAAATAAAAATCCTTAAAAACATTAAAATCACTAAAAATAATTTAAAATTCTTAAAAATCCCCAAAATACTTAAGAAATCCTTAAAAATCTTTAAAAACCCTTAAAAATACTTAGACTTAAAATTACTTAAAAATCTTAAGCAATTCTTAAAGATCCTAAAGTAATCCTTAGAAAGAATGGCAAACCCTAAAAATAGTTTAAAATTTTTAAAAATCCCTAAAAATACTTAAAAGTCCTTGAAAATAGTTAAGAATCCTAAAAATCCTTAAAAATCCTTTACAATCCTTAAAATGCTTAAAAATCCATTAAAATCCTTAAAACTCTTTAAAAATCCATTAAAATCCTTAAAACTCTTTAAAAATAATTAAAAATCTTAACAGAATCTTAAAAATACTTTAAAATCCCTAAAATTCCTTAAAAATCCCTAAAAACCCTTAAAAATACTTAAATAAAATTTCTTAAAAATCTTAAGCAATTCTTAAAGATCCTAAAACAATCCTTAAAAAAGATTAAAATCCATAAACATAGTTTAAAATTCTTATGAATCCCTAAAAATCCTTAAGAGTCCTTGAAAATCCTTAAAAATCCTTTAAAATGAATAAAAATTTTAAAAAATCCTTAAAACCTTAAAAATTCTTGAAAATAGTAGATCTTTCACCTGCGACGGAATTACAGTTGGGTGGATGACTGAAGAGTGTCCTAACAGATCCCTGTGGTATATTGTTATGATTTGTGAAAATATAAAATTATAGTACAAAGTGCATACTATATTTACTTTGAAATTTTATAGTACATGAAGTTGTAATTATCATACAAATACTATAATTATAGTACGGTTGGCAACGCTGGCTTGGCTTCTCCTTCGACTCGACTCAATACTCGGCTCGAGCTCCAACTCCAACTGATAAGAATATATTTTAATTATCAAATATAGTAAAATTAATGAAAGTAACGCCGGTAATAAAGTAACTTCGTTACAGGTGCTTGGCGTTTTAGTATTATCTATTTTTCGAAACAATTCAGTCATTTAATTAAAATTGTAGCTTCGAAAAGGACACCGGAATTTATTTATTTTTTCCTTTATTAACAATAACAATAATAGTAACCTACAAAAATAAAAATAAATATATAATATTGGAATAAAACATATTTAAGTTGATGATATTTCAAAGACATTTGCTCATAGTATTCTTTCGTTAATAAATAAATAACTATAATAAAAGTATTTTTTATTACAGAAATTGGCCTTTTGGTAATTGGTACTGCACTGTGAGCAACTTCATAGCCAATGCCACCGTAGCAGCTAGCGTGTTTACGCTTACAGGAATTTCATGCGATAGGTTTGTAATTAAATATTTTATTAAAATACCGTATTGATAAAAAATATTCTGTTCATTAATAATATTGCCAAGATTCCATCATTAACTTTGTTCAAAGACAATATTTACTACTTTGAGCAATTACACTCGAATTTTTTATTAAAGCGTAGGAACGTTAATGTAAAAAAATGCTGCTTGAAATTGATGTTTCAGGTTTCAGGCTATCGTGTATCCACTTCAACCAAGAATGTCAAAAACCGCATCAATGTTTACTATAACTTTTATATGGACGGCTAGTATGTTGCTTGCCATGCCGTGTCTGCTCTATTCACGAACAGTTGTACATCCGTAAGTAGAAATTTAAAATTTTATTCATTTCCGGTATTTTCAGTATCAAAATCAAAAATGAAAAACAAAAACAAAAATGAAAAATAAAGATACGAGCAACCACAAAAAATGTGTCATTATTCAGATTGTAACAAAATTCGGTTGAAAAATAGTCTAAGGGGAACATATTGCAAAAAATTTTTTTCTAGCTTTAGTAATTTCAGGAAAAAACATTTTTTTAAATTTCTTTAATAAAATGGTGAGAGCCCAATGAAAAAATTAATAAAAAATGCGTCATTATTCCGATATTAACAAAATTTGGTATAAAAGGAGTCTCAGAGGAACAGATTGAAAAAAATAAATCAAATTTTATTTAACTCCATTAATTTCAGATTTAATAAAAGGTAGAAAAATAGCCGAAGGGGAAATGATCGCAAAAAACAAATCAGATTTTTGCTAGCTCTAGTAATTTCATGAAAAAACATTTTTTTAAATTTCTTTTAAAAATGGTGAGAGCGCCAATGAAAACATCAATAAAAAAATATGTCATTACTCAGATTTTAACAAAATTTGCTAGAAACATGGTCTAAGAGGGGAATAGATTGCAAATAATAAATCAGATTTTTGCTAGCTCTGGCAATTTCAGGAAAAAAACATTTTTTTAAATTTCTGACAAAAATGATGAGAGCAACGATGAAAAAATTAATAAAAAATATGTCATTATTCATATTTTAACAAAATTGAGTAGAAAAATGGGCTAATGGAAATAGATTGCAAGAAAGAAATCAGATTTTTACTGGCTCCAGTAATTACAGAAAAAAACATTTTTTTAAATTTCTGAAGAAAATGATGAGAGCGACGATGAAAAAATTAATAAAAAATATGTCATTATTCATATTTTTAAGTTAAAATTAACCCCAAACTTTTTTCATTATTTTTCCAGTTATTTAAATGATAATTACCCCCCACTTTTTTTCATCATTTTTCCAATTATTTGAATGAAAATTACTTCCAATTTTTTTTCACGTTTCTGAGATAAAATGAACCCAAATTTTTATTCATCATTTTTTCACTTTTGTGAGTTAAAATTACCCCAACTTTTTTTCATCATTTTTCCAGTTATTTCGATGAAAATTACTCCTAACTTTTTTCATCACTTTTCTAGTTATTTCAATTTATTTTCATCATTTTTTCATTTTTTGACTTAAAATTAACCTCTGCCTTTTTTTCATCATTTTTCCAGTTATTTCAATGGAAATTACCCCCTATTTTTTTTCATCATTTTTCCAGTTATTTCAATGAAAATTACCCCAACTTTTTTATCATTTTTTTTACTTTTTTGAGTCAAAATTAACCTCGAATGTTACGCTCACAAATTTTCTTCACTTTTTCAATTTTTACTCAAAAATTACCTCTACAAATTTTTTTTATTTTTCAAAAAAAAAATTACCCCGACAACTTTTTCTTCATTCTTTCCCTTTTTTAACTAAAAAATTAATTAATTTTCTTTTCTCAGTTTTACTTTTTTCTAAAAAATTACCTTTTTTTCAATTCTGCTTTATTCAAAAAATCTTCCACTTTTCTAAATTTTGCATATTTTTTAATAAAAATATTACTTTTTTTTCACTTATTTCAATAAAAATGAAGCCTAACTTTTTTTATATTTTCACTTTTTTCACTCAAATGCTAACCCCACAAATTTTCCTCAGTTTTACTCAAAAACTGTCTTTACAAATTTCAATAATTTGGCTTTTTTTCTAAAAATTACCCCTTTTTCAAAATTTTACACATTTTTCAAAAAATGACACATTTTTTTATAAATATTTGCACGTTTTTCTAAATTTTGGACATTTTTTTCTTTTTTTTTTTCAATTATTTCAATAAAGATTACCTCCAACTTTTTTATCATTATTTTTTCACTTAAATATTACGCCCACAATTTTTTTTCAGCTTTTCAGTTTTTTTAACTCAAAAATTACCCCTAAAAATTTTCTTTGTTTTTTCACTTTTTTCAATGAAAAATTATCCTACAAATTTTCTTCATTCTTTCCTGTTTTTAACTATAGAATTATTCATTTTTTTCTCCATTTTGCTTTTTTCTAAAAAATTACCCCCTTTTTCAATTCGGCTTTTTTCAAAAAATTACCCACTTTTTTTCCAAAGTTTGCACATTTTTTTATTGACAAAATTACCTCTTTTTACTAAATTTTGCACTTTTGCACTTTTTTCTAAATTTTGCACATTTTTTAATAAAAAAATTTCGTCTTTTTTCTAAATTTGGAACTTTTTTTTAACTCCAGAATATTATCCATAGTCTCAAATGTGGTCTAATGGTGAGGTAGTAAAACTCAAAATCCTGTACCACAAAACTTTTAATATCTCTTTGATAGAATTGGGAGGAGAGGCTTCAAATTACAAAAGGGCGGCGACTAGTTTCGGCATTCTGCCATCATCAGGCCTATAATACATAGTGTAAGAAAACGAATGGTACAGGATTTTGAGTTTTACTACCTCACTTTTTTTTTAATTTTACTTTTTTCTAAATTTTACACTTTTTTCCAAATTTTGCACATTTTTCAATAAAAAATAGCTTTTTTCTAAATTTTGCACCTTTTTCCAAATTTTTGCACCTTTTTCTAAATTTTGCACATTTTTCAATAAAAATATTAAATGTTTTTACTAAATTTTGCAATTTTTCCTAAATTTTGCACAAAATAAATCAGATTTTTTCAAGCTGTAGTAATTTTAAGCAAAAAACATTTTTTAAATTTCTTTTAAATAAAATGGTGAGAGCGCCAATGAAAAAATTAATAAAAAATTCGTCATTATTCAGATTTTAACAAAATTTGGTAGAAAAATAGTCCAAGGGGAATTGATAGCAAAAAATAAATCAGATTTTTGCTATGTCTAGCAATTTCAGGAAAAAACATTTTTTTAAATGTCTGAAAAAAATGATGAGAGCGACAATGAAAAAATTAATAAAAAATATGTCATTATTCATATTTTAACAAAATTTGGTAAAAAAAATAGTCTAAGCGGAATAGGTTGCAAAAAATAAATCAGATATTTGCTGGCTCCAGTAATTTCAGAAAAAAACATTTTTTAAATTTCAGAAGAAAATGGTGAGAGCGCCAATGAACAAATTGATAAAAAATATGTCATTATTCAGATTTTAACAAAATTTGATAAAAAAATAGTCTAAAGGGAAAATATTGCACAAAAAAATCAGATTTTTTCTAGCTGTAGTAATTTTAAGCAATTTTAAATTTCTTTTAAATAAAATGGTGAGAGCGCCAATGAAAAAATTAATAAAAAATGCGTCATTATTCAGATTTTAACAAAATTTGGTAGAAAAATAGTCCAAGGGGAATTGATAGCAAAAAATAAATCAGATTTTTGCTACCTCTAACAATTTCAGGAAAAAACATTTTTTTAAATTTCTGACAAAAATGATGATAGCGACGATGAAAAAAATAATAAAAAATATGTCATTATTCATATTTTAACAAATTGAGTAGAAAAATGGTCTAATGGGAATAGATTGCAAGAAAGAAATCAGATTTTTGCTGGCTCCAGTAATTACAGAAAAAAACATTTTTTTAAATTTCTGAAAAAAATGGTGAGAGCGAAAATGAAAAAATTGATAAAAAATATGTCATTACTCAGATTTTGACAAAATTTGATAAATAAAAATGGTCAAAGGGGAAAAGATTGCAAAAAATAAACCAGATTTTTTCTAGCTGTAGTAATTTTATGCAAAAAACCTTTTTTAAATTTATTTTAAAAAAATGGTGAGAGCGCCAATGAAAAAATTAATAAAAAATGCGCAATTATTCGGATTTTAACAAAATTTGGTAAAAAAATAGTCTAAAGGGAACAGATTAAGTGGACTAGATTTCAAAAAATAAATCAGATTTTTTCTAGCTCTAGAAATTTTACAAAAAACATTTTTTTTTAATTTCTTCAGATTTTGATAAAACGTTCTAGAAAAAAATAACAAGTATAAAAAAACAATATTCGGCTGATCTTAACAATATCAAAAATGGAATAATTAAAGTTTAATTAAAACAACATCTAACCTTAAAAAAACTATATATTTTGGCAACATAAAGTTTCAATTTAATCAGCTCGATAGTTTCCAATAAAATAAACTCTTCAGTTGCGTTTGTATTTTGCCATTATGTAAATTTTAATTTTTAAGTTAATAAATAATAATATATTGTGTCAAAACATCTTCGCTTTAAATAATTTATAAATCTATTTTTTAGTTCAAAAGACAAACCAAGAACTGGATGCATAATTGTGTGGCCAGATGAGAAACTTTATGGATCTGCATATGATTTATGGTAAGATTTTATTTCATAAAATACTACTATAGAGTTTACAAGATTTTATTTTTTTGTTTTGATGAGTAGATAAAACTTTTAGACAAGTCATAAACGAATACTGGAAGTCTGAGAGTCCTAAAAACAGTTATTTTCTTTTTCACATGCATAAAACTTCTAGTACAACAATAAAGTCTGTTATGTATTAAAATATTTAAATAATCCAGTTATTATAAAAAATTAATATACAAAGTGGACAAATTATCTCTCCGTGAAACGTAGCGTTGAAACTAACAAATATATCGAAATGAAAAACAAACTGTTCTATTTGGTACGAAAATTTGTACACATAGAATATAGTTTCATTTATATAGAGTGACACACATTTGAGTGGCAAAAACTTATTTTTTTTTAATAAGATACACTATTTTACATTTCCTTTACGCCAATAATTTATTTAAAAAAAATCGGATGATTCCAAATATTATTATAGGGCTAGAGAAATTTTGTGACGGTATAGGATGACACAATTTCCAAAATCAGAGAGGTATTCGGTCGGGTCCGGGAGTTGAGTTCTTATCCTACAATAATGGAAAAATCAGTCGTTACTTTATATATCAACTAAAAAATCTTTGAGAAGCCATTGAAAAATTATTAAAAATTGAAGTCATAAAATATCCTTGACAAATCCTTGAAAAATCTATGATAAACCCTTAAAAAATCATCAAAATTTAAAGCCACAAATCCTTGAAAGATCCTTGTGAAACCATTGAAAAATCATTAAAAATTGAAGTCATAAAACGTCCATGACAAATCCTTGAAAAATGCTAGAGAAGCCGTTGAAAAATTATCAAAAAATTGAAGTCCTAAACAATTGTTGTACGATTCGTGAAAAATTTTTGAAAAATACTTAAAAATCTTTGGAAAATCCTTAAAAACATTTGAAAAATCCTTGAATATCATCAAATATTGAAATCGTGAAAAATCCTTAACAAATCTTTAAAAAAACTTTGTGTAGCAATTGAAAAATTATTAAAAATTAAAGTCATAAAATATCCTTGAAAAATGCTTAAAAAACTCTTAAAAAATCATCAAAATTTGAAGCCATAAAACATCCATGACAAATCCTTGAGAAACCATTGAAAAATCATTAAAAATTGAAGCCATGAAACCTTCTTGACAAATCCTTGAAAAATCATCAAAAAATTGAAGATAAAAAATTCATGTACGATTCGCGAACATTTTTTGAAAAATACTTAAAAAATCTTTGGAAAATCTTTAAAAAACACTTGAAAAATCCATAAAATATCATCAAATATTGAAATCGTGAAAAATCCTTGACAAATCCTTAAAAAATCATTGAGAAGCCATTGAAAAATTATTAAAAATTAAAGTCCGAAAATATTCTTGACAAATCGTTGAAAGATCCATGATAAACACTTAAAAAATCAGTAAAATTTGAAGCCACAAATCCCTAAAAGATCCTTGTGAAACCATTGAAAAATCACTAAAAATTGAAGTCATAAAACCTCCTTGACAAATCTTTGAAAAATCTTTAAAAATATTTTGGAAAATTCTTAAAAACATTTGAAAAATCATTGAAATATCATCAAATATTGAAATCGTCAAAAATCCTTGACAGATCCTTGAAAACTGCTTGACAAAACCTTGAAAAATCATCAAAATTTGAAGCCATAAAACTTCCTTGACAAATCCTTGAGAAACCATTGAAAAATCATTAAAAATTGAAGTAATGAAACCTGCTTGACAAATCCTTGAAAAATCATCAAAAAATTGAAGTCATAAAAAATTCTTGTACGATTCGTGAAATTTTTTTGAAAAATACTTAAAAATCGTTGGAAAATCCTTAAAAAAACACTTGAAAAATCCTTGAAATATCATAAAATATTGAAATCGTGGAAAATGTTTGACAAAACTTTAAAAAATCTTTGAGAAGCAATTGAAATATTATTAAAAATTAAAGTCACTAAACATCCTTGACAAATCCTTGAGAAACCATTAAAAATGGAAGTCATGAAACCTCCTTGACAAGTCCTTGAAAAACCCTTAAAAAATCATCAAAAAATTGAAGTCATAAAAAATTCTTGTACGTTTCGTGAAAAATTTTTGAAAAATACTGAAAAAATCTTTGAAAAATCCTTAAAAACTATTTGAAAAATCCTTGAAATATCATTAAATATTGAAATCGTGAAAAATCCTTGACAAATCCTTAAAAAATCTTTGAGAAGCAATTACAAAATTATTAAAAATTAAAGTCATAAAACATCCTTGACAAATCCTTGTAAAATCCATGCGAAACCATTGAAAAATCATCAAAAATTGAAGGCATGAATCTTCCTTGACAAATTCTTGAAAAATCCGTGAGAAACCCTTGATAAATTATCTAAAAATGACGTCATAAAAATTATTGTACTACAATCCCAAAAAAATTCTTAAAAAATAATTAAAAATCTTTATAAAATCCTTAAAAAACACTTTAAAAATCCTTGAAATATCATCAAATATTGAAATCGTGAATAATTCTTGACAAATCCTTGAAAAATCCTTTAGAAACCATTGAAAAATAATCAAAAATTGTAGTCATGAAACACCCTTAACAAATTCTTAAAAAATCATCAAAAAATTGAAGTTATAAAATCTTCTTGTACGATACCTGAAAAATTCCTGAAAAATCTTTGGTTGATTTTTATCACCTTATTATATAACTGCATTTGAGACAATGTATAACCTTTTGGAATTAATTTTTAGAAAGTTATTACTCTTACAACAGATATCAAAAACCATAACTCAAAAGCTCTTACCAACTTACAGTTTAAGTACTCTCGGCCCTTTACTCATGAGGAAATTACTAAGGTTTTAGCCATAGATGACATATGTATATCAGGAGAAAATGTTTACCAGAGGATTATGATGGATTCAGGCTACAGCGAAGTTTCACCGATTAATTCCTGTCACTAGTTGATAAAAAATCAACAAGTGATAAATATTTCAAAAGCTTTGATACACATTAAAAACATGTAAATTATGAAATAAAATAATGGGTAAAAATAAAAGTTTACTAAAAATAAATAAACTGTATTCAACTAACAAAAAAAGTACCTAATTCATATGATTCATTTGAAACAGAATTACTATTCATCACATAAGTGTCTGCCATGAATTTATTAGAATCAGTTGAACCTGTATTAATGGATTCATCTGAATTAGAAGATTTAGAATCAACACTTGACGAATTAGTTGAGTCTTTATCAATCGATTCATTTGAATTAGTAGATTTAGAATCATCACTTGATGAATTAGTTGAGTCATTATCAATCGATTTATTTGAATTAGTAGATTTAGAATCACCATTTGATGAATTAGATGTGTTTTTATCAATGGATTCATCTGAATTAGTAGATTTGAAATCATCACTTGATGAATTGGCTGAGTCTTTATCAATGGATTCATGTGAATTAGTAGATTTAGAATCATCACTTAATGAATTAGTTGAGTCTTTATCAATCGATTCACCTGATTTAGCAGATTTAGAATCATCACTTGACGAACTAGATGAGTTTTTATCAATGGATTCATCTGAATTAGTAGATTTAGAATCATCACTTGATAATTTAGTTGAGTCTTTATCAATTGATTCATTTGATTTAGTAGATTTAGAATCATCGCTTGATGAATTAGACAAGTTTTTATCAATCGATTCATTAGAAGATTTAGAATCATCACTTGATGAACTAGATGAGTTTTTATCAATCGATTCATCTGAACTAGTAGATTTAGAATCATCACTTGATAATTTAGTTGAGTCTTTATCAATTGATTCATTTGATTTAGTAGATTTAGAATCATCGCTTGATGAATTAGACAAGTTTTTATCAATCGATTCATTAGAAGATTTAGAATCATCACTTGATGAACTAGATGAGTTTTTATCAATCGATTCATCTGAACTAGTAGATTTAGAATCATCACTTGATAATTTAGTTGAGTCTTTATCAATTGATTCATTTGATTTAGTAGATTTAGAATCATCGCTTGATGAATTAGACAAGTTTTTATCAATCGATTCATTAGAAGATTTAGAATCATCGCTTGATGAATTAGACAAGTTTTTATCAATCGATTCATTAGAAGATTTAGAATCATCACTTGATGAACTAGATGAGTTTTTATCAATAGATTCATCTGAATTAGTTGATTTAGAATCATCACTTGACGAACTAGATGAGTTTTTACCAATGGATTCATCTGAATTAGTAGATTTAGAATCATCACTTGATGAATTAGTTGAGTCTTTATCAATTGATTCATTTGATTTAGTAGATTTAGAATCATCGCTTGATGAATTAGACAAGTTTTTATCAATCGATTCATTAGAAGATTTAGAATCATCACTTGATGAACTAGATGAGTTTTTATCAATCAATTCGTCTGAATTAGTAGATTTAGAATCATCACTTGATAATTTAGTTGAGTCTTTATCAATTGATTCATTTGATTTAGTAGATTTAGAATCATCGCTTGATGAATTAGACAAGTTTTTATCAATCGATTCATTAGAAGATTTAGAATCATCACTTGATGAATTACTTGAGTCTTTATCAATGGATTCATCCGAATTAGTAGATTTAGAATCATCACTTGATGAATTAGTTGAGTCTTTATTAATCGATTCATCTGAATTAGTTGATTTAGAGCCAACACTCGATGAATTAGTTGAGTCTGTATCAACTGTTACGGATTCGTCTGAATCATTAGATTCAGAACCATCACTTAATGAATTTTCATGAGGTACAAAATTACCAGTGGATGTTTTTTTCGTCTGGTTATTTATTCTATTAAATTCTAAATCTTCATCGTATTCTGAACTTTGTGAATCGGCAGTAGGTTTAGAATCATTAATTGAGTCTATATCAATGGATTCATCTGAATTAGTAGATTTAGGATCATCATTAGTTAAATCTGTTACGGATTCTCCCGAATCGGTAGATTTAGAATCATCACTCGAAGAATCTGTTGAGTGTGTATCTGTCACTTCTTTGGATGTATTTGAATCAGTAGGTTCAGAATTATCAATTGAGTCTGTATCAATAGATTCCTTTGAATTACTAGATTTGGAATCATCACTTGATGAGTTAGTTGAGTCTGTATCAATGGATTCGTCTGAATTAGAAGATTTAGAATCATCACTTGATGAATTAATTGAGTCTGTATGAATGGTTTCATCTGAATCAGTAGATTTGGAATCATCACTTGATGAATTACTTGAGTCTTTATCAATCGATTCTTCTGAATTAGTAGATTTAGAATCCTCACTTGATGAACTAGATGAGTTAGATTCAGAATCATCGCTTATATTATTAAAATCTAAATCTTCATCGTAGTCATTTGATAATGATTCACTTTCTGAATCGGCACTGGTGTTACGATGAAGGAAATCAGGTGTAATAGCATCTATTTTATCAATATCTAAATCTTCATCGTAATCAGTTGATGATGATTCTGAACTTTCTGAATCGGTAGGAATTAATGAATGAATTAAATCAGTTGTAATAGCAGATTCGGCCAGTTTCGTTTTATTCTTACTAGATTTTTCTGAACTATCGATACTAGAAGCATTTTTTATTAACTTTAAGTGAGTTCCAGTATGCATTTTATCATCATTGTTTGGTGAAAAAAATAAAGGTGCGATTATCCCAATTATTGAATTGCCAAGATCATGATCAGAATTAAAATATGGATCATCTGTATCTCCCCATCGAAGGCGTCTAGATTTAGCATTTTTATTTGAGTAGAGTTTTGGAGCATGTATGAATCTAGTATTTTTAGAATAAATAGCTGGAACGGAAATAATTGCATCTTCTCTATGATTATGTTTAGTTGTAGTCAACATTTTATAAATCGAGTCAGCTAATATAGAATCTTTTACCTTTTTATGCTTCATATTACCAGAAGGTAAATTTTCCAAATAAGTTTCCGGAATTCTTATTAACTCTTCTAAATAAGTAAAAATTTTGTAAATCCAATCGATATTTGTGGAGTATTTTAACTTTATCGAATCTTCCCAATTAGATTCTTGTTTATGTTTAGTTGATATTTTAGGCGGAAAATTATAAATCCATTTGATAATTATAGAATCTTTTAACTTTGAATCAGTTGTTTTATCTGATGAGTCAGTATATATGGAATCGGTTGAAGTAGCACTAGTAGGTAACCAAATTATAAAAGTTGCTTTTAAAAAAATATACAAATTCATTGCGACGTATTTGTTGTAAGTATTACTAAACAATTCGTTTACACACCATTTAAACCGATAAATTTTAATTTTAAATTAACAATAGAATATATCAAAATTAATTAAATAAATAAATTATTATTGTGGGTGCATTATTTAGTTTATAAACGCATATTAGTATTTATGTCGTATACAAATATTTATTCCTGCAAATTAACAGAACATGTAAGTAATATTTAATCGAAATTTAAAATTTAATCAACATAATACTTTCCTGTTTATTATATGATCGATTTTATTTAGTAAAAAAATTTTAAACATCAAATCTCGATTTTTAGCAAAATATTATTTCATAAAAATTCAAATATATTAATAACAAAACACTTTTTTAAATCACAAAAATTTCAAAAGACTAAAATACCCAATCGTTAAAAAATCAAATCGTGAAAACATTAAAACGTTAAAATATCAAATCGTTAAAACATCAAAACGTTAATTTACCAAACAGATGTTGCCAAATTTAATTTATTGTCTTATATCAATCCAAGCAAGAGGTTGCCAGATACTATAAGCGAGGCATACCTGAAAGGACAGGTCACTGCAAATAAATATAAACACGTGTGCCAAGATATAGGGTTAAACGTAATTGGTACAAGTTGTACGAGTTTCCGAAAGGTTTTTTATCCTAATGGGAGTTATGGGCTTGTTTATCTTTGATCTATTCCTAGAATATGCTATTTTTGATAGTGCAATTCGAATTTCATTTTCGATTTTAAGGTTACCTCTACATTTAGATTTCATAACAGCAACTACATAGTCACACAGGTAAGAACTGGCAACTACTGGTTACTACTGTATATTCATTTTCGACACTGTACCAAAAATCAATCAAGGATTTAGACTAGTGCGTAGAATTTAAAGACAAGGCTGAAAAAATGTCAATGAGGTGTTCAGCTACATCGTTTTTGAAAGTCTCAGGAATCTTTGCGTTTATAGAATCACTTATCCACTGTACTGATTTTATTTTATCCGGAAAATCCGGGAAATATTCTTGATAATAGAGCTCCAAATTGAATAAGTGTCTAACGAACACACTTTTACCTTCATGTATTAAAATCAAATCATTGTGTTTAAGTAACTAGTCTAACTTATCACCTTTAACCATGTTTGTACTTCCATAGTAGAAGTTGTTTTTGAATCCTTAGATTTTATTAAAGAATTGAAAAATGTTTGTATTATTACCTTGATTTCAGAAAATTTAACTTTTCAAAAAAGTCAGTTAAAAAACGAAAAAAATCTTCGTAGCAAGAACATGAATTACTCCGAGCAAAAGTGAAAACATTTCATTTCTAAGTTCACACAGTCTTAGCAAAGAAACTACGCACACGTGTTAAGCACCAAGCAATGCTGTAAAATAAAAGAGATGTTCAGCACTCATATTTTGACAAAAAATATAGCTTTACTAAATTTTTCTTCATAACACACAGTCAGTTCAAAGAGCGTTAGATGCTGTAACGATGTTACAAATTTTGGCGCCCGACCAGGGACCGTTTTTTATGGTGTACCAAGATCGCTGATAACCAAAATTGAGAAATAAGCCGATTCCGAGGCTAAAATTTTAACCGACCATATTAGAGAACCAAACCTATCGTAAAATCTCCGAAATCTGTCAAAACCGCTGACCTGTCACTTTGAAAGATTGTCCATTTTTGCTCAGAGAGAGCCAGAATCTCTTCCAAAGAAATCGAAATATAGCGAAATTCATCGAAAATCACCAATCTGTCATTTTGACTGCCTAAAAAATAATCGTCGCTGGCATTGGGGACCAGAACAGGAACAAGCTTTTCAAAACCTAGGAACTTACCTGACCGAGGCTGCAATCTTTGCTAGGACTTCACACGAGACGAGATAAGACGAGAATATCAAAAATAATCTCGTCTCGGGCTCGTTAGTTGAGAAAAAATAAGTCTAGTTTCAGTCTCGGTCTCGTCTCGTAACCATTTGTCTCGTCTCGTCTCGTTATTGCTAGAACTTATTTCTAAGATAGTACAAAACGAGGTAATTATTAATTCTATTGTAATTAATAAATGTTTATAAATTATTTATTTTTATTTTTGATTTGGACGTTACTAAATCATTATCTATATAAATTATAATTATAAACATTGTCCTAAAAAATTGGAAACACCACGGCATTTTTGCTATAACTGAAGTCTAAAATTATAAAATAAAATATTTCATAGTCGGTTACCAGAATTTAGGTTTCATAAATTTATCGTAACCTATGCAGACCTTTTTTTTTATAAAAAAATTAAATGTTTATACTGCTGGCTAGTTCATTTTTCTCGGAAATTCAGAAAAAAAAACTCTGAAGAAATATGAACGAGACCTGAAACGCGACCCTAGGGTTTCGCGGTATGTGATGGTCTCGTCTCCGTTTTACGAGACGAGAACAAAGGCGGAGAAATATCGATAGTCACCACTATCGATAGTTCTCGATATTAAAAATCACGACTATCGATAACTATCGATAGTTTTCGATAATTTCTTCATAAAAGAATAACATTTAAAATAAACAATATTAAGTAAAAACCCACTGATTCTTATTTAAGAATATCAACATATTGAAGTTTTTTGTCTTAATTCTTAAACGCCCAAGGGCGTAGATATGGGGAGGGTAAAGGGGGTAATTACCTCCAGGATACCAAAAAATGACACGAAAAGAAGAAATGAAATATATGAAACGGACAAACAAGGACATAATTACCATCGCCCCCAAGAAAAAAAGTTATCTACGCCCTTGTATACAGCGTGTTTTACAAGAGGGTTTCATCGCGAGGGTTAGAAGAAAATAAATGCATTTATTCACAGTTTACTTTGAAAAAAGAGAAAGAATACATTTTTCCACACCCGAATTTGAAAAAAGCAGGAATGCATTTTCCACAGTTAAATTTCAAAAAATAAGCAAGAATGCATTTTTCCACGGTTAATTTGAAAAAAACTGAGCAAGAACGCATTTTTCTACACTCGAATTTGGAAAAAAGAAGCAATAATGCATTTTCCATAATTAAATTTGAAAAAAAAAACAGCAAGAATGCATTTTTCTACATTCGAATTTGAAAAAAAAATAGAAATACATTTTTCCACAGTAAAGTTTTAAAAAAGAAGCAACAATGCATTTTTCTACTGTTAATTTGAAAAAAAAAGGAGCAAGAATGCATTTTTCTATATACTCGAATTTGAAAAAAAGAAGTAATAATACATTTTCCACAGTTAAATTTGAAAAAAATGAGCAAGAATGCATTTTTCCACAATCGAATTTGAAAAAAGCAGGAATGCATTTTCCACAGTTAAATTTCAAAAAAGAAGCAAGAATGCATTTTTCCACGGTTAATTTGAAAAAAACTGAGCAAGAACGCATTTTTCTACACTCGAATTTGGAAAAAAGAAGCAATAATGCATTTTCCATAATTAAATTTGAAAAAAAAAACAGCAAGAATGCATTTTTCTACATTCGAATTTGAAAAAAAAATAGAAATACATTTTTCCACAGTAAAGTTTTAAAAAAGAAGCAACAATGCATTTTTCCACTGTTAATTTGAAAAAAAAGGAGCAAGAATGCATTTTTCTATATACTCGAATTTGAAAAAAAGAAGTAATAATACATTTTCCACAGTTAAATTTGAAAAAAATGAGCAAGAATGCATTTTTCCACAATCGAATTTGAAAAAAATAGAATCAAAAGTACATTTTTCCATAATTAAATTTGAAAAAAGAAGGAAGAATACATTTTTCACAGTTAAATTTCACTAATTAAAATTTAGAATTACTAATTTTTCGGTAAATTGTTGAGTTGCTATAGTCTATTTTACAGAAAAACAACAAAAATGCAGTTTTCAAATATGAATTAGAGAAAAACAAGAGCATTTTTCCCTACAAAAAATTGGAAAAAACAGCAAAAATGCATTTTTCATACACAAATTTGAAAAAAAAAACATAATGCATTTTTTTCCACAAAAATTTATAAAATAAAACGAAAATGCATTTTCCCCACAGGAAACTGACAAACAAAACAAAAAACATTTTTTCTCGCAGGAAATTAAAAACAAGGCAAGAATGTATTTTTTTACACTAGAATTTGAAATGTAAAGCAAGAATGTATTTTTCCACACAGGGAATTAAAAAAATCGGCTGTGTCACCCCAGAACTTTCCCGGTTCGACCGTAGAGAATATGTTATTTATTGTTATTATTTTAATTACAAAATACTAAGCAATACAATAATTTATGGAACACATTAAAAATAGCCAACCGATGGTGAATACGTCTACCGAATTTCAATGTTGATAATGACATAAGCTGCGCATGCGCACGTTGTATATTTCTCGCCATCTAGCGGCGAAACTATGAGGAATTCGATGAAAAGTTAACCGTAAAAGTTAAAGAAAATTTGATGCTTTACAACTTTGTACAACAACATTTTGCAATAAAGTGTATTGTTTGTCTTCAAAATAAAAAAAACTAGAAAAAACATACATGCACATTTTTTACGCGCCCTCTAGTGGCGCAACTATTGGAAATTCTGGAAAAAAACTTAAGACAAAAATTATAGGTAATTTTATGCTCTAGAACTTTGTCCTACAATATTTTGCACTAAAGTGTATTATTTGTCCTCAAAATCAAGAAAAACTACAGAAAACATACATGCACATTTTTTACGCGCCCTCTAGTGGCGCTACTATTGGAAATTCTGGAAAAAGTTTAAGACAAAAGTTGTAGGGAATTTTATGCTCTAAAGCTTTGTACTACAATATTTTGCACTAAAGTGTATTGTTTGTCCTTAAAATTTAAAAAAAGTAAAAAATTGTTACATGCGTATTTAATCAATGTCGGTCTTGAGGACGTTCTACTGTACCAATTTAAACCAAAAACTAATGGTCACATTTCAGGCACACACCCACCCTTCATACCAATTTTCAGCTTGATTGGTCAAACCGTTCGGCAGTTATCGTGGAAGATTACACACAGACACACAGACACACAGACAGACCATACGCTGGAAATGGTTTCAATCTTCTTGGGGGACCTCAAAATGGATATTTCCATCGATATCTCGATTTTTTTTTGCTCGTTCACCTTACTTTCCCTTTGATGGGTCCGGGAAAGTAAAAACGAAGCAACAATGCATATTTTTTAGACAGGAATTTGAAACACATATCAGGAATGCATTTTTCTACACAGGATATTAAAAAATAAAGCAACAATGCATTTTTTCATACAAAAAATTGAAAAACAAAGCAATGCATTTTCTACATCTTGGACAAAAAGAGAAAAGAAATCACATCCCGGATAATCTGCTTCTGGAGAATCATCCGCAACCAATTCGATCTGGCTCGGTTAGATGCAAGCGCATATACAGGGTGGCGAAAATTTCATTGCAATGTATTGTAATATTGGAAACCGTAAGAGATACGACGTCTGTTAAATGGAACAAAATTTTCTCAATTTGAAGGCTAATCGACTGGTGCTTTGTATCCACAGATATCAGGGACGGCTTTCATTATAATTGATAAAAACTAAAATTGCACAATTTCTATTTAATGCTTCAGTGCTTTTATTTTGAACAACAGAAAAAAATTGTATAAAACTTTTTTGTTTGATAATGTATTACCCACCATCTGATAATATTAGATATTGAATCTGACATTTAGTTTCCGCCCAGCCACCCTCAACTTTATTTCTCAAATACGGATCTGTACTTTTTATGTAATTTTTTAATAGCATTTCATATCATGAATTCATCCATGTATTACAACTAATTGATTTTTAAATTTTTGAATGAATTAATAACTATTTAGTATAACAGCTTTTAAATACGGATCTGTACATTATATGCAGATAATAATTACAAAGAAATGTAAAGAAAACACATTATTTTATTTCATAATAAATTTGTTAAATCACAGAAACTTATTACTTATTATTCAGGAAATAAAATGCTATACAAAAATCACATAAAAAGTGCAGGTCCGTATTTGAGAAATAAAAGTTGAGGGTGACTGGGCGGAAACTAAACGTCAGATTCAAAATTTAATATTATCAGACTGTGAGTAACACGTTTTCAGTCAAAAATATTTTATACACTTTTTTCTATTGTTCAAAATAAAAGCCCTGGAGCATTAAAAAGACAATCTACAATTTTTAGTTTTCAAATTGAGAAACTTTTGTTCCATTTAACCGATGTCGTATCTCTTACGGTTTCCGAGATTACAATACATTGCAATGAAATTTTCGCCACCCTGTATATGGGGGTAATGGGGGTAATTACTCACCCCATGATACCAAAAAAATATCACGAAAAGAAGAAATAAAATATATGAATTGCAGAAACGGACAAACATATTTGTCTAAAAGTTTGATTACTCTCCACAGGAAAAAAGTACATCTCCCAGAAAAAAAGTAATAATATATTAAGGTATTAGGACCGAAGAAATGAAATCGATATTTGTTTATATGTCGTTTTAAAAATTAAAATCTTGTACTATCGATACTAATCGATATAGCGTTCAAAATTATCAATAATTTTCGATATCCCAGACTATCGATAGTTATCTATAGTGCTATCGATAGTTTTCCACCCCTAGCCTATTCTGAGCTAGTAACCACTACCGCAGGACCTGCTAGAACCCAGAATCTGCCAATTTCAGTCCCAGGTAGAATGTGTTTATCTGCTCAGAAAAGACGAGATTTTTTTTAAATACAAAACATATTATGTTAACATAGAAACTGTATGTCTTTTTAATTGACTACTACTGTTTTTTATTTACTTCTTTTGTGACGTCATCTCTTCTATACTAATACCACACTGTAAGCGTCTGTTTTTCTACATTTTTAAATTTCTTATTCTAAAGGAAACCAATAAATTCTTATGTACGGAAAACGCAAAAAATACGGATAAGATAACAAAACTAATTATACGAACAATGGGTAAGAGTCTTTGTTAGCTATTTCAAATTTTTCAATCTGTTGCTGACATTTTCATTCAACTCATAATTTAGAATGCACGACTTATTACAAATTTATATAACTAAGTAATTGCCATGTTCTGGTAAATCTAATATTTACTTTAAACATATCAAACATAAAATTTGAATTCGAATTCAAATTAAATTTAATTTTAAAGGAAAAAGAAACTCGAAATCGATACCAAATAAAACTTGTAAAATTACCAAATACGTCGCGACATGTTTCGGCTCTTAGGCCATCTTCAGGCGAATGTTCGAACAATGTAGAAAATTGAACAAATGAATGCAAAAATTTTAAAAAACATTATTTATATGTACTTATGTTAAAAACTTTTTCTTAATATTGTTTCACGTGATACAGAAAGGAAATTAAAATAAAATTTTTTATCCAAAAAGAAAAATATTAATACTTGTAAGAAAATTTAAAAAATATAAATTTTTTTTATGAAACGCCTACCAAGTATTTCAGTTTTAATATACATATGAAGATATTTTTATAAAAATTGTAAATTCTAGAATCAACCCATGATTTTACACGTGTTCGCCGGTTCGTTGGCCAATTGTTCAGAGTATTGAAATGTTATTCGAAATAACACAAAATAATTAATTCTGTCTTAAATTATCTTTGTTAAACTATGCAATTAATTGAATCCGACAGAATAATACGAGTGAATAGCGAACTACAGTTGAATTAATTTGAAATCAAAAATGTTTAGACCAGATAATCAAAATTCAATTCATGGTGATCATATCGGTAATATTATTGTCTCTATATATATATATATATAAAATTGTTGTGTCGTGTGGGCGAGCACTAAGAAAGGAATTTTGAAAATTCGCACTTTAAGGGGTTCAAAATTGGGATTAAACAAATATTGACCCGCTCGAGTAAGTGCGTCAACCAAAAAATCAGCTGTGTCATCCCAGAACTTTCCCGGCTCGGACGTGGAGAATGAGATTATTTTAATTACAAAATACAAAATTTCTGAATGGAAAAGTAAAATGTTGTAAAAATGAAATAAATTGCTGGAAAAAATGGGTGCAAAAATACATAAAAATTAATTAAAATGAATAACGACAAAAATTGCTTAAAATGGCACCTTGTTATTATAAATACCTACAAGATAATGAATTATTTCAGAAAATGATAAAATAATTGTTAAAAATGATAAAGAATTACTAAATTTCAGCTTAAATTAAAACTGTAATAAAAAAAGCAAACAATGCAAAAAAAACTGGACAAAAAAAAGGAAAAATGGGAAAAATAACAAAAAGTCCAAAAAAAAATGTCAAATAAGACAAAGTAAAGAGAAAAAATGCAAAATACGTCAAAAAAGTAAAAAAAAGAAAGACAAGTTTTAAAAAAGCAAAAAAAGTAGCAAATAATACGATAGTTGAACCGGGCACCAGAATTTTTAATCCTTAAAAGGAGCATCATCAACCGGGCACCACACACGGATGGACTGATTACCTGCTTGTATAAATAATTTTCAATTTTTAGAAAAAATAATTCTATTTTCACAACCACAATTTTTTATCTAAAATTTAAAAAAAATTCACTTATATAGAATATTTTCTTCTCTTTCTATCAACATTTAACACGTTTTAATAGTATCGATAGTTTTCTTGTTACAGGGGTTAAACAAAAATGTATTTATTAAAATCTACAATTATCTAAGTTATTTTGTTTAATAAAAAATTATATTAAAATCTATTTAATACCATTAAAAACAGAATAACAAAATCTATAAATGGGAATTTTTTCAAAATTTTTAAGCAAAAATTGTGACCTTAAGAAAGGGGAGAGACCAAAATGAGAAAAAATATAGTTATGGTCTCTCCCTATTTTCACAACCACAATTTTTTATCTAAAATTTTGAAAAAATTCACTTATATAGAATATTTTTTTCTCTTTCTATCAGCATTTAACACGTTTTAATAGTATCGATAGTTTTCTTGTTACAGGGGTTAAACAAAAAATTATTAATTAAAATCTACAATTGTCTAAGTTATTTTGTTTAATTAAAAAATATATTAAAATCTATTTAATACCATTAAAAACAGAATAAAAAAATCTATAAATGAGAATTTTTTCAGAATTTTTAAGCAAGAATTGTGACCTTAAGAAAAGGGAGAGACCAAAATGAGAAAAAACATAGTTATGGTCTCTCCCTATTTTCACAACCACAATTTTCCATCTAAAATTTTGATAAAATTCACTTATATAGAATATTTTTTTCTCTTTCTATCAACATTTAACACGTTTTAATAGTATCGATAGTTTTCTTGTTACAGGGGTTAAACCAAAAATTATTTATTAAAATCTACAATTGTCTAAGTTATTTTGTTTAATTAAAAAATATATTAAAATCTATTTAATACCATTAAAAACAGAATAAAAAAATCTATAAATGAGAATTTTTTCAGAATTTTTAAGCAAGAATTGTGACCTTAAGAAAAGGGAGAGACCAAAATGAGAAAAAATATAGTTATGGTCTCTCCCTATTTTCACAACCACAATTTTCCATCTAAAATTTTGATAAAATTCACTTACATAGAATATTTTTTTCTCTTTCTATCAACATTTAACACGTTTTAATAGTATCGATAGTTTTCTTGCTACAGGGGTTAAACAAAAAATTATTTATTAAAATCTACAATTGTCTAAGTTATTTTGTTTAATTAAAAAATATATTAAAATCTATTTAATACCATTAAAAACAGAATAAAAAAAATCTATAAATGGGAATTTTTTCAAAATTTTTAAGCAAAAATTGTGACCTTAAGAAAGGGGAGAGACCAAAATGAGAAAAAATATAGTTATGATCTCTCCCTATTTTCACAACCACAATTTTTCATCTAAAATTTTGATAAAATTCACTTATATAGAATATTTTTTTCTCTTTCTATCAACATTTAACACGTTTTAATAGTATCGATAGTTTTCTTGCTATAGGGGTTAAACAAAAAATTATTTATTAAAATCTACAATTGTCTAAGTTATTTTGTTTAATTAAAAAATATATTAAAATCTATTTAATACCATTAAAAACAGAATAAAAAAAATCTATAAATGGGAATTTTTTCAAAATTTTTAAGCAAAAATTGTGACCTTAAGAAAGGGGAGAGACCAAAATGAGAAAAAATATAGTTATGATCTCTCCCTATTTTCACAACCACAATTTTTCATCTAAAATTTTGATAAAATTCACTTATATAGAATATTTTTTTCTCTTTCTATTAAAATTTAACACGTTTTAATAGTATCGATAGTTTTCTTGTTACAGGGGTTAAACAAAAAATTATTTATTAAAATCTACAATTGTCTAAGTTATTTTGTTTAATTAAAAAATATATTAAAATCTATTTAATACCATTAAAAACAGAATAATAAAATCTATAAATGAGAATTTTTTCAGAATTTTTAAGCAAGAATTGTGACCTTAAGAAAAGGGAGAGACCAAAATGAGAAAAAACATAGTTATGGTCTCTCCCTATTTTCACAACCACAATTTTTCATCTAAAATTTTGATAAAATTCACTTATATAGAATATTTTTTTCTCTTTCTATCAACATTTAACACGTTTTAATAGTATCGATAGTTTTCTTGTTACAGGGGTTAAACAAAAAATTATTTATTAAAATCTACAATTATCTAAGTTATTTTGTTTAATTAAAAAATATATTAAAATATTAAAATCTTTTGTCTTTTGCATTTGAAGGTGTGTTTAAAAAAACTGAAATTTAGATTTGCAAATTTATTTTTTTTTAAATCATACGTTAAATTATACTATTATTATAAGTACGATTATTATTATTATTATTTTTATTATTCTTATTATTTTTATTGTTATTATTATTTGCCAAAAACTATATTTAAAAACTAAAAGAAAATATTTCAAAATGTTTTTATTTATTACATTTTTAAAAATTACAAATTATTATATTACAAAACATTTATACAAAAACTTACATATTAATACTTATTACAAGAATTGTTTGGTAGTGTAACATATACATTTTATAAAATTTATTCTGGTTATTTTTTTTGTTTGATACATAACCACTGGGTTTTGCAAATTTTTTAATTTATTTTTGACTTCTTTGTCTTTGATCTTAGTGCCCGGTTGACGGATAAGATTAAGTGACCTTTTCAGCAATACAGGTAAAAAGGGTCGTTCGGTGCCCGGTTGACAAATTAAGGCAAAAAAGGTCAAAAAAGCTCAAAAACTATAAACAAAATACGCCAAAAAAGTTAAAAAAAATTAAAAAAGGGAAAATAGAGGAAAAATAAAGGCAAAAATTGTAGAAAAAAGGTAAAAGGGAAAAAATCAGCAAAAAGTCCAAAAAAAGGTCAAATAAGACAAAGTTAAGGGAAAAAGGAACATGAGCCAAAAAAGGAAAAAAAAACCATACAAAAAAGTTTAAAAAAGTCCAAAAAATATACCAAATAAAGGGAAACCAAAATACGCTAAAAAAGAAAAAAAAAGAAGCAATATGGTATGAAAATAAAGGCAAAAAGGCAAAAAATGGCAACAAGGGATAAAAAAAGCAACAAAAAGGCAAAAAGTTCCAAAAAGTTAATGAAAAAAAGTTTTAAAAGGCAAAAAAGTCAAAGAACGGAAAAAAGGCTAAAACCAAAATTAAAAATGTCCAAAACGTCAAAATAGTAAAAAAAAAGGAAAATAATATGAAAATAAATGGAAAATGGCCAAAAAATTCAAAAATAGGCAAAAAAGGAGTGAAAAAGCAACAGAAAAGGTAGAAAAAGCAACAAAAAAGACAAAAAGGACAAAAAAGTAAAAAAAAATTTAAAAACGGATGAAAATGCGTCAAAAGGCAAAAAAAATTAAAGAAAAGGTAAAAATAAAATAAAGCTAAAATAAAGCCAAAATAAAGAGAGGCAAAAGAGCAAAAATGGTAAAAAAAAATTTAAAAAAAAACAAAAAAAAGGTGTAAAAAAGCAACCAAAAAAAAAAAGTTAATCAAAAAATAATTTAAAAAGGAGCAAAAAAGTTAAAAAAGAAAAAGGAAAAAAGGGTCAAAACAATCGGTTGTGTCGCCCCAAAACTTTCCCGACGAGTATTCACGAAGATTTTTTCAGATATTTAATTCCATTTTTTTATTTTTTGACAGGTGACAGTTGGAGAAATAGTTTTGACTATTCTGAATATAGTTTTACAAGGGATTTTAAATGACAGACAGATAGATTTCCATCTTAATCATTTCAGGTGACCTCAAAATGGATATTTTCATCTTTATCTCGAAAATTTGAGTTCGTTTACAATACTTTCCCTTCTCGGAGGTGGGTCGGGAAAGTAAAACATACAGGGTAATTCTTTTAGAGGGGAGTGGCTCTCCCCCTTGAGAGAGTGCAAATATTTTTTATTATTTGACTCCAAGTAATTTAATTAGAAAAAGGAGAGAAAGTATAAATGATTTATCTCAAATCAATGTCTACGGATTTTAAAGCGATTAATTATTTTCACAAAAATTAAATTTGGATACCTAATTTTATTTTTCCTGTAAAATATATCTATCGGTATGAATTAATTATTTCGACCTGAAAACTTCGCTATTAATCTAAAAGTAGGTCACATAAGATTATTAAAAAACAATAAGATTATATAAAAAAAATGGTATTGAAATTTGCAAACAATGACCTTGCATTTGATATAGTAACTCCACTTGGAGGTGTAAAAATGGGCATAACAGTTTGAAAAATCGGAGGGAAGTAAACCGATACAGAAAATAAACTTTTATTTATTCCGATATCAACGCGGACGAAGTCGCGGCAAAAGCTAGTTTTCAGTAGTAATATCCCTAGAACATTGATAATAGACGAGATAATTTTATGACAATCGATAGCTCGTTCCCTGTTACCAAGCAACGAGCTTGAGAAATTTGTCATAAAATTATGAGGCATTTGTCAATGTCCGAAGGATATTCGGCGGAAAATTTTTTGATAGAAAAATTTAGTTGTCAAAGTTGTCAAACTCAATAGTATTGTCATAGTGATTGATAATTGATTGAATGCTGTTATCAGTGTAATGTTGACATGATTGGGTGAAATTGATTCACATGACACAAAATGACAAAATTTGATTGGTTGTTAGAACTGGCAAAAAAATTTCACTAGTAATTTCCCTAGAGCTTGAATTATTACTGGAAATTTTATTCGAGTACACGATTTTTTGAAAATTATCCCGAGTCGCGAAGCGACGAGGGATAATTTTCTTAAAAAATCGTGTACGAGGAAAAGTTTCCGGTTATTAATTCAAGATCGTGGGGGATTCGGTAAGAAAATTTCACACCTAAAAAATTTAAAAGTAATTAATTATTTATTTGACATTAAGATTAGAAGGAAAGACTAGTTTGGGTATAGTTAGTCATGAGTGTTTGTTGGTATGTTAAAAGTTAAGTAGTAATTGTTTAATTTTGATTTGCACAAAAAGTAAACAAAAAGTCTTATATGAATCAAGCCCATTACAAGTGTCATTATTTTGACATAAAAATTTCCACTTATTAATTTCGTCCAGGGTACCCTGGAGGATGAAAATTTCCGGAAATTTTTTGGGTTACCATGGTAACCAAACAAAAAAATATGGCTTAAAAATGGCGGTGTGAAATTTTCAATATAATTCTCAAAGGGCAAGACAAAATAAGCCTTTATTTCTGGGAAGTACAATTTTCATGTGATTCAAATCCAACGTGAATCTTTCATAGTCGATAATTAACATAAATGAAAGAATACGTAGATTTATGATTTAAAGTCCGAACATTCCTAATTTATTTAACATTAATTGAGAGAAAATGAAATTTTTGACTTTTATTAACCCAACACGATTTAGTTGCTAAACCCGTATATTGCCTCGTAAATTACTGTGTCTAAAAGACACATGTTGTTTATGTGATTACTAAGGTATTTCATCCGAGACGGTAGAGGTCAGTAAGATAGAAAATTGTGATGGGCTAACAAATAAAACAACATGATTACAAAAATACATAAAAACCAATTACAATCGGAAGAACATTAGCTTGAAGTTTAGAAATTATAAATGAGAAATGTTTTTAAAATATTCGATGTGTTACATGGAAATTTGTCCAAGCGATGTAAAGCTCTAGAGTGTAACAAAGTTCAGTCCACTTAATATTACTACTGTAAAATTTATAAATATCGGTTTAAAAAGAGACATATTACCAGGAAATATTGGCTTCCTGGATCCGGAAAATTGCACTAATAGGGATAAAATATAAACTAATAAACTAGAATCTTCTGTATGACAATCCAGATGCGTACTACAGCAGTTGTACACATTTATTTATTATTACAGATATTAAATTGGTATGTTCATTATATTTTAAATAAACCAACTTATTTACTTTTTTTGTACTATTTTCTCAGGGTGAGTTCAAAAAAAAATGTATTACAATAATAAATCAAGTTAAATATCTTTTCTTCTTCTTAAATTTTGATAAATAAAAATAATACTTTATTCCATAAATCACTCTTCTTCTTTAATCTTCCTTTTTCAATTTTTTCTAGTCCACTTCCAAAATCAAATATCTCTTTCAACCATTGTATATATTTTTATCTTTTTTACTTTAATACCTACATTTTTTTTTAACTTTATATTCTTCTTTCAAAATTCTACTAAATTTCTATTTTTCTTTATTACTTTCAAACCTTTTTTTGAAACATTTCTTAAATATTTTTTTTAAATATTAATTTTTCTATTTTTGTATATAAATCTCCCGTCAATAATAATAAATCAATCATCCAAAAAACACAATTCTTTATTTTTACACCCACTTTGCCTTTTTGTCAAAACAAAATAAAATCTATACTCAAACTATCATGCATCAACATATTGAATTTTATTTTTATAACCTTATTTTCATTTTTTTATTCCTGTCATACTTACATATGACACTTATCACCTTTCAACCATACAAAACATAAAACGGCACCAAAATTATACATAAGAACAAAACATTGTAATATATTTGTTACAGTTATTGTTGTTGTAATAAGCCGCAAGTAATCAGTATAAAAAGTGAGAAAAAATCGAAAAAAAATTTTAAAAAATTTGAAAAAAAAAACTGAAAGAATCATAAAATTACAGAAAAACAGGAAAAATCAGAAAAATGTCTTAACCAGGATCTTGAAAAAATTAAGAAAGTTAAAAAAATAAGAAAAAACAGACAATGTCTGAAAGCATAAAAAAAAATAAGAAAGAATCGTAAAAAATTAGGAAAAAAACAGTAAAAGGTTAGAAAAAATCGAAAGATATCAAAATTAATGTAAAAAATGGAAAAAAAAATTAGAGGAAAATCGGAAAACATCGGAAAGAATCATAAAATATGGGAAAAATTAGAAAAATAAGTAAAAACAAAAAATATCTAAAAGAATCAGAAAAATAAGAAAAGATCACAAAAAATTACAAAAAAAATAGTAAAAGTTAGAAAAAAAAACGGAAAAATCAGAAAATCGAAAGAATCATAAAATATCGGAAAAACAGGAAAATCAGAAACATGTCTTGAGCAGGATGGTGAAAAAATTGAGAAAACCAGAAAAATAAGAAAAAACAGACACCCTAAAAGAATCAGAAAAAAAATCAAAGGAATCATAAAAATCAGGACAAAAGTTATAAATAATTGGAAAATATCAGAAAAATCGGAAAATATCAGAAAAAATCTGAAAAATTAGAGGAAAATCGGAAAAAATCAGTAAAAACAGAATGAATCATAAAAAATCGGAAAAAGAGGAAAAATAAGAAAAATGTTTTGACCGGGATCATGAAAAAATTGAGAAAATCAGAAAAATAAGAAAAGACAGACAACGTCTAAAAGAATTAGAAAAATAAGAAAAGATCACAAAAAATTAGAAAAAAAAACAGTAAAAGTTAGAAAAATCGGAAAAATCAGGAAAATCGAAAGAACCATAAAATATCGGGAAAACAGGAAAAATTAGAAAAAAAGTTTTGAGCAGGATCTTGAAAAAATTGAACAAATCAGAAAAATAAGAAAAAATAGACAGTGTCTGGAAGAATCAGAAAAAAATCGAAAGAATCATCAAAAATCAGGAAAAAGAGGAAAAATCAGAAAAATAAGAAAAAATAAACAACATCTGAAAGAATCAGAAAAATAAGGACGAATCGAAAAAAATAAAAAAAAAGAGGAAAATCGGAAAAATCAGGAAAATCGAAAGAACTATAAAATATCGGTAAAACGGGAAAAAATCAGAAAAAATGTTTTGGCCAGGATCGCGAAAAAATTGAGGAAATGAGAAAAATAAGAAAAAACAAACAACGTCTGAAAGACTCAGAAAAACAAGAATGAATCATAAAACAGAAAAAAAACAGTAGAAAGTTGGAAAAAATCGAAAAATTTCAGAAAAAATCTGAAAAAAACCGAAAGAGTCATAAAAAATCGGAAGAAGAGGAAAAATAAGAAAACATGTCTTGACTAGGATCGTGTAAAATAAGAAAAAACAAACAACGTCTGAAAGGATCAGAAAAATAAGAAAGTAAAAAATAAAAAAAATAGGGGAAAATCGGGAAAGTCAGAAAAAATCGAAAGAATCCTAAAATATCGAAAAACAGGAAAAAATCAGAAAAAATATCTTGACTAGGATCGTGAAAAAATTGAGAAAATCGGAAAAATAAGAAAAAACAAACGTCTGAAAGAATCAAAAAAATAAGAGAGCATCTTAAAAACGAAAAAAAAACACTAAAAAGTTAGAAAAATAAATATTGAAATTTGTTCGACCGATTTTTTTAGCTGGCCCTTTGGGGCAGATGTATGTAGACGAAAAATTTTGTCTGAATGCTCCTTCCATTTCTCTATGTAATCAGCTAATTTTTGTTCTTGGCCGTCTATTATCAACACCACAAAAAATGTAAACAAATTAATAAAACGAGAAATTTTGTATGAGTAAGCCCCAAATTGGCAGAATGAAGTTGTAAAAGTATTTGACAGTGGTGGAAAAGTGTCGCTTGGAGTTGGCCGGCCGTGAGCCAAGATTACTTCGGTATAAGCCTGGTGCTGGCCGGCCGGGTGCTAAAATCACCGAGGTTCAAAATCGTTGATTAATGACACCAATTAATGAATGATTTTCTATTAATCAACAATTTTATTATATGTAACCCAATGTACACCGCTATATTGACAGCGACATTTTTATTGTTATAATTTCGTAAAATTCTATATATGTTTTAAATAAGGTGTCTTATTGGCTCACGCGTTAAATTATCTCGATTGTTAATCGCCTTTATTAATACACTTGGTTGTTAAATAACTATTTCATGAAGATGTACGCACCTATTTTGCAAATTATTTTGTTAGTAAAGACAAACAATTGTGACACCAAAATGATAGATAGTCGCGCCATCTATCGTATTGTTTGATGGGTACCACCCGGGCTAGTGGTTTAACAGAATACAATTCTGTAAACGCGTCTCCAAGTACAACTTGGATTGCCGGCAGATGGGGGAACCCATCAACCATCATAATGCCTAGGGGGGAGCGGGCACCTCGCAATAAAATCAAAAACATAAAAATAGTTGGGGTATATAGAATGGATTTTTGAAACTATGCATTCCGACAAAGTGCCACTGAATATTCATATAAAGATGAAACATGTATGGTAATGGTCGGAATGTATAGTTTCAAAAACTTATTCTATTGTTTTTGACAAACAATTGTCCTGGCAGTTTTCAAAAATTTAAAGGTTATTAAATAAAAGAATAATAACAGTATTCAGTCTTTTTCATTTCCTCTTTTGTCACGTAGTAATTTTATTTTTATTATTTTCATTTGTTTTATCCTAAATAGATTATATTAATTCTACTAAAGTGACGGTGTCGTATTTAAAATCGGCCATTGTGCATCAAAAGTTTAAAAACAAGCATTTTTATAATTTACATGAGATTACGCGTCCACTGGCAACGTTACGGTTATCGTATCGGCCAGTGTGAAAACGCCCAATAGGTACTGTTTTTCGTCACTCCCATTATTTCTGCGTTTTAGACATAGATGGCCGCGTGATAGTTTTTTGTTCTGTTTCAAAAGCCGGAATTCTATCCTTGAAACCACCCAGAACATAGATAACCTTGCCAACTTCATCAGTAAAACCATCACCCAAGCCCTGGATGTTGCTGTTCCCCAAATTACCATTAATAGCCAACAAAAACCTCTTCCCACAAATATCCTTTCAAATATCCTTTCTGACCTTTATTATTAGGTTCTGGCACAAACATAAATCCACTCCCATCTCCTGGTCAATGGTCAAATTCTACATACTCTTGAGCAGAAGACCAGTGCATTCAAAGGCCACCTCCAAGAATCCGCAGTCAATCCTCCAAACCCCAACTTTAATTCACAGTTCCAAGCAGACACAGAATTCCTTATCCAAGACCTACTCCAAACTCCCAATCCCTCCACATCAAACCTTATTCTTGAAACTTCCACCGCCAAAAATTTACAAAGGTCCTACATCCCCTAACTCTTACAGGCCTATATCCCTAACGAATGTTCTGGGTAAGGGTTAAGATCTTTGAGACTCTACTCAAGAACCGTATCTGGATTTTTCTGAATGAAAACTGAACGATCCCCTAATTTCAACAAGGATTTAGGCCTGATCACTGTTCCCAAGATGCACTAGTGAGACCCCATGGAAGAGCCTTCTAATCCATAAACTTAGGTCACTACTATGTAATCTTGTTATTTTTTGATGAATTTTAGAAAGTGTATTTATGTGTATTGTGTATTCAGTTACCTTATTGCAATTTGTTACATTTTCTTAATTATTTTAACTTAATTCTGGATTTCCCAAACTGTTATTTTCTTTTATTTCATTGTATTTCATTAGAATTTATTACATTGTTTTTAAAATTTTTTACTACCGCTACTGTTTATCTGTTGTTTAACCAATAAATACATTTTTTACAGGTATCAAATGATTTTCGTTCTCATCACATACATCGTTCCAATCATTTTGATGTCAATTTGTTACACCGTAATGGGTTCAGTTCTCTGGGGATCTCGATCCATTGGTGAAAAAACTCAACGGCAAATAGAAGCAATAAAGGCAAAAAGGAGGGTAAGTAATCATGTTATTTTTTTTTCGATAAATTTATATCTGACCATGTATATTTACCTTATTATCGTTTTGTTTAATATTTAGAATTTTTAATTTTAAATATTTTTCGTTTATCTTAAATAAAGGCATTGTTCCTAACATTATAATGAACTGTTAAACTTTATCGCAATATATGTTTCAATCATATACTGAACGTCTTCTTATAAGAGTAAAAAAACTTGTATATTAAAGTAAAACTGCTAACCCTACAATTTTGATAGTACCTAGATTTCAAAAGTTTTTATTATTTATTTAGAATGTCGATGTCGATGCCAACTAAGAATGCGGGGTACTGTATCTAGGAACCTAGCCATCGTAGAGGGCTGCGGCAAAAAAAGTTATGACTAAAACGGCCAAGAGAAAAACCTGGAAAATATTTTCAAGTTTCTGAAATGGCCGCTAGGGGGCGTAACTGCAATCTTGAATCTAAAAAAGTTATGTTTCTGTGAAATTCGCTATATTAACCTAACAAAAAAATACTTGATCTTTAAAGTCGAGGATAATATGAATCTTTTTTGCTTGACAATTTTTGCTGCATCTGTAAAACTAAACTGGTGGGGGGTATTCAAAGGTTTCCGTAAAAAACACCATGTATCTTCAAAACGGTTGAGCCGATTTTAAACAACTTGGGCTGGTTGAAAAGAGCTATTCTTGGACTACAAATGTTATAATAATTAGAGTTTTGCTAGTTTTACATGTCTCCGCTAGAGGGCTTTTTTCGACATTCCGACAGAAATGGTTAATTTTCTCAAAAAAAATAAATGCATTGGTATAATTTTTTTTTATGAAAAAGTAGCTAAATGATGCTTAAACAAGCTCGCGAAAACCGCATCTCGATATCTTATTCCTAACCTAAAATTTAGGCCTAATAAAATTTTATACGGAAATCCCTTACATTTTTATTTTTTTTAAGCTAATTTGTCTGGAATTCAGAATAAAATCACCTGTTTTGAAAATACTGCAAAATAGCGCTAAAAGGTAAGTAAGTAATGCTAATAATAAAAGCCATATTTTTTGTTTAAATGCATATTCACAATGGGTATATACGAAAAAGACAATTAATAGGAACAGGCCATGTAATACAACAAAACAAATACCTATTCAAAAATAAATAATCGGCCTTTGTTTCAACGGCAAAGAATTGGAAGAACACAAGAAAATATTAACCACGTACTGGGATATATTGAAGGAAATCCCCATGTTAGCACAAGAGCATTATCCCTTGAGTTGGGCATATCACGAACAACGGTTCAAAATATTTTGAAGGACCATAGGTAAGTTCTAATGGCCTTCAGCGATTTATTTGAATTTACCTTTTTTTATTACTTTTAGAATGCACCCATATCATGTCGTTTTGCATCAGGCCTTGAAAGAGAAAGACTTTGATCGGAGGTTGGACTATTGCCATTGGATGTTAGGCATGATACGCGAAAATAGAGATTTTTTATTTCAAATTCTTTGGACCAATGAAGCCACCTTTTATAGTAACGGGCGAGTCAATCTGCATAATATGCATTATTGGTCTGCAGAAAATCCGCATTTGTTGCTTTAAGTTCAGCACCAAGGGCGTTGGAGTTTAAATGTGTGGTGTGGTATACTGGAAGGCAGAATTATTGGGCCACATTTTTTCGAGCAATCTCTAAATGGCATGGTCTTTCTTTACTTTTTGGACAATCAATTACCGTTGTTGTTGGAAGACGTGCCACTGGAAACACGGCAAAACTTGTTTTCGCACTTGGATGGTTGCCCAGCACATTTTTCAATTATTGTGCGAGAGCATATTAATGCAGTATTTCAACAGCGGTGGATTGGAAGAGGAAGTCTGTTTCCATGGCCTCCGCGATCAGCAGACTTAACTTGTCTAGATTTTTATTTATGGGACGGTTAAAGGACATCGTGTTTCAGACTCAACCTACGACGAGAGAAGATATGAAAAACCGGATTCGAGCTGCAGTTTTGTCTACCCATATGAGGCTTCAAGAATGCATAGAGCATGATGGTCAGCATTTCGAGCATTTACGGGGGCATTAAAAATATTTCTTTTTAAATCGGTCCTTTTTAGGGCCACAACTGAATAATAAAAAGAAATTCCAGAAAAATTAGTTTAAAAAAAAAATAAAATGTAAGGGATTTCCGTATAAAATTTTCTTTGGCCTAAATTTTAGGTTAGGAATAAGATATCGAGATGCGGTTTTCGCGAGCTTGTTTAAGCATCATTTAGATACTTTTTCATGAAAAAAAAATTATACCAATGCATTTATTTTTTTGAGAAAATTAACCATTTCTGTCGGAATGTCGAAAAAAGCCTTCTAGCTGCGACATATAAAACTAGCAAAACTCTAATTATTATAACATTTGTAGTACAAGAATAGCTCTTTTCAACCAGCCTAAGTTGGTTAAAATTGGCTCAGCCGTTTTGAAGATACATGTTGTTTTTTACGGAAACCTTTGAATACCCCCCACCAGTTTATTTTTAGAGATACAGCAAAAATTGTCAAACAAAAAAGATTCAGATTATCCCCGACTTTAATGATCAAGTATTTTTTTGTTAGGTTAATATAGCGGATTTCACAGAAACATAACTTTTTTAGATTCAAGGTTGCAGTTACGCTCCCTAGCGGCCATTTCAGAAACTTGAAAATATTTTCTAGGGTTTTCTCTTGGCCGTTTTAGTCATAACTTTTTTACCGGAACCCTCTACGATGGCTAGGTTCCCAGATACAGTACCTCGCATTCTTAGTTGGCCACCCTGTACTGTATTATACATGTAATTAAGCTAAACGATGACTTCAAATACTATATTGAATTTTTCATGATTATTCATTATTTTACATGTAATAATATAAATTACGAGTTAACTAAGTCATGAATACCTAAATAGCGAAGGTTTCGAGCAAACTTGGGCTATAAATGTCAGGAAAAACGACCTAGTGTCGTAAATTAGTAAAAAGCTTTTCCCGTTATCACTTTCTTAAAGCATAATTTATATTTCTCTTACTTAAAACTCACAAATTACACTTTTATATTCTGTCTCTTAATTTTATAATAGTGTCAATAACATACAACGATTTTACATATATGAAAATTTTATATTTTGCATTTATTTTCCGGATGAGTTGTGGGGTAGATAACTCTTTGTAACAAACGTCAATATATTTTCATTAGCTGTTTATTTTCAGATATAATATTAATTGGACTCATATTGTGTTTGTGTTATATAAATTCATTATAAATTATAATTTAAATCAATTTTCATAATAAAAGGTTTATTTATGAATGACAAAATATGTTAAAGTTTTAATAGAAGATAAATTATAATAAATGTACAATATACGGTGGTCCGGATTTAGTAAAATGTTTATTTAAATAGAAATTTGTATCTTATAAGATTCATTAAAATAACTTTTATATTTTGTAACTAAAATTTTAAATTTGACGCACTGTTTTTTTGGCCATGTATAAATAAAAATATTTTTATGGTTTTAGGTTGTGAAAATGTTCATCTCAGTTGTCGTAATATTTGGAGTTTGTTGGTTACCATATCATGGTTATTTTATCTACGTCTACTTTGATACCAACATTCTATTCAATAAATATACTCAACACGTCTATCTTGGATTTTATTGGTTTGCGATGTCAAATGCGATGGTTAATCCACTGATTTATTATTGGATGAATGCTAGGTGAGTAGATTTATAGTAGTAGAACACGCAGAATAAAAATTATATGTAGCGGGAAAGTAAAAATTCAAAAACGCGTTTTTTTAATATAATAGGGATAATGGTGGTCACTTAATATGAACAAATATGATTAAGAATCGATAAAAGTTTGAAACTGTTCCTCTGGCAGTCGACGAGTTAACATCGAGCAATTTTTAAATGGCTAATATAGTAAACTAGTATTAAAGGCTTTTTCTCACCCATTTATTTATAACAAAAACTTTTTACAATACCATAAAAACTATCAGCAAACATACTTTCACTTTATAAAATAAGTATATTAAGTTGTGATATCTCAGAACATTCTGATTAATAATTTAAGATAAAAGTGCGGTCATGCCGCCATTTTAAAGAATAGCCTTCATTTAATAATAGACTGTTCGCTCAGAGAACTAAGAAACTAATGAATATCTAATATCAATTTACACATGAAAAGGAATGTTAGACCGAGTGGGGAATTTTAACGGTTTTTTTGACCTTGTAACTTTGACCAGTATGACGAAATGCAATATATCTACTATAGTCACTCCTACGGTTATAAAAATACTAGAAGAGACACAAGACACATAGCAACAAAAGGACCCCTCACTTCTCTTATGGAAAATGGCTTTCGGCCAATTTTTTCCAAATTTAAGTATGTTGTAGATCTCAAAACTCAATCCCATGACCAGTTTTCGAGATATTGATGGTCAAAGTTGAGTATTTGGGTAATTTTGTTTTAATTTAAATTTCTTCAATTTTTAAGAAAACTGATCAGCTTATCTTGAATTTGTTTATGGAAAAATTTAGTTAAAAGATTGGTCTTTTAAAAAATATAACAATTATATATATAGGGTTTATCAAAAGTCAGTGGAGCTGCTTTATTTTTAAAATGAGTATAATAACAATTATGCTGCTTTAGCAATACAGTTACAACAGATTTTCTGATAAAATAGTAACGCATTTACCATTACAACTTGATCTAAAATATATTGTGTCCGATAAACATTGTTTTTTATATGTGTACAGAGTATTTCAAATATTAGGTCACTGCGAGTTATACCGGGTGACACAGGATCACTCCTTTAAACTTTTTTATTTATTAGCCCACTTTTATGAAAGTTTAACTGAGTATAGTAATAGTAATTTCTGACATATGGCCGACTTCCCGTTTCGCCGGAAATGGACAATAATTTTGATTCTTAAATGAAACACCCTATATATTTTGATAAATTGGGATTCTACGGATCAAAATACATGCAATCCACTAGCCAAATGTCAATTCGATAGAACTTTCATTTTTTGAAAATAAAATATTTTTCTCAATGTACTTTGCTAAAATTTTACAATATCAATTAAAGCTGAAAGAGAACTTCATAAAAAATGATATTTCCTTTAAAAAGCAGTTTTTCTCTGATTTATTATAATTTTATTAGAAAAGTTACCGTTTTTTTATCCAAACTCATTTTTTTTAATGTAACCCCTTTATTATGCATTTTAAACAAAGTATAATGAAAAAAATATTTTCCTCTAAAAACGAAAGTTTAGTCAAATTGACATTTCACTATTGGATTGCATGTATTTTGATTCGTAGAATCCAAATTTATTAAAATATACAGGGTGTTCAACTTAAAAAACAAAATTGTTGTCAATTTCCGGCTAAACCAGAAGTCGGCCATCTTAAATATATACGCCGAAATTACCCAAATACTAAATTATTGAAAACTGGTCATAGGATTGAGTTGGGCCCATGAAGACATTTAATCAGAACTTCAAGATCTACAACATACTAAAATTTAAAAAAAATTGTCCGAAAGCCATTTTCCATAAGAGAAGTGAGGGGTCCTTTGACATACGTATATTATTTTGGAGAAACAGTACTTTATACTGAGACAATAATGTTATAAGACAGAAAAATGATATGAATGATATACAAGGTGGACCAAAATTGTCGAGCAATACTTCTAGGGGTAATTTTGAGTTCAAAGAAATGCGTGTTCATCTTTCGAGACTGTAACACCAGTAATAAAATAATTACGGTTTCCTTAGATGCAAAACAAAAAATACATATTAATAGTATATCGGCTTTGCAAGGAAGACTCAAAATATTTTTTATGTAACTCATTTAATTGACAATAAAAACAATTAAATAGTAATTTTACTGTTTGTCACCGCAGGTCGACATTTGTTCCTAGCATGTTCATAAGTCAAGCACGCCCATTATTGAACTCAAATTACACGAGAACGATTAATATTTGGACGATACATCTAGAGTAGCTTTTTCCAAAAAAAACTTCCGAAAATATTATTTCAATAGGTATTTTCCAAAACAGTTGATAACAATAAAAAATATGCCCAAAAAAAGGTAACTCACCCCTTGAAAACTACCCTTAGTCAATTCGAAGAATCAAGACAAAATACATAAACAGCGTATCTTAGTATCCTTAGGAACTACCTATAATTTGAATATTGTATGGTACCCCTCTCTAAAGATATTCATGAAAAACCAATTATCGTTAAGTCCTTTCTAGGGATTATTGCACCCTTAATAAGCGTTTTTGGACATAGGTTCATTAGACAAACTTTACTTATTTTTAGGTGTTCTATCACCCCTAGAAGTATTGCTCGACAATTTTGGTCCACCTTGTATATGGAACCACAATTCATTGTTATATCAACAGATCGGCAGGATTAATTTCTGATTCCCGAAGTGTCTTCATGGTCACAACAAATTTTTCTTTTAACTTTCTCAATTTCTGTCTTCTGTGTCTTCACTCTTTTCCCTTGCCCTTGAATTTGTTTCTTTTTAGCAACGTTTTTGTTTTCTTTCTCTATTAGACCGCCTTTAGAGTTACCAACATGTTGGGTTGAGATGTAGAGGTCCATTTCAATGGACACAGGTTCTGTTTGAAAAACATCAGCGGAATAAAGTCTTCATCCCTAAAGTTGCTAAAGTTTAAAAGAAAAATTTCAGTCATTTTTAACCCAAATTACCCGTTGCTAATAGAGACAGCACTAGAATAAGCCTTGGAAAATAAAAATGCGACATGTTATTTTTACTGCCAGATGGGATTGCATAAAATAATCACATTCTTTTTACTTTCCGAACAACAAAGTTGTACAGAAGGAAAGTATTGCGATTATGATATTTTGACCTTACCCAGATTTTAACGAATCTTTACGTGTTGAGGTCACCTGAATCCATTTATACCATTTGTAGCATGATGTCTGTCTGTGTGTGTGTGTGGGTATGTGTGTCTGTGTGTGTGAACACGATAGCGTCTAAACGGCTAAACCGATTTAGATGAAATTTTATATGCATATTTAGGGTAGCAAGGAGACGACCCGTATAGATTTTGGAGTTAATCGGACAACCGGAAGTGACAGTTACTATAAGTGATGACGTCATTACTAAACAAGATGGCAATAAAGCTTTACACATATATTGTTTATACTTTATAGTTTAATTTCAAATAACTAAAATTTTCAAAAACTTTTGCCATTGTTGCCAGATTTATCAAAAAATATTTTTTTTTCATAGTTTTTTTAAATTACCAAAATAATGCATTTTTATGAAAAATTAGGTGATATAAAACTTATAGAACATAAAATTTTCTACACATTTTGTCATTACCGTTTTTTTTATTTCCTCATAGTTTCGTCGCTAAAGGGCGTGAACATAATGTATATAGACATTTGCGACTTTTTTTTAGATTTTGAGACAAAATTATGGATTTTTATGAAAATTTAGAAAAAACAAAATTGTAGAATATAAAATTTTCTACAAATTTTGTCTTAACTTTTTTTTCTAGTTCCGCATAATTTCGCAGCTAGTTTTTATTTTTATTTTTAAGCAATTTTTATCATTATTAAATTATTATTTTTTAGTTAAATTTTAATAGTAAAAATTTAAAAAAAATGTCTTTAAATTTGTAATAATTAATTTTATGATTATAATTTTTTTCAAAATTTTATTACAAAAATTGTGATTTTTAAAAAAAAATGGCGAAACATTTAAAATTATATTATAATTTTAAACTAAATTGAATAACTTCTATAATATTAAAGTTATTTAACTCGGATTTGCACCATTCTAAAGATAATATAAAACTCTAAATTTAAAATGTATTTTAGTTTCTTAGAATTCACAATTGTGATTATTATAGCCAAAATAAAGTGTTTTTTTTAATGTTTTGTAATTTCGTTTTATCAATAAGTATAAAATAAATGAAAAAAGTAAATAGCATATTCGAAAAAGATCCAAAAGTACTATGTGTGTAAATTATTTCATAAATTTACCACAGTATTTGTAAAAGTTATGCAAAAAATGAAAAAAGTTAAAACAATTCAATGGATTCCCATGAATTTTTGACAAAAATTTTATTTTTTTTAGTTTTTTAAAGTAACTTTATTAATGAATTTTGATCCAGAAACCCTAAAAAAAAGGTCTGTTTCCCATTTTGAATAAAATTGAATTATTTATTGATTTTAAAATTATTAAAAAAAGGTTTTATTTCTAAGGTGAATATTAATATTAAAAATTTACAAAAAATACCATTAAATTTGTAGTAAAAAACTCTATAATTGTGATTTTTTTCAAAATCTTATTCAAAAAATTGTAGAATTCATAAATTTTTTTGTTGAAATTTAAAAAAAATGAATAACTTTAAAAATATTAAACATATTAAAATGGGATTTATACCATTCGATCGGTAATATAAAACTCTAAATTCAGAAAATATTTTAGTCTCTTCGAATTTAACATTGTAATTATTATAACTAAAATAAAAAAAAAATTAAATTTTTTTGTCCTTTTGTTTTATCGAAAATGATAAAACAAATGAAAAAAAGTAAATGGTACATCCGATAGGGATTAAAAAGTACATTATGTGTGAAATATTTCATAATTTTAAAATAATATTTGTAGGAATTATACAAAATTATAAAAATATAAAAAATTTTTTTATAAAAAATGAAATTTTTTTAAAATTTTTGTAAACTAATTTTATTAATGTATTTTGATGCAGAAAAACTAAAATAATCGATTCAACAATTACTTTACTAGGAGTATTCGGAAAGTTGGGTGGGATTTCCTCCTCATTTTTTATAAGCGGCTTTGAGAGGTCGAAATAAATTAAGGTCCATTTCGTCACAGTATTTATTGGTGACTATCATTTATCTGCTGACTACCATTGCTCGGTTCTCCCCTACTATATTTTTCTATGAACTTTTTAAAACTTTAACAACGCTATAATTACCGTTCGGATGTCTTAATTACCATCAAAAACTAATAAGTTCTAAATTGATTAAAATCCGATTAGTCAGAAATGGTTTTCGAAAAATCCATGAACATATACATTATTTAATTATGTACACTTCGCTATAGACTATTTTCAATTTATCAGATAAATATAAATATTTACCTTCTACTTCCAATATAATTCATTAATATTTTTTATGTTTTATTTTAGGTTCAGAAAGTATTTCAAATCAGCGGTTTGCATTTGGATAACATGCAAAGTTCCTTCGAAAAGCAATGAAAGTTCGCATCCAGGAAGACATTTTCATTCACTTTCGAAATCAGGCAAGTATATGTTAATAACCATCGAATTAAACAGGAAAGTGTCTCGATTAATCAAAGTTAAATAATGATCTATGATATTTCAGGTGGTAATGGAACAATCAAAGTCCGTTTGACAAGCCCCAAAGACAAAGAACCAGGATATCATAACGGAAGCTCCCTGCAGGAATATTCTCCTGTCAATAGAGCGAACAGCGACGATGCGAATAGCTTGAAAACCCAGAAATGGTCAAATCGTAATAGCAGTCGATCACTGAAAAAGACTAAAATGACAACAGAATTGTAACAAATGAGTTTGGAATGCTCAAACATACAAAATTGTTGTGATATTTTTACTAGTCAAGAGATTAAATAAATCATTACATATTTTGTTTCTTTTTACTTGTTATTAATAAGGGTGTTAACAATAAATGTATATGCTAATGAAAATGGACTTTTAATTACTCCAAAGCTTAAATATTGTAATACTACAAGCACAAGAAAATGTATTAGGATACTGAAGAAATAAAAATAACTGAAATTTTTGTATTTATTTGAAAAATCAAATAATAATAAATTTGGAATGACGAAAATAAATATTATATTATATTTTTTTTAATTTAATCCTTTAAAGACTAATTTAAATCTGTCTCTGTTATTCTGTTACATTTATAATTGAATCAAAATTTCAACGTTAATCACCTAATCTAAATCTGATTGTATTAGATCAATAAGTGCCGTGCCGAACCTGACTTTTTTCATTTACAAAATGGCAACTTGAAATCATATTCTCGCTTTTTTGGCTTTGACCTTTGTCATTCAGCCAGTCACTTATACATGAACAAATCGGTTATGCACTTTGCAAATTGAGTACGATGATTTATATACAGTAGTTTCACTATGCGACTTTAAAAAAAAATAGTATCAAAAAATATTGGCAAAGTCCTGACTGACTGACTGACTGACTGACACAGAATCAACGCATAGCAAAACCTACTTAACCCAGAGAATTTTGAGAATATATTCTGTTCACCCATACTAAGAAAAGATTTTGCGAAAAATAGGGTAAAATAAGAAAAAATAGGGAATAATACACAAAAATTGGGAAAAAAAATGAAAAATTGGAAAGAATATGGAAAAATAGGGCAAAAGGGAAAAATAGGAACAACAAGGGACAAATATTAAAAAAATAGTGAAAAGTTAAAAAAAGATGGCAAAATAAGGAAAATACTGAAATTAGAGAAAAATAGCAAAAAATGGAAAAACATTTTTATTTTTATTTTCTTCGTTTTTTTCAGGTTTTTCATATTTATTTTTATGTCTTCGTTTTTAAATATTCCTTTTTATTTTCTTCCTTTTTTTTCGTATTTATTTTTATTTTCTTTTTTTTTCGGTTTTTTGACATTTTTTTTTTATTTTCTTCGATTTTTTTCCGGCTTTTTCAAATTTATTTTTTGTATTCGTTTTTTTCATATTCGTTTTTATTTTCTTCATTTTTTTCATATTTATTTTCATTTTCTTTTTTTTTCGGTTTTTTATTCGTTTTTTAGACTTTTTCATATTTATTTTTATTATCTTCTTCGTTTTTTTCCGATTTTGTTATATTTATTTTTATTTCTGCGTTTTTTCCCACTTTTTCGTATTTATTTTTATTTTCTTTGTTTTTTTTCGGTTTTTTCATATATATTTTTATTTTCTTGGTTTTTTTCAAGTTTTTTTATATCTATTTTTATTTTTTCTTTTTTTTCATATTTCTTTTTATTATCCTCGTTTTTTCATATTTATTTTTATTTCCCTTTTTTTAATGATTTTTCATATTGATTTTTATTCTTCGTATTTTTTTTCATATTTCTTTGATTTTCTTCATTTTTTTCTTATTTATTTTTGTTTTCTTTGTTTTTTGGTTTTTTTTCGACTTTTTCATATTAATTTTTATTTTCTTCTCCGTTTTTTCATATTTATTTTTATTTTCTTCGTTTTTTTTCCGGTTTTTTCATATGCACTTTTATTTGCTTCGTTTTTTCCGACTTTTTCGTATTTATTTTTATTTTCTTCGTTTTTTCAGGCTTCATATTTATTTCTATTTTCTTCGTATTTTTCCTTGGAAAAAAATAGAGAATAATAGGGACAAATACCTAAAAATGGGAAAAAAAAAACAAAAAAAAAATGAAAAACAGGAAAAATATGAAGAAATGGGAAAATGTAAGGAAAATATGGAAAAGAAAAAAATAGAGCAAAATGAGGAAAATAGAAATGGGGAAAATTGATTAAAATAGGGCAAATTAGGAAAAAACAAGTAGAAATAGGGGCAAATATGGAAAAATAAGGAAAAGTAAGGAAAAATAAAGAAAATAGAAAAAAACATTAGAAAACAGGAAAAAATAAAAAGAAGTAGAAAAATTGGTAAAAATAGAAAAAATAGGAAAAAATAGAACAATTAAGAAAATAACTCGGAAAATAAGACAAATAGGGCAAAATAGTAAAAAACAGGGAAATTTTGGAAAAACAGTGAAATATAGGGGAAATAAAGAACAAGGGAAAATAGGAAAAAATAGAAAATAATAAGGAAAAATAGGGTAAATAAAACAGTAAAGAATAATGAAGAACAGGAGAAATACTAAAGAATAGGAAAAATTGTGAAAAATAGGAAAAAATAGGATGAAATAGGAAAAATGTAGAAAAAGGTAGAGAAAATAGTAAAATTAGAGATAACTAGAGAAAAATCTGGAAAAAGAAGGGAAAATAAGATAAGATTCTAAAAATACTCAAAAATAGATAATAATGACAAATAGGAAGAAACTGGAAAAAACAATGAAAAATACGAAAAAATGGAAGAAAAAAAAAATTGAAAAAAAAACAGGAAAAAATTGGGAAAAATAGGAAAGAACTTGATATAAAACGTTGAAGTGATAATTTTTACATGTAAAAATTTATTACTTATTTTTATATAATAAGATTTTTATTTAAAAAAATCCAAAAATTTACTCATTAAATGTTATAGTAGTGGTAGCGGGAAAGTAAAAATAATGGTTTTATTAAAATATAATATCATTTAATAGTTATAACAGTTTTCCTATTTTTTTAAATTCTTTTACATTTTATTTTTTTTAATTGGATTAAAAATTATAAACAATCCGGACCTGGTGACAGAGAAAATAGGCAAAAAATAGAGAATAATACGGACAAATACGGAAAAATAGGAAAAAACAAGAAAAAATAATTAGAAACAGGAAAAATAAGAAGAAATGGGAAAATATAAGGAAAATAGGGAAAAAGAAAAAATAGAGAAAAATGAGGAAAATAGTTCAAAATAGGGATAATGGGAAAAAATGGGGAAAATAATGTAAATTAGGAAAAAACAAGTAGAAATAGGGGCAAATATAGAAAGATAAGTAAAAATAAAGATAATAGAAAAAAACATTGGAAAACAGGAAAAAATAGAAAGAAATAGAAAAATGGGAAAAAATAGAAAAATAGGAAAATAGGAAGCATGGTGAAAAATTAAGAAAAAACGGAAATTTCACGAATAATAGTGAAATATAGGGAAAATAATGGAAAAGGAAAAATAGGAAAAAGTAGAAAATATTAAGGATAAATAGAGTAAATAAAACAGGAAAGAATAATGAAAAACAGGAGTAATATTAAAAAATCAGAAAAATGGTGAAAAACAGAAAAAAATGGTGCAAAATTTGGAAAAATAGGAAAAAGGGAAAAAATTAGAAAAAGATGGAGAAAATAGTAAAATTAGAGATAATATAGAGAATAAGAATCTGGAAAAAGAAGGGAAAATTAGAAAAAAATTTAAAAATAGATAATTATGACAAATAAGAAAAAACTGGAAAAAATAATAAAAACATGAGAAATACAAAAAAATAGGAAGAAATTAAGAAAATTGGAAAAAATAGGAAAAAATAGGGAAAAATAGGAAAAAACTTGAAGTGATAATTTTAATATGTAAAAATATACTTCTAATTTTTATATATATAAGATTGTTATTTAAAAAAATCCAAAAATTTACTCATTAAATGTTATAGTACTAGTAGCGGGAAAGTAAAAATAATGGTCTTATTAAAATATAATATTATTTAATAGTTATAATAGTTTTCTTTTTTTTTTTATTGTTTTTAATTTTATTTTTTTAATTTAATTATAAATTATAAACAATCCGGACCTGTTGTCAAGGTCGTACTCACGTACCATGTAGCGTACACTACTTAGGAATTCAATATGGCGTTCCATTCATAACTTTTGTTTAGGGATGGCTTCGACCAATCAAATATTTTTCTACAAAGTTGGTAGAAGTGTGTATTGACAGTCAGTCACAACATAACCTCAATATAAAACTAACAAAGTATAAAACTTTAACAACATATTTATTGATTTTAAACAAAACATGAAGACAGTAAATACTTGTAGTATAAATGTTGATAATTATAGGAAGTTAGTGCAAACTTATATCGATTTGGTATGAATATAACATCTAAAATTAATCGCATATTTATTTAATAATTTTTAGCATGTATATAGTTCCGCTCTATTTTGGGCTGATAAAGTGGTAGCATTAACTGGAAATCCTAAAGATGTTTATTGGTTAGCTCAATGTATGTTCCTTTTAAAACAATACCATCGTGCAGCTCATTTGCTAAGATCAAAGAAATTAGATAAGGTAAGAATTTTTTTATAGATTAAAATATTTTTCTTTTTTGTTTTGTTTCTTTTAGACTAACATACAATGTTGTTATTTAACTGCTCGCTGTCTTTTTGAAGCTAATGAACTAGGAGAAGCAATGAAAATAATCAACAATATTGATAGTATTCATTTTGTACTGAATGATTTAAACATAAACTTTAATACAAATTCTCTTTTGTTTGAAGATGCACCGAAAAGTGTAAATATCTATCTAACAATGATAATTCTTAATTTATTATTTTTTATTTTTCTCGTAGCAAGCTTTTTCTTCCTTTTTATTGTTAAAAGGTAAAATACTAGAAGGAATGGAAAATAGAGGATTAGCTGCAGATTGTTACAAACAAGCTTTAAATTTAGATGTTCATTGTTTCGAAGCATTTGATTCTTTAATAAAATATCAAATGCTTTCATCTTTAGAAGGTAAGCAAGGATTATACACCAAATAAATATAATTTACATTAACCGATCATTTCAAGTACTTACAGACTCATTAGCGTTAGTGACTGTAAAGGTGAGTTTAAATAGTTTAAAATAAGATGAGAATAAACCAATCAAATTACAGCTTTTTATGCAATAAACTTATCCCAACCATCAGAAAATATTTGGGTCGTGCAAAGTATCGATGTCCGAACAAAATACGGTAAAAAGATAAAAGTTGCTCATCTTTTGTACTAATTCTTATATATTTGCTGTTTAAACTCAACTTAAGACTTTTATTAATAAATATTTGCGAGGTTTTGGTAAATGTATTAATTAATTTTAGTCTAATTTAAATTTTAGAGGAAGATCTACTAAAATCTCTACCAATTTCCGAACAATGTTCAGAGGAAGAAGCTGAAATTTTGCAAACTTTGTATGAATCTAAACTGAAAAAATATCACACACATACAGTATCTAAACTAAACGAAAGTAGGATAATATATGATAATCCAAGTTTTATTGGTAAACCCATGAATATAATGAATATCAGCCCATCTTCTATGGTGAGCACACCGAATGTTGTAAGAAATAATGACAAAAATTTAAAAAAGACTGAACAAGAAAGATTAAAGAATGATGAAATGCAAGTTGAAGTATCAGAAAACTCGATATTATTAAAATTACGTAACAGTCTCGATTTACAAGTCGCAGAAGCTGAAAGATTGTATTACAATTGTAATTATCAACTTTGTAGTTTACTAACTGAAGCTATTCTGAAAATTGATCCTTATCAAGAAGCATGCTTACCCATACATATTTCATGTCAAGTGGAACTAAAACAAAGTAATAGTAAGTAATAAAAATATGAGCTAAAGTTGATTATTAAAATTTAAAGCATATACAGTGGTTGTCACCAATCAGAAATTAACTTATAATTAAGTAATCTCTAGTTAATGTTGACTAATAATTAAATCAGAAATGCTTTGCACCGAAGAGCATAATTTGTTGGTTACGTAATTAAAGATTAGCATTTAAATATATATGTTGGTAGTCGTGAAATTTAGTGTCTTTGTGAAAACTGCGTTGCATGTAGTGTTTTTGCCTCTTTTCTGTCTGTCAGATATTTTATGAATTTGTTTTTGTTTGGGTCATTTTCTGTTGATACTATGTTGATAGCTTTTGATAGAGTCTTTTATAAATTGCGTGCTGTTGCTAAGTTTTATTCCTTCAAAATGAATATTCATAAACCATCGCCACCAGTAAAGCGTCAAAGATCCCTAAATTTTACTAATGAGGACAAAAATAATTTACTTCATTCTATAAAAGAATACAAGCATGTTATTGAAAATAAGGACTTTGAAGTCATTAGGAAAAGCCATTAGAAGTTCCTGAACTGTTTCTTTCGAAAGCTGAAACCTTTTTCGAAATGTAGAATTATCCATTTGATTAAATTGGCTGTTTTATAGATTTGCCTAGGAATGTAATGTTCTATTAATTTCAATAGAACTCATCGTCATCTATTTCGATATCATTAATAAAATTTATCATTTCTATTACCGGCGCATTCATTTTATTAATTAACTTTTGAAGTTGACAACTTTAATGAATAGGTTAGAAAACCACTAATCCTCACTTCTTCATAGGATTAACTTTAATTAATAGTTATCACTTGAATTAATACTTAATATATCCGTGCAAAGTTAATTTGTGAATAACTGATAATTAACTTTAACTACCACTTTAATCACACCGGTGCAAACCAGCGATAACAAATTTTTAATAAATAATATTTTTATTTTCAGAATTATTTTCATTGGCTCATAATTTAGTTGACTTATATCCAAACTTGGCTATTTCTTGGTTTGCTGTAGGATGTTACTACTATATAATAGGTAAATATTTTAGTTTTTAAGTTAAGGTAAATTGTTATTAATTATATTCTTGTCCCTTTACTACTTATGGCCTCAGATTATGAATATTGATCATTAACGTGATGAATGTTCGATTATAAACACGTGTACAGTTGAGCTACCGCAAATTTGTGAATTTAGTGGTAAATTTTTGAAAAAAAATTGTATAAATTATTAAGTGGCATCTTGAAGTCACTAACAGTGAAAAATCTGTGAAATATTAAAAGTTCCGGTAGATATTTGAATTGTGACGTCGAGAAATAAAAAGCTTTCCCAATCTGTTGTATTAGTGGGGGAGGGAACATTCGAAATAATTTAAACAGGTTTTCAAATTTATCTGACAGCCAGTAAGACGAAATAACAAAAGTTGTTTTATTTATTTAAATTTTGAAAATATTATTACTAAAATCATTAATATTATTACTGAAGTACTAAAAATTAAGTGCGATGAGAGAGAGAGACAAAAACGACATATTTAGATTAGGGAAATTGGAGAATGGCAAGTCAAGAATAATTATTTTAAAACTTGTAACATACATAAAAAGAAACGAAATGCGGATTTTACAGGGGTGCTTCCAAAACAACAAAATGAGTCACACTGCATATATGAATATGGGGTGGGAGGCTTTAGAAAGAAAGTTACAACTAGATACAGCATATATGGATTTTAGCAGAGCCTTCGATAAGGTAAATCATGATATGTTACGACAAAAACTAAATAAGTTAGGCATATCTACAAAACTCTTGTACTTATTTGGTTAATACTTAATAAATAGATCTTTTTTAGTACGATATTAGGGTGATACTTCCGGTAAGTTCTCAGTACCTTCAGGAGTGCCACAAGGGTCTAATTTGGGGCCGTTTTTCTTTTTCTTATTTTTATAAATGATTTGTTTTTGGTGATTTTAAATTCAGAATCCCCAATGTTCGCAGATGATTTTAAACTATTTAAAACAGTTTGTTCCGTTAGAGATTGTGTTATATTACAGAAAGATATTAATAATGTAATAAAATGGAGTGAAGTTGCCTTTCAATTTAACAAAATGTTCCGTGATGAGTATTTGCAAAGTGCAGAATATTATTGAATTTGATTATAAATTTAAAGATTTCCCTTTGAAGCGAAATTCGGAAATAAAAGAATTAGGAAAAACATACAATTGTAAACTCTCATTTGCTCAACATATTAATGTACTCAGTAAATCGCACATTAGGTTTTATTATCCATCAAAAATCAAATTTTAAGTAATTAAAATGTTATACTATATATTGGTGAGATCTAAATTAGAATTTGCGTCTATCATATGGCAATGGGAATTTTAAACTTATTTAGAGGGGATAGAGAAAATTCAGAACACATTTTTGCGCTATCTCTATTATAAAAAATTTAATACAAGAGCTGAGTACCATACTGTTAGAACATCTTTCCTTAGAACCGAATTCAATATCAGGCCATTAGAAATTAGACGTAGATTTGAAATGTTGATGTTCCTATATATAGTTTTTTTTTGTTTGAAGCTTGAATTTATTGTAACGTCATATTCTTTTTTATGAAATAAAAATTAAAAATGATGGTCGTCTTTGTGATAAATAATTAATCATACTAGCATATTAGAAGCATTAAAACCATTACAACAGATACATGCACGAGTAAAATTCATCCCAAACTACCGGGGGTTGTGCTTTAACTCTACATTAATAATAATAATAATAATAATAATGTTTATTCATTGAGAAATATACATTTTTTTATGATATTACAATATTTGACTTTTTACCAGAATAATCTATTCAAGGTTTCAGGGCGTCTAGCTACAATCTTTTCTAAAATTGAGAATACAAATATATGAAACAAAATACAAATAATTATTAAACTTACAATAGTAATTGTGATATGTGAATAATATTATTTGTGCCACTGGGTATATTTACATATACAGGGTGATTCTTTTAGAGGGCTAATTAGAGGTTTAACATATTTACAACAACCAGCTACTTCCTGTTATACCGGAAGTTGATATCAACTTGCTTATTTTAAATAGAACACACTGTATTTTTTTACATTTTTAGATTCGTTCCAAGAACGTGATTTCAAAAAACCTTTTTTACCTAAATTATAAAATAATTAATTTTGAAGTTATAAACAATTGAAAATCGCATTTTTCCAAGTTTAAGTAATTACTCCAGCCAAACGACATAAAGTCGGATAAAACGGCTTACATATCCCTATCTTTAACTTTTTGAGTTATACTTGGTGACATAAGAAGAAAATGTAAACGGGGTAATTCAGATTTGTGTACTTTTGATCACCCTGTATACATTTTGTTCTTATGCCACCAAGTAGAACTCAAAAAGTTAATATAGGGAGATTTAAGCCGTTTTATCCCATTTTATGTCGTTTGGCCGGAGCAATCATTTAAACTTGGAAAAATGCGATTTTCAATTGTCTATAACTTCAAAACTATTTTATTTTATAATATAGGTTTTTGAAATCACGTTCTTAGAACGAATCCAAAATTGTCAAAAAATACAGGGTGTTCCATTTCAAATAGGGTATAACTGGAAGTATCTGGTTGTTCTAAATATTTTAAGTCGATCGGGCATCCCCGAAAACCTCATATCCCAAATTTTCAAATTTTAATTCGGCCTACTTTTCCTGAAACCTCTAACCAGCCCTCTAAAAGAATCACTCTGTATATACACCTCGCTTTTTGGGCATTGCGCCAGTCAAGTGTAAATTAGCATGGAAGAAAAGATTTTATTAGTAAAGTGTTTATTATTTCTAAGAAACCCTCAAAATAGGGTGTAATATATTACAGTAATTAGAACTTCGAAAACACAGTATAAAACAAAATATATAATATTTATTAAACCTACAATAGTAATTAAAATTCAGGTTTTACTGCCCATAACATTAAACATTTGGTATATGTCGATATTTGGTTGGCATGAATTTATAAATTTTACATATAATTTGTACATTTCTGGTAAAAAATTAAAGGTTTTGATGACAAGCTCCACGAAATTGTTTAACAGTTTGGCAAAAATCTTTTGCATTTAATAAATTAAACAGTTTTAATACGTTTTCTTTTTCACATTTTTTAATTTATAATAAATTATCATAGATATGGATAGATAGATGACTATTGATTTTTTGTATATTTTTTTTAGGTAAAAGTGATTTTGCACGGAAGTATTTAGCAAAAGCGACTTGTCTGGACAGACTATTCGGTCCAGCTTGGTTAGCATATGGACATTCTTTTGCAATCGAAAATGAACACGATCAGGCCATGGCTGCATATTTTAAAGCATCTCAATTAATGAAAGGGTAAATTTTTATAAATATGTATATTTTTAATATAATATTGATGGTATAGTATAATATTTGTGGTGTGGATTAAAGAAACCGACCAAAGGGTTTTAATCATTTTTGATAAAAAATTTAGTTCATCGAATTATAAGAGCTTAAAGTTAGGGTTGCTTGAGAAAGGCATTTTTTTAATTTTTTTCTTAGATCAATTTCTTCAAATTTATATTATTAATGTTTAAAAATATTTATAGATGTCATCTACCATTGCTGTACATTGGCTTAGAATGCGGATTAACAAATAATGTTAGATTAGCCGATAAGTTCTTTGAACAAGCTCAAAGTATTGCACCAGATGATCCATTTATAATGCATGAAAAAGGAGTGATAGCTTTCCAAAATTTAGAGTAAGTTTTACTTTTTCAATATACAATTTGTAGTTTTCTTCCCGATATAGTAAATATCCCAAGTAAGCATTACAGTAACCCATTCTTCTTTGGTAATCCCAATTTTAGTAATTTTAATGTAAGACTTATGACTTAGACCAACAAAGGAAGAAACAAGATGATAAAATAAATGATGAATATGAAGAAAGTAGTTTTTAAATCCAATGCCTTACTACCCTTACTTACTTACTTACTTACTTACTTACCCTTGATATTTATTTAACAATGAATTTTACACTTTTTCTACCTGTTGCCTTTTAACCCAATAGCTGTGACTTGAAGTTTCATTTCAATTATTATTATTATTACCAATGCTACTAATGGGTTACAACTCGTTTTGTATAAAAGATTCTACTTTGTTCAATTCTGAATATGTCTTGTTATGTAAAAGATATTCTGAAAATTGTAATTTATGATTTTAGCTATGAAACAGCAGAAATACAATTCAGAAATGCATTAGAACGAGTAAAAATGATCAAGAACGGAATTGTTCCACTAAAATGGAGTTCTTTGCTAAATAATTTAGGTCATACATGTAGAAAGTTAAAAAAATACGATGAAGCTTTACATTTTCATAAACAAGTAAGTAAAAAAAAATTATTGGGAAGTGTGAAATATGATTTTATTTTTATATTAGGCTCTCCTGTTAACTCCACAATCTGCTAATATGTACTCAGCTCTTGCTTATGTTCATGTATTAATGGAAAATTATGAAGAGGCTGTTGAATGGTTTCACAAAGCGCTTGGTTTAAAAAGAGATGATGCTTTTAGTACGACAATGTTGAATTATGTTATTGAACAATTAACAGAAGAAACGCCTCCATATCCAAATTGTCCGGATGGAATACCTAAATTTAATATGGAAACAAAAGTAAGAAATTCTAGAGGGGACGAAAGTATCGTAGAAGATAGTCAGTCTGTGATTCCCAGTGTCAGTAATGAAATATCAGATATGAGCATGAGTATAGAAGTTGATATGGTCGACGCAAGTGATATAGTAAAAGAGTGATTATTTATTTTATCATGTTTTAATATTTTATTAATAATATAAGTTTAAGTAATGCTCGTTATTTTTTTATTTTCAAGATTTGACTACGTTTATGACTTTTAAGCAAAATTTATGTGTCGCTGTTTGGAGAAAAAACAAAAAAATTGATAAAAAACGCAAAAACTGAACGTTTAAATTTATTCACTTTTTTTTAAGAAGTAATGACAGAGGTGTAAGAAACTCCATCAAATTTTTTGAAATTTGTTATGTTACAGATTTTTGTAATACGAAAAAGAAAATAACGGATTATCTTAATTTTGTACAAAATACGTATAACAGAAAGGCGAAAATCTATGTTTAGTGAAAAATCACATTTTTTCACAAATTTGGTGAAAACGTCCATTAAATAATATCTCTTTCAGACCTAACTTTTTTTACCCGAGCAAAAAAAATATTTTTACATTTACATATCTTTATTAGTCTAGTCAACAAGTGCTTCTTGGGTCAAACTTTTTCTCCGCCTCTGAAAAATATGAACGAGGTGTCATTCGATTCGGAATAGCGTATAGATGATTTTTGAACAAATTTAAAAGTCGCTTTCAAAAATTGCAAAAGTTATTAACAATTAACTGAAAAAAATAGGGTTTGATTTTTTGCAAATATCTCAAAATCAATTTGACATTTTTCAATTTTGAAAAAAGATTCAAAAAGAGGAGGAAATTTACCAAAAAAGATTTGTATACTCCCGGAACTCTAGGACCAATATTTATAATTTTCCCAGAGTGTTGAAAATACGACCGAAAACTGGGACTTCGGCTTGCCCAATTTAACGAATAAATATTATTTAAACTTACGAAATATAAAATTGAAAAAATCAGGCATCTACTGGATAGATTTATGAATAATAATCCGCGGTCAAAAAATTTTTATAGCGATTTTTCTATTATTTATGCATTAATTAATTAACAATTTTTTCCTATGAACATGAACATTGAAGTGCGATAATTGTGAAATAATAAATCTCATTTTTTTCCTTTTTTTGGACCTATTTTTGAAAGGTCTCAAAAAGAATTCGGTTAGAAAAATTAAAATATTATTTTTCACTTTGTATTAACAATCTACTTAGACTAAAAATTAAAAAGCTTGATTAATCATTGAAAAAAAATTTTTTTTTCATATTACTATTGATCCGTTTTTATGATCAGAAGTAACATGAAAAAGAGTTTTAAAAATTTTTATTTTCCATTTACAAAATTGTTATAAACAAATGCCTTGTTTATAAGATAATTTAATTTTTTTTTGAAACATAATCTTTGATGCAAATTATGATTTAAAAAAAATTCGGTCCTTAAAAAATTTCTTTCATTATTTTAATTAACAATTTTTTTCTGCCATATAAATAATTTCTCTCAAAAAATAACACATGGTTGTTTTTGTGGCACTATGTAAAGTGCGCCACATTTGCTTAAAAGTCAGATAAAATATTATTTTAGGGATTAAACTCGCCGGTAAAAAACGCCACTAGATAAAAGAAAATTATTAATTTAAAGCTCCTTAAAAGTATTTAAAGATGTAAACAAAATAATAGGGATAATTGTAAAACAATCTCAAAAAAAACCGCAATGAAAATCACAAAAAAATGATAAAAAAATCGCAATTATGACAAAAAAATCAATGAAATAAAACAAAATGAGAAAAAATTAGAAAACAATAGAAAAACAGAACAATAAGAAAAAATGACGTATGATTAGAAAAAATTAGTAAAAAATTGAGAGAGAACTTAGAAAATGTAAAATACGGAAAAACGCAAGAAATCGAAAAATATAAAAAATCAAAGAACTAAGAAAACTGAGAAAACAAAACAAATAAAAATAAACAGGACAATGTGTAAAAATTAGAAACAATCGAAAAAAATTTCAAAAAAAAATCAGAAAAATGAGAAAAAAATCAGGAAAAATCAAAAACATCGCAAAAACCAAAGAACAGCCAAAAAAAAATTGTAACCATAAAAAATGAAAAAATTTAAATAAAATGAAAAACTCGCAAAGAAATCCCAAAAAAGTCGCAAATATTTGCAAAAAATTAGTAGAAAAGTAAAAATAAGAAACATATTAAAAAACAAAAGAAAAAAAAATAGAAAAAGAAAAATAGAAAGATGATGAAAAATTACAGCTTTGTTACATATTAATTCTACTAACAGCATCCGAATATTTTTTTATTCGTTAATATTCTGTTAAATGTGCGTCAAAATTGATGTTAAAAGTTGCAATAATGAAACATTTAAAATTCAGGAAAAAAATTAAACAAAAAATAGAGTTTATTAATAAACTAAAACTAAAGAATACGACGCCTAAAACATTTCAAGATTTTCTTTTGTTAAATACTTAAATTTATCCCTTCATATTTGTAAATATTTAGGATTAAATTTATTCGAGTTTATATTTGCATAATAATTATGTATCATATTTTTTTAAATAAAAATAAAAGGTAAATTAACAATTGTTTTATTTTTGCTGAAATGTAGATAAAACCAAGTATGGTAATTATTTTTATGGTAAACTATTGTAATCTGTTAATACTCAAATTCTAAATAGGTGGCGCATTTTACATACAGCCGTTTTTATGTAGAAAAAGAAAAAAATATATCGATAAAATTTAATTGTTTATACCAATTTGTTTATTAAATAAACAATGAAAATTTAAATAAAAACAAATTTTTCATTAGTAATCAACGAGTAATCGTAGTCGCCCGTTCCGGGAGGTACAGTTGTTTTTATTGGGAAATTTCCTTAATTTTTGAATCTTTTTTTTTAAATTTGAAAAATGACATACGGTTTTTGAGATATTTCCAAAAAAAAACAAAACCTCATTTTTATTTTCAGTTAATTGTTTTTAACTTTTGCAATTTTTTCAAGCGGCTCTTAAATTTTTTCAAAAATCATCTACACGCTACTCCGAATCAAATGATACCTCGTTCATATTTTTCGGAAGAGGAGAATAAAATTGACCCAAAAAGTACTTGTTGACTGGACTGTGTCCAGTCAATATTAATAAAACTAGAAATGACTTTTTTGTTGTGGAGATTAATATTATTATTGTAAATTTAATAATTATTTAAATAAAAATATACGGCCGACCTTGATTCTAGAATAATAACAATAAAATCATGTTTAATCACAAATCAGGTTCTCTTCATAATCATTTTTTTGTCTTTATTTATAAAAACTGGGGAATCAGTTTCAAATTTGAACATAATTTGCGAAACGTGATTTAGTTAAAGATTTAAAAGAATGATAGAAACAATAATTTTAGTAACAGTGTTGGCTGTCCTTATTTATTATTATACAATAAAGCCAATGCATTATTGGAGCGAAAGAAATGTGAAGCAACCAACGATTTATTCATTAATTGGAAACGCTTATAGTTTTATGATGGGATTGAAATCAGTTGCTACTTTTGACAAAGAAATTTATCAAGCATTTCCCGATAGCAGGTGAGTATTTGTGCCTTTACTTCTACAGTATTAACAATACTAAATTAAATTTATGTAAAACTGTAAAGTGACCATTCAAATTGTTTAATACATATCTAATTTGCCTCGAGAAAAAAACGCCGAATTGTGCATGAAATTCGACACATTTATAAAAAAATCATATCCTGGACCCGTAGTCATTTTTCCGAAGTGGCGGAGAAATAATTCTTAAATTTTATTTTTTTTTAATATAGGCAATATTTTAATCTATCCTATATAATTCGAGGAAGGAGATTTTAAAAAAAAATTCAGATCGATATAATCTTCAATGACATCAAAGATGCGATAAGGCTTAAAAATAAGCATAAATAAATAAATAAAATAATAGTTTATTCCGATAATATTAAGTTTAAAAAAATATATAAAATTTAAAAAACTAGCAGACTTGCTAAATGACTTAATTCTAAAATACGTATGTCAGAATGTGATATAATAATTAACTCTTTGGAAAAAAGTTAGATGTAATCCGGTTAATATTAATTTAATATTTTGTAACGCTCTTTCCGTCGTCAATCTGTCTTTTGGCGCCTTAGTCCAAGATTCGGATTGCCTCGGGCGCCACCTTCTGTTTATAGTATGAAGTCCACTTGCACTGGCAGCGTCAGTGGAGAAGAAATACTCCAGGAGTCGTTATGGTATCGACCAAAGTCACTGGCGGCGGGCAACGTTTTGATATCTCATGTAGGACAGAAATCGCCTAATTGTTAGTTTTAGAAGCTTGAGGTTTTATATTACTGAATCTTATCAGAAAGTGTAGGCGAAGAGTACAATTCTGGGATGAGCTAATCAGCACTCCACTTCTCTATAAAAGAGATAACAAACAATATTTGAGAACACCTTGACCTCAATAGTAACAAATTTTGATTCGCAGGTGATTTGGGTGTAATCGATGAAACACACATTGCAATTCCTAAACCTGATATTAATGAATAAAACTTCATAAATAGAACGGGATACCATTCAATAATTTATGATGCCAAACTAAAAATAAGAAGTGTGTTTACTAATTTCGGGAGCTCAACATATGATTCGTTTTATATGGAACCAATCACAAGTTAAAGAAACACTGGAAGTATGGTACCGGCAAGTGGAAAGGGGGTGGTTACCTGGATATTCTTTGTCTCCAGTATTGATGACTCCCTTTAGAAATCCTTCGCCAGAAAGCCAGGTACAAAACGTACGTAGACATACCGTTTGTAATGGGGATGTTCAGATTAGGTACGGTCGACGGACCAGGTACGTCCAATTGCCGCGGATTCGTATATCCCCAGTACGTCCGTTTTGGGTTCTCAAGTACCTAAACAGGACGTTTTGAGTATGTAACCAAAACGTCGAGTCTAGGTAATTGAGGACCCAAGCTGATTATCTTAAAAATGTAGTACTTCTTTTTTCTTATTCAACAATTTAAAAGATAATTTTCATTTGAAATGAAATTCAAAATTGTGCGATCGGGGATTCCCATCAGGAACAAAGATTTTTTCACTATTTAAAATTATTGAAATAAGAAAAAAAATCGGAAAAACCGAAAAAAAATCGAAAACAAACCAAAAGAAATCAAAACCAATTGAAAAATTCAGAAGAATAAGAAAAAATGAAAAAATCCTGAAATAATTTGAAAAAATCAAAAACAATGGAAAAAAATCAGAAAAATGAGAAAAAAAAACCGAAAAATCGAAAAAATCAGGGGAATAAGAAAAAATGAGAAAAATTATAAAAAAGAAGGAAGAATTGGTAAGAAAAAACAGATCAATGAGAAAAAAATGAGGAAAGTTTAGAACAACTGAAAAAAAAGAGAAAAAATAAGAAAAAACAGAAAACATTAAAAAAAATAAGAAAATATTGAAAAAAACTGATAAATAAAATTTTATAATACGGGAAAAACGAAAAAAATCAAAAAACATGGTAAAAAACCGAAAAAAAAAACCGCTAAAAATCGCAAAAAAAAAACGAAAAAGAAGTCGCAAAAAAACGCAAGAAATCGAATATACCAAAAACTTCAAAAAACCGCGAAAAAATAAAGAAAACCGGATACAATTGTAAACATAAAAAATAAATTAAATAAAATAATGAAAAATTTGAAAAAAATTTAAATAAATCAGAACAAAATTCCAAAAAAATAGCAATTAATCGTAATAAATCAGAGGAATAAGAAAAATAAGAAAACATTAAAAAACTAAAGAAAGAAATTTAAAAAAAATCAGAACAACGGGAAAAAATGAGGAAAAATCGAAAAAAAAAACACAGAAAAAAACAAAAATCAGAAAAATGAGAAAAAACGAGAAAGGGTCAAACAAAAACCTCTCTCTCTCTCTCTCTCTCTCTCTCTATAACATAATAGTAATTAATAAAAAAAAATTCTAAATAAGAAAAAATTGTAGAAAGAGACAGAGAGTAAGATAAAGAGAGGGAAGGTCGCTCCGGTTTTGAAAAAGGGTACCGGAACGCCGTTCCGGCACGTTCTGACCCCAATAAGTACACCACTGATTAGAAGGGATAATAACGGGAGGAGAGCTTGTTCCTTTCGTCATTGAAACATACATAAATAAAGTGACTACTTTCAGTAAAAAAATTTAAAAAAATATTAGGTTTGCCAGGTATTGGGTACGTAAAAAAACGGTTCCAGTACGTCCTGAAATGGTCTAGGAACACACATAGAATGGACGTCCCCAGGATGTCTTGTGCTATATGCGGGTTTATACGAAGCAAATGAATTCGTATAGAACGCGAAGTATAAAGACTATAAGGACCGTTAAAAAAATATAATTTGCGGCACAAATAGGATGCGATTCCAACGAAATCTCTGACAAGATTCACAACTTGCGGAATTGCCTTCATAAATTTGGTGTTTTTGTTAGCAATTTGGTGGCCAATTAAATTTAATAACATTTCAAACTACAGCCCAGATATTCTTATAAAATTTATGAGTTGTTGCGGATCCTCCATTGTCAAATCTGACACTAGAGTTAAACTGGCTTATTTCGACGTTCTACCAATTCCCTTACCCAATACTATCTCTTTTTTGGTTTTGCCCATTTCTGTAAAAGTTTATACGCGATTAAAAATGACTTACGGTCAGCCATGGCGCGTGTCGCGACTGTCAAGTCTCTAATGGATACGGACTTAAGACTTATCTCCGGTACTCTAGTCTCCCGAGACCGAACGTTGTCTCAAATGGACATGATTCTGAGACAAATCACAAGATCTTCTCTTTCTCTCTCGAGTCTCAAATTTACATCTATCTTAACAAGACTATCTCCAGCCCCCCTCGCGCGGTTTTTGAGGATGCTGAACACTCTGTTTATGCTGGATCTTTTTCAGATTCTTCTCAAAACTTTATCCAAATAGAAGCAAATATTTTAGATTATGTTTAAGAAATCCTCATACCTTATCTCGCTAAAATAAAATATAGGTAAATCTCAATATGCATCAATAGCAATATATTTAAAATTTGAATAAATTTTAATTTTTATTCAGTTTTTTTACTAATGAATATATTAGGATTAATTGTTTTCCTTGCACGTGGAATTGATATATTGACTCATTTATTTGAATAATGTCTACAGTAATATTATATAATAAATATTTTATTTAAATTTTGTCACAAATTAATTATTTACTTTTTAATAGTGCTAGAATTTGTATTTTTTTTAAACGATTAATTTAACGATAAAAAACACTTTTTTTCAGATATGTTGGATTATATTTGGTAAACAAACCGCTTCTATTTGTGAAGGACATTGACTTAATTAAACAAATAACTATAAAAGATTTCGATTACTTTACGGATCACTCTAAATTTTTGCCTGACAATGATCCTCTGTGGAGTAATAATTTGACATTTTTAACTGGTAAGTTATTTGCAATTAGGAAATTAAAAAAAAATGTATTTCACCCCCTTATGAGTATAAACCTCAAAAGTCAATAAAGAATATTATTATTCGCCGTGACGCTCCAGAGCAATTTACTGATGATCGTTGGCGCCATTTGAATATAGTGTAACTTTATCAATGAATCCTTCGAGTTTAACACTTCACCAGTTATTTTTCATTTTATCTTACCATTTATTATTTTTATTATTTCTCAAACAGTATCATCTAACCCTATTTAAGTAAAAAGGGATATTGATAAAATCCCATTTCACCAATACTATACATTTAATTATATCTTAGAAAGACTTATTTTATAAAAAAATGATATATAATTTAATGCAATTTGTAAATAAGTTTTTCAAGCCAAACACATAACGATACCGAGGCAATAGTCAAAAACAAGATATAAAAACTAATTAAAAAAAAAAAAATTCTATAAATATTAGAGCCTCAAAATAAAACTACACAGATAATTATCATAAACAAAATATTCCCATATTCCGCTAAAAAAATTATAAGAAATCTGCCACTTCTATATTTAACATTAAATCTTGGGGTTCGATTAGTTTCAGCTAACCTATATAAATAAAACAAATTTGACTGGTTAAATAAAAATCACCATAAATAAAATAAATTTGACTGGTTAAATAAAAATCACCATAAATAAAATAAATTTGACTGGTTAAATAAAAATCACCATAAATAAAATAAATTTGACTGGTTAAATAAAAATCACTATAAATAAAATTTATTAGGAAATTCATAATAAACTAAAAATTTAAAACAAAATCAAAAAAAAAATTTTAACGCCATTATATAATTAATTTTATATATAAAATTAATCAACACATTTTTTACTTTCCCGACCCACCTCCTAGAAGGGAAAGTATTATGAAAGAGCTAAAAAAAATTTCGAGATAAAAACGGAAATATCCATTTTCGGGTGCCCTGAGACGATTAACACCATTTCCAGATGGAAGTCTGTCTGTCGGTCTGTGTGTGTGTGTGTATTCTTCCACGATAGAGGCCACACGTTTAATCCGATTGAGCTGAAATTTGGTATAGGGGTTTGGGTTACCCGTCGGAAGAACCCATTAGATTTTGTACGACATCTGTCAAACGAAAGTACCATTATCAAAAAATGACAGATGCAATATGTCACGGAATTGGACATACGATATGTCATTTGAAAGCCCTAGAAAAAATATATTCAGAACAGTTAAAATTATTTCTCCGTCACCTGTCAAAAATAAAAAAATGTCAAAATTTGAAAATTCAGCATTAAATATCTGAAGAAGTATTAATTCGATTGAGCTGAAATCTGGTATATGGATTTGGGTTATCTGTCGGAAGAACCCATTAGTTTTTGTAAGACATCTGTCAAACGAAAGTACCACTATCAAAAAATGACAGATGCAATATGTCACGGAATTGGACATACGATATATCGTTTGAAAGCCCTAGAAAAAATCTATTCAGAACAGTTAAAATTATTTCTCCAACACTCACCTGTCAAAAATAAAAAAAATGTCAAAAGTTGAAACTTTAACATTAAATATCTGAAAAATTATTCGTGGATACTCGTCGGGAAAGTTTTGGGGCGACACAACCGATTTTTTTACTTAAAAAAAAAAACAAAATAATGTGAAACCCCCAAATAACAGAAAAAATATTGAGTATTTTCTAATAAATTTGTAAAATTTTGACAAATTTTTGCAAAATCATTGCAAACAATCTATTTACCTAAAAACAACACTAAATCAAGAAAAAAAACGGGGTCAAAAAGGGCTACCAAATTTAATTAATTCATATATTATTTATTTTCAAAAAGAAATCACTATTTTTTATATTTGATAGTTTAAAAAAAATATAAACATAATTATGAGTATGATTACTGTGTTGATCATCATTTGTTAATTATTTAACACTTTTTAATTGAATGTACATTTTCATAGGTCAAAAATGGAAGGACATGAGACCAGTCGTGAGCAACAATTTTACCAGCAGCAAAATGAAATCTATGTATGTGTTAATGGCCGAAACGGCTGTAAATTTTACGAACATCTTAAAATCTCAAACTGAAGGTGTAATTGAGTTTGAAGCAAAAACTCTCATTTCTCGTTTTGCAACCGACCTTATAGCAACAACAGCTTTTGGTTTTCAAACAGATTCACTCAAAGAACCGAACAATGAGTTTTATTTGAAAATAAACGCAGCTGCTAATATAACACATCTAAAATCGTATATAAAGTTGATTGCATTTAATTTGTTTCCTAAATTATACAAGGTTAGTATATATAAATTTAGTATATAAAATAATAATACTGTTAATTTTTTTAGTTGATAGATATCCAATTTTTTCCAAAAGATGTGAAGAAATTCTTTTACGATATTGTTGAAAAAAACGTTGAAAGTAGAGAAAGAAAAGGGATTGTACGTCCAGATTTTATAGACTTACTATTAGAAGCAAGGAAACAAAAATCTCATGACGACCAATCTGTAATTGATAAAAGTTTTGACACTGTTCAGAAAAATAACATAGGTACTGTAAGCTTGAATAAATTATTTAATTTAGCTGCAAATAGCACAAATAATTAACATAATATATTGTAATAAAAACCCCTTGTATATAGGGCGATTGACGTTTTGTCCCCAAACTCTTATTAGAGGTAATCTGCAATGGACGTTTCGGACCATTACTAAAAGGACGATTCTTCTAAGATAAATTATAAAGTTTAGAATTGAAAGGTTAGGATTTTTTTGTGAAATTAGACAAGTTACAAAATATTATTATATTTGTTGTACAATGTCCCGGAACTCATGGGAAAAAAGTCGGGAGGGTATACCCCAGTTTGGGCGAGCGGCGAGTTGCATCCCAAAAAGTAAAATTTTACCTGAACGACAAAAGGCAACCGTCGAATTGCATCCGTCATCAAAAAAGGTCTGGTCATTAATAATGCGCCTATCATGGTCAAAGGCTGGTCAAATTTTACAGCAATGTTGCCGATATCACCGAACAACCCGAAGAGTATAACTCAAGTTATCGGGAAAGGTGACGCATCTGACTCGCGCATTCCAAATCGCCATATTTTAGGCTACATTTCTAAGGGGTAGTTTCTACCCTGCGAAGTAATAAATCCATTTTTTCGCAGGGTAGAAACTACCCCTTCGAGGTTAAGCAAGTGATTCTCATTTTTCACAGTTGTTTCTTGTATTTTATTAAAGGTTCTGTGAAAATCTCAAGTTGATCCCTCATTTTTAAATCGGTCAAATAAAAGATTTATTATTTCGCAGGGTAGAAACTACCCCTTCGAGGTTAAGCAAGCGATTCTCCTTTTCCACAGTTGTTTCTTGTACTATATTAAAGGTTCTGTGAAAATCTCAAGTTGATCCCTCATTTTTAAATCGGTCAAATTTCCTCATTTTTAAACATTGTAAAATAAGGATTTTTGATAATTTATAGAAGAAACGACCCCTTTAAAACTATTTAATTTGATTTAAATATTGTTATTTTTACTATTGCCAGTACCAGTTATATGATACATCCAGAGCAATTTAAAGATAGAATTACCATTATAAAATATCCCGTTTTAAGGCGCCACTGTATGTTCGGCAATGTTCGGAAAATTGTCTACCAGATTTTGGGTACTAACTTCACACCGGTAATGATTTATCTTTATTTGCGCTATTTTATACATTTTTATACATCTTTTTTAAACTTTTATAGATTTTTTACACCTTTTCATTTGCATTTTTTTATTCCTTTATATTTTTATTGATAAACTAGCTTTTGCCCCAGACTTTGTTCGCGTTGATATCGAAATAAAAGTTTATTTTCTGTACCCGGTTTTTCAAAATTTTTTGCCCCTTTTTTTCTTTTTTTTTAACTTTTTTTTACCCCCTTTTTTATTTTTTTTTTTATTTACTTTTTTTATCATTTTTTGTTGCTCTTTTTATTTTGTTTTTTTTTTTTGCCTTTTTACGTCTTTTCGCCCGGTTTTAAATTTTTTTTTACTTTTTTTGTCCGTTTTGCCTCTTTTGTTGCTTTTTGTAGCTTTCTTACCCTATTTTTGCCTATTTTTGAATTTTTTTGCCGTTTGGCTTTTATTTTTTTATTATTTTGCTTTTTTACCATTTTACATTTTTTGCCCTTTTACCCTTATTTTGACCTTTTTAGACACTTTTAATTTTGTTTTTACCCTTTTTCCGTTCTTTGACCTTTTTGCCCTTTTTAAAACTTTTTTTGATTAACTTTTTGAACTTTTTGTTGCTTTTCTACCCCTTTTTTTTGTCTTTTTTGCCTCTTTGCCTCTATTTTCATACTATTTTACTTCTTTTTTTTTACTTTTTTGGCGTATTTTGGTTATTTCCCTTTATTTGGTATATTTGTTTGAACTTTTATTGCCTTTATTTTTCTTCTACTCTGTTTTTTTTAACTTTTTTGTATGTTTTTTTTTCGTTTATGGCGTATTTTCCTTTTTCCCTTTACTTTGTCTTATTTGACATTTTTTTTTACTTTTTGTTATTATTCGTCCTTTTCCTTTTTTTATTGTTTTTCATTTTAATTAATTTTTGTATATTTTTTGCAATGTTTACCCATTTTTTTCCAGCAATTTATTTCATTTTTACATTTTACTTTTCAATTCAGAAATTTTGTATTTTATAATTAAAATAATCTTATTCTTCACACCTGAGCCGGGAAAGTTCTGGGATGACACAGCCGATTTTTGGTTGGCGCACTTGCTCGAGCGGGTCAATATTTGTTTAATCCCAATTTTGAACCCCTTAAAATGCGTATTTTCAAAATTCCTTTCTTAGTGCTCCCCTACACTACCAAAGGAAATTACCCTGAAAATTCCAGGTCTCTATCACCTCTGGTTTAGGCTGTGCGTTGATTGTCAGTCAGTCAGCGACACGACAATTTTATATATATATATATATATATATATATATATATATATACAGGGTGTCCCACGACGTTTTGAAATTTATTTAAGCAATAATTTTGCACTCAAAAGTTTAGATGGCTGTGAAACAATAGTATCAACAACATAGGTTGTCATTCATTATTGTTAGGTGAAATTTATTCAAGAACTGTCATTATTAGTCATATTCTTGTGAAGACACTGTAATAATAAGTAAATAATGCCTTCAATTTTTACTTACGATGAATATGTTGACATGCTACTTATTTATGGAGAATGTGGAAAAAACAAAACTCATGCTCAAGGTTTGTACAGAAATCGTTTTCCTCATAGAATAACTCCAAGCAAAAATACTTTTGTCTATGTCGAACGAAAGCTAAGAACTGGTTCTTTTCCAAGCGGTAAAAATCAAGTTCCTCGTCAAAACACCGCTCAGACAGATGATAATGTGATAAATATTTTGGCTTATCTTCAAGTAAATCCAATCCACACACCTCAATACGATTTCTTGAACAAGAATTACAAATAAGTAGAAGTTCAATACAAAGAGTATTGAAAAATCACAAATACCATCCTTATAAAATACATTTAACTCAAGGTTTAGTTCCTGCAGATCCGGAAAGGAGAATAACTTTTATTGCTGAAATGTTAGTACATATTAATGATGACCCTTTTTTTTAGAAAATATATTATGGAGTGATGAAAGTAGATTTCATAACAATGGTATTGTTAATCGCCATAATTGTCATTATTGGTCGCAGGAGAATCCAAAGTGGATGCGCGAAACCAATTTTCAAACAGTATGGGGAATCAATGTTTTTCTTCAAAATACTCTACCAGAAATACTTGAATTATTCCTTTACATGAAAGGCAAACAATGTGGTGGCAGCAAGATGGAG